>HG995389.1:2400000-4800000 GCA_905333075.3 Atethmia centrago | reverse complement strand
CATCGTGTTCCGCTGATCGCGTCGTACCTGCCGGGGAAGAAACGCGTGTAATAGGTACATCGACCCCCAAACGTGCCTATTCTGCAATTGTCACCAAGACGAAACCTGCTGTGTCGCAAACGAAACGATAAGTAGAAAAACCTAAAGGGGGAAAGCAGAGTCGCTCAGCATCGAGCGCGACTAAAGGCACTGTGATGGACCACAAACAGCAGGGTCCACCGAAGACCACATGCGATGAGGACAGCTTTATCAAGGAGAGAAAGAAGAGGAAGCCTACTTATCGCAATCAGTGTGGGACAGCGCCGGCAGGTTCTAACATGCTGTTACGTCCTGCAGTACCGACAACGCAGCTGTATGTGTCCCATTTGTTCTATGCTTTGCACCACTCTCATGTCCTCTACGAAGACTGTCCTCAGTCTTCATAGAGATACATCGTAGAGTACATACGGGTGAAGACCAACTGAATCTTGAGGGTGGAGAAGGAGGAGGCGCGCCATAACACCAATTTCAAGTCGTTCGTGGTGCGTGTCCCGGACTCATCAATTGGTGACATTCCTCAAGGAAGAGTTTTGGCCCAAAGGTGTGCTGTATCGACGTCTCCACGGTTGGTTACGCGACACCTCGCAGCGTAACACGACGCCATCACTTCGTGTGCAGTAGTTTTTAAGTTTGTTGTAGAAAATATGTATTAGTTTATAAATAACTATAAACTAATACATATTTTCTCAAACTTTTATACTTATATATGTGTGTGTTTTTATGGGCCTTAGATGCCTGAAATAAAGGATATTATTATTATTTTCATTTTTTTGTCGTTTTTTTGTCGTCCTTCGCTCCCTTATCTATCCCTTGGGTGCCATTCTGTTATTACTTTAGTCCATTTTCCTTTTCCTCTTTTAACATACTTTAAATTGTAATCATTGCAAAAAGAACAAGCATCGTAATATAATCACACCATACTAAGTACTTATACTTACGGAACATGATCCGTGATCCATTGACGAAATGTAAGCGAAGTTTCTGATGAATATTTGTATTCTCGATGTAGTTTTCGTCTAGCGAATTTCATAAAACTACCTGAAAGTCAGAGACAGAGTCAAGTGTTTTAGTTTTTATTTTTATCAATAAAATAATGTACGCGTCGAAAAAAGACGATGAAATGAATGGAATGACAGGTGTGCTGGAAGAAATAGGCAGTAATTTTGTGCTTAGTATTTTTCTCTCTTAAGTGTTTTATATGTACAAAAATAAATAAATTAATCGACAAATATTTGAATGGACATAGCTTGTCACTTGTAACGATACAAAGTCATTTTTAACCTACCTCTGGTCCTCAATATATGGTTAAATAACCATGTCGCTCTTGCTTTAGCTCGTTCAGGTCTGTAGTGTCCCATGATCAGATGACGTAGACGAAGACCATAAGGTTCGAAGAGAGCAAAGAACCATAGAAGGAAAATGAGGACACCTAAAAGAGAAAAGTCATCAGTACTTTCCAAATAATCATCAAGAAATTTCGTGATTGCTTCAATATATTCCAGTTGCAATTCTTTCATATTTGAAACAATTTCATATTACATTTTCGTCAATCTCAAATGACAAAACGACATACCAATTTGCGTGTAACGTCTCAAATCAGGTGGATAAGGATCCGGTAAGCACGATATGGGTGAAGGTGCTGGAAAGGTCAGCGGTATGTCCAAGATCCCGACGATAGCACTGAAGAGTCTTGCCACAAAACCACTGCCAGATACATGAGCTCCTGAGTGAGGTATTCCCGCTGAAAAGGACAATTTCTATAATATCATGTTCTGTAAAGTCATTTAATATGAATTATGCTAATCCGAGTAAATACAAATTTAAAAAAAACTCACGCATCAAATCCGACTGAAATCGCCCATGGTACCGTATGGTCATTAAAACCCAATACAAACTATAGTCAGCTACCATATGTATCAGTAGCTTGAAAGTGGTTATAGCCATGAACACTGCTGAACGATTCAGATACACCTTTTCCGAAGCCACGAGACGAAATGATGATGTCTGTGAAAAATACAACTATTAAGACATCATCTATGTAAACTAAATGAGGCATTTATGCAATATCCCAAAAGTATATTTACTATTACTTTCTAATATATATTTTCGACTTTATTAAGATTTAAATAATGTGTGATGATATAACTACATTTAATTATGAGGAGATCAATATGTAATAGACAATGCACATGAAACTGCTAATAAGTTCGACGCAAGTCTAAATAAACGCATAGGATTCTTCCAGTTTTTGTTACATTTTTCCGTTTGACAGAAGAAAGAATTGCTTCATTCTGTTAAGCCATTATTTGAATCATTAATGCAAACTCAATTACTTTATAATTGACTTTTAAGCAAAAACAAAACAATCTCACTGTGATATATTTAGCACGCTCTCTTCTATTCAAAGGCAGGACCGTCTCTCTACCTTGCTGTTGTCTCTTTAGATCCAGCTCCTGTAATTCTTTTGTGACGTAACGATTGTCAAATCGGGAGCGAGTTTCATACATATGTTGGTAGTATTTTGCTCTGCAATAAGTATCCCGACGTTTGGAAATTAAAAGCGTGATTTATATTCCGTAAAGCTACGGTTTCCGAAGACTGCGGTAGCCGCCACATAGCGTCCGCAATTGACCGTCGAATAACATCACTGAAACGTTATGTATGAAAGTAAGTTGGTGCATTTCTGTCAAGAGCGTTTTTTGACACCGAAAAGTCAAACTCTAGTAACATCATTTTCATGAAGGCCGTCACTGCAGCTATTTTGTGGCAGCCACCGCTGTCGTAGGAAACCGCAACTTAAGCTTAATAGAGTATTTTGTAAAGATGATAATCACTTGTAAGTGTTACATTAAGTCCATCTTACGTTTCATCGTCATATTAGCTGAAAGCCGTCCACTTCTAGGCATAAGCCCCCCACATCGCACACAAGCAGCATCGCCACAACTAAGACTGGCCCTGCGCTGCCCGTATCAAGTAGAAAAGTTATAGCTTGGTTGAACAAGGTCAATGAAAATGTCGGTGACTTGACTAGCAGAGCAACTAGTCTACAACTATGGGCGGAATAAAAAAAAGCCTAATTAATATAACAGTCTTGCACAGTTCAACTCAAGTTGACAACTTGAGTTAAGAGCAGTGAAATATAGGTACCTACTTATTTAGTTCAGTAGATACGTATCGGTACTTATTATGGTTGTTATTACGGAACTGATCCTCGCTGTTCCCCGTACTAGTATCAACTGTATTACGGTGGAACAGTTTTCCTCGTTCTCTTCAAAGGCATAGTAGCAGACTTGTGACAAACTAATTATTAATATTAATGTTTAGTGACAATGCCAGTAGCGACCTGACTGGCAACCCTGCCAGTCAGGTCGCTACTCCACCTTTTTTATTAGCAAGGCCAGTTCCCCAACTGGCCTTGCTACTGAAGAAGATGGGAGTTAATTTACCTGAATATAATGAGCAGCAGAAACAAGCTAGTAACACAGGAGCTCCAAGAGAGCCAGGTCAGCAACGGATCAGCTCTGTTCCTGATCTCAGTGACAATACCAGCGGCGACCTGACTGGCAGAGCGACTAGTGTTGCTACTGTAGGAGTACGAGTGGTGAATGTGGACTTCTACGTGGAACATCGCTCTAAGGTGCTCGGTAAAGTTTCTTAGTTCTGAAAGTGAAAAAAAATCCAGGATTCCAGATGCAGCCGAGGCATATATACGTATACGATAGATGGAACATTTTAAATGTTCGGGTGGATTGCGTTCCTAGATAATAATTATGGTGCATCAGCAAAATACGAACGACGATATTAATTCAACATTTTATGTGTTCGTATTATTTTTGCCTTACTTTAATTTTTTTGTCTGATAAGACAGAACAACACAAACAGATATGTTTGTGATGCTAATGTGATACAGAGTGAGACTGACAATGACGATCTACATATATTGTTTACTGATATGAACTCTGAATTGATCAGGATTCCATCATTAAATCGTCAGACACACATAATGGCGTACCTACCACTAACGTATCCACGGCTGAATTTAACCCTGTACATTTCTGATTGTGGTTAAGTGGAAATTCCAAACCGAAATTATGGCTAGAACGCCTGGAATGCGATGAATTTGAGATGAGTCACAGCTAGATTTCTAGTACGATACAGCTTCCAACGGACTACACTTTTGAATGCTGTAGCTACATAATAACCGTTCGTATTATGAATGAACTATGGGATGATTACTGAATAGAGAAATTAGAGCTCATTGCTTGAGTTCTGAGTAAGTACGAAATATATAACCGCTATTGACTATTGTTAATTGAACCTATTATTAAAGTAATTAGTGATCTAATTATCTAGTTTTAGATTTAGGAAAATTAAAACACCGGTATAATGACATCAAATTGACAAGTATATTGATCACAGATTACAACTGCAGCCTTTTTTTTGGGTGGGAAATTATAAAATAACTTCTCCCGCTCTGGGCGGAGCGGGAGGGTGTGTCAGACTCTTACTGATTAAAACCCACCCGTGTTCCTTCTGTTACCTGTGTTGTCAGGGGCCTTGGTATTCCTTTCAGACTTTCTCACGACCCTGGCAGGATAACAGTAGACTTAAGTGGACAGATACGCAAACACTACAATAAATGGTGTCAATGTAACACGTAAATTATTTGCGATTAACTTATGTTAACAAATACGAGTATGGTAGGTACAAAAGGTAGGTGTAGGTTAGTGGCCAAAAAAATGCAATTAAAGTAACTGTTTTATGTTATCCAATCGTTGCCTTTTACTTCTCGTGGTTCAAGTAGTCTACAGCTTACGATGGGCTTTTGGCTAGGTAATAACAGTCGCAAGGGTGGATCGATCAGGTTAAGCTAAGCTTGCCGCAGTTGGTCCGCGGATCGGTTCATCTTTACATACCAAGACCCCTGCGTGCCTCGGAAAGCACGTTAATCTGTTTGTCCTGGCTGTCATCTGTAGTTCTTTAACAATTGTTACGGGTCTTCAGAAGCCCGAAAGTCTGACAAGAAGTCTTACCAAGGGGTATCGTATTACCCAGTAACTGGTTTGTGGAGGTCGCTCATGTAAAGTATTGGTATTCAGCTGCATCCAGGTAGCCTAGAAGCCGACCTCAACATAGTTGGAATAAGCTAGGCAGATGATGGTTTAAGTAACTACAGGCGGTCTAAAAATTTTATAGCGAAAAGTAGGTAATGTGAAGTGAGCTTGAAGTAAACTATAGCGGTCCATCTCTAGAATCAGGTGGAAACAAAGATTACTTCACCTACGTTTTCACGGTAAGATACAGAATAGACAGGCTGTTACAGCCCGATCTTGTACTTAATAGCGTACCCGTACTTTATAGCGGCTCGGAGCATGAGGCGAGTCGCTGCGCAGAAACAAATTCTCATGTCAGGGAGGTGAGGGGTGCGGTACTGCGAAGCGAGTATCAAGTTTGAATCGAGCTGTATAACATGTCGAATCATCGATTGTAATAATAAATTAGTCTTCAAATTATAAGTGAATAGTAGTAGTGAATTATATTGTGAATGTGAGAACTTTGTACGCTTAATAGACTGTAGATTTTTAGATCATTTATTTTATGTTAAGTATCTGGTACTTCTTGACAGTCCTACACTGTCCTCCCATACCATACACTGTAATTTGAAAAACATTGTAATAGCCAATTATTTTTAAAAGAGTAACCGTGAGTTGCTTGTCGGCTCTTCTCCATAGGAAACGACCAATTGGAACCGTGCACCTAGCTTCTGACATTTCAAGTGTCCATGTAGGTTTATGTGAAATAAAATATTTTGATTTAATTTGATTTGATATTGGTGCCGATTCCCTTGTTCACAAACTAAACTAAATTTAAGTTCAGTGCATCTTTTTCTTTCTATTTCATTAAGAAAAGGACAGAAGATAAATTTTAGTTTCAATCAATCAATCAATCAACTCAGCCTATAACAGTCCACTGCTGGACATAGGCCTCTCCCAGGCTGCGCCACAACACCCTGTCCTCCGCTTTCCGCATCCAGTCTGTCCCAGCCACCTTTTTAAGGTCGTCGGTCCATCTAGCTGGGGGGCGTCCTACACTACGCTTGCCGATACGCGGTCTCCACTCTAGGACTCGTCTGCTCCACCGGCCATCGGTCCTTCGACAAATATGGCCAGCCCACTGCCACTTCAGCTTGCTTACTCTGCAGGCTATGTCGGTAACTCCGGTTCTCTTCCGGATAACTTCATTTCTGATCTTATCCTTCAAAGAAACTCCAAGCATAGCCCGCTCCATGGCGCGCTGAGCGACCTTGAATTTGTGGACCAGCCCGACTGTCAGTGTCCACGTTTCGGCACCGTATGTCATAACGGGCAGGACGCACTGCTTTAACCAGTGCGTCCTGCTTTAACCTTAGTCTTCAAACACTGCGGGATTGGCGACGAGAAGACTTGACGAAGTTTTCCAAACGCTGCCCAACCCAATCGGATCCTCCTGTCGGCTTCTTTCTCAAAGTTGTGTCTACCGAGCTGGATAACTTGTCCTAGGTAGACGTACTCCTTCACAACTTCGAGAAGCGACCCTTCGATATGGATTGGACTCGGCAAGACTTGCGAATTGTACATGACTTTCGTCTTGTCCAAATTCATGCCGAGGCCAACCCGCCGAGAGGCTCCATTTAGGCTGTGCAGCATCTGGTCTAACTGTTCCAGTGTCTCTGCCATTATGACGATGTCATCGGCAAAACGAAGATGTGAGATGTACTCGCCGTTTACGTTGATACCCTGTCCAGTCCAGTCCAGCGTCTTAAAAACGTCCTCCAACGCATTGGTGAAAAGTTTCGGGATATCACATCCCCTTGTCTCACCCCCCTAAGCAGTTGGATAGGGCCGGTTTTTTTATCCTGGATCTGGACAGTCATCGTTGCAGCGTCATACAAACACCTCAACACTTCGATGTAACGCCAGTCAATTCGACATCGTTGCAGAGAGGCCAGAACTGCCCATATTTCGATGGAGTCGAAGGCTTTCTCGTAGTCCACAAATGCCATACACAGCGGCTGGTTGTACTCTTCGGTCTTCTGTACAATCTGCCGAACAGTATGGATGTGGTCCACGGTACTGAAGCCTTTTCGAAAGCCAGCTTGTTCTGGTGGCTGGAACTCGTCAAGTCTTCTGGTGAGACGGTTCGTGACGACTCTCGAGAACAGCTTGTAAACGTGGCTCAGAAGTGAGATGGGTCTATAGTTCTTCAGCAAGGTTTTGTCGCCTTTTTTGAAGAACAGAACCACCGCACCTCTGCTCCACGCCTCCGGCGTTGTACCCTCTTGGATGACGGAGTTGAAGAGACTCGCTAGCTCTATCAGGACTGGAGCCCCGCCCGCTTTAAGGAGCTCTGTCGTTATGCCGTCATCACCAGGTGCCTTGTTGTTCTTTAGCTGCTCGAGAGCCGCCCTAATCTCGCACTGGTCGACATCTGGGATGTCTTCCGTGTAGTGGCGCGTTAGTTCGGCTCGATGGTCATCTTCACTATGCCCCGCTGGTTTCGCCGTCCGCGTTGAGTACAGGTGCCCGTAGAAATCCTCGACTTCCTCAAGTATCTCGGACTTTGAAGTCACGATCCTACCATCCGCAGTTCTCAGTTTCGTCAGATGGGACCTCCCTAATTCCTGAGCGAACACTTTCGACCCTCGGTTCTGCTCAATCGCGACCATAATGTCACGAGTGTTAGAGCACCGAAGGTCGCGTCGCGTCAGCTTTCTAATTTTTAGGTTTAAGGCCCTCTTATCTGACGAATTTTAGTTTAGTCCTGTCAAATTAATCAGCGCCTGTCAATACTCCATACAAGTTTAGACGTGATTAAAAACTTGCCTACTAAAATTACGTCAATTTACGTCAAGCGCTGATTAATTTGACAGGACTGAACTAAAATTTATCTTCTGTCCTTTTCTTAATGAAATAGAAAGAAAAAGATGCACTGAACTTAAATTTAATTTAGTTTGTGAACAAGGGAATCGGCGCCATTACCTAGTCATTTATGATTACACTTTTAAAACTAAATTAACAAAAAAACAAAGGTCTTACTCTTCTTAACGCTAGCCAAAATGGCTTCATCCATAAAATCAGTGGCATAGCAAAACGCTTTAAAAGGCTTCACTGAATAGCAAACAGCTTGGGCCACATAAGCCACGTTGCAGAGCATTGAGCCTTTAGGCCCCAAGGTCTTCTGACATTGGGAGAACCCTTCTTGAATTGCATTGCAGCAGCGGTCGTAGGGAGTTCCAAGCTTGGCGTTACATATGTCTGCTATAGATTGAAGCCAGGAGAAGGAGGATTGGATCGTGTTGACTGGAAAGTGGAAGGAATTATAACATCATTCAACATGACTTTTTTAAATACTCAAACAATTCAATTAAATCGGTGAGCGTGACTTTAATTTGAACGTTTCGAGGATCATGTTTTTGCGTTATAAGTAGCAGTTACGCTCTGGGAGTAAAAAGTATAATTGTCTCAAGTTCTGTGTCAAAAACTAAAGAAACAAAAAAACAAAGAAAGGCTATCGTAACTATTATAATACCTACCTACCGTTAAGGATTTTAAAACTAACAAATTGGGAATCGATTGACCTTGTAATCATATGCTTGAAGTAAATGTGAAATTATAAATTACTAATATACCTGCTGTATTACCTAGATATATGACTAAAATGAATGAACGAATTGATAATAATGATTTATTTTACAATAAAATGTACTAAATTATTGATAAATGTTTAGTAATGAATTGTAACAATTGGAATCAATATTATATTCTGTAATTTAATAATTTGATATTATATAAAATTTGCAGTGCCCTTACAGGATGCATGTCTTATCAACCAGTGATTTACATTATTAGCAACTAAATAAAATACTAATGGTTATATTTAAATAAATAAATTAATTAAATTCCATAATTTTCGTTATTGCACCTACCACTGTTTGTCTCTGTTTCAATCTAAGGATGCCTGGTAAAAAAAATCCTACGGCTTTAAGTCCGCCTCTGTACATTTGTGTGTCTAAAGTATTAAATAAATAAATAAATGATTTAGAAAGAAAAAGCAAGAAAATATGTTTGTTTGTTCAATTTGTTGTGTATGGAGCAGTGGTGGCCCAGTGGTAATGACCGCGACTAACGAGTTGTAGGTCGTAGGTTCGAACCCAGACAGGCGCTTTACTTTGTGTAAATTATTTCATCACCACTGCTCTCAAAACAGTGAAGGATGCATGGTTGCCTGGAAGAGATCGCAGAAACCGATAAGGCCGCCCATTGCATATTTTGTAGTGTTTGATTTATTTTTTGTCATGTATTTTTGTGGTGTACAATAAAGTATATATAAATAATAATAAATAAATAATAAGGAAAACGTCGTGAGGAAACCAGCATGTGCTAGAACCAAACATTCGAAGACATGTGATATCTACCAACCCTTACTGGGTCCGCGTGATAGATTACGGCCCACTCCCTCTCACAGAGAGGAGGCCTGTGTCCCAGCAGTGGGAACACTATAGGCTGATTATGATGATTATGATGTCGTATATGGAAGGATCATGAAATTCCGTGTGCCATATTGACTGCCTATATGCACAAACGTATGATTGCAAGGACATTGGAATTTCTCTGAATAATATATTTACGCAAAATGATAGCCGCCTATCAAAGCATGAGAATGTACACATGACACACATTCGATCGCATAATTCTTTACTGAGAATTGTGAAACGCCGTGCGCTGACGAGGTAGCAATATGATTGCGAATCAAACAGCTTGAAAAGGGAAGCATCACACGAAAATCTGTGTGTTGCCTAAGAGATATGCTTATGACGCGCAACAATTTGGTCGCACGATCGTAAGGTTTTCACAAGGTAAATAGGGCGCAATACAATGATCAATTTTAATTCAAAATCTGTCTAGCAACAAGAACCATCGCTTTCAACATCATCTAGTTTACGGCCTTACAAAATATATCGACCAAGTCAATTGTTGCCACTGCGTTTGCGTGTTGCCAAAATTGTTTCTTACCGTTTTCTTACCGTAAGGTATCTGTCATATTCATCATCATCACAAACGTTTACAACGTGGCAAAGCATATTCTGCATCAACTATTGCTTTTCAATTGTTTACTACTCAAAACCCAGCTTTATAAACTCACCGATACTTAGCACCAATCGATCGAGCCTTATCACAGTCTCCTTCACCTTCGCAGTGATAATCTTTAGCTGGTCTACCATCAGCTTTAGAGATTCCTTTATTGCGTTGATCGGTTTCTTCATCAGATCGTTCAGTTGGTGTACGCTGGTCTTTATTTGTTCCTGAAGATAGAAGAGCGGTCAGAAAAACCGGTAATTTGTTCGTATTATAAACATTCTGGCTTAGTGATTGTCATAAAAAGTTCTATTGTGTCCGGATCAGTGTCCTTCAACCGATTAACGAAGTGTTTTGTCTCTTTGTGAAGCTCATCCTGGGAAGTACAGTGCTTCTATTTTGTTAATCTCTCCCGGCAAACTTCGTGCTTCGTCAGTCGTCGGATTTCAGAAGTACCTACTTAGTTCTGAATTAACATTCTTATACACGATAAATCTAATAACTGATGGACATGGAAATTAGAATTCGTTTGTATTCGGAAATGTGATAATAGCCGAAAGACATTACACATAATATCCAGCACTAAACTCATTTCTAGCAACTAGTGTCACTGTATTCCAGTTTAAAGGGTATGGGTGGCGGTGTAATAAGAGGCACATGCATGAGACATTTCATTGCACCTGCGATGCCTCTGATATTGTAGACATCCAAAGTTAGGCCACCAACCATTAGGCGGCCCACCCGCTTTTTACCAACAGTTACATCGTTTGTCCACCGCCACCATCAACGGGACGTCAACGAGAAACGAGATTATTCAAACCGAACGTGATGACCCGGTGACGGCGATCGTTTGTGCACCGTAACCGATCTCGGCGGTTCAGTATGTTATGAATTTATGATAGACAAAACAAAATCCGGGCGAACGGCGCCGCCGCCGCCGCCGCCGCTGCGCCGGTGCTGCACAAAATACGTTCTTGTTTACACACTACCGTAGTGTAAACAAGAACGTATTTTGTATTGCCAGCACATCTGCCCGTTACAAGCTCGGGCCGAGTTCTAGCGGTCGCGCCGAACAACTCGAAAATTAGGGGGCCGGGATTCCGGTGCTTGGGTGACGAACGTACGGTGGACACGTGGCCATAGTAAATGTATGTATCGCTGCTTCGGCGCCGTCATCTCGTTGTCGTTGAGGTCCCGTTGACGGTGGTAGTGTACAAACGGCCTAAATTTTACCCGATTCCTATAACTGACCGATAGTTTTCGCTTTAAAAATATTTTCGCAGACGGTTGTAAATCTCAATAACACTAAACCTTTTTCATTTTATTTGGAGCACAGCAGACTAGACTTGAATTATGAGGTTAAGCACCTAATATGTTTACTAGTTTTATACAAGTTTCACAATTTATTGGTGTCTAGCGACCTCGCGACTCCCTTCGAATACGGGAGATAATGTTTTATAGGATGAAAAACTGAATAACTAAAAGTTTGGGATATTTTTCCCCTTGGATTTAGAGGAGATTCTGGAGATAGGCCAATATAGTGTAGGTAGACACAGCACGGAGTAATAATAATAATAATAATAATCGTGTATTAATAAAAAGGGGCACATTTATAATAACTTACCAATTAAACTAAAGCAAAGTTGTTTATTTGCCTGAACTAGGTTGAACCTGTGCTTCAGGCTAGGAAGTGCATAAATAGTAAATTTAATCAATTAACAATGAATTTATAGTAAAAACTAAATTAAAATTAGGTAAATAAAAGTATCACCATTGCTCTCAAAATAGTGATGAAAAACATCGTGAGGAAACCGGCATGTCCTAGAACCAAAAATTCTAAGACATGTGACATCTACCAACCCGCACTGGGCACAGAGAGGCGGCCTCTGTCCCGGCAGTGGGAACATTATAGGCTGATTATGATAATGAAATAAAAGTAAAATAACATGATAACGGTTCTATTTGCAGACAACCAGTAGATCTTCTGTCTGTGCATAATCTATGGTTAGAAAATATCTAGGTCAGTATATTTTTTTACAGTTAAAGTAATTTAATTTATAGATACTAAGTTTTCTATTTAATCTATTGTACAGAAATGGGCCTAAGAATCTAAAAAATCTTTCTACAAAGACATGATGGCTGCGCCCCGGCTGCGTCTAGACATCGCACGCTGAGAACGAAAGTGACCGATTTCAAAATTTTGGTTAAATGAGTTAAGTATACATAATGACTTAAAAAAGTATATTCTATCATAATTATATTAGAAAACTGGCCAATAAAGGTAAGAAAAGGATAGAGGTATATTTCGGTCTCTTTGTCACTCAACCGTTCCCTCCCCCCGCGCCCGAATGAAAGTGACGAAATCAGTGTTGTCCGTGAGTTGTCGTTTTGAGTTGAGTCACTTTCGTTCTCAGCGTGCGGTCATCATCGGCGGTAAAGTCGAATTATTAATTCACTGGAGTACCTAATCAGGGGGCCATAGCAGTATTATTACAATATTACTTCAGTGTGAGAAAGAGATGGAGCTATAAGTCCTGTATAGCTCCATCATTTTCGCACTGTGAAGTAATATTATAATAATACTGCTCTATGAGGTAATGGTTGGCCCCTTGACATGTGCTAGCTGTCACTTTGTGAAATAAAATGGTTATAGTAATTGTAATGGTGACCGTTTAGTTTAATCGATTTATAAAATAAGGTGTAAAATAAATGCATAATAATAGATCAGTGTAAAATTCTAGAATACAACAAATACAATAAACATGACCATTTTATAAAAAATCGTGTCGTTGAGCTCGCCCAACTTCTGTCACGGAACGCCTCGCCTACATAGCCGTCAGTTTCTATATATCATTACAATTAGTGTCGTAATTCGAGTAAATGGTGACACACTTGCGTTTGTTTGAGAAGTGTTGACAGTGCCACCTATAGGAGCGGCCGCCGAGGCGTCTCCGTACCGTGAGGTGTACACATCATTACAATTAGTGTCGTAATTCGAGTAAATGGTGTCACACTTGCGTTTGTATGAGAAGTGTTGACAGTGCCACCTCTAGGAGCGGCCGCCGAGGCGTCTCCGTACCGTGAGGTGTACATCATTACAATTAGTGTCGTAATTCGAGTAATTGGTGACACACTTGCGTTTGTATGATAAGTGTTGACAGTGCCACCTACCTCTAGGAGCGGCCGCCGAGGCGTCTCCGTACCGTGAGGTATACATCATTACAATTAGTGTCGTAATTCGAGTAAATGGTGACACACTTGCGTTTGTATGAGATGTGTTGAGAGTGCCGCCTCTAGGAGCGGCCGCCAAGGCGTCTCCGTACCGTGAGGTGTACATCATTACAATTAGTGTCGTAATTCGAGTAAATGGTGACACACTTGCGTTTGTATGAGATGTGTTGAGAGTACCTCTAGGAGCGGCCGCGAGGCGTCTCCGTACCGTGGTGAACCAATAGATCTGTCAAGTACATATTAAGAATACCAAGCTCCCTTTATCGTGGTCATTGGAAGGTCGATACATAGCATTCAACAGTAACCGTTCTTACAGTCGACAGCACGACAATGGGTTACCACTGTCGTGCTGTCGAATGTAGGAACGGTGGTGGCGGTGGTGTTAACTTTGAAATTGAGTAACACTCTAATTGCTATCAATCACAATCCGAATGATTTTGAAGAATATTGCTAATCCATTGCTTCCCATGTTCGAAAAAAAATTCAGCTCAACATGTAAATAACATAATGAATGTTGTTGAACTGTCAAAATGAAACCTTCTTCTCAATTCTTTATTGCGTACTATAATGTATATAGTTGTTAGGAAAATAATTATATTAGTCACAATTAAGGACCCTGCCTGGCACAGCATAGATCAAGTAGGAGGGAGGAAACACTGGCTGTTTAATGTGTTAACTGCTAAATTGTATTATTAGTTAAGTAGTTCGTAGGTTATACAGGGTGGATTTTTGATACGGGGCAGTAAGGGCAGCTACCTTAACCGTTATAGCTACATGAAACCGGTCTTAGGAGACCGTCCTTAACTTTTTGAGACATTTAGATCTGCATCCACAGAATTTGAAAAACTTGTACAGTCAGCAAGAAAATGGGTAGTTTTCACAAAAACTTTTTTGATGCCAATTTTTTTTTGAGACTCTAAAATCCAGTCTGTATATACCTACTGTTTTATTAATACAGAATTGAATTTAAGAATAATTTATAATTATAATTTTATAAATTATATAAGTACACTTATTTATTAACATTGTAAAAACCCTTTATGTTTTAAATGATTCATTATTGTGTTATTTACTTATTATTATTTGTATATATTACGTAATTAATATTTATTATCCCTAGGGTAAGTTATTTATTAGACGGTTCATATTTATTTTAAAAAAAATATTTTCGTATTGTGAGTAGGTAGGCTTATCTTTACAAATAGATAGTTATGAAGTTACTTATCAATAGCAATATTACCCATTGCTATTGATAGTGTATTACGCAACTACCCCACTGGCATAACCTACGGAGTTTTATTAGAATGCTAAGTACGAGTACTACCCGCGACTTCGTTCACCTTGAGTTTCTCGTATAGCATAAAACATAGCCTATCACACTCAGAGATAATGTAGTTTTCCATTAAGTAGTTAAAGAATTTGAAAGCATTCAGATTGGCTAGGATGAATACTGACGCTCTACCAAGAGCAGAATCTTTCTTAATCCTGGGATTCCCTTCGATCTCTCGTCCTCGTTTTCTGCGCGAAAATTGTTATTTCCGATGTATAGCAAATCAAATAACGCCGCAAGTGTTGTTACAGGAGAGCTTTCAATTCTTTGTTGGCGATTGTTTTCTATAAAAAAAACTCTAGCCATTTTCTAGATGTATCGCTAAATAGGTTACTGTTGGATGCTTCTCATGAATGTGAACTCAAGAATTGTCCATACAGCTTCCGATGTGCTAATATAATGAGCATATAAGTATGTTTCGATCTCATTTTGTTTGCTTTCAACAAAGACAGTGGCCTGGTCGGAATCTTTGTTGATATTTTTGCAGATATACAAGGTGTCGTTTTTCATCCTCGTCAAATTCAAGGAGGTATGAGTATTCAAGGAGTATGCTAATGATTCTCGACACCAATCAATAATAAAATAGGTAGGTATTTTTTTTCTAATTTTCAGAAATCGGTATGTGTGGGACACCCATGTTAAAACGCTGCTCGTGTGATACCACACTGTAACTGTCCTTTTACACACACACACTACCGTATACGCAACGGTGTGACTGTCTTCTGTGAAAGTGGTGTGTTCTAAAATACTGGCAAACTTAAATAAGTTAAAAAACAAGTAGGTATTAATTATTGAGCAGGTATCGTAATTTTATTTCATTATATGTGTCTTTCATAGTAACTTCCTGAAATTTGACGAGGATGCAAAATGACACCTTGTATAATCGCCTAACTGATTGACAATACTCAGCTTTGACGTGAGCATTACAGCTTTTGCACAGTACAGGGGAATATGGAACTACCCATTTATTATTAACCGTGACCTCCTCTCCTGTAACTCTCAATGTCGGAGTATTGCCACCTTCTTTAGGGCTTCTTCGACGATAAACTGGGTAATCATCCACCAGCCCTGTTTCCGTGTCAGCTATAAGTTTCTGTGGGTACTGCAAGTTCCATTGGTCATGCAGGGAGAAATTATGTTATGTTCCCCCTACATAGGCATGGGCCATGTTTTTAATCACATTATCGAATAATAAGGGATCCCGTTGCGGATTTGGAAGCTCGGTTGATATTATGTTATCATCAACTTCGTCAGGTTTTACTTTGGTTTCAAGCTATAACAGAATAAGTACTTCGTAAAATATAAAAAAGGTTACTGAGTTATCACATATGCTGTCGCGGACTTTTTTTTTACTTTTCGAGAGGAACAGTTGAGCCATACATTATTTTCGTTTATCTGTAACTATTTACATGTAACGCACGCCGTGGAAGCTCTAAAAAGAAGCTTTCAAAACGGACGAATATTGTCATAACTTTAAGTTTACATAAGGTGGCTGTCCAAAAATTCTTTCAAAAGATTTTTTTTACATCGGAACTGTGGTTCCGGAGATTACCCTACACAAACTGAAAAAAATCGCTTTCTCTCTATTAGTATTGATTATTTACAATCTACACCCGAAAAGTATGATACTAGCTTGAGACAGAATCGACGGATAGGTAATTTATTTTCGCTGTATGTAACCACAATCACAATTACTACCTTCTTGTTTATTTGAATAGGCATTATTTCGTGGAAGGTCGACTAATTTCGAACTATGTACTATATTTTGCCCTTTCTCAGATTCTCAGAACTCAATACTTTTAATCACTCGTGAATGTAGAAAGGCGTTATTAGCAGACGGCTCAAGAAAGGTCGGAGTAGGAACTTACTTTCTTTTCGAATAAGAGCTCTGACTGAAATGTTACTTTGATATTTACAAGGACCTGATGAGTGGTATGGAAAAGTCTCATTAAGATTTCGTATTGACTTTTTTTTTTCGTGGATACAAATCCTTATTTTTATGGATTTTTTTGTGGTTTGACCCTCTTTATATCTCACTCTTTGTAGCTTATACATGGTTTATAAAAAAAACCTAAGTGTAGGCACAAAGAGATAATCACACAGGCTACTAGTTCCCTGCCGGGGTCGCGGGAAGTTACTTATGGGTTACCGAGGCCCCTGGCAACACAGGCAACAAGAAGGAATACGGGTGGGTTTTAGTCAGTAAGAGTCTGACACACCCTCCTATCAAATTAATTTTACCCGCTCTAGGCGGAGCGGGAGGGTGTGTCAGACTCTTACTGACTAAGACCCACCCATGTTCCTTCCGTTGCCTGTGTTGCCAGGGGCTTCAGTATCCCATTCTGACACCCTTTTTTTTTTGGGTGGGAAATGATGAAATAATTTCTCCCGCTTTGGGCGGAGCGGGAGGGTGTGTCAGACTCTTACTGATTAAAACCCACCCGTATTCCTTCCGTTGCCTGTGTTGCCAGGGGCCTCGGTAACCCTTTAGTACCTTCCCGCGACCCCGGCAGGCATCGGCCCTAGTGGAACCCTACACTTGTGCTGACGACAACTCTTTGAGGCGCGCGTGCAATACAACGCGCCGTCGACCCGTGCCTGGTCCTTACCGCAAGCCCGCGCCTGCGGTGGCCGGAAATCCACCTGGGATTCCCGACGCCCAGGGCGTCTCCTGCGGCGGCTAGGGACGAGAGGACGCGAAATTTGCCTTTCCCTCAACCGTCCCGCCTCCTCCTTCGCGAGCATTACTGCTTCGCAGACGGAGGTGACGGCTGCCCATGCTCTCTCGCTCCGTAGGTACCATGGCCTGAACCAGGGCCTGACGCGAGAGATCTCTGCCGCTGATATTCTCGTCAATAAAATAAAAAAAAAATAAAAAACCCGACTGCAAAAACACTAAACTGAAAAGAGAAAAATAATCATTAATAATCTATAGAATTTTGGTATCGCAGGCGGGGACAAACCAAAAACCTGAAATATGGTGTAACTTTTGTTTGTCCCCCACCTGTGTGTATTGTTTTTGCAGTCGGGTTTTTTGTTTTTTAAATAATTTATTTTATTTCAAGCTTTTTAGTTTTATTAATATCTAAATGTAATTGACACATTACTAGCTTTTATTTGATATCAATATTGTTGTAATTTATTAAAACAATAACCATCCCCTCCATTTTTTTGTATTTGCAGATGCATTATATAAATATAATATAGCCTATGTCACTCCCACAATTAAGACGAATCTAACGACACCTTTTATGTTAAAATCCATCAAGCCGTTTAGGCTACAGAGCGTGCCAAAGAAATAGACATACATACATACATGCTCTCGAAAAACATTACTCTCCTTCTGGGGCAATCGGGTAAAAACAACTGTTCCATACATTTTGACTGCGTAGGTATTACTAATTGTAGTACCTACGCGATTGATACACAATGACAACTATTACAGAAGTGTGGAAGAAAAGGGCATGTTGCGCCGACCACAAATAAATTGGGATAAGGGCAGGAGAATGATGAGGTACTACCAATTGTACTTTTCTATTAAACAGGCGCCAACTCCACGGGCGAGAAAATCCCGGCAGTCGTCTCGCCGTGCCATCAAATTCTATTGAAACTCTATGAATAAATCTCCACACGACGATATCGTCGTGGGGCACAGCGTGACTATCGCCGCGATTTCCTCGTCCGTGGAGATGACGCCTAAGCGAGACAGCCCCAGCGCTGGTTTATAATTCAAATTCAAAATTATTTCTTTTGGCACAACTAGATCCAAAGGTTAGTGTATAAATGCTTAGAAACTATTGTTAGTACTTAAATACAATAACTAAGACAACACTAATCAATCATAATGTATGTACATCTAATTCTGTATACAATCTGTCCATGTCTGAGCCAAGATAACCAAAAGGGACATACTTACCTCCCTAAAAGATCACCAGATGAACGAAATGCTTCAACACATGTGCACGCACATCTTCAGCTATAGTTTTCAGGATGCTGTTGTGACTCCCCCGCACCCTTCTCATAAGTGACACGACTTTTTTTCGAATGACGGCATGAAAACCGTCAGTATGAGCCTGCGCGAATATCTCGGAGGCACTGCAGAAACGAGGAAGTCCCAACATCATCCTGAAATTGTTGTTGTATTGGACGCGCAGAGTGTCCAGGGATTTTTTTGGTATAGGTACCTAACTCATAGACCACCCGTGTACAAACCCTGACAATACGCTTTAATTTTTGGAACAGCCCTTAACTTTCAGCGACAGCCGACTGAGAATATGAGATTGACAACAGGGACGATGCCTGGGTAAAAAAAAAAGAAATCCTATTTAGTCCACCAGTCACATAATAAAAAAATATTAGACACGTATTTTTTACTTTATCATTTTAATAAACAATGACTTAGATGAAACGGGAGTGGGAACTCGCTACGTCACAATTCAGTATTAAAATCTAACAAGGCGTGACGTCATATAACTTCGCTCCGACGCTTGCTCGAGGAAGTGCCAGCCCGCGCTGTAGCTGAGCCTGTAGCTTTAAACTCCCCAGATAATAATAATTATTCAGTCATGATCCAGCCTGTCCCACCTTGCTATCCTCCCCCCAGTGACGGCCTAATCATAGGTTCGTAACCCACAGGTGGTGCCCTTAGCGTGTATTCACTTAGTAATTTAAGAAATTCGCCCCTGGCCTAAAAGCCTTCAGGCTTTGAGTTAGCTTAAGACAACCACAGGATAGTCTACTATGCGCTGGTGGACTCGCTGCTTTCTTATAGGCTGGCGTGCTATGGTAACACTTTTAGAACATATTTAGATAAAATAAAAAAACTGCAAATAAGATTCATGAAACTATTAGTAGATAAAAACACAAAAAAACGCTTTATTTTTTTTTTTTTTTTTTTTTTTTTTTTTTTTTTTTTTTTTTTTTTTTTTTTTTTTTTTTTTCTTAGTCGATATAAACAGTTGTATCACAAAAACTGCCTTTAAAAACAAAATACATAAGTACCTCTTTAATAAAAATTATTATTAATAAAATTATATGTCTGTTTTTAAATTTAAGAAATGAAGGAATAGTAGTTTACCTTTATGTGAAAAAGTGTCAAAAATTAAAATAAAAAAATATAGAATTATGTAAAAAACAAAAAAGGAGCTACGTCTGCCAACAAACTGCTTTGCAGTTTGGCAGAGGTAATGTGTTCACTGTAAAGAATATTTGGTTACGTAAAAAAAGAAAAAACACGTGTCCAACATTTATTAATGATCTTGGTACCTGACGGGCAAAAGAAAACGTCATCATCCCTTCGCCATTAAGTTTGCACATAAGTTTACTATGCTAGTTTTGCATGGAGAAGGTTTTTAGAGGGTTTTTTTTCGACCTCGAAGCTACGGGTTAAATCTAGACATAAATAGCCCTACAACTCACTTGACTACAAGCCATGGACTCCGACAGTACTTCGGAGTTCTTCAGCGTATTGGTAGCAGGTCCTGTCAGGATGAGGACCAGCGCATAGCAGGTCAGGGTGTACCTTCCAACGCGGGAGAAGAATTGCGGGATCAGCAAGAAGACTAGGCATCTGGAACAAATTTGGCATTCGTCATCATCTGCCTGCCTTTTTCCAACTATGCTGGGGTTGGCTTCCATTCGTTTAGAACGAATGCAGCTGAATACCAGTATTTTACACGGAGCGACTTTCTATATGACCACCATAACCCAGAAATTGGTTAAGACGATACCCCTAGGCTGTTTGGTTGTCTGACTTTCGAGCTAACAAACAAAGTTACACGATGAAGTCAAATGTTGGTAGTCTGGCCCCCCGTTAACATGGGGAGTTTATAACATAGCTTGTGGCAGAATTTTGATATTCGAAATCAAAATTGCTCTGCCTACCCTTTCGGAGAATAAGTACAGGCGTGAAGTGTTAGGTATGTTATAACTGTTTGGTGGGGTATAAAAGGTTTCCTCACTTTGCATTATAAAGTCACCTCAAATTGAATTGAGCACATACCTAATCCTATAACTGAATGCCAAGCCCAAAGTCAAAAGAACTCCAATTATAGAACTCATAATGGTCGCATGGATCAGAGAGATCGCCAGCTGGAAGACGAAGAACATGAAGCAAAGATACGTCAGTATTATGCCTCCAACGAATCCCATCACACTTTTCAGGAGAAAATTCGGAAAAGTTTGATCTGTCTTCAAGTACAAGAAAAAATTAGAGATCACACTTCCTTCTGGGTACCATTTCTTGAAAATTCTTGATATTCTTTTTTTAGTATCGACCCGATAGTGTCGCCATCTCTGGGACAATGTCTGTTCCAATTGTGTGTTTCCCATCACTATAGAATTGATCTTCTCTTTCTCATAGTTAAGTCTATAGTTTTCTATAGTTCGCGCCTTCCAAAGAAGGGCGAAAAACGCCATGCTTGATGGCTTTTTATTTATTTAGTTGTTATTGCTAGAATTCTCTTCTTTGTATAGACGAAACACATTTTTGCAGTTACATAAAATTATTACGTCCACACAATAAGCGCTGACAGAAGACAGTAAATAATTTTCTTTTCTCCAATATAGGGGTCGAAGGAGATAATCTTCGGAAGTGCAAAAAAGTTTTAATACATTGGGTAGGAATGCTAGATATAACCTCCTTGTACCATAATAACTTTGTATTTGTAACTTTGTTTTTTTAAGAAGGTTTTATATCAATACCAACAATATTTTGTCGAGGTGCCGCATTAATGAATTTATGCCTTCATCATAAGAAACTATCATTCTATAATCCTTACATTGTACTCAAATTGCTACGTCCGGTTCATACGTTTGATCATACATACATGCGCCAGTAGCGGATATGAGTGAATCAATTGCAATATATGTATGGTTAAAAAATATCTTCTGATGTAGTAATTTTGAAGTAGTTAATCGAACTGAGGAAATAGACTGTAAATAATTATGTTTAAGTAAGCAGAGTTGATGAGCGCCTTAACATTAATAATAACGCTATCACAAAAACATATTGCTATGTATAAAAGAGTAGGCATTTTGCTACAGGAACTGTAACATTTTCCAAGAGTTATTTTATACTTTACTGAGTTTTACGACACTCAAGTAGACACACAAAAGTGTCTTAAATTAGGTTTTATATACAATACACTTAGGCTCTGCTATACACGATTCACAGGGCCTTTGTATGTGAACGCATCCATATGTAACGAAAAGGAAGTATTTATTTACAATTGGTACGTGTATCATTGTGTACAGTAATTGTGAGCATTGAGCTGCTGCCGTATTCGAGATATTCAAAAGTTCAACAATAGCGACAAAGTTCGTTGACTTAAAATTGTCAATAACAAATTAAAATGAACTTGCCCTGTACGCGTTCTTACAGTTCTGCGCAAGACGTCCAACATGCGCAGATCACTGCAATGCTACAAAATCAACTTCACTCCATTGCCTCAAATATCGTGAAAAGATAATCTTTTTTGCAATAATACTCAACTAAACGATATAATGCATATTTTGTTCTATACTAGTAATCATTAGGTGATAATGTTCAAATGATTTGAGTGGGCACAAAGGTTTTCGAGTGTATGAATCAATTAAGAATTCATTGGTGAAAACGTAGGTAAGTGAATTAAAGTCTGCTGTATCATTCTATGAATTTTATGAATGTGGTTTAGATAATTGATTTAAGTAAAATTAAATATATGAGGAATAAAATCATTAGTGCTCTAAGTAAGCGACATTTTGAGGGCTGTCTTATGTTATACAATCTACAGGCTATAAAATCTGCATAGTCATAAAGCCCAGGTCACCATAAAATATGTTCACGGTGTCTTTACACGAAAATCGTAACGATTCAACTTGTAAGTTGAGCTTGTAATAAAATCAAATGAGAAAGAATTAAATTGAGAGGTCATTAGTTATTTTGAACGCGATTTATTTTTCAGTATTACTGTCAATCAATGTCAAAATAATTTTGACACAAGTTTGTTTTGGATTTTCGTTATCAAAATGTTTTGATCGTGAATTGTTTTGGTTTAATAATTTTTGTTTTATTTTATTTTACAATAACATGAATTAGTTATTTACAACGACTTAAACTAAACCAGTGCTCTATCATAATTTAATTGCAAAAGATTGTTTTAATAATTGTGTGAAATAAAAAGTTTATTCAGTGTTGAACCTTAACTTTTTGTAAGATTTTCGTTGTTCAAGCTCCAGAAAATAATGAAAATAAGTCTCAACATATTCGAAGGTAGTTCTAATAAATTCAGAATGGGATCAATCAACATAATTTTTGGTAGGTGGCTTCGCTTTACTTAGTCATTTCAGGAACGATAAAAAAAACTGCAGTCGACTCAGTCATGGGACTGCACGTCAGACGTGAATAGTTCTTAGCTTCACAAACTTGTAAACATCTGTATATGTATCTAAGCGTGATGGTCACGCGAGTTCAGTGCTTTTCCTCATTCCAAAAGTGTCCAACGTGCAATAAATTTTCACTTCGAAAATATGATCAATCTTCCTCTTATCAATATTTTGTAAAACACCAGCTCGTTAATTTTCTTACAAAGATCTGAGCTGTGTTGTTACCCATAGGTAATAGGTAAAACAGGCTGGTGTCCGCACCTCCACGTCAATGCGCGTATTTTTCGTACAGTTGGGAAATCAATTATTCGATCCACCCCAGCTCCTCAAGGAACGCCGTGGTGCCAGCAACCAGCAAGGAGGAGCCAGCAACGCTGTGGTGTTACTGACAATCTCATGGAGGGTACCTGGGTTACCGAAGTACTTTGCTACTACCTGGCAGTTTAGTAGCACATGTGCTGCTGTCTCGTCGTCCTTCATACAGGCCCTGCACAGCGGACTGTCTTTGACTCCTATGACAAAGAGGTGTTTGTTAGTTGTCACCCATATCCAGGCTTTGTTAATCTAAGATCTACTACAAAATTAATTGGACAGGGTAGCTAAAAATATTTTATTGTTGACAGCTTGGTATTTGTTGTGTTAGGTACTTGTAAGCTTATGCTAAGATATTGTTCTGTACTGGTGCTTTCTGCCCATAATGCTAGATGAAAATAAAGCGAAGGACAGATCTATGTAGTCTGAAGTTATTATGATAATGACAAAGTTCACAATCATTTCCAAAAACATTCTTCATCTCAAATTAATAATTTCTTCCAGATAATGGACAACGAGCAGCCCCATCAAGAATTGGTCAAATGTGTGGTGGTAGGAGATACAGCAGTTGGCAAGACACGTCTCATATGTGCACGTGCCTGCAACAAACATGTGTCACTGTCACAGCTGATGACCACGCATGTGCCTACCGTGTGGGCTATCGATCAGTACCGGATATATAAGGATGTAAGTGGAATACACCTAGTTGTTGGAAACTTAGCAAAACTACACTGATGATGGTTTTTCTTTATTAATTGGTCAAGGACAGCTAATGAGACACAATTGATGTTCTATTGTTTGATTCCGAATCGGTGTTGCGCGGGGCTTAACAGGTTAAAAGGGGGTTTTTATCCATACAGATATACCAACCCCATTGTACCATAGCAACTATTTAACTTTAAAGTAACTACAACTATAACTATATAATATACTGTAACATAAATTGAATCATTGACTAGGCATCTTCACCATGCCACAACATCTTTGCAATCGCCAATCTAGGGTTTGCTAAAATGTTTTGAATTAGCCCAACATCCAAAATGTTGAATTTAAATTCTCTGATCATTGATTCTCTTTCATTCTTTCTCTTGGGGCAATTGCGCACGTGTTTGTATGGAATGAGGAACCCTGCCAACCAGCACCACGGTGAAATACCTAAGCTTGCACCTAGAAAGACATGGGCAAACCCATGCCATGAAAATAGAAGTAAATATACAATTTAAGAACTTCTCATGGTTATTAGGCCGAAAATCACAACTCTCTCTCAGCAATAAATTGTTTGTCTGCAAGGCCATCATGAAACCTATTTGGACCTATGGAGTAGAACTCTGGGGATCTGCTAGGAATCCCAACTTGGATATACCTCAGCAATTCCAAAATATTGCACTAAGAATGGTTTGTAAGAAACTCGGAAATACACGAATACCTAGAAACGCCGGCCATATGGGAAGAATTGAACAACTACAGCAAAAACTAAAAGAAAGACTAAACAACCACATCAACACATTAGCTGAAGATCTACTAAGACAAAGACCACATAAAATGCCTTAAAAGAAGGCACATACTGGAATTCGACCAAAGGAACTGAAGTGTTCCCACATGTAGATGTTGCTATTCACTGGTATGGCAATTAAAAAACTCCACACCAGACCACATCTAATTAAGGCTAAACAACCAATTGTAGCTAAAAGGAGAGAAAAAACAATTCTTGCTCTTAGCACACTTCATCAACTGATGATGGATGATTCTCCTAAAGATCCAGAGGTTGTAATTTTATTACTTATTTTGAATGTGAGTCTAGTGTAATTCCAGTTTAGGCAAAGAACAATTTACTGATACCAGAGCTATCTCAAACTTCTTTAGAGCTTTGGCAGGATATGTTACTATCCCGGACTCATGCCATTCAACCTTCTTACAGGACCTTAGCAAGGGTGCATTTATAGCTAAGTTCTTGTGAAAAATGTATATATATTTGAGGGTGGAATTAACTGGAAATAATTTTATTTCTTACTAAACAGGTTCTAGAAAGATCATGGGAAGTAGTTGATGGTGTGAATGTGTCACTTCGGCTATGGGACACCTTTGGTGATCATGAAAAGGACAGGAGATTTGCGTATGGAAGGTAATCTTTCATTTCCCTATAATAATGATTATTCATTTCTTTTTCAGTACATAGTACATTACATTAAATTAAATCACATAAAATTTATATAAAATTCACAGATACCTACACAATAAAGTTTGATAAAAATAATTAAGCTTTATCAATTTTAAGGTAAGATAAGAGATAGGTAACATATATTTATTTGCTCAAACATGTGTACCTACACTTATAAGAATAAAAACGTGCATGCAGGATAACATAAAAAAATACAGGTTCAGACATGTTTCCCACATATTATGACGAGCAAATGTGATTAATTATGATTGTTTTTAATCTAATCAAGTCAGTATATCATTAATTTGAATTTAGCAAACAATAATCCTAACTAATATTATAAATGCGAAAGTGAGTTTGTTTGTATGTTATGGTTTCACGCTAAAACGGCTGAACGGATTTGGATGAAAATTGGCACATGGATACATCATGACCTGGCGCAAACATAGGATACTTTTTATCTTGATATTCCCACGGGATCGACAATTATGCGGGTGAAACCGCGGTACGCAGCTAGTAAATTATAAATGTCAACAGTAAATAAAAAAATCATGAAATCTATGTCAGAAATTATTTGATGTTATAGCTTTTTTTTTTTTTGAGGGTGGGAAATCATCAATTAATAACTTCTCCCGCTCTGGGCGGAGCGGGAGGGTGTGTCAGACTCTTACTGACTAAAACCCACCCGTATTCCTTCCTGTTGCCAGTGTTGCCAGGGGCCTCGGTGACCCATAAGTACCTTCCCGCGACCCTGGCAGGCATCGGCCATAGTGGACCCCTACTTTTGTGCTGACGACATCTCTTTGAGGCGCGCGTGGAATACGACGCGCCGTCGAGTCGGGCCTGGTCCTTACCGGACGGTGAGCTACCCATTGCTAACCGTCCGCAAGCCCGCGCCTACGGTGGCTGGAAATCCGCCTGAGATTCCCGACGCCCAGGGCGTCTCCTGCGGCGGCTAGGGGCGAGAGGGCGCGAAACGTGCCTTTCTCTCAACCGTCCCGCCTCCTCCTTCGCGAGCATTACTGCTTCGCAGAAGGAGGTGACGGCTGCCCATGCTCTCTCGCTCCGTAGGTACCATGGCCTGAACCAGGGCCTGACGCGAGAGATCTCTGCCGCCGATCACCTCCACGAGGACACGGCGGTGCTCTGCCCAAGCCGGGCAGAGCACGGGCTTTGTCAGTTAGTAATGACTTTAGTTGTATCTCAATTGTATATAATTAAGCTTCCTCCAACTTCTCGGTAACTTATTATAAATAATGGGGGCCATGCAAAAACAATTTTCTTTTGGGTTTTGTCAAAACATTATTAATGGTAATTTGTCTACAGTTAAAACTGTTTGGGCTGTAGCCAGATAGTAGGTACCTATACAATTTTTATTTTTGTTCATATTCAGCCTATAATGTTCCCACCACTGGGGCACAGACTCCCTCTCTTCAAGAGGGAGTAGTTTCTACTAGGCGGGTTGGTAGATGACGCATGTCTTCGAATTTTTGGTTCTAGGACATGCCGGTTTCCTCACGATGTTTTCCTTCAACGTTTTGAGAGCAGTGGTGGCCGGTGGGTGTGGTGAAACATGTCATTGAAAGCTAACAGGTTGTTGCACTTTCAGATCTGATGTGGTTCTCCTATGTTTCTCAATAACCAACCCTATATCTTTGAGGAATTGTGGGGCTATGTGGTATCCTGAGATAAGGTAAACTGCACCAAATACGCATGATAAATTAGTTCAATGCACGCATTACTTAGATGAAATTATTGTTATCTTACATGTTTAAAAAACTTGACGATTTTTCAGACGATTCTGCCCAAACACACCTATATTGTTAGTGGGCTGTAAAAACGATCTTCGTTACATGTACAGAGACGAGACCTACTTGAATTACTGCAAGGATCGGAGCCCTTTTATAAGGTAAGCAGTACTCATACAAAGTTTTAAATAAAACCATCAAGCTGGTTCAGAAGTCTGCCCTTTCTTAGGCAAGTAACTTCTTAAAGTCAGTATGTACATTCAAATAGCATAAAAATGAGATCTTCCAGCAAAATAAACCCTAAGGCCGTGCGCTGCGTTAGGGGTGCGCACGGCGTGGGCGCCCGCGTGGCGTGCTGTTTCATGTAATCTCTGCGACGGGCGACCCGCTGCACGCAGCGCTGATTTTGTTTTTTTATTTTTTTCTTTATGCGGATCGATAGAGCTCATTAACCTCAATAATAATTGTTCTGATATTTTTTTCCTAAACTTGCTCCTTTGGGTGGAAAAATGCATTTTGATATTTTTTTGTATGGAGCGGACCAAATTAAATTAAATTTCTGCCAAGTGGCGTGTGATCCCGCTTTGAAACTATATTTTTCTTAGGGGTTGTCCAGTCTACTATCATTTGATGATTTGAACATTTGCATAAAGTTGCAACACTGCTAAATAAATGGATCGAAAAAAATGAAAAAAAATCTTTGAATAAAAAGCATCATTTTTTTATTTTCGGATAAGACATCCGAAAATAAAAAAATGATGCTTTTTATTCAAAGATTTTTTTTCATTTTTTTCGATCCATTTAAGTTATAATTGATATGGAATAGTAAGTAAAAGCACTTAATAATTCACATAATTACTTAAAGACTAACGACAATACATTTAAAGGTCCCTGATTTGCTTGAATTTACTAAGTACGTATTATTTAAAAACGTGGATCTATTCATTTCTATTTGTTTATTTAATAAACTTATAAAATCTTTTAAATTAGATTTAATACTGAATAGTAAGTAAAGATACATGCAAATACAAATTTACTAAAGGTAAAAACTTAAAACTAACTATATACAACAACAAATTTACTATTTCCTTTCAGTCATGATACAAACTAATAAAAAAAATCAAGAAACTTACAATCTGTCAATAATGTTATTCACTATCTTGTAAATTATCTACATCAATAAAATCTAAATCGGATTCTGAAGGAAAACTCAGCAGAAGCTCTTTGACTTTTGGAGAGAGAACAATTCTATTTTGTTTTGCCAATCGAGGCCGTAGACTTGTGATCTTTGGATCAGACGACAAAAGAAGATTGTGTAAAACATCCTCATTTGTCGCCGTTATAATTACCTTCTAGAATGACTCTCTCTATATTTCCTAAAATCTTTATTACGAGCTTCCGCTGCCTCTTCCGACAGTTTCCCTATAGGTATGACACCAAAGTTCTTTATTATGTCACTCCCATGTACCAACAATTTATGTACACTGGAAGGCATATAATACCAGGGATACAAGGTAACATACAATTCTGCCGTATCTTTACAAAATTCGGAAAATTTAGAAAGGTCCACGCGCTCTCCAGATGCAACGGTTTGAAGAATCACGTGAAACCTTTCTATCAAATCTTCACGAATCCCAGTTATGCGGGCTGTTCATCATTGGTTGTGCCTACTCCTTGTTTGACCATGTCGATGAGTAAACCGCATTCCCTCTTAAATGCTTGCTGTATAGCACTCTTTCTAAGGGACAGTTTTTCTTTGTCGTTGCCTCTGCAACTCCATTTTTTGAAGTCCAAACGATAAGCTGCAAAAAAAAAGAAATGTCACTTAAAAATAATCTCACAGGAAACAAACATGAAAAAATATGAAGTAAGTATCCAGACATGTAAGGATGACATACCATACTGGTACATTTCCTCGTTTTTTTCTCTTTGAGAAAATGCCTCTAAATCGTTCATCTGTGACGGTTTTGCCTTGCAAATATCACAGACAGCTGCAGATGTATCCGACAAATATGATGTTATTTTGCCGTCTATCATCGTCAGGTACAATTGATGCTTAACTTCTACTTGGTGGATTCTTGTTGACAGGCGTCTTTCTATTTCTTCTGTTATGTTACCCTTTATAGTTGCCACTGTTGTCTGGGTTTCTTTGGTAAATTTAAACATTATCGGACGACAATAGAAAGTCGATGATGGTCCGTCGTTTTCTCAAACAATTGTTTCATCAGATTGTTGAAGCCTTATAGGAACTAGACTGGCCATCAATATAGTAGAGTCATCAAACTCTTTCTCAGTCCTTTGTTTGTAATTGCTTTGACCTGAGGCTCCATCAAAGCCCCATTTGCTTATAAGTGGTAACTCTGTTGCCGAGTCCAAATCCAAAGCAATTACATCTAAAAGCCTAGAAACCGTCAATTTGAGTAATACTTGCAGTTTAATAGCAGCTCCTTCTTCAGTTATGGTTATGTCTTCTTTCCCTGGATAACATTTTGACTTTGCTTGCTTAATTTTATAATAAGAAGGGTATAAATCAGACCCATTTTCACTGGCTGCTTCTCTTAGGCTTATATATTGCCACTTACTTAATTTAAGTGAAACTAATAAAGCCAGTGCCTTATCGGGTGAATATGTACTACTGTTTGCTTTATTTGCACTTAAACACTGCTTAACTTTTTCTAGATCTTCGGGGTGATTTAGCAAATGGTTCATTATTTTTCCTACATCCTCATTTCCAGTGTTTCTTAAACTAGCAATTGTAGTAGCTTTCAGTTCATCCGGAGATAACGAAAGCGATTGGTTTATTTGATCAACGCGTCTTCGTTTTTGCCTGGAGCCCAATTCTTCGAAAGGTTTTCGAGGTGTAAATGTAGATGTTGAAGCTTCTGTAGCAGATGGTGGTAGATTTTCAACATCTTCAATATCACAAATCTCGAGCTTTTCCTGTTCAGTGTTCACAGTTTCAGGTATTACTCCTTCGGGCCAGTTTATCGCACTTTCTAACCAATCACCATTTCTTCTTAAAAACGGTGCTAACGTGCGACTACTTCGTTCCCATCTTGCACTTAAATTTGAACAAAAGCGCGTACAGAATTTTTGGAGCTTAGCACTGTTCTCTCGCGTCACGTTTATTTTATTTTGTAGGTATTGGAAGAGTTTTTAGAGCAACTTAAGCTGCTCTCTTAAAATCATAAATAAATCTAAATTGTTAACTAAATTTTCCATTATAACGAAAAGGGACGATCACAATCACAATAGATGTTATTAGTAGTACAAATAAACGAACACTAGTAAATATATAATAAATATGGTAATTTTATACTTCCAGTGATAATCAAATGTTTACTAATATTTCTACTACCCTCGTTAACATTAAAGTAATGACTAAAAGTGAAAAACATTGTTTTTTATAAAGTAAAAAGTCAAGGTAATTACAGTCAATAGAAATTTATAGATAAATTATATCCACATTTTTAAGTAATACGTAATTAGTAAATTTAAGCTAATAACGAACCTTAATATATTGTCGTTAGTTGTTAATTAATTATGTGAATTATTAAGTGCTTTTACTTACTATTCCACATCAATTTTAACTTAAAAGAACTTGAGAAAATAAAAATGAATCAATGTATTTTTTCATTTTTTCGATTCATTTATTTGGCAGTGTTGCAACTTTATGCAAATGTTCATAGCATCAAATGATAGTAGACTGGGCAAGCTTTAAGAAAAATATAGTTTCAAAGCGGGATCACTCACCACTTAGCAGGAATTTAATTTAATTTGATCCGCTCCATACAAAAATATCACAAAATGCATTTTTCCACCTAAAGGAGCAAGTTTAGGAAAAAAGCATCAGAACAATTATTATTGAGGTTAATGAGTTCTATCGATCCGCATAAAGAAAAAAGTAAAAAAACAAAGTTGATCCCTAAGTCACTAAAATCATCATTTCGACCCACTGTGCGCGGGCGCCCGCGCCGTGCGTACGCCTAACGCAGCGCACGGCCTTAAGTAGAATTATGAATTCACTGGAGTAATCTGACATGTGCTAGCTGTCACTTTGTTTAATAAAATGGTCATATTTATTGTATTCTACACTCTTACACTTATTATTATACATTTATTTTACACTTATATAAATTGATTCAACTAAACCAGGGATTCCCAAACTATTTTGGGCAAGAGACCCCTTTTCCAAAATGAACTGATACCTCAGAATCAAAAAAAATTGGCTATGGGGGCATAACCAATTTTTTCATCTTGTATGAACCTGTGCACGTTTATCAACTTGTTGAGTTTCTTAAAAGTAGGTACAACAGTGATACTTCCTACTAAAATATTAGTCATTCTTACTCGTATAACAAGTTGGTATTCGTAACACAACTTATACAGTATCTTGAAAGTTTCAAATACGAACTTGTTTTAATTAATGGGGGTCGACTTTTAGACCTCGTCGACACCCAAAATCAGTTTTCGTTTATGTCGACCCCTGGGAAACCGATTTCGACCCCAAGGGGTCGATATAGACTACTTTGGGAATCCCTGAACTAAACGATCACCATTACAATAAATATGAGCGTTTTATAATACAAAGTGACAGCTAGCACATGTCAGATTACTCCAGTGAATTAATACGTCGACTTTGTTGTAACTTTGTGTAATAAAATGGTCATATTTATTGTATTCTACACTTTTACACTTATTATTATACATTTATTTTACACTTATATTAATCGATTCGATTCGGCCAGCACATGCCAAATTACTCCAGTGAATTAATAATTCGACTTTAGTAGGTATTGCATAGTATTATATTATACACTTACAAACTATTTTGTGACGTAAAATTACAAAAATAAAAAAAATATTTTCACACTGCAAGGCAAAGGCGTCCAACTCTCCTATCTTAAGTTGGTTTGTCAAGAAATAAAATCAGATCATGAAGTTAAACTTTATCCAACAGTAGTGCATTAATACCTTAACTTTTACGTGAACTAGAAATCCATAGTTTGCTAACTTCTAATATTAATCTTCATACAAATAGATGTGACTAATCCTGAAATCCCTCATTTCATTTGTAGGGCTCCAAGAAAAAGCGACCTAGTAATGCCGGACCAAGGACGGGCCTTGGCCCACGAGTTCGGCATATATTACTACGAAACCTCAGTGTTCACTTACTATGGGGTCAACGAGGTGTTTGAGAACGCCATCAGGGCTGCCTTGATAGCCAGGAGACAGCAGCGGTTCTGGATGACTAATTTGAAGAGGGTGCAGAGACCGCTGTTACAGGTAGGTGCAAAGATTGTGGGATTTAGTGGTGGAGGAGCCTTTCTGGGGAAGTACTTATGATGTAGTAGTATTTATGATGTACCATTTTGAAGGGTGTTGAATGTGTGGATACTGGTGTAATACCTATATCTGCACGTAATTCAAAACTTATTCATTATTTAATTATACATTGTATAGGAGTCAAGAAATAAATTCCAATAAAAAAAATAACATCGATACTTATTCTACAATTCATTATTTTATGTTGCGTTTTTTTGGTGGAAGGGAACGCAAACCCAAAACGCGTTGTCTTCGATAATGTCGGAAATGACGGTAAAGATTATATGAAAAAAAATCTATTCTAGGTAAGTGCGATTTTTGTTTGCATAAGGCACAAAAAATAATTATATTTATATGATTTGGGGATAAAAAACAGATGTAAACAAAGCAGTATCGTGGTTAAATGTCACATCATTACCGCGACAGAAACGGACGTTTGAACTGTTGTAGATTTTTTTTGTACTTTCTTATTTTTTTTGAGTAACAAGCAGTGGTTGAATTTAACTTTTAATGTTCTTGGGTTTATATTACTGTCTTCTACTGATTTAGGGAAAAAACAAAATTACACGCATATTCCCTATCTTAGCACATGAGACATTTGAGCTTCATCTCTTTTTTTTGTGTGGGAGATTATCAAATAACTTCTCCTGCTCTGGGCGGCGCGGGAGGGTGTGTCAGACTCTTACTGACTAAAACCCACCCGTGTTCTTTCCATTGCCTGTGTTGCCAGGGGCGTCGGTAAACCTTTCGTACTTTCCCGCGACCCTGGCAGGCATCGGCACCCCTACACTTGTGAGCTTCATCTCTGAGCTGGATAAAACACCCGTGGTGCCTATGGTTATACAAGGTGTCGTTTTGCTTCCTCGTCAAATTGAAAGAGGTAACTATGCTAATAATTCTCGACACGAATCAGTAATAAAATAAGAAGGTTTTTTTTATATTTTTTCTCATTTTCGGAAATCGGCATGTGTGGGACACGCATGTTAAAACGCGGCCCGTATGATACCGCACTGTAACTGCCCTTTTACACACACTACCGCATACGGAACGGGATGATTCTGTTCTGTGAAAGTGGTGTATTCTAAAAAACTGTCAAACATTAATAACTAAAAAACGAAGCATGTATTAATTATTTATTGAGAAAATTTTATTTGATTATATATGTCTTTCATAGCAGCCTCCTGAAATTTGACGAAGATGCAAAACGACACCTTATAGTATGCCATGGACAATCCTTCAGTGGTGATGAAAATGATCTGCTTTTATCATACAGACTTCAACTCTTACCCAATATAAAATGTATGAATACGAAGTCGGCCAAATAAATGTGATTGTAGTTATACAAGATAATTGTCCACAGGCACCATTCCGACCTCCTCGTCCAATAGAGCCTGAAGTAGCAGTCGTGAACAGCACTTATCTGGAGAACATGACGACTCTAATGCGACAACAGGTAAATGAAGTAAGATGTAACAGTTTTCTATGTAGTTTTACACAGGGCATGCACGAAATAGGATAAGTTTATTTTGAATCGATAGAGTGACCTTTATTTGACCTTTTCACATTCAATAAATGTTCACTGTCGCCGTCAACCATAGTTTAGTACTAAAATGTAGTTGTGTCTAATCTCGTATCGTAAAATTCGAAATATAAACTTCAAAACGAGTTTATATTGACATATTTATTATGCACAATACCGCAATTTAAAAATAGAATCACGATAATTACATTTTTTCTCTAACAAAATCATGTTATAAAACATTTTTGTTTACCAATACGATGCAGGGAAAATCCAAAAAGTTAATATCACCAAGGAGTTTCCATCAATTATGTTTTTCTAATTAAACGCATATGCGGGGCGCGCCATTTTTATAGCATTACAAAAAAGTTTTTGATTCCATTTTTTACTTGTCTGTGGAAGCGCCCGCTTTGGCGCATGCGCGGTGATGTGCTTGCTGGGTTTTGGGTTCAATTCCAATGTATGAAACTAGATAAAGTAGTGTATGAAACTGCATATAACTAGATATTAAAACACACGTGTGATACTATTAAAAAGCTTGCCTCCTCATTATGGAAAAGCACCCTAATTGCGTAGAATAGAATAGAATAGAATACTCTTTATTATGTACACCATTAAAATAACCGATTTAAATGTTGTAATTTTACATAGGGTGACACAATGGGCGGTCTTATCTAATTGCGCAACACACTGTCAATCACAATCTGAATGATTTTGAAGTATATTGCCAATCCATTGCTTCTTATGTTCGAAAAAATTGTCTGCTCAACTACGTAAATAACGCAATGAATGTCGTGGAACTGTCAAAATGAAACTCATTGCTACTGATAGTGTGTTACGCAATTACCCCGCAGTTTCATAAACTACTATTTTATAATAGGATGAATATGTTTTCTTAAAAATGAAGGAGTAATCAGCCATAATTAACCAAGATCAATTTAAATTAACTGGCGACATTTCACAAATGATACACAAAAAACAAAGGATTTAAACTAAACTCATAATAGGGTCTTACACCCATTTTTTAAAAGTGTCTTAATTAAATTCTATAGTGCTAATATGCCCCAAAAAAAATTACAAAATTTTTATTCAATCGATTAGTGCCATAAAAATGCTTTTAAAATTTTACTGACGAAAACGCTGGACGCAGTGGACGCCATGTTGCTCTGTGGTCATGACGTCACTGGGCTATGAAAACAAAAGCGTTGATCTTTTGTATGATAATTGACACGTTTTTGGTAACATAGCCATATGACGTAATAACATGGCGGCTACTATTTCATGGTGTTTTTTAACAGATTATAAAAACTGAAAACGTTGAATTGAATTATTTTAAAATTTATTTTGTTATTTTATGAACTAAAACTAACATTTTCCGACTCGTTTTTGCCTAAACTATATCAATAATATATTTATAGATTTTATCTCGCATGTAGTAAAATACCCTATTGTCAAAATGGCACGTTTTTTCCGGCCATACACTATTTATGTATGTGTTGTGTTTTTAAATAATGGTGCCGATTCCCTTGTTCACAAATTAAACTAAATTTAAGTTCAGTGCATCTTTTTCTTTCTATTTCATTAAGAAAAGGACAGAAGATAAATTTTAGTTTAGTCCTGTCAAATTAATCAGCGCCTGTCACTACTCTTTAGAAGTTTAGACGTGATTAAAAACTTGCCTACTAAAATTACGTCAATTTACGTCAAGCGCCGATTAATTTGACAGGACTAAACAGACAGGACGAAAAAAATATTGTCTTTTGTCCTTTTCTTAATGAAATAGAAAGAAAAAGATGCACAGAACTTAAATTTAGTTTAGTTTGTGAACAAGGGAATCGGCACCAATATGTAAGTATTTTGTTTTTACAACTTGACTAGTTTATCTTTTTCTTCAACAGTATTTCTCGGACATGGTGATAATATGCGGCGCGAAAGGCTTCCCTGTCCACCGGTTTATGATGGCGGCAGCATGCGAGGCCTTCCACCGTCTGCTCACTAACGAGTGCGTCAGTCTTTCCGCTGAGCTCGCTCGGAGTTCCAGCGAGAGCAGCATGGTAATAATAAATTATTTATTTAAAAACCGGCCAAGGGGGTATCGGACTCGCGGGAAGGTACTAATGGGTCACCGAGGCCCCTGGCAACACAGGCAACAGGAAGGAATACGGGTGGGTTTTAGTCAGTAAGAGTCTGACACACCCTCCCGCTCCGCCCAGAGCGGGAGAAGTTATGTGATGATTTCCCACCCTCAAAAAAAAAAAAAAGTGGGTATCGGACCACGCATAATGAAGGGTTCCGTAGTTGGGATGAGATTTGTCCCAAGAAAAAACTTAACTTTGTAGTTAAAAACATGTTCTCCCTTATATAGATATTACGTAGTAGATATTACGACTTACGTCACGGTCAATTCTCCAACTGCAAATGTAAGTTTGTAATCGTTCATCATTTTGCATGCGATAAAACTACAAATTAACGATTTTCGGACTTTTTAGTTTACTTGTACTGTGAGACCTTGCTTCTTGTCAAATTTCATGATTCTAGGTCAACGGGAAGTACCCTATGGATTTGATTTAATTGCTAGTATCAAAATGTGTCGCATAAATGGCCGTCTTTTTTCATTGCGTTTACTTAGAAGTTTGATTTTTTTAGAGCTCCAAGGGACCGTAGACCTACGAACTTGATACCTCCGCGCTTTCCGACCCGCTGCGTTAGGCGAATGTCCGCAACGGACGGTCCGCGACGGATGATCCGCGTGCGTATACGTGCGCGGGCCGTAAAGTCAATCACACATCAGTGTTAACACTTGCATTAAGAAAATAACCCTTAATGCTACGACATAAAGCCGCAATCAATGTCAAATTGTTACTGTTGATGGACATCCGCTCTAAGAAGCCTTCAGCGGACGGCCTAATGTTAGGCATCGTCAAAACGCTTTTCACCAAGTGAAAATGGATTTTTTGTCGTAGGTAAGCAGTATGGGTGAGGCGACTGCCGGCGAGTTTAACGAGGACACCGAGTATTTGATACGACAGGACCAGGCTAAACAGATGAGGTAAATAAGAATTTTACCTTGAGTTCTAATCCAAAATATCTGTATTCAATATCAACGTACGTTGGTATTTAATTAATAACAAGAACGTCTTATTTGAATGCAGAACTTGGTTGTTTTTTATTTTTGAATACTCGAAAAAATTCTGAGTAAATAGATAATTTTGAAATTATATTAAAATTCGATTTTTGCAATAAATTACAAGCGTTGTGTTATCGCGCTTCTCTTTCTTTTCCATGCAGTCCGACAGTGACCGCGTTTTCGCTGTTTTCAGCGTCTTAAGTCAGTGTATACAATTAAATAGGGCAACTTTGATGGGCCAGACTTTTGTTTTAAGTAATCACTATGAAATTTTGCAATGTCACTTGAGTTAGGCAAGCCAGCTTTTTTAAATGATCCTTTATTAATTGAAAGTGATTGAAAATTGTAAATAATATTCCTTTTTTTGACGACGCCATTTGCATCGTATAATACATTAAGGTTCCAAGTAACACCATACTAAGAATAATCTTGTTTTCAGGGTATGGGATCAGATCAAGCGTCGGTCTTCATGTCAGATCCTACCTTTGAGCGACAGCTGTAAGAAGCCTCCGGACTTATACAGAGAGGTTAACCACCCCGCTATCATCTCTATTAGAGTTGTTAAGGTATATATAGTACTGTCTCTTTTTCACAATAAAGTAGATCAATATTCCGTCTGTTGTGTTCAACTTTTCAACAACTCTTGAACAACAAGAGAACAAAGAGAAATGTTCTCTTTCAAAACGATTGGATTTTAACCTTTTGACCGCCACAGTCATGTATAGATGACAGACCAGAATGTGCCCAGCACGCCACGGTCACGACTACATGACATGTTTTAAGGAATAATTTGTAGCTTGGCGCCGTGGGCACGTCTATGCTTTTTTGACGTGGCGGTCAATAGTTATTAATAGTAATTTCATACCCGGCATAGTAATTATAATCAATATCTCCTATAGGACTGCCCCGTTGGTCTAGTGGCTGCAAGCGTTACTGCTGAGCATGAGGTCCTGGGTTCGATTCCAGGATCGGAGCAAAGTATTATTGGGTTTTCTATCTGGAATTTCTCAGTAGCAGCCCGGAGTCTGGATTTGTGTCCGGTTGATGGCTATAGACTCGCCCCCTATTACTTGGGATTTAAACATAACTGGCGAAATGTGGGTGTACTACAGGTACACCTCTGTCCAACTTTCCGGGGAAACAAGGCGTGATGTTATTATTTATGTATGTATCTCCTATTGGAAAGTGTTTGAACTGAAAACTTGTGTAGGTACGTTGAGCGATTTTTGGTAGGGGAAAAAGTTATGGGTTCGTCAACGACATGCTAATGGGAATTGTTGCGCCAGACTGGCGACGCGCAGCGGCCTGTGTACATGTATACGCATATATATTTTGTTTCAAAGTTTTAAAATTTCACTTCAGTCAGTAGTCGCCATGACTGCATTTTTTTTGTAAGGCAATATAAAAGGCAGGTGTTTTTTCTGGGACTCAAGCTTTTTAGACTACATAAATATATTATACATAAAAGCCGTGCGACCGATGGCATATTCTCTATGTTAAGAGGGTTTGGTTTCCGCACTTAGTCCTTCAGGTGGACCATTGTGCGTGGGTCATGGCAGCCGTTGGTGGTTATTCCAACCAGCCCACCTCCCTCCAGAAGGATCTGGTTGCCCCAAGGGTTTCTGTTATAATCTGTTGCTGTAATCTGAGTGACACCTGTGCATTCAAAGACCAAGAGTAACCTGCACAGAGGACTGTCCGTTATGCCTATTGTGTGGAAGCTTTTTTTTTAAGCGAGCAGTTTCCCGTGATGGTCCCCGTCACCAGGCGCAAGCCGGTTCTGTCCAGGCGTAATAAACGCCTGGTTAGCCTACTATCTAAGTATGGCATAGACTCCTTGGACTGTCTGCACCTTGTTGTCGAAGCCCACTAGCAGGCTCAGCATGACGCTTTCTATTTCTACGAAGAATAGACACATCTTTCTCTATACAAAGTGACATTTCGTTTCTCTATTTTTGACATTGCACTGTAGAACTCCTTCTACAATCTGTCATTTTGTCTTTCCTTTCTAACGATCTTTGTCTATGTCCTTTTATAAATAAATAGAAAGCGTCATGCTAAGCCTGCAGCTCTCTGCTTGTGTGTGGGCGAACTCCTGTAGCCGCCTGCGTAGTTGGTTGAAGGGGATGGGTACGATTGGTTCGGGTCCACAGACTGACGTGCCGGATTCTCTCCTAGCTCGCCCGATAGGATTACTCAACGGCAAAAATGAAACACTTCCATACAACATTTTCATCCTCTATTTAACCCCGTTAGGGGATGAATTTTCAAAAAATCCCTCCTCCCCCCAAGCGAAAGATTAACTTTCGCTATAAACAGAACTCTTGTGCAAAATTTCTGGCTTGAGGACCCAGCGGCTTAGGCCATAGTATAAAGAGAGGAAGTAGGCTATCTCCGGCCCAATCCGCGATATCATTGCCTACTGTCTCAAAGTTGTCACTTTTAGCTAAATTTTAATTCAGTGCCTATAAATTGGCAAGGGTCGCGAAGTTGTATTTTTTACTTGTATTGTCTGGGTACAGGGTTTGTGGGGTTGGTTTTACCTAAACGATGATGAAATAAAAAACATAGTAAAACAACATAAAAAACTAACGCCTGCCTCTTAGACTACAATCAAATTTTTGTTGTGTTGTTATGATTCGAACTTTGCTCTATTTATCTGATTCACAATTAGTCAATTACTTATTTTTAGAAAGTACTAGTAATACAACAAAAAATAAGTAAATAGGTATATCATCATCATCATGTAAAAATTATATGCTAGAATAAGTGACTTGCTTACCTTTCCTGTTCTATAGGTAATCTGAACAGAAACAATTCTGTAATCGATGAATTATTAAGACACCCAAACACACAGCAATACGTTCTCCTGCGATTATCACACATTTTTCATTCATTTAGCGGTGCCGAAAAGCCGTGACGCGCGAACCTCGTGCGGTGTTAGCCCCGACTGGCGCACTGAGAAACGGGTCGAGATTTTGTTTAAGTGTGCGTGCGGCGACGCATAGATACTTTGGCGCACACATACAAGCCGCGCGCGGTGCGTTTGTACGTAGATAACGTACTTCCTCTCTTTATACTATGCTTAGGCTGTGCGTTCTCTGTCAGTGAATATTTTTTATTTTTTATTATGTAGATATACTGATTCAATTTAGAGCGAGGAGCTCGTGGCTAAGTAATAACATCTGCACTGGTTGATCCATCAGGTTAAGCTACGCTTGCCGAGGTTGGTCCGTAAATGGGTGATCGAGATTCCTCCGTGCCTCGGAAAGCACGTTAAACCGTTGGTCCCGGCTGTAGATCTTTGACAGTATTTACGAGTCGTCAGCAGCCCTCAGAAAGTCTGACAACCAGTCTTACCAAGGGGTATTGTATTATCTAGTTACTGGGTTGTGGAGGTCAGACAGGGAGTCGCTCCATGTAAAATACTGGTATTCAGCTACATCCGGTTAGACTGGAAACTAGACATGGGTCGGTACGCGAATTCGTCATACCGAAACTATTTATTAGTATGATTACTAATACCAGGTTTTGGAACTATTTATTTTAATAACTATGTATTGGTGCTACTGAGCACCGAGTTCGGTTTACTTAGGTATTGGAATGGTTTTGAAACGATTTATTTTATTATGTAACTATGTATTTGTAATACTGAGCTCGGGTTCCATATTTTAACTTATGGTCGGTACTATAAATAAGTTGAAATAAAAATTTTTGTTTACATTTTTGAGTAAATGAACTTTCCTTCATACTTCATCCAGGCTTAGGACTGGCTACAAATAAATTAAGCTTTGAGTTCCAGTTCGTATTATTTCAACAGCGCTCGGCTCGGTCCGCCTGCGGACCGCATCGGGCATCAATCGGGTGTTGTAGCTTGTACTCGGTAATTCGTTGTCGCGTTTCAAGAAAATAAATAGTTTCACGCAATACATAGTTATTGTAGAAGCCAATACCATATTTAAGGCCAATACATAGTTATTAAAACTAGTTATGGTGTATACCACCCATCTCTACTGGAAGCCGATGCCAATATTGTTGGGAAAAGGCCTGATTGATTGATTCGATTTAAAAAACTTCTCTACATTTCCTACCTTATCATTGCGTTTCAGTGTGACAAGACCCAACACGCCACCTCCCAAACTCAAACCATAGTCACTATGAGCAAGTTAATTTCACAAACTGTGATGCAAGAGATCGTCAACTTTATATACACCGGCGCTTTGGACAGTAGCGCCTTCAAACAGCAGGTCAGTCGATATTGAGCTTTATGATTGTAGGTGTAAGGTTTGGAGTTATTGTGGTTTAGTGATGGAGTGGTTGAAAATAAATTCAATCATGTTAAGATGTAATGTTAATTGCAGAGATTTGATTCACCCTGTCGATTAGAGCCATAAGGATACGGGATGTTATAGTTTTTGCAACTTTGGTTTGTTTATTTATTTATGTACCCAAAAAAACCCAGCGAACCTTACAGTGCCGAGCCGAGCATATGATGTGTAACATCTGACATCTCACCTTGATATATGAGCAAGCACCGACAGAAATAAACCTCAGAATTTAATAAAAGCTAAATACTGAAATATTTATTCGAATAACTATTCATTACTATCGTCGCCCACTAGTTGAAATTCGACCCCACAAAGTGCTTACTAATTCCATGCTATTATAAAGTACTTACTAATTCCATGCTATTAAAAATATTTACTTATTCCATGCTCAAGCTGTCACTTCCTGTCTACACACTTCCGTCCCTTTTTACGAAATCGCTCCCACAGAAAGCGAGGGAAAAGATGTTACACAAAAAAATACATAAAGAGAAAAGAGCACAAATTTCTTTAAAAAATAAATATTATAAATTTCTTTCAGCAGACCTGCAACAGGTTTGGTTTTGGACCGTTTTTCTGTATTAATAAAGTTATTCTTTTGTTAAATATTCTATACTCCGCACTAATGCTATAAATTGAAAAATAAAAAACAAATAACGCCCAAATAACGACAGTTATTGTGTTGTATTGTTGAAATGACTGCATCTTATTGTTCAAAATATGTAAATGGTATTTACCATTCACATATAAATTTACTATACTTTAATTTACAATACATTGCTTTGTATTTATCGTGAAATAACGGAGCTTATTATACGTTTACATGGAAATAACGATGGCGTTATAACGTTATTTGTCTAGTGTTATAATGATTGTAGTCTACGTTATTTTCGTTTAGAACCCGGTAGTTCTTTATCACCTGTATTATGATGGATGTATTGTACAGTACTAGTAGTTTTGTTTCGTTTTCTACATTTATAGCTCGTATTTTTTTTAAGGTTTCGAAATGTGTATTGCTGCGCGTGTAGTATTAAGTCCTAAGCAGCCAGTATTTTAAGAAATTCTTAAGTAATTTCTATCACTTTGTCACTAAATCACTCCTTATTCAATTTTAATTTAAAATAAGCTTTAGCTTTGTATTAGTATTTAATATTTAAATGTATTATACAATATGTAATAAAAACCCTGTTGTTCCTTTTAGGAGCGTATACATTTACCTATAAGCAGAACATTGATGAAATTATAATTAAAAAAAATTAAGCATTGGATAGTCGAGAGGTCAAAATCAAATAACTATTAAAATCGACACATTCAAAAAAATGTTTACAGTATCTGATTTTACAAGTACATCTTTATTTCGCTAAATAGCCTACTAGCTGCCGGCGGCTTTCATTGAATGCGATAAAAGGTGCCGCCAAAAAGTTCCGCCACGTATGTCGGCGGGTCGGTACTACGTGCCTACCTACACCGCCGCCCCGCCACCCGTCTCCCTGCGAATAACTTCCTTTAGTCTCCCGCGCACTTTACTTCAGGATGGATGTTATTGTTGACCTACGTAGTGAGTGAATTGTGTTTTGTTTACGTAAACGTTGACAATGTTTTATTCTAACGTAGAATATTTTAATATGTTGATGTGTCTTCGGAAATGTGACTGCAATTATGCAGAAGCACGCAGACTCTACCAAGAACGTTTTGCGATCATTACCGTCGGCGATGGCATTCCAACGTTTGCACATACGTACGTACAATACCGTCAATGTGCACGGGCGAGACCTGACATCGAGCTGACGCAGGCAGACCGAGGACTCGAGACAGAAGTCTTGGACTTGTTTGAGCACGATCCAACGCGTAGTACACGCTCACTGGGACACGAACTCGGAGTAAATCATATGCGCGTTAAGAGAGTACTCAAAGAAGATGGGCAGCATCCATTTCACTATTGTCGTGTCCAATCACTACTTCCCTCCGACTATGAGCCAAGAAGTGTAGAGGTACAAGGTGGTCATATCGAACAGCAACTCCGTGGCCGTCAAGTAGATATCATAATAAATTATTGCATTAAAATGTAAATAGGTACATCAGGTTTTATGTGACAGACGTGGCGAATTTGTTTTTTTAACGTAATGAAGTGTTAAATGTAGTTTTAACAAATATCAATTGTGCTTAAAAATGCTGTGTAAACCAAGATTTTCAAAGATTCATTCGTTAAAGTAATACTGATAAACAACAGCTGACAAGGTCACGAACTTGTGTAGAAAAATAGGTAGATAATCGGCGGCGCGGCGGCGCCGATCAAAGAGAGAGCGGGAACGTTCTATCTACTTCTGGTTTCGCGTCATCGCTTCATGCAGAATTGCAGAGGTAACAAATCGATTAAACATTACAAATATTAATAATTAAATATTTATTTATTTTTTTATATTGAACAGTTTTTTTATAAATGAGTTGCTTTATCGCTTAGTAAACCGATTCTTAAAACGTAGGTAGAAGGAACAACAGGGTTTTTGTTACATATTGTATTTTATTGCGTGTATTTTAAGTAATTATTCAATATAATTATTGATTGACTTCGGCTATTTTCTTGCTGTCTCCTTATTAAAATAATAAAATAAAAAGCAACAGGAAAGGCATGGTCCAGCTGTTTAGTAGCTGCGAGATTCTTAAGTACTAACTAACTAACTAACTACATACATACATACATACATACATAAACTCGCGCAAAAGGAGTATGTAAGGAGCGTAGCAGGTGACGTTCTATAGTTTCTGCCTACCCCCATGGGAAGAAGGCGTGAGTTTATGTCTGAAGTACTTAACCCATTAATTCCCAAGGGTAAAAATAAAAACATATTTATTGGTTTTATTGTTTATTACGTTTACAAATACATCCAAAAAGATAAAATTATAGTAAAAAAAAATATTGAATAATCAGTTTACATTCCGCAAAATGTTGCGTCTAAGCAACGTTGGGATTACTGGACTTAAATTTTACTATCAAGTCTAACAACGTTGGAGTATTAGCGTGAGTGAAACATTTTAAAACAATCGGCATGAAGATGTACTTGACATTTTTTACACATATAAATTGTTGAACTTCGACACTGTCGACATCTTCTTCGACGTTTATTTTCGTGCTCTTCTATGACATGACCAATATTATCGAAGCGAATATTGGAAGGTAACGCATTTTTGGATGGTCTTCCTAGATTTGTATTTGAATTACCCAAAAAGTGCGAATTATCTGCAAGTTGGGCTTCTTCGGTTTTCATCAAACTTACAGCAACGTAAGATTTGAATTCCAATTGACTCAAAGATCGCTCATTTGCCAGGTTGTAAATTTTCCACGAATTTACCAAAACACTGTCTATCAAATTGATGAACAGTGGCCACCACCACTTTTTCCCTCTTACTCGAATCCTATAATTGGCTATTCCATTATCATGGAGATCTACGCCACCCATATTTTTATTATAATCTGCTATAACCTGGGGCTGTGGCACATTCAACATCTTTTTTATTTTTCTATCGTAACGTTTTGCTGTAACCAATGGTTCGATTTTCGCGTTGTTAGTAGCCACATTCACCACAGAATTGTCATTCCATCGAACCAACAGTACTTCATGTTTTTGGTCAAAGCTATAGTCAAATGACCCTCTCTCTTTTTTCTGAAGACTTTTCGTATTTATCAATGTTTTATTCATTGTTCTATTTTCTCTAATAGTGCCAGTGGCAAAATAGCCTTTCTCTTTCAGAATGCAAAACAATTTATGTGAAGAAAAGAAATTATCAAAAAAAATGCGATGTTTATGTGGGTGTTCAATGACGGACAATAGGTCCAGAACAATATTTTCTCCTAGACCTAAATCATTTCTAGTGACGTTACTATTCTTTCCGCCATATGGAATAAACTGGTACAGATAACCATTTGAACTACACAAGCACCATACCTTGAATCCAAATCTTACAGGCTTTCCTTTGATGAACATCTTGCAACCATGACGTCCAAAATACGGCACCATTTCTTCGTCAATTGATAAGTTGTGTGAAAATATTCCGAACTGCATATTTTTTTGGTTTATTGTATTGAAAATAGGACGCAATTTAGCGAATTTATCATTTTGATCCAGATCAGCATTATCACATAAATGAATATTTTCCTTTATAGAGTCGAATTTGTTACGACTCATACAATTTCTTACAATTGATACATTTTTGTCTTCATCTTTTGACCAGTATAGTTTCGCAGCAGGCAAAGAATGATATCCAGTCAGTAATAATATACCAAAAAATCTTTTGAGTTCTGCTACCGTGAGGGTAAATAAATGACGGTTATGGTCACAAGCATATTTTTTTGAAAAACCTACAATCTGTTCCCAAACTTCATCACTAAAATATAGGGAAAATACTTCAAAAGGTGTTTTTCCACCTACACGTTCTTCAATATTCTGTGTCATTGCTGTTTCGTCACTTGTAGGAAAATGTGTATAAGTTGGATGTTCTTTTTTCCAGTCTGGAACACATTTTGGTGACTTCTTCGGCAGTCTTGGCTTTTTCGAAGCTGAAGGACCGGGCTCACCTTGCGTATTTTCAGGCTCTGCGGGTAAATCGGTGTGGATTTCATACGTTCCAGCGATATCAGTGGGCACACTATTGTTGTAATCACCTAGCGCGACATCGTCTAGGTCTTCCTCGTCTGTAAGATTGTCAACCGTCGGGGGGATGTACACGGCATCGATTTGATTGGCATCTTCTAAATCCTCTTCCTCTTCTAATATACTCAGAACATCTTGAGAAGATATAGATCGTTGCCAAGCCATTTCAACTTTTTAATTTTTTTCACTGATTTGTGTACACTCACTTTTCGTTTTTAAGAATTACTATGTGACACGGTTAGCTTGGCGTTCTATAACCGACTAACTAATAAAATAAAAGTGCTTGTACTCTTTGTATACCGAGAACCCATGCATTTCTAACATGAATGGCAAGCTGTGTAACAATAACAACTGACTATTATTTCTCCCAACGTTGCGCATACGCAACGCTTCCTGGAAATCTAAAATAAACAACACGTGTAAGTAGTTTTGTCCAACAAAAGGGTTCATATCATAAATAAGATATTGCTAAAGCTTTATACAGTGTAAAAAGTATAGCTTTGTTTCAATTAATATTTTTTTATGATTGGATGAATCTGTCGATCTTGAGATGATTCAATTAGCAGTTTTTGAAAAATAAAAATATTATGTATTTGTATTTAAAAAAACATTTAAATTTTTTTTTAATCATCTCTTAGTTTTTCTTCTCGAGACTGGCTTACATTTCATAGATTTATTTCCTTATTTTTAAAACAAAAAAAAAAACAAATTTGAAATGTTGCGCTCGCGCAACGATGGGTAAAGATGGGTTAAAATGGTTATTACGTAATTTTAATAAGGAGACCGTTATTTAATTATATTAATTTAATATTTTTCTAACCTACTGTGCTTCCATTTTCTATTCTATGTATGAATTACCCACTACAAATAAAATATATTGCAAATTAAAAATTAATTATTTTATAATAACAAAAATGTTTTGCAGTCGGCTGCTATCGGATTGTTACTGGTAAACCTTATTGCAATAAATTATGCCATTAAAACAAATTCATAATTATTAATTTTGACCATTATTATTATTATAAAAACAGCACCCTGTTTGTATTGTTGTGAATGTATTTCTTTGTAGTTTATCATATTTTACTTACTGCACTTTCTTAAGACGCTGACAACAGCTAAACCGCGGTCACTGTCAGACTGCATAGAAAAAAAAGAGAAGCGCGATGACACAACACTTGTATTGCAAAATATGAAGTAATTATCTATTTACTCAAAATTGATTTGAGTAATCGAAAAAAAAAACAACCAAGTTCTGCATTCTATTAAATAAGACGTTCTTGTTTTTAATACAATACGTAACGTACGCTTATATTTAATACCGATATTTTGGACTAGAACTCAAGGTAAAAGGTTAGTTTACCGTTAGTTTGTATCGAGATTTTTTTTTTCAAAACATGTTTTGGTAACAACCAAGTTCTGAGAAATATGTTCAAAATTAACATATTTTTTTTTCCGCTACCACAAACTATACAGATTTAGCAAACTTTTTTTTTTAAGACAAGCCTGCCATGGTCCTTTACCTCTTGTCAGCGCCTTAAGCATTTCATTGACAAGATACTTTTTAAAAGACTTCACCTCTACACAGCGTTAAAAACAAAAACATTAGCATTTATTTTGGAAAGCTTAAGAAAGTGTGGTATCAATGTCTCTATTATTATTTGGTATTCATTAGATTTATCACCATATAATAATTATAATTGCTACACAATTTACATACACAGTTTTACATTACATTCTATAGATTTCTACGTGAGGCTTTCGTTAATAAACAAGAAAATTATTCTGTTGATTTTTTTTCTAGATATTACAATTCTAGGCCTACACCGCTTTGCTTAGTTTATTGAATTCTGGATCTTGAATATGTCGTTAAGCTTCTCAACTCTCTTTTGACCGACAGTTTTGGCCCAGCATTCAATTCATTACTTACTTTTATGTTGAATCATGGCTGGAGCCAATGACATACTAGTTACAATATCGTCGTCGCTAAAATAAATAAACGATAATGATTGAATGAATTTTTAAATGATGAATGATTGAATGAAAGAATGAATGATTTTTTGTTAGTTGGTTTATAGAAACACTTTTACCAAGTCAATCGTATTTTAGAAACCAGATGAGGTCGGCGAATCCTATCTGAATACTCTGAGAAGAAAGGTCGAAACAAACTCAGAGGTCACAATATCTTTTAAAATCCATACATAATCTTGGTCAGATCATATGAACGCCATGTAGATTAGTGTCCGAAATAGTCCTTTGAGGAAAGAACCATACAGATTGAGTGAACCTTTCCAGTCATAACACGCGTTTGTCAGTAATCGTGCAGCTCAACTCAGAATTTAGGGAGCTCAACGATGTGACGAACAATACCAAAGAAAGGACATTTCGGTAGGCCGCATAAATTACTCAAACTGCCAGACCATGATTAAAACTGAGAAAAAAAAACAAGCACCCACACAGGATAGATATCTGAAGATACTTTTACCTCGTTTTTTATTTATTCCTCGTACCTCAGTACAAGCTTTGGCCCGGTAGCAAGGTAGGTAAAATAATTCGTTCATACATTCAATCTTGGAAGTTTATGTTTATTCATTCACTATAACTAATGATGACTTGGAAGAGTTCTTGAGTCAGAAAACACATCCAAACACAAACTTCACATCTTTGACTGTCAATTTTATGTTTTGTTTAGGAGATCAGACAAGCGGCCGAGCTGCTTGGCTTCCATGAGCTGACCAAGTTGAGTCAATTCATTCTAGACCAGCACCTTTTGTTCGACAAGGGATTCATGCTGCAGTTTCATACGGTGAGTTTTAGATGTAGGTATAATTTGAGAGGTTGAGGGTCGGGTAATCGCCTTGGCCATACAAATGCGTCGCGCTCACCCTGCGCTGCTGTTCGGATTCAAAGACAATTGTTATTGTTAGTAACGAAAATATGAATATTTGAAAAAATCACAGATACAATTAATTATGAATAATAAAATAGTCTGTTCATTAAAAAAAAATATCTGAAGTAGTTTGAAAGTAATATCGTTTTTTATGCTTTCGATAGACATTATTTACTGAATTATTTCATAAAATATTTTACTGCAATACTTAAATATTCACATATGTATTGCGTTCTAGTTTAACATACATTTTTTGCATACCTTACTTGAATTATTTAAAGGCGTAATAACATTTAAAAGTCACTAAAATCATATATCTGCGCCTTAAGGCTAACATGAATATTTTGGTAATAGTTTTAGATACTAGCTTGACTTGCCACATGGTTAGAAGGTTTCAAGATTCATTCATTAGTGATGAATTTTAAGATTCTTTGATAGAATGTTATGAAAATCAAATAATAACATAATTATTATATCGTGCAAGCTTCAATATTAACCTTACGGCAGTCCACTGCTGGATATTGAATGTCAAAATCAAAATTAGTAAAATAATGGTTTTGTGAAGGATGAAATGGCTAACAACAAAGAGGTAATGGGTGAAACAGATGCAATAAAGATGCACGGTCAGTTGATCCCAAATAAATTTAAATGGTGTTAGTAGTATTTTTGCAAATCTTCCAATTTCCAGGAATAGTTTCAAGTATTTTGTCATCTTTTGTAGTTTATCAACAAGTTTGTTTATCCCATAGCCTCTAGGAGCCCGTCTCCGCGACATGTACGTAGAGCGCGCTCTGTTCGCGGACGTGACGTTCGACCTGGACGACGGCATCCACCTCGCGCACCGCGCCGTTCTCATGGCCCGCTGCGACCCCATGAAGGCCATGTTCCAGGGCCACTTCCGCGAGAGCACCTCCCGCGTGGTCAGTATAACTTCTTAAACCATAGTTTGCAGTTCATCATAGCTCTATGATGTGATGTGCTGCGGTGGCTCTCGAAATGGTTTAAATAACAAGGAACCGGACAAGTGCAAGTTGAACTTGCGTGGTTAGGGTGCCGTGCAATGAATATGTTATCTACCATGAACAAACTTAACATTGTTGTTGAAAAACATGTTCTCCCATGCATTTCAACTGCAAATGTAAGTTTGTACGCGCAATATTGAGAGATATGATGTTATTTGAACACCATATACTTATTATAGGTTTTCTTGTAATCTATAAGTAAAGAACTATTTTCTGTATTTTTTTTTCAAAATTTTAGGTTTAGTACTTTCGGAGATAAGGTATGGTAAATTTTCATCTACTTTCTTAAATAATTTTAAAGTATTTATTTTAAAATTATAATAAAATGAGACCCTTGCAACAAAACGGAGAGAGATCTGCAAAACATATTTTTTTTCATACTAATTTTGTGGAGCAAATGTGGCCTGTAACCCGCTTAAGATCTCTTGCAGATTTAAGATTTGGTCTTTAAAAACAACGAAAGGTGGTGAATGAATACGAAAATTTATATTTTGAGATTTCAGTATATGTAGTATGATCAGCCAGTGACAAGTTGATAATAATGAATAGAATTGAATGCGTCGTTGGTCACAAGCCCTATTGCTCAGGATGAGGTCTTGGATTCAATTCCCGGGTCGGGCAAAGTGTTATTTCTATCAAGAATTTCTCAGTAGCAGCCCGGAGTTTGGATTTGTGCCCGGTTGATGGCAATAGGCTCGCCCCCTATTAGGTAAATGGAACTTAAAAACAACTGGCGAAATGTGGGTGTTCTATAAGAATAACTCTGCTTAACCCTTCTGGGATTACTGTGGTGATGTTATGTTATTATTTATTGTTGCTGTAAGTTGTTAACAAGTAGGTATAGTTGGTCAAAATAAAAATAAAAACTAACCCTGCAACATACCCTAAAGTCCTAGTCCCTAGAGTCTAGGCCCTAGACCCTAGGGACTAAGACCAGGGTTTTATTGGGGTTTTATTTTCTTATTATTTTACACCCTAGACTCTAGGGTGTATGCCGGGGTCGCGGAAAAGTTCGAAAGGGTTACCGAGGCCCCTGACAACACAGGCAACGGAAGGAATACGGGTGGGTTTTAGTCAGTAAGAGTCTGAAATACCCTGAGGAGGGGCTTGTGCGTGGATGGGTGACCATCTTTACATACCAAGACCCCTCCGTGCCTCGGAAAGCACGTCAAGCCGTTGGTCCCGGCTGTCAATTGTAGATCTTTGACAGTCGTTACGGGTCATCAGAAGCTCGAAAGTCTGACAACCAGTCTTACCGAGGAGTATCGTGTTACCTAGTTACTGGGTTGTGGAGGTCAGATAGGCAGTCGCTCCATGTAAAAATACTGGTATTCAGCTGTATCTGGTAAGACTGGAAGCCGACCCCAAAATAGTTGGGAAAAGGCTGGGCAGATGAAGATGAGTCTGACACACCCTCCCGCTCCGCCCAGAGCGGGAGAAGTTATTTGATGATTTCCCACCCAACAAAAAAAAGTCTAGGGTGTAAAACAATAAGAAAATAAATAAAAATAATTTTCTATCATGGACAGCATAATCAGAAAACTTATCTATACAAGTGCCTACAAGAACTATTCTAAGAAATATAGGGAAATGAAGCGGTACGTTTTTTTTTTTAACACAAATATTTCTCCCCAGATCTCCTTCCCCGGCGTGAAAATGTACGCGTTCCACATCCTGCTAAGCTACATCTACAGTGATAAGATACCCGCAGTGGATCCCAACCGATGCCTGGAACTGCTGGAGCTAGCCAACAGACTGTGCATGAACCGCCTCGTGAACCTGGTGGAGGCCAGGGTCATAGACCAGCTGCAGCAGAGAGACAGGTGGGTCTACTCAATATATCCTGGATGGTACGTCCGTCTCAATGGAGACTAATGTCCGTTGTTGACACATTGGGTCATACAAGCATTTGACTGCCACAATCAAAAATATTATTTATACAGGGTCAAAATAAATTAGCTAGAGAAACTCTGCAGATTTGATGGGTATATCTAAACACGATAAAAAAATGAAACCGGCCAAGTGCGTGTCGGACCATGCACTATGAAGGGTTACGTAGTTGGGATTACTTGGGATGAATTTATCCCAAAATGAAACTTAACATTGTAGTTAAGGCGCTGACAAGACCCAATTGACCAAAATAGGCTTCTCTTAAGAAAAAAAATTGCCAAATCTGTATAGTTTGTGGTAGCGGAAAAAATATATGTTAATTTTGAAATGTTTCCCAAAACTTGGTTGTTACTAAAACATGTTTTGAAAAAAAACCTCGATACAAAGTAACGTTAAACTAACCTCTTACCTTGAGTTCTAATCCAAAATATCTGCATTCAATATCAACATTCGTTACGTATTTAATTAATAACAAGAACGTCTTATTTGAATGCAGAACTTGGTTGTTTTTTATTTTCTATTGCTCAACTCAATTTTGAGTTAATAGATAATTGCTTCATATTTTGCAATAATTTACAAGCGTTGTGTCATCGCGCTTCTCTTTCTTTTCTATGCAATCCGACAGTGACCGCGGTTTAGGTGTTGTCAGCGTCTTAAGAGTAACTGTCAACAGATGAACAACTATAAAAAATTCACTAACATTTATTTACGAGTGCTGCCATCTTCACGTTGAGTTCGGAAAATTTTCAGACCACCTTCGTACGTTCATAACATCACGCCTTGTTTCCCCGAAGGGTTGGGCAGAGGTGTACCTGTAGTACACCCACATTTCGCCAGTTATGTTTAAGTCCCATGTAATAGGGAGCGAGCCTATTGTCATCAACCGGGCACAGATATAATCAAATAATATTAAATATTATACAAACGTGACCTCAATCAAAAAACTAAAATTAGATAAATACATTAAATATGTTTGAAAGTCGCCTATAATGCACCTTCAAACAGATTTTCGATTTTGATGTTTGTGCTATAAGTCACTTCTCTCTTAATTAAATTCAATTAATCTTTATTGCAATCCATAATCTTAATTCTTATTCAACTTGACGACTGTAAAAACACACAAATCATGTGCATGCGTTATTGGAACGAAGTTATTTAACGCGGCTTGCGGTAGGAGTTGACTGGTAAAGATCGTCACGTAAGGAAAAAGCGTTATGCCTCCATGCCACTTTCTCTCTCACTCTGACTCTTTCTGTTATAATTAATAGGAAGAGAGAGAAAGTGTGAGTGTAAGTTTTAGAAGCTCTCATTAAGTTACCAGACACAGTACCTTTATTAGAGCTTCTAAAGACTTACACTAGATGGCCCTGTATTAAAACGCATCTGTGGGTGGGTAAAAAAGTCTATACGAGCTAAAAGAAACTCCTAAAAAAAATTGGTTGTCTGTAAGTCGATTTACGGACGATCATTTTACGTGATAATGTGAGAGAGATGCGTCACAAGCCGGACGTTTAGGCCGATCGTGCCTCTCTATCGCTAGTTCCGCGCTCTCGCTTGCACGCTCGGCTCAGACGGAACGTGACAATGAGTCATGCTTTTTCGTGCGTGCAGCCGGCGTTCATCGATTTATAAGACGTTATCACGTCAAAAAAAGTTAGTTTCAAGGTCTCAAGTTCAAGTTTTTGTTTGATATCATGCGTGAGAAGGAACTTCGTTCCTGACGGGGTCCTCCGACCGCACATATTTTTTTTTTCCTAAAGATTCACTACCACACGTACTATAGTCCAATAATAATTAAGTAGTTAATTATGATCGACACTTCAATGTATGCAACTTGTTCGCAGAGTGTGTGCTGATGACGATGAAGTCGTCGAGATAGCCTTGTCGCTGCTGGAGCCTGTCAAGGTAATTAACAAATACGTGTTTAATGTAGAACTAATACAAACGGTATCATCATCATCATCTGCCTAGCCTTTTCCCAACTATGTTGGGGTCAGTTTCCAGTCTAACCGGATACAGCTGAATACCAGTATTTTACATGGAGCGACTGCCTATCTGACCTCCACAACCCAGTTACTAGGTAACACGATACCTCATGGCAAGATTGGTTGTCAGACTTTCGGGCTTCTGACTACCCGTAACGACTGTCAAAGATCTACAAATGACAGCCGGGACCAACGGCTTAACGTGCTTTCCGAGGCACGGAGAGGTCTTGGTATGTAAAGATCACTCATCCACGGACTAACCGCGGCAAGCGTAGCTTAACCTTATCGATCGACCCGTGCGGCTGTTATTACTTAGCCACAAGCCCCTCCAACGAATACAAACGGTATAATTATAACAGTTATTATAAAAAACAGTTAGGTATTCATATACAGGTTGAAATTGAAAACTTGCGACAAACTGAAATGGGACATTGTATACATCATTATTAACAACTTTTACTAAGGGACCAAAGCTGTAATCCCAATAAAAAAAATCTGCTTTTCCTACATTTTGATGAGGTATTGCGAACATAAATGTAGGGAACAGCAGTTTTTTTTTGGGATTGTAGCTTTGGTCCCTTAGTAAAAGTTGTTCATAATGATGAGTACAATCTCCCATTTCGATTTGTCGCATGTTTTCAATGTCACCCTGTATTGATGTTCCTGCGCGCGCATGTTTAATATTGACTCTATTTCAGTTGCACAATGCACACAACCTGGCCGACTGGTGCATGTGGCGCCTGTGCGGCGCGTACGACCGCGTGTGCCGCGCGCGGCACCTCAGCCAGCCCTCTCGAGACTATCTCTCCGACAACCGGTGGCCGCCCGTCTGGTGAGAAACATTCGCACATATTATAAAACAAAGTCGTCTGTCGTCTGTCTGTCTGAACGCGATGAACTCAAAAACTACCGAACGGATTTTCAAACGGTTTTCACCAATGGACGGAGTGATTCATGAGGAAGGTTTAGGTGTATAATTCATTAAGGTTTTGTGGAAATTGGCTGAAATATAACGATGATTGTTGAAGATGTCGAAAAAAAATCATGCTGACTGGGAGCTTTACTGGCGTGCGCTGCGTATACCGTTAGATATACATCAAATTAATGTTCTACAGGTTTGTACATACTAAAAAATTCAACAAAAAAGTCCGCGATAGCATGTATCTATCTTCTAAGGATGACCCACAGTAAGCAATTTTATCTTTCAGAATTTGATAAGAATTTCATTGTTATTTCCGAAGCTATTTTGACCGGTATTTGGGTAATGTTGCGTTAGACGTACCAGCGCCAAGTCGTACTACAGCAATATCTGCTTTCCTGTTTATAATAACTGGCATATAATTATGTAAAATAATGCTATTTTGTCCTGTGAGTTAATTAAAACAAGAAGGCATTCCGCTGGATATTGGAGAAAAAAATTTGTTTTGCTACTTACTGTCTTCTTTAAAATTGTATACACGTCTGTAAGCTATTTCTAAAAAGAAAATGACGAGAAATGTATTATTTTTGTTAACTGACTTCAAAAAAGGAGAAGGTTTTTCATGGTTATTTTCGTGGTATCCCAACATTCACTAAACCATATTTTTCTTAAAGTTGTGTCAGTTGTTTTGATTTTAAACTTTTAGAGCGCATTCACACTAGCGTTTGTCCAGCGTAGGCGTTCGATAAACGTATGCGCAGCGCAGACGCCGTGAACACGCGGCGCAGGCGTCGCGTTGTTGCGGCGTTTCCTCTGGAGTCAATTGAACGCTGCGCTAACGCGGCGCAGACGACGACGTAGACAACGTAGACGACTACGAATGAACAAATCAACGAGTGCACAGGGGCGGGTGGCGGGGAGAGGTCGAATGTGAGGAGGATTGTACACGACTCCGCAGTAACGCGGCGCATGCGTCGCGCACCTGCGGCGCTAACGCAGCGTATTCATTTACCCTTGCACTGGAATCGCGACAACGCGACGCCTGCACTGCGTAGTCGCGGCGTCTGCGCTGCGCATACGTTTATCGAACGCCTACGCTGGACAAACGCTAGTGTGATGGCGCTCTAAAGGCTCTTTTGCTGACGTACCTGCAGAGAATTCCTTAATCGTACCATGAGAAGAGAACATTTTAAAGACCTAATAATATAACCTATTAAAACAACAGTAATGGACGATAACTTATATTAATCAGAATCAGAATCAGAATTCAGAATCAGAATTCAGAACCAGAATCAGAATTCAGAACCAGAATCAGAATTCAGAACCAGAATCAGAATTCAGAACCAGAATCAGAATTCAGAACCAGAATTAGAATTCAGAACCAGAATCAGAATTTAGAATCAACAAAAACAACATTTAATTCGCTTAGAATCTTGTAGTGTCTTTCTAACTTTCATAGAATTAAGGAATTTTGAGGAACAATAACCTGATGTTTCTATCTTAAGACGCTGACAACACCTAAACCACGGTCACTGTCAGACTGCATAGAAAATAAAGAGAAGCGCGATGACACAACGTTTTGGTAACAACCAAGTTCTGAGAAATATGTTCAGAATTAACATATATATTTTTTCCGCTACTACAAACTATACCGATTCGGTAATTTTTTTCTTAAGACAAGCTTATTTTTGGCCATTTGCCTCTTATCAGCGCCTTAATAACTGCAAATAGAAAAGAATTCTACTTTATCCCCTGTGTCTCTATTTGTGTGTAGATTTAATGTGTGAATGACGTCGTGTTTTGTTATTTTTTAGATTTATTTATTAAGGCACGTCACAACATTTGAAATAACATAAAACAGAATACCTGCTGCTCAGCTGCCTCGTTGGTCTATTGGTCGCAAGCGCTACTCCTGAGCAAGAAGTCCTGGGTTCGATTCCTGGGTCCAAAGTGTTATTGGGTTTCCTATCTGGAATTTCTCAGTAGCAGCCCGGAGTCTTCCGGGTCGGCGGCGCGTCGTATTCCACGCGCGCCTCTCAGAGATGACGTCAGCACAATGTAGGGGTCCGCTAGGGCCGATGCCTGCCGGGGTCGCGGGAAGGTACTAATGGGTCACCGAGGCCCCCGCAACACAGGCAACGGAAGGAATACGGGTGGGTTTTAGTCAGTAAGAGCCTGACACACCCTCCCGCTCCACTCAGAGCGGGAGAAGTTATTTGATGATTTCCCATCCACAAAAAAAAAAGCCCGGAGTCTGCATCTGTGCCCGGTTGATGACGATAGGCTCGCCCCCTATTACATGGGACTCAAACATAACTGGCGAAATGTGGGTGTACTACAGGTACACCCCTGCCCAACCTTTCGGGGAAACAAGGCGTGATGTAATGTTATGTTGTGTAAAACAAAATATGCTAATATAATGTCTCTCATACACTCTAGAGGTAACTTATAATCACTTAAGTATCTCATTATAAGCGAACTGTTATTTTTTAAGTTCTTATGAGAAATAAGAAGATTTTAGTGCTTTTATGAATGCTGGTTGATAGCTTAATCTTGGTTGAAGACGAGTAGCGTCAACACGTAACATACACACACACATTTCCAACTCCGCCATTGTCTCGGACGGTACCGAGAGCTCGTGCGCTTACACACACGTTCACAGCGTGTTTGTACACTTGGTTACCACAAGTAAAGCGCGCGTCGCTTCGTGAGATAAAAATACTAAGAAATAAAACAAATTATTTAAAAAACAAAAAACCCGACTGCTAAAACACATGACTGAAAAAAGAGAAACAAGCATTATAATCTATAGAATTTTGGTATCGCCGGAGACAAACTCGGGTTTTTTGTTTTTAAATAATTTGTTTTATTTCAAGCTTTTTAGTTTTATTAATATATATGGAATTGACTTATTACTAGCTATTATTTGATATCAATATTATAGAAATTTATTTAAAAAAAAAAAAAATCCCTACCTTTGTTTTGTATTTCCAGGTGCAATATATAAATATTATATAGCCTATGTCACTCCCACAATTAAGAAAAATCTAACGACACCTTTTATGTTAAAATCCATCAAGCCGTTTAGGCTACAGAGCGTGCCAAAGAAATAGACATACATACCTACATACTCTCGAAAAACATTACCCTCCTTCTGGGGCAGTTGGGTAAAAAGTTTTTTTTTTTTCATTTCTAGGTTCGTGAAAGAGTTCGACTACTACCAGAAGTGCGTAAACGAGCAGAGTAAAGAGCAGAAGGAGTTGAGACTCACCACGTCGCTGCAGAACAACCAGCAGACTGGCTGTCTGTGTTTTACTAGTAAGTGTAGCAGTAGTTCATTTTAACCGGCTAGCCAACTAAACACTGTTTACCCTTTTTAGGTGTGTACATTGATTCCTCCACAATTTCTTTATAGGACAGTAAAAGTTCCTTGAAAGAGAGCAGTGGTGGCCCAATGGTAACGGCCGCGACTTACGAGTCGTAAGTCGTAGGTTCGAACACAGACAGGCGCTTTACTTTGTGTAAATTATTTCATCACCACTGCTCTCAAAACGGTGAAGGAAAACATCGTGAGGAAACCGGCCAGGAGTTTGGGCTCGTTTCGATAGTTATGATGAGACATTACCTCCGGACTTGATGAAGTGACCTGAAGGTGTACTTCAGTGATTGGTACTGGAACTGGTCGACGAGTAGGACTAGGTGTGCCAAGTTTGGGCTCATTTTGATAGTTGTGTTGAGACCTTACCTCCGGACTTGATGGTGTGACCTGAAGGTGTACTTCGGTGACTGATACTGGAACTCGTCGACCAGTAGAACTAGGTGTGCTGAGTTTGGGCTCGTTTTAATAGTTATGATGAGACCTTACCTCCGGACTTGATGGTGTGACCTGAAGGTGTACTTCGGTGACTGATACTGGAACTCGTCGACCAGTAGAACTAGGTGTGCCGAGTTTGGGCTCGTTTTAATAGTTATGATGAGACCTTACCTACGGACTTGATGGAGTAACCTGGAGGTGTACTTCAGTGACTGCTACTGGAACTCGTCGACCAGTAGAACTAGGTGTGCCGAGTTTGGGCTCGTTTTGATGGTTATGATGGGACCTTACCTACGGACTTGACGGAGTGACCTGAAGGTGTACTTCGGTGACTCCTACTGGAAGTCGTCGACCAGTAGAACTAGGGGTGCCGGGTTTGGGTTTGTTTTGACAGTTATAATGAGACCTTACCTACGGACTTGATGGAGTGACCTGAAGGTGAACTTTGGTGACTGCTACTGGAACTCGTCGACGAATAGAACTAGGTGTGCCGAGCTTGGGCTCATTTTAATAGTTGCTACTGGAACTCGTCGACAAATGGAACTAGGTATGCCGAGTTTGGACTCGTTTTGATAGTTATGATAAGACCTTACCTCCGGACTTGATGTTGTGACCTGAAGGTGTACTTCATTAGGCTTTGATTGACGAGTAGGCACCCGTAGTTCTCCCGGTTGACGACTTTCAGTAGGAGTCACCGAAGTACACCTTCAGGTCACACCATCAAGTCCGGAGGTAAGGTCTCATCATAACTATCAAAATGAGCCCAAACTCGGCACACCTAGTTCTATTCGTCGCCGAGTTTCAGTAGCAGTAACTGAAGTACACCTTCAGGTCACTCCATCAAGTCCGTAGGTAAGGTCTCATCATAACTGTCGAAACGAGCCCAAACTCGGCACACCCAGTTTTATTCATCGAGGAGTTCCAGTAGCAGTCACTGAAGTACACCTTCAGGTCACACACTCACACCATCAAGTCCGGAGGTAAGGTCTCATCACAACTATCAAAATGAGCCCAAACTCGGCACACCTAGTCCTACTCGTCGACCAGTTCCAGTACCAGTCACCGAAGTACACCTTCAGGTCACTTCATCAAGTCCGGAAGTAAGGTCTTATCATAACTAATAAAACTTGCTTAAAGTCCACAGCCCGCATCTCTCTACTAGTAGAGGGCTTCCGGTGCCTAGGACTCACTAAAGTATTTGTATCTAAGAATTATTTAGTAACATTATAAAGAGCAATACGAAATATTTTTGTAAGTACCTACGAATTATAACGACATAAGAAAAAAAAAACTTAAAGTATCAAAATTAGTTCACTTGACTACTATTCCCATAGCTAACCGTGCGTACACTTGTGTGTGTACCCGTGTCAATGTACTAGTTGGATTCTATACCTATAAATTTTGCAAACGCGTCCTTAACCTACCTATCTATCTACCCTACCTTCCGGCCTTACATAGGGTAGGTAGGTACCTACCTACCAACCCTACATACATACCTACTTACCTACCCTACATACCTACTTACCTACCCTACATACCTACTTACCTACCCTACCCTACCTACCTACTTACCCTACCTACCTACCTACCTACCTACCCTACCTACATACCTACCCTACCTACCTACCCTACCTACCTACCCTACCTACATACCCTACCTACCACCCTACCTACATACCCTACCTACCTACCTACCTACCCGCCTAGCTAAAATCAGACAGGATAGTCCTCACCATCTGAAACGTATGGTTACCCTACGAAATTACGTGCGTACAGTAGCGGGGTCGCGAGGGGTGACGCTTGGCTCCTCCCATTCGCACAAGTTCGCCGTCACCTAATGTCGCCTTAAAATAAATAGTTTTAATTATTTATTTTTTTAACTCGGCCTATAATAGTCCACTGCTGGACATAGGTCTCTCCCAGACTGCGTCACAACACCCTGTCCTCCCTCTTCCGCATCCAGTCTGTCCCAGTCTTTATATTCAATCTAGCAAAAGTCCCAAGTACTTTTAGTCCTTTTTACCTTTACCAGCCACTTTTTTGAACGGCTCAACTTTTTCTATATCAATGAAATTCTTGTAGTAATTGAACGAATAAAAAAAAATCAATGAAAGTAGGTATATCTTGCTATCTTGTTTGCTTTCGGCCTAAAGATATTGACAGAAAAAAAGCTTTCAAACCCATGAACGTCGAGTGCACCATCGAATCGTCGCGGGTTCGCGTGTCTTGCATTATATCCAAAGACTAGGGACAATACATTGTCAGCTATCTGAGCCTGAGCAAAAAACGCGGCGTAATTTTACCCACTAATTTCGGTGGTAATTTAGCAGACGCGTGTTTTTTTCGTCCAGCAAGAAAATTACCCTTTTCCGCTCAGATTTATCCCAGCCAAACACATAATTTTCCCATTATTCTCACAGCTACATGATAGAGTAAATGTGAGTGCGTGTGTAGGCAAGGCGCGGCGCGACAGCGAGCCCGCGCCCGACGTCACCACGGCGCTGTGCCGCCCGGCCGACGTGCCGCACGCGCCGCACGCGCCGCACGCGCCGCACGCGCCGCACCCGACACTGGACCAGCCTCAGCCGCCGCTCTGACATCTGCCTTACTGGAGGTAAGACAACCCCCTATTTAATTGTAGCTTGTAACATCTCATGGTTTCAGCCGAAAGACGTCCACTTTTTTTTTTTTTGGAACATCTAATAACTTCGTGTGTGTCAGACTCTTACTGACTAAAACCCACCCGTATTCCTTCCGTTGCCTGTGTTGCCAGGGGCCTCGGTAACCCTTTGGTACCTTCCCGCAACCCCGAAAGACGTCCACTGCTAGCCATATTGACTGCTTCTCGCATTCATTCCCGCGACATTCAATAGATCTTGGTCCACCTTATGGAAGGCATGCTATGTCTTCTCATAACAGGTTTAGCGTATCCTTGATTGACAAACTGGATGGTTAGCGCTAATTATGTCTTATTTATAAAATCTGTCCAGCTGCCCCACCATCAAGTTCTGCCATATAGTCGCTTTCATGAATTAGGGTGAGCATTAAGGCTTACAGCGTGGTATTTTTTTAATAATTGGCTTCCGAGTAAAAATTTACTTGTTCTTCTATTAATTATCACAGTTTTGCGTTAAAAACTTTCTCCTGTAAAATCATGATTTTATAGATAACCGTATATACATTGTGGCCGTCGAGTAGAAAAATGAAAATTGTCTTCACTACCTTAGACAACCGTCAGTTGTCAGCGTGATTTTGACAGTTTGGGATAGAAACTTTCTTCTGAAATAGTCTCCATAAAAAAGACCTACACATTTGACATTTCGTTTCTCAATTTTTGACATTTTTTGGATTTCTACGGTTCGGTGTCAAAAATTTAGAAACGAAATGTCACTTTGTATAGAAAGGGCTGTGTCTATTCTTCGAAGAAATAGAAAGCGTCATGCTAAGCCTGCTGTAGTCTTATCGACAGTCAATCTTCTTTATCCACGTCACGGTTAAGTAGTAATAGATTTTGTTTGTTTGTGTACTTAAGACATTCGAGTAAACTATTGTATATTACGTTCCAGGTCCCTCCGTTTCGCGGTGCTCCTGCCAGTATCAATGTGTTTCATGAGCACAATACTGACCATACTGATACTTTTCCACGTCTACACTTAAACACTGCTCACTAGAATAGTCGTCGTTGCACTAACTAATATATGAACTATAATATATTGAACACGGCTCGGGTCTAGGTAGGAGGCTGGTGTTTAAAATGACGTCAAAATGGGGTATTTCCGGGTATTCGAAATGTTATTCGAGAAATCTTTAAGTTAAGTATACACATTTTTATCGAGAGATTTTGCGCATATACAAGGTTAAATTAAACTAGCTGGCAAAACTTCACAAACGCGATGCGTTCATCGATATCTCATCATCATCATCATTTCGGCCGAACGACGTCGACTGCTGGACATAAGCTTCCTCCAAGCACCGCCACTTCGACCGGTGCTTCTCGCATCTAGCGGATTTCTGCGGCCTTCAAGGTCATCAGTCCACTTTCCCGGCCTTCCAACCCTCGTCTTCCGGTACGCGGTCGCCACACCAAAATCTTTCAGCCCCATCGGCCGTCTGTTCTGCGAGCAATGTGCCCTGCCCACTGCCATCGATATCTAATGATGATAAAACAAATAAAGGGTAAAAAAAAAATAAAAAAATCGACTTCAAAAGAAATTAACTGAAAATTATGAAATAATATTTTTATATGCACACGAAATTAGCAAACAAAACGAAATCGATAGTAGGTACGAAACAAATTAGGGGCCAATTTTTTTTGAGGTAATAAAATGGTCACAGTCGGATTTATAGTTTCGGAGAAATGCGTGGACAAACATAGTTACATACATACAGACATACACATACAGGATAAGTTTATAAGTAGTGCGGATATTTTAGGAGGTAATCAGGTGCATACATAGAACTGAACAAATTTGCCCAAGCAACATAGATCGAAATCTTAAAAATAAAATTCAAATTCTCTCACAAACATAAGTCACGTGAACAGTAATTTTGTATGAAAAGTTAATTTTCAATTTTAAGATTTTGACCTATGTTCCTTGGGGCAAGTTGTCCAATTTTATGCACCTGATTAACACCTGATGAATAACGAGAGAGAGATGCGTCATAAGCCGAACGCTTAGGCCGATCGTGCCTCTCTATCGCTAGTTCCGCGCTCTCGCTTGCACGCTCGGCTCAGGCGGAACGTGACAATGAGTCATGCGTGCAGCCGCGTTCATCGATTTATAAGACGTTATCACGTCAAAAATTGTATATTTGTTGGAAGCCCTAATAGATTATAATTATCATATGTGAATATATTGCAATTCCAATAATGTTACATACATACGTATCGAACTGATAACCTCCTTTTTTTGAAGTCTGTCAAAATAATATGATTTTCTTAACAAATAATTCCTAGTAACTACAGGTAACTACGGCACTATGGTCACTGGTAGTGTTATACCTACTTGACATTATACATTTGAAAAACTATTTATTTTTGTTTTATCACTATTAGGCCTCATTTACTGTACGCAAGTTTCTTGCTTGTAGCATACAATAAATTTGAAGCAACAAATGACTTGCATCGTTTAAGACGCTGACACACCTAAACCGCGGTCACTGTCAGACTGCATAGAAAAGAAGGAGAAGCGCGGATGACATAACGCTTGTAATGTATTGCAAAATATAAAGCAATTATCTATTTATTCAAAATTGAGTTGAGTAATCGAAAATAAAAAACACCCAGTTCTGCATTCAAATAAGACGGTCTTGTTATTTATTAAATACGTAACGTATTTTGATATTTAATACAGATATTTTGTATTGAAACTCAAGGTAAGAGGTTAGTTTAACGTTAGTTTGTATCGAGATTGTTTTTCAAATCGTGTTTTGGTAACAAACAAGTTCTTAGAAATATGTTCAAAATTAACATATATTTTTTCCGCTACCACAAACTATACAGATTTGGCAAATTTTTGTCTTAAGACAAAACTGTTTTGGTCATTTTCCTCTTGTCAGCGCCTTAAACAGTGATCTAACGACGGTGCAACTTCTATTTTTGCTTCAAGCTATGGTATGCCACAGGCAATTAAATCGCACTGTGTAAATCAGGCTTTAGATATCGATTACCATCACATAATGATATGTGATGTTTTGCTCGGTAATCTAATTTAACCTATTTTGTGCAAAAGGTTTTATTGTGTATTACTATTGCGCAAACATTAATGACGACGTAAGTCAATGGTCAATTAAATGTAGCTATGATTTGATAAAAGTGTGTCAGATTTTACATTTAACTAATAGTATTTTGTATGCAAGAAGTAAAAACAATTGCAGTCATGGGGACTGCCGACAAAAGTGAATACTTAATACACTTTGGAATAATATTTATATAAATATTGTATATATATGCGTGTCCATGTACACAGGCCGCTGCGCGTCGCCTGTCTGGCGCAACACGTCACGTGACGCGGTTTGCGTGTCGGTGAAGGGGCCCATAAGTTTTGCCCCTACCAAAAATCGCTCAAACCGGCTAAAGTGGGATTCACTAAAATAATAACAATTAAGTTGGACGATAATTTCTGTAGGCAGTGTTTTTTTAGGGAGTCGTACATATTGTTTCTGGTAATTTATTAAGGTATATTCATTCAGTATTTTGATTATAGCTGATGTACTTGTATTTTGCTAATTCTTTCTTGTGTAAGTATATTAGTAGCAAATTGGCTTTTAGTTCATAAATGATTTTATAAGAATCTGTGTAATCAATATAATTTATTCAATTGTAAAGGACTTATTTAAAAAAAAAATAGTTGTAATCTTTTAAGCCTTTAATAAGCAAGTTATAATTAGTTATTTAGAATGTTTTCCTTCTTAAAAATAATATGATATAAATCAAATTTATTTTAAATAATGATATGAAAACACCAGCCTCAAAGTTTGGTCACTAAGCGCAGAGCAAATCTCGACCTTATTAAACATAGTTTTTAGTCTACTTTCCACTAATAAAATTGAGTTGCGTTCGCGGCTAAGGTAAGGGAATTTGAGCTCAATCTCTTAAGGCTAAGGTCTTGTTTTGCATGAAGATCGTTGTTTTGTTGATTGTTGTATTACTGTGTTGTCCTGTTTCTGTGTGAAATGTAATAGATGGGTAATTGTCTACTCCTTTTAAAATAGTAGATAACATGTGGTTTTTGGTTCCTAAAATAATATAATTTTGAGATTCTCACTGTGAGGCTTCTTTTCTTCTGCTCCTTCACAGAATAATTAAGTACCACACTATGTATTTTGCCAGACTAGTTTCAATTACTCATCTTCCTTTTTTCTACACAATAAACTTATAAACCCATATTTTTTTTTATCATTTGCCTGTAAGATCTTATACCTAGTAAGTTAAAATGAGCGCAGATTTGAAGGTAGAGTAGTTTGGTGCTTGTAGAAATTGATGTTAAGGTCTTTCAGGAACGAATTTTATGAAAAGATTGATGGTTTAAGGCGCCTGAGTGGCCAGCAAAATTAAAAAAATCTAATGTTTTGGGTATTTGCAGATCAGTATCGCGTTGTATGTTAATTAAAATATGACTCGCGACCGCAAAACACTAATTATTGATGATTCTAAAGATTATAAATCTGTAAATACATAATTATTTTCTAAGGTCAGGAATCATATGTTGATCAACATACAACCTGACACTGACCAGCAAATTGCAAATAACGTAATACATTTTTAAATTCGTTGGCTACCTTATCGTATTCCCCTTAATACCATTTTATATCGGGGTTGCCAGTATAGAATATTTTCTACGTTGAAGGTTCCTGGATAAAAAAAATCGGTATGTTCTATACTGGTAACCCCGCCATAAACTGTATTAAGGGGAATGCGATAAGTAGTTATGGCATTCCCCTTATGTTAGGGTTGCCAGTATTGAATATTTTTCTACGATAAAGGTTGCTGGATAAAAATTAACGGTATGTTTTTTAATGTGTGTATTTTTAACTAAATCTGTTGTGTGGCTTTATCAAAGAGAAGTTAAGATATTTGAGAGAGACTAATCATAAAACATCATTTTAATTTAAAATGCTTCGTTTTGTAATGTTAATCTTCATGTCTCGACAGTATTTTTATTTTGTTTAAATTAAAAGCAAATGATGAGACATTTTAACATTGCTCACCGCTGATTTTTTCAATTCGGGATATATTTATTCAAGAAATTTTGAAACGTGAGGCCCCAGGTTCGATTCCCAGATCGGGCAAAGTGTTTTTGTGTTTTTCCAGTAACCGCCCGGAGTCCGATTTCTGCCCGGTTGATGGCAATAGGCTCGCCCCCTATTACATGGAACATAACTAGCGAAATATGCATGTACTATTAGGTATACATCTGCCAAACTCTTCGTGGAATACAGGTGTGATTCAGGATTACTTAACATAAAATTTTGAATAAAATATATCTGGCGTTAGAAAAATCAGCCCTTAAAGTAGGTACTACATATTACTATATTTTAATCCAACATAAATCGGGCAATCCTTCAGGGCAATGTTTTATCACGCTAATCAAAATATTAATTTAAATTTTTAACTCATCAGAATATTTTGTACACTGTATTAGAAACATCACTTTTCCTCCCTTAGTGAGTAATTTAGTTAGTAAGGCGCCGAATTAAATTGCTTATAATTTTAATAGTTCTGTTTAAATAGATTCTGACGAATTGGATTTGATTTTGTGGTAGAATCGTCCTGAAAATAACATTTTCTTGTCAATTACAAAAAAAAAAAAAAATACATCCAGGTGCGAGTTGGACTCGCACACGAAGTGTTCCGTACTGTATTAAGACCAAGCAAAAAAAACGCCCAAAAGTACGTGTTTTGTATGATCTCTTCAATTAGATATTATCTTTATTTAATTTTTATTAATTGTTGTTATAGCAGCAATATAAATACACAAAATGTCTATTACGGTTCATGAGATACAGTCCGCTGACAGACAGACGGACGGAGAGCCGGAGGGTCCCGTACGGAACTCTTAAAAACTACCACCAAGTTTTTGAAAGCAAATTCGATTTTAACTGTTATTAAATCTATTGCCAAGCGATTTAAATCTTTTTTGCCCAGTAATTTGATTGACATTTGTTCGACATTAGGTACATTTGATAACCGTTTTCCTGATCGGACTTTCAAAAACAAGGGGCGTTTTGAACTGTGGTCACTTAACAATATAAACAAAATATTGTCCTTCTGTGTGATAGTTTTGCAACAAATTCAAATCCAAAGATAGTTTTGGCGTCAGTATTGCTTGACGGAGCTCGGTAGGTGTAGTCTGTGATAGGAATATAATCAGAACTGTGATCAGTACGGTCAAACCACGCTTAATAACATACCAAAGATGTCACGTATGGTCAGCAAAACAGTCCAACACTTTATTTTAATAGCAATTATTACACGACTGCCCAAAAAGGAGTGTAATCTGTTTAGAGTTCATGTATGTATGTATCCATTTCTTTGTGCCACCTTTGTAACTTTTAAATGCCTGGACAGGTTTAGATGTATTGAGTAACGTCAAAATCCTTACATCGTTCCGAATGACATAGGCTAAACTTATTTTTGAAAACAAAAACAATGTGGCGGCAGTAAAGCTCCATTTTTTCTTTCTTTCTTGTAAAAGTCTTCTTGATTTTACTATTTGGAAAACAGGTATTTATCTTATTATTATTTGAATATACTGGGTTCAATTAAATTAGCTAGCAAAACTTCTCAGACGTGATTAGTATCGATATCAAAATGTGACAAAAAAAAAATCGTAAAAAATCTGTCGGGCTTGTTCCAATTTTGACCATTAGGCACGCCACTGATCGATGCCCATCATGTCAGAGGAGTGTCGGTAACGAATTTAGTTTGACCGTGTATTGTAAAATCATAAAATTCTGAGCCTTGTTTTTTTTCATTTGTTGGTTTTGTTTCATTTCCAATTTAAAACTGCACACCCAACTGCTTGTTACATACACATTCCAAATGTTTTTATACATTTTAGTGGAGGGGCGTGCATTTTTAAATTATACGATCTCTATAAGATTGTTTTGCTGACCGTTATATCGTAAGTGATGTGTGTTGAGAGATATATCGATTGTTGAGTGTAGTGGGTACGTAATATTGTTTGCGAGTGTGATAATAATGTGTAAGGAGCCAGCCCTAGTGGCAGGGTAGAGTGGATTAATGTTTTTGAGCCAAAGGCTAAATGGCTGTGTGGCTTTCAAGTGTCATGGTTGCCTTGAGCTCTGTATAATGTTATTGATATTGTGGCGGCAGAATTAAAAATTATTCGCTAAGCTAAAAAGGTTTTCAATTTCCAAATTAATGTTCCCTAGAAAATAAATGTATGCATAAACATAATTTGAATCTCTTACTGTTCGTTGCGAAAAAAATGTGAACGTTTATTTTCTAGTGAAATTAATGCTAAAATCTACTAAGACTTCAACTTTAAAATGCTGTGTGTAAAGCCCGACTTGCAAAATATTTGCAACCAACTTTTAGCTAAAAGCGAAAGACTTTATTCTAAATCAAATACATTTGATATTTCTGATTATTTGTCTTACAACTGTGGACTACTAGACATTTTAATGATCATAAGCAGCTCGTGGATAAGTAATAACAGCCGCACGGGTCGATTCATCAGGTTAAGCTACGCTTGCCGGGGCTCATCTTTACATACCCAGACTCCTTCGTGCTTCAGTAAGCACATTAAGCCGTTGGTCCCGGCTGTCGTTCGTGGACCTTTCACAGTTGTTAAGGGTCGTCAGAAGCCCGAAAATCTGACAACCAGCATTATAGTTCGCGTCAAATAACTTTGCCGCTCTGAAGTAGGCTACAAATAACTGCGCAGTAGTCTATCTTACGAATAAAACAGCACCGCGCATGCGCGGCTAGCGCAGCAAAGGGCGGGCAACAGCGTTCTGTGTCTGTCTCAGTCACTCGTATACGTCCGATGCTTGCTTGTGTTCCGCTCGCACAGTACGGTAGGCTGTCGATGCCAAAAGTGTTACGCATTTACATTGTTTTAAGTTTGTTGTTTTTGTTATTGTTGCCTTTGCCTTGTTATTGTTACTGGTTGACGTTGCCATTTGAGTTTTGTGAAAGATATGCCGAAACGGAATACTTGTTTTACGCCGTCAGGCGGGATAAATAATTCACCATATGCGTGCATAATGTTCCAAATAAAAATAAAACCTATTAAACTTTACACTTGAAATATTTTTTCGTAAGCGAACATTTTTTTACTCGATGGTACCTCGATGGTCGTTCGGAAAGCCTAGCTTCAGAGCGGCAAAGTTATTTGACGCGAACTAATACCTAGGGGTTTATCGTATTACCCGGTAACTGGGTTGTGGAGGTCAGATAGGCGGCCGCTCCATTTAGAATACTGGTAAGTATTCAGCTACATCCGGTTAGACTTGAAGCTGACCCCAACATAGTTGGGAAAAGGCTAGGCAGATTTTTTAATGCTGCTCTAAGCACTATAGCAACCCGACTTTTAAGGATTTTTATCGTAATTATTTTGCTAGAAGAGCCACTTAAAAATAAAAAGAAACGCACAATGATCTTGAAACCCTATTTAAGCCTGGCTAGCTTTAACTAAACTTATATTAGTTGTGCGAACAATTTTAAACCTTAAGTGAGTGTTGTAAGATTGAAATTGGATTACGGTTTTGATTGTAGACGCGATGAAACGATTTATTTAATACATCTACGTAGAATTAACGTCTTTATATTAGGTACTAAGTGAGGTTCAGTGTTGGATTTGTTTTAGGGAAATTTAAAAAAGTAGAAAATGGGAGATATCCTTTCTGGCCCTTCTTAAGCAGATAAAGAACAGGCATATTTCACCATGTTTGATCAATGCGTAGGTAATGGTCATTTCCGAGTCCATCTTTCTGTGCAAATTTTTCCTTCACCATACATATTATTAGTGATGTCTGAACCATCGATTACACTCCAGGCCACAATAATTTACCAACTCAAGTTATGCTGCCTCTATAATTACGAAAATACTTAAAACAAATCCGATAACATACCACTTGTAATTTAATTAATCTCCTAAGAATTTGAAGTACAAAATGTCATCATCACTTTCCACTACATAAAGGTTATTCATATCTTTATTAAACACTATTTAATAGCCATAATAATATTATTTTAACAAGCACGCCGTAAATCCATAATGTTATGTAATGCTGTTTATATTTTCTTGTGTGTACACTTGCTTGCAAAAAAAGCGGCCAAGTGCGAGTCGGACTAAGCGGCCAAGTGCGAGTCGGACTCGCACACGAAGAGTTCTGTACCACCGTACTGCCATTATTAATATCGAGCAAAAAACGCCAACAAATAAAATCTGGTTTCTTGTATGTATTATTATAGCGCCCATAGTTGTTCAAACTATGTGAAAAATTCAAGTGTCTAGATGTTACGGTTTAAAAGATGCAGCCCTGTGGCAGGCGGACGGACAGCGGAGCCTTAGTAACTAATAGGTTCCCGTTGGCACCCTTTGAGTACGGAACCCTATAAAAGAAGACGACCTTGAAAAACGTTAATTGCGAGGGGCACTGCCTGGCGATCAAATTCAATCTGTATTTCTTACTTCGTCGACCGAAAAAAGAGGCCATAGAATTTTTGTCCCTGACTGCCAGATGAGGTTACACACATGTTCGGACTGGCATGATCAGACCGGCACAGCCGGTGGCAAAATCGAATATTTGTCGAGATGCCGAATGAAAGCCAAATAAGTATCGAAATCGAAATAAGTAGTCGCCTTTGATATTCAATAAATACTGCTGAACCGAATATGTCTGTAGAACTCCATTAAGTATTCTTCTATTCATTATTTTTGTGGTCCAGTTTTTTGCAAGCAAGTGTAATGTTTTTATGAATATTTACTATTATCTCATACATTACTGGGCAATTCAAAAGCAGTGAAATTATATACTGCTTCAATTACTAGTAAGATACTATTTAGGATTCGATTTCAGTAGACTTTACTGAACAAATAGACATTTAATGTTATGAATTACTTACTATTGTTTCACTATAACTACTAAAACATTATTTCTAGCAATTGAAATACACTTCTTGGGCAGTATTATGAAGTATTAACGCCATCATAATTCCAGTCCCATAAAGGGACGGTGCTATCGGTCATGTATATCTGTCTCCCTCTCGCACTGAATCTTGATGGCATTAAAACGTCCTATCTCCTAATAAGAGTCTGGCAAACGAAAGCGTGACCTGAGAAATCACGGCATATTCTAAAAATCTGTGTGGTATTGCTAACTTTGCCTCTAGTTAGATGTTTTGATACTTGAGTATTTTTTGTATTTATTATCATCATCTGTCTAGCCTTTTCCCGATTATGTTGGGGTCGGCATCCAGACTAATCGCATGCAGTTGAATACCAGTATTTTACATGGAACGACTGCCTATCTGAGTTCCACAACCCAGTTACTGGGTAATACGATACCCCTTGGTAAGACTGGTTGTCATACTTTCGGGCTTCTGACTTCCCCGTAACGACTGTCAAAGATCTAAGTATTTATTATAATTTATTTTTTTGTTTTTAATGGTTCCGTTTGGTGTGACGGAACCTTGACCATATACTTAAAGATTGAATTTGCCGCGTTTTCAGTCACGCTTTCGTTTGCCAGACTATACCTGTAGTAAAAAACATCAAAGTATGACTAAATTTAAAATAAAGAAGAAAAGGCAAAATGTTTGACACGTTGTAGTTTCAAAAGAATGTTATTATAGATCAGCATTTCAATTTAATTTTGACCAAATAATGTTGTATGCCCGTCTTCTGTCAATTACAATCTTTTTGCTAATCCATTGCTTCCTATGTTCAAAAAATGCTCCTGCTCAACAATGTAAATAACGCAATCAATGTTGTTGAACTGTCAAAACGAAAGGCATTGCTACTGTAAGTAGGTACTTACGTTACGCAATTACCTCGCTGTTCCCTATTGTGACTTATATGTAAGTTTACTGAAATCTGCTCCTTGAAGCTAATCTAGACTTCTAGTTTAGATATTCTAGTGATCCTAGGGCGTAATTAAAAGTAATTGTATTTTGCCAATCCTCACTGTCAGTAATAATGACAATCTGCCATTTTTTACGTACCCATAGATTTTAATAAGTGTATTAAATGTATGTGTAACTGAATACTGTGGTTTTATTCATCACTAGCTGCTGCCCCACGCTTGGCCCGCGTGGCTTTTTCTAAATTAAGCCTAAGTTACTCCTTATAACAGCTATCTGCCAGTGAAAATCTCGTCAAAAGCGGACCAGCCGTTTCGGAGATTAGCCGGAACAAACCGACAGACTAAAAAACCTATACTTTATTAACCATTTGACTGCCTTGTCAAAAAAGCAAAAACATACACACGGCGCCAAGCTACAAATTATTCCTTAAAATCTGTGATATAGTTGTGACCGTGGCGTGCTGGGCACGTATTGGTTTGTCATCTATACACAACTGTGGCGGTCAAAAGGTTAAGCATTAGTAAAATGCTGTTATCTTACATTACAAACAGACACTTCTATATTATTATATCAATTACAAGTAGGTAAAAGGCTGCCTATAATCTACATTTCGATTATTCATCATCTTATTGTGTTGCTGACAAAGGTAAAAATCTTATGCTAACATAACATAATAAAACAGTTTCTAACGCATGTAAAATAAAACAAACAAATAGGTAATAATTTGTCTATATTTAAAAAAATCTTGGTACACAAGAACTTTGTCCCACAATAATGTTTCTTGAAAACCAATATTTTGTACTTAACCTATACTTAAAGTAAATAAACCTAATTGATACAATTTAAATTTTCAAAAAATCTAATAAATTGAATCAATCAGTTCAGCAGCCTAGCATGAGCTACAAGGTAAGACTTTTTCACAGGTTTTAAACAAATCTGTGACTTATGTCTTGACAGAATAGTACTTGATAAGCCAGCAGTAGCTTATTAGGATATTTTGTAGTTATTATTTTGATAAAACCTGTTTTTGGCTGACAATTTAAGTTTTTCAAAAGCACAAGAACCAATAGTATTTGTTTACTTTGCCAGATAATAATACAGCATTGAGGTAGAGAACTCCTGATATTGGAAACATACAGATCAATGTTTTCATTAATCAATTGGGTACTGTCAGACCCAAATGATTCAACTGTCTTACATTCAATATTGTCACAAACATAACTTAGAAAATAAAAGCAAAATTTCAATATCAACAAAGAACCAAGTTTTATAACTACAAAACGCCAATCTGTAATTCCTAACCTAAATTGGATGTCCAAGCAGCTTTATTTCTCCCCTAACCTCATCGTATAAGTCCTTATAATCAACATGTTCTTTGACCAACACCATAACGCATCCTCTCATGGTGCCCATGGCCGCACCAATGTCTTTGCGACTTGGAGTGTAGCAGTATGGTATGTCTTTCTCTTCGCAAACTGCAGGTAAGTGGCACATGATCTCTATTGGTGATATGTCTCCAGCGAAGAAGACGAGCCTGGAAAGGTAAGAGAGTAAAAGGATTGAATTATTTTTAGAAATTGACTATTTTCTGATATTTACATAGGTGTATAACTATGCTATTTAGTATGTTTTCATGTCAAGGTTGACCAAAGCTACCGTACAAAGCCAAACCAGTCAAGTCTTGGACCATGCACAATGTAGGTTTTCATATATGTCACGGTCAATACTCTGCTAATGTAAGTTAGTAATTCCAAAAAGAATTGTTATGATAAAACTACAAATTAACGATTTTTGAACGGACGGACAGACAAGGTATTAATAATGTTCATATTGTTAATAATATTGCAGTATATACCGTAACATAAATATTATAAATTCATAGTAAATATTAGGTCAGGATTGCCATGATTTGTTTAATAATCTACGCAAGTGGTACAAAACGATGCGTATTTACATAACCTCAAAATTCTAAAAGTAACAATTATTTACCCTGTTTCACCAAGCCGCAACTGTTTCTGTACGATCTTTAGCCCGTTCCTAATGAAGTTTTTGTGAGAAGTAGACTTCTTGATGAGTTTGTAAATCTTTTTGCTAAGTTTCTTCGGAGCCATGGGCTTTGCAATCACACTGCAATGTTCAACTTTATCGTCGTAACTTTGTGGCTCCGATTTAATGCTGACATCTCCCTGATCTTCTTGTTCGGCAGGCTCCTGTTTTACTTTGCCCATTTTGGTAAACTAAAAGTATTTTGTGTTAATTTTGTAAGCCGTAAACACGTGCACACGCCACAACAGGCAAACGTGAAATTGACAAGTGATTCGACGTTCAGAAATAGCTAAAGGTTAAACAATCGAAATTGTATGCAAACGTTTCGAGACAGTTCTCAAGTAATAAATTATTGTTGGAAATTATTTGAAAATTCACATTTAATACAGTAAAACTGATAGATAAAAATATTTTACTAAATTTAAACTGATAGACAAAAATATTTTACTAAATTTACTTTATTCTTTGACATAAAAACAACAAATTTCTAAACGATCATTTTGTTTCATTACAACAGCTGCTGTCTAAGTAGTTTCATATTAGTATAATTTTTCAACATTTTATCATAATTCACAAACAGTTGATTTTTATTTTGAATTGAATAATAATGAGTCCCGTCGATAAAATGTTTCAGTCATTTTATCCACAGAACACTATTACACTAGAACTAGATTTTAACATTAGAACGGAACGTGGTTCTCCTCTTGTTACCAGTGTTGCCAACATAGCAACTTAATAGCTAGATCTAGCTATTTTTTGGGGTCAGGCAGCTACAATTTAGTAAAACTTGTAGCCTATTTTTTTAGTTTTTTTGCATTTATTTTAATCACCAAGTTTAATTACTGGTTTTGAATACTCTCTAGTTTAATTTAAAACACGATCGTAATATTTTGACAATTTTGATTATAACGTACCAACTAAGTAGCATTTAGCTACTTCTAGGAACATTTTTGAGTAAAAAAATCTGACAATCTAGCAGTTTTTTGAAAAATGTTTAGCTACTGGCTAAAGGCTGCAGTTGGCAACACTGCTTGTTGTTGTTACCATGGACACAGCTACATGTCAACATAGTTCCTTCAATCTATTCACGCAAACTGCGAAGAAATAATTTAATACAATGAAAATCATTGTTTTTTATTAATAATAACTAAAGTTTTACCTATTCAGCCTTCCAAAGATTATCTCCATGATGGTATTTTGACCAAAATAACCCAATTCTTGTAGCAAAATATGTTTATTGTTGTGCTGATTCGTGTTACAATTTCTAGGGCCTACTGAATATCTTGAAAAAGCTGAGGTCCAATCCTGATAAGGAGTTGCGTCTCTTGCTTCTTGGGCTAGACAATGCCGGTAAAACAACTCTCCTAAAGCAACTGGCATCAGAAGATGTGAATCATGTTACCCCTACTGCAGGATTCAACATAAAGTCTGTTTTATCAAATGGTTTTAAGCTAAACGTCTGGGATATCGGCGGGCAGAGGAAGATAAGACCGTATTGGCGGAATTATTTCGAAAATACTGATATTTTGGTTGGTATTTACATAATATTTTTCTGTGCTTTTGGTAAAAATACTCAATATGCCTTAGTAGAACCTATGACTTATGACCTTTAAAAACTACATAGGTTGAGTCATGTATGACTAATAATGACTAAAGCCCGCATTTCATTAATTTCCTCATAATAGCTCTGCAATTCATACTTAATCCTTTCCTGAATAAAAGGCTCCCCAAGTTTTCTCCAACAATGATACATGACTAAATAATAGTTGATTATTATCATATTATTAACAAAGGGCTAAAAATGCGAACCATACATTTCTAGATCTACGTAGTTGATTGCTCTGATCATCAAAGACTGGAGGAAACAGGTCAGGAGTTAGCTGAACTGCTGGAAGATGAGAAGTTACGTGGAGTTGCCTTACTGGTATATGCCAATAAACAGGACTTGGCTACAGGTAAATAAAAGAGTAATAGTAAGTGAGCTATGCTAGAATGAGTACCTAAGTAATATGATCAAAGTTTTTATTTAATTTGTAACCCCTTAGTCAACAGCAAATTTAAATCTTTTTATAAGCCTGTACTATCCCACTGCTGGGCACACAAGCGCACGGCCTCTCTACTAATAGGTACTCCTAAATTATTAAAAAAAAAATAGTTTTAAGATAAGAATTTTAAAACTGCTTTCTTAATCATTTTAAAAACTGAACTTACTTTTGCTGCTGACTGTACCCCCAACACATGAACTAGATTAATTGTTTCTTGTCAGCTATTAAAATTTATAGTGATGATAGGAAATGGTGCCGATTCCCTTGTTCACAAACTAAACTAAATTTAAGTTCAGTGCATCTTTTTCTTTCTATTTCATTAAGAAAAGGACAGAAGATAAATTTTAGTTTAGTCCTGCTGTCAAATTAATCAGCGCTTGACGTAATTTTAGTAGGCAAGTTTTTAATCACGTCTAAACTTGTATGGAGTAGTGACAGGCGCTGATTAATTTGACAGGACTTTAGGGGTCTCTCTCGTTTCGCGATGTGTAAGCCCCTAAACAAGACTGCCTCGTCTGGTTGTAGAAGGTTACGGGTCCATTAATTAAAGTCTTTCGTCAAGTTAATAATGTTTGTATTTATTACATTGAAAACCCTTTAAGACAACCTTCTACGCGGACCAATGTAGTGTCACTGGCGGCCATTCATACTTCTCGCTTGTATACCTTTTGCTTATCAAGTGTTCTGCCTTTCATGTTTACATTGTGTCCCTACACTACATCCCCCAAAATTTGTAAAAATAAAATTTTATTTAAATACTATTATCTTAAAAGTAGGTACTAAAACATAATACAATTTATACTTATGAATAGGTACTGGGAATTTGTATCGTAGTGTTATTCATAAATAACGTATACTGTTACATCCTGTAGGGACAGAGAACAACGAATATTAAGGTTACCTTACAACTATGGTCCCTTTGTTAACATTGTTGATATAATAGAAATTTGTTTCATATGAATTGTTTCATTGTTATCTTATATTTATATCTTTGTTCTTAGTATTTACAAAGAAATTGCTTATCGACAAATGAGTACGTGTGACCGTTGATTAATTTGGTAATAATGCACAAGTTGTTCTTTGTTATATTTAGTTTGATCAATACTAGTTATTGTGCGGACTTTGTTCGTCATTCATTTATTTATTTTAACAATAATAGTCACTGTTGTTTGTTACACCATCGGTCCTTCATTTATTTATTTAAAAGAAAGAACAATGGTCACTGTTGTTTATTACAACATCGTACGTTAGGATAGTGTTTACAGGTTAAATCTGACTGGCGGCTTAACAGTACGTCCACTGCTGGTTTTCTTGTATAATATAGACTTCTCATTATTCTTATCTGGAGGTACTATGCTATGGTCTGGATTTGTGCAAACATTGCTAGTTTCTGAATGCTCATTAAGTACATATGCAGGCTTTAACCTATCTATTGATATACTACTTTTCCTGTTTGGTAGCTGAATTACGTATACTTTGGGTGTTCTTTCTATAACGCGATAGGGACCATTGTACGTAGGCGTTAATGGTGGGCGTATGGCGTCATTGCGAACAAATACATACTTACAATTTTTTAAGTCATTATGCACAACAGTGCGCGTGTGTCTCGTGAAATACGGGGTACAGGTTTGAGTTTACTAATGGTATTTTTAATGTTTTCCAATAGCGTATGTTAATTTCGTGATGTCTTCGTTTTAAGCATACCTTCTGTCCATATTTCTTATGGAATTGGCGAGACACAGCGAGAACAGCGCTCCGACCACCTCAATACAGGCAATACCAATAGCGATTCCAGCGATGGGCTTGTTCCATTTCTCGTAGACGTCGGATATGACGGTCGCGCAGCCGCGGTTGGCCACCTCGATGGTGCACTTGCCTCCGATGGCGTTGCCGAAGGTGCTGGTGGTGCTGCAGCAGGAGTCGGGCAGAGTGAGGCTTAGGCCGTAGTGTGTCCTCTGGAAATTTGTCTTGTGCAAGATCCTGCATTTTTCGTAGCATTTGTGATGGTTTCTGTTCCCCAAGTTCTATTTCGCTGAGTAATTTTTGTACCTTACGAATTTCCGACTCTTCGTACACGGTCAAGAGCCTTTCCTTTAATGTTGTGTACGCTTTTTCTTCTGGTGGGTGTAGGATTAGATCGGCGACCTGTTGTACGTTGTCTTTGCTAAGTTTTGCCACCACGATATTAAACTTTGCGCGTTCCCCTTGCTTTTGATTCGCCATTATCGCTTCGAATTGACCGAACCATAGTCGTGGTTGGTCTGTCCAGAAGTCAGGAATTTGCGTCTTAAACGTGATTTGTGCTATCTCACTGTCTCCCTCCTTGCATTGCGGTGCTGGTTCTTGACCTGACTGCTGCTCTAGACCCATGTTTACCCGTAACGTTTACTGATTGTTATGTAAAAATATGGTACGCGTACGCGTATGTACGCGGCACTCACGACGTTAATACGTATTGCACTAACTGTTTCACTATTGTTCACGTGTAACTTTTAACGCGGGTCACCACTTTAGGGGTCTCTCTCGTTTCGCGATGTGTAAGCCCCTAAACAAGACTGCCTCGTCTGGTTGTAGAAGGTTACGGGTCCATTAATTAAAGTCTTTCGTCAAGTTAATAATGTTTGTATTTATTACATTGAAAACCCTTTAAGACAACCTTCTACGCGGACCAATGTAGTGTCACTGGCGGCCATTCATACTTCTCGCTTGTATACCTTTTGCTTATCAAGTGTTCTGCCTTTCATGTTTACATTGTGTCCCTACAGGACTAAACTAAAATTTATCTTCTGTCCTTTTCTTAATGAAATAGAAAGAAAAAGATGCACTGAACTTAAATTTAGTTTAGTTTGTGAACAAGGGAATCGGCACCAATAGCTAATACGGGCTGGTGTCCGCAACTCTACGCCAATGCGCGTATTTTGCGTACGGGTGGGAAACTCATTCTTCGATCCATCCCAGCTCCTCAAGGAAAGCCAGTAACGCCTAGATGTTTCTGACAATCTCACAGAGGATACCTGGGTTACCAAAGTACTTTGTATGTGGCGACCACTGGGCATTTTAATAGCACATGAGCTGCTGTCATGTCGTTCTCCATGCAGGCCCTGCACATTGGACTGTCTGTGACACCTATAGTGATCACGCTATAGTCAGATCATTGAATAATAGTTTAAAAAGTATTACATCTTCTTAACAGCGCTGCCAGCCAGTGAGATAGCCCAGCATCTGGGCCTGCATCTGATCAGAGACCGCACTTGGCAGATACAAGCGTGTGTCGCTACTGACGGCACTGGAGTCAAGGTTGGTTATATGTGAATTGTGAACTTATAAATGAAATTATTTTTTATTTATTTTTATATTCGCTTTTAAAATTATTTTACCTATAATTACAAATATAACATCACCAATCACTTTTCCAAATAGCGTGGAATACAATGTAATTTTTTTTCCATGACTGTTCCTTGCACTGTCATTTCAGCAGACGGTGATTACAGTATGATGATGGTAGCTATACTGCGTTCGCGATTTAGTTTCGCTACATGTACCTAATTTAACATGTAGTTTTGGAAAAACGACTTGAAAAACCCGTGTGGGTTTTAAAGTCGTTTTAAAAAAAAATGTAAATAAAAAGTCACAAAAATGTTTGAAGTTGTAGTGCAAACTGAACCTTTATACACATAAAGGTTCAGTTTGCACTACAACTTCAAACATTTTTGTGACTTTTTCAATAGTATTTGAATAGACTTTAGATGGTATTTTAAAGGTATTTGTCTTTTTTTCATTACAGGAAGGCATGGAATGGGTCTGCAAAAATATCCCAACTAAGAAATAACTATACTATAAAATAATAATTCTTTACGCTTAGCATTATTAGAAGTTCTATCATTATCTTTAAATAATAATAATAATGTTAACAATCACTACAGATCAAGAATATTGATATTAATTTGAATTAAAATTTACAAGTTCTTCTAGTCTAAAGAAATCCGTCCAAAGTTATAATAGATTTTAGTTAGAATGTATTTTACCTGTTTGACGATTGACATTCAATTGACAATTAAAAAAAGGGAAGAAAATAGATATCCCAATGATATTTATTTTTGGAAACAATAACAGCATAAAAAAAACAGCCAGCATTAAAAATAATTCCAATTCCTTAAGAAAATGCCATTAAATGTTATTGAAATTAATACTTGTGGTTTATTTTTAAGAATGTAATAATATGTAGGTACGTATACGGTTACTGGACGTACTACGTATACGTTTTTATAAAAATAAAAAATGTTTCGAGGTTTTTGTTTTGGCATTGATTTTTCATAAACAATTCTTTTAAAACTATATTATGTTTTCTGACAACCTAAAAATGCCACAGAAACTTCTCTCCTTTTCTTAAAATAATCTCGTAAACTAATTATTAGAAATGATTATCATGTCATTATAATATTATGATAATTTGAAAAAATATACATTATTAATTATGTTGTTTTTAAGATAACTCCGTTTTAATTTTAATTAGCTAGTAGTCATTATTTATAGTGCTGCCATTACCTTTATTTCTTCACATGACTATATTATATGTAAGTGTTTTTAGTATTTTTTTTTGCGATTTAGTATAATAGTTAATTACTGTAGTACCTGCATGTTTATGATTGCACAAAGTTAGGTGCTGATAACGGTTAAGATAAAAAATAATTAAATCACACTGGCCGGTCGTTAATTCTTAATTTGTGAGAAATAAGTTCAACAGTCAGCATCAAAAGTTTTAAAAGTTTTTTTTAAATTAGTATTATTATATTAAAATAAATAATCAGGTTCAATGATTAATAATAGGTAATAATCCGTCCAAAATGTGAATAAAATTGTTGCTAAAATTCCTTTTAGAGTTATTCTGGCTAGTGTGAATTGATTACGTAACAAAATATGAGTTGAATTGAATTGTGACTTTTAATATACTGAAATATATACTAAAACTAGCACTAATGTGATTTCTTTTTTTAAACTGATCTCTCCCTGTTTGGCATTTTAGTATTTATATGATTGTAATTTGCATTTATGGGTACCTTCCATTTAAATAAATAATACGAGTTTTCAGTCTAATGTTTTATTTGATATCTTACATCAATGTGGAATGTATTTACATTTTAAATTGTAAGTGTTACGGAAGACTTGAGAAATTAATCTAAAAGTAACAATAGGTAGGTAATATGTAAAAACAAAACATTTAAAATATAGTTTTTTTTAAACAATAGTTTATTAATTAGGTAAAAATATTTCATATAGATTCGAGAATTGAATATATTATATTTATTATCTATCTAGATTCCCCTGAAAACCCTATGATTTAAGCTACCTTAAATAGAGAGGGGATACAGAGGGTATCAAATGCAACGTAAGTTTTAGCACCAAAATGTCCAGCAAAAAACTAAAATTAATTTATCTAATTTCAACTTTTATAGTAACTAACAATACTATGTTTACATAAGTACTTCCTTTCATATTCCATTTTAAATGATTCATTCATTGTATTTATTAATATATAAAAAATTAAAATATTTTTTTTTAGTTATTTTAATATTTGGATTTCATCATAAAAATGGAATAAGTACTTATTTCATTTTCACTACACCAATTAAATATAAGTAAATTAAAAAAAAACAAATATTTTTGTGATAAATTTGTCTAAACTGAAAGACATAGAAATCGCTTTCCGTGAAGACTTATGTTACGACATCTTAAAATAATAGTTAAGTAAATACATAGTTTCAATAAAACTGTATCACGACATATTAGTAAAATAATTATTTATTTTACAATAATAATAATAAATGAAATCACAAAAAAGGGTGACTTTTATCTATAAAAGCAAATAACATGGAGTGAATGAATAGTGAACAAATTAGTGATCAAATTCTCTATTCATTGATTCAAATTGATTGATATTTGAATGATAGTGAATTTTGTGCTCTCATGGTACTTTTTAATGAACGATTGACGAGCAATTAATGATTTTGATTTAATGATTGGTCCATCCATTTGCCGGTCGTGATGACAAATGATTAGTTTAATGAATAGTGATCAAAATATGAGCATAAGTGAACATTTACTTAGATAGTGATTAAATGATGAGTGAATACATTGATTAGATGATGATTATTAAAAGTGCTGTGAAAAGGTGTTAACGGCTTGTGAAATTGGTTTCTGGTGAGAATAGTAAAACATGGGTGATGAAGATGATGAACAAATATCTGATTATACATAACCAAATGCTAGTGACTAATTAATGAATAATTTAATAATGTGTTGCTTTATCTGTAGTAGACAATTGAATGAAAGTTGGTAGAGATTTGAAAAACAATGAAGTGCGATGTAAGTAAGTAAAGATAAGTCGAAATAAATAAAAATAAATGTATTGAAAGGACAAATAACAAACAATATAATAATTTCAGCTTTAAAAGTGACCCTTTCAGCATTTTAAACTATAAGTATAGTATCATTTATAGTATATAGTTTTACGTCAATTATATTATATTTATTATAGAAAGTATTAAGGCTCGTGCAGACTGGCGCGACAGGCAGCACGACGCTCAGCGCGATACTTTCCATGAAGTTTTCATAGGAATTGTGCTACTAGCGTCGCTTCGCGCCTGTCTGCGGGAGCCTTTACAACAATAAAGTTTGTCTATTTAGGACTTATAATTCATTGTGGTATACTTCTGTAGTTACTTTCATTTCGTGTTCGTGGAACGCCGAGCAGTCAGCTGGGTAGGCCGCCTGAAAATAAGAATAAGTTAAAGGTTAAGTACTGTACACGTAATTATTAGTATTAAAATAACATCACGCCTATAATCCCCGAAGGATAGGCCGAAGTGTAGGCACCTATGGCACCTGTAGTACACCAACATTTCGCCAGTTGTGTTTAAGACCCAGGTAAAAGGGGCGACCCTATTGCCATTAACCAGTCACAAATCCAGGCTCCGGGCTGCTACTAAGAAATTCCTAAAGGAAAAACGCAATAACAATTTTCCCGACCTGGGAATCAAAGTCAAGACGTCATGCTCAGCAGTAGCACTTGTGATCACTAGACCGAGTCAGTTAACCTGGGAATCGAACCTAGGACTTCATGCTCAACAGTAGCGCTTGCGACCACTAGACCAACAAGACAGTGGAAAGTTCTCAATAAATTCAGTATTTTATCTAGGAACAAATGGTCGAATCGCAAACACACATGCAAACGAATTTATCTAAGAAATCTAAGAATGCTTCAGATGAGCATGCTTCGAGACAAGCGGTGTACCTAAGTTTATTACGTGTACAACACTGACGATGAAATTCTTACGGAAGCGTCCAATAGTTATGATTCGTACATTTTTTATTTACACTAGTAATTTCATTTGTAAATATTCAAGTATATAGTAAACGAAAGGGACTTATGGCTAAGTAATAACAGCCGCACGGGTCGATCGATCAGGTTAAGCTACGCTTGCTGCGGTTGGTCCGTGGATGGCTGACCATCTTTACATACCAAGACCCCTCCGTGCCTCGAAAAGCACGTTAAGCCATTGGACCCGGCTGTCATTTGTAGATCTTTGACAGTTGTTACGGGTCGTCAGAAGCCCGAAAATCTGACAAGTCTTAACAAGGGGTATCGTGTTACCCAGTAACTGGGTTGTGGAGGTCAGATAGGCAGTCGCTCCATGTAAAATACTAGTATTCAGCTGCATCCGTATTAGACTGGAAACTCCAACATAGTTGGGGAAAGGCAGGCAGATGATGACTAAACGAAACAAATCTAACTACCTACTTATTTTATTTTGTTCTATAACGATGGATTTGCTGACGCTACCTGCAGTTACGCACACAAGAACGCATGTCTATACTCATCACAACTACAAGTATTGCTCACCCGCCGTCGTGAGATTTTTAGAACAACTGTAGTGGATTTTAATGAAATTACATTTTAGTTACATGAAGTTAGGTTGACCTGTTGCTGCCGGCTGTGATTGGTTCTATGGTCGGCGGCGCAGCGTCGTGGGATGCGTGATCTCCTTTTGCGAAAATGTCATGTCGCAGAAGGAGGCAGCGGAAAGGGAGATTTCGAGTACTCTCCCGGCACGCAGCAGACGCGCTCTTTCGGCCCCGCTAAATGGGTCCAGGGACGACGGTCCGCCGTCCCTAACCCGAGGTGGTGGTGCGTAATGTTCCACGCGCGTCCCTGTGAGGTGTTTGCCTCCCCCCGCTTGACCAGACGGAGCCCGCAGAGGCCAGCACCAGTCAGGGGCTGCGTTGCAGAGTGCTTAAGTGCCCCCGTAGCCTCCGGTGCAAGTTTCCGAGGGAACACGGGGTTGTTTTAGTAAGTAGAAGTCTGGCAGACCCCTCCGTCCGCCCCGGGACGGACAACATCCATGAGGACTTCCACCAAATCACAAAAAAAAAAGTTTGGTTGACAACTCTTAACACCTGTTGGAAAGTAGCTTTGGTTTTACATAAAGGACCTAGTTGATGTACTGGTCATCATTATACTGTGGTTAAGTTGCGACTTTTGAGCGGCAAGAATCCGATTTTTAGGTGATTTCGTAATTTATGTTTTTGTGCAACTCATAATTTCAAGCATTTTTACCCTCGGTCGTTAAGCCCGTGCTTATTACGGGGTCAACGCCGCGGGTATACACAGCGGGTGACAATATTTAAAATTATGAGTTCTAAAAACCATGTTATTTCTATCTGTAATGTTCTTTTAATTGAAGTTTTAGGTTAAGAGATTTTTAGAGATCCGTACCTCAAAATGAAATAAAATAAATTATTTAAAAAACAAAAAACCCGACTGCAAAAACACAACTGAAAAGGGAAAAACAAGCATTATAATCTATATAATTTTGGTATCGCAGGCGGGGACAATCAAAGTTACACCATATTTCAGGTTATTCGACTGTCCCCAGCCTGCAAGACCAAAATTATATAGATTATAATGCTCGTTTTTCCCTTTTCAGTTGTGTTTTTGCAGTCGGGTTTTTTGTTTTTTAAATAATTTATTTTATTTCAAACTTTTTAGTTTTATTAACATATATATTTGAAAATTACTCATTACTAGCTTTTATTTGATACCAATATTGTTGCAATTAATTTAAAAAAAAAACCCTTCCCCTCCTTTTTTTGTATTTGCAGATGCAATTTATAAATATTAGGTATATAGCCTATGTCACTCCCACAATTAAGACGAATCTAAGAACACCTCATATGTTAAAATCCATCAAGCCGTTTAGGCTACAGAGCCTGCCAAAGAAATAGACATACATATATACATACATACATACTCTCGAAAAACATTACCCTCCTGAGGCAGTCGGGTAAAAATAGAACCCTTATAGTGTGCGTGTGTGTAGTAGCGTGTCTGTCTGTCACAGCCGATTTGCTGCGAAACTATTGGATCGATTAAGTTGTATGGTACCTACACATATGAATTTCTGTGACCCAAACATGTACGTGTAACGTAAATCAATGAATTTTGAGTACAACAGGTCACGTAGTTAAAAATTCAACATTATACTAATCTTTATGTAACAATTTAATTTAAAAGAGTGCCCGTGGAGTTTCTTGTCCGTTCTTCTCGATAGGTACCTACTACGCTATGGAATGGGCTAACGTCTCTACCTACGGGAGTGGAGTAAAACTAGCTTCATATTTCTAACTGACCGACTCCTTGACAATTCAAAAGTGCCTGTAAATGGTTTAATTGATATAAATACTTTGAGTTTTTTTTTTTTCACTTTTGGGGGACAAATAAGAATCTTGAAAAAAAAAACATTTACGAACTGTACCGTGTGACACATTAAATGAAAAGGGCTTACTCTGTGAGGGTTTTGATTTTTTTTAATAAATTTAAAATAACTAGTTTTAAAAAGAAACAAAAATTATGAAAATAGACCATTCCCCCTTATCTCCGAAATTACTGAGCTTAAATTTTTGAAAACAAAAGTACAGAAAATTGTTCTATAAAACCTATAAGAAGTCTAAGGTCTTAAAAAAAACATGGTAAATCTCTCAACATTGTGCGAACAAACTTAAATTTTCAGTAAGAATGTATGGGAGAACATGTTTTTCAATTACAATGTTAAGTTTCTTCTTGGGATAAATTTATCCCAACTACGGAACTCTGTGCGTGGTCAGACACGCACTTGGCCGGTTTTTTTGTCTTATCCTGCTTATATATAGATCACTTGAATGAAGTTTCGCCAGTTAATTTAATTTGACCTTGTAATTTAAGTATTCAGGTACTTTTTTTTGGAAAACTGATATTTTCAAGTTTGTATTATTCGCAGATGACACGTCCCGCATTTTTAAAATCAAACGTCTGCTGGTCAACTTTGAACATGTTAACGATGCACTCTCTAAAGTTGTCCATTGGTTTAATGTAAATAATATTCTTCTGAACGAAAAAAAGACTAAACTCATTAAATTTTCAACGCCAAATGTCAGGCAGCTAACTACCAACGTTCAATTTAATGGAATAGAGTTGAACCCTGTTGAGTCGACAGTTTTTCTTGGAATAAATTGATTATTAAAATAAATAATTGACGCTAAATTACAATGGCGCCCACACATAGAAAAATTGTCAGGAAGGCTAAGTTCGGCCGCCTATGCTGTTAAAAAAAAAATCGACAGATAACCGATGTAGATACGGCCAGAATTGTTTATTTTAGTTATTTTCATAGTCTTATGTCATATGGGATCCTTCTCTGGGGAACCTGTGCGGACATTAATACCGTTTTTGTTTTACAAAAAAGGACTATTCGAGCCATTTACAACCTAGGTCCAAGAGATTCCCTTCGAGAAAAATTCAAAGAAATAGATATTCTGACTGTAGCCTCTCAATATATATTTGATAGTCTTATTTATGTACACAACAATACATAAAATTTTAAGAAAATGTCTGGTATCCACAGTTTAAATACCAGGAATAAACATAATCTCGCTGTATTTCACACTCACAGAGTAGGCAACTCGTTCATGAATGGGTCAATGTATACGCTTTTACAACAAACTTCCTATTGGCATTCAAAATTTACCCATTAAACGATTTAAAAGCTGTATTAAAACCAAACTTTGTAAAAATGGGTATTATAAAATTTCTGATTATTTAGAAGACAAAAAGCTTGGGATTGAGCTGCTCGCTCTGCTAAGCCTTGTGATACAACCGTAAAACTTGACATTTTAATTATTATGCAAAATCATCATTATATACAATTATATATACATATTGACATTGATGAATATTATAAACAAAATTACCTGAATATTTATGTACCTTGAAAAGTATTATATTACTTTAATTATTGTGAATGTGAGCACTATGTGGGTAATTTTTTTTATTTCTTTTTGTTTTTTTTTCTCAGTTAGTTTTAATGATAGTCTGGCATTTTGAGTACTTTATGCGGCCTACCCAAATGTCCTCTCCTTGCTATTGCTCATCGAGTAGTTGAGCTCCTTAAGTTCTTGAGTTGAGCTGCACGATTACTGACAAATGCGTGCACTAACTGGACACGTCCACTCAATCTGTGTGTTTTTTCCTCAAAAGGACCGTTTCAGACATGGATCTACATGGTCCTTACATGATCTGACCAAGATTATGTCCGGAGTTTAAAAGAGACTTTGACCCTTGAGTTTGTTTCGCCATTTCTTCTCAGGGGTAGTCAGATCCTGCCGGGGTCGCGGGAAGGTACTTATGGGTGACCGAGGCCCCCGCAACACAGGCAACGGAAGGAATACGGGTGGGTTTTAGTCAGTAAGAGTCTGACACACCCTTCCGCTCCGCCCAGAGCGAGAGAAGATATTTGATGATTTCCCACCAAAAAAAAAAAAAAAGGGGTAGTCAGGAAATGTCGACTCCATTTTTTTGTAATATGACGTGTAAAAGTGATTCTAATAACCTATTTACAGAATAAACAATTTCATTTCATTTCACTCGACCGCACGTCCGCAGGGCAATAGTCATTTCACCCGAAATCATTTCCTTGCATGGCGGTACGTGACCAATCAAGGCTGCCCTGGGGTATCACTCGACTACGTTTTCATCCTATATGCGTTCATTACAACATACTGCGAAGATCACCTCGTAAAAGTTACCTTATTCTTACAATTATAGCGTACTACATGTTACCTGCGACTTCGTCTGCGTGTATTTTATATTTCATCATAGATATTTAGGATACGAGTTTGTAGGGGTTGAGTTCGAACCCAAGGCAGGCGCTTCACTTTGTGTAAATTATTTCCTCACCTCTGCTCTCAAAACGGTGAAGGAAAACATCGTGAGGAAACCGGCATGTCCCAAAAGCAAAAATTCGAAGTCATGTGACGTCTACCAACCCGCCCTGGGAGCTAACCATCACCTCTTATAGCAGTGTTATTATAATATTACTTCACAGTGGGAAAGTGATGGAGCTATACAGGACTTATAGCTCCATCTCTTTCTCACGCTGAAGTAATATTGAAATAATACTGCTTTAAGAGGTGATGGTTGTCCCCCTGGGCCCGCGTGGTAGACTACAGCCCACTGCCTCTCGAAGAGCTGAGGCCTGTGTTCCAACAGTGGGAACATTATAGGCTGATTATTCGTCATTAAGGATGCAAAATACCCATATCATTCTCCAGGTTCCAAGATACCCCTTTGTCGAATTTCATTTCGATCAGTTCAGTGGTTTATGGTTATATACAAGGTGAAAATAAATTAGCTAGCAGAACTCCACAAACATGATGGGCATCGATATCTAAACACGACAAAATAAAAATAATAAGATTTTATGTTTTTTTGTTTGGGGTCAACGACTGCTGGAAGTGTAGTTATTTGAAGTATGAGAAAATCAGTTTTTTTTTGTTACCACACGTTACATCACGTTTGTGAAGTTACACAAATAAAAAACCTGATATTTCAACTTACTACACTAAAGCTGTGGAGGATCCAAAAAAGATATCATCAAATTAGTTTGTTTTTTATTTTATTATGTCATGATGGCGATACCCATCACGTCTGCTAATTTAATCTCGCCTAATTTAATGTAACCCTGTATATTTAGGTATACAGGTAGGATTTTTGAGACGGAGCTAAGAGGGTAGCTAGATCAACCGTTTTCCGGTACGCGATCGCTACTCCAGAAACTTTCGGCCCGCTAGTTATGTGCCCCGCCCACTGCTACTTAATTTAGGCAATTGTTTGGAACCAGACCATGTCACATTTACCCAAGTGTCTGAACACCTGCACTTTAGACGATCCCAATGGCCTAAAACTCAGTATGTCTGTTTGTTACATCATCATGAAAAAAAAAAAAAATACATACAGGGTGGATTTTTAGATGGCGCAATAAGGGCAGGTATCTACCTGCCCTTATTGCTATCCTAACCTAACCGTTGTAGTTACAGAAAAACGGTCTTAGGAGACTGTATTTTTTTACCAATATTACAATCTTACAATCGTCGGCCGACAATACCTAGAAGAAGAAACAGGGTATGTAATGTACCGCATCCTTACTTTACTTTTACAAAAAGTTTTTTTTTTTGATAAATTAAATAATTCCACTGCAACCATGTTGTAAGCTAATATGTAAAAAGCGGACTATTGAATTTCTTTCAACCAAAAATTATGATGATACCGAATCCCTTCTTACAACAATTAAGTAACTCATAATACACACACACACACACGCACTAGTTTATCAATTTGTTCTAAATTGATTGTTATTAATTATGTACCAGTCTAAGTAATATTTTTATCCTATTTTTCGGGAAATTTGATGTCAAATGATCCTGTTTCTTATAGAATCTTTTTTCTCCTTAGCAGAATTCAAGGATCAAATAACTCTTTCGGACCAAGAGGTTTGAGTACTGGTAAAGTCAGAAATCTCAAAAAACTTTTCCCATACTTTTCGTTGTAAATGAGACTCCAACTTTTTACAATGGATAGACTGGCCGCTACAATGCTGACTGGCAAGGTGGACCGAGGAATTGGTGAAGGTTGCAGAAATGTACTGGATGTGAGAAGTACAAGACCGGTCGATGTGGCGACGCTTTGGGTACGTCTATTTCCACACTGCTGCGGAGACTGACGGACTCCTGCGTGTCCGTCTTTGAGCTGAAATTTTCAGGCCTAAACATGAATGTCCTAATTAGGATATTCATTTGATACTTACTTCACAATTGACGTCATTCTGGATAGCGTTGTACAAGTCGAAGAATCCTTTCCCGTTCTGGAAGCTGAGTGCCGCGGACGCTGCTAGGCTGCTGAGCTTCGTAAGACCAGCCTTGAAGCCTGGAAGACCTGGAATAGGTAAATTATACGTAATTATCGGATTATTCATAAATCAGTCCCCCCATCGAGAGAGTTCGTGACCCCTGTCGGTTTTATACTAACAAATATGTGTTTTGCGAATTTGATCCTTATAGTTACTAGAAATTGTCCAACAGGACTGTAAAATTTACAATCAAATTAACTACAACATAAGTATCGTATGTGAGCCGCAGGAGACGCCCTGGGCGTCAGGAATCCCGGGCGGATTTCCGGCCACCGTAGGCGCGGGCTTGCGGACGGTGAGCAATGGGTAGCTCACCGTCCGGCAAGGACCAGGCCCGGGGCGACGGCGCAACGTGTTCCACGCGCGCCTCAAAGATATGTCAGCACAAGTGTAGGGGTCCACTAGGGCCGATGGATTCCGGGGTCGCGGGAAACTCTGAAAGGGTTACCGAGGCCCCTGCTGGCAACACAGGCAACGGCAGGAATACGGGTGGGTTTTAGTCAGTAAGAGTCTGACACACCCTCTCGCTCCGCTCAGAGCGGGAGAAGTTATCTGATGATTTCCCACCCAAAAAAAAGTGTCGTATGTGAAACGGGTAGCGTTCGATTTTGTGGCCTACAACTCGTCATTCCGCTATTAGTCTTTTTTTATAAGCCTTTGGTCGTCAAGTAACTTTTTCTCAACGTGACGCTGGCACAATAGTCGATACTGGCTCAATTGCCAAGAAAGAAAAATAAACATTTTAAAATTGTCGCCTTATCGCTAAGGGGTGCTCACTTGTTCGGGTCTACCACCATGGGAAGAAAGCGTGGGTTTATGTATGTATGTATGTAATAATTGTAGGTATATGTTTGTGCAGTGGTGGTCCAGTGGTAATGGCCGCGACTTACGAGTTGTAGGTCGTAGGTTCGAACCCACACAGGCGCTCTACTTTGTGTAAATTATTTCATCACCACTGCTCTCAAAACGGTGAAGGAAAACATCGTGAGGAAACCGGCATGTCCTAGAACCAAAAATTCGAAGACATGTGACATCTACCAACCCGCACTGGGCCCGCGTGGTCGATTACGGCCCACTCCCTCTCACAGAGAGGAGGCCTGTGTCCCAGCAGTGGGAACATTATAGGCTGATTATGTATGTTATGTATATGTTTGTAGTCTAATCTTTTTAAGCTACTATAACTACACTATTGTATTAGGAAAGCCTGTATGAAAAAATGCCTGAAGCCTAGAAAAAGGTAAGCCTGTAATGATTTTAAATAAATAAATGTTATCGTATTATACAGGTTGAAATTGAAAACTTGCGACAAACTGAAATGGGACATTGTATACATCATTATTAACAACTTTTACTAAGGGACCAAAGCTGTAATCCCAAAAAAAAAATCTGCTTATCCTACATTTTGATGAGGTATTGCGAACATAAATGTAGGGGACAGCAGTTTTTTTTTTTTGGGATTGTAGCTCTGGTCCCTTAGTAAAAGTTGTTCATAATGATGAGTACAATCTCCCATTTCGATTTGTCGCATGTTTTCAATGTCACCCTGTATAAAGCTAAAGTTTCATTATAACAAAGAGGTACGAGTAACTACAGGAAAATTATAAAATGGGCCTATAAAGTCTGTTTTTTAATCTCGGACACTAATTTGACAGGTGCAAATGTCAAACTCCATATTGAAAAACCAAACAACAATAATTTGAAATGTCAAATTAGTCTCTGGAATTTTAAAAACGAACTTTAGGCAATAATTTACAAAGATGTTTATGGCTGATTATGGTGTGGAATGAAGTTACATTGGTCACTCAATTTCCTTTGTACCTAGTCATAATGTTTTATGTTTTCGCTGGTATAGTTATTTTATTACAAGATTGTGTGATGATTTATTGTTTTGATAATGTCAACATTGTACACGGCACGATACTGTAGGAACAGGACATGGCTATTTTACATGGCTTTTTGTTGAATAATGCAGATAATTAGCAAAGTTACAGGCCAAACTTAAAACAAGTAGGTAAGAAAAATGCAATAAGTGTTTCATTAAGACGCTGACAACACCTAAACCGCGGTCACTGTCAGACTGCATAGAAAATAAAGAGAAGTGCGATGACACAACGCTTGTAATTTATTGCAAAATATGAAGCAATTATCTATTTGCACAAAATTGGGTTGAGTAATCGAAAATAAAAAACTGATATTTAATACAGATATTTTGGATTGGAACTCAAGGTAAGAGGTTAGTTAAACGTTAGTTTGTATCGACATGTTTTATTCAAATCGTGTTTTGGTAACAACCAAGTTCTGGGAAATACTCGTATGTTCAAATATTTTTTTCCGTTACCACAAACTATACAGATTTGGATTTTTTTTTGTTCTTAAGACATTCCTGTTTTGGTCAATTTGCCTCTTGTCAGCGCCTTAATAAAAACTTGACTTTCCGTGTTAAAGTCAGATGCTGGACTCGTTCTGTATCTACTTCCAATGAAATATTAACTGTAACGCTTACTTCATAGCATAGCATAATCAGCCCATAATTTCCCCACTGCTGTGAGGAAATTATAGGAGGTAGAAAAAAATCAGAAGAGGAATTATCAGAGAGAGTGGGCCGTAACCACGCGGGCACGGTGCGGCGCGCTGGATACTAACTTCTCATCGACCAACTTTCATTTGGTCTTCAGAAATTCATAAAAAAGTCATTGATTGACATAACTTTCAAACAACTCATCGAAAAAATATACACTTTTATACGTCAAAAATATTTATAAAAGCGGTCAAGTGCGAGTCGGACTCGCACACGAAGGGTTCTGTACCACCGTACAATTTTTATTTTTATTATTTATTGTTATAGCGGCCATAGTACCTAGTACACACACTGTGAAAATTTTAAGTGTCTCCTGTGTCTACATATTACGGTTTAAAAGATAAAGCCCTGTGACAGACAGACGGACGCCTGGTCGAACAGCGGAGCCTTAGTGCCTTTGTACCTCTTAGGGGTCCTTTGGCGTGGGAAGCTACTTATGGGTCACCGAGGCCCCCGCAACACAGGCAACAGGAAGGACTACGGGTGGGTTTTAGTCAGTAAGAGTCTGACACACCCTCCCGCTCCGCCCAGAGCGGGAGAAGTTATTTGATGATTTCCCACCCTCAAAAAAAAAAAAAAAGGGGTCCTTTGGCACCCTTTGGGTACAGAAATCTATAACCTAGATAGTCGATTAGGTCGGTGTTTCCTTTCCGACTGCTCTAGAAAGAAACTATTAGGTCAAAAGAACTCCAACACACCCTTCTTATCCTGATCATGGTGCCTGTTAACCAGACACATGAGATGCTCCTGGCAGTGAGGTGCCTTCACCGAGTGCTGGTACGCGCGGTAGACCCTCAGGACCGGTTCGATGACCTCCAGGTTCAGCGTGTCGGTCAGACGGTCGGCTATAGCGTTGTAGTCACCTCGGGAAGACATAGTTTTGGTCGTAGTTTCCGCCATTTTGAGGGTTTGCTGTGGAAAAAAAGGAAACTTTGATTAGACTGGTTATCCTATTATAGCAAAAATAACAGTTCCTAACCGTTAAATGCCCAGTGATACGTGTAACTACAGAATGTGTTAGAAAACTTGCAGGAAAAATAAAAAGAATGGAAGCTATCATCCCCAAAAACTAAAGAAATAAAAAGAACATTTTTTTCTAAAGAACTGATCATCTAGCCTGCCTGGTCAATCCAAGAAAGGTCATGTGAAAATCTTGGAACAGAACTCGCCCCCATTACATGGGACTTATACAAGGTGTCGTTTTGCATCCTCGTCGAATTTCAGGAGGCTGCTATAAATGACATATATAATCAAATAAAATTACGATACCTACTCAATAATTAATACATACTTGTTTTTTTTAGTTATTTAAGTTTGACAGTATTTTAGAATAAACCACTTTGACAGAACAGAATCATCCCGTTGGAGTGTGTGTAAAAGAGCAGTTACAGTGCGGTATCACACAGGCCGCGTTTTAACATGCATGTCCCACACATGCCGATTTGCGAAAATTAGAAAAAAAAACGACCTACTTGTTTTATTATTGATTCGTGTCATAGTTACCTCCTTGAATTTGACGAGGATGCAAAACGACACCTTTTATATAATTGGCGAAATGTGGGTATAGACTGTACTATAGGTACACCTATGCCTAACCCTTCGGGGATTAAAACCGCGATGTTAAATTATTGTTGTAAACTAAATTTGAAGGGGTTCAATACCTAAGTATTGAACCCAAGGGATCCCCCACTCAGCATTATCGACGGCTCAACCACTATACAAGATGTCATTTTGCATCCTCCTCAATTTTCAGAAGGCTGCTATGAAAGACAAATATAATCAAACAAAATTACGATAACTACTCAATAATTAATACATACTTGTTTTTTAGTTATTTAAGTTTGACAATATTTTAGAAAACACCACTTTCACAGAACATAATCACTCGGTTGCGTATGCGGTAGTGTGTGTGTAAAAGGGCAGTTACAGTGCGGTATCAAACGGGCCGCGTTTTAACATGCGTATCCCACACACATTTACGAAAATTTGAAAAAAAGAACTACTTATTGTATTATTTATTCGTGTCGAGAATCATTAGCATAATTTGACGAGGATGAAAAACGTCACCTTGTATACTAACCCATCCATAGATAAGTAGAAGCTAGAATATTCTTTATTACTATCATAGACGCTCAGTACGTATACTTATATTATGTACACCATATAAATAATTTAAAAGAGTTGACATTGTAGGTCTAGAAAAGTCTACATGATTACTCCTTGCCGGTTTCTGTGGTTCCTGATAGCATAACCTAAAGTCAAATTATTATTTCACTGGAGTAAACTGACGTGTGCTAGCTGTCACTTTGTGTAATTGAATGGTAATATGTACTGTAATGGTGATCGTTTAGTTTAATCGATTTATATAAGTGTAAAATAAATGTACAATAATAAGTGTAAAAGTCTAGAATACAATAAATATTACCCTTTTATAACACAAAATGACAGCTAGCACACGTCAGATTACTCCAGTGAAATAATAATTCGACTTATTAAGTCTCAAGTGAATAGGTTACTTCTAGGCAAGCATGCAATCAATCAATCAATCAACTCAGCCTATAACAGTCAGTGGACTTGCAGCCTGGGAAAGGCCTATGTCCAGCAGTGGCTGGACATAGGCCTTTCCCAGGCTGCGCCACAACACCCTGTCCTCCGCCTTCCGCATCCAGTCTGGCCCAGCCTCCTTTTTAAGGTCGTCGGTCCATCTAGCTGGGGGGCGTCCCACACTACGCTTGCCGAGACGCGGTCTTCACTCCAAGACTCGTTTGCTCCACCGGCCATCGGTCCTTCGACACACATGGCCAGCCCACTGCCACTTCAGTTTGCTGACTCTGCAGACTATGTCGGTAACTCCGGTTCTCTTCCGGATAACTTATTGAGCATAGCCCGCTCCATGGCGCGCTGAACGACCTTGAATTTGTGGACCAGCCGGACTGTCAGTTGTCCACGTTTTGGCACCGTATGTCATAACGGGCAGGACGCACTGGTTGAAGACCTTACTACTACTCTTCAAACACTGCGGGATTGGCGACGAGAAGACTTGACGAACTTTTCCAAACGCTGCCCAACCCAATCGGATACTCCTGTCGGCTTCTTTCGCAAAGTTGTGTCTACCGAGCTGGATAATTTGTCCTAGGTAGACGTACTCCTTCACAACTTCGAGAGGCGACCCTTCCATGTGGATTGGACTCGGCAAGACGTGCGAATTGTACATGACTTTCGTCTTGTCCAAATTCATGCCGAGGCCAACCCGCCGAGAGGCTCCATTTAGGCTGTGCAGAATCTGGTCTAACTGTTCCAGCGTCTCTGCCATTATGACGATATCATCGGCAAAACGAAGGTGTGAGATGTACTCGCCGTTTACATTGATACCCTGCCCAGTCCAGTCCAGCGTGTTAAACACGTCCTCCAACGAATTGGTGAAAAGTTTCGGGGATATCACATCCCCTTGTCTAGCAAGCATGCACCATTGCCGAATACATCATAGCTTACCATCATTTGAGACACTGGTAAATAGCATTTAACTCATTTCTTTCAAGGAACCCTTACCTTAACATACTCGACAGCCGGCGTCACATACTCGGCTACATCGGTGTCCATATCCAGGTAACGTTTGAGCACGTAGTTCAGCAGAGTGGTGATGGACTGCTCAGGTTTCTTCACGTTGAAGTGTGTGCTCTTCGGGAGACCCTGGGTGTCGAGGAAGCTGTTTGTGATGTATTGGGCTGAGATAAGGTACCTAGAAAGAAGTGGGTAAGGTTAATTATTAAGAGGCCGACAACACCTAAAGCGCGGTCACTGTCGGACTGCATAGAATAGAAAGAGAAGCGCGATGACACAACGCTGGTAATTTATTGTAAAATATGAGGCAATTATCGATTTACAATATATATGTACATATGCTAGGTAGATACCTAGCATATATCCTTAAGAATATCATATATTTTTCTGATTGTGTTTACTGGAGTGGATCATATACTTTAAGGCATTATAATACTTATAACAGTTGCGTTTAGGTCCTGTAGTCCCCTTAAAGAAAATATCAATAGCGGAAGATAAATTTAGCTTTTTCAAACAGCCTCCCATACGTGTCAGTCAAAACGATTACAGCTATCCACATTCATTTATTGCTAGGTATTGAAAAAGTTTAGTTTCGTGTTAAGGCTCATGCAGACTGGCACGATATCGCGGGCGCGACAGGCAGCGATATGCCTGACGCGCCACAGTGGAACGAATGTATGGGAGCGGTTGGACGTAGACATGTCCGAAAAAAAAGAGTAAAATTATGCCAAACTAATGATGCCATCTTATTCGATTACTTAATGCCTTCATAACTTGTGGTGATGAATTTCTTCATAACTCCCATATTTCGGGAGTAATTTGAGAAAATGTGAAATTTTACTATGAAAATGAGTGTATCGAGCTCTCTCCCTCCTGATTCCGGGCTTGTTTCAAGTAGCGGTCTCTAATATCATAATGCTAATACTAAGAGCTATATTTAATACTAAGACACATAGTGCGCCAAATGTGCACTTTCTGGGATAAAGAGTGATGTTTATTTTATAACACAATTTTTTTATTTTTTGTTTATTTTGTTGATTAAAACCGTTTTTCTAAAGGTTTACCTTATTACAATAACATTTCTGAGCAGCCAATTAGAGAAGATATAAGCTAATTAGGATATATAATTAGGGACTTAAGGTTTACATATAAAACTGATGCACTAATGATTACTGATAAGAACATTGCTATTATTTAATTACTAAATGGCTCTTAATACACTAATTTAGCATGCATCATTTACTAATTATCACAATAACTAATTACCTTGCAATATTTAACAAAGGATACCTGGGATACCTGGATTTTATATAAATAGGTCACTATTAGTAACTTTAAAATCAGTGTTGATTTACACCTCGTTGTATCCAAGCTAATCTCGCAATGTATTTTCCAAATTTTAATACAAATCTTGATATTCACGTTGCTTTATGCGCACGCGCACATAAAGATTTACGCGACTTTAACTATTTGTTCAGTGTTTTAAAAGATAACAGTTGTGTTCAGTTATGTGAAAGTGCTGAAACAAGTTTAAAAGACTGGTGTCGTCGATTTTGCTACCGCATTTATGCAAAATGGACACAGTCTGGAAGAAGCACAGATATGTTTCGGAAGAAACATGAGATTTGGCTACAGGCTGCAATTCAATGGCCGGAATTACAGAATGAAAATATGGAACCTTCTACAGAAAATATAAGTGACGTCATCGAGCCCATAATTTCTCCTGCTAAATCTGATGCTTCAACTTGTACACATCCTAGTCCTCGTAAATCTTTTGAGGACCTTAGTAACCGGCAAAAAAGAAGACGCACTGAAGATAGTCTTTCATGCAGCAGTAGCAGCGCTGAAATTATGTTTTCGGCCGAAAGGGCGCTTCAAAAGGCAGGACAAAGCGATACAGCTTATGTTATGAAATACTTGACGGAGAATCCAGAAGAGGCCTCAAAAATCAAAGCCTTCATTGAAGGTAAATCAATTCAGGTACGGGAAATATCCCCTTTGAAGGCATTGGCTCTTTATGTATCGATGAACTTATCGAAATGGCGCTGTAACACTCTTCGGGATTTCAACACTCAAGAAGGAGCTCTTCAATACCCGAGTTACTACATGTTGGTTAAAGAAAAAATTAAGTGCTATCCGGCCAAAGAAGATCTCACAGTTACAGAGAGCTCTGCAAAAATCAAATTACAAGCCTTGATGGATTTAACCTCAAGAAGACTTATTAGGTCGTTAGAAACCCCTGTTGATCCCAATCAACAGCTCGTATTGACCAGCAAATGGGGTTTTGACGGATCATCTAGCCAAAGCATTTATCATCAAAGGACGAGTGAAGATGAGCAAATCGATCTTGCTAGTAATTTTATGATTAGTCTTGTACCACTGCGGCTCGTCTCAAAAGGTGTAACAATTTGGGAAAACGAGCGACCATCTTCCACTTCATTTTGCCGGCCAATATTGTTTAAGTTTATAAAGGAAACCAAAGAAAATGTGCAGAGAGAGATGGCTGAAATCGAAGCAGAGATTGAAGCCTTAACTCCATCCACCATCACTGATGGAATTAGTGTCAAACACCAACTGCTGTTGACAATGATTGATGGTAAAATTCATTCCATTATATCCAATACAGCAGCTTCAGTGTGTGACATATGCAAGGCTTGTCCTAAAGAAATGAATAATTTAGAGTTAATCAAAGATAAACACGCAAACGAGGACATGTATAAATATAGCTTAAGCACCCTTCACGCTTGGATTCGCTCAATGGAATGCTTATTACACATTTCCTACAAATTAGACATAAAATCATGGCAAGTAAGGGGTGATATAGCAAAAAGGCAAGTTGATGACAGGAAGAAAAGAGTTCAAGAGGCTGTAAGAAGAGAAACGGGCTTACTTCTCGATGTTGTGAAACAAGGCAGTGGATCCACCAACAATGGCAACTCGGCAAGGAGATTTTTTGAAAACTACACTAAATCTGCTGAACTGACCGGAATAGATGCTATGCTTTTAAGAAAAATCTGTGTGATCTTGCAGTGTATTTCATCAGGAGAGAAGATCAACGTAACTAAATTCCGAGAGTTCTGCTTTGATACTGCTAAGCTTTACGTGGAGTTATACCCATGGTATTATATGCCTTCTTCACTTCATAAAATTTTAATGCATGGGCCAGACATAGTTCAGAACATGTCAATTGTGCCCATTGGTTTTCTATCCGAAGAGGCATCTGAGGCTAGAAATAAAGATTTTAGAAAATATAGAGAGGGGCATTCTCGAAAGCATAGCAGTATCTCATGCAATGAAGATATTATGCACAATCTTTTACTGTCTTCTGATCCACTTGTTACAAGTATCCGTCCAAAAGGAAATAAGTTTGTAAAAAAATCTTCTTTTAAGGAATTTTATGAGCTTACGGATTCTGAGAAAAGTGATATCGAATTTGTTAACATAAATGATTTAGCGGACATCGATTCTGAATTTGAATTAATTGATGATGATGATGATGACGAAGATAATTAAATGATGTTATTGTTTTAAAATGTGTAACTTAGTAAATTAGAGCTTACATCTTAATTATTTATTGTACTTTTAATGAAACTAGGTAATTTATTATCAACTTACTTAAAAGTCATACTCTCATCAGTTCTTGTGAATATTTTTGTTAATATATATTTCTGTATATATATAATATATTTATAGACCTCTTAATAAGTCTGTCTGCGGTTTAAAGTAAATACAAATGGGGAAAAAACGTTTTTTTTTTTAAATTTTCATTTCCTTTTATCCCAGAAAGTGCACATTTGGCGCACTATGTGTCTTAGTATTAAATATAGCTCTTAGTAATAGCATTACGATATTAGAGACCGCTACTTGAAACAAGCCCGGAATCAGGAGGGAGAGAGCTCGATACACTCATTTTCATAGTAAAATTTCACATTTTCTCAAATTACTCCCGAAATATGGGAGTTATGAAGAAATTCATCACCACAATTTATGAAGGCATTAAGTAATCGAATAAGATGGCATCATTAGTTTGGCATAATTTTACTCTTATTTTTCGGACATGTCTACGTCCAACCGCTCCCATACATTCGTTCCACTGTGCGCGCCCGCGATATCACACCAGTCTGCACGAGCCTTCACGCGAAACTAAACAACATTAAGTTAAACACTTTCAATTGCCTTGTAACCGCAAAATACGTGTCCTATTTTATCGAATTAAAGTTTTGAACTCTGCAACAGAAAATAGCTATGTGTGAGCGTACAATACAATGAACAGAATAATCACTGATACTGACAAATGGTTATACTAGTTCTAAATTGAATTATTATCCCAAAAGTTAGACAATTTCGTGAGGGTCAAATTAACCTTTTTGCTAAAACCTGACTTTAACCATCTGCATTTTGGTAGCCTTAACTTTTCCAAAACCTGCTCTGAATAATTTCTGCTCCTAATTGTTAGAATTAAACAGAACTTGAAACTACCAATTTTCTTCTTTTTCGTCGTATCGATAAAAAAATATTTCAGCACCATTTAAAGGCTCCTGCAGACAGGCGCGACGCGACAGTGCAACGCTATTTTGGTAGAACAATTTCCATGAAGTTTTCATAGGAATTGTTTAGCTGGCAGGGGGTGGGGGAACCCTCGACTCTAACAAAAATAGCATTTTAATGCTATAATTCAAAAGTGGATCCATGAATCAAAAAGTGGGGTTCACAGACCTGCAATATTTTTGAACGGCCTATCCAATGATACCCCACACCATGGGGTAGATGAGAAAAAAAATACTTCCCCACATTACGTGCAAGGGTTACGCTAAAAAAAAATGTTTTAACCTTTTATTTTAGCACTTTGTCGGCGTGATTAATAAGTATACGTATGCCAAATTACAGCTTACTAGTACTAAGCGTCTCTGAGCTACAGTGGGGACAGACATACAGACAGACAGACGGACATGGCGAAACTATAAGGGTTCCTTATTTACTACGGAACCCTAAAAATGTAAGTGTAATAAGTAATTAATAGTTACCTGCTGTAAACCTCAGGCTTTGCAACATGTACCACCATGTCAGTCAAGTATTTGGCCGCTGCCTTGATCCAGTGTCTCCTAAACGAATGGTTTTCAAAGTTCTTGAACATCTGTTGGAAGCTCAGTTTTCCATCAGGTCCAGTAAAGGCTTTGAGAGTCCTCTTTATACCCGACTTCTCCCAAATGGTCTTTCCTAGCTCAGAATTAATGAAGATATCCCAATATAAGTGAGCCTTCTCCAAATATGGTGGAAGAAATGAAGCGTGGTCTTTATGCTCATCTGCGCGTTTCTGGGCTTCAGTATCCGATAATGAGCCTAAAGCGTTCATTATTAAGGGCATAAATCCTGCGACATTCTTGTTGCCAAGTAGACCAGAAGCAAGACTCATCATGCTTTCCAGATTTAGTTCTCCTTCTGTGTTCTCTCGTTTCTTTCGGGCTGGTTTCGGTGCCTCAGTGGTGCCCATCTGTTGGGCAAACATGGATATCATGGATCCTACTAAAGCTGGATCTATTTTGCCATCTTGACCTCCTAGTAAGCTGCCAAGACCTGTAAAAAGTGATTGGGATTTAGTTGAGCTGTTATTTGGACGTAGGTTTTTAGTTCTGGGAGGGTTTGAGGTAAACATTTGCTGTGATTTCCTAGTTCTGAAGTAAATATTATTTAAGTATATTGGTTACAGATATATCTTAAGTATCTCCGGTTTGAGAAATTAGAAACTACTTATTTTCCGTAAATTGCACCAACAATAGAACGTGTTGTTTGCAATAAGAAATATTGGTGCCGATCACTAAACACAAACTAAACTAATTTCGAACTAAACTAAATTAATCTGCACTTGACGTAAATTGACGTAATTTTAGTAGGCATGTTTTTAATCATGTCTAAACTTGTATGAAGTCGTGACAGGCGCTGATTAATTTGACAGGACTAAACTAAAATTTATCATCTGTCCTTTTCTTAATGAAATACAAAGAAGATGCACTGAACTTAAATTTTGGTTTAGTTTATGAACAAGGGAATCGGTACCATTGACGTAATTTTAGTAGGCAAGTTTTTAATCACGTCTAAACTTACCTACTTGGAGTAGTGACAGGCGCTGATTAATTTGACAGGACTAAACTAAAATTTATCATCTGTCCTTTTCTTAATGAAATAGAAATAAAAAGATGCACTGAACTTCAATTTAGTTTAGTTTGTGAACAAGGGAATCGGCACCATTATCGTTCTTTACTAATTTCCAATTCGCTTGAGAGAGGGGCTTGTGGCTAAGTAATAACAGCTGCACGGGTCGATCGATCAGGTTAAGCTACGCTTGCCGCGGTTGGTCCGTGGATGGGTGACCATCTTTACATACCAAGACCCCTCCGTGCCTCGGAAAGCACGTTAAGCCGTTGGTCCTGGCTGTCATTTGTAGATCTTTGACAGTCGTTACGGGTCGTCAGAAGCTCGAAAGTCTGACAACCAATCTTACCAAGGGGTATCGTGTTACCCAGTAGCTGGGTTGTGGAGGTCAGATAGGCAGTCGCTCCATGTAAAATAGGTACTGGTATTCAGCTGTATCCAGTAAGATTGGAAGCCGACCCCAACATGTTTGGGAAAAGGCTAGGCAGATGATGACTAATTTCCAATTCAGCTGATAATTAAATGAACGCTGCCTGATAAGCAAAATAATACTCAGTAACGTTTAAGTATCTGTGTTGATTCTAATTAAAGCGTGGAATAATGCTTATCAGTAAACACAAAACGAAATGCTGAATAGTCTTAATTGTAACTCGTGCGGATTCAGTTTCTAATTAAGAGACTTTTCTAGTCATCGTTATTTTGTTTGCTGTATACAGGGTCAGTATCAATGAGTTTTTTTATTGTGTAAACGTCACAAACGTGATTGATATCGTAATCTGAACTCGATGAAACAAAAAAACAGATGTTCTCAACCTGTGCTTCAAGTAACTAGACTACAAGCGTTCGTTGAACCCAAAAAAATAATCAAATCAATTCTTCTTTTTTGTTATGTTTAGATTTCGATAACCATCACATCATCATCGCTAGCTAATTTAATTTGACCCTGTATACAGAATTCAAATATTTAGGTGATGTAGCCACAGAGGACCTATCTGATGGTGTTGACATAGAGAGGGAACGCGGCAGGGAGCGGGAGGTGTCTTCCACTCACCCTGTCCGCAGCAGGCGCACTGGGCGTGGGCGGAGGGCGGATAATTCCCTCTTCCAGCCCTCCTAAATGGGTCCACGGGCAACGGACTTGGGGACATCCGTCGCCCCCCATATAGCAGGATCCGAGGTGGCGGCGCGTAGTGTTCCACGTGCGCCCCTATTGGACGTCGCGGGGAGATTTTAACACGTCATTCCCCCCGCGAGCCTGAGGTGGCCCGCGATGGCGGGCCTGGCATCAGCCGGGGATCAAGTCGCATTAGATACCCCCGAGATATCCCCGGTGTAAGTGTGGAAGGGGAACACCGGGGTGGTTTTTAGTTAGTACGAGTCTGACAGAGGGAGGAGGATTTTCTACACCGGAACAAAAAAAACAAAGAAAAAAAAAAGAGAGGGAACGCAGGGCATTGGCAGTTCGCTGTAATATGTTGGCTCGCAGGTTTTCACGTTGTAACAGGGAAGTTAAAATTACCCTCTTCAAGGCATATTGCCAAACCTTCTTCTCTTGCAGCCTGTGGATGAACTATACGCAGAGAGCCTACAATGTCCTGCATATACAATACAACAATGGTTTTAGGATGCTGTTGGGGCTCCCACGCTTCTGCAGTGCATCTCAAATGTTCGCAGAAGCCCACGTCCATCACTTTTATGGCGTCATCAGAAAAATAGTTGGGTCATTGTTAGGTAGGTTGCGTGGAGCACCAATGGCATCCTAAAGACATTAGTTAATGAATTTGAAAATCCATTTGATAGACACTGCCGGGGTCGCGGGAAAGTCCGAAAGGGATACCGTGGCCTCTGGCAACGCACAGGCAACGGAAGCAACACGGGTGGGTTTTGGTAAGACAGAGTCTGACACACCCTCCCGCTCCGCCCAGAGCGGGAGTAATATCCCACCCAAAAAAAAAAGACCCTGGGTAGATTTACACATGTCGGCCCGGTTTCTAAAACCAGCAAAGTATGCGAAATAAAATGTAATACCTACTAACATATATTTTAAGTTTTTTTTTATATTGTTACATATTGTTACGTAACTATCTAAAGTGAACAGTCACATAGACAAATAAAATAAAATATTCAGACACAATGGAAATTGTTATTGAATAAATAAATGAAATGAATATAGCGCCACGAAGTTCTTCTAGCGCGTGGACAAGGTCGGAATTAACGACGCCATCTTGTTTTTTCAATACTTTTCACAAAACAATTGCACAAAATGTTTACCAACACCGCCTGTCAACGTGTTTGGAGGGCAAAAAAAGAAAGAAAAAAATACGTTTATTTGCGGTAAACATAACGCAAAAAAAAAAACACGGACACGAAAGAACAAGTTGGGGGAAAATATGCATTACCTCCTCGCAAAACGGCCATTGCTCCAGCATACACAATGCTGCAACCCTATGCGAGACAGAGCTGATTATATCACTAGACCGGCTCATTCCCACACCAAGCCTCTCTTGCAGGCACGCTTCACTTCTTTCCCGCCATTCAAGGTAACATCTGACAGTTGACATTAGTGACAGCTAGCTCACTATTGATGTGCATGAGATAGTGTTTAATATCTAATAAATAGATACACTAAACACGTCATAAAACGATGAAGTCTACACTTCCATTTTCAATCTTTGGCTTGTGAAGCAATAAGAGGTCGACTATATTGTTTCAAACCCAAAACATAAAGCAATTATTTCAATATTAAACGATTTACAGGCTCTTTTGAATTGTTAAGGAGTTGGTCAGTTAGAAATACGAAGCAAGTTGGCCATTCCAAAGGGTAGTAGGTACCTATAGATAAGAACGGGCAAGAAACTCCATGGATACTCTTTTAAATTATATTGTTACAAAAATATTAGTTACATCTTTTATGTTGAATTTATAACTATGTATTGTGAGGTCGATGTAAAAAAAAAGACGTACACGTTAAAAGCATTAAAAGTACAGCAAATAGAAACAAAAAAAAGTAATTAAAATAAGCTGTGGCAGCTAAGAGATGACCAGTACCAACTGACGGCGTTTAGCTATAATGATATAATGGACGGCCTTAGGTCACATAGTGGTGTCGGGCGAGCCTATCTCCTTATATCGGAATTAAGTCTAGAGTCTAGACTTAAGTCCGATATAAGGAGATAGGCTAGTCTAGACTCTTGACAACGGAAATGACTGATAATTAACTAGTTATCAACGGAAACATCCATCGCCCAACCCGTTCTTAATTTGGCAAGGTTCTCCATGTGCATGTTTATTTCCTTCGCGAATATGGTCGTCTTATGGTCATTGAACTCCATAAGAATTGCTAATGATTCTATTGTATGGATTGTAGGTGGTTATAGTTCTTGTTGCTTTGTTTTGTGCACGTACAGTATCTACCGGTAAATCGTTGCTCGTAAAGATTTCAAAGATATTTTGCATGCTCAGCCACACGAGTCGTCAAACTTGGGCCTTCTCATTAAAAATATATTTATCGTTTTGATGAAACACGTACTCAAATAAAGGATTAACCTTTGAATGCAGAAGTCCGTTACTAAGTAAACGAAATTGATGAATAGAAAAAAAAATATTCAAAAAAAGATCGTTGTCTTCTTGATCTGTGTGTTTATGAATTCATTTAACTTCAATAACACGACACAACTTGCGGAAAGTAACTGGCGAAATGTTTGTGTACTATTGGTACTCCTCTGCCTAAACCCTTCTGGGAATACAAGCGTGATGTTATGTTATGTTATATTATGTTATGTGTAACTTCAAGTTGATAGAATAACCTCCTTCTTTTTTTGAAGTCGGTTAAAATTTAATTTTTCTTTCACGTTTTTGATGTTATTGTGATTTATGACTTCACAGCAATGATTTTTGAAGTGCCTCCAAATGTTTTATCGTATTTTGTCGAAAAATGTTCACGAGAAATACTCTTACCTGACAACATATCCCCAGCATTCCCATTTCCAGCAGCCTGACCAAACATGGCGCCCAAATTCTTCGCATTATCACCCTGCATCAGGTTTCCTACGATGTTCCCTATAGCTGCCAAGCCGTTCATGTTGTTGTTTCCCCCATCCCCCATGTTTTGCAGTAAGGTGGATGCCAGGTCCACGAAGGGGTTATCGTCATCCGTTCTGATGGACGGGATGGTGATCAACTGGCAGGTTATAGCCAGAAGTATGCTCAGTCGCGCCATGATTCTGTAAAAAGAAAATATTGCTACATTAAAATGTTGGCGATGGCGGAATTATTGTTACTTACGAGTATACAGACTAGTGGTTGCTGGTGGATTTGGTTTCAATTATGTATAAATGACTGCTACGATCTTTGTTTTTGAAGGTATAGGCAGGGCTGTAACCAATTAACCATTCCATACCACAGGACCCCTCCGTATCTCGGAAAGCACGTTAAGCCTTCGGTCGGTCCCGGCTTTCAGTCGTAGAATTTTGAAAATCTTTACGGGTAGTCAGAAACCCCGAAAGTCTGACAACCAGTCTTTCCAAAATAAAACTCAAAGCAGTTATTTCAAATAAACCAATTACAGGAACTTTTGAATTGTCATGGGGTCGGTCAGTGAGAAAGATGAAGCTAGTTGCCCATTTCAAAGCGTAGTAGGTTCGGGGTTCCTATGGAGAAGAACGGACAAGAAACTCCACGGACACTCTTTTAAATCAACAATTATGGTTCACAATATTGGGTATCGTGTAACCCAGTGCAGGTTGTAGAGGTCAGGTCAGAGAGAGAAAATACTGGTAAGCTACACCCGGTGGACTGGAAGCCAACCCAAATATAATTGGGATCGGCTGAGCCAATAACGATGTAGGCCTTATCAGTTTTAATTTTCCAGTTACTTACTTACTAATTAAAGACCAATTAAGCACCCTCGGATTCGTGTTTGTAAACCCAAAATAAGGTAGGCTTGTTGGTGGTATGAACCTCTATATAATTGAATTTACTTAAATTAAAATGATTAATTATGATAATAATTATGTTCGCAAACGTCCGTTGAAAACAAGTGCTACCTTTTTGAATATTAAATAAATAATAGAATACAGAATACGCTCATCAGTTGTGTAAATGTTATATTTTAATTATCTTCATTTCGTATCTAGTAGGTATGTAGCTGTGGAGCAAAAATACTATAGGTACTTCTCCAACAAAAATAAATAAATCTGTTGCTGTAATTTTTATTATTTCATACTAGCTTTTGCCCGCGGCTTCGCCCGTGTAGATGTCAGGAAATATCCCACGGGAACCTACTACCGGGATTAAAAGGAATCGAAAGCGATCGCATTCCTCATAGCCGAGCGCTGCGCCCGCCGCGTTAACCGTCATTATTTTAAATCTGTGATATCTTTTAAAGCATTCATTTATATTATATGCTTTAACAGTCATCGACATATTTCAGACTATATATGTGACAATCCGCGGCTAAAGGTACATTGTGGTCGATATGGAGTTATGCATACGCTAGTAATCTGCGATTAATACGCTGCACGCTGTAGATATCAAAAAAGATCAACCTCCTACGATGTTTTGTTACGGAGATATAATTTTTTTTTAAATTATATTCGACATTGTGCAATTTCGAGAAACAGACATTTTAAGTTCAGTCACCTCGAACAAAGCAATAAAAAAAAATATCTATACTTCTTGCAAAATTTACAAAACATTCAATATCTTCGAAACTATAAACGTCCATAAGGTACCTTTAGCCGCGGATTGTCACATATATTTCACCTTATTTAATTATACACATAAACCTTCCTTATGAATGACTCCGTCGATTGGTGAAAACTGTTTGAAAATCTGTCGAGTAGCTTTAAGTTTATCGCGTTCAGATAGACGCGGCTGGGGAAATTTGTTTTTACCCGACTACCTCAGAAGGAGAGTAATGTTTTTAGAGAGTATGTATGTATGTTTATTTCTTTGGCACGCACGGATTTTAACATAAGATGTGTCGTTAGATTCATCTTCATTGTGGGAGTGACATAGGCTATATAATACTTATATATTACATCTGCAAATACAAAAAAGGGAGGATTTTAAAAATAAATTTTAACAACACTGATATCAAATAAAAGCTATTACCTAATGAGTGAAATGAAACAAATTATTTAAAAACAAAAAACCCGACTGCAAAAACACATAACTGAAAACGCTCTTTTCCGTTATGTGTTTTTGCAGTCGGGTTTAATTGGTCAAGGACCGCTAATGAGACAGAATTGATTTTCTATTGTTTGACTCCGAATCGGTGTCGCGCGGGGCTTAAGGCGCTGACAAGACCCAATTGACAAAACTGGCTTCTCTTAAGAAACAAAAATTGCCGAATCTGTATAGTTTGTGGTACCGGAAAAAATATATGTTAATTTTGAACATATTTCCCAGAACATGGTTGTTACCAAAACACGTTTTGAAAAAAAAACTCTTGATACAAACTAACGTTAAACTAACCTCTTACCTTGAGTTCTAATCCAAAATATATGTATTACATATCAACATACGTTACATATTTAATTAATAACAAGAACGTCTTATTTGAATGCAGAACTTGGTTGATTTTTATTTTCGATTACTCAACTAAATTTTGAGTAAATAGAGAATTGCTTCATATTTTGCAATAAATTACAAGCGTTGTGTCATCGCGCTTCTCTTTCTTTTCTATGCAATCTGACAGTGACCGCGGTTTAGGTGTTGTCAGCGTCTTAACATAATTTGTTTTACTTAATGTAAGGATACTGTTGCTGGTCGTATGCCATGAAGCAGTTATGTTTGTACAGTTAACTGTCTACAGTTTTTTTCTATCTGTGATGAGTAGGACGGTGAGGTTACTAGTTGAAAACTAGCCAGGATGGTTTCTGCTTTCTTGAACCACCTCGTTGTCTAATCCCTAAATTCAGAGTAGTGTGATTGAACTGACATGACTTACGTTGGAGTTACATAAAGGCTGATGAAGGGGCTTGTGGCTAAGCAATAACAGCCGTACGGGTCGATCGATAAGTTTCAGCTACGCTTGCCGCGGTTGGTCTCTGGATGGGTGACCATCTTTACATACCAATTCCCTACCTGCCTTGGAAAGTACGTTAAGCCGTTGGTCCGTTGGTGTTACACCGTCAGAAGCCCGAAATCCTGACAACCAGTCTTATCAAGGGGTATCCTGTTCCACACCCCAGTAATTGGGTTGTGGAGGTCAGATAGGCAGTCGCTTCATGTAAAATACTGGTATTCAGCTGCATCCGATTGGACTGGAACCCGACCTTAAGGCGCTGACAAGACCTAATTGACCAAAATAGGCTTCTCTTAAGAAAAAAAAAATTGCCAAATCTGTATAGTTTGTGGTAGCGGAAAAAAATATATGTTAATTTTGAACATATTTCTAAGAACTTGGTTGTTACCAAAGCACGTTTTGTAAAAAAAATCTCGATACAAACTAACGTTAAAGTAACCTCTTACTTTGAGTTCCAAACAAAAATATCTGTATTAAAATATCAACATACGTTACCTATTTAATTAATAACAAGAACATCTTATTTGAATGCAGAACTTGGTTGTTTTTTATTTTCGATTACTCAACTCAATTTTGTATACATAATTGTTTCATATTTTGCAATAAATTACAAGAGTTGTGACATCGCGCTTCTCTTTCTTTTCTATGCAGTCTGACAGAGACCGCGGTTTAGGTGTTGTCAGCGTCTTAACATAGTTGGGAAAAGGCTACAGTTATATTATATATATATACATATATACTTCTTGTATACGTAAATAATATATATTCACAAGGCAGTTTATGGTTATTGCTTAAAAGTCGCATTTATGACGGTCTGACGTACGTAATTCAGTCACCATAACCACGGTATATGTGTATAATAATAAAATAATAATAATAATAATAAAATCGTTTATTTATAAGAGGGGCACATTTACAATAAATACCTTAACAATTAAAGTAGAGCACAGTTGCTAATTTGCCTGAACTAGGTTGGACCTGTGCTTCAGGCTAGAAAGTGCAGAAAAACATAATGTAATAAATTAACAATGAATATAGAGTTACAACGAAAAATAAAACTTAGGTAAATAAAAGTAAAATAGCATGTTAGCAGTTCTATTTGCAGACAACAAGTAGATCTTCTGTCTGGGCATAATTGATGGTTAGTAAATACTTAAGTATAATGTTCTTACAGCTATAGTAATTTAATTTATAGATACTTAATTTTTTATTTAATCTATTGTACAGAAATGGGCCTAAGAATGTAAAAAATCTTTGTACAAAGACATGTTTTGAGGTTGCATTGGATATGCATACTATATCATTCCGTCTCTTGTTAGTATTGTTGGCATTGTAGGTAAGCATGGTGTGCTGTTTTAATACTAAGTGCATTATGAAAAGCTGGCGAACTGTCAGTACGTTGCAGGATTTATATAGCAGATCTGTGGGAAAGAAGAAGGGATGGAAGTTTGCTACTTTCAAAATAGCTCTCTGAGCTCTTTCAAGAGGAAGCAAATTAGTTTTTGGTGCGCCACCCCAAGACGTGATACAGTATTGAATTATAGATTGACATAGGGCCAAATAAACTTGTGTGATCAATTTTGAATCTGCTATTGTTCGCAATTTCTTAAAAACATATATTAGTTTGCGCACTCTTTTAACCAGGCTTTCAAAATGTTTTTTAAAAGAAAGTGTGTCGTCCATTATTACCCCCAGGTATTTTATGTTGCTCGTTTTGAGGATAAAAGGACAAATACACATGTTGCCTGTACGGTTTCCACATTGATGGGCATATAGATGAGGGTTAGTAATGTTAGGTTGAGGCTTGCGCATGGAGAAGGTAATATATTTTGTCTTGTCGGCATTTAATGTTAGTAAATTGCTTTGAAGCCAATTAGTCACAGTATTAAAACCTAGTTGAGCGATTTCAAACAGTTCGCTACTGGATTTAGCGGTAAATATTAACGCCGTGTCGTCGGCATATGATATAATTTTGCCGTCTTTAATATTTAAATTACACAAATCATTAATATAAATCAGGAAAAGGGTGGGGCCTAGAATACTTCCCTGAGGAACACCAAAACCAGTATTTTTCTGTTCATCACTTGTAATATTATCTATTCTTACACATTGGTACCGGTCATTTAAATAGTCAGTAAAAAGTTTCAGCGGCGTTCCCCTTATTCCTATGGTCTCTAATTTGTTCAGAAGAACAGAAACAGACACCGTGTCGAAGGCCTTGGCTAAATCGAGAAAGACTCCCAGGGTCTGGTTTCCTTTGCCGAGTTCTTCTGAAATATAATCAGTCAGGCTATGTACCGCATCCGCTGTCGATAGTTTGGCTCTAAAACCAAATTGCGCGGGAGATAAGATGTTGTTTTTTTCTAGGTAATTAACTAGCCTACTGTTTATGATTTTCTCTAGTATTTTTGAAATTGAAGGGAGTAAGGATATTGGTCTGTAATTATTAACTGAGTCTTTACGTCCAGATTTAAATATAGGGATTACAACTGACTTTTTTAAACAACTAGGGAAAATTCCTTCGGAAAGACAGATTCGAAAAATATGCGTTAAGGGAGGTACCAGAATATGCTTAAAGAGTTTAAGGATCTTATTGCTTATACTATCCCATCCAACTGCACAGTCATCCTTTAGCCCAGAAATGATTCTGGTTATTTCATCTTCATCAGTGTCCAACATAGCAAACGATTTCGGGTAACAGCTATTGTTTGAGTTTGGAAAAGGTAGTTGGTCGCAATATTTCGGTATCTGTTCGGCAAGAGTTTTTCCAACATTTACAAAAAAGTAATTTACATTGTTAGCTGATAAGATTGGTGAAGGATTAGCAAGCAGTAAACTCGAATTTGACTCACGCTGTTTAGACATATTGGTGACATTTTTAATATGTTTCCAAAGTTGTTTGCTATTTTTAGCTGCTCTATTTAATTCGTCTTTATCGTAATTATTTTTAATAGTCTTTAGGAGATTGTTGCAGAAATTCCTGTATCTTTTATAGGTACTTAGTATTATTACATTATCAGGGTATCTCTTAGTTTTCTGATGATGTTTATCCCTGTGTCTTATACACCGAATTAGCCCAGGAGTAATCCATGGTTTAATATTATAAAGTTTCCTGTTTACTGTAGAAACTGTCGTGTTACGTAATATTGCTTGTTGCACATGTTTTATTAAATACGATGAAGCCAAATTAGGGTCAGCAGTATTGTAAACTGGGCTAAAATCAAGGTTGCATAAATCATATTCGAGATTGTTTGTGTTTAATTTGCTAATAGTCTGAGGGCGATTTAGCTTAGGCAGCGTTAAATTTACAGTTAGTAGGACTGCGTGATGGTCAGTAATTGTTGAGTTAGTAACAAGCGTAATATATGACAGGCTGGTTTTGATCATCATATGATCGAGGCAGGAACCGCTCTGATGAGTTGGCAATGTGTGAGCGGGGAGAAAACCATGGTATAAGCAGATATTAAGGTAAACTTGGGTCCCTGCATCGCAGTTTTCGGAGCCAATATTTATATTTAAATCACCTGTTAGTATAACATTCTTAAAAGGGCTTAGTGCTTGAAAAATCTGATTTAAGGATTTGTTAAAAGGATCTAAGTTTCTAGCGGAAGGGGATCTATACATAGCTATTATAGCTGTGGTGGTACCAATTTTCATGACTAAACAATTGCTCATACAGTCACGCAGAGTATGTTCTTCGACTGTGACCTTTAATGATTCCTTAGCAAAGACTACCACACCATCATTTTGATTGTGGTTTACTGTGGTATGCAATAAGTTGTACCCCGGTATTAATGGGAGGTTATCGTGGCGATTAGATAGCCAACACTCAGTAAGTACCATTATATCACAATCAAAGTTTAGTCTATGAAGAAAAATGTTAAAGCTATCTATGTTCTTAGAAATACTACGAATGTTTTGGGTCAGTACGGTTAGTGAATTTCGATAGTCGGAAAGATATTTTCTGCAGTCCTCAACGTCACATGTCTTTGACACAGTTATAAATGTGTTATCTATATCGGTAATTAAGTTATCATCCATACTAAAACTAAAAAACAAATAACAATAATAAGGTGAAGTCTAAAATATAAACAAGTATGTGGCGCTCTTAGGCGCCTTCATAATCTATCGAATTAATGTACCTGTATTCGGCAGCTTTTTTAGCCGGGCAATCTGTGTCTCCCGTCTTGTGGTTGGCTTGTTTTTTAAAGCGCAGTCAAGTAGCACATTTTGGCGGGTTCGCTTTCTTTGCGCAGTCTTGGATTGTGTGCCCTTCTTCACCGCAATATCCACAAGTGGGGGCAGTTATTTTGCATGTCTTGGCTGCATGACCGTACTGCTGACATTTGTAACATCTTGTTACCAGTGTGAAGTCTCGTACCGGGCAGGATGTCCAATTAATAAATAATCTGTCCTGTGTGATGAGGGCTTTACGAATGACGGCTGGAACTTCTATAATATAGTTGCAATTCTCAGCATCTTTCCTGCCAGATTTGTGGCTTAGTTTTATTGAGGTCAAAAATGTATCATGGGACATAGTCGGCAATTTGTCGGCCAAATTTTGTTCATAAATACATTTATAAACCTCATTCTCAGGCATTGATGTGGGAATTCCTATAATTATAATGCGAGGTTTGCGCTTTTTAGGTTCGTCGACGGTAAGCCCTGACGAAGCGAGTTGGACTGTTTGTTTGAGCTTATCTAGGTCATCTTTGGTCTCAGTGCTAATTATGAGTCCTCCTTTTCCTATTTTACGTACGCCTCGTACTTTCAGCTTCATTTCTCCAGGACATATGATTTTTTGGACCATGTTCTTTGTTTCTTCACTGGTCTTTGAGTTATCACAGGGATAAATCGCCACGGAACTAAAAGTATTAGGACGAACAAAGTTGTTGGAACCCTTCTTCACCATATCTGCAAAAGATGTAGTAGCTGCACCCTGCTTCGTAACTGACTCCTGAATCGTCCGGTTCATCTCCGTAAGACAGACCGACAGGTCTCGAGCTTCGGTCATAGTTTTAAGGGAGGTATGGGTTTGTATGGCCCTTTGCTTAAGCGACTGGTATTGAACAGCCATTTGCGAAACTCCATGTCCTACTTTTCGGCAAAGATTGCTTATTTTTAGCTTCTGCTCAGCGTTTAGTTTTCCATCAGAAGCAATAGCACATACCTCATTCAGGCACTGTTCAATAGATCCCATCCAGTTCTGGATCTCTGGAGTGGACACTACTTCAACTGCATCATCTTGGTCCTGTCTTGGTTGTTGGGGCGGTGGTGAAGCCGGGGTCGGTACCGGGGTCGGTACCGGGATCGGTGTCGGTGGAGGGCTGCGTCGTATCATCGCACTCCGATTAAAGGGGCTGCCTTCCATATATCACAGTATATTAATTACCAAATAATCCAGTCAGTTCATTATTTTAGCTTGTCACTTAAAATGTTTCTCTGTATAACACGCTAATGCACTAAAACTAGGTCACTGATTATGCAAACGTTAATTTATATTATTTTTAAAAATGCATCGATGAGCACGTCTGTATGCTTTGAATGCCTCATCAATATGATGAAATCTATGACTATATATAGAGAACAACAAAGAAAATTTAATATCACCCTGGTGTTCTAGGGTCTGTAAATCAACATTGGCACCGATTCCCTTGTTCACAAACTAAACTAAATTTAAGTTCAGTGCATCTTTTTCTTTGTATTTCATTCAGAAGAGGACATAAGGTAAATTTTAGTTTAGTCCTGTCAAATTTTAAATGTGGGTGTTTTCTATAGACATTTAGTTCACATTTTCTTTTTTTAAGTACTAAACTTAAAAAAAAAATGTATTCCTAAAGTAATTATTTCTGAATTACTTAAAAGTAATCCTAACTAATAATATAAATGTGAAAGTGAGTTTGTTTGTTACGCTTTCACGCTAAAACTGCTGAATGGATTGGATGAAATTTAGCACACGGGTAGACCATGACCTGGAGAAGGACATATGCCATCCTGGATTGCAGATGAAGTCGCTGGCAACAGCTAGTAATAAAAAAAAAAGGAAAAGTATTTAAGTATCTACATATTATGTAAAATTATTCAGTAATTTGGTTGTATCTAAGTCACAATAGGAAACGAACAGCCTTTTATCAAGTTCAATGACATTAAACGGGTAATTACGTATGCACGAATGTGAAAATTAGATAAGCAAATAGATTTAATAAGTATCTCACACTTTATGGGCGACGAACTCTCAATGTCGCTTAGTTTCAATACTGAGTCAAATTACAATAGTATTTTCCATAAATTCTTTACTAGCACTTTGCCCGCGACTTCGTCCGCATGGATTTCGTACTTTCCTCTAAAAATTTCAACAACCCTCCACCCCCTTTAAAAGATAGTCGGTAAATAATATTTACGATTTTCAACAATTTTGATAATAATAAGTATTCGGCCCATTTTTAAGTGTATAGATCTAAGAAATAAGATTTTTCAAATCATCTGTCCTCACCTTTCACCACGACAGGGCTTGTTTTTAAAAAAGCGTTTGGTACATTTCCATTTTATGATTAAAACATTATTTATACCCATTTTCAAGTTGAAGCAAGCAGTAAAATCCACCCCTTAAACTTACTACCCGTTCTTATTACCCTTTTCGCCCCCGTTATGAGTTGATTTTTGAAAAACCCTGAAATACGTTCTTTTTTATTTTTTGTTTTAGTAATTAGTACCGAGTTTCGAGTTAATACGACAGCACGTAAATACAACTTTGACACCCCCTTAATCCTCCGTGAGGCTTGTTTAAAAAACTAAAGTAACAATCTTTATTATTTACTGGTATGTTTCTATGACGTGGCTCAGAGATTCTTTGTACCAACTTTCGAGTTTATAAAATTGATTACCCCCTTTCTCCCGTTATTAGTAGATTATCAAAAAAACTCTGATACACGTTAGTCCTTATTTTTGGTCTTAATTACAAATACTGAGTGTTGAGTAAATCGGACCGCGCGTTAAATTCTTCTATACAGGGTGAAATTGAAAACATGCGACAAATTGAGATAGGAGACTATATTTATCATTATGAACAACTTTTACTATGAGACCAAACCCGAAATCGCGAAAAAAATATCAGCTGTTCCCTACATTTATGTTCGCATTACTCATCAAAATGTATGGAACAGCAGATTTTTTTTCGCGAAAACAGCTTTGGTCCCTTAGTAAAAGTTGTTCATAATGACGAGTACAATCTCCCATTTCTGTTTGTCGCATGTTTTCAATTTCAATCTGTATACATATGTTTAAGATAGGTCCGGAGGTAGAACCTGGGGGCTAACCATCACCTCTTATAGCAGTATTGTTATAATATATTATTACTTCTCAGTGGGAAAGTGATGGAGCTATACAGGACTTATAGCTCCATCTCTTTCTCACGCTGAAGTAATATTGAAATAATACTGCTATAAGAGGTGATGGTTGCCCCCCTGGTAGTAGATTCAAAACTCGCCGCCCCCGCCTATGGCAAAATAAAACTAAAATAATGATCGTTCCTTTCTTCCTGCACAAAACTGTTTTGCCCTGCAGAGAGGCAGTGGTAATATTTAAGATATTAAAACGAAGACCTTTGGAAGGCAATTAATAATAGGGGTCATCATGAGTTAGTTTATTAATAAAAGAGTACTTAAGTCATCATCTGTCTAGCCTTTTCCCAACTACGTTGGTGTCGGCTTCCAGTCGGATGCAGCTGAATACCAGTATTTTACATGGAGCGACTGCCTATCTGACCTCCACAACCCAGTTACTGGGTAATACGTACCCTTTGGTAAGACTGGTTGTCAGATTTTCGGGCTTTTGACGACCCGTAACGACTGTCAAAGATTCACGAATGACAGCCGGGACCAACGGTTTAACGTGCTTGCCGAGGCACGGAGGGGTCTTGCTATGTAAAGATGGTCACCCATCCACGGACCAACCGCGGCAAGCGTAACTTAACCTAATCGATTGACCCGAGCGGCTGTTATTATTTAGCCACAAGCTACTCAATAAAAAAAATCGTCAAGAATTTTTGTAGATACACTGTTTATAATAGGGTCTTACACCCATTTTTGAAAAGTGTCTTAATTAAGTTATATGGTGCTAATATGCCCCAAAAAAAATCACAAATTTTTTATTCAATCGATAAGTGCAATAAAAATGCATTTAAATTTTACATTTTCAAATTTTGCGCGTAGTTTGACGAAAACGCTGGACGCAGTGGATGCCATGTTGCACAGCCAACACTACAGTTTACTCGTTTTAGTTTACATAGCCGTGTGACGTAATAACATGGCGGCTACTATTTCATGGTGTTTTTTAACAGATTAGAAAAACTGAAAACGTTGAATGGAATTTTAAAATTTATTTTGTTATTTTATAAACTAAAACTAACATTTTCCGACTCCTTTTTGCCTAAACTATCTTAATAATATATTTACAGATTTTTTCTCGTATATAGTAAAATACCATATTGTCTATGCCTAATTGACAGTTATTTAATACATCTACATCTATTCGAAGACATGTGACATCTACCAACCCGCACTCGGCCTGCGTAGTGGATTACGGCCTTGAGAGAGCTTGTGGGCTTGTGTCCAAGTAGTGGGAACATTATAGGCTATGCATGTCAATACATGTACAAGAAATCTTAATGATTTCTACACTATTAAAAAAATGCGTTTACTGCAGGTCCATTTTCAGCAACATACACGCAACCCGTGTCTTTGCGTGTCAAACCACACAATAGGTATTCAGAAAGTTATTAATGAATAAATAGATAACAGTACCATGTACAGTCGCCAGCACGTCAAGTTTCCACTAACTGTCGAATTCCAAATGATTTTAAACCTTAAAATGTTGATGTTTATGTTCAAAATCGAATGAGAAAATTTGACAATTTGTGGTCACTTGTGTGCTGGCGACTGTACACACAGAGATGGAACACGCGGGATGCTGCAGAAAACACTCGTAGTTATCATAAACACGAATGATTTTATTGAGTTTGTGCACGATATACAAATGGCTGACTGTTTCCGGCAGATAATAGACAAAGCTACCTACAAATTGTAGACATTGGTACAAAGTTAAGAGCATCCAAGAATTTAAAAAAAACCGGCCAAGTACAATGAAGGGTTCTGTAGTTGGGAAATTGGGATACATTTTTCCCAAAAACAAACTTAACATTGTAGTTGAAAAACATGTTCTCCCATACATCGATATATGCCACGGTCAATTCTCCAACTGCAAATTTAAGTTGGTCGACTATTACTCGTTAACTTGTAAAGCCCATTTAGCTGTGGTAGTTATCGTTTTAATTTCATTACCTATATGTACTACAGCCATGATTTTTTTTACATCTCCTTATACAACCATTTAGCTGGCAGGGGGACACTTGACTCTAACAAAAATTAACACTTTAATGCTTAATATTACGCAAACGGATCCTTGAATCGAAAAGTGGTGTTCACAGACCCGTACAGCGTCCTCACCGGACACGGGAGCTTCGGGAGGTTCCTGTGTCGGATAAGGTGGGAGGAAACGCCCGGGTGTCACCACTGTGTGGATCGCCCGGAGGACACGGTGGAGCATACGGTGGAGGTCTGCCCGGCTTGGGCAGAGCACCGCCATGTCCTCGTGGAGGCGATCGGCGGCAGAGATCTCTCGCGCCCGGCCCTGGTTCAGGCCATGGTACGGAGCGAGAGGGCATGGGCAGCCGTAACCTCCTTCTGCGAAGTAATAATTCTTGCGAAGGAGGAGGCGGGTCGGTTGAGGGAAAGGCCAATTTCGCGTCCTCTTGCCCCTAGCCGCCGTAGGAGATGCCCTGGGCGTCGGGAATCCCGGGCGGATTTCCGGCCACCGTAGGCGCGGGTTTGCGGACGGTGAGCAATGGGTAGCTCGCCGTCCGGTAAGGACCAGGCCCGGGTCGACGGTGCGTTGTATTCCAGGCGCGCCTCAAAGAGATGTCGTCAGAACAAGTGTAGGGGTCCACTGGGGCCGATGCCTGCTGGGGTCGCGGGAAGGTACTAAAGGGTTACCCAGGTCTCTGGCAACACAGGCAACGGAAGGAATACGGGTGGGTTTTAGTCAGTAAGAGTCTGGCACACCCTTCCGCTCCACCCAGAGCGGGAGCAGTTATTTGCTGATTTCCCACCCAAAAAAAAAGGGGTTAGTCAGTCAGAAAGATGATGCTAGTTCCTTATTCCAAAGCGTAGTAGGTACCTATGGAAAAGAACGGGCAAGAAACTCCACGGGCACTCTTTTAAATAAAAATAAGTATTGGTTATATCATTAATGTTGAAATTATACATGTGAAAACAATGTAAAAAGACGTGCACGTTCAAAAGTATCCGTAATAAAAAGATGAGAACAATTGAAAAATGAAAATAAGCCGTGGCAGCTAAGAAATGAACAGTCCCTACTGACGGCGCCCGTTCACGAACATGACTCATAGTCCGACGGGACGGCAATCAGACACGACCGGAGAGAGATCAGGCGCAGCTCGCAGGGTCAACGGCTTAACGTGCTTTCCAAGGCACGGGGGTTTCACACCGCTAACTTCCAAACTCCGGGCTGTCTCTACCAGTCTATGTACTTCTATAAGCAGGCTGAAAGACATGAACGACTTTAGAGACAGAAAGCTAGCCTAAATAAATTATTGGGCACTGTGGTTAGGGACTGTGATTAGGCACTGTGGTTAGGCACCGTGGTTAGACACTGTGGTTAGGCACTGTGATTAGGTATTGTGATTAGGCACTGTGGTTAGGCACTGTGGTTAGGGACTGTGATTAGGCACTGTGATTAGGCACTATAATTAGGCACTGTGGTTAGGCACTGTGGTTAGGCACCGGGGTTAGGGACTGTTATTAGGCACTGTGGTTAGGCACTGTGATTAGGCACTGTGATTAGGCACTGTGGTTAGGCAGTGTGATTAGGCACTGTAGTTAGGAACTGTGTTTAGGCACTGTGATTAGGCACTGTGTAAGGCATTCAAAAGTGCTTATACTTATAGCATATTTATATTTATTTCATATATGATTTTTCTAGTAACAGGGTTGTGATGGCCTAGAGGAAGAAAATACTGGAAACTATGGCCAAAATGATCGACGAAAAAACTTTTTACAAAATAAAACAAACAGACTCACAAAAAAAAATACAATGTGAAAAATTACTTTAATTTAGAAAGTCGCTGGCTTTGGATCTGTATTTTAGTTTTTTTTGCCACCTACTTCCCAAATTAAAGTTATTTTTCACTTTGTAGCGTTTTTTTGTGTAAAAAGTTTTTTATTTTTAACTTTTTAGTGGGTCAGTTCGTAATTTATCTTAGTTACAATGTTACAATAGCCTTATGTCAACTGCTCATCAACATTTACAAAATATTGCTTTTCCGATGAAGGACGTTAATTGTCGAGGAGTTCTCCTGGTAAGAACCTGGAGAACTGGAGCTAATGGTGAAGTCACCATCAGTTCCACTTCGTCATATGCATTGTGACGAGCATAAATTGCTTAGCAACCATATTAAAATGCTTAATCGAATCGCAACCCATGAAATACGGTTCATTATGCAAAAGCACGAGTTACTGTGAGAAATACCCAAATTGCTATAGGTGTGGATTTCCATGGGATCCCCTCATCAGATTCTAATTTGGCGACAATGGGACCACCTCGAAAGCATACCCTTCCAAACAAAAAAATAATTTTCAAAATCGGTCTACAATGACGGAGAAATCGGAGAACATACATAAAAAAACACATACAGCCGAACATATATAATTTCCCTCTTTTTGGTAGTTGGTTAAAAAGGCTAGACTATCGACGCTCATAGTCTTATAAAAGCTGAAATCTTAGATGATATGATAACCCTAACACCGTTATGGCATCTTAAAAACTTGTCACTGTATATAAAGCATTATAATTATGAATAAAAGATAGTACGATATCGTCTCGCTTCAAGAGATCTGTTTCTCTGGCATACCTGCGTCGAGTGATATAAAAGTGAAATCAGAGATATCGGATACAGGAGTAGAAATTGTATTGTATAATTCAATAAAATTTACTTCAAGGTTCCGACTCAATACTGTGAAAACATCTGTCATTTCTATACAATTTTGATATATTCCAAGGTCTGTTTGTGTAGGGCAAACAAACATTCGTCTCAGACAATGGAAGCCAATAAAAGCCTGAAAATAGTGAAGGCTGTGAAACCACAGGTTGATGACAATAATTGAAAATTATGAATGTAAAAGTCTTAGTTGGCAACATTCAACTAAGACTTTTACATTCATAACTTTCATGGAAAATTACCTTTAAAATCATTACAAATGTTCAGTGAACTAACATAGTTATTTGAAATCGTAGCATTAGTAAGCAACACAACCTAGTTCATAGAAAGACGTGCGACTGAATGGATGTCATGTGTAACAAAACCGTTTACAATCATCAAGCAAGCGAAGCCAAAAGCGAAAGCTAGTCAATCATTATCCCAGTCTTCTCCATTATACTAAAATCACAATAGATCTTAAACCACTTCATAATAAGTATTGTAACTACTTCCAGAACAAAAGCACAATAGAAAAGCAACCTTATATCAAAACTAGATGGTTAAAGTTAAATTGGAAAGCTATAATTATAGGACAATCAAGTTGGATGATGACTGGAGGATCCAAGTGATTTAAAGGGTACTTAATGGTTCCTTTGTGTATTACAAGGGGTTACAAACGGTACTTCTGAGCAGGTACTGATTGTGTGCGGATAAATAAATAACGGGAGTTTGAAAGAAGTATTAAAGATTTCAGTTGTAGTGCTTGAAATTTAAGCTTTTTAAAGACGATGAATAAAAAAGTTATATTATTGAGCACAATAAATTTAATAAAAATGGTTTCTACAGAGGCTGTTTTACATTGATCCAGTATTTCAGTCTAGTGTTTAAATCTAGTAGCACTTAATGCAACTAATCAGCCTAAAAAGCTTTAATAAGGCAGAAATCGATTCAAATCTAATCAAAATGATAACGCTACTTGAAAAGGAAAATGTCACCAATAATTTTATGGCTAATCAAAATCAAATCAAAAGTCATTTATTCAAACTAGGATGAGAATCAACACTTTTCGAACGTTAACATTAAATAAGACAGTCCCCCAAAATCGCCCGCCCTTCACCACTTCCTAGTGCTTTAGCTGGGAAGAAGAAGTGGCGCAACAAACTGCCCAGCAGCACACCTGTCTGTTTAGGTATATAAACTTGATTCTATACAAATCGTATGCAAAGTAATTAACATTATGAAACACAAAATTAAATTATTTGCTATATGTTAGCTAGCACACGCCAATATACCAACAAAACAATGAAAACTGTACTCAAGCAGGCTATTCAGTATGATGGTAGACCTTCTATAGGGTATAGGGTAACACTTGGTAAATTGAATTGACCAAATCATTCACAAAGTTCTTTTAAGCCCAGGTTCGCACGGGCGATTTTCTAACGCGCTCTGAAATTTCAACTCTCGGCGCTAGGCAATGCGTTGAAACTCCAGTGCGCGATACAAAATCGTTACATTTATGGCCTAAAATGTTTCCTCTATTATTGGTATTTTCGCTTCAGTATTATGAAGGTATTAACTCTAAGTTTGCGAAATATGTATAGAATTGAATTTTCTTTCTCTCTTCCACATTTTCCTTTTGTATTTAATTCAAGTTACGAGTACTTTAAGTAGTATATAATTATGAGACTTCATCTCGGATACCACACAGATATTGATAAGCTCTTGGTCATCTTTTAGTTTGCCTATTCATTCTAATCACTATTACCGTTTTTCTAAGAACAAGCAAAACTTTCTTGAGGTTTTATCGAATTCTCGTAAAAGTTTTCAATGGAATTACTTAGTATGCGTCACCGGTATTCAATAGGATTCCAAATATGTATGCGTCATGTCGGTCATCGTACGTCCGATGGTATGGGCTCTTGAATAACGGCATGATACATTACTTTTGCAATAGGTACGTTGTAACGCGGCCAGGAAGAACGTTATATAAATAAAGTTGTAAGCAGATTGGGAAGAAAGGCCTAGTGATCGCTACAATGTACGAAGTTAAAGAAATATTGTAATAATTACCACAGTTGGCAAATGGTCGCAGTTTAAGGCGCTGACAAGAGGTAAATGACCAAAGTAGGCTTGTCTTAAGAAAAAAAAAATTGCCAAATCTGTACAGTGCACAGTAGCGGAAAAAATATATGTTAATTTTTAACATATTTCTCAGAACTTGGTTGATACCAAAGCAGGTTTTCAAAAAAAAAATCTCGATACAAAATAACGTTAAACTAACCTTTTACCTTGAGTCCCAATCCAAAATATCGGTATTAAATATCAACGTACGTTACGTATTTAATTAATAACAAGAACGTCTTATTTTAATGCAGAACTTGGTTGTTGTTTATTTTCGATTACTCAAATAAATTTTGAGTAAATAGATAATTGCTTCATATTTTGCAATAAATTACAAGCGTTGTGTCATCGCGCTTCTCTATCTTTTCTATGCAGTCGGACAGTGACCGCGGTTTAGGTGTTGTCAGAGTCTTAAGGGTATATTTTTATTTGGATGTTGGCTTTTTGGCGCACTTTTATTATTGGTTTCACTTTTCATTCTGCCATTTGGATTTTTTAAGTGAAAATTTCCTTAGGCGCGTTGAACGATTTTTGGTAGGGGAAAAACCTATGGGTTCGCGTCACCGAGATGCTAACTGCGACATGCTAATGGGACGTCTTATATCAGACTGGCGACGTGTAATGGCCTGTGTACATGTATATGTATATACAGGGGCAAATTCAATTAGCTAGCTAATCTCCGCAGACGTGACGGGTATCGATATCTAAACACATCAAAATAAAAATAAAAATATTTGATATTTTTTTTTGGGGTCAATGATCGCTGGTAGTGTTGTTACTTGAACTGTGAGTTGACAAAATCGGTTTTATCGTGTTTGAGATATGGATAATCATCGCGTCTGTGGAGTTTACATAAAAAACTGATATTTTAAGTGACTACACTACCGCCAAGCCGCGCCGGTTTAAGACCTAAAAAAAAATCATCTTATTAATTTGTTGTTTGTGGAATTCACTTCCGCCTGACATTAGGGACTGCCAAACCGTTGCTGTTTTTAAATGAAGAGTGAAAGAACACTATCTTTCCACTTTGCCATAGTTGCATATTTATTTATTTATTAAAACTTTATAGACAAGTAAAAAAAATAATACCGTACAAAGGCGGACTTAGTGCCTGAGGCATTTTCTACCAGTCAACCTTAGTGCATATTATGTATTTATTATTTTATACTATTAATTATATATAGAGATATTTATTTTATTTTAGAAGTATGTATGTATGTATGTATGTATTATATATATTCTCATAATTGTATATTTAAATTAGTGAACAATTTTTTGTTATTATGTATTTTGTTTTCTCTTCTACTCTTACACACGGTGTCTACATCTCTTTGTCTACTGTCCTATCGCAGGTATGCTGGAAGAGATTTCTTTAGAAATAAGCATCACATTTGTATGTATTTTTCTGTTCCTTTCTTCTTGTCTGTTTATATGTGTGTACTGTTAAATAAATAAATAAATAATCTTACAATTAAACATTCTTCTTATACTAATAGCAACATTATCCACTTATTACTAATTTGTTGATTGTTAATGCCACGTGAGATAAAAATAAAAACAGAATACATAAGTGAATTGAGTGAAAGATTAGATGATTGATTAAATGAATGAACGCTTTCTTATAACGAAATGGGACTGAAAAAGAAAAAAAATACACTACCTAATAAAATAATTTATAAAGCTACGATAGAATCGAGAACAAATTTCCTAAATTGATGTGAGATTGAGATTAAAAATATTAATGTTTTCAAACCTATTATTGTAGGAATCCACAAGATGGCGCACAGGAGCGCGAAAATGCGAGTTACGCTAGCTAATTTAATTTGACCCTGTATCTATGTTATTCTAAGGTTTTTTTTTTCCGTTGGGAAATCATCAAATAACTTCTCCCGCTCTGGGCGGAGCGGTAGGGTGTGTCAGACTGTTACTGACTAAAACCCACCCGTATTCCTTCCGTTGCCTGTGTTGCTAGGGGCTTCGGTAACCCTTTGGTACCTTCCCGCGACCCCGGCAGGCAAGTTTTCACTTCTGTGGCAGTCCCCATGACTGCCTATTTTTTTTTTATTTTTGCCAAAACATGTCAGCGAAGACCCTTAGTTCCCCACTAAGTTTCTTCTGTGAATGCACAGTCTTCGTGGACGAATAGTAGATACGTAAAAGACGACAGTACTCCAGTACTAAGTCATCAACAAATAACGGTTGGTCAGACCTAGAAATTCAAAAAGCTTAGATTTTCCCACTTTGTAGTGTTTGTAGTTTTGATTGATTTGTTTTTTCACAATTTGTTATACTAAAAATAATTATAATTAACTAATCTGAATATAATTATAGTGAACATGAATTGTATTAAGTTACACTTTTGAACGCAGTAGGGAAAAGGGTATCTGGTATAAAACTATTCAATGTGAACCTCCTCGAATGCCGTGGTTTACTATCAAGGAAATGAGTAAGTATTGTTCTGCTTCACAGATTACGCTCTGGTCACTACCCATCCCGCAAGTTTGGTCATTTGATAAAAAAAGTGACTTCTCCCAATTGTGAAACATGCGGAACAGTTGAAGACGTTCACCATCTACTTATGGAGTCTACTGAGACAAAGAAGGAACGAGAGACACTATTGAATAGAATAAAAATAAACAAATATGATACTGGTCCTTAAGGTGCTGACAAGACCTATTTGACCAAAATTGGCTTCTCTTAAGTAAAAAAATGCTAAATCTGTATAGTTTGTGGTAGTGGAAAAAATATATGTGAATTTTGAACATATTTCCCAGAACTTGGTTGTTACCAAAACACGTTTTGAAAAAAAATCTCGATACAAACTAACGTTAAAGTAACCTCTTACCTTGAGTTCTAATCCAAAATATCTGTATTAAATATCAACATACGTTACATATTTCATTAATAACAAGAACGTCTCACTTGAATGCAGAACTTGGTTGTTTTTTATTTTCGATTACTAAACTCAATTTTGAGTAAATAGATAATTGCTTCATATTTTTGCAATAAATTACAAGCGTTGTGTCATCGCGCTTCTCTTTCTTTTCTATGCAATCTGACAGTGACCGCGGTTTAGGTGTTGTCAGCGTCTTAAGTTAAAGTTTTAGTGCAGCCTTCACCTGACATAGCAAACCTACTGGCTGATTCATTTCGATATGCATAATGTATATTATATTTGTAGATGTAGTTTAGAATAGTTTCAGTTGTGCTGGCATGCCACTGTGGATAAAAGCCTCTTAAACAATTTAAGAATAAAAAAAATTAAAAAAAAGTTACACTTTTTATAAATAAAGAACACTAAAAAGTTGTGTTTATTTTAAATGTTAACCTGGGGGGTAACCCGTTTTGAGTTATAAAATAAATGGTCAGTTTACGCATACCATGACGGTGACACATTGCCGCGGCATGCGATGTCTCCTACATTATTGCACGATTATCAAACTTTTTGCTTATCTAGTCATCGTCTCTTTGGTCAAGCATTGCTGAGTGGTTTTACCCCATTACTAATATTTTTTTTTCTCTCGTATTGGCACGACCTTTATGAGAATACACACCCCGGGGTAAAAATATTAGCCGGACAGCAGTGCGTTGGACGTTCATATTTATGATGCTGGCGAGTTTGTTGCGCCACTTCTTGTGAGCTAGGAAGGAAGGCTACCAAAAATTAGTGAAGGTGGGTTTTGGGGACTGTCTTATGTAATTTTGACGTTCAGAAAGTGCTGATTCTCAGCCTAGTTTGAATAAATGACTTTTGAGTTTTGGTGGCAGAAATAAAAGGGCAGAAAGTTAAAAACGGTACATCATTAGAAGACCGAAAGTATTTAGACGATCAATTATATAATTAAAAAAATATTTCCTTTTTTGATGTGTCACACCTTTGCTCTCGCTTTCTGTGGGAGAGTGATTTCGTGAAAAGAGACGAAAGTGTTTAGAGAGGAATTGACAGCTTGAGCATGGAATAAGTAAGTACTAAGTACTTTATAATAGCATGGAATTAGTGTACTCTTGGAATTAGTAGGTACTATATAGATTGTAAGTAGAGAGGGTCGAATTTGGACCAGTGGGCGACCACTAGTAATGAATAATTATTCGAATAAATATTTCAGTAGGTATTTGTTTTTTTTAGATTCTGAGGTTAATGCCTGTCGCTGCTCAGTTAATTATTGAGATGTCAAATGCTACACATCATATGCGACTACTGTAAGGCTCACTCGTTTTCGTTATTTAAGTATAAGCACAATACGTGGAGGCCATTTTAAATAACAAAATTGCGGAATACATAATCAGCCTATAATGTTCCCACTGCTGGGACACAGGCCTCCTCTCTGTGAGAGGGAGTGGGCCGTAATCCACCACGCGTGCCCAGTGCGGGTTAATTGCATGAAAGGTCTAATACAGTGGGATCCATGGTTGACTATGCATAACTTATACTAATTAGGAAGCCTGAAAATTAAATTAAACATTTAATTGAATTAATTGTTGGGTACCTAGTCCTACACAAAATCTAATAATAGTGTTTAATTAAAAGATGTTTTCCGGCTTCGAGGGCTGCGGGATCCGTTTATTACCTACTAATTAAGTTTCACAATTAACTTTTTCTTAAACGGAATTCATTTTTCTTAAACGGAACACACAGACTCCGGATTCGGGATCCTTCTTTATTAACTTATCATAAAACCAGGAACCGGTTTTTATTCAATTAATTAACTTCCATTTTCTTCCTGCTTGACTTTAAAAGATTAAAGTACCTAGCTAAATCATTAGGTATAATTCTATCTTTGTTGCTTTCCGTGCACTAACATTCCGTGCGTTGACAGTATTCATTAATAACCCTTAACATTGTATTTCATTTAACGTTTTCCTTATCCTTGACATTGTTTTGTTTAATTTTGACATAATGTTCTAATACTCTTAATTTTAATTAATTGAAATATTTGTACACTGGAAACAGCGGAATATTATGGACATCATATTACGTGTACCTTAGGTATATCTTTTACTTAAAAGATATATCTACTGATACTACGTAAGATTTATTGTAAAAGTTGTACAAGTTTCTGCAATAAACCTTTTTTGTTTCTAGCCCCTTCATCTTTCACACAATCCATTCATAGGTTTTTGATCTTCCTCTACTTAAGGCGCAGATGTATGATTTTAGTGACTTTTAAATCTGTTGTTATGCCTTCATAGTATGCAAATAAGGTATGCAAAAAAATATGTTAACTAGAACGCACACACAACAATTCTATATGTGAATATTTAAGAATTGTAGTAAAATACTTTATGAAATAAATTCAGGAATTAATGTCTACCAAAAGCATAAAAAATGATATTACATTCAAACTACTTAAGATATTTTCATGATGTTTTTTGAATAAAAATACTATTTTATTATCTATAATTGGACGTAGTTACACAAAAAGGATCCAATCCACAAAAAATCCAAAATTGAGTTAAGTATACCAAAAAGACCGTAAAGGTTTCACGGTCTTTTTGGTATACTTAACTCAATTTTGGATTTTTTGTGGATTGGATCCTTTTCGTGTAACTACGTCCAATTCTATCTGTGTTTTTTTTTTAATATTCCTATTTTCTTTACTAAAAATAAATATTCCCTATGAAACCGAACGGCGCACACTGGTCCCGAATGATAAAAAAGTGGACATTAAGAAATTTTTGACAGAAGGTCAACGGATTCGGCTGATTTTTTTTTTGTAGACAGCTGATGCAATTACAAATCACTTTTATAGATTGAGTTTTTGCCAAATAAGCCGTATTTTCAGAGAAAAAAAATATTCAAATATTTTTTGTATGAAAGAAATCCTAATTTTGTCTTTATCTTCCAAGATTCAAACGTATTCAAAATAAAACTTAGCGCAGCTTGTAGAGGTGCTAATTGCTCACCACTTTGTCATAGACACTCTTCTGCGATTTTGTGCTCCTTTTGAGTTACAGGCACTTTAAATATTTTTTGTATGAAAAAATCCTAATTTTCTCTTTATCTTCCAAGATTCAAACGTATTCAAAATAAAACTTAGCGCAGCTTGTAGAAGAGCTAATTGCTCACCACTTTGTCATAGACACTCTTCTGCGATTTTGTGCTCCTTTTGAGTTACATGCACTTTAAATATTTTTTGTATGAAAAAATCCTAATTTTGTCTTTATCTTCCAAGATTCAAACGTATTCAAAATAAAACTTAAAGCAGCTTGTAGAGTAACTCTTACAAATATATGAAATTATCAGTATCAAATAAACAAACAAGGAAATCTCAAAACGTGTTCAGACATGTTTATGTACAGGTAAGTTATTGTGTGACTCGTATGTAAATTTTTTTTTGTATAGAGTCATTGCTTAATTACCCTATAAGTGACGATTTCGGCTCTATTTGGTCATCTAGTCGAACGCGTCGAAAACGCTGAATGATGAATAGGTATATAAATTGCAATTAAAAATTCCCTTTGTAGTTTTGCGGTATTTATGTAGGAGCACATCTTAGTATGTTTTATTTTCTCGTGACTCATCCAAATTGCAAGAATATTTGGCTCATTATCTAACTACCCCATTAAGTAATGAGGTAGTTAGGTAATGAGCCATTATCTAACTACCCCATTAAGTAACGGGATAGTTGGGTAATGAGTCATATATCAATAGTATAAGGGCAAGCGGAACCCGTTTTTGTTCATTACGCGTCTTGTGCTCGTAAAAACAACACAATTTTTTATCAACTATCACCACATTGTAACTTTTATTTATTTGCCTGTAACATTTTTGTATCAAAATGACTACATTTGTGACTAATTTAGACATTTTTTCTTTTTTGAGTAATAGTGGGTGCCTTAAAAATAGTGATTTACTGTGTCAAACCATTATAAATCGTATTTCAAGTGAAATTCCAAACGAAGAGCTAATAAAATAATTGTAAAAGCGTGTGTTTTGTTGTGGAACTATAATTAAAAGACTGTTAATAGTGCAAGTGCCGTTTATTATTGAAGAAAGTGACCAAAACAGATAAGCACGCCAAGATCCCTGCCATAAATCAAATACATATTAAGTGATAAAGTATAAAATAAATAAATAAACAAAACATGCATGTAAAGATAAATTAAGCGTTAGGGTTACAGGTAGTTCAAATTTTTTAAGTACGCCTTAATACAATACCTATATTATTATATAGGTTTGTATTTTGACGGTCCTAAGCCCGTTAAAGTACGAAGGAAAAGTTTTAATTGCAATTTATACCTTTTTATCATTCAGCGTTTCCGACGCATTCACTAGCGTTAGATGACCAAATATAGCCCAAATTGTAAGTAATCGGCTAATTAAGCAATGACTCATTACCAAAAAATGCTTATAATCTGAATATGAGTCACACAATAAATTACCTGTACCTGAACATGTCTGTACACGTTTTGAGATATCCAAGTTGTTTATTTGATATATTTAAAATAAGACTTTTTTTAATAGAAAGACATTTATAAGAGTTACTTATTAATGAAGAAAATGTTATTACATCTTAGTCTATCTTTAACAAGATTATTTCTAATCCGCCTGAATTAATTTTTTAACTCTGAAAATACGGCTTATTTAACAAAAAATACATCTTTAAAAGTTACTTGTAATTGTATCAGCTGTCTACAAAAAACTAGTAAAGCTCATCCGACAACGAAAAATTTAAAGTGCCTGTAACTGAAAAGGAGCACAAAATCGCAATTGAGTGTCTATGGCAAAGTGATGAACAATTAACCCCTCTACAAGCTGCGCTAAGTTTTATTTTGAATACGTTTGAATCTTGGAAGATAAAGACAAAATTAAGATTTTTTCATACAAAAAATATTTAAAGTGCATGTAACTCAAAAGGAGCACAAAATCGCAGTTGAGTGTCTATGACAAAGTATTGAGAAATTAGCCCCTCTACAAGCTGCGCTAAGTTTTATTTTGAATACGTTTGAATCTTGGAAGATAAAGACAAAATTAGGATTTCTTTCATACAAAAAATATTTGAATATTTTTTTTCTCTGAAAATACGGCTTTTTTGGCAAAAACTCAATGTACAAAAGTGATTTGTAATTGCATCAGCTGTCTACAAAAAAAAAAATAAGCTGAATCGGTTGACCTTTTGTCAAAAATTTCTTAATGTCCCCTTTTTTATCATTTGGGACCAGTGTGCGGCGTCACAGCGTGAGCTCGACGTGAATTTGTATGGCCAAGGGCAACGGCGATTACCCAACCCTTAAACATCCACATTCATACTTAAATCTTTTTTGCGACAAGTCCCTCATTTCTCCGCATCACGTGACTTATCATGATACAAAATAGGTAAGTTTAGCCAATATTCCTACCACGAACAGATTTTTTATTGTAGATCGTGCCGATGTCGACACGGTAGTAGAAGACTGATACAATAAATATGACCATGATGCCGGTGACAAAAACCATCATTACAGACACTAATCTGCGAGGCCCTTATATGGCTAGGTCAAGATTATGTCTGGACTTAAATAGAAAAGATAGAAAGAAAAAATAAGTATTTATTGTGATTCGCACAGGAAGATCACAAACTATAGGCACTAAAGAGTCTGATCACGGGTCAGTTTCCCTTAGTCGTCAGTTTATTTAATTCGCAAGTTTCGTTGATTAGTCAGTTTCACTGATTGGTCAGTTGCGTTAACTCGACTCGAACTTTAACTCACACACTGACCTATTACTTTATTTATTATTTTTAGGAAAACGTATACTTTTACAATGTTTGTAAATATGTGAGCATCATGTATTGTACCTATCACTTAATTAATTTATCTGTCATTGCTTTATTTTTCATTCTTTTTTACCTATTTTGGTATAGTAATTTTATTCTAGGTGCATCGTCTTCACATATAATTTGAAAATGTACCTATACAAAATTTTATAAAACATTTTAAAAGAGTAACGGTGGAGTTTCTTGCCCATTCTTCTCCATACGAAACTACCTTTTGGAAGGGGCAACTAGAATCAATTTTATTTTATTTTTGTTAATTTTGACGTTCACAAGTGCCTTTTATGTGCCTATTTGAACAAAATAATTTGACTTTGACTTGACTTCGACATTTTCCAGTGTTTGCCAGTTTTCGACGATTCGTCAGTTTTATTCGACAGTCAAAGTACTGTCGGTAGAAAACTGAAAACAACCAGGGAAACTGACCAGTGATATGCGGACTCATACTAAACATATAATTGAATTATAAATGTGCTGACACTGCTGACTGGTTGATAACTGGCATAGATGTATTCGCAGGACAAGAAAATACAACACATTAGGTGGGGTCCGGTGAATCAGAGACAGACAAGATATTTTGTTAGAATATAAGTTGCTTGCTACGGTTTCATAATAATTCCACATTTTCTACGTTAGTTTTGCGGTGTATTACGCCTGTATCACACCGTGAGAAAAACTAAATTATATTATTTATGTCATCATCATTCTCCTGCCCTTATCCCAATTTATTTGTGGTCGGCGCAACATGTCGCTTTCTTCCCTACTTCTCTATTATTTGTCATCTCGGTAGTCACCCCCTTTCTAGCCATATCATCTTTCACACAGTCCATCCATCGTCATCATTGGTCTTTCCCTACTCTTATAGCCATCGACATTCATACTCAAGACTTTCCTCACGCCTTTTTTCTCATTCCTCCGCAAATTATACTATGTAATATTATATTAAAAGATACCTCTGAGTTGTTGCGGTCTATTTTCTCAGAGTAGCCGGATAGGACACCGAACTCATCTAGTTTTAAAACCTAATATATTTTTGGCGTGTGTTTTTTTGAGCCAATTTACCGAAATAAATATAATTTATCATTTACAGTCAATAGTGACCAAAACTACAAATTATACAACCTCCTAGCTGTCAGTGGTGAGCGGTACCTAACCTAACGGTGTACCTCTGACGTCACATAACCTGCGCGAGTCATTGACCCACCTGTCTTGATACTTGTATTATAATCGCAACGGCCCACAGTTTTTGTGCCCGGCAATTGATGTAGTGTTAATGTCTGTCTTAGATTACGTCATAAGATGACTACTGTTATATTTTACATAAAAGTTAGTATTTGAGCCTATTCCAATTTTCTTTTTGACGAGCCTCATGTCCGAAAGGGTTTCACGTTGTTAAAAATGAAAGAACTTCCATACAAACTTTTACCTCCCATCTGTCTATTAATTTAGGAGAAGAACTTAAATAAAATCCTCTAATAAATTCTCTTGAATTCGAGTGCTCACTTTTGCGCAAAATGTCATGGTTCCAGACCCAGTGGTTTACTTCGACCCTGTGCGTTGTGTGTCAGTGAATTTAAGAATTTTATTAAGTAGATTGATGTGGCCTAAAGAATGTTACATTTCAATGGTATCTTACACCAGCAGGCTTAGCTCTATCTTTCTACATAAAAAAGGACCTAGACGAAGATCGTTGGAAAAGAAAGACAAGATGCCAGATTGTAGAAGGATTTCTACGGTGAGATGTCAAAAACTGAGAAACGAAATGTCACTTTGTATAGCCGTGTCTATTCTTCGAAGAAATAGAGAGTGTCATGCTAAGCCTGCAGTAGGTGAAAAATAAAATGTCGTCGAGAGAAATTGAAGTTCTACATAACTTGAATTTTTCTCGACGACGTATTTTTTTTAAGATTCCCTGTTCTAATATACGAGCTATTGGCCAAATCAACAAAATATCTCTCTGTGGATCTCAAACAGCATAGCTGAAGAGTTCTTGACGGGCTCACAAGCAGATCGCAGGATGGAATGGACTCTTATCTGAAGATTTGCCCCTCGACTAACAGTCATAAGTAGTCCGAGATACGTGAAAATAAGGAAAAGAGTTTGCCTAACCTTGGGACGCTATAGGCAAATAATTATAAGTATTATCACGGAAAAGAAGGGCTTGTGGCTAAGTAATAACAGCCACACGGGTCGATCAATCAGGTTAAGCTACGCTTGCCGCGATTGGCCGTGGATGGGTGACCATCTTTACATACCAAGACCCCTCCGGGCCTCGGAAAGCACGTTAAGCCGTTGGTCCCGGCTGTCATTTGTAGATCTTTGACAGTCGTTTTGGGTCGTCAGAAGCTCGAAAGTCTGACAACCAGTCTTACCAAGGGGTATCGTGTTACCCAGTAACTGGGTTGTGGAGGTCAGATAGGCAGTCGTTCCATGTAAAATACTGGTATTCAGCTGTATCCGGTAAGACTGGAAGCCGACCCCAACATGGTTGGGAAAAGGCAGGCAGATGATCACGGAAAAGAAAATAATCTTTACTATTCGTCGGTCATTTTGCGATCTCCTTTAACCGCTCAGGCCCGTGGCTCAATAACGTCATCTCTCAATCTCAAAAAAAACATTTTTATTCGATAACTACTTTCAAATCGCGCGCCGCGAGGGCTCCTATTCGGAGCCATTGGGGCTTTATCGGTTAAATTAAGTAAGTTTTCTGGCGTTTATGTTTTATCGAGCCGAACGGCGTGCAATTGGAGTGGCCTATGTCCAGCACTGGACTGCTGTAGTTTGATGATGATGATGAATTCTTAAACCACTGACACGTTTTTAAAAACATTTTAAAACTACATTTCAAATTTTATTCACTTTCCTTATTATTAAACTTGTGAATAAAAGTATTTCCGGTATTTTATTAGGTACTCAACTTATTTTAGTATTTGCCAATTTTGCAACAATTCGATACAGTATGGAAAATGGAAAGTTATTTTTTTTTCATATTAGTCCGTATAATTTTAATCAATTGAAGAAATAACAAATGTTAACACTAAAATTTGAGAAACCTGGGGCCAACCATCACCTCTTAAAGCAGTATTATTCAATATTACTTCACAGTGGGAAAGTGATGGAGCTGTACAGGACTTATAGCTCCATCTCTTTCTCACGCTGAAGTAATATTGAAATAATACTGCTACATGAGGTGATGGCTGGCCCCTTGAACTTATATCGTCAACCCGTCTTGAACTCTTGAGCAAGCGTGGTGATCAATGGTCGTGCCTTCTCGGAATGAGAAGAGGCCTGTGCCCTGAAATAGGCTGGTATCATTAACATTATATCTATGATAAAGATAAAGATGCTTTTATTTTACAAGTAAAATTTAATCATCACATTACAAACTAGGCTATTCATTTATTCAAACTAGGCTGAAAATCAGCACTTTTCGAACGTCAAGGTTACATAAGACAGTCCCCCAAAAATGCCCGCCCTTCACCACTTCCTAGAGCTTTAGCTGGGAAGAAGAAGTGGTGGAACAAACTCCCCAGCAGCACGTCTGTCTGTGATGGGTAACTCATCAATTTTATTTGAGGTTGAGGGAGGTCCTCACGAGGCACCCCTCATTTGAGGTGAGGAATCGTCAGCGGTGTATTCACCTCACGACACGGAGCGATGCCGGTAGGCGCGACGACGACTCACGAGTACTCACGAGTCTCTACATACTCGCGGCTCGCGAGTACTCGCGAGTCACGAATTCGTTCGTCTCACCCCTCGCCACGATTTCATATAGTCAATGTCAATTTTTGAGGACGCGTGAACGAGTGAGGTGTGGTGAGGTGGTTCAATGAGGAAATTCGAGAAACTCAATTGAATTTGCGATCATGAGTACCTCAAACGTACTTCAAACGTAGTAGGTACCTCATGAGTGAGGGACTCATCACATGTAACAGCAAATGATGACAAAAAACATAAGTGTTCAGCCATACTTTACCACTTAAGCAAGCAAAAGATTTAAAACATTCAACTTTTAACTTAATAATTAAATACAATTTTAAAATATTACACAATGATTAACATTAAAATTATTTTTTACAAGGTTCAATCAATCACGCAAAATAAATGTCTACAATAGCATTCCTCATTTGTTTCAAGATAATGAGAAATACCTAGATAATCAATTATTTTCATTTCAGCACGTATAGTCTGACCAAACAATTTTGATCGTATCAGCAATTATAGCATTTTATTATGATTACATACTAGTTTAATTTACTGACAAACAATTTACGAGTTTGCTTACAACTTTAATTTAGAAGTAGGTAAATGTGTCAATAAGCGCATTTCACGCTTGTAATTACTGATACACGGCAGAATTACTGATCAGTAGACTATTATGCTTAAGGCGCAGTTATACGATTTTAGTGACTTTTAAAACTGTAATTACGACTTCATATAATGCAAGTAAGTTGTGCAAAAAATGTATGTAAAACTAGAACGCATACACATCAATTCCATATGTGAATATATAAGTATTGTAGAAAAATACTTTATGAAATAAATTCAGGAAGTAATGTCTACCCAAAGCATAAAAAACGATATTACTTTCTAACTCTAAGATGTATTATGTTTTTTTTTTTTGTATGAACTGACTATATTATTATCTATAATTCTATCTGTGATTTTTTCAAATATTTATATTTTCGACATACATTTGTATGGCCAAAGTCAACGGCGATCACCCGATCCTTAAGATAAAATCTTTACTTATAATATTTTCTTATCTTATCTTTTTCTTTCATTCACTAGACGGTTTGTTTGCAGACGAATAGACGTTGATTTTACCGAATTTTAAGAAGCAGTTTATGACGGATTCAGGAGGGGAAAGTCCCTACGGTTTACCTAAAGGTTTTACCTCACAGGAAGATGCTGTAGCAATAAGCTTATTTCTTAACCGGAGTTAATTTATTCGAGCGTATTATTTAAGGGTCGGGTAATCGCCGTTGACCTTAGCCATACAAATTCGCGTCGCGTGGCAGTCTAAAAGGGTAACCGAGGCCCCTGGCAACACAGGCAACACGGAAGGAATACGGGTGGGTTTTAGTCAGTAAGAGTCTGACACACCCTCCCTCTCCGACCAGTGCGAGAAGTTATTTAATGATTTCCCACCCAAAAAAAAAAAGCCCAGAACATCCGGGGATTAACCCAAAGATAACAGCTCGTTGGGTTAATCCCTCGATTTTCAGTTGCCAAACGACAATTGCCAGATGTCATATTATTATATTCATATATGAAATGTCCAATCAACTCTCCTAAAGTAGTTTAAACTCCAAAAATTTGTTAAACTAACCATCTAGTTTAATAATTTTTAATGATTTTTGGTAGGGGAAAAACTTATGGGTTTGCGTCACCGACATGCCTGCGCCGACATGATGTAGTTGCAGTAATTGAAGTTAAATTGACCACGTGTAAAGTTTAATTTAGTGCATAGGTAGTTTAAATTGTGTTTTAGATTTTTTTTTTTTTTTTTTTTATTTGTGATGGGTTTGCTCTTGACTTTAGTCTATGCCAGAGGCGACAGAAACAAAGTCGATAATCATTATTTAAAGTGAAATATTCTTTAGGCGCGTTGAGCGATAAGTTTTCAATTCTTTGGGCAGTGCCTATGTTTTTATATTCTTGTAAAACTGATTCCCATATTAACAGAAAAAAAAATCATTGAATTTCATTTACCTATGGGTCCAGGGTTTCTCAAGAAGTTTACTCGCCGCGTTCATCAGAAAATCTATACTGGCGGTACTTGCCAGGTTTAGAACCGACAACCTCGTGCCTGGGGGCCTACTCTCTAAGTCCGTCAACGAAGATAGGGGCCCGTCCGAAAGTAGCTCGAAACTTTGGAGTGAACCCTACAACCGATTTATTATTTTTTTCGGACAAGGTAAAAACACATCTTGAGTAGGGACAACTGTCAAATCGTGGTGGCATTCATTCTTAGGTCGGGCCGTGGTCGGGCCGGACTAATCTTATATCCATAAGTGATACGGAGTAGGATTCACCCGTAACTTCGACCGAAACGACGGATTTCGTGCTTATGGAGTAGACCTGAATAACCGGTTAGTTTGGGTGAGGTTAGTTAAGTTGTAGCCATAAAAAAAATGTGTATAACAGTTATAAAATTAACATTCATCTTTTTGCGAGGTCCCATTGCTTATTGTGGTTTGCGGTTCTAACGGTACCAGAAACTGACCCGTTTAGTTCTTTTATTCTTGTAATCTACCGTAGTTTATAATGTACTAGCAACTATGTACCTACTATGGTTGTTTTTTGTTGGTATAGTGGTGTGCTAGCTGACATATTGCTAATAATTTAATGTTTTGTGTTGCGAGTAATGTAAATTATTTTGCATACAATTGTATAGAATACATTTTTTTTCTAACTGAACACATAGCTGTGCTGCTGGGCAGTTTGTTGCGCCATTTTTTCTTCCCAGCTTTCACTAGGAAGTGGTGAAGGGCGGGCGTTTTGGGGACTGTCTTTGTAATTTTGACGTTCGAAAAGTGCTGATTCTCAGCCTAGTTTGAATAAATGACTTTTGATTTTGACTACTTAGTGAAATATTTTGTTTTAACATAAAATATTTCATTTAGCTGAACCCCTTTACTTTGTTTTAGCTTAGAGTTATTAATGACTTTTTATTTTTGGTCGGGTCCTAAGATTCGTAACTTGATGTTAAATATACCTACTCTTACTCAAGAATTGGGCTATCAAATACAACATTTTTTTTTCATATCCGACTGGTAGTTCCAGAGATTAGCGCGTTCAAAAAAACAAAAGAAACTTAAAAATAAACAAATTCTTCAGCTTTATTATGTTATGGGCCAATTTTTCAATCATTACATAACATTTAGGCTGAAGGAGAAAAGTGACGTTTTGACAGATTGTCCATACAAAAACTGTCAAAATGACAAACTTATTCGTCGGATAAGTTAACTGGCGATTGAAAAACTAGCCCTAATATAATATAATAGAATATATTTATTGTAAAACATGAGTATACGTCAAATAATATGTGCAAGGTCTTAAAATATCAGGTAGATCTGCATGTTTTGACATTGATGGCGTACAAAATAACATATTTTTGATTTAAATTAAAAATTATGTTTTAAAAATTTGAGTTTTAAATATCCTACTAATATTATAAATGCGAAAGTTTGTAAGAATGGATGGATGTTTGTTACTCTTTCACGAAAAAAGTACTGAACGGATTTGGATGAAATTTGGCGCACAGATAGTTTATAACCAGGAATAACACATAGGATACTTTATATCCCGATATACCCACGGGGTCAAAAATAATGCGGCTGAAACCGCGGGTTGCATCTAGTAATATATATAAGTATAGATCAGTATAGAAGTAAGTTTGTATAGATATATGTCCTTTGATTTGTTATCGTAGCGCGGTAATGTTGAATGTGGGATTTTAGCGTAGATAATCAATTAATATAGTGTGATGAATTACTCGTTGTAAGGCACAGATATATTCTAAGTAAGATATGCAAAAGTTTATGTTAAACTTAAACTATCTGAATATTGTTAAATACTTTGTGAAATCAATTCAGGAAATAATGTCTACACAAAGCATAAAAAACGATATTACTTTCAAACTAATTATATACTATATTTATGATTTTTTTTTGTATGCACAGACTATTTTATTTTCTACTAGTTGCGCCCCGCGGTTTCACCCGCGTAAGTTTTGACCCCGTGGGTATATCGGGATAAAAAATATCCCATGTGTTATTCCTGGTTATAAACTATCTGTAAGCTAAATTTCATCCAAATCCGTTCAGTACTTTTTGCGTGAAAAAGTAACAAACCTCCATCCATCCATTCTTACAAACTTTCGCATTTATAATATTAGTAGGATAATGTGATTTTTTTCAAATATTCATATTATTCTTGTTACTAAAAATCCATATTCGCTATGAAACCGTACGGCCGCGCGGCGTGAGTGCGACGTACGGCCAACGTCAATGACGATTACCGAACCCTTAAGTGCTAGGTTACCCCTTTAATGGCCTATATCCAGCAGTGGGTTCCTACAGGCTAAATTGATAACACTCAATCTGCCTAGCCTTTTACCGACTAAGTTGGGGTCGGCTTCCAGTCTAAGTGTGCATCATCTAGGATGCATCTGAATTACCAGTATTTTACATGGAGCGACTGCCTATCTGACCTCCACAACCCAGTTACTGGGTAACACGATACCCCTTGGTAACTACTGTCAAAGATGACGAATGATAGCCGGGACCGACGGCTTAACGTGCTTTCCATTTGCAAATGCGTGCACTGACTGGACAGGTCTACTCAAATCTGTGTGGTTCTTTCCTCAAAAGACCATTTCAGACACCAATCTACATGGTCCTTAAATTATCTGACCAAGATTATGTCTGGACTTTAAAAGAGACCTCTGGCTTTGTTTCGGCCTTTCTTCTCAGAGTAGTCAGATTGGAAATGCCGACCTCATCTAGTTTAACAAAATATGATTGACGTGTAAAAGTGTTTGTACAAACTAACTTACAGAAATAACATCATTTATCATTTGCTGTGTGCCTGTGTCCTACACTAGGACTTTTAAACCCACAGAACATATGTTAAAATAAAACCTCTTATTGTCGTTTCTTCAATAACTTAAAATATTTTTTTAATAAAATGACAGAAAGAAGTGTCCATTTTACTGCAGGTAATTAAAAAGTCCGACTACCGCAAGAATTGGACTTCTGTAATGCTTTTCTGTAAAAATCTCACCTTGAATACTTAGGTGAAGTGAACTTGAAGTGAGACGTCAATCCCTAGATTCCCTAGCGTCAGGTAGGATGACAGATAAATTTATTTGACTCAGGTAAAGGTTGACGAAACATTGGTCATCGTAATTTTACGATGACCAATGATTCGTTGTCAAATAAATTATGTTCTTTTTTTTTTTAATTGGTGACCTACTATTATCATGAATCGTTTGCCAAGTAGATTGTGGTAATATTTCCTCAAGACCGCGGTTATAATACCTCTCAACAGTAAATGTCTATAGGCTTATATAAAAATGGTTTGGCGTGATAATTTCCTAATTAAAAGTTTGTGAAAGCAATATTTATTTTTATAATTGAGTTTATATTCTTCTAAGGTATTGATTGTTTTTTTTTTGTTTAGTCGTTTCTTTTAATAATATTTTTGTCTAGAGGTACATACTGAAAAGCTACAATTATTTAAATAAATAATTACGTGGCGCCAGAAAATTGGAGCGTTTTTTTTTCTATATTTTTTAATAATATCTACTTTAAAACTTACCTTTGATTAAATATCCTTGTATTTAAAACAGCCAACTCACACAATCACGGTACGTGTTATAATAATAAATCAGTAAGTAATTATCTTTTTATAAATTATTATCACGATTTCACTGAGATATGACAGTCCATGACTATTCACCGCTTACTGTAAAAACACGTATTCATTATTTAAATCGAAATGTTGCTACACGCGAAATTAGGAAAACTATTTTTATTACGCTATAACACTTATAAATAAATAAAAAAATAAGTGGAAGTTTAAATTCAAATACCGCGTTCGGCGTGCGAGCAACGACTCCGCGATCTTTTTTGGTCCAACTCGAGACCACATCGTTGTCCTTATCATTTGTATAGTTCTTTCTCTTTCTCGCGGCGAGTGCATTCGTCCTTGACTCTGAACTCCAGTACCATAAGAGAGATGTACCGTTTCTATTTCTTTTCTCTGTCGTCGGTATGGAAGGCAGTGTATGTAAGAGAGAGATGGAGCTATAATTACCAGTTAGGTGTGAAATCTGGCTGTCAATGACCGCGAAGGATCAAAATAAGAAAACATTTTAGGACTGTTATATTTTTACTGTTATTTCAGGTCCTTTGACCTTTTTGATGACGTTGTGCTTTTTACCCGACTGTGGCTAGCCCAAAAGTAGGCCAATTTTTTGCCTATGACAATTATTACGGTAAAGGTAAATTCTTGCTTATTCAGAAATACAAATTGAATGGACTGCATTGAGCTGAATGTAGACAATTTTAAATATGTATATAATGAAAAGCTGAAACCAGGCTATCATTTTCTATTTGTGTCTGTGTTCTATTAATTTGACTATCTGTAATTATATTCTTTTTTTTTTAAATTAGAAGATAAATATTATTTTTCATTGATTTTATATGATATTTATTTCTATAAATATATAGATTTTAACTAAACTCCCTTACAGTTAAAGTGGGGATGTTTCTTCTTGTCTATTTCATTGAGAGGGGCGTTAAATTGGATAGGTCTTTGAAAAATATTGGAAGTAAGTATGTTATGAAAAGTATTGGGAGAATGGGAGTATGTTATTTTATTAAAATTCAGGGATCAGTTTCCAAAATATTAAGCTTTAAAGTGCTAATTAGGGTTCAGTAGTCAACAAAAAAAGACTGTGCCTGCGTAAGCATTCATCCCAACTTCGAACCCCTCACTGTGCGTGGTCCGGACCGCACTTGGCCGGTTTTCTTTTTTAAATTGGCAAAAAAATATTGATGTAGGTATGTATATATTATTATATTTTTTTTTCAATATATTTATAATTTATAATCTCTATACAGTCACTTGTTGTGTCGCGTTGTTCTTTTAAACTCCGCAGATCACAATATTCCGCGGGTATATCCGCGGTTTTCACAATATTTTAGAAATGTATTCCTGAAGGTTTTTGTCTTTAATACATTTATGATAAGTTTGCATATAAGTAATATGAAAATGTCGAGGTATTGTCAAGTCATACAAACGTGCAAAGCAGGGGCGGGTCGCTAGTTATAAATAATCTTCTTTTCCTATCGGCTGAAATCAACGACCCGGGTCGTTGATTTCAGCCGATACCTACTTAATATATTAGCAAAGCTATTCTAATTCAACTGCGTCCAATAAGACTGGAAGCCGACCCCAACAAAGTCAGAATAAGTTCGGCGACGATTAAAATAACAATTTTCTATCATGTACAAAAGTGTCGATCAGGGGGTAACCATCAACTCTCACAGCAGTATTATTTCAATATTACTTCAGCGTGAGAAAGAGATGGAGCTATAAGTCCTGTATAGCTCCATCACTTTCCCACTGTGAAGTAATATTATATTATAACAATACTGCTATAAGAGGTGATGGTTATCCCCCTGTCCTATACACACAATAAGATTTAGTCCTATAAAAAATATAATTAAATTTAAAAAAAATGTAAAAAAGTGCTTTTTTGCTTTTTTTTGTCCTTTTTTATTTTTAAATGTTGAAATTATAATTATAATTTCTTCATAAATAAAATTATAATTTTAATTTGTATTACCAGAAAAGGATGACATTAATATTGCTGAATAATTAAACTAAAAGTATTCAATTCATTATTATTGATATTTAATTTTGACATAACTATATTTTTTTTTCTATTTAATTGTACTAATATAAAAGAAAATAATAATGTATAATGCATGCTAATTTAGGATGATAAGGGCACAGGCGAATAATAATTGCAATGCTTGTAAGGCTGCTAATTACTGTCTTAACATAACACCAACATGAACCACTTACGTAGTTCGCAATAAACGTGTTGACTTTGACTTTGACTTATTAAGGTGGAGATTTCTTGAAAACGGTCAAATAGATGGTTTTTTAAAGCAGTGTATCTCTTAAACCAAAAATAATGTTGTAAAAATAAAAATTATAAGTTCAAGTCTTTTTGCATACAGTGATGGAACTCAAACCATAATTAAACATACTTTATTACGTAAAAAAAATCTTCAAACACCTCTTAATTATCTTTAAAAGCATTTTATCCCTTTATTAATAATTATAATTATAATTAAAAAGTAAAACCAAAAACAACAGACTTGCTATGAGAGACGTTAAAGTATAAGGTATTTTAAAAGGCCTTTTTATATATCACGCGGTTGTAAAGATATTGTTGGCATTTCTTGGAACCGTTTATTACATTATTATGATGTGTGTTTGACTTGAAAGAGCATGGCAATTGAGAGTTGATATGGCATGCTAACTAAAATGTCTCGCTGGTAGTGGCGTAGAAAATAGTCGAAAATTTACCATTTACCCCTTATTTCCGAAACTGCTGAGCCGAAACTTTTGAAATAAATACAGACAATAGTTCTTTACTTATAGATTACACGAAAACCTATGATAAGTCTATGGTGTTAAAATAACATGGTAAATCTCTCAATATTGTGCGTACAAATTTACATTTGCAGTTAGAATGTATGGGAGAACATGACACAACTACTGACACATACCTGCACTGACTGGACAGGTCCACTCAATCTGTGTGGTTCTTACATCAAAAGACCATTTCAGACACCAATCGACATGGTCTTCATATGATCTGACCAAGATTATGTCTGGACTTTAAAAGAGACTGTGACCTCTGAGTTTGTTTCGGCCTTTCTTCTCAGACTAGTCAGGTAGGAAACACCGACCTCATCTAGTTTTAAAAAATATGTTTGACGTGTAAAAGTGTTGTATAAACCTACTTACAGAAATAAAATCATTTACTCGTATCGTAATTTATAATTTATGTTTTTCAATTACAAGGTTAAGTTTGTTCTTCAGATAAATAATTTATCTTGGGAAAAAAAGATGAAAACTGGTAGATAACATATTCATTGTACGGAACCCTCACCACGCGAAGTCAACTCGCACTTGTCCGGTTTTTTCAAATTAGGCTGAGAATCAGCACTTATCGAACGTCAAAATTATATAAGACAGTCTCTCAAAACGCACGCTCTTCAGCACTTCCTAGTGCTTGAGCTGGGTAGAAGAACTGGCGCAACAAGCTCCCTAGCAGCACAGCTGTCTGTTCAGTTAGAAAAACTTAATTCTATGCAATAGCAGGTATGCAAAGTAATTACAATTGCGAGACACGTAACATTAAATTAATCTATTCGCCATATGTCAGCTAGCAAACGTCAATATGCCAACAATACAATGAAAACTATACTAATAACAGCCGCATGGGTCGATTGATCAGGTTAAGTTACGCTTGCCGCGGTTGGTCCGTGGATGGGTGACCATCTTTACATACCAAGCCATACCATTTTGGAGGCACGGAGGGGTCCGTGCCTCCAAAAGCACGTTAAGCTGTTGGTCCCGGCTGTAATTTGTAGATCATTGACAGTTGTTACGGGTCGTCAGGAGCCCGAAAGTCTGACAACCAGTCTTACCAAGGGGTATCGTGTTCGCCATGGGATCTGCAGGCAAAAGTCCTCGCGCACGTATGGGAGTGGCGCGAGGAGGCGAAACGCCGGGGCGAAACTCCGCTGCCGCGAGAAATCGCGGCACTGCGGACGGAGTTCCGGCGGGATTTCATAGCGACATGGAGAGTACGGTTGTCGCAACCCAGTGCTGGGCACGCCACGATTGCGGCGATAAGACCCCTCTTTGAGGAGTGGCTAGAGAGGCGCCACGGCGTCTTCACCTTCCGCCTGACGCAGGTCCTCACCGGACATGGCAGCTTCGAGAGGTTCCTGTGTCGGATAAGGCGGGAGAAAACGCCCGGTGAAGTTATTTGATGACATCCCATCCAAAAAAAAAAGTTGTATCGTGTTGCCTAGTAAATGGGGGTTGTGGAGGTCAGATAGGCAGTCGCTCCATGTAAAATACTGTTATTCAGCTGCATCCGGTTAGACTGGAAGCCGATCCCAACATGGTTGGGAAAGTGCTAGGCAGATGATGATAATGAAAACTTTGCTCAACCAAAAAATAAAAAATAAACATTAAAAAAAACTAAATACCTAAATAAAAGCCTTCAGGCATAAATGGCGTGCCCACGCACACTACATGCAATGCTGGATTACGTTCATAAAGCTGTAATAAAAATGATAAACTGGGACCATCGAAGTAAAATAAATAAACAATTAATTACAATAACAAAACCATGGTCAGCAAGTCGAACAGTCACCACAAGCAGCACCCGTTCACGAGCATAACGCAAATATCAGCCATTATCCCCCTCGCCATATTTGAGGGAAGGAGGCAACCCGACCCCCGACGCTACCGCAAGCAGTGACACCTAAGCGAGCATGATGATCTTGCTGCCGGTTGCTTAGAAGTAATTTAAAAAAATAGTAGATCATGTCAATAATAAAAGAAAATAATAAAAATAAATAAGTCATAAGTCATTTATTTCTTAACAAAATACATTGTGTTGAAACATTTTAGTGATGATAGAAACAATAATAATAAAAAAGTAGAAACATTACATTCATATTTAAAATTCATTACACATTTAAAATGTATCAATAATTAATAATAAAAATACACAAGAAAAAAAATACATATGTCAGTAATTCAGTAACAATAATTATATAACCAGCAACATTACATTTAAATAAAAAATTCATTAACCAAAATTAAAAAATAATATACAAGAAAATTATATAAACACAAATAACAATTCACAAATCATTTAATCGCGGCTGTCGTTTGTCATCAATGAACTCATCGATACTGTAGTAGCCCTTCCCCAATAAATATGTTTTTAATTTGTTTTTAAATAAGTTTATGCTGTTAATGCTTTTGAATTCATTTGGCAACTTGTTGTATAAAAAGACAGATTGAACTCTGGGACTGTGATGAACCACGTTCAATTTTGGTTGGATTGTGGAAGGCAAGTCTTTCCTACGAGAATTTTGTCTAGCTTGCCTTTCCTCATCTGTCTCGTGTAAATTCTTAACAAAGTTGGATAACAACACTAGAATATAGAGACATGGCACTGTCAAAATGTTTAGTCTGATGAAGTGGTCCCTGCACGATTCTGTCTGTTTCATGCGGAGCATTGTCCTTAAGGCTCTTTTTTGAATTACAAATGTCGAGTCGACGTTGTACTTGTAGCTGTTGCCCCAAAACTCAATACTATATCTGAGCCTTGACTCAACCAAAGCAAAGTATACCGTCCTAAGTTGGGCTAAAGTCAGTTCATCTCTCAGGCTTCTGAGTGCATAGCACGCAGAGCTAACAGACTTCGTTACAGACAATGTCTCAACTTTCCAGTTTAATAACGCGTTAATGTAGACACCCAGGAATTTAACATTATCTACTACTTCGACATTGTTACCACAAGATACGACCTTAAGGCTAGCATTATTTTGTACCGTTGACTTGAATAATAAACCTTTTGTTTTATCTACATTAAGTTTTAAATTATTTGTACCAAACCAGTTTTCAAAGGCTTTCAAGGCAGTATTAATCTTAGATTCTAAATTAATGATATTATCCGCAGAAACTATTGCATTAGTGTCATCAGCAAAAATAATTAGTGTTGTGTCAGTTAGTCGTTTTTTGATATACTATAAAATACGATAAATACGATAAATTGGCATATACCGTCAAATAAAGTAAACAATTATATGAACTCATAAAGCCTGTTAGTAGGTAAGCTAATTCTGCACATAAACATTGTCTTGCGTTAATCACAGATCGTTTAAGTAGTCGCTGATGGAATAGTATGCCTCTGAACAGAGGTTGGCTTTAGCTGTAATGCGCATGTACATTAAAAGGCAAATCTAATAAAGTGGGAAACTTATTATAAATGGTTATACCAAGCCCAATAAATGATTTACAAACCTTATGAAGCCGGTGAAAGGGAGCACGTAGTTTTCCTTATTTCTAGTGTCAAAATGGCGAATATCACGGTTTTAGTGTATATTTCGCCTAATAAATAAAATGTTGACAAAGATGAATTGTAATGTCGACGAGGAAGCGACTACCTATCAACGATTTTCTCGCTCAAAAACGTACAAACGATTGTAGGTCACATCGCCGGCGAGTACACGTTTGTCGCAGCAATAAGAGCTATTAAAGAGATTACTTGCTTAGTGACGCTCGCTTGGCGGGCAGAAAACTCGCTGTGTTACGGATACCAGCGAGTAATCGTTCGTTGCCGTGGCGCACTTGCTGCTCGTTGCTAGCTCTACTCGCTAGTCGTTAATCGCCAGCGGTGGGAAAAGTGCCTAAGCCTCAGTCGATCCGTCAGCTAGTTTTCGCCAGGCGTCTTGTTTTCTACATAAACAACATGTCCTGGAATTACCGCACACCACCAAACACCCCAATTAGAATATTATGTTAACATCGTAACACTTTGTTTATTAATTAAATTAGTTATACTGTTTGTAGGAGATAATTGTGGTCACATTACAAATGTACGCACGCACACAGTCGCATACGTATAAGGGTCTAGCTTGGTAGGTACTTCGTCCATTGAGTTTTGACTATATGTTTTTCGATTTCGATGTTTTTTACCCGACTGCTCCAGAAGGAGGGTAATGTTTTTCGAGAGTATGTATGTCCATATGTCTATTTCTTTGGCACGCTCTTTAGCCTAAACGGCTTGATGGATTTTAAAATAAGAGGTGTAGTTAGATTCGTCTTAATTGTAGGAGTGACATATGCTATATTATATTTATATATTGTATCTGCAAATACAAAAAAAAGGGATGAGAAGGTTTTTTAAAATAAATTACAACCATATTGATATCAATTAATAGCTAGTAATCAGTCAATTCCATATATATACATTTATATATTAATAAAACTAAAAAGCTTGAAATAAAAAAAAATATTTAAAAAAACAAAAACTCGGTGCCAAAACATATAACTGAAAAGAGAAAAACAAGCATTATAATCTATGGACAAATAATTTGTTTTATTTTGTTGTTGGCATAGTGGTGTGCTAGCTGAAATACGTCTAATAATTTAATGTTTTAGCGTTGTGTAAATTATTTTTGCATACTATTGTATAGAATTATTTTTTATAATTGATCAGACAGCAGTGCTGCTGGGGAGTTTGTTGCGCCACTTCTTCTTCCCAGCTAAAGCACTAGGAAGTAGTGAAGGGCGGGAGTTTTGGGGGACTGTCTTATGTAATTTTGACGTTCGAAAAGTGCTGATTCTCAGCCAAGTTTGAATAAATTACTTTTGATTTTATTTTGATTAGGATTTTGTACAGTGGAACTGTGTCTATTATTTTTGAGATAAAAATTACCTATATTCAAAATGAAAGAAATCGATTCAGTAAACGATTCTAATCAAACTACTTTCATAATGTCCGTTAATTCATTTACAGATATATAGAAATGGGCGAAATGCATCTCAAAGTCGAGTGTCTGTACAAAGCTTTAAATGTACGACCGGCACACACCTCACAGTCCCGTTATCGCTATGCTGACTGTCGAGTATTTCGATTACAGCTTGTGCTGATACGAAGGAAAATGAAAAAGCCCCAGGCTTCGTACGTACTTCACCAGAATATGGAATATGGTTCTTACGAGCTAGGCACCCTAGCTGTGTTTACCTGTCATCATCAGCAAGCTGAAAGTCGTCCACTACAGGACATAGGCATCCCCCGACCATCGCCACAACGACCATTTCTCATCGCAGATTCCCGCGACCTTCACCAGATCCATCTTGTGAGGGACTTACCCACCTACCACGCTGTGACTTCCGTTGCGAGGTCAACTCCACAACTTGCCTAATGGCTCGAAAAACCTTTGAAGGAAATGAACTTTCCAAAGCAAACCATCAGTTGATCTGAACTGTTAAACTTAAACTCAAACTATTTAGTTCAACTGAACCATTTACAGGCATTTTTGAATCGTCAAGGGGTTGGTTAGTTTGGGCACGCCACGATTGCGGCGATAAGTCCCCTCTTTGAGGAGTGGCTAGAGAGGCGCCACGGCGTCCTCACCTTCCGCCTGACGCAGGTCCTCACCGGACACGGCAGCTTCGGGAGGTTCCTGTGTCGGATAAGGCGGGAGGAAACGCCCGGGTGTCCCCACTGTGTGGATCGCTCGGAGGACACGGTGGAGGTCTGCCCGGCTTGGGCAGAGCACCGCCGTGTCCTCGTGGAGGCGATCGGCGGCAGAGATCTCTCGCGTCCGGCCCTGGTTCAGGCCATGGTACGGAGCGAGAGGGCATGGGCAGCCGTCACCTCCTTCTGCGAAGCAGTAATGCTCGCGAAGGAGGAGGCGGGACGGTTGAGGGAAAGGCAAATTTCGCGCCCTCTCGCCCCTAGCCGCCGCAGGAGACGCCCTGGGCGTCGGGAATCCCGGGCGGATTTCCGGCCAACGTAGGCGCGGGCTTGCGGATGGTGAGCAATGGATAGCTCACTGTCTGGTAATGACCAGGCCCGGGTCGACGGCGCGTCGTATTCCACGCGCGCCTCAATGAGATGTCGTCAGCACAAATGTAGGGGTCCACTAGAGCCGATGCCTGCCGGGGTCGTGGGAAGGTAATAAAGGGTCACCGAGGCCCCTGGCAACACAGGCAACTGGAAGGAATACGGGTGGGTTTTAGTCAGTAAGAGTCTGACACACCCTCATGCTCCGTCCAGAGCGGAAAAAGTTATTTGATGACTTCCCATCCAAAAAAAAAAGGGTTCGGTTAGTTAGAAATATGAAACTAGTTGCTCATTCCAAAGCGCAGTATGTACATATGGAGAAGAACGGGCAAGAAACTCCATGGACACTCTTTTAAATTATATTGTTACATAAATAATGTTGAATTTATAACTAAACGTGAGGACGATGTAAAAAACGCGTCCATAGTACAAAAAAAAAACAATAAAAAATAATACGAGGCAGCTAAGAGGTGACCAGTCCCAACTGACGGCGCCCGTTCACGGACGTGACGCATGGATATTCATGTCATGTCTGTAATTCCACTTGATGCTAGAGATTGACAATATTGATACACAGATACGTCAAGTTCACTTCGCCCAAGTATTCACGGTGAGATTTTTACAGGATAGATCCTGTTTCTCAGGTCGCCAGAACACCAGGCAACGGTACATAGAACGCCACAAAGCCTTCAACAGTAAATAAAGAAAAAGGAGCAAAGAAATCATTTCGACCACTTCAGAAATATCATTCATATAACAATCTTAACCAAAAGGGTCTTATCCACGAGTTTACCGTAAACAACGATTGTTCAGGAAGCGAATAAGTAAACAAAAACAAAACAGAGGGAAGCCAGTACTGTTAGTATTACAGCGCAGAGTATGCCGACAGTCGACAATGAATTTGTATATAGTTTCGTTTCAAGCAGTGTTGTTGGCTTTTTTAGTACAATATCATTATATTAACGAGGTGGGTAAATTCTATCTTTTAAGGCGATGACAAGACCCAATTGGCCAAAATAGGCTTCTCTTAAGAAAGAAAATTGCCAAATCTGTATAGTTTGTGGTAGCGGAAAAAATATATGTTAATTTTGAACATATTTCCACAGAACTAGGTTGTCACCAAAACACGTTTTGAAAAAAAAATCTTTATACAAACTAACGTTAAACTAACCTCTTACCTTGAGTTCTAATCCAAAATATCTGTATTAAATATCAACATAAATTACGTATTTAATTAATAACAAGTCTTATTCTAATGCAGAACTTGGTTGTTTTTTATTTTCGATTACTCAACTCAATTCTGAGTAAATAGATAATTACTTCATATTTTGCAATAAATTACAAGCGTTTTGTCGTCGCGCTTCTCTTTCTTTTCTATGCAATCTGACAGTGACCGCGGTTTAGGTGTTGTCAGCGTCTTAAGCCTGATTTACTTAAACGTAGTGATTTAATTGCCTGTGGATTTACCATAAGTTGAAGCAATAATAACAGTTTGCACCGTCTAAATTGTGTTTAGATGATGCCTCGAAGTTCGCGGCTTATAAATTAAAAATATTCCCAAAGAGCAAATCGTCGTTGTCAAACCAAAATGTGCTATGTGCCGTTTCTTGAGATTTCAAGATTTTGACCATAGCTTTATAGGTCACTGCCTTATTTCTCATATAAAAGAACTGCTATGTGCTTATGACCACTAGTTGTGGAACTATGGCCTCAGAATAAAATCGTATGTGCAGCAGCTAAAACTTTGTTAAATAAAAACTGCTATGTAACAAATATATGCATATGCATACAGTTTATAAAACCTGGTGCAATGAAGATAATAAAAAAAACCATGTTCAAGAAATACTTTTTTAGGTGTACTTAGGAAAAATAACATTTCTATTCACAAACCGAAAAAGGATCAGTGCGACGTATGTTCAAGTTTCCAGTTAAAAAATGTCTCACGAGGTCTATGGCACTCATATCCAAAAAAAAGATGAAACACGTCATGAAAAAAAAAATAGCAATAGAAAATTTACAGCTTAACCCAGACGTCGCAGTGATAACCGTTGACGTTCAAAGTGTTCTTTTAGCACCAAAATTACTTGCCAGTGTACTGCATTATAAACAAAATTAGTGTCATAATTTTACGATTTATAATTCTCGTACCGCAATGTCACTATTTATTTTTGGCACGAAGCAGACGGAGGAGTTACATCCAACGAATTTACAAACTGTGTAATCGATTCGATTACCTTAAAACTACAAGCAGAGCTTATAAACACATGACCATAATTAGTGACGGATGTAATTACCAAAATAGAAATAAGGTATTAGCGAGTGCACTGAGTGACTTTGCTTATTTTTTTAAAGTAGAAGTGGAGACTCTAACTTGACTACTTAAAATCTGCTAAGTGCTTTTTTTTCTCTTTAATCTAAAAAAATAATAAATTACTAATTTTATGTGTTTATCACACAAACGAATTTAAGTATAATAATGATAACTCTTGAAATAAAATACTTTAAAAAAATAACTCTCATGTAAAATTTTTCAGGAAAACTTCTTTTGTCAATATCTCAAAGTATACTTTTTGCGGTTTTGGTTTGACAGCGACGAAATATTAAAAACTGCTAAGATAGTGCATAGGCCTGCGAATGGGTGAGACCAGTGACTTCCAACCCTACGAATTATATGAAGAATTACAAACAATGATCCCAATTTTACCGAACTTCATTAGAGATGTGAAACAGCGGCTCCAATACGTAGCAGAAAATAACTTAAAATAAAACTAAAAGTAATCAAATAATATTTAGGAAATACAATGAGTCAAGAAAGACTTAGCAGATATATCTGCATCTAATTTGAATCAAAATACAATTATTATAGAGTTCTGTAAGGTAAAACAGGAAATTTATGTTTCTTTAATTATTTTCTTTTTAATTTTTTAATGATTTTTATTTTATAAAATCCGTTTTCTCGCGCCACCAGAAGGCCTCGCGAAATGTACCTGGCCCACATCAATATTTAAATCTGGCCCCGCGACTACAGGGCAAGCGTGGTGATTAATAATCGTGTCTTCTCTGTACAAGGAGAGGCCTTTGTCCTGCAGTTGGGCAATAATAGGCTGGTATTATTATAAAGCAAAAGCTTATATGAAATAACTTTGATTATCCTTGCAGGTGGAAGCTGAAAAGCAGTCCTACGTTTCGATTGGAAATTGGTTCAGCAGCATAGAAAAAAAAAACGATATTTTTCCGGTAATTAGTACTCAGTAATTTATATAATATAAACAAGAACACACTTAACATTTAAGTTGAAAAACGTAGTCTCCCATACATTCCAACTGAAAATGTAAGTTTGTACGCACAATATTGAGATATTTACCATGTTATTTCAACACAATAGGCATCTTATAGGTTTTCCTGTAATCTATAAGTAAAGAAATATTTTCTGTATTTTTTTTAAATTTTAGGCTCAGTTTAGTTTCGGAGATAAGGGGGTGCAATGGCCAATTTTCATATATTTTCTAATAATTTTAAAACTATTTATTTTAAAACTAGAAACAAAATAATTTAAGACTCGCACAATAAGCCCTTTCCAAACTACAGTTACCGAACCACAAAAAATAATATAATGACAACAATTCAAATCAAGGTCAGTTATGAAAATGGAAATTCTAAGAGTAGACCTATAATAAAGAAAACCATTTCATTATTGAATTTTTTATTTTACTAAGTTTTTGCATGGAAGTGTGACGGCAAATCATAGTTACATTATTAAGTCTTAAGGTGCAATGGGTAGCTCACCGTCCGGTAAGGACCAGGCCCGGGTGACGGCGCGTTGTATTCCACGCGCGCCACAAAGAGATGTCGTCAGCACAAATGTAGGGGTCCACTAGGGCCGATGCCTGCCCGGGTGGCGGGACGGTACTAAAGGGTCACCGAGGCCCCCGCAACACAGGCAACGGAAGGAATACGGGTGGGTTTAGTCAGTAAGAGTCTGACACACCCTCCCGCTCCGCCCAGAGCGGGAGAAGTTATTTGATGATTTCCCACCCAAAAAAAAGGTGTGATTCCACCAAAATTGTGTTCAGCACATTTTGTTCACAAACATTTTGTGCAGAACTCCAACAGTGCAGATACTGAGCTGCAGAACCGGCAAAGCTGTACGAAATTTCTGTAAGCGTACAGTGCAGCACATTTGTAAATGTTGGAGCCCTGCTTGGCGGGGTTCAATGGTTTAAAAAAAACCACGCTTCGCTCGCTCTTATCCTAAGTTCTCCAGTAACAGTAGTAACATTGCCTTTTATAGACAGATACGATCAGTGGGAATACAAACTGATAGAAAACGAATGATAGTGACACTATGACGCAAATGGCATACCTGTTTTTTTTACGTTCCGTTTTATCGATTTTGCCCAACATTTTACACCACGGACTGACTACAGATACTTATACTGGATACTGGATACTGATACTGGATACTGGGACAGATTTGGTTGTCAATCACCCATTTTAACGTTTCGTTTTAGCTTCTTATCTGATTTGAGGTTAGAAACATTTTTTATTAATTTCTCGAAAAATATGCATTACCTTTTAATAAGAGTGGTAGCGTTATAATCGGGGACCCAACCCCTACCAACTTTAGCCTCTTTTACCCCCCAACTCTTGCCAAACTATACTAAATCCAATCCTCTTACTTAGTACTAGTTCAGCGTGCCACATCTTACAAATCACTAACAATAAAGCTGAAGAGTTTTTTTTTGTTTGATCACGCTAATTTCTGGAACTAGCACTCGGATTTGAAAGGTTATTTTTGCATTTAATAGCCCAATGCTTGAGGACGGCTATACGCTATTTAGGATCACGCTAGGGTCATTAGGAGCCGGGCAAAAGGAAAGAAAGTTATAAATAACAGTAAAGGAAAACGAAGTAATAGCGTGGACGGCCGATGCGGTGCGACAGGGTGGGTCAGGGGTACAAGAAACACGCGGACGTCGCGGGCAGAAGCTATATATACAAGTTTGGAAACTGGACTGCATCGTTGGTCTAGTGGTCGCAAGCGCTACTGCTGAGCATGAGGTTCTGGGTTCGATTCCCGGGTCGGGCAAACTGTTATTGGGTTTTTCTATCTGGAATTTCTCAGTAGCAGCCCTGAGTCTGGATTCGTGCCCGGTTGATGTCAATAGGCTCGCCCCCTATTACATGGGACTTAAAAACATAACTGGCGAAATGTGGGTGTACTACAGGCACGCCTCTGCCCAACCCTTCGGGAAAAGAAGGCGTGATGTTATTTTATCTGAGTTTGGAAAAAATCACTTCAAGATATCAAAAAGGCTTTCAATTCCATTTGCCGCCATACATTTTGTAGGGCGGGATCAGGATGAGCGACATATACCAACAAATTAAAAAGACGACCGAAAACATTTTGGCTTATCCTAGACGCTTAATACATCAGGTATTTGGAACTGGCTCAGATAATAAAAACACAGTGAATAAAGATCACTACGAAGGCGTAAAAATTTCTGATTTGTTAAATAGTCAAGAACAGAGAGACCTATTAGCCGTGAATAATGTCAGTGATATGACTGGCGCTGTCAAAGTAAGTTCAAAAACGGGTACAAACGATTGTGGGTTGAAGTAAAACGGGAACATAATTAACTAAATGCCCTAACGAATAGTTAGAACGAAAGGTCTCTACGAAGCTACTAAATAGACTTAAGACATTTTTTTTTATTGAACTCTATTGAAAAAGTACTAGCTTTAAATAATCAAGGCTGGCAACTAACTATAGGAGTGACGAATAAATATAAATACCTATATCATATTTGCGCCGAGATCAGAAGCAATTCAATCAATCAATTGGATCAATTGTTGCTGTCTATAAACTAAGACTAACATTGAATCAACAACTAATATTGTATTATTTTTTCAGTATGAAGCAGAGCCTGAAGCACCTCGCCAGGAAGTGTTCGAAAAACAAGAGGCTCCCAAAAGCAAAAGAAGAATTAAGAAACACAAGAAAAAAAATAAGGGTAAACGTGATCATCGCGAACAGCTACCACATGAACAAAAATTAAATGCAAGCGTCGAACAAGATAAAGCACAGTCTAGCAAAAGAGTTATGAGAAAAAATCACAAGAAGAGAGACAAAGAAAGGATTATCCAAAGGAAGTTTGTCAAGACGTTTCCAAAAGAATCGAATAGTTCGGAGTCAGATGAAGTTAAAAGAAGAAAGCCTGTTGATATTATTGTACATATTAAAATGAATGAGTAGCTTTAATTATAACCACGTTTTATTTAACATGTTTCTGGGGATTTTTTTGTACATGCCACAAACGGCCACGATATGTTAATACAGTAACTAAGCCACGAACCAATCACATAGTTACATTGCTTTGTTGCATCAATGAAGCATCACGATGAATTTGTGGTTCAATCTGCAATACCTGAGGCACGTTTTCATCACAGAAACAAAGCTGAAATGTCTATGTGATTATGACGCTGTTTGGCGGCAGAAATATCTATGGTTCTAGTACCCTTGATTTAAGAGCGAGCTTTACGACAATGTAGATGATCAATTATTGACCATATTAGTTCCTACCATCTCATGGTAACATTAAATATTTTCTACTTTTAAGCGACTTCAAAAAAGGAGGTTTCTCAATTCGACCGTATATATTTATATATGTCGGAAATACGTTGGTCACTTGTTTGACTAATCAAGACGCCAGCACCACCAAGCGGCGCTCAACAGAGTCTACAACATAACGCTTGACCGGAGATAAGCAGAGTTTGTCGGAGGCGGTCAAGCAGTGAACACGTTTAGAAACTGTCGCGCGTTCCGTATAGTTATGTCGTGTCGTGTACCTACAGTGTGTGAATAGCTAGTGTGATTATTTGATCGTAAATTATAATTTGATTTAAACTGCAAACGGTTTTTCTATTGTGCAATAACCAACACTTCCCATTGTACGCCCACAGTAGTTAAAATATGGCTGATGATAACGAGCGAGACGTACCTTCTCCGTCATATATATATTTTTATGTGTGTTCGCCGATTTCTCCGTCAATTGTAGACCGATTTAAAAAAAATATTTTTGTGTATGAAAGGGTATGCTGCCGAAGTGGTCCCATTGTCACCAAGTCATAATCGGATGAGGGGATTCCATGGAAATCGAGGGAAATCCTCAAATTTTAATAGCACACCTTTCGCGATTTAGGTATTTTTTATAATAATTTGTGCATTTGCTCTCAGATATCACCATTTATTTGGTGGAGTGGAATTAATGATAAAGACCAAAGATGGTTACCGGAACTACTTAATAAGATGTATTTAACGAGTTGCGATTCGATTATGTACTTTAATATGGTTGCTAAGCCATTTATGCGCTTCACAATGCATATTGTAAGTGGCAGTTCTCCTGGTTCTTACCAGGAGAACTCCTCATCAATTAACGTCCCTGCATCAAGAAAAGCAATATTTTGTAAAAGGTGATGAGCAGTTGGCATTAATTTAGATAAATTACAAAGTGACCCGATAATAAGTGAAAAATAAAAAACAACCGACTTCCAAGAAACACTCGGTGAAAAATAACTTTAATTTCGGAAGTCGGTGGAAAAAAAACTAAAATACAGATCCAAAGACACCGACTTCCGAAATTAAAGATATTTTTCACTTTGTAGTGTTTTTTTGGAAGTAGGTTGTTTTTTTTAGAAAATTAGAAGGTTCTATTGTTGAACAGTTCTATGATTAACTGGTTTTGCGAAACTTATTATTACTTACTTATTTCATTAGTTTTGTAGCATGTGATTACGTATAATAATTTAACTTTTGTTCTATAATTAAACTAATAATTTAACTCGTATTTTATCAAACCGTATACGGTTTGATAAAATATGGGTTTGACGCTCCTTTCCTAGAGTATGTCAAAAATTATGAAAAATTATTAATTTATTTATTGATTTAGGATCTCCAACAAAAGATGTACACAATACATAGCACATAAATAAAGGGCAACATCAGGTATTAAGTAGGTGTACTCCTTCACTTATAGGAGACCACAACATGCACAATACGGTTAACAACTAAGCTAACAAAGTTTAAATATTAATGAAGCGTAAAATTAGGCAACAGTTAATACATATTTAAAGGATATAAAAAAAAAATATTTAAAAAACAAAAATCGCGACTGCTAAAACACATAACTGAAAAGAGAAAACAAGCTTTATAGTCTATAGAATTTTGGTATCGCAGGCGGGGACAAACATAAGTTACACCTTATTTCAGGCTATGGGTTTGTCCCAGCCTGCGATACCAAAATTCTATAGACTATAAAGCTATTTATATATATACTATAAATATATTTTTTACCCGACTGCCCCAGAAGGAGGGTAATGTTTTTCGAGACTATGTATGTATGTATGTCTATTTATTTGGCACGCTCTGTAGCCTAAACGGCTTGATGGGTTTTAACACAAGAGGTGTCGTTCGATTCGTCTTCATTGTGGAAGTGACATAGGCTATAAATTTTTATATATTGCATCTATAAATACAAAAAAAAGTGAGGGAAACTTTTTTTAAATACATTACAAAAATATTGATATCAAATAAAAGCTGGAAATGAATCAATTCCATATACATATATATTAATAAAACTAAAAAGATTGAAATAAAACAAATTATTTAAAAAACGAAAAACCCGACTGTAAAAACGCATATACCTAACTGAAAAGAGAAAAATAAACATCATAATCTATAGTATTTTGGTATGATAGTAGCGACAAGCAATCTAGAACATTTTATTACCGAAACAATGTCTAAGTGCCTAGAAGTAACAATCTACATTGGTACACTAGTACGTAACCTTAAAAAATAAAACTGGTTATAACTTTTACGTCCTAAGTTCTAAAAATCCAACAATCTAAAAAGGGCTTGTCTATCGTATTAACTACCAATTAAAACAAAAAATATCCCAAAACACGAAATTTTATTGCCTGTACGAAAGTAACAAAAGCCTGCCGTTCGCCTTTAGACATCTGCGAGTCTCTGTCTAAATATAAGAATATAATTATTAAAAAACTGCATTGATAATGATGAAGTCCTGATGGGGTTTTGAGTGTAGGTAAATAAAACAACACAGTTAATAGTTTTTAGTAATGTATTTAAAAAAAACTTTCCCTCACTTTTTTTTGTATTTATAGATGCAATATATAAAAATTATATAGCCTATGTCACTTCCACAATGAAGACAAATCGAACGACACCTCTTGTGTTAAAATCCATCAAGCCGTTTAGGCTACAGAGCGTGCCAAAGAAATAGATATACATACATACCTACATAGTCTCGAAAAACATTACCCTCCTTCTGGGGCAGTCGGGTAAAAAGGTTAAAAATGTTGAATGTCGCGCGGGCTCGATATTAAACCGAAGACTGACGTACTTGCGTACGTGACGATACTACATTTTATGAATTACCAAAATGTGCAGTATGTTGTTAACGAGGCCAAAGTACAATGTGCGGTTGCTGACCGTGTATCTTGGCGGGGCAAAAGGTAATAATTAAGACAATAATTAAAGAAAATTTTCAAATGTGAATAAAAATCATGAAATGAACAATGTGAATAAAAAATATTATAAGTCAAATGTTAAAAGAGTAAGGTTTCGCGTCGGTAATTTCTATGTTTTCAGTGGACGCTGCAGTTATTGTTGGCTTCCGTGGCGGTATTCTGGTGGATGCGCCGGCGGCCTTGCCGCAGCGTTTGCAGTACACGTAGGCTTCTCCCGCGACGACTATTGACAAGATTAGAAATCCCATAGTAGGGTATGAAATGATGTATGCACATCAATGCACATCGTGTTGCGTCATTTCAGCCTGTTTCGTTTGATCTCCCAAATCTTTCAACGATTTATGAAGTTTTGCATAATCGTTTCTTAGTAATTGCGTGTTCTGTTGTCCAGTTGTTGAGTCAAGTGGCTGGACAGATGTTAAATTGTTGATGTCTTCCATATCTGCCAGTGGTATTTCCGGGTTGACATAAATTTTGTTTGTGTAGTAAACTTGTGTGTAATATATTTCTTCGTTGTTTCTAATTATACATCCTTCTTTGGCTTCTAAAATTCCCTTAGTTAAATGTTAAATGTATAGCCATAAGACCTTCACAGATGATTTGCAGTTGGCAATCCGTGCAGCAGATATAGAGCCTGGTTAAGTTTTTGTAAAGGTTTACATTTATTGTTGCAGAATTCAGATTTGTAGATACATTTTAGTCGTAAACTGTGTTATATATGTACATTATCATTTCATGTTCATTTAATCGTAGCTTTTGCTCGCGCGCAGAAACAGCTGCTAAAAACTGCCGTCACTTGTTTTCTCGTATAGTCACTGTGATTTTTATATTAACAGACTTATAGTTGATGGAGAGGGGCTTGTGGCTAAGTAATAACAGCCGTACGGGTCGATCGATCAGGTTAAGCTACGCTTGCCGCGGTTGGTCCGTGGACGGGTGACCATCTTTACATTCCAAGACCCCTCCGTGCCTCGGAAAGCACGTTAAGCCGTTGGTCCCGGCTGTCATTTGTAGATCTTTGACAGTCGTTACGGGTCGTCAGAAGCCCGAAAGTCTGACAAGCAGTCTTACCAAGGGGTATCGTGTTACCCAGTAACTGGGTTGTGGAGGTCAGATAGGCAGTCGCTCCATGTAAAATACTGGTATTCAGCTGTATCCGGTAAGACTGGAAGCCGACTGCAACATAGTTGGGAAAAGGCTAGGCAGATGATAGTTGTTGGCTAACTATGCCATTCATGTCGTTCATTTTATCGAAGTACACTTCAGTCCAATAGCGCAAATTATACTTACATTATTGTATTAGTCCCCAGTTCTACTATTGAACGTTTTTTATTTGTTTTAAGAGTAATCGTTTTTCTTTTGGGATTGGTGTCTTGCAGGTCGACCTAGGAGGTAGTCGGCTGCTTAACCAGGCTTGCCTGTGGGTGCCTCAATAAATTAAGGCTTCCAACCAGGGCATAAAACTGAAAAACTAAGCGTTAAGGGCACCTCCTGTAGGGTAGGGACCTCGGTTTAGGGCGTCGTTGGGCAGGGAAGCAAGAGACAGGTTGGATTAAGGTTAATGGGGACGAATTTAAAGCTACAAGCTCACTAGTGCGGGCCTGCTCGAGCAAGGGTCGGGGCGGTGATGGACGGGGACGTCGCGGCGGGCCTTAGCAGCGGCGAGGATGGAAGGACGGTGCTCTGTTTATGTATTTTAGAAAAATGCTAGTAGCCCTACTAATCTCCCGGAGGACAGTTATAGAGTCGTCGGGAATGAAAAGAATATGTCTTATAGCAGAGTCGAAGAAACGCTTTGAGAGGCGTTTCATGAACTGGTGGATGGTGGACATTCTGAGATCTAAGTGAAGGGGTATCTGACTTACATTACTTACTTACACTTACATTTTGACCTTACTATCGGCTTTAGCACCCTAGAACACTATGAAAATGACACCTATGACGAAAAATTTGAAAATGTATGCAGTCGCCATCTAGGATTTACATTTTGACCTTACTATTGGCTGAGAACCCTCGGAAATCATGAATACGATACCCGTGATGAAAAATTAAAAAAAATCGCAGTCGCCATCTTGGATTTACAGTTTGACCTTAGAAGGTAGACGCAAGTATGAACGCTTTGTCACGTGACGATTTATGCCAGTTAACTCCTACCGCAAGCCGCGTTAAAATCTTGAGTATTTATTTTTTGTGAAAATTGCACATGTTCTTGCTAACTGTACATTTTTTTCCAACTCTGTGTATGCTGAGCAAAAAGTTAAGAACAGTTTCCTAAGCCCGATTTTGTGTAGCAACAACGGTTAAAGTACCTGCTCTTACTTCCCCATCTCAAAAATCCACGCTTTATATGTCACAATGATTGACTGCAAAGCCCCAAGAAAATATAGCAGGATGGTAATCATAATTACATAAGGTTAAATATGTAACTATTTGCAATGTTCTAACCGTTTGGCTCGTCTTTGTACAATTTGCTGTATACTATAGAGGAATACAAACATAATGCAATATTGCGTATCCCCCATAATAATATAGCCTACCAGACTTATAGGCAATATTTATGCAAAATTTTAACATAATCTATCTGGTAGAATCAACATCATCAACATTTCAGCCGAAAGACGTCGACTGCTGGACATAGGCCCCTAATCACCGCCAGTTCGAACGATTTTGTCGGCCTATATAGTAGTCTGTATTGGCACTGTATCACCTTTTTTTTTTTTTCGAGGGTGGGAAATCATCAAATAACTTCTCCCGCTCTGAGCGGAGTGGGAGGGTGTGTCAGACTCTTACTGACTAAAACCCACCCGTATTCCTTGCTGTTGCCTGTGTTGCGGGGGCCTCGGTGACTCTTTAGTACCTTCCCGCCACCCCACCTCTGAACCAACTTGTTACGTGTAATCCCGGCATTATATTTAATTATTGTAAATGTGAAGACTGTGTGGGTCATTGTTTAATTTTGTTTTCACTTCAGTAGCTCAAACATGTAGGTTTTGCTGCCTGAAATCAGTGAGCAAAATGCGATTTTGCTCACTGAGTGAGACCAAGTAACTTTTTAAATATTTTTTTCAGAAAGCCGCGATTATTTATTCAGCATTGGGTTAATCATACAATTCGAAACATTCACACTCTATCTCTTTCCCGCCATTAGAAAGGGAGAGAGACAAATACCAGCCCTTTCGAAGTTCCGATTTTGAATTCGACCTCAAAGGCAAACACTTTCGGAATTTCGTACTAACTAAATAAATTTTGCAAAAAGATAATTATGTCTTTTAATGTAATTTATTGAATTTTTAACTTATGTATTTAAACGAAAATAAGTATTTACTGCAAATAAAAGTTATATTTAACCTGTAAATATTTATTTCTAATTTCAATAATGTTACGTAATATATTTTGAATAATAAAGTATCATGGGTGCTATATCGGAACACGCCTTAATTTAAATAAAAGAGCGAGAATAAAATTTCGTGGCTGGCGTAAAGAGTTGAATAAGTTAAAAAATATTTTAATAATCGTAAAATATGAGTGAAACTAGCGACGAGAACAGTATTTTAACACCGGAAGAGTTACTCGTAAAACAACAAGTTATTAATGCAGAATTAAGTTTTCAACCTGAGAAGTCTCTCGAGAAATATCAGAAAGCATGTCTTCAGTGAATGGAGACTTACAAAGGGCGCAAGCAGTTTTTCGGAGACGGTGTTGCTATCTTATTTTTAAGATTTATCACAGACGAGGGAATCATCTACAATATGGAGTATTTACTCAATGTTGAAAGCTACTTTAAAAACAAAACACATACGCAAAACTCGTATCTTTTCTAAAAAGAATGTTAGTTGGGCATAAGGCTAAAAACTCCAAAATTTTCACGGCCCTTAACATAGAAAAATTTCTTAATGAAGCTCCGGACTGCAATTTTCTTGCCGCTAAAGTAAGGTACCTATGAATCTATGTTGTTAGTTATTAAAATTTGTGTGTAGACTGTTATGTATAAAGGTACTTACTGCCTTCTACTAATTTTTGGAGGCGCAATGAATCCTAGTCTGGCTTAGCAATACTGTTAAAATATTTATTACGATATGTAAAAGATGCTGTAAATGTTAAATTGTGCATATTAATTATGTAATATTTTCATTACAGGTTGTACTGATCATAGGAATTAGTTGAGTGTGTCGCAATAATGAGCTATTACAGCTAACAGTTAATAATATCGATAAACATTCAGATAAATTACTGTTAGTAAAATTGAAAAATTCGAAGACTAACCTTGACAGGTCTTTTGTCGTACGCGAAGTATATGTAACTATTGTAGAAAAATACCAAAATTTACGTCCAGCCAATATACGAGCAAAAACCGACCGATTTTTCATACAATACCATAATAATAAATGCTCCGCGAGAAATTGGCACTTTCTTAAAACTGGAAGAGCCTCAGCTATACACGGGTCACTGCTTTCGGAGAACTTCGGCAACGCTCTTGGCTGATTCCGGAGCCGATCTCACCACTTTAAAACGTCACGGCGGGTGGAAGTCCAATACGGTTGCAGAAGGCTATATCGAAAATCTGTAAGCGTATAGTATCCTTGGTGTCACCCACGCCCATTCACTTCCAACGACGCACAGTGTACTCATACAGAAAGCCGATCAGAGTCACCAACGTTGACGGTTGTTCCTTCTCAATTCGCCACCGAAACAGAAACCTCAACCCCAGATAATCAAACTCAACTCAATGCAACTATAACGTTGCCAAATAAATCTGTTACTTTTAATTTGCAGAATTGCAGTAATTTTACTTTTAACTTTTACAATGTTCCATTTTATTGAATTAGTAGGTACCTCTACCTAGGTGCAATGTTAATTATTTTGATTCACAATAAATAGTTATTTCAATCTATTCCTGTTTATTATTTTGTCTCCTAAAGTGTTCTCGCTACTGAAGTGAAAAGTTGTGTGTTGGTACGAGAGCAAAGTTTTTTGCACCTCGTACCTTTGAATCCCTCTCCACACTCCACTCGCAGCAAAAAAGGACTTTGCTCTTTTGTTGCACAAATGTTCGTTGAATCGTTGAGCTCCTTAAGTTCTGAGTTGAGCTGCACGACTACTGACAAATACGTGCAATGACTGGATAGGTCCACTCAATCTATGTGGTTCTTTCAACAAAAGACCATTTCAGACAACAATCTACATGGACATCACATGATCTGACCAAGATTATATCTGGACTTTAAAAGAGACTTTGACCTCTGAGTTTGTTTCGGCCTTTCTTCTCAGATAGGACACGCCGACCTCATCTAGTTTAAAAAAATATGTTTGAAGTGTAAAAGTCATTGTACAAACCTACATACAGAAATAAAATCATTTATCATTTATAATGTTATGAATAACATCAATTGAAATAAAATAGAAATAAAAATAAACTGATTTTGGTATCCTTTAATACCTAAATAAATTATAATTTCCCTAAAACCCATTTATATCGCAGCATTATGCTGAGATAGAGCTCGTACAGGTATTTTTTTTGTTTCATGATTACAAAATCATGAAACAAAAAAAGAACACTGACACTAACAACAGTTTCAATGTTCTTTTTTATTGTTTTCATGTTTTTTTTTCAGTTTAATGTTCTTTATTTATTGTTTGTATTTCCTGTGCGTCTTCCAAATAAAATAATTGTCTTTCTTTCTTTTCTTTTCCATTATTATTGTTCCCTATAATCTAGATTGATTTCATTGTAGTCATTGTCAATTTCTTTTTGCCCGTCTTGGTTTTTTTCTTATTCGCATTTTTCCTTTTTGTCTTTTCTTTCTGCAACTTGCTTCGTTCGTTTCTCTTCAGTTCTTTGTTTAAGTTTCTTATCAGGCGCGGTATTGGGCTGTTTGCATTATAGTTTCCGCTCAAGTATTGATGTTTTATTTCGTTTATGAGGTGATCGAGAACACTTTCTGTAACTGCTTTAACGTGGCGGGCATACTGGAATGGCAGACATGATATTAATTTTATGAAATGAAATACATACTTATTCAAAATATACAGGTTTAAGATTATATCGTTTTAGATATTTGCATTGTATCCCTTTTTGTATGTCTAACAAGAATACTTTTTCTAAAACTGGGTACTTGTTGGTTAAGCAATTTACAAAAAGCCTCGGACTATTTTAAAATTTAGGGGTTTTAAACAGCTACAAAATGAGTAGTTGAGTAGTATTCCAAATTATATTTTTCCTCATACGTACCTAGACATTCTGACAAAATCTATATTATTATTATTATTAAATCTTACCCTTTCATTCTTCATAAAAACATCCTGATTGTTGAATACGTTCATAAAACCTTTGATGTCCTTATCTTTGGTATCCAATGTCTGCAAAGAAATACAACGGTTATAATAAACGTCTACTTACGTCGAATCGAAATCAAAACATTTTATTTCACATAAACATACGTGGGCATGAAAAGTCAGAAGCTAGGTGCACGGTTCCAATTGGTCGTTTCCTATGGAGTTCCTACTCTTACTCTTTTAAAAATGATTGGCTTTTACAATGTTACAAAATATCGATTTTACTCTTCAATAGCCATCTAATAATAATAAAACTAACCTGATTAGCATCATAACATAGCCACTTATGTATTCACACGTCATCGTTTTCGCAGATTGTGACTTTAGGCGAAATTATGTGAGCCACAACAATTAGAAATATGTAATATCAGGTTTTGCCAGGATTTTTATTACCCTCTACCTTCATGTAATCTAAATCTGAGTAAGTAAAATTTAGCCAGATAAAACGTATTCTGCGTAATGGACCGAGAATGCCTCCTTGTGGAATCCTCCGCAAGAATGTGGAAATAAGGAAATAATCTAATCGAGGGCGAGCCCATTGTCGTCAAACGGGTACAGATACAGACTCTGGGCGGTTACTGCTAAATTCCTATTCAAAAACCCCATGAGTAGTGGCGCTTTATAAAATAAAAACCTTAAAATAATATAAACTAAATCATGTTCTTCAAACCTAAGAAAATACCTACTCTAACGTAGTTTAGGAATGGAAAATCCAGAACACAATACTTTCAGAGGCTTTTATAACACATATCAAATTTAAAAAGTCAAAAGTCAATCTAAGTTTAATTTTATATATATATAGCACTTACTTGTTTCACATGCAATTCCTTGGAACGCACAAAAACGAATAAACTTAAAAATATAATAAATTCTAAGGGCCGCGCCATTTGAATAAATCGTTCAAACATGGAACGGGCGACGGTCGTTCGTTTTTCGTTCGTGTTCCATTCTGCGGTTTTGATTCGATCTTATTTGACGGAAAGGATGTTGACAAACGGTTTCCAATTGTTTTCTTTTTCAGCGATAACGCTCAATGGATGTGCCATAGTTTGGTGAGATGCTATTTCATAGATACTATTTTTCCGTTTTTCGTTTAGGATGATTTGTATTGATTTTAAAATGAGTTAAACGTGGATTTGATGAAATTATTTTCTAGTCGTAGGTAAGTTGGAGCGACGATCTTCGAAGTTTGGATGGTCGAGGATCAAGTTAAATGGCGTGTGACTGAAGAAGAAATCGACTGTTATAGGCTGATGACGACCATGAGACATGTTTCTGGTTTAGATTTTCCGCCACGGTTATTATTTGGATGTTGTTGGATATTATTGCAACATCAGCTATAAAATCCAAATTAACCAGCAAGGCTGTATGTACTAACCATCAAACCATCATCATCTGTCTAGCTTTTCCCAACTATGTAAGAATCAGCGTCATCGATGTCCTTCATCGTCTTTATCAATGCACCATCTTTTGCACTTAATTTGTCAACCAATGATTTATCTAGAGAGATATTAACGTTATTTCCTTAGGATCTGTAATTTTACTATAGTGTCAGAGGAGTGCTTAGTTTTGAGGCAACAAAATAGTTCAGCAACCATGTGTCGTCTTTTCCAAGTAATAGATGGCATTGTTGTACTTGAACTATCAGAAGTAGTACTTGCAGTAGAATTCGGTAGTGCATTGTGCACACATTTTACATATGGTGGCGTAGGTAGCTTCAGGACTAGTGCTTACAGTACCTAATCAAAATGCATATGAGTGTGGTAGTTATGAGTCTCTGTTATTAATAAGGACGACCACGTGCACTAAAAAAACACACACAATAGTATAAACATGGGCTTTTTATTCAACTCCAGCTATTCCTATAAAAATGTACGTACATTTGTTGAAATTATAGCTATTATTTATGTATAGATTACAATAAATTATGCTTAAATAGGCTCAACAATAATAAATAACTTCTGCCGCGATAGATCCTTACTTATAAGAAAACCTACTCTCACGCGTCTTGTCTTTAAAGAGTAGGCCGCGTTCCCACCAAACGTATACTCGGCTGCCGACTAACTGCAAAAATGTATGAAAAACTAAGGACAGTCAGTCGGCGGATGAAGTTTTTTTTAAATGACTTATAATGCGGTGGGTAAGACCGGCTGTTGGCGTGGCGTCGCAAAACGAAACAAACGAAAAAAAAAAACGAATATTATTTTTTTTTTTTTAATCCTTCTTTCATGCATATTTTCTATACAAAATAGTTTAAATGTTTCACATCTGCCCGGCGTCTCGCGACTTCTCATTTTTTTCATACATTTTGTACCTACTAGACGCTCATAGTCTGCAGCCGATAATACGCTTTGGTGGGAATGCGGCCTTAGCCTTTCAGAAACCGGGGCATAGGTAAGTTTCAGCTGCACCCGTCATCTTACATGATAACAGTAATCAGCAAATCTTTAGGTAATTAATACATGAATGTGTCTCTTTCACTTGAAAATATGGACTGTCGCGGCTGGTTTCTAGATAGACTTAGCGTTCCTAGTAGGTTTGGTCGCCGCAGTCGCAATTGACGCATGTCGCCGTTCTGAAATTAATAAATTGATTTTATGTGGTGTTATTAGAGATACAACAAGTGATACTGCTTTAAACACGGATATGCTGCCTAAACCATAGTATTTTCAATATAGAGGAATGTTATTATTTACTATCACATGAACTGCCTATGATGGTGTTCCAAAAGGCTGTATCATCGGACCCTTGTTATTTATTTAACATACTTCGTTCGTAGGTATGTTTTTTTAGGTTTTCTTTGCAATTTATACATGTTTTTACGTTTTTATTTAGTACATTTGAGCATAAGTGATCAGATCATATCCTTCGTTATAATAATAAACTTTATTTAACTAGACTACAATTTTTTTGGTTTGGAAATCATCAAATAAGTTCTCCCGCTCTGGGCGGAGCGGGAGGATGTGTCAGACTCTTACTGACTAAAACCCACCCGCATTCCTTCCGTTGCCTGTGTTGCCAGGGGCCTCGGTAACCCTTTAGTACCTTCCCGCGACCCCGGTAGAAACAGACTACAAAGAAGTTCACAGTGTTGGTAACAAAACAACTTAACCTATGTTAGTAAATACTTAATAACTAAAAGAGATCGGGGTCCGGTTTATAAGCACCCACATTAGCGGGTGTCTGCTCGTCATTTTACCAGTCATAATTGGATAATTTCACATGGCTAATTATTTTCCAGGCGGCTAACAATTTAAAGGGCGACAAACTAGTTGCTATTAAAAAAATAACTTCACAGCGATTAAATATTATTAGGTATGTATTTAACGCGGCGACAAATTAATCTGAATTTGGGATTAAAAAATAATTAAAGAAGGTAGCAAATATAGTAGGTTGGCAGCTACAGCGAAGGATTATTTAATAATTCGGGTTAGGTTAGGTTAGAACAGTGACCGTTAACGCGCGAAGGTGAGCGGGCGAAGCGAGCGTGTCGTGGCAGCGACCGCCGAGCGCCAGATCCCCTCTATTTTTGGTGACTCTCAGTTACCAAAACAAAAAATCGATTCCAGTTTAAAATAAAACAAAGCTAACAAGTGATGACCTTCTGTTACTGCCAACCAATATTTGCTACCGCCTTTAATTATTTTTTTATAATAATTTGTCATCGCGTTAAATATTTGCCATTCCACATACCTAATAAAATAATCAATCAATCAACTCAGCCTATCGCAGTCCACTGCTGGACATAGGCCTCTCCTAGGCTTCGCCACAACACTCTGTCCTACGCCTTCCGTATCCGGTCTGTCCCAGCCACCTTTTTAAGGTCGTTGGTCCATCTAGCTGGGGGCGTCCCACTCTACGCTTGCCAATACGCGGTCTCCACTTCAGGACTCTTCTGCTCCATCATATTGCCACTTCAGCTTGCTTACTCTGCAAGCTATGTCGGTAACTCCGGTTCTTTTCCGGATAATTTCATTCCTGATTTTATCATTCAAAGAAACTCCAAGCATGTCCCGTTCCATAGCACCGTAAATTTGTGGACAGCCCGTCATAACGGGCAGAACGAAAATAATAATACCAACCTATTATTGCCCCACTGCAGGATAAAGGCCTCTTCTCATACAGAGAAGGCATCAGCATTAATCGCCACGCTTGCTCAAGACTTATATTAAGACGCTGACAACACCTAAACCGCGGTCACTGTCAGATTGCATAGAAAAGAAAGAGAAGCGCGATGACACAGCGCTTGTAATTTATTGCAAAATATGAAGCAATTATCTATTTACTCAAAATTGAGTTCAGTAATCGAAAATAAAAAAACAACCAAGTTCTGCATTCAATTATGACGTTCTTGTTATTAATTAAATACGTAACGTATGTTGATATTTAATACAGATATTTTGGATTAGAAGTCAAGGTAAGACGTTAGTTTATATCGAGATTTTTTTTCAAAACGTGTTTTGGCAACAACCAAGTTCTGGGTAATATGTTCAAAATTAACATATATTATATTTTTTCTGCTTCCACAAACTATACAGATTTGGCAATTTTTTTTCTTAAGAGAAGCCAGTTTTGGTCAATTGGGTCTTGTCAGCGCCTTAACCAGGTAGTCAAGGTTTCCTTACGATGTTTTTCCATCACCGATGCCCGTAATGTTGAAGATAAACTCAGAAAAGTTCATGTGATTTGAAAAAGACACATTGGTACTTGCCCGGATTTGAACCCGCAACCTCGTGCATGAGAGGCGAGGCCTTTTAACCACTGGGCCATCACATGACACGACACCTAATAATTTAAACAATTAAAGGACTTACTTGATATGTTCGACTAAAGGGGTGACTAAATTGTAGTCTTCTATCTGAAAAAGTACTAGTTCTTCGTCCTGGAATTTCGACATTTTTATTCATATCTAAATGTCTGCCTTTTCTATCGATTATCACTAGTTTATTGTTTTTTTCCCGTTGTCTTGCGTTTATTATTTTATCCATAGCACTTTGTTCTAACTCGACCTTTTTATCGTCGTATTTGTGTAAGTTGTGATCAATTGCTGTTGATAAAATGGTTTGCCGTGCATCATTATTGGCAAATGTTTCTTGATTTTTGGTTTTTGAATTGTCTCGTAGATCATTATTATCATCGTATTGACGGTCTACGTTGTGCCTGCTATTCAAAATGTCATTGAGTTTATCGTGATAATCCCGGTGCTCTGCTAGCGCTGTTATACTTGGAATACCTTCATACAAATTGTTCATTTTGTTAACGTATTTTGTTTCATGATATTCATCAAATTGTTGATCCATATAATTATAGTTCTGGTTTGGATTATTTTCATTTTCAGCGTAAGTAGGCTTGTGATAATTTTGTGTTCCTTTTGACATACTGTGAATCATTCTCCTTAATGTAGCTATCTCATCTTCTACACTTCCATTGTTTTCATTTTCTAGATAATGTCTAAGATCGTTCAAATCCTTCTTGTCTTGTTTTTTATGTATATTTGGTGATGGATTTTCTTGGGATTTGTTAACGCCGGTTTCGTATATTTTTCTCATTTTCATATCAAATAATTGCTTCAAATCGTCATCAAATTTGATATTATTTACTTCTTCCTCTAACGAGTTTAATATTGATAACAATCTTTTGTGTTTATAAAGATGATTATTTTGTGCTCCAAGCTTATCTGCTTTTTTGTTACTAACAAAATGGTTTTGGCTTAGTTTTTGATACTTGTCTGTTGGTTGGTGGTTTTCTTTCACTACGTCTAATGCGCTTTCATGTGTAGATTCTTTTTTTCCGTACGTATCTAAATTACTTACTTTAAATATAAGATCTTCAAATATATTTGCTTCGTTAGCGGGTTTCAATACTATTTTTTGATCTTGAGGTTTAGATGATATGGGGTCACCGGAGAACTTTATGACTAAATCATTCCTTTCATCGATAATTCTTGAATCTATATGTTTATTTTTAGGTGCTATTGCATTCGTTATCTGCAATAAAGTTTATAAGTATTTACAGTATCTTATTTTTGCTTGCATAATTTCTCAGATATTATGTAATAGGCACTGTATGCATATCTTGATTATTAAAAGGAACAATAACTACCTTAGAAAATTCGTCGGAAGATTCAATATTCTTCACTTTTTTCTCGTTTAGATAATCTTCACTATTATTTCCTTTGAACCCGATAATCTGGCGAGACCTGTAAAATATAATATGCTTTACTAAGCCATTGTTTTATTTTTTCACTCACATAAATTGTTATAGGGTTTCTCCACCTGGAATTTCTCAGAAGCAGCCCGGAGTTTTATTTTGTGCCCGGTTGATTGCAATAGGCTCGCACATGGGACTTAAAAAAATCTGGTGAAATGTGGGTGTACTATAGGTACACCTCTGCCTAACCCTTCGGGGAATACAAGCGTGATATTATGTTTTATAATTATGCAGCATCGGCCATTGGCCTTTATATAATGAATTATTTTCTCATCGGACATTTTTTTTTAAGTATTGGCGTTCGTTAACTTACTTTGAAGCGATACGTGGCGATTTAATTCCATTGGTCTGTCTGTCTTTCTTATCTGGAGAACCATGTATTATTGAAAGCTTTGGCTGGCTTTGTGCTGCCAACTTAACTTCGTCATTCCTTCCGTCATTATGTGGCCGGTTGTTTTTACTTTTACTTGAATCTTGCTTTAGATCTTTTTCTAGCTGATTCTGGAGTTGTGGTCCTCCTGCAAATGCAAATGAAATTTTTATAATCTGATCTATATAATATTAATAATCAGATTTCTTTACGATAGTATTAATGACATTATAAACCTTTCTTTTTCTTCATATTTTTGCTGTTATATGTTGGTTTAGTTGGTGCAGCATCTCTGCCTAAATGAATAAAAAACGTAACATTAAAATCAGAATTTACGTAGTATTGGAAGAACAAGATAACAATACGTTGGTCGTTTAGTATTCCCCATTCACCTTTTAGAGTTGTCTTGTATGGGTATACCAAGCTACGCATTTGGGTTGGGCCTTTCGTCAAAATTGGGGGCGAGCTCTTTACCACTATCTGGACACAAATCCAGAGTCCGAGTAGCTTCCAAAAATTTCCAAATGAATAAAAAAATACTTTGCCAGGCCCGATCATCAAACCCCAAGAACCCCTGATTAACAATCGTGCTTGTGACCACTAGACCAATTATCGATTTTTTTTTTGTTAGAAAAGTCTAACCAACCTTTCCACACGAATTTCGTGTCCCTTTCACAGAGACAGCTGCGGGATTCCTTGTATCCTCTAGGACAGCCACAGCGTTTAGTATAACCTTGTCCAGGTATCGGAGGGACTGTCTTATATACTGACTGTCTTGGTTTAGGTGCATCTGAGATATTGCAGACTATTTGAATACTCTGGAATTATATGAATTTGTGTAAGACGGTGGGATGAGTGAAAATAATGAACATGTAAGAATAAAGGCTCACTCTTGTCTCTCAATCATTCAGTTAATTTCATCAAACTAATCTGATCTATATCTATAAATCTGCCTAGCCTGTTCCCAACTATGTTGGGGTCGGCATCCAGTCTAACCGGATCCAGCTGAATATCAGTATTTTACATAGAGCGACTGCCTATCTGACCTCCACAACCCAGTTACTGGGTAGCACGATACTCCTTGGTAAGACTGGTTGTCTGACTTTTGGGCTTCTGACGACCCGTAACGACTATCAAAGACAACCGGGACCAACGGCTTAACGTGCTTTTCGAGGCACAGAGGGGTCTGGATATGTAATGGATGGTCACCAATCCACGAATCGAACGCAGTAAGCGTAGCTTAACCTTCGATAGACCCGAGTGGCTGTTATTATTTAGCCACGAGCCACTCAAAAATCTATATCTGTATATATTATAAATTAAAGTCGCTTTTCGTGTCTCTCTGTGTGACAACGTTGTTCTTCTAAATTATGCAACGGATTTTGATAAGGTTCTCTGATCATTTAGAGAATTTATTCCGGAAGGTTTATGCGTCACATTAGACTAACCTAAAGGGTCACCGAGGCCCCTGGCAACACGGGCAATGGAAGGAATGCGGGTCGGTTTTAGTCAGTAAGAGTCTGACACACCCTCCCGCTCCGTCCAGAGCGGGAGAAGTTATTTGATAATTTCCCACCCAAAAAAAAAAAGACACATATACAGAGTCAAATTAAATTAGCTGCGAAACTCGACAGACGTGATGGGTTTCGATATGTAAACATAATAAAACAAAAAAATATTTAATTGGTGACTTATTTTCGGGGCTTAACAACCGCTGGTATTGTAGTTACTTGAAGGGTTGAGAAAATTAGTGTACTTTTTATTTCATCGGTGAAGTTTACCACAAAAATTACAGATTTTTCTATCTGACCACCGATCTGAGTAGGCTGCGGCAAGGGCCGAGAGAGAGGCTGTTTAAGGTCCCGGTGGCCCGTACAAACTTATTAAAGTTTGCACCGGTGGGGCGGGTAAGATTCTCAACAGCGTCTCTTTGCGATTGGATATCTTTACTTGCTCTTTGGCGGAATTCCAGAGGGAGACACCTAACATATTGTCCTCTGTATGACTTGTCTTTACTCAGTGTCTATTTCAAATTAATTTAAGTTGGGACTACATTTTTGTATTGGGTCCCTACCTTACTTGAAATGTCACTTACATTTGTTTTACACAAATGTAAGTGACATTTCAAGTAACACCTACGGTCGTTGACCCAAAAAAAAAATGATCATAAAATTTTGTATTTTTTTGTTATGTCATTTTAGACATCGATAGCCATCACGTTAGTGGAGTCTAGCTAGCTAATTTAATTTAATCCTGTTTAATAAAAAATATCAATGTTTTACAAGTCGTAAAAACTATACGAAGCGCGGGAGAGAGAGTTCTGTATGTGGTTTATTACTATCAAGCAAAATACTCAATATTTTTACATCCCAAGCATATATTATAATCAGTCTATAATGTACCCACTGCTGGGACACATACCTCCTCTCTGTGAGAGGAAGCGGGCCGTAATCCAGCACGCGCGCACAGTGCAGGTTGGTAGATGTCACATGTCTTCAAATTTTTGGTTCTAGGACATGCCGGTTTCCTTATGGTGTTTCCCTTCACCGTTTTAAGAGCAGTGGTGATAAAATAAGCATATAACTATCCAAAATCATTAGAATTACTTCACAAAACGGCAGTTAGTTTTGTTTGTTGTAAAAGAACTTACGTTTTGTATAGATTCAGTGTCTCCGCCCAGTTTGTATTTGGAGTAAGCTGATACACCGCATCCAATATGTGTCGCTCCACCACGTATGAGATTGAGATAGTATTTCAAGTTTACATCTGGAAGTCTTGCAAGAAAATTATGTCACTAACAACTTCATAGAATCACGCCAGTATTCCCCGAAGAGATAGGTAACTATGGCATGTTCCAAAAGTACCAGATGGAAAATGTAAACAAATGGATCAGAAAAAGTACCTCTGGATGCCAATTTGTAGTGCCACTTACGAATTGAGTGCGCTGATTTGATTATTTGAATACTTAATTAAACCCGAAATGCTTATTATAAATCACCTAGAAGTTTTTGATTCGGCAACTGAGGTTAATTTTATAACCTCAATCTTCATCGATGATTTTTCAAATACATAAATTTTAATAACTTACTCAAAACAATAACTGTTAGAAAAGTTGGAACCTTCTAAATACAGATAAATGTGTTACTAATTCCCTTAAGTGAGTGAATGCGTAGGAATTTAATCAGGGTTTGTTTACACTTATAATAGATACTTTTGCAACAGACAATAGAGGTGTAATTACATTCACTAATTAAGTCCCATGTTCCAAAAAATGGAGGCGACCTGAGGCTGCTACTGAGAATGTCAATAAAAAACCTAATAAAAATGCCCGACTAGGAATCAAACCTTACGATTCTAGGGTCCCAGGACTCCACTTGCAATCACTTGGCAATTAATCAGACAACAATTCGATGGCACATTTTGACACTACTACGGGATCCAAAAATTCTTAATGACGTTAAAATAATTAACAAATACCCATGTGATATAAAATTAAGTAAAAACAATACTTACTCATGCAAACGTGGACAACTCGCAATAATAGCTTTAGTCACTGTTTTTTTTAATGCATACGTGGACTTTAAAAATCTGCCTATAGAAAATATTATTTTCTCTTCATTCAATCCTTTTTCAGTATTGTTTGGTTTTAAGTACTCCCAATTCGGATACTTGTAACGGATAACGGCAATGGTCTGGCTGGGATTCGGAAAATTTTCTGAAATATGAAGGCTATGTGTAAAATGGTTGTTTATGTATGTGGTCGTGTCGGCAAGGGATTTGGCTACCTTAACATAAGAAGAACATGAAGATGTTATATATGCTATACATGCATCATAAGTTAGATTTAATCTAATGTAATTCGAGTAAATTCGCAAGGTTATTGTTATTTATATAATGCTTAATAAAGCAAATGTTGTTTTTTGTGGTACCTTTGAATTTTAACATTTATATTATTGCCCTAGGAAGTGGTGAAGGGTGGGCGTTTTGGGGGACTGTCTTATGTAATTTTGACGTTCGAATAGGGCTGATTCTCAGCCTAGTTTGAATAAATGACTTTTGATTTTGATTTTGATTGTGTTGTAACAGGTATTTTGTTGAAGGTCCTTTTTTTTTGGGTAGGAAATTATCAAATAACTTCTCCCGCTCTGACCGGAGCGGGAGGGTCGTCAGATTCTGACGGACTACAACCCACCCATGTTCCTTCCATTGCCTGTGTTGCCAGGGGCTCTGGTAACCCTTTTGGACTTTCTCGCGACCCGGCAGGCATCGGCCCTAGTGGACCCCTACATTTGTGCTGCCGACATCTCTTTGAGGCGCGCGTGGAACACAACGCGCTGTCGACCCCGGCCTGGTCCTTATCGGACGGCGAGCTACCCATTGCTCACCGTCCGCAAGCCCGCGCTTACGGTAGGGCCGGAAATCTACCTGGGATTCCCGACGCCCAGGGCGTCTCCTGCGGCGGCTAGGGGCGAGAGGGCGCGAAATTTGCCTTTCCCTCAACCATCCCGCCTCCTCCTTTGCGAGCATAGTACTTCGCAAAAGGAGGTGACGGCTGCCCATGCCCTCTCGCTCCGTATCATGGCCTGAACCAGGGCTGGACGCAAGAGAGCTCCGCCGCCAATCACCTCTTCGAGGCAACGGTGGCGGTCTGTCCAAGCCGGGCAGTCCTCCATCGGATGGATGAAGTGGATCGCCCAGAGGACAAGGTGGAGCATACTCCACCTAGTCCTCTGGGCGATCCACACAGTGGTGAGACCCGGGCGTTTCTTCCCGCCTTATCCAACACAGGAACCTCCCGAAGCTGCCGTGTCCGGTAAGGACCAGCGTCAGACGGAAGATGAGGACACCGTGTCCTCATCTTCCGCTTGACGCCACAATTGTGGCGTGCCCAGCACTGGGTTGCAACAATCACACTCTCCATGTCGCCATGAGATCCCGCCGGAGCTCTGTCCGCCGTGCCATGATTTCTGGCGGCAGCGGAGTTACGCCCCGGCGTTTCGCCTCCTCGAGCCACTGCCATACGTGCGCGAGGTCTTTTGCCTACAGATCCTATGGAGGTAATCCGGCCAGGAGGCTCGCCGCCTCACCGGAGACCGTGCGGTATCCCCAGACCAGCCGGATGGCCGTGACCCTTTGGGCCGCGCTCAACCGACGGGCTGGCACGCCGGGGAACGTGCCCACACAGGTGCCCCGTAAAGGGCCATGGACCGCACGACCCCCGCATAGAGCCTCCGGCAGGAGGTGTTTGGACTCCCTAGACTGGTCAGGAGCCGCTTCAAGGCAGCCTTGGCCCGCTTCAGATTGGGAGCCAAACATCGGAAATGCGCCATGAAGTTCTACCGGCTGTCGAGGACGAGTCCCAGGTACTTCATCGTCGACTCGACGCCAATGTGAACCCCTCCTACCGTTATTTGTGACCCCGATGGTGGCGCGTTCCGAGGACCATGAAAACACGTGGCCTCGGACTTGTGCAGGGCCACCTCGAGTCCCAATTGTCGGATCCTGTCGACGATTGTCGCAACCCCGCGTGCTGCTACTTTAGCCGCCGCCTGGTGCGACCTCCCTTGCGCCTGGACTAACCAGGACCAACTATTGGAGGTCTAATTGGATATTTATTGAATGAAAGGTTGCTGTTATTATTAAAATTGCTGATATATACATATGTTTTTCAAAGTAATAAATTAAATTTCCTTATAATTCAATCATCTGCCTGCCTTTTCCCAACTATGTTGACCCGGGTCGGCTTCCAGTCTTACCGGATACAGCTGAATACCAGTATTTTACATGGAGCGACTGCCTATCTGACCTCCACAATCCAGTTAATGGGTAATACGATACCCCTTGGTAAGACTGGTCGTCTGACTTTCGAGCTTCTGACGACCCGTAACGACGACGATATAAAGGCAGCCTTAAGACGCTGACAACACCTAAACCGCGGTCACTGTCAGATTGCATAGAAAAGAAAGAGAAGCGCGATGACACAACTCTTGTAATTTATTGCAAAATATGAAGCAATTATCTAATTACTCAAAATGGAGTTGAGAAATCGAAAATAAAAAACAACCAAGTTCTGCATTCAAGTAAGACGTTCTTGTTATTAATTAAATACGTAACGTATGTTGATATTTAATAGAGATATTTTGGATTAGAACTCAAGGTAAGAGGTTAGTTTAACGTTAGTTTGTATCGACATTTTTTTTTCAAAACGTGTTTTGGTAACAACCAAGTTCTGGGAAATATGTTTAAAATTAACATATATTTTTTCCACTACCTCAAACTATACAGGTTCGGCAATTTTTTTTCTTAAGAGAAGCCTATTTTGGTCAATTGGATCTTGTCAGCGCCTTAAGCGCAACGCACACATAAGCACTGCACCGGATCAGCAACTCAACTCGAGCCATTCTCCATTTTTTCTATGAAAATCCATACTGCATTGTACACTTATAAGCTTCGTGACGACATCCCCTTGGGTCAAGATCAGCTAGTAAGAATAAGTTGAGGTGATGACGATCTGGTGCAGTGCTTGAGGAAGGAAGCCCTAAAGTTAGGTGGAGAAACGATCTTCGCAGGTAGACTGGTCGCATCTAGATGTGAGAAGCCGAGGATCAAGTTAGATGGCATGCGATTGGGGAGATCTTTGTCCAGTAGTATATAGCTATAGGCTGATAATGATGTGGTTATAGAGGTATGCGGAACTGGGTGGAAAGTTCCTGATCCTTATAGAAAAGAGACGATCCTCTTATAGGACGACTGTTGTGTTTGGTGGGCTACCGCCCAGCGGTTGCTGTCGAGTTTCTGTATATATCCCGCTATGTAGGATTTTGTGTGACGTCAGGCTTGATGTTCACATGTGGCGTTATAGATGCCGCCACGTGGTAATATGAACAGCTATGATAGATAATGATGCAGTTGACTTACCAGTGGCTCTGCAGGCATCTTCTCTTCCACCGAGACATTGATTAGCCAGTACTTGTGCTAAGAATGCTAATTCTTTGTCCCATTCCTGTAATTGCATTTTTTTAAGTATAGCATTGTACCTGTAGCAGTAGCAAAGTATGGCACATACAGTTATAGTAAAAGGTCGTCTTTGTAGGGCGTCTCTGTCACTCTTGGCTAGGGGCAAACGAACCACCAGCCATAACCACCGGTGGCTGTCGACTCTTGCTGCGGGTGGTCACCACCGGCCACATGTGTGCGACGAATCCATACAAAACGTACGCCGCGAACGTCGCTTTTAGCGATAAGACCGGCCATTGTGTCACCCTATGTAAAATTTCTACATTTATTTCTGTAATTTTTATAGTGTACATAATAAATAGTATTCTATTCTAAAACGCATGAAAAAACATGTCAACTGGTCGCTGGGCTACTGGTGGCTCGTTTTTACCTAGCTTTAGCTGCGACAGTCTCTTTCTGAAACTTGATGTGCCCGGCTAGAGGTGTGGGTATATTGATGGGTATGGTACAGCAGGTCTTTTTTTTTTTTTTTTGAGGGTGGGAAATCATCAAATAACTTCTCCCGCTCTGGGCGGAGCGGGAGGGTGTGTCAGACTCTTACTGACTAAAACCCACCCGTATTCCTTCCTGTTGCCTGTGTTGCGGGGGCCTCGGTGACCCATAAGTACCTTCCCGCGACCCCAGCAGGCATCGGCCCTAGTGGACCCCTACTGTATGTGCTGACGACATCTCTTTGAGGCGCGCGTGGAATACAACGCGCCGTCGACCCGGGCCTGGTCCTTACCGGAAGGTGAGCTACCCATTGCTCACCGTCCGCAAGCCCGCGCCTACGGTGGCCGGAAATCCGCCCGGGATTCCCGACGCCCTGGGCGATGGTACAGCAGGTCTACTATAAACTTTTAAAATATTTGCCAAGTGCAGGGCAGTTCAACTCAGCCTGTTAACCTGACAGGTTTTGTGCCTGCTGTTTGTCAGCCTGCTGAAATGCTCTGATGTAGTCACTCAACGGTTTAGGTCACGTGATCGCTGGCTCGCCTGCTACTTGGTGCGCTCATGGTACAAATTAGTACGACAGGTTATTTTTCGTCTAATATTGACCTGCTATAAGAGTTTATGGTAGGCCCCCAGACCATCGAACTGAACAAGTTTCTACATGGGACCAATATCGTAATCGCGAAACTATTATCAGCCTTACATGTGGGTCGAGTACGTACAGTGTGGTCATACTGAAGGATGCTTCAATATGACGATACCGTTCTGATACTTTGCTGTATGTGTTTAATCCGAAACATACCATCTCCATCACATGTTGCTTGTTGGCCAGTCGTATTTTGGTCTTAGTTAGTTTAGTAGTTAGTGTTTGTATAAAACTTACCAATTTCATCAGTCCGTACGCTCTCGGTAGAATTTCATCATCCTTTCCTTTCTCCGTGCCTGTGGCTATTTTACCTCTAATACTAAAACGTTAACAACTAGGCATTAGTAAATTTCAATTCGACTTTGCATAATTATGCAATGGTAATAATTATGTAATTTTTTTCTTAGTACTTTTTTAAAGCTTTGACTGTCTCAAAATCAAGATATAATAATATAATTACGAAACCAGACTTAACACCAAATCATGTTAAAAATAAAGTTCATTGCAGAGGATCTATCAATGTGCCCGTGCTTTGAGGACGCCTATGTCCAGCAGTGGATGGCTTTCGGCTGGATAATGATGATGAACTACTTACTCGTTAACATTGGCTAGTATAGTCTGTACCATCTTAGGAGTAACCTGAACTTTTACTGGGTTTCCACAGCGAGATCCAAATGCATGATTCTGTGAAATAAAAACGATTTTTATATAAACAGACCGACAGGCCTCCACAACACAGGCAGATAAGGTAGAGTGCCTTGTTCGTAAAGTGGTAGCAAGAGTGACTGCTTTTCTTTTGGGTGAGAAATTATCAAATAACTTCGTCCGTTCTGGGCGGAGCGGGAAGGTGTGTCGGACTCCTACTGATTTAAACCAATCCGTGTTCCTTCCGTTGCCTGTGTTGCCAGGTGGCACGGTATCCCTTTCGGACATTCCCGCGACCCCGGCAGGCATCGGCCCTAGTGGACCCCTACACTTGTGCTGATATCTCCTCGAGGCGCTCGTGGAACACAATGCGCCGTCGACCCAGGCCTGGTCGTTATCGAACGGCGAGCTACTTATTGCTCACCATCCGGAAGCCTGCGCCTACGGTGGCCGGAAATCCGCCTGGGATTCCCGACGCCCAGTGTGTCTCCTTCGGCGGCTAGGGGTGAGAGCATTACTGCTTCGCAGAAGGAGGTGACGGCTTCCCATGCCCTCTCGCTCCGTATCATGGCCTGGATCAGGGCCGGACGCGAGAGATCTTCACCACCGGTCGCATCCACGGCGGTGCTCTGCCCAAGCCGGGCAGACCTCCACCCTATGCTCGACCGTGTGCTTTGGGTGAATTTTACCAATGAAACTGAACGCGATCAGCACATCAAAACTCCATTCAGGATCTGCCATTGACATCATTATTAAGGAATATTGACTCGGACAGCTCTTGAAATTCGCCCTTAGCGGTACTTACGTCGTCATAGTACATGCACACGACATGAGTACCTTCTTTGCAGTACTTTTGTTCCGGACAATACTTGGACACGTAGGTCGATTTCTGGTTTAACACATCATCGACGATAGAACATCTCGTTAATTTTATAATTACAAGGATCAATGTGATAATCTGGAATGATGGAATTGTGGATAAAACAAGTAAGGAAGAAGAAGAAAACATTTCAATACAGAACTTTGCATTTTGCCATGTGTTACTATAGGATTTTTATCAGGTATTCCAATAGAATTCATTTGTTTAACAAAACTACTATTTGTTTTTTTATGAAATATAGGTAAGCAAAGATGCATACAAGAAAAAACAAGATGATGACAACAAGAAAACAACCTCTTCAATAAAAAAAAAAACTAAAAACTGTCAAAGAAGAAATAAAAACTATCGAAGACGAAACAAAATAAAATCTTATTTTGATCTTTTCTTAATAAATATCTTACCTGGCTAGAGAAAATATGGATGGATTGTGTGAGGAATGATATGGAAGTGAATGAAGTGAATGATAGCGTGACGGTTGATAGGGGTGAATGGAAGAAGATAACGCGTTTCGCCGATATCCCAAGTAACATGGTACAAGGGCAGAAAGATGTAGTTTTTGAATAACAGGAAGAGACAGGAGAAAAAACAATATTAATACTTACACTTAAAATCATTGTTCTATGTTCCAAAGTACAAAGTAGACATAATACTATAATCATTCAGCTCATTCCAATTGTTCGTTGAATTTGTTTAAAATGTCTGCATACCACAATGTAATGTTTCATGACATATTAAGAAAACATTGATTTTATCATTTTCATTTGACCTATTTATATTTTATTTACATTGTATTTTTTACTATTAATTTACATTAATTTGTCAAATATAAGCATTTTATATGATGTTGGAGTTTTGTGATTATTTACAAAACGTTGTTGCTTTGGTATTTAAACATATTTGTAAACACTTGACAGTGTTTATTTCTGAAAGTCTATTTTCTATTTTATTTCTCAAACGCGAGATATATAATATTTCCAAATTATTTTTCGCTTAGCAGTTCTGATTTCTGTGGGTTTCTGTTCCTGTGTGTGTTCTTGTTTTTGTTAGTTTTATTTCTTTAATTTCTGTAACCATTGTCTGGATTTATCGCTATAGGTTCAGTCCAAAACATAGTATTGAACGCTCATTGTTCTACTGGCTTCATTTCATTCCTCGTTTTAGTAATACCTATGGTGTTGCCTTTTTGTGCAATATTGAACTTAGATGCACAGTAGAAATGGTTTTCATGCAGCCGTATACTGATTTGTCACAAAGTGCCTTCATTATTACTGCAATTTTGAGTAAAGGCTCCTACATACTGGCGCGACTTGTCGCGCGACGCGACGCGCCACAAAGGCACCGCTTGTAGCGCTACACGCGGTGTCTTTGTGGCGCGTCGCGTCGCGCGACAAGTCGCGCCAGTATGTAGGAGCCTTTACGATTGGAACAGTTTATTGTAAATGTTTGTCTTTCATGATTGAGAAAACTAGAAGACTTCTGAAACCTTTGTTGGTTTTAGAAGTCTTATAGTTTTCTTAATCATCTCGAGTTCTCCCATATATCCTAACTGCTTCCAAATATATTTATAAAGCTTAACCAAACCCCCAATAATTGCTTTTCGTAATTATTATTAATTTTTATAAGTTCATCCTCAATTTAAGCAATTTAGTATATCAGCTTATTGCGTCTTTTTCTTTGCCTCGCCCTTTTTCTTTTCATTTACGTCAGATTGTAGGGACACAGTCAGTGTCTAGTTGAGTAGTAGCCAATTCGTAAGACCTGAGGCTGCCTTTGTCACATTTAAAATACTGCCTGCCTATTTATTGGCTTATGTCTACGACATTGCACATTATCTTTGGCATTCCACCTTTAGCAATTTACGTGTTTATTTTGTGGGTATGTACAATGCTTCTATTTTCTTAATGTCTCTCGGCAATCATCACATTCTGAATACAAACGAATGCTAATTTCCATGTCCATCAACGATTAGATTTATCGTGTCTAATAATTTGAATTCAGAACCAAGTAGTTCTGAATTTTCTATCAGTTGCAAAGGGCAATTGATAGAAATCCGACTACCGATGAAACACGCAGTTTGCCGAGAGACATTAAGAAAATAGAAGCACTATATGTAGGTAATGCGGGAGGAGATAAACACAAACATAAAACATTTGATAAAAGAAAGAAACCTTTTTTTATTCAATGCATCGCGAATCATAAAAATATCATATAATATGTATAAAGTTTACAACAATTAGTACATTATATTTACAAATAAAAGCTGTTAACGTACAATTTACATGAACTAAACATACTAAAACTAATTACATCGCAATAGTAATAGACACAGATATTTGTGATATTATGTTACGGTTTGAGATACTTTATTTCACTCAAAAGGAATACACATATTCACATAATTATATGAGAAAAACATAATAGTTATAAGTTAAGCGACGGAATTTTACCAAACGGTAAAACTTAAATTAAAAGTTACAAAAATAATTGGAAAAAACTTAAGGTTAAGACATTTTCATGGTGCTTTAATAGCTTTTTAAAAGATGGAAGACATTTTGGATGTTAAAATGTGTGTTGTTACAATAAAAATAGATCTACATGGTAGACAAGTTCAAACACAGATTCTTCGCGCATCTTCTTTGTCACGTTTCATGCCTACACGCATATCCCGATGATGGTCTCTTCTACGCGAGCAATCTCACAAAAGCAAGCGTTGAGCACCTGGGAATCTACATATACTGGCAGCAACGGTGCACGCTCCTTGGGAATATAAAAGAGTTTCAAGCATAGTCAGAAGCCAAGAACTCTAAGAACCAGTCTTACAAGGGATATTGTATTCGGATAGGCAGCCGTTCCATTTAAAATATTGGTATTCAACTGCATCCGATTTAACTGGAAGGCTCTCTTTCATCTTTGACGCTTGTTTCAATCTTGTTCTCTCACAATATTGGTCTATCTTTCTTCAGGTATTTCTTTTTGCGAATAATTTCAACTTGAATTTTTTCAGTTTTTTGCGTCGTAGTTGGCAGCGTCGGTCGTCCGTTTTCGATCTGAAATTACTGGACAATTCTTATTGAATAGTGATATGGGATGTCAAGAGTAATTTCTTAGCATAAAGTAGACAGTTTTTCACCTTGACAAGATTTCTACTACCTTATTTTTAGGGTTCCGGAACCCTTATAAGGGTTTCGTTTATTCCTTTTGAGGTACAGACAGACAGACAGACGAGTGATCCTATAGGATCATCTATCTGTCTGTCTGTCTGTCTGTCACAGCCAATTTACTCCGAATCAATTGGACCGATGAAGTTGAAAGGTGATCGGCAGATTTCGTACCGCTTACTTTTTTTGTTGTATTGTTATAGAATTTATACCACATATTAAGGCAACTAAGCCATTTATTTTCATGTAAGTGTACTCTTTTTAGAAGTTCGGATTAATTAATAATATAAAAAAAAGATTTTAATAACTACACGTAATTTAATCGTAAACTAAACGCAGAAATGTTGGTATTTAAGCTATGCTCGCCATGAGGGTATTACATAAAATAAATGTACTTAAAAAAAAACTATTAACGGTATTGTTTTATTTACCTACACTCAAACCCCATCAGGACTTCGTCATTATCAAACTGTTGCAGTCAGCTGCTGGACATAGGTATCTCCTAATGCACTCCGCTGAGTAGGTATGATCCTCATCTCAATTTACCTACTTGATAGTAAGTAAAACACTATAAAAAATAGCGACAACCAATCTAGAACATAATACTTTATTACCGAAACAATGTTTATGTGCCTTTATGTAACAATCTACATTGGTACCTTGTACCATAACTTTTACGTCCCAAGTTCTAAAATCCAAGAATTTAAAAAGGGCTTATCTATCATAACTACCAATTAAAGCAAAAAACTATTCCAAAACACGAAATTTTATTAGCCGTACGAAATTCCCATACAAACCTGTTCGCCTTTGGTACACATGAATTTCTGTGAAAATTTGGATGTGGCGGTCATTTTTGAGGGGTAAAAAAGAAAAAAAAAGTTTTGCAAGCTGTACCATGTGACATATTAAATAAAATTACTTGTGGTAAGGATTTCAGATATATCTTTTTTAGAATTTTAAATATATATACTTTTAAAATTATTTAAGAAAATCGATGAAAATTGACGTGCATAACGTGCTCATAGCCTGTGGGGTGAGCATTTCACGCACGTTCATTTTCTTTATTTTTTCTAGACTTGTACTCATGTACAAGTCCAGAAAAATAAAGAAAAATTGAACATAGAATCTTAATCGAGATTTTAATAATATTTCTCTTTTTCTAGACTATTTTAGAAAAAAAAAACAATTGAGTGTCTGTTTTGCTATCTTATTTAGAAACCCCATAGAAATAGTAAATAATATAAAATTGTCAACAGAATTAGCATAAATAAATTATAAAATATTCGATTAAGATTGTAAATGTAATACTTTGTCAATGCCTAACATTAGTAGTGCTATTCTGCTACAATCTTACCGTGCCAATTTTGGTGAAGTGAGCGTGGAGTGAGCTGTTAGTGTCATCCCACCTGATGTTAGGGATTGACTTTAATTTACGAGATTTTAATAATATTTTTATGACGAGAACGAGAATTAGACCAACGAGGTAGTCAGTAAAATACTAATGGCAACATATCTCGTAAATCCGAAGCATTGTGCAACATACGTGTAGTAAAATATGAGTCATATCCAGATATTCACTACATTTTTGATAGATCTTACTTGGCAGTTGACACACGGTACGTTTATGATGGCGGTTTTTAATTAATTCGTGTGGGATCCGTGTTCAGTTACTGATCGCGCTTACGACTCACTTCATCTAGCGATTCACTTCGGCGCGGGCGGTTGCTATGGCAACGAGAATCGAGTGAAGTGATAAGATCACGAAACTCGCGCGTCACGCTTTCTACTCACTTCACCTAGTGATTCAAAATCCAATGAAAAATTGGTGGTTGCAATTTTTTTTTTAAATAAAAAACCAAAATTGAGTTTCGGACTCGTATTTGTGTTTTGCTATTTTATTTAAAAAAAAAGCCTAAATAGTAATGTTTAGACACTTAAATGCTAGCTTTGAAATTATATAAAATAATCAATAGAATTAGGATAAAAATATTATTAAAATCTTGATTATCATTATGATTAATGTTGCTGATTGCTTGGTCAATCCCTAGTATCAGTGGGATGATACTGCCAACTCACTCCACGCAAGTATTCACGGTGAGATTTTTGCGGAACCGACATACAGGTGGGATGACACTGTCAGCTCACTCTACGCTCACTTCACCTAAGCTTTCACAGTGAGATTATTTACAGAATACACCGGCTACAAGTGAATCTTTGTCATGCGACGACCGTACACTTCAACTAGTAACTGTGACCTTGACGTGTCCTGAAAATGATTGTGTTAGGACCTAGATACAGCATAATTTGTCGTTGTTTGTTATTTGTTGCTATTTATTCCCCGTTCAAAACACAATCTGCCCTAATCTTTATTAGCTATTCTATTTTGTACTTACTTCAAATACTCGTCTATGACCAGGAGATATCTTCGTTCTCCGTGCTTTGTGCTCAGGATACGAAAACGGTCTACTACCAAAAGTTTTGATAGCCTGATCTATGTTTATTGTGTTTATTTTTCTCTTATCGTCCAACATTTTTTTTTGTCCCTTGTAATTCTTTTTCTTGTTAAATATTGTTTTGACAGCACTGTGACGTGACTCATTAACTGTTGTACGCAAACTTTTGTGATTGCGCATATCCAAATGATCTTTTTCTTTATTTGTATCTATTAAATTCTTATCGTAAGTGTTTATCTTTTCTTGTTTTCTAGATGCGGGATAATTAGTGTAAACATCATTTTCATCATTGTGACCATCCTTATTACCATGCTTACTAAAATAGTCATTTTTATGATGATGTTTTTTAGCCAAGATATGAATTAAATTTTCATCTATACCATTGTAAAATTCATCGCTGTAATTACCTCTTCGATTTATGTAATCAAACATCTGATTTTCTTTATCACTCTGTATACTTTCATTTTCCAACTCAATATCTGATTTATGTTTCAAATAATCCGTTAATTTTTTAAATTCATCTTCAAGTTCATCAGATTCCTGTTGTGTTTTTGATTTTAGTGCGGCTTCATAAATTTTTCTCATTTTCAAATCAAATATATCCCTTTCTTCACCTTCAAGTTCAATATTCCTTACTGCTCTTTCTAAATGGTCAAGAATTTCTAAGAATGAGTTTTCTTCTTCTGTATGATCTCTATAGACATCGTTGGCAGCTATTCTATCATCATAATCACTGTTTTTCCTTAGATCGTGGTCAAAAATATTATCCTCCATGTTAGTATAATGATCATAATATTCTGCTGTCCCTTCCACACTAGCTGCAACATTGAACTCTTTCTCATGCTCTCTCGAAATTGCTTTGCGATATCCATGACTTATATCATTCTTATGCATATTTAAAAATTCACTGTCAGTCTGTGGGTATGCTTCATCATCTGAAATTTCATTTTCCTCCATCGATGTTTGAAAGAAACTCGCGTTGCCGAATCTGTGAAATTAATAATATTTACAATAATCGTTTGTTATGATGATAAAAGGTTCACTATTAAATTGTCCGTCACCAAAGTAGCGTTGCTGTGTTTCGGTTTGAATAGCATGGGTACCGGTGTTATTAGAGGTACGTGAGACATTTCAGCTTCGTTTCTGGGATGGCAACACCCTTGTAGTGCCTCTTTTATGGCATGTTCATATACAGCGGTGTCCACTTACCTACCAGCAGTCGACTTATGAAAAATAAAAAACTTTTCACAAAAAAAAAACATCCGACTTCCAAAAAAACTACAAAATGAAAAATTACTTTAATTTCGGAAGCCGGTGTCTTTGGATCTGTGTTTTAGTTTTTGCCACCGACTTCCAGCATTAAAGTTATTTTTCACTTTGTAGAATTTTTTTTGGAAATGTTTTTTTTTTTGTAAGAGTTTTATTTATTTTTCACTTTTTAGTGAGTCGGCATGTAATTTATCTAAGTTACAATAGCCTAATATCAACTGCTCATCACTTTTACAAAATATTGCTTTTGCCGATGCAGGGATGTCAATTGTTGAGGAGTTCTCCTGGTAAGAACCAGGAGAACTGCGACTCATCATATGCATTCTGACGAGCATACATTGCATAACAAGCATATTATAGTACCTATTCGAATCGCAACCCGTTAAATACTTATTATTAAGTAGTTCCGGTTGCCATCTGTGGTCTTCATCATCAGTTCCACTTCACCAAATGGTGCTGTCCGAGAGCAAATGCACGAGTTACTATCAAAAATACCCAAATCGCTATAGGGTGTGCCTATAAAATTTGAGGATTTTCCTCGATTTCTGTGGGATTCCATCAGATTCTTACTTGGTGAAATGGGACCACCTCAGGAGCATACCCTTAGAAATAAAATAAAAATTCAAAATTTGTCCATAATTCCTTTTTGGAAGTCAGTTAAAAAATGGATTACTCACCTACGATGAAATTGCATTTCAACGTCATTTTCTGGTTCATACGAACCGTTGGGAGCGTCGTGTATTTCAAATATTGGAAGCACCATCACATTTGATTTACCATCACAGACTCCGTCAGGGTCGTCACAAGGTTCCGTCTCATGCGACTGGTCTATAAGAAAGAAATATTTAGTAAAGTTTTTATGAAAGATATATTTTGTATTTTTTGCAATCTGGGCAGCTTTGAAAACAATATTTTTGTAGCTTGAAATGAAATGTAGCAGCAGTCACACACATGGCTAATAAACCCAAAAAAATCTTTATTAATAATACATATTTCATTACGTACCATATTTATCCAAATTGAAATTATGCCATTGAATTTCTGTATCTGCAACCGAAAAAATATTGTTACAGTTTCAAAAATAATAACATTTCTAACATCACATTTCCAAAGACAGTTTTATGTTGTAGTCCCATGTACTATATATAGGTAATGGGAGCAAGCCTATTTGTCACCGATCACAGATCCAGACTCTGGGTTAACTTAATTCACTACCCAAGAAATTCATTAATAATACAAAATACAATAATGGAGCAATTAATTTGCCGAAACAAAAATCAATCTGCTTAACGTTTTCCCAACTATGTTGGGGTCGGCTTCTGCCTATCTGACCTCAACAACCCACCGACTGGATAGCACGATGCCCCTTGGTAGACTGACTATCAAACTTTGGGCTAATGACTACCAGTAACGACTGCCAAAGATCCACGAATGACAGCCGGGACCGGGAGCTTGTCAAAGATCTAGAAATACCTTTTTTTTTTTTGGGTGGGAAATCATCTAATAACTTCTCCCGCTCTGGGCGGAGCGGGAGGGTGTGTCAGACTCTTAGTGACTAAAACCCACCCGTATTCCTTTCTGTTGCCTCTGTTGCGGTGGCCTCGGTGACCCATAAGTACCTTCCCGCGACCCCGCAGGCGTCTAGAAATACCTTGTGGTATATTAGCAAATATGAATGAAAATTTAAAACTCATATTAAAAGAACACCAAATTAGACGATTGTATCCAAGATAAGTATGCTTGGAAAAATGCTGGTCTACCTCCATAGGACAATCTAGAGACTAGACAAAATCAAACTGGTTGTGGTTGCTATTTTAATTACGTAATTTATTATTTTTATAACATTGTTTTTATATTCTTTGATAACCTTAACTCACATACTGACCTATTACTTTATTTTTTTAGGAAAACTTATGATTTTCCAATGTTTGTAAATATGTGAGCACCATTATCTATCACATAATAAAATTACAAGATGATTATTAACATTAACTAAATTAAATTAAAACTAAGTTAAGCCTAAAGGGCTTAGCCGGCGAGGCCTTCCTCGGGGCATTGTACCGAGGATGCTGGCGGCATTTCCTCGCTGAATTGCAATGCTGATGCGTTGCGCGAGAAAACCGCCAGCTTTTCGGTCACCAGTTACATCAACTAGACGCTTCGCGATTTCCGCGAATAACTTATGCGCACTGGGACCCCACAGACCGAGGATCTCGACGCCAAAGGGCACAAAGTTGTACTCTTTGCCAAGGCCTCCATATTTAGTAACTTTCAGATTTTCGGCATTTTCTTCCGCTGCACCCGCTTTAGAAGTAGTCCGTTGGAGGTGGGACAATACCAGTGTATCTACACAGGTAGCGTCCCACACGAGTATCCGTCCCAAACTCCACGGAACCACAGATACACCATCAGGTCTTTTGCCATCATCTCTGATAATGCCAGTCGGCTCAAGAAGAGCAGGCACATTGATGCTGGCAAGAGACCGGCGGATTATTAATTCATCTGTCATTGCTTAATTTTTAATTCCTTTTACCCACTGTGGTATAGTCATTTTATTCTAGGTGCATCGTTTTCATATAAAATTATATAATTAACTAGCTCTTGCCCGCGACTTTGTTCGCGTGGAAGTTGTAAGACATCACAATATCCTAAAATAACAGCCATATTTTTATAAAAAAATGTGTCGCTGGTCTAGTGGTCGCAAGCTCTACTATTGAGCATGAGGTTCTGGGTTCGATTCCCAGGTCAGACAAAGTGTTATTGGGTAATCCATCTGGAATTTCTCAGTAACAGTCTGAAGTCTGAATTTGTGCCTGGTTAATCGCAATAGGCGCACCCTCTATTACATGGAATCTAAACATAACTGGCGAAATGTGGGTGTATTATAGGTACACCTCTGCCTAACCTATCGGGGAATACAGGCTTACATAATCAGCCTATAATGTGACACAGGGGCACAATGGGACATATGGGACACAGGCCTCCTCTCTGAGAGGGAGTGGGCCGTCATCCACCACGCGGGCCCAGTGCGGGTTGGTAGATGTCACATGTCTTCGAATTTTTGGTTCTAGGACATGCCGGTTTCCTCACGATGTTTTCCTTCACCGTTTTGAGAGCAGTGGTGATGAAATAATTTACACAAAGTAAAGCGCCTGTCCGGGTTCGAACCAACTCGTAAGTCGCGGCCGTTACCACTGGGCCACCACTGCAATACAGGCTTGATGTTATGTTATTTTTATAAAACTTCTATACTTTTTTTTTTGATGGGATTTCATCAAATAACTTCTCCCGCTCTGGGCGGAGCGGGAGGGTTTTTTTTTTTTTTTTTTATTTTTTTTTATTTTTTTTTTTTATCCTTTATTAAAAAGAACCAGGTTCTTAATAATTAATTACAATCTAGCCTATAAGACTAATAAGTAATTTAAATCTAACTTAATTTTTTAACGTGATAATTATTTTAAAACTTAGAATAGTGTTGTTTGTACTTTACACAAGTTCGTTCCACTTTCTTAGAGTCTGATATAATAATATAAACACTTTGTTCATGTGTTATATGTGTGTCATTGTCACTAATATGTCTACACTGTTTACACTACACTAACTCAAAAGGTTTTGTTCGTTTTAGTCTTCGCACTATATTTGTTTGGTCTAACAGCTGGATTGCCTCGATGTTCACATGTTGGTGGAGTCGGTGTTCATGGGCCTCAGCAAATTTTTGGATTATGTTGGTGACGGATTCCATTTTTAGGTCACGATGGAGGTCGTCATTTCGTATATACCAGGGAGCATTAACAATACTCCTGAGTACCTTATTCTGGAATGTTTGAATAATTTTGATGTTGGTCGGTTTAGTACAGCCCCACAGTTGGATTCCATAGGTCCATATTGGCATAAGAATATGCTTATATAATAACATTTTGTTATATATCGATAGGCAGGAACCCCGTCCAATCAACCAATACATGTTTTTAAAACGCATGTCTAGTTCCTGTCTTTTCTTTTTAACGTGCGCTTTCCAGCGCAGTTTTGCGTCAAGCGTTATGCCAAGGTATTTAGCTGTATTTGCGTATGGCACTTGCTGGCCATTTATGAAGATTGGGTGGTAATGACAATTCCTGTTGGTGAAATCAATGTGAAGTGACTTCGATTCATTCAATTTGATTCTCCATTTTTGTGCCCAGTCGTGAACTTTATTTACAGCGATTTGTACCTTTGTTATTGCTTCCATATGGCATGACCCTGTAGCCATAATGGCAGTGTCGTCCGCAAAGGTTGCAATAGTATTATTTTCCAGCTCTGGTATATCATACGTGTACAACAGGTAGAGGACTGGGCCCAGCACACTACCTTGGGGCACGCCAGCTTTAATAATTTTTAACGTGGAGAAAGCATCCTCGTGCCTTACTCGAAACATTCTATCTGTAATGTATGATTGCATGATATCGGCAAAATCATTGGGCAGTATAAGTCTTAGCTTGTATATCAAACCCTTATGCCAAACTCTATCAAAAGCTTGTGCCACATCTAAAAATACTGTGGAGCAGACTTCTTTATCTTCAAGCGTTCTTTCAATGATGTTGGTAATTCTATGTACTTGATCTACTGTTGAGTGTTTCTCTCTGAAACCAAACTGATGGTCAGGGATCAGGTTTCTCTCGGTTATGATAGGTTTTAAGCGTTTTAAAAACAATTTTTCAAACAGCTTTGATAATATAGGCAGCAGGGAAATGGGCCTGTATGATGATGCTTCGTGAGGTGGTTTAACGGGCTTTGCAATCATAATCACTTCAGCAACTTTCCATGGCTCTGGAACATGCTTTAGCATGAATGCAGCATTGATGAGTCTAGTAAGCTTAACGATGGCTTTACGCGGCAGATGTTTTAGTATTTCTCCCGTGATAAGGTCATACCCTGGGGATTTTTTTAGGCTAGTGATTTGAATTTCCTTTGCAACTTCTTTCGGGGTCACAAGCTTAATTCTTTGATCTTGCAGAATGTTGTCAAACTGTAGGTTGTCTACAGATCCGTCATTTGGCTGAAAGGTTTCTTCTAAGTAATGTGCAAATTTTAGAGCTTTTTGCTCATTGCTTATGGCCCACTGCCATCTTTTTCTTTGAGTCCTTTTTTCATATAATAAGTCTATTATTTCCTTTGGGTAGGTATTTCCTTTGAATTTTTTTAATAGCTGTGGTGTGTTGTTCCATGCACATTGTTGAATATTGTTGCTAAACTTGTTTACTTCAGAATCAAGCTGATCTTTGTTTTTTAACGTAGTTTTTAGGTCAATAATATTTTGTAGGTCTAAGCTAAAACGTTCCCAATCCGTAAACTTGTTTACTAATGTCAGGTGGTTTTCTCTTAGTAATATTTTGTGACTTAATTGTAATAATATCGGAGAGTGATCGGAGTTCATGTGGTACCCCTCTTCCACACTCAGATAATTGGTCGATATATTTTTGACTATGAAAAAGTCGATAAGATCTGGTAGTTTCTGGTGGTCAGTCGGCCAGTAAGTAGGTTTTCCAGTACTTATGACCTCACAGCGCATGTCTTTCACTGCACTTAGAAGCTGTCTTCCCTTTGTTGAAGTTAATCTTGATCCCCAATGAGTGTTCTTAGCGTTAAAGTCACCGCCTAATATAAATCTCTGTCCAAGGAGTCTGAAGAAGTGTACATATTGTTCTTTGTTTATCATGTGTCTTGGGGGACAGTATACGGCCGCTACTGTAACATTAAATTTATTTGTTTTAACTGATATCGCCACAGCTTGCGTGTCTGGCTCCTCATATTTACACTGTTCGTAATGACAGATATTTTCTCTTATGATAACCGCGCTACCTCCTCGGGCCGTGTTGTTGGGGTGCAGCGAGTGATAAACCTTATAGCCTCTAAACTTTACGAAAGACTGTTTAGTAAAGTGCGTTTCAGAGATCAAACACACATCAATATTTTCTGTATCTAGGACCACTTGCAACTCATGTTGGTGTTGCAGCAGTCCGTTGGAATTCCACGCCATTATTTTTAGTGTGTTATTCATGATTGATTTTTGTAGTGCTTGATTCTAATTTTTCTAGTCTCTTGTCAAATGAAGAGATGCACTTCAGGATCTGGTTAAGCTTGTCCTCAAGAGTTGATGGTTGTATGCTTGGTTTTACCACTTGTGCATATGAGGCACTTTTAGATGTTGTAATTTTCGCGGTTGTCTGTGCAGACAACAAAACAAAGAGCACCGCTCTTTGTTTTGTTGTCTGTGTGTCGGTGTTACTAACGATTTGCTTAATGGCAAGGTTATTGGGTAAATTATGTTTAGAATTTTTGTTCTTCATCATTTGCATCTCCTTGGCGACTAAACACCCTCTGTAATTAGCTGGGTGAGGTAAGCCACAGTGGACACACTTAGGTTTATCTTGTGCAGGTTTGTTGCAATCAGCTGTGAGGTGTTTACCTGTACATTTAACACACCTTGGCTCTTTTGAGCAATACTTTTGGGTATGACCATAAGCCTGGCATCTCTTACACTGCGGTATTATTTTTGACGTTTTAAGCGGGTTTATTTCAACTTTACACCCTAGGATATGTTTAATGCCGTAAATTTTACTAACATCTTCGTCATTCTTGAACGATAATATAAACATGTTCAGCGGCTCTTTTGTTCTCCAGCTTAACTTGTTAATTGCAGTTTCTATCTGGAATCCCTGTGACGTTAAATCATCTTTAATCCGATCCGGTAGACAGGAAGAATGCAATTTTTTCGCCACTACTCTTATTGGCCTGGTCTGCTTATCCTCGTATGAGTGCCATAAACAGTTATTTTCTGTTAAGCGTCGAGCAATCACTCTGTAGGACTCTTCGGTTTTGGCATTTATTTTGACACTATTACCGCTTAACATTTTGGCGGTAAATGTTTCTACTGACTGGGATTCAGTCAAAAAGTCGTAGAATGTTTGATAATTCTTAACACCGTCCACTACGATTGGAGGCGGTGCTAAGATTTTTTTAATGGTTGCCTTCTCTTTGTTGTTGAGTTGCCGCTGCTGAGCGCTAGTTGTAGCTTGTTGTAGTGGTGGTGGAGGAGTGAGGGAGGTGTTTAACTTCCTTTTCTTCCTGTTTTTCGCCCTAATCCACCCAGTCTCTTTGGCCAGTTCATCCTCATCCGTGCAGTACTCAACGTCACTTTTAGTAGGCTGAGCAGGAGTTATGGTCTCACTGACCTGTTTATCTGAGGGTTCTTCTTGTTCCTTTGCCTTTAGGAATTTTAATTGACCTTGAAGATCTTGTACCTGTTCCTGCAAGGTTTGTATGTGGCCGTTCAGTTGACGCACCATTTGTTGCAGGTTTTCTCTGTCCGTTTTCTCCTGGATGTAACAGTCATACAACTGTTTCTCCAGATCAGTTTTTATTTTAACAGACTGTGTTGCAGCCATTATTTAGTTTTAAGGCGAGCGCGATACCTAAACAATTATAATAAATACTTCATGACGATTTCCGCACTTGTAACTGGGTCAACGCGGTGGCCCCGATAGATCGACGTACACTGCGACGACGATGTTGTGATGCGTCTGCAAAATACTCTTAACTAGAGCACGCGCGCGCGATCGGTACGTCCGTTCACAATAAAATAAAATCATCAAAATCAAATCAAAATATTTTTATTTCACATAAACCTACATGGGCACTTACGAAACGTCAGAAGCTAGGTGCACGGTTCCAATTGGTTGTTTCCTATGGAGAAGAGCCGGCAAGAAACTCCACGGTTACTCTTTTAAAAATAATTGGCTTTTACAATGTTTTCAAATTACACAAATTAAGTATGGGAGAACAGTGTAGGCCTGTCGAAAAGTACTTAACAAAAAAAAAAGAGAAAAGGAAACGGTCTAAAGAAAAAAAGATCTAGTCTATTAAGCCTACAACGTTCTCACATTCACAACGTACACAAGGATCCATGTAAAATAATATTAATAATATTAAGTCTGAAATATAAATTGTAGGTATATAATGTCAAATAGTGAAAATATAATGTCAAAAATGTATGTCTAAAAAATAATAATAATAAACATCGTAATTTGGGAGCAGTTAATAGATATTTCCATAGTTATGCCGTTTCTGGTGTACCAGGGAAGCCACATGTGCAGAAGGAATTATTGCCAAACTTCCTTGTCTTCAACGTAGTCTTTAATCTTGTAATATGCGTTTTTGATAAGGACACGTTTGATGTGGGTTTTGAACTTACCATCGCTAAGTTCTGTAACTGACTTTGGCAACTTGTTATAAAAGCGGATACTGTTAATAACAAATGATTTGCTTGTTTTTGTTAATCTAAATTTGGGTATCACAATTTCATGTTTACTACGTGTATTTATATTATGGAAATCACTTCTTGTTTTGAAAAGACATAAGTTCTTGCGAACATACAAAATACTTTCTAAGATATAAAGAGAAGGCAGAGTAAGTACATTAATTTCTTTGAATTTGTTTCTAAGGGACTCACGAGGACCCATTCTATATACTGCGCGGATTGCCCTCTTTTGTAAGATAAAAATTGAATCTACATCAGCTGCCGATCCCCACAGCAGAACGCCATAAGACATAATACTGTGGAAATAAGCAAAGTATACTAACCTAGCTGTGGCTATATCAGTCAACTGTCTAATTTTTCTTACTGCATATGCAGCTGAACTTAATCTACCTGAAAGAGCTCTAATGTGGGCTCCCCATTGTAATTTTGAATCTAGAGTAATTCCTAGAAATATAGTTTCTGTAATAGCATCTAGTCTCTTGCCATCAAGTTTTAAATTTAGATCCACTTGGGGTACATTTGGTAGTGAGAACTTTATACATTTTGTTTTGTTCGCATTAAGTAAGAGATTATTAGCTGCGAACCATTTCGAAAGAATATCCAGACTATCATTGACGTGTAAGACATCCGGATTTTTTCTATCTATTTTAAAAATAAGAGAAGTATCGTCAGCGAATATAATTATATCCGATAAGTTTGCCATCATGTAAGGAAGATCATTAATATAAACTAGAAAAAGGAAAGGGCCAAGAATTGAACCTTGGGGCACGCCCATCTTTACTAGAGACCCCGAGGACGTCGCCCCGTTAACGTTTACACAATAGTAGTTAAACACTCACTGGAGCGGGAGGGTGTGTCAGACACTTACTGACTAAAACCCATCCGTGTATCTTCCGTTGCCTGTTTTGCCAGGGGCCTCGGTATCCCTTTCGGACTTTCCCACGACCCCGGCATTGGCCCTAGTGGACCCCTACACTTGTGTTGACGACATCTCTTTGAGACGCGCATAGAACACAATGCGCCGTCGACCTGGGCCTGGTCCTTATCGGCGGCGAGCGAACCATTGCTCACCGTCTGCAAGCCCGCGTTTACGGTGGCCGGAAATCTGCCCGCGATTCCCGACGCCCAGGGCGTCTCCTGCGGCGGCTAGTGCGCGAAATTTGCCTTTCCCTCAACCATCCCGCCTCCTCCTTCGCGAGCATTACTGCTTCGCAGAAGGAGGTGAAGGCTGCCCATGCCCTCTCGCTCCGTACCATGGCCTGAACCAGGGCCGGACGCGAGAGATCTTTGCTGCCGATCGGCTCCGAGTACACGGCGGTGCTCTGCCCAAGCCGGGCAGACCTCCACCTAATGCTCCACCGTACACACACCACCGGAGGATACCGTTCGTGTCCTCTGGGCGATCCACACAGTGGTGACACCCGGGCGTTTCCTCCCACCTTATTCGACACAGAAACGTTCCGAAGCTGCCGTGTCCGGTGAGGACCTGCGTCAGGTGGAAGGTGAGGATGCCGTGGCGCCTCTCTAGCCACTCCTCAAAGAGGGGACTTATCGCCGCAATTGTGGCGTGCCCAGCACTAGATTGCGACAACCGTACTCTCCATGTCGCCATGAGATCCCGCCGGAGCTCCGTCCGCTGTGCCGCGATTTCTCACGGCAGCGGAGTTACGCCCCGGCGTTTCGCCTCCTCGCGCCACTTCCATACGTGCGCGTGGACTTTTGCCTCCAGATCCCACTGGATTTAAATTTTGACCTCAATATCGGCTTTAGCACACTCGAACACTACGAAAACGACACCCATGACGAAAAATTTAGAAATAAAGAAATTATAATTAAATCGTTATCTATTTGCAATGTTCTGGCTCGTCTATTTACAATTTAGAATGTTGCAATGTAGCCTATAGACGAATACAAACATAATGCAATATCACTCATCCCCCATAACAAATAGCGTGATAATATATAGCCTACTAACTGACCAGACTTATAGAGAATATCTATGCAAAATTTTAACTGAATCTATTTAGTAGATTTTGCGTGATGCTGGAACATACATTCAGACAAACTGACAGAAATTAAAAATAAATATATATATTTTTGGCATTAGAATCGATTCCAAACCTCGTAGCAATTACTTTTAAAAAAAAAATATTCGACGTACGATTTTTACTTCACTACGATTTTATTATAAGTATACATAGATGTACCTTTTTGAAGGGCGACTACAATCAATTCTATTTTTTTTGTTTAATTTGACGTTCAAAAGTGCCTTTTGTGTGCTTATTTGAAATAAATAATTTGATTTTGTTTGACTAACGTGCTTTCCGAGGTACGGAGAGGTTTTGGTATGTAATGGATGGACACCCATTCACGAACCGACTGCGGAAGCATAGCTTAACCTTCGACCGACCGGCTGTTATCATTTAGCCACGATTAATATTGCCGAAATCTAAGCAATTTTTGTATCAAGAAATCAAGATCACTTCACTGCTCTACTGCTTCCGGGAACCGTAAATAATTGTTGATAAAATTGCCCTACATTGCGCTTCAAAAACTCACTTTCTATGTTTCCGTGGGCGTCTTTTTCGCAAAGGCAGCCCGTGGAATCCCGGTACCCCTCAGGACAGCCACACTTTTCAGTGAAACCTGTGTCTGGTATCGGTGGATCTGTAGTGTATATTGGTTGTGAATGTGCCGGCCCGTCCGAGACGTTGCAGACTAGTTGAATGCTCTGAAAACAAAAATGTTCATGACTATTTAGCTTACATTTTAATGATAGGACATTTCGCTATGCTACAATAATGTGATGCAAAGTAATGAGAAACATGTCGTAACGTAAGTTTTACGTATAAGTGTGGGTGGTTATAAGACCTAAGAAATTATTGATGGATTGTGTGAATGATGATAGGTATGTCTCTTTCTAGCATTTCATATCTCGGGTATTAATTATATTTGGAAGAGGAAGGCAAGTTGGACTGACCACACATTTGAATTGGGATAAGTTGGAAGAAATACTGGTCGTTAAAGGAGATAGTGAAGTCCAAAGACTTAAGCTTGTCAATAAAAAGAAAAACATTTAACACCTTCATATTACCTTACCGACGACCTTAAAAAGGTGGCTGGGACCGACTGGATGCGGAAGGCGGAGGACAGGGTGTTGTGGCGCAGCCTGGGTGACTTACCAGCAGTGGACTGTTATAGGCTGAGTTGATTGATTGACATATTAATTAGGATATAAATATATTTTTTTAAAAACATACAAAATAAAAATATGTAAAAATTGTGGCCCATCAGCATCAGGAACAGCTGCCGGTGGTCAGGACTTTAGAGAAGAACCTTCTTACTAAGTGTGCCGTGTCCAGGGGTAGTAAGTCAAGATACTCGATTTTTTTATCTTTCTCTGCTTTCCGTCTAAGTCCATTTGAATAAGCCAAAAGAATACATCAAAACAGGCATGACTCATGGTTCATGTCAGCAATATTGATGCCTAATGCTTCCGACATAACCAAATAATTGTAGGTTTCGGTTGAGGAGAGGGATTTGAGGTAATTGGAATCCGAGAGTTGGATCCCACGGATTCCATAATCTCGTAGACTGTGCATTTGTCTACACGAAATTCCACCCTAATGGCGCTACTGAACGTTTCTGTTACCTTCAGTGGCTCTATCAGTCGCAAATTGTTGGGGGCAAAGATTATCAAGTCATTAGTGAAGCTGATGAGCCTCCCGATGAGCACCCTGGTCTCATTAATACGAAGCTCAATCCTGCACTGCCAGGCTGGTGCAGCGGGTTTCGGCCATACAGTTCGGTGAGTTTTCGGAAATTTGACACGAGCCATACGACGTACTGCAACAGCCGTGCAATTCAAGATTGAGAGTGTATCGCAAAGGTCTGCACTGCTTTCAATATAACTTGGTAACAGCGCATCCAGGGCACACTCACACTATTAATATTATTATTATAAGGGCAGGAGGATGTACTTGTTGACAGGCCTACACTGTCCTCCCATACCTATTAACAGTGTCATTTGAAAACATTGTAAAAAACAATTGATTTTTAAAAAAGAAACCGGGTGTTTCTTGCCGGCTCTTCTCCATAAGAAGACCAATTGGAACCGTGAATCTAGCTTCTGATGTTTCTTATGTGCATGTAGCTGTGAATGTGAATTATAATATTTGGAATCTGATGACGATGAGGTGTATAATATCTGGATGGACTGTGTGAAAGATAATATATTGCTAAAAAGGGGGTGGCTACCGATATGACCACTAATATAGAAGTACTCGTATGGAATAAAAATACATATTGTGCTGACCCCAAATAAATTGGGATATGTGTAGGAGAATGATGATGAGGTGTATAAATCATTCTTACGTTGTAAATATGCTGTGATCCGCTACTCAACACTTGGGATCTCATGTAGGCTGATATGCCACATCCAATGTGAGTTGCTTTACCATGGATCAGCTTCAGGTAACTTCTTGATCCTTTGTCTGAAAGTCTGTAGAGAAATGTTGGATCGTTATAAACATAGTAGCACCACACTCGTTTCAAAATCAAATTAAACTTCACTTTTCGTCTTATATTGACCTGTTATAAGAGAGTTTATGGAGTGTCGTGCTCCCCGTGACTGAAAAATCTCCTGTCTCCTTCTTTTCGTGAGTCATGTAAAAGGCGAGTGTACGTGAAAGTGGACTTAGATGCAACTCAAGCTGCAGACACTATACGTTAGACTTCACACGTACATAAAGTCACACCTGTACGTATTCTATAAAGAAGTTGGCTGAGGTACAGCACACATACAATTTGCCAGTTAACCTGAACGATATACAAATGAGAGTGAGTAGACACAAACAAAACTGCTCAGAATGTCTTTTGGAAAAACTCTAAGTATAATAATTTGACCGACCCGGGGATCAGAATCGGGGCTCCAAGATCAACATTATATTATTTTCATTTAAAGGTCCACTTACCTTTCCAACACTGGGCACTTATTGATGTTATTAGTGCTGATCAGTTTCTTGATTGCGTGCAAAGACTTGAATGCCTTATCTATTGAAGACCTGATCTTTTCATTATTCAAGCCATGATCTGTAGTGTTACGAGTCAAGTACTCCCAATTGGGGGCGTTGAAGTTGATCAGCGTTATAATCTGGCTGGGATTTGAGAATTTATCTAAAAATAATAAAAAAATACATCAGGCCTGTACGAAGGGGCTAAAAGTGTTCAGTACACCTACGTTTTACCAGTTATATTAAAGTCCCATGTAATAGGAGGCGAGCCTGTTTCAATTTCAGACTAAGTGCTAAAAGGAAAACCCAAAATTACTGCCCGACCTGGGGAGTTGATCCCAGGTCCCAGGTTCAGCAGTTGCACTCGCCACAGCTAGCAGGCTAGACCAACGAGGCCGGCGAAAATTACGTTCAATCCCACTACCTTATCTTGGATACCACAGAGTAACCGTGAGGGTCACACCATGAGTTTGACCGCCTATAGGTGGTTAATATCTTACCAGTAGCTCTGCAGTAATCCTCACTCAGACCGAGACACTGATCGGCTAATACTTGAGCTAAAGTTGCCAGTTCACTATCCCAGTGCTGAAATGAAGACCATTGTATTCAAATATTATTTTTTTGGGCCTTGTACACGCTTGTAGGTAATTAGTCGTTGTCATATGAAAACCACGGAGCAGTGGTGGCCCGGTGGTAACGGCCGCGACTTAGGTCGTAGGTTCGAACCCGGACAGGCGCTTTACTTTGTGTAAATTATTTCATCACCACTGCTCTCAAAAACGGTGAAGGAAAACATCGTAAGGAAACCGGCATGTCCTAGAACCAAAAATTCGAAGACATGTGACATCTACCAACCCGCACCGGACCCGCGTGGTGGATTACGGGCCAGTCCCTCTCACAGAGAGGAGGCCCGCGTCTCAGCAGTGTGAACATTCTAGGCTGATTATATTGTAAATATGAAAACCTGAAAGTTAGAGCCTAGGTAAGGCCATATACTGGTAATTCTCCGGACGACTTCTCTCACAAGGTATTCGATTGAGTACCTAGTCAGGTGTAATTATATAGTGAAATTATACAATTAAATATTTCCATTTCAAAAGAACTTTATGGGATCTAAGATTTTCTATAGACTATGTAATTTGTATTTCTATAACAGATTCCCTGAAAGATGTTTCAGATTTGGAGAGGGAGCGCAGAGCGTTGTCAGTCCGGGTGAACATGCTGGCCCGCAGGTTCTCTCCATGTACAGTTGCAGTTAAAATAGCCCTTTTTAAGGCGTATTGCACAACACTGTACTCGGGGGCCCTGTGGTTCAGATATACCCAAAGGGCTTGCAATGCTCTGCGTATCCAATATAACAACGCGTTCAGGGTGCTGTTGCGACTGCCACATGTCTGCAGTGCGTCGGCGATGTTTGCCGAGGCGCGCACTGACAGCTTTGACGCAGTATGTCGCAAAAAATCTGCCTCGTTACTTCGCAGGTTGCGTTAGCAGAGCGGAGAATATCTGTTTTAGTTATTAAGTACTAACATAGGCTAAGTAAGATTGTTACTAACACAATGGACCTCATTTGTTGTCTTATCAAATAAATGATTATAAATTATTATTATAGGACCGACAAACAATATACCATTCTCATCATTCCATACGCTCTTGGCAAGGGTTGGTCATCTATTCCGGTTTCCTCGCCAGTTGCTAACTTCATTCTTATTCTGAAATAAAACAGAAAAATCCATTTTGAAATTTAAGCATGGTTTAAGTTAGTACTCAGACATAATGTCCATATTGATAGGAAAAAGCATCCCCACATATCAAACATTGGCAAACGATTTTCATAACAAAAAATACGTACTTGTTAACTTGTTCAAGTATTTGTTGCACCATTTGAGGAGTTATTGAAACTTTCACATAGTGTTTGCAAAGCTGTCCCACGATATGGCGCTGCAAAGCAAACAAATGGATGAAAGGTAGATAAATAAATAAATCATGTGAAGAAGAAACCACAGGTATGGATTTTGGTCAGATCAAAGCGATTTGAAGGTAGAACTAAGACCACGTCTGGTCTCCTCAATTTTGCTTATTGCGCGGACCAAACGTGGTCTCGTCGTCTATACGAACAAATTTACTTACATGATTATAGTACTGACAAATAACATGGCTTCCCTCTATGCAGTTTTTCATTTTTGGACAGTAATTGGATACATACAAGGTGTTCTGGGACATTGAGTCGAGAACCAGTGAACATTTTGACAACTTCAGTATGAAGAGAATCAGGATGACCTGGAATATGTTGGAAATAAACGGTAAATTAGGGGTTAGGTCAGTCAATAACAGGTTCTTACTTCTTGCTGGGAAACAGGCCTCTAAACCTCTTATTCCAACTTGCTTGAATTGCGGAAAAACAAGGTTTTAACAAAGAAATCGACTATCTCTCTTTACCAGGCATTTCTCCTCGTTCTTTTTATGCTCAGCTACTCGTACGTAAAGCAGTATCATTCTATCTACTAACAAGTAATTATGTTTTGCTATCACACATTCGTCTAGCAAGAACAACGTACTCAAAAAATATCTTAAAATATTACCTCTGTTTATATTAAAAAAAATTAAGAATACTTACATTTAAAATCATTTTTGATAATCACTTTTACACTATAGTTTTAACAATTGCATAGCCCAGCACATTATCTCTGATTTCCTTGGTCAATGTGAACCTTAGTACATAGCAAATTCAGTAAAATGATTGCTATTATTTGTTATAATTCCATTTCACTTGACACTAACAGTAAAATCGTTTTTGTTGTATATTAATTTAATATTATTTTTAGCCTTATCATTAATACATATTTTATAAATGATTTTAATTTAATTTAATATTTCATTATAATGTTGACTCTTATTTCCTAAAATGTTTCACTTCGTATTTGCGTGATTTGCAGTTCCTTTGTGTTTTCCGTTATATTTTTCTTTATCGCTTGAAACTCGGTTCAAAACACGCTAATCGAACAATCTTTTGTTTTCTTAGCGGAAACCGATTTTGTTCGTATTCTTTGCTTTAGGACATGTTGTGTTTTTGTAGGTTTTTGAACACTTATTTTGTAGGTTTTGTTATGCTTTTTTGAATTGCCGATTTGATGACTTGGGTCGCTTTGTACAAAGTACTAAATGTTATTTATTTATTTTTAAACCTGTCACTTCAACTTTATCTTCATGTTTCATGTCCTTTATTATATGGGGTCGGCGCTATACGTTTTCTTTTTCCATTCTTCCAATCCACCGTCACGCTATCACTTTCATATCATTCCCCACATAATCCGTCCTTCTTTTCTTTGGATATCCTCTTCTCCATCCACATTCATCAACAATTACTATACTCTTTACTCTTTTAGTCACATGTAGGGATGAACTCCTCATTACATGCCCATACCAAGACAAATGATCGCCTTTAAACTTTTCTATCACTGGCGCTACTTTCAAACGCTCATATAAAGAAAGAAAGAACGAAAGAAAGAAAGAAAATAGATTTATTTGTCACAGAAACACGCGCACACAAAAGCTACATATACTCATTTCTTACTTCATTCTCGTCACTACAGACGTCCATCTCAACATTCAGCTGCATGAAATCTTGTTTCACCCGTATTTTTTCACGGCCTAGCCTCAACTTATGAGACACTATTTATAATATATGACTTCTATGAGAGTTGTCAGGTCTAAGGTCTGCATATGGATCATGATTCTTTATCTTTGCGGACAGTGGACAGTGAATCTAGTCAATACTTATTAATATCAATGCCACATAACGTGGCATTGATATTAATAAGTATTGACTAGACATATAAAAATTTTTGCTGCTTCTCTTTCAACTAATGATCATATCCTGTCTTGTCTTGTGCCATTTCTTGTCTCATATACAGAACTATTATGCATGTTTTTTAATAACAAATGAACATATAACGTACGAGGGTAATGATTGAAACCATTTAGAACGTTAGTTTGGAGTTAAATAGATATGTTTTATTTTAATACAGAGAGTGCGCTCAAAGTAAGCCAATATTTATAAGCTACATTTATATAACTTTACCTTAAAGCTACATGAATCTGTAAACCATATATAAAATATATCTTATAATAAATTAAAAACTTCTTTAAGCACATTCCAGAATGGTAATCAGCTACCATTCAGGACGGTGCTTAAATAAGTTTTTACGTGTATCGTTTAACTATAGTAGAAGTACAAAGTAATTCTAAAATTTAAAAAATCTTGGTTAATACACCACTCAAAATTAGCTTTATTAGCATAGTCTATAATTATTATGTAAGAGTTTCTCTAATCCTTGCATTATCAAAATCCATGCAAAAATCTCGCTCTCTCTGGCATGTAGAAATTGTTAGCAGGCGATTTTGATCTCGATCTTGAGCTCTCTCGATTTTTTGTGTGCATCCGTCGTAGCGATCGCTCATTTCTGGACTGAAATTTAAATGTACCTTATTAACAGACTCACTATTCCTAAAAGTTCGTTAGTTTACCGAGACTATACAAAACATTGACAGAATATAAACAACGTGTAAAGCTGTATATATTTATACAAACACATGGAGAATGTTTGAAAAATATTCGACTACATCATCGCTTACCATTAGGTGAGTTAATGGTTAAACGCGAGCCTATCAACAATACAAAAATAGAATCCGTCACCTCAAAACGAATAATTTTAAGTATTTGATTTCGTATAATTAAAATAAACTGCCTCCTTTGTCTAATGGTCGCAAGCGCTACTGCTGAGCATGAGGACCTGGGTTCGATTCCCAGGTCGGGCAATGTGTTATTGGGTTTTTCTATCTGGAATTTCTCAGTAGCAGCCCGGAGTCTGGATTTGTGCCCGGTGATGGCAATAGGCTCGCCCCCTATTACATGGGACTTAAACATAACTATTTAATGGGTCACCTCTGCTCAACCCTTCGGGGAAAACAAGGCGTGTTTTTATGTTATGGTATGTAAAATAAAATCTAAATTATCATCATTTTATGAAGCTCATTATACTGAACGTTTATTACAAAGTGGATTAACTGAAACTACACCACGGATGAGACTTGCTACAAGAAAATAAAACAAAGATGCTGTCGAGTAGTTTCAAATTAATACGCGAACTTAATCCTTAACTTACCTAAAACCTATAGTAATGTTACACCCTCACACCACAGTAAAAGTACTGTGAAACTGACCTTATTTTATTAATAAGGATGAGTATTTATAGGTTTCCGTTACACGTTGTATAATTTCAAATTAAAAGGGGAAATATGTAACTGCGCATCAAAAATTTGTTTTTGCTCCTCTAATGATGCACAGTTTTTTAATAATTCTCTTATTAATTTTCTGGCGTTTTCTCACTGTTGGTCGCAGTAACTAAGCTAGGGGCATCCCGGCCAAATGGGTTAGGTTAGAACTATGACAAACCGTGAGCCGAGTAAGCGCTACTTCTAAGTTGATCGCAGTTAGTATTTTTAGGACCCCAAGATAGGAAGTATTAGAGGATCACAAAAGAGACGCAATACAGACAGTGTTCAATACAATTTTTAGGAGCGCAAAATGGGAATTATTAGAGGTTCGATTAAATACATGCCAATTAAAAGCCGGCAAAGAATAATGACTAATATGAAATTTCAAGAAATAGTTGGAGGTCAATCTTATAAAATAAAGTGTAGTAAATGAAACTTACGTCAGTATTACTCCTGTTATTCCGACTACGGAGCTTTTTTCTAATATTATCTAGTTTTTCTTGGTAATATTTTCTTCTTTCAAGACTTAATGGATCATTGTCTTTATTTAGGCTTTTAACTCTCTTTCTATGCTTTCTCTCGGTTCTTTTTCTTTTTTCGCGATCTTTGGTTATCAAAGGGATATTAGGAGTACCATGGTTAGCTTTTATGTCTTTAAATCTATAAATTCCAGGTGTGGTGTCTTCTTGTGTATCTAGTGAATTATGTCCGAATTCTCTAAAGACAGCTCTATCAGCCTCGTATTTTATCTTACTTCTAGAAGCAGGTTCGTTATTATCATATTTTCGATCTAATTCGTAATTATGTTGATGATGAAAATTATCACTGAATTTGTACTCACTATCTAAATGATTTTCACCATACTTTTTATTTATGTTTTCATTATATTTGCGATCTAAATCATCCATGTGTTTGTGATCTATGTTACCGTACTCGTGATCAAAATTTTCGTTGGATTTATGATCGTAACTGCCCCCAGTGGGGGGTTTCATATCCCCATACCTGAAAGCATCCATATTATCTTTATACTTTTTTTGGTCAAAACTATCTATGAATTTATTCTTCCATTTATGACCCTGGATAGATGGATTATAATTTTTTACTCGTCCGATACTCTGGTCAACTTTGTAACGTGATCGTTGTTTTGGTTCTTCAGTGACTGTGACGTGGTTATCTTCTTCGTGTTCAGGTTCAAGCCTGTCACTAACTTTTGATTCTCCAAAATCTATTTCAGGAGCTTCCGTGTCAGCAGTATTTAGTAGAATTGGTTTTGGGAATTTTGAAAGTGCAGCATTGCCCACGATTGAACCATAAATTTTTCTTATTTTGGCATCAAATAATTCTTTTTCGCTGCCATCAAGTGCAATATGCTTCACTTCTCGCTCCAAAGTATCGAGAAGAGATAGTAGTTTGTTATCATTGTCATCTTTAATATCGATGTCCTTTTCATTATAGTTGCTGTTATTTTTTTGACTTAAGTATTGGTTGAAATTTATGACTGTTTCTTCAGCATTGTTTAAACCAGTATCAGGTACGACTGCTTCTGTCTGTGATTTCTCTAGTGTGGGTGGTTTTGATTCTTCTTTTGGGTTGTTTTGTTCGTGGTTGTCATTGAATATTTTATATCCTGGACGACTTTTTAGATAATCGTGGACTACTTTACTCAAATTAGAAAAATCTTTTCTTGGTGCAACATCTTTTTTAATAACTTTTAATGGCGCAGGCATACTTCTTCTTTTCGGCAGTTGAAATTGGGCTATTCTTGTGAATAAACTAGCTTTCTGAAAGAAGCGGTATTAAAATTTAATCAGTGATTGTAGTTGTACAAAATTATCATTTTTGTAATAATGGGTTTCTAAAACCAATAAATAGGCCACAAACGGTTATAAAAGACTACTTTGCTTACAATAATTGACTGAAACATAACCGTGGTATGTGGAAAATACTGTAGATGTATCAGCCGCTTTCGAAAGCATATTGTTAAGGAGGACATACTCTTTTATTCTCAAATGAATAATGTTATCTTTGTGGAACATCTACTTCTAAGCAAGCGAGCAATGCAGTGAGAGATTGAAAAAAAAACTGTCTGTAGAATGAGGTGAATGATATTATTATTTAAAATTGCTACAGATAATAAGCATTTTTAACGTTTTCTGACTGCTGTGTCGGTTAATTTACTGCTATGCTTTTTTTTTATAAAAATCACGTATAACCTTCGTCTTTGGACGGTGTATCTGTGGCAGTTTCGGTAGCTGTTGATTTCTTTTGTCTTGAAGACGCACCGCTGTAGAAGCAGCTGGTTTTGGTTTCTCCTTTTGTGCTGAAGTGTACTCTATTGCTGGATGTCGTGGTGGTATTCGCGGTGGCGGGAGAGGCGGGGGTGGTGGGGGCGGCGGGGGTTGCCAGTGTGGTGGGGGCGGTGGAGGGGGAGGAGGCGGCGGAGGGGGCGGCGGAGGGAGTGGCGGGGGCGGTGAGGGTGGTGGGGGCGGCGATGCCCGTGGGGGCGGCGGGGGTAGCATTGAAGGTGGGGGTGGTGGTCGAGCTACCGGACGCGCGAGGGGCGAAGGCCGAAATGCTGGAGATTTCCGATGCGGCGGAGGACGCGGTTTAAAATCCGGACCCATATGGGATACTGGTGCTGCTTGCTTTTCCCTGTGAAGACTACAAAAAATACATTTATTTATTCGATAGGCGCACAAATATAAAGAGGTGTACAGTTAATGCAAGAATAAAAAAACCGGCTAAGTGCGTGTCGGGTTGGACCACGCAAAATGAAGGTTTCCGAGTTGGGATGAATTTATCTCAAAAACAAACTTAACATTGTATTTGAAAAACATGTTCTCCCTTACATTGATATACGTCACGGTCAAATCTCCAACTGCAAATATTGCTATTACTCGTTAAAAGGCTGCAACAGCTAAAGTGCGGTCACTGTCGCCCTGCTTAGAAAAGAAATAGAAGCGCGATGACACAACGCTGGTAATTTATTACAAAATATGAAGCAATTATCTATTTACAAAAAATCTATTGATTGGAGAAAAACATTACAAGATACAAGATATTTATTTTGTAAAACATGAGTGAGGAATTATACAGGTCTTAAAAATAATAAGAGGACATGTTTTGCTAATCTTGGCGTACAAAATTACTCGCACTAAGACAACTATTACAAATGATAATTATAAAATCGTTAATAATAAATTAAAACAATGACATAAAAAAAAAATAGGATTAAATTAAAATTAACTAACACTATTATGCTAATAATTATGTTGCTCGTAGAATAATGTGACAAAAAATCACAATAATTGCATGTATACTAGTGTAGGTTTTAATCGTTAAAATAATTTTTTAGACGTATCTTCGTGAATTTTTTCTATCGTATAAAATTAGTCGTATTATATTTTCAACACACTATCTACCTAGCATTTATCCTGAAGAATATCATATATTTTTCTGATTTTGTTTACTAAAGTGGATCATATACTTTTAGGGATTATAAAACTTACAAAATTTGCGTTTAGGTCCCTTAGTCCCCTTAACTTATAAAGCCTACTTAGGTGTAATAGTTTTCTTTTTAATTTCGTTATAGGTATGTACTACTATCATGAACTTTTTTACATATCAAAAAACTATTATTTAGCTGGCGGCTTCTAATAAAAACTAGCACTTAAGGCGCTGACCCAATGGACCAAAATAGGCTTCCCTTATTAAAAAAACTTGCCAAATCTGTATCGTTTGTGGTAGCGGAAAAAATATATGTTAATTTTGAACATATTTCCCAGAACTTGGTTGTTACCAAAAGACGTTATGAAAAAAAAATCTCGATACAAACTAACGTTAAAATAACCTCTTACCTTGAGTTTTAATCCAAAATATCTGCATTAAATATCAACATACGTTACTTATTTAATTAATAACAAGAACGTCTTATTTGAATGCAGAACTTACTTGTTTTTAATTTTTGATAACTCAACTCAATTCTGAGTAAATAGATAATTGCTTCATATTTTGCAATAATTTACAAGCGTTGTGTCATTGCGCTTCTCTTTCTTTTCTATGCAATCTGACAGTGACCGCGGTTTAGGTGTTATCAGTGTCTTTTTTTTTTTTGAGGGTGGAAAATCATCATACAACTTCTCCCGCTCTGGGCGGAGCGGGAGGGTGTGTCAGACTCTTACTGACTAAAACCCACCCGTATTCCGTCCTGTTGCCTGTGTTGCGGGGGCCTCGGTGACCCATAAGTACCTTCCCGCGACCCCGGCATGGTTGTCAGCGTCTTAAATGCTTAATATTACGCAAACTAAAAACGGCTATGGAAACCGAAACGGATTCCTGAATCGAAAAATGGCTTTCACAAACCCGCAATATTATTGAATGGCCTATACAACGATACTCCACACAATGGGATAGACGAAAACAAAATTATCCCATCCCCATTTTACGTATAAGGGAGGTACCCTAAAAAAATATTTTACCACTTTGTCGCCGAGATTAACATGTATACCCATGTCAAGTTACAGCTTTCTAGTACTAAGAGTCTCTGAGCAAAGCTGGGTACAGGCACACAGACAGACAGACGGACATGGAGAAACTATAAGGGTTCCTTTTTGACTACGGAACCCTCAAAAGAGGATGAAATTGTGCTCGACGTAGAGGTCACATAGAAAACAGAAAACTCAAAAGTCGACATATTGGGAATCGAATCGAGAATCGAATCGAAAGAGATAGAAAAGAATCTATACATCTAATGAAATCGTAGCGAAGTCAAAACTGTACATTGAATATATTTGAAAAAAAAAGTAATTGCTACGAGGTCTGGAATCGATGGGAATATTCTCGGCATAAGAATCGATCCCAGACCTCGTAGCAATTAGTTTAGATAAGTTTAAATAAGATTCTAAGTCAACGCAATAAAAAAAAATACGGCTATTAATGCGACATATTCTGGTATAGAGCAGTGGTGGCCCAGTGGTAATGGCCACGATTTACGAGTACTTTGTGCGCTTTACTTTGTGTAAACTATTTCATCACCACTGCTCTCAAAACGGTGAAGGAAAACGTCGTGAGGAAACCGGCATGTCCTATAACCAAAAATTTGAAGACGTGACATCTACCAACCCGCCCTGGGCCCGCGTGGTGAATTACGGCCCACTCCCTCTCACAGAGAGGAGTCCTGAGTCCCAACAGTGGGAACAATATAGGCTGATTATGTATTCTGATACTCGCAAATATGTAAATCAAAACCGTACACTTAGAATCATGAAAAGCCATGACCAAAATTGGTACAATACATATTTTTCGCGGCCATCTATCGAAAATTACTAATTATATGCAGAATAATATGAAAAACAAAAGTTAATACACGGTAACATAACCTAACATCAGTCTGAACCGAATTATATAGACACTAAAGTATTAATTTCAATAGCTGTACAAACCTGCTTTTAGATGATAAATAATTAAATATATCATCTCGGAGTGCATTTGTAGAAAAATCGTTTGACAATTCATTTTTGTGATAGGTTTTTCCAATCCCGACTAAGGTTTCAACCATGACCGCGGTATAAAACCAAATGCAGTACTTCCCATAGCGATTTGGTCATTGTCCTTTGGCAAGAAGCAAGGTATCACAGCACAATTAAAGGAAATAGTCTGAAAATTTGTAGTTATATCATTTAATAAAATATTTTTTTGCGATTACTATCTTACATTTGTAGTTAGAGAATTTACCGTGACGTATATCAATAGGAAAACATTTTTTCATCTACAATGTTAAAGTATATTCTTGGGATAAATTCATCCCAACTATTTGGAACCCTTCATTGTGGTAGCAGGACACTTGCACGATAGACATTTCCGCGAATGGACTGCGCGAATTGACTTTTGCGCGAATGGACAGTTGCGCGAAAAAGTTGCAGAAATGACATTTCTTCATAACATCACGCCTGTATTCTTTCAAAGGTATATTTGTATATTTTGCCTGATATACACCCCTGCCCAAAGCAGGGGTGTATAACAGGCAAAATATACACCTATACACAAAAAACAGTGATATTCACAATATTAACACCCGAAATAAGGACAAATTACGTGCTCCATTTCACCGGCTTCATAAGGTTTAGAACTCATTTGTTGGGCTTGGTATCGGCTCGGCATTCGCGTGTCGCGTGTGGTGGCAAGTAAAAATACGAGTAGTAGGTATTGTCAAAGCTGTTTTTCATACTGTGCATTTACTGAGGGAGACAAAATAAATGTACTCAACAATGTTACGGGGTACATTTGTTTTGGCTTCCTTGGTGTGAAATAGTGGGCTGTTTCTATTGTTGTTTTTCTTTACTGTTTATTTTGATGTTCGTTTGTTTAGTATAACTTTTGTTTTTAGGATAAGTTTTCAATTTAAATTTTATGGGTGCTAATGTCTGAAATAAACTATTATTATTATTATTATAACTTTATATAACATGTTACCCTCTTCTTTGCTAGATTTGCCTTTTAATGCGTTTAAACCTAAAGTAAAATCCAACCTTTGTTCAAAGGCATACTATTCTATTAATGACTACTTAAACAATAAATACTCGTGCAGACTAGCGCGATATTGCGGGCGCGACAGGCAGCAATATGCCCGTCACGCCCGCGATATCACCCCAGTCTGCACAAGCCATAAGAATAGTTGGTCGCTGTGATTAACTGAAGACAATGTTTATGTTCTTTCTCCAGAATTAGCTTACCTACTGACAGGTTATATGAATTCGTATAATTGTTTTAGCTTTATAATTGTTTTAGTTTTGTAGCTAGCGACCTCGATAATTGATCATACTATTCTTGCCTGAGCAACCGGCAGTAAGTTCGTCATGCTCCCTTAAATATCACTGCCTGCGGTGGCGTCGGGGGTCGGGTTGCCTCCTTTTCTCCAATATGGCGAGGGGGGTGATGGCTGATCTTTGCGTTATGCTCGTGAAAGGGTGCTGCTTGTGGTGACTGGTCGTCTTGCTGACCATGGTTTTATTACTCGTATTGTTATTAGTAATGAACTGTTTATTTATTTTACTTCGATGGTGCTAGTTTATCATTTCTCACTTCGATTTACAGCTATAGCCTTATGTAAGCGGGCACGCCCTTTATGTCTGGAGGCTTTTATTTAGGTATAAAGTCTGTTTACGTTTGTATGTTGTAATTGTAATTTTTATTTCTGCATGAGTACAGTTTTTATTGTTTTGTTGGTATATTAGCGTGTTCTAGCTAACATATGGCAAATAATTTAGTTTAATGTTTTGTGTTTCATAATGTTAATTACTTTGCATACGATTTGTATAGAATCAAGGTTATCTACTAAACAGACAGGTGTGCTGCTGGGGATTTTGTTGCGCCACTCCTTCCCAGCTAAAGCACTAGGAAGTGGTGAAGAGCGGACGTTTTTAGGGGACTGTCTGTGTCTGTATTATGTAATTTCGACGCTCGAACAGTGCTGATTCTCAGCCTAGTTTGAATAAAAATGACTTTTGATTTTGATTTTGATATACAATATGTAACAAAAACCCTGTTGTTCCTTCTACCTACGTTTTAAGAATCGGTTTACTAAGCGATAAAGCAAGTTATTTATAAAAAACTGTTCAATAAAAAAAAAAAAAATATTATTAATATTTGTAATGTTTAATCGATTTGTTACCTCTGCAATTCTGCATGAAGCGATGACGCGAAACCAGAAGTAGATAAAACGTTCCCGCCCTCTCTTTGATCGGTGCCGCCGCGCCGCCGATTATCTACCTATTTTTCTACACAAGTTCGTGACCTTGTCAGCTGTTGTTTATCAGTATCACTTTAACGAATTAATCTTTGAAAATCTTGGTTTATACAGTATTTTTAAGCACAATTGATAATTGATAAAACTACATTTAACACTTCACTACGTTAAAAAAAACAAATTCGCCGCGTCTGTCACATAAAACTTGATGTACCTATTTACATTTTAATGCATTCATTTATTATGATATCTACTTGACGGCCACGGAGTTGCTGTTCGATATGACCACTTTGTACCTCTACACTTCTTGGCTCATAGTCGGAGGGAAGTAGTGATTGGACGCGACAATAGTGAAATGGGGCTGGCCATCTTCTTTGAGTACTCTCCTAACGCGCATATGGTTTACTCCAAGTGCGTGTCCCACTGAACGTGTACTTCGTTTTGGATCGTGCTCAAACAAGTCCAAGACTTCTGTTTTGAGTCCTCGGTCTGCCTGCGTCAGGTCAGCTCGATGTCAGGTCTCGCCCGTGCACATTGGCGATATTGTACGTACGTATGTGCAAACTTTGGAATGCCATCGCTGACGGTAATGGTCGCAAAACGTTCTTGGTAGAGTCTGCGTGCTTCTGCATAATTGCAGTCACATTTCCTTAGACACATCAACATATTAAAATATTCTACGTTAGAATAAGACATTGTCAACGTTTACGTAAACAAAACACAATTCACTCACTACGTAGGTCAACAATAACATCCATTCGAAAGCAAGATGCGCGGGAGACTGACTAAGGAAGTGATTCACAGGGAGACGGGTGGCGGGGCGGCGGGGTAGGTAGGCACGTGGTACCGACCCGCCGACTTGCGCGGCGGGTCTTTTTGGCGGCGTCTGTCGTCTGTCGTATTCAAAGAAAGCCGCCGAACTAGTAGGCTTTTGGCGAAATAAAGATGTACTTGTAAAATCAGATACTCTAAACATTTTTTTGAATGTGTCGATTTTAATAGTTATTAGATTTTGACCTCTCGAATAGCCAATGCTTAATTTTTTTAAATTATAATTTCATCAATGTTCTGCTTATAGGTAAATGTATACGTTCCTAAAAGAAACAACAGGGTTTTTGTTACATATTGTATATGAAAGTAATATGCTTACGTATTATGCGATGGTGCTGGTGATTGCGCTGAAGAAGGATTACGTGCACGTTGCCATAAAACATGCTGCGAAAAGGGTAGAAAAAAAAAGATTGTGTAAGAACTAAAATTACGACCCCTTCACCCATTGCATGTAAACAAGACATTGTTAGATAACTATGAATATGTACACACGAAAAGGCTACACCTAAGAAAAATTAAAAAAGAGAATAACTGAATGGCTTATTTATTACTCTAGCCATACTATACCCAAATTGAAGACCTGTTCAAAACTAACTCATAACATAAGTTCCCTTTACCACACACACCACACACTTGTTTATCAACTTATTAGATCTCAAACTATTTCTAAATTGATATGAAAATGTTTGATAAGTTGAGTTTTGATATAATTATAATTGTATCCAGTACAACAAAAAAAAAGGAAATCCTGAGGCCTGGTGACCAGACTTACAGGTTTTGAAAAAGCTTAGTTTAGCCTCCTACAAAATATTTATAGCACTGATAAATGATGTTATTTCTGTAAGTAGATTTGTACAAACACTTTTACACGTCAATCATAAAAAACTAGATAAGGTCGGCGTTTCCTATCTGACTACTCTGAGAAGAAAGGCCGAAATAAACTCATAGGTAGTCTCTAGTCTCTTTTAAAGTCCAAACATAATCTTGGTACGATCATGTGAAGACCATGTCGATTAATATCTGAAATGGCGTTTTGAGGAAAGAACCACACAGATTGAGTGGACCTATCCAGTCAGTGCACGGATTTGTCAGTAATCGTGCAGTTCAACTCAGGACTTAAGGAGCTCAACGATTCGACGAACAATACCAAAGAAAGTACTTTTGGGTAGGTCGTATTAATTACTCAAACTGCCAGACCAAGATAACCAACCCACGATTATCCCTGTATGCACTAAGTAAGTGCATCCAAGGACAACCCCTGGTTGGTGCTGGACTATTGCAGAACATGGAAACAAAACATATTGGGCTATGGGTTTGGGTGGCTATAGTGGATTGGTAACCTTAACCGCTCAGGCCCGTGGCTCAATAACGTCATCTCTCAATCTCAAAAAAAACATTTTTATTCGATAACTACTTTCAAATCGCGCGCCGCGAGGGCTCCTATTCGGAGCCATTGGGGCTTTATCGGTTAAACTATGGAAGGGCTATGACCCCTGCTTGATCAATGTTATGAAGTACAGATATTCTATTTCACGAAGTCCGTTCGGCTTTGATTGTAGTAGTGACGTATCCCGACAAGTGCGCTTGTGTGTGTAAAAGTAGGTAACGTTAGCAAAAAAATCTGATATATATTCAAGTCGAGATTTAATAATCTAAATAAAATTTTGGTTTTAAAAGTATATACATTTTGTAAATAAATTAGATTAGGTTGCAATAAATACAAAAATATTAAGAATATGTAGGCATTTAATTAAGCATTGGTGTTACAGAATGGAAACGAAACAAGTAGGACTATTCAGTATTTTCAATCACTATCAGATAAATTTTCGATTTCCGATTCCGTTTTGCTGTCGTCAGAATCATCTTGTACATTGATTATAAATTCAAAATCGGGATCAAAATATTTCAAGTAGTCTTTTTCAATTGAAAAAATTGACATGAGGACAAGTTTTTTGCCACGTTTCACTGCTAACTTGGCCCAAACTTTCATTGATCAGTCTTTCCGTATTCGTCATGTTTTGCTCGATATTTTTAGAAGCGACATCATTTTTAACGATCCCCCAAATATTTTCAATCGCATTTAATTCTGGGTGATAAGGGGGAAGGCGTAAGACATCAAAACCCTTGCTTTTTAATAAAATCGTCAATCTTGTAGATTACGTGTTGGGCTTTGTACTTCTTTATTGTATCGTACAATTCCAATTTAAGAAGAGATTCATCAAATGCTATACCCTTATCCCTGAGCCATTGCTGCATATCGGCTTTCTTTGTAGATTGCGTCGGTAGTCGTTCAGCCCATGTGTTGTGATAAGATGCATTGTCTAAGACAATGACAGAGCGCGGAAGTAAATTGGGTAGCAACTTTTCATTTAGCCATTTTATATAGTTATCATAGCTCATATTTGAATGATAATCACCAGCTGTTGAGTTGGCCTTATAAACCAAGGAAGCATTTTCAATAAAACCATCCTTGGTTCCCGCGTGCACTAAAATAAAGCGAGTGCCTGTGCTAATTTTTTTTAAAAACGGAGTTCTTTCCTTTTTTTTTGCCCAGGTGTTGTTTCGCACGTGTGTCGAAAGGACGTAGCTCTCATCGGTGTAGACAATGGGCCGACTTTGAGAGCGGTACTCTGTTATTTTTTTTAAATATTTTAAACGCCACATTTGTATATCATGACGCTCCGTCAAGACTTTACGGTTGTTCTCTGTTTTGCGCCACTTGTAACCTAATTTCAACAGTAACTTGCGAACAGTTTCTAAACAACCTTCGAATCCGATTTTTTCATTCAATGCTGTTCTTAACTTAGCTAATGTTGGAATTTCTTTATGGACAATATGGAAATCTTGTACAGTACTGTGAACCACATCGGCTGTAAAATTATCTATATCCACTTTATTATCTCGCTTTCTCCTTTTCTTCATAGGTGAAGTGAATTTTGATGAAGTGGATGGCAATTCCTTCTCTTCTTTTAATATTCTTTGAACTGTTTTTTGGCTCACACCCGTAGCTTTAGCTGTACGGCGTGTAATGTTTCGTAAATGAGACAAATCACAGTTGAGTTCCATTAATGATTTTGTAAATTCATATTCTTCTCGCAGAAAATGATAAACACTAGCTATCATGTTTCGACCCTAAAACAAAATGTAATCAAAATAATTAAGTAATATAAACATTTTATAACACAAAAAAAACATTCATTTTATAAATACTTCTATTGCTATATTAAGTATCTTTGTATAACATTTTAATTGAAAACGTATAAATAAATATTACCTCACTATGGACAACTCTTCTTTGTTTTGTTGCCATGCTGACCTTACTCCGTGAAACAATTTGGCGCGAACTAAAAACCACTACTGATCCGGACCGTGTCCCGATCGACACTGAGCGCTCTCGAGGTTATGCACACAAAAACAATGTGCATGTGCACGCTTGACAACATTCATAGCCAAACGGACTTCGTGACATACTCGTAGAACATCTGTACACAGATAAAATGGCAGGGGGTGACTTGCACACTCAATAATGGGCCCCCCGAAACTGTCGCTTGGACATAGTGATGTAGCGACAAGGGGGCAACATGTCCTGAGGTGCTTTAGAAGTGGAGAGGTATTCCACGGCTAACAGAACAAAGCCCGGAACATGGTCATGATCCCTACCAGCACTTACTGGAATACTTCCTTCCTCCGAGCAAGTTTGCTCTTGCGAATCTCCACTCAAGCCGGCCAATTAGGGCAAGAAAGAGGTTAGAGTTCTGTTCCTCGTCCGTGTTCACTCCAGCCGGCCAATAAAGGCAAGCGTGAGATGAGGTACAAGACTTCTCCCGGGAGATAGGGTCGCTACTACCCAACAGGTAGCCACATGCTGCCCTGCTGCCCTGGGGGTTTCTCTTGGTCTGGCAGGAGCCAAACCAAGAAAAACCCTCAGGGCAGCATGTGGGTGGTGGCAGCAGTATCCCAGGGCAAGGATACCCTACCTGTTTTGGCAAAGTACCGGCACAGACCTCTAGGTCTGTGCCGGTCTCTGAACTCTAGTTCAGAGCACGCAAGCCCCACCACGACTTCAACGAAGAGATACGGTGGTGGGGTTATTATTATTATAATAATTGGTTATTCAGTCAACGGCTAAATAATGGACTTGGGGAATTGAGAAAAGAAAAAAAAAATACATTTAGTGGAGTTATCAACCGTCACACTATCACTAACTTCCTTTTCAGTCATATCATCCCTCACATAATTCATTTATTTTTTATTTGGTTTCCATTCATTAAAATTATATGCATCAGTCTTCTAGTGACACGCTACTACCACTCATCCTCATCATCTTTATGCCCTTGTCCCATGTTACTTGGGGTCAGCACAACTTCTTCCATTCTCCCCTCTCAACCGTAACGCTAACATGCACTCCCTTCTCTTTGATACCATTCCTCACACTACTCCTTTTTCAATAAAAGTCACCTCTCCCTCTTTAGCATGAATGAAGTTGAACAATTCCGCCGACGATCGTGCACGTTGGTGCTTGAAACTGCCTTGTCTCTCGGTTGCATCACTCGTATTGTCAATTCTGATGAATTAAAGAAAAAAGCTTGTTAATAATTTGTAGGGTTACGTTACGTTAATCATATTTTCTTCTGTAAGAGTTAAATAGAATTATATTACGACTATAGGAAGGATGATCTAAGATCACGGTTACACTTTAGTTTTATTTTATTTCATGATTGCGCCACCGAAAATTTGCAACTTTTTCGTCATTGGTCTCGTTTTCATGGTTTTCGAGGGCGCTGACTACAATAATGGGGTTAATCAATATTTAAATTGGTGACATGAACCACGAAACTATTCAACCATGAAAAGTACATCCTTAACAAAAAATAATACCTATTTAAAAAATAAAAAACCCGACTACAAAAACGCATTACAATCTATACAATTTAGGCATCGCAGGTGGGGACAAACAAAAGTTACACCATATTTCAGGTTATTGGTTTGTCCGCGCCTGCGATACCAACATTGACATAATCTCGAAAATGAGATAAATAAATAATGAAAAATAACTAAGACTTTCATTTTTCAAAACATACATCCAATATAAAAGCATTGCTATGTTGTAAATATAATTATGATTAAATTACTCACAACCATTATACATTTATTATTTTTGTAAAACATTTTTGTCCCTGACAGTACATTTGATCAAAAATTGCTTTGAATTAAATTAATCGAATCGGGGGCGTCGGTCACAGGTGCCTCGACCACTGGGGGCCTAAGCCACGGACCCAAAACATTACCCTCCTTCTGGGGCAGTCCGTTAAAATTAGTTAATTTTGGTAACGCCATCTTGAATTTTTTATTTTGACCCCTTTTCGTTATTGGCAAAATTAAAAACCATGAGAACGATACCCAAGACGAAAAAGTTGCAAATTTACGTGGGCACCATCTTGAATTTACGGTGGCGCCATTTTGAATTTCGATTTTAACCCCATCATCGTTGTCATGTAGGTACATTCTCACTTTACTCTTAACATAACATATCATTACGCCTGTATTCCCCGAAGGGTTAGGCAGAGGCGTACATATAATTGTACACCCACATTTTGTCAGTTCACCGGAATGATTATTTTCTACGACAAAATTAATGATTAGGTATTGCAGAGACAGACGTGCAGTTAAAAAATTAAAAATATACCTCATGAAATATAGATATTAATTGTAATATGCTTACGTATTATGAGATGTTGCTAGCGATTGCGCTGAAGAAGGATTACGTGCACGTTGCCATAAAACATGCTGCTAAAAAGGAAGAAAACAAGATTTTCTAAGAGCTAAAATTGCGCACCCCTTATCCCATAGCATGTACGCACACAAGACACTGTTAGATATCTATCACACAAAAAGGTGGCACACAAAAACATTTTAAAAAGAGAGTTACTGAATGGCTTATTCATTGCCCTAGTTAAACTATACCTAAATTGAGAACCTGTTCAAAACAACATAAGTCCATACTCCTGCCGGCCAATAAAGGCAAGCCTGAGATGAGAAACAATACTTCTCCCGGGAGATAAGGTCCGTGGGGTGGCTACTGCCCAACAGCTCGCCACATGCTATCCTGCTAGTTTCTTTGGGTCTGGCTCATTGATATCCGGGCTGGCTGCTTAACCTAGACCTGTTCTGGCAAAGTAAAATCTACTGGTATAGACTTTGAGTTCGGAGCGCGCAAGCCCCACCACGACGTCAACGTAGAGATACGGCGTTGGGGTAATTATTATTATTATTGGTTCTTCAGGCTAAATAATGGACTTGGTGCATTGTGAAATTGGTGCAATCATCGACTACTGACACGTTAATACCAACACATGTAAAAAAAACAATACATTTAGTGCAGTTATCAACCGTCACGCTATCACTCACTTCCTTTTCATTCATAATATCATCCCTCACATAATTCACAGATCTTTTATTTGGTTTCCATTTATCAAAATTACATGCATCAGTCTTCTAGTGACACGCTACTTCTCATCATCTTTATGCCCTTGTCCCATGTTACTTAGGGTCCGCGCAACTTCATCCATTCTCCCCTCTCAATCTTCACGCTATCATGCACTCCCTTCTCTTTGATACGATTCCTCACACGCAACTACTGCTTTATCAAAAAAAGTCACCTCTCCCTCTTTTGCATGTATGAAGTCGAACATCTCCGCCGACGATCGTGCACGTTGGTGCTTGAAACTGCCTTGTCTTTCGATTGTATCACTTGTATTGTCAATTCTAAAAAATTAAATATAAAAGCTTGTTAATAATTTGTAGGGTTATGTTCTTTTCAGACAATAATATTTTCTTCTGCAAGAATTAAATACTGTAGAAAGGATGATCAATTACAAGATTATACTTAAGTTTTATTTTATTTCAAGATGGCGCTCCCGTTTGACGTATAGCCGACGAATGGCACAAGATAAAAAACATGCTTTAAACGATACATTTAAACTTACACGATATTCACATTCAATTAAAGGTAACCAAAGGTTACAGGTTCGTTGTTTTCTTCTAAAGTAAATGCTTGATGGAATTAGATTAAAAAATACCTTTGCAAAATAAAATTCTTCAAAGGATCTTTTATTTCTTCAGCAATTTGGTACAATTTTTCAGGCGGTGCGTCTTCCATCGTAAATATGGGTAGTAGGACTAGCGTGGGATCACAATTATTCTCAGACGGTTCATTTACAGGACACGTAGGTTCTGGTCTAGTACCTGAAAAAAAAACATATTACATCAGGTAATTTGCAAGCAATTTGCAATTTGTAAGCAAGCGAGACTACTGAGCCTGGGGTCCTCGGTTCGATCACCAGGTTAGTAAAAGTGTTATTTAGTTTTTCTACTCGAATTTCTCATCATCAACTTTTTTTTGTGGGAAATCATCAAATAACACACGACCCCGGCAGGCATCGGCGCTAGTGGACCCCTACACTTGTGCTGACGAAATCTCTTTGAGGCACGCGTGGATCATAACGTACCGTTGACCCGGGCCTGGCCCTTATCAGACGGCGAGCTACCATTGCTACTGGTAGCTCGTCCGCGCCTACGGTGCACGGTGGTCGGAAATCCGCCTATGCTCATTAGCTCCAAGTCTGGATTTGTATGCGGTTGGCTCGTCTCCTATTAAACGGTACTTAAACATATAACAGTGTGTGATGTGAGCAGTGGTGGCCCAGTGGTAACGGCCGCGACTAACGAATTGTAGGTCGTAGGTTCAAACCCAGATAAGCGCTTTACTTTGTGTAAATAATTTCATCACCACTGCTCTCAAAACGGTGAAGGAAAACATCGTGAGGAAACCGGCATGCCCTAGAACCAAAAATTCGAAGACATGTGATATCTACCAACCCGCACTGGGCCCGCGTGGTGGATTACGGCCCACTCCCTCTCACAGAGAGGAGGCCCGTGTCCCAGCAGTGCAACATTATAGGCTGATTATGTATGTATGTATGTATGTATGTAAACATATAACTGACGAAAAGTTTGTTTACTACACACCTGACAAAACACATTCAAAAACTACAGAACGTGGGTAGAACATTTGGTGGCTTAATTTGTTGCATTTTAACCGTATTATGATACGACAAGTTAAGCAAGGTATACGACAAGTTACCAAGTAACCCTGTATAAATTTAAAAAATAAAAAAAAAACCGGCTGCGTAAAAAGTGAACTTTAAAAAGATGGAAGGAAACAAGATGATACTATAAACAAATTCATGCAGTTTTACGCAATCAGTTTTTTGTTTTTTTTTTTTAAATTAAGTATTATTTTTTTATTTTACACTTTTTACTTAGGATTATAAGACGGTAAATCGGCCTCTTACTCACTCATTCCAAAAGTTCGGGATAGTTTTTTTATCATTTCTCATTCCAGATTATATATAATTTGTATATATTTTTGAGGGGCTTGTAGTTAAGTAATAACAGCTGCACGGGTCAATCGATCAGGTTAAGCTACGCTTGCTGCGGTTGGTCCGTGGATGGGTGACCATCTTTACATACCAAGACCCCTCCGTGCTTCGGAAAGCACGTTAAGCCGTTGGTCCCAGCTGTAATTCGTGGATCTTTGACAGTCGTTACGGGTCGTCAGAAGCCCGAAAGTCTGACGACCAGTCTTACCAAGGGGTATCGTATTACCCAGTGACTGGGTTGTGGAGGTCAGATAGGCAGTCGCTCCATGTAAAATACTGGTATTCAGCTGCATCCGGTTAGACTGGACCCCAACGTAGTTGGGAAAAGGCTAGGCAGATGATGATGTATATATTTTTGTAATCACCTTAAAACCTTTCATTTTGATACCCCACTCGATAGGTATGGGAGTTTTTTTTAAACATAAATTTTGACGCCAAAGAGGCTCCATTTTGATTTTATATAATTTTAATATACTTTGCTATTCGAAATTTACCCATTAAACGATTTAAAAGCTGTACTATAACCAAACTTTGTAAAAAGGGTACTATCAAATTTACAGACAGAACAGATTATTTAGAAGACAAAAAAGCTTGGGATTAAGCTGCTCGCTCTGATAAGCCTTGTGCTAAAACCATAAAACTTGACATTTAAATTATGCAAAATCATCATTATATACAACTATATATACATATTGACATTGATGAATATTATAAGCAAAGTTAAGTGAATATTTATGTACCTTGAAAAGTATTATATTACTTTAATTATTGTGAATGTGAGCACTATGTGGGTCATTTTTATTTATTTTTTGTTGTTTTTTTTTCTATTAGTTATAATGATGGTCTGGCATTTTGAGTTCTTTATGCGGCCAACCCAATTGTCCTTTCCTTGGTATTGTTCGTCGAGTCGTTGAGCTCCTTAAGTTTTGAGTTGAGCTACACGATTACTGACAAATGCTTGCACTGACTGGACAGGTCCACTCAAATTTTTGTGGTTCTTTCCTCAAAAGACCATTTCAGACATGGATCTACATGGTCCTCACATGATCTGACCAAGATTATGTCTGGACTTTAAAAGAGACTTTGACCCCTGAGTTTGTTTCGCCATTTCTTCTCAGGGGTAGTCAGATAGGAAATGTCGACTCCATCTAGCTTATTTTTTAATATGACGTGTAAAAGTGATTCTCATATCCTATTTACAGAATAAACAATTTCATTTCATTTAATTTCATTATACTCAGTGACACTCGCGGAATAAAGTCGAATCTAGCGACATATAATTAAAAATCGATTCAGCCGTTTTGTAGTTACGCGGGAATTTAGGGACGGGCATACATACTTACAGGTCAAACACATAACCCTCCTTTTTGGCTTCGCCACAGTTGTAAACATAAAGTCGCTTTTCGTGTACCTGTGTGACCGCTTGGATATTTTAAATTATACAATAGATTTTGATGCGGTTTTGACCATCGCTTAGAGGGTTTCTTCCAAAGGGTTTATGTGCAAATACCTACGCTTTGGGTTAGCACAGAATTTTTGAAGTTTTGATAAGTACCCATGCCAAAATGGGTCGCTAGTAAAGTTATGTAATAAAATAAGAACTCACGTGGTGGGGTTTTCACCTCGTTGCAGAGGCAGTCAGTGTCTTCCTTGGAGCCAGGAGGGCAGCCGCACTTAGGGCTGAACCCCTGGCCGGGTATTGGAGACTCCGTTTCGTAAGTTGGCGCCCCTTTTCGAGCACCGGCAGAAAAGTTGCATATTACTAGAATAGACTGCGAAAAAAGATTTTCTGGCTCAAACATAATCTCGAAAATCATAAAACCAATCAAAAGTTTTTTTTTTATTTCGTTTTTGGATGGAAAATAAGTCGGCCCACCTAGTTTAAGTGCATAATACCGCCCATGGTATGGGAGGTGCATTTCCATGGCAGAGACAAAGCTGAAATCTCTCATTAGCCTGCCTGATTACACCGAAGCCCATAACCTTCAAACTGAAACACGGCAACCCTGCTTGGCAGCTGGAATAGCCACCCTTCCTTACAATCCACTACGAACAGTGCATTTGGGCCAATTGCATAGCATATAATATTTTCAGAAGGTACCTAGTAAAAGAGGTTTTTGTAAAGTAACTCCTCCGGGGAAGTCATTTGGTTTTTGACGTGAATACGTTTTTAAATTTGCCCCGTAGTGGGAGGCAATTGAGAAAACTGACGATATCAACATCGGGGGATATAGTTTGGTATTGCAGCACTAACTATCATCTACATTCAAAATTTAATTACACCACTCCATAGCTGAAGGATCAAAGAAATCGTTACAAAGAAAATATTACCTGTTACGTAAGTGCACGTATTTCACGTATAACACACGACCGTGTCCACCACACAGCCACACGCCGATTATTTAAGTGACTTTGACATATCTCGGGACCCTGGGGTCCCGTAACTTTGGAAAGCGTAGAGCGCAGCCAACGCGCAAAGGCCCGTTAAGACACTTTTAATGAAATGACGCATCAACCGACGATTATCCCTGTACGCATTATGCAAGTGCACCCAAGGACAACCCCCGGTTAATGCAGGACTATAATTGTAGGATATGGGAACAAAGATATTGGAGTGTGTGTTCGGAAGGCTAAATTGGAACGGTTACCAAAACTATGGAAGGACTATGACCCCTGCCTGATCAATGTTTGATGATACACGGAAAAAATGGCAGGGGGTGACTTCAATAATGGGCCCCCTGAAACCGTCGCTAGCACTTAGTGACGTGGCAACAAGGAGGCAACATATCTTGAGGTGCTTGAGGACTGGAGAGGTATTCAACGGTATTCAACATATCAGAATAATCCCAGAGCCCGGAAGATGGTCAAGATCCCTACCAGCATTTACAAGCTGGCCAATAAAGGCAAGAGTGTGGTAGGAGCTCTGTTCCTCGTCAGTGTTCACTCCAGCCGGCCAATAAAGGGAAGCCCGAGATGAGGAACAATACTTCTCCAGGGAGATAGGGTCTGTGGGGTCGCTATTGCTCAACAGCTTGCCGCATGCTGCCCTGCTGGTTTCTATATCTCTCTTGGCCTGGCTCCTTACCCTAGATCTGTTCCGGCAAAGTAAACTCTACCAGCACAGATCTAGAGTTCGGAGCACGCAAGCCCCACGACGACGTCAACGTAGAGGTACGACGGTGGGAAGATTTTTTTGATTAATAGGATTGCAATCTTATTTTATTGGACATTTTTCATGTTGTTAGTTATGTATCCGGTACTTGTTGACAGGCCTACACTGTCCTCCCATACTTATTAAAACACTGTTATTTGGAAATATTCTAAAAGCGTAACCGTGGATTTTCTTGCCGGGTCTTGTCCATAGGAAACGACCAATTGGAACCGTGCACCTAGATTCTGACGGTTCATAAACGCCCAGGTAGGTTTATGTGATTTTTTTATTTATTTTTATTTTTAAGTACCTACTATTTCTATACTTCCATATTTCTAACGGTGTCGAGGTGTAATAATAGCATGGTATAAGCATAATCAGCCTACAATGTTCCCACTGCTGAGACACAGGTCTCCTCTCGGTGAGAGGGAGTAGGCCGTGATCCACCACACGGGGCCAGTGCGGGTTGGTAGATGTCACATGTCTTCGAATGTTTCGTCCTAGTAGGTTTTTCCTCACGATGTTTTCCTTCAGCGTTTTGAGAGCAGTGGTGATGAAATAATTAAAGTAAAGCATCTGTCAGGGTTCAAACCCACGACCTACAACTCGTAAGTTGCGGCCGTCTGGGCCACCACTGCTCTCAATAGCAATGAATCAAATGTAACTCACATTGCCAGTCCCTTGCAAAGGACTCTCGGTGTAAAAAGATTCGGAATACCCAGACATCCCGCATCCCATGTGTGTGGCAGGACCGTGGATCATACTTAGATACAGGTAGCCTAACGTGTTGGTTGGCGTTCTGCGGATAAAAATAAAATATGAAATTATTTCTCTTACACTTCATTTAAAGCCTGCGACTTTAATGGAGAGCAGTGTAGATTGTTACATTAAGACGCTGACAACACCTAACCCGCGGTCACTGTCAGACTGCATAGAAAAGAAAAAAGAAGCGCGATGACACAACGCTTGTAATTTATTGCAAAATATGAAGGAATTATGTATGTACTCAAAATTGAGTTGAGTAATCGAAAATAAAAAACAACCAAGTTCTGCGTTCAAATTAGACGTTCTTGGTATTAATTAAATACCTGACGTACGTTGATATTTAATATAGATATTTTGGAACTCAAGGTAAGAGGTTAGTTTAACGTTAGTTTGTATCGATATTTTTTTTTCAAAATGTGTTTTGGTAACAACCAAGTTCTGAGAAATATGTTAAAAATTAACATATATTTTTGCTACTACCACAAACTATACAGATTTAGCAATTTTTTTAAGACAAGCATATTTTGGTCATTTGCTTCTTGTCAGCGCCTCAAGAATAGAATAGAATATAATATTTTTCATCGTGTACCCCACACAAATTCTATAAATAAATGTAGAAATTTTAGTTTTTTGCCCGTAGCACTACCAGTATTACCTGCAGTATTGTCTCTCCTTCCCCCTTTAATCCGTCCAAAGGTTGTCTGTAAAAAATCGCTTTTAGCGATAAGACCGCCCATTGTGTCACCCCTTGTAAAATTTCAACATTTATTTGTAATTTTTGTGGTGTACATAATAAAGAGTATTCTATTCTATTACTACAAGTCCTACCACGGCTCAAAAATAATTCCATAGAACTACCAAGCGATCCAGTAGTAACACGGGAAGTTTTATTTTACCCGTGTCACACCCTCAGTCGACATTTAATAGTTTGACACCTGTCACTTTGACACCTGTCACTTTGACACCTGTCACTTTGACACCTGTCACTTTGACACCTGTCCCTTTGACACTTTTCACATAGGATGACACAAAGGGCGGTCTTATCGCTAAAAGGGATCTTTTAAAGACAACCTTAGTTGAGTTCACTTAATGTCGAGTATTTTTTCGTGAATCATAACATTTTATACTTACTGGGTTGCCGAGAAGGTAGAAAGTGGTGTTGAAATTATTAACCTCGCACTTAGCCAGTTACATTTGTTTTTCGAGGAAATTACTCTTACAATATTGGTGTTATTGAAACACGAATAAAAATATTTTTTTCTTGATAAGTAAGCTCTTGTTTCAGAACTTCTTTTCTGGGATCCTTCAACTAGGAAATGACGGCGCCATCTAGTTTTAACATATGGACCAAAACATTGACGTGTAAATGATCTACTTACAGAAATAAACATCATTTCATTTCATATATAGACCGGAAATCGAGTGAATTATTTTTTTTAGGCAAGTTAATCCAGCAAAAAGTACCATCTGATTTATTGCCAACCCCTGTCAATTGTGAGAAATAAACTAGTTTGTGGTTCCTTATTCAGACGAAGTTTAGTGGGATATTACAGATATCCTAAGAAAGGTATGCGTTTCGGGATTAATTGTGTATATTTGGAAATACGAACGTGCGATAGTGACATCTGAGATGAGAGAGAGAGAGAGAGATATATAGAGGTGTTACAAATTTTACAATGATTTCAAATAATTGATTAATAAAACCTTTAAGTGACGGGCTGAGGATCTGTGACCGGAGTAGGTAACCCAACGGAGAGAGAAAACTTCGCTTCAATAGTAAGCTTTGCCTCGTACTTCCAGAGTGGTACGAGCGGTGCCCCGTTCGTAGTTATTTGGAAACACGACGATTACCGAGGCGCATACGTTTTCTGGTTTACCTGTACCAACCTACGATAAAGAATTTCAACTTACGCGCTCCAATCAGGATTAACTTTGACCATGTGCTCTGTAACTGAAGACTTCTGCGAGTACCAGGACTTCAGGGATTGAGTGATGGCATGCTCAAGTTTAGCACTCGTCAACCCCTCCTCCATGAGAGCTGGGTTTGCCCCCTTTACATTGTACATTAGCTTCCAATCCGGGAACCTGAATCGGACGAGGCTAACTGTCTGACTGGGATTCGGGAATCTTTCTGGAAAAGATATATGGAGATAGACTATGTATATTTTATTGTACACTAAAACAGTAAGACACCTCATATACAACATCTGCTTAGCTGTTTTCCAACTATTTTGGTGTCGGCTTCCAGTCTAGCCGAATACAACTACTATAATAGAATAATAGCCCATATAGCCATTTTTGGGAACATTACGTAACGGTTCGACGCCTAGTGTGTACACTGATTTATTCTCGACACATAATCTGGTCGCCGTTCCGTGTTAGAGTAGTCGCTGCAACTAAAATTGGGGAAGAGTCGACACAGTAACATTCGGTTTCTAATTTACGTCGCCGTGTCGTAACATTGTTACCATATTTTAACCAGAGTTCCAAACAAATCATTCATTCAATCGCTCATCCGCGCATTCGTTGACATTGACTCGTTAAGTGACGTTGATTATTAATAAAATAAGAAACTGCCACCTTATCACCGAGGTAAGTAAACAAAGATTTTGTTTTGGGTTGGATCTAGTATCGTTTGGCAGGAGTTGGGGGGTAAAAGGGGCTAAAGTTGGTAGGGTTTGGGTCCCCGATTATAACGTTACCACTCTTATTAAAAGGTAATGCATATTTTTCGAGAAATTAATAAAAAAATGTTTCTAACCTCAAATCCGATAAGAAGCGAAAAACGAAACGTTTAAAATGGGCGATTGACAACCAAATCTGCCCCAGCATCTGTAGTCAGTATCCAGTATCCAGTATCAGTATTTTCCTAAGCGCATGTTTGGAGAGGGGCCAGTTCCCGCTTCGTTGGAAGACGGGAAAACTGGTCCTCATAAAGAAGGCAGGGCGCCCTGCGGACTCTCCGTCCGCTTATCGGCCCATCGTGCTGCTCGACGAGGTGGGCAAGCTCTTTGAAAGAGTCATTGCATACCGCCTCGTCGGCCAGCTGGTGCAGGTGGGGCAGGATTTGGCGGAGAGCCAGTTTGGTTTCCGCAGAGGGCGCTCTACGGTGGACGCCATCATGCATGTGCGAGCCCTGACGACGGGGAATGCTGTTGCCCAGGGTGGGGTCGTCTTGGCGGTGTCCCTAGACATCGCCAATGCCTTCAATACCCTGCCCTGGAGTTGCATCAGGGAGGCACTCCGGTATCACCGGATGCCGACCTACCTCTGTCGTGTGGTCGAGGCCTATTTGACGGACAGGGCCGTCATCTACCCCGGTCATCAGGGAGTGTGGAACCGGCAAGAGATGTCGTGCGGTGTCCCACAGGGATCGGTCCTGGGGCCGCATCTGTGGGACATCGGATACGACTGGGTGCTGCGCGCCTACCTCCCTAGCGGCGTCAGCGTAGTGTGCTACGCTGACGACACGTTGGTCCTGGCGCAGGGGAGGTCGCACCAGGCGGCGGCCGAATTAGCGGCACGCGGGGTTGCGACAATCGTCGAAAGGATCCGGCAATTGGGACTCGAGGTGGCCCTGCACAAGTCCGAGGCCATGTGTTTTCATGGTCCTCGGAACGCGCCACCGTTGGCGTCCTAAATAACGGTAGGAGGGGTTTTTATCGGCGTCGAGTCGACGATGAAGTACCTGGGACTCGTCCTCGACAGCCGGTGGAACTTCGTGGAGCATTTCCGACGTTTGGCTCCCAAACTGGAGCGGGCGGGCGCTGCATTGAAGCGGCTCCTGCCTAATCTAGGGGGTCCAAACGCCTCCTGCCGGAGGCTCTACGCAGGGGTCGTGCGGTCCATGGCCCTCTACGGGGCTCCTGTATGGGCGCGCTCTCTGGCGCTGCGGCCAGCCCGCCGGTTGAGCGCGGCCCAAAGGGTCATGGCCATCCGGATGGTCCGAGGATACCGCACGGTCTCCTGTGATGCAGCGAGCCTCCTTGCCGGATTGCCGCCATGGGATCTGGAGGCAAAAGTCCTCGCGCACGTATGGGAGTGGCGCGAGGAGGCGAAACGGCGGGGCGTAAGTCCGCTGCCGCGAGAAATCGCGGCACAACGGACGGAGCTCCGGCGGGATCTCATGGCGTCATGGAAAGTACGGTTGTCGCAACCCAGTGCTGGGCACCCCACGATTGCGGCGATAAGTCCCTTTGAGGAGTGGCTGGAGAGGCGCCACGGCGTCCTCACCTTCCGCCTGACGCAGGTCCTCACCGGAAACGGCAGCTTCGGGAGGTTCCTGTGTCGGATAAGGCGGGAGGAAACGTCCGGGTGTCACCACTGTGTGGATCGCCCGGAGGACACGGTGGAGCATACGGTGGAGGTCTGCCCGGCTTGGGCAGAGCACCGCCGTGTCCTCGTGGAGGCGATCGGCGGCAGAGACCTCTCGCGTCCGGCCCTGGTTCAGGCCATGGTACGGAGCGAGAGGGCATGGGCAGCCGTCACCTCCTTCTGTGAAGCAGTAATGCTCGCGAAGGAGGAGGCGGGACGGTTGAGGGAAAGGCACGTTTCGCGCCCTCTCACCCCTAGCCGCCGCAGGAGACGCCCTGGGCGTCGGAAATCTCGGGCGGATTTCCAGCCACCGTAGGCGCGGGCTTGCGGACGGTGAGCAATGGGTAGCTCACCGTCCTGTAAGGACCAGGCCCGGGTCGACGGCGCGTCGTCTTCCACGCGCGCCTCAAAGAGATGTCGTCAGCACAAAAGTAGGGGTTCACTAGGGCTGATGCCTGCCGGGGTCGCGGGAAGGTACTTATGGGTCACCGAGGCCCCCGCAACACAGGCAACAGGAAGGAATACGGGTGGGTTTTAGTCAGTAAGAGTCTGACACACCCTCCCGCTCCGCCCAGAGCGGGAGAAGTTATTTGATGATTTCCCACCCTCAAAAAAAAAAAAAAAAGTATCAGTATTTGTAGTCAGTCCATGGTATAAAATGTCGGGCAAATTCGATAACACGGAACGTAAACAATAAAACAGGTATGCCATTTGCGTCATGTGTCACTGTCATTTGTTTTCGATCGTTCCGTTTCTCCTAGAGTTGCGTGAATTTTTTCTCTGTGTTTGTACTTCCACTGATCGTATTTGTGTACAAAAGGCAATGTTATTACTGTTACTAGGAGAACTTAGGATGCAAGAGCGAGCGAAGCGAGCTCGGGACTTGGGGCACCCCGACTCGGACAGGTTAGGTTCGAAGGGGATGGCGCTATCCCCTTCGAGGTTATTTTTTTTAAACCCCAGAGGCCCGCGAAGCGGGCCTCATACTACGCCTTTAAATCGACTTCAAGTGTTTTGAGGTTAGGTTACAATAATTTGTTTTTCTCAAGAACGGTGCGTTACCTTTTCATGGGAGTGGTGCCAGGGGGCAGGGAGCACCCGTCCCCCAATCTCCCCCGCGAAGCTGGGCGCATACTACGGCTTTTTAAGCGACTAAGAGTTTTGAGGTTAGGTTACGATAATTTGTTTTTCTCAAGAACGGTGCGTTACCTTTTCATGGGAGTGGTGCCAGGGGGCAAGGTGCACCACCCCCCAACCTCCTCTCCCACTCCCACCCCCCTTCTCCTGCCAAACAACTACTAGATTTTTACCTTTGTTTTTATTGATTATTATGGTTTTCGATACTCAAATCTTAACATGGGAAATTAAATTCATCGTGTAATTTAGTGGGATAGGTTGAAATTTATCAACGCGCCACATTATTATCATAATTTAACAATTCCGACAAAAATACACATTGTTTTTATTTTCATGATATTTTTATTTTCTATTCTCAAAAGCTTCTATTTGAATGCAACAATAAATTTGAATATTTAATAACAAACTATTTTAGCAGAAATAAATCGTACTATCGATAAATAATGAAAAAATATTTTTGTTAAGTGAAAAATATTCTCGTCACAACAAGTTACAAAGTTACGATAATGTGTCGATATGTTATGTAACACATGTTACGTAAAGTCGTCACAAACAAACTGAATTTTTAAACAGGTCTCTCCTTGATTTTTTATTCACCGTTTCTCAAACTTTAGTTTGCCAGACAAAATGCCAGAGTGCATTGTTTTAACTAAAGAACTCTTCACAATTAATATCCCTTGTACCAAGTACGTGGGTGAAAGACAACGTCCTTTATTGGCCGCGTACACACGTGCACACGCACACAACACTGACACAAACACTCAAGTCAGATTTAGACGAAAGTATGGTATGGAGAGCCAATGCTTTGCTAACTTTGCAGAGGAGACAATAAAGTTCTTTATTTAAACGAAATTAATACATTATATTGTTTAACTTATATTAATTATTCTTTTGCAGACGATGATACGCCAAACACAAAAAATATTCCAACAAAGCATCGAAAATAGTGACGTAAAAATAAAAAACAAGATTTTGGATTTAAACCATGAGACCAAAATTATGAATATCAGTTCTGATAACTTACTTAATGTACTCGTACTGTGCAGCAAAAGTACAAACAGTGATTAACTACGAAGATGCTGACAAATTATCTTCATGATTGATAGATGGTGGAGACGACAGTGAATAGGATGTTAAATTATAAAATTTTGTTGTTATTATTGCTCTATTTAGGTTTACTAACCAATGCTCAATACGTACAAATATACTATTTTTGATACCACTTTATATGACTGCATATTAAACTGATTAGGTAGACTTATTATTAAGTAGCTATTTTAGATTAATGCAGGTCTTTAAAATGATCTGTAGATTATTAGTGGCAAGTAGCTAATGCTAGTAAAGTTACACTTGCACTATGCAAGTGTCAGTGATGATTTTGTGATTTTGAAATATAAATAGTTTCTTCTTATGTTTTCATTTTATTACTACCCCTAACGTTGTCACTAAAGGAATAAATACCATTTGGGAGTTGCAAAGCATACATAAAAGCTTACAATTCACACAGTTAACACAAGACAAGTTTGAGAATGACTGGATCTGGTGATTTCCATTTATCCAAGTTAGTGTTATAAGTATTCCGGAACATTGACATAACGTTACTACACATGTTACCACTCAGTTACTGCACATTGTTACCAATATTGTACACTAGTTACATACAATACGCAAAATGTGTAAAACGTGTGTACACATTTTTTCTGTAACAAGTTGACACAGCTACAACACAAATTTACTAGAACTACTTTCAGTCACTTTGTTACTAAACGGTTACGACACATAAAAGCGAACCCTCACACAGTCGCAAGGTATCGTATCAGTTATGAAACTGATGGGACTTGTTACACCTTTTACAAATCTGCGACCAAAAATGGCTATATGGGAGTACTAGTATTTTACATGAAGCGACTGCCTATCTGACCTTCACAACCCAGTTCCCGGGTAACAAGATACTCCTTAGTAAAACTGGTTCTCAGACATTCGGGCTTCTGATTACCCGTGATGACTGTCAAAGATCTACAAATGGCAGCCGGGACCAACGGCTTACCGTGCTTACTGAGGCACAGAAGGGTCTCGGTCTGTAATCGATGGTCACCCATTCATAGCATCCTACGCGGTGTGTTAAGATAAGATATTTATTTCGCAAATATGGGTACAAAACACGGTGATATAAAAATATAATTAGCAACAGCCATATTTAACCAGAAGGCATGCAAAAGTACAAAAATACACGAAAGATGCTAAGTACATAATAATAAAGATAACGAAAACTAAGAACAAAACGTATATATGTACATAAGAAAAAATAGAAACACGATTACTGAAACTTCAAAATACTTACCAAGTACTGCAAAACATACAATTACAGATAAAACAGGAGATCTAAGACAAATACATCGAAGCTGAAACCCGTTACAGGTACGAAGTGGAAGAAATTTATACCAACCTTGGTGAACCTAGCTGAGCCTTGATCGATTAATCTACTCGGCAGTCTCAGTCACGATTCTTTCTAATAAAGCTCATTATACTAAATCGATAAATTTTAAAGGTGGGTACTGTAGATATTTTGTCTGGATGGCTTTAACAACCAACCTCCACCAATGTGTAATGAGTTAATGGCATATGAAGAGTTAATACCAGAAAAAAAGAGGAGACAGTTATCTGGATCTCGGTCTTAATAAAAAAAAAATGGTTGGCTGTAAGGCCGGGTTTCCACTGACGCGGAGCGGGGCGGAGAGGAGCTTAGCGGTGCACGAATTGACCAATCACTATGCTCGAAATCTCCGCTCCGCAGATTTCGAGCACTGTGATTGGCCTATTCACGGTCCGCTCCTCTCCACTCCGCCTAGCTCCGCGTCAGTGGAAACGCACCCTAAAGTTGGTTTACGGACGATAATTTTACGGGATAACGAAAGAGAGATGCGTCACAAGGTCGTGCCTCTCTATCGCTAGTTCCGCGCTCTCGCTTGCACACTCGACTCAGGCGGAACGTGATAATGAGTCATGCTTTTTCGTGCGTGCAGCCGGCATTCATCGATTTAGAAGACGTTAGCACGTCAATAAGTAGATCGACATACAGAAATAATAATCCAATTTTAATTTAAACTACGCATTTAATCGACCTAAGAAGTTGAGCTCTCGCAGTACGAACCCTTCAAATTTTGTAGTAGGTTTGTGGGTATACAAATTAATCTATCCTTCCTGCACGAGGTCACATTTTCAAACAAGCGACGGGCTCAAACGGCACTTGTCTTTTCATTTGGGCTTCCGTCAAGTACTCTTGAATGCCGTCAAAGTGTTTTTAGTAGATATTGATAGACAAGGGTCTGACTTCTGACACAGTACCCTTCAAAAGAGTGATTGAATGTAGGTCCATTTTTTCATCTTTTTTGGGGTTCCGTACGTACGAATGAAAAGACGGAACCCATATAGGATCACTCTGAGACTGTGTGTCCGTCTGTCATAGCCAATTTGCTCCGAATCTAATGGACCGACTAAGTTGAAATTTGATACACATATGATTTTTTGTGACCTAAACAAATAATAAAAGAAAATAATAATTCGTTTTGCAAATTGTACCGTGTGACATATAAATGAAAGGGCGTACTAGAGGGTCAAATTAAAATAAAAATATAGTTTTTCAAGTTATTTAAGAACATTGATGAAAACCATTCCCTTATCTCCGAAATTACTGAGCCTAGAATTTAGAAAAAAAAAAAAAAACAGTAAGTAATTCTATACTTAAATATTACAGGAAAACCTATAACAAGTCTATGGTCTTAAAATAATATGGTAAATCTCTCAATTTTGTGGGTACAAGCATATACATTTGCAGTCTGAAAGTATAGAACATGTTTTTCAACTAAAATGCTAGGTTTGTCCTCGAAACTCTTCGTTGTGCGTGGTCCGACACGTACATGGCCTGTTTTTTTTTTCGTAAAATGAACCTTAAAATCACAGTTGTATTCCCCGACGGAGTAGCCAAAAATATAAAGAATCATTATTATAATATTATATACTTACTCGTTGCTCGGCACATGTCGTGTTTTAAGACACACTGATTGGCTAGCACTTGTGCAAAAGTGGCCAATTCGTTGTCCCATTTCTGTAAACACACAAAATGGGTTTGCATCTTAAAGTTAGTTGGTTGATTCGTTCTCCCACCGACCCTTGTTCGACGAAGTGCCAACCCGCGCCGTAGCCGAGCTTAAATTCCCCTGATAATAATAATTATCCACTTCTGATCCAGCCTGTCCCACCGTGCTGCCCTCTTTCCAGCGACGCCCTAAGCTGAGGTTCGTACCCCACGGGGGGTGCCCTTAGCGTGGAGTAACTTAGTAATGTAAGAAATTCGCCCCTGGGTGGAGGCTTCGAGTTCGCTTAAGGCAGCCACAGGATAGTCGGGTTAAGTAAACACGACCTCTCAAGGTCAACTACGAGATGCAACATAAAAAAAGTTGATTCGCTCAAAGATAACAATATAATGAAATAAACAGTGCATTTAAGTTTTGTTTTGCTGGGTCACCAGCATAATATTACATCCCAACTGTTTTTTCGAAGGCGAAGTTGTAAAGTATGGGTGTATTTTATGCCAGTTATATGTTTGAAAACCCAATAACACTTTCCCGACCTGCGAACCCAAGACCCCGGGCTCAGCTGTTATGTTTTTTTTTTTTGAGGGTGGGAAATCATCAAATAACTTCTATCGCTCTGGGCGGAGCGGGAGGGTGTGTCAGACGCTTACTGACTAAAACCCACCCGTATTCCTTCCTGTTGCCTGTGTTGCGGGGGCTTCGGTGACCCATAAGTACCTTCCCGCGACCCCGGCAGGCATCGGCCCTAGTGGACCCCTACCTATGTGCTGACGACATCTCTTTGAGGTGCGCGTGGAATACAACGCGCCGTCGACCCGGGCCTGGTCCTTACCGGACGGTGAGCTACCCATTGCTCACCGTCCGCAAGCCCGCGCCTACGGTGGCCGGAAATCCGCCCGGGATTCCCGACGCCCAGGGCGTCTCCTGCGGCGGCTAGGGGCGAGAGGGCGCGAAATTTGCCTTTCTCTCAACCATCCCGCCTCCTCCTTCGCGAGCATTACTGCTTCGCAGACGGAGGTGACGGCTGCCCATACCCTCTCGCTCCGTACCATGGCCTGAACCAGGGCCGGACGCGAGAGGTCTCTGCCGCCGATCGCCTCCACGAGGACACGGCGGTGCTCTGCCCAAGCCGGGCAGACCTCCACCGTGTCCTCCAGGCGATCCACACAGTGGTGACACCCGGACGTTTTCTCCCGCCTTATCCGACACAGGAATCTCCCGAAGCTGCCGTGTCCGGTGAAGACCTGCGTCAGGCGGAAGGTGAGGACGCCGTGGCGCCTCTCCAGCCACTCCTCAAAGAGGGGACTTATCGCCGCAATCGTGGCGTGCCCACAGCTGTTATGTTTGTGGTTATAATTTTTTTTAAATTTTTTACTCACTAGCTGCGCCCCGCGATTTTTCCTGCGTAAGTTTCGATCCCGTGAGAATATCGGGATAAAAAGTATTTTATGTCCTAATCCAGGTCATGGTCTACCCATGTGCCAAATTTCATCCAAATCCGTTCAGCCGTTTTAGCGTGAAGGCGTAACAAACAAACTCACTTTAGCATTTATAATATTAGTTACCCGACTTATTTCCAAAACACTTATTTACAGTTTGGTTTCAGCCACACAACTAAAATATCTCAGGGTTTCCGCCGTTCATTTAAATTTTACAACAATTCATATTACACCTACTGTCCAACTATAGTTGACAATATATTATATATGTCGGAAATACGTTAGTCTCTCGTTTGACTAATCGGGACGCCAGCGACACCAAGCGGTTGTTAACTGCAGTCTGTCGGAGGCGGTCATGGAGTGAACACATTTAGAAACTGTCACGCGTTCCGTATAGTTGTGTCGTGTACCTACAGTGTGTGAATAGCTAGTGTGATCATTTGATCGTAAATTATAATTTTATTTAAACTGCAAACGTTTTTTCTATGGTGCAATAACCAACACTTCCCATCGTACGCCCACAGTAGTTAAAATATAGCTGATGATAACAAGAGAGACCTACCTTCTCCGCCATATAGATATGTATAGTTATAATACAATCTCTTGTAGGCTCGTAAAAGACGAAGAATGATACAACATTGTTCCAGTGTTCCAAAAATGGTAAGAATAATACAGACTTGTACCAAGACGGGTGAGGGAGAGGCAAATTTCGCGCCTTCATGCCACTAGTCGCCGCAGCAGACGGCGTTGGGAATCCCAGGTGGATTTCCAGCCACCGTAGGCGCGGGCTTGCGGACGGTGAGCAATGGGTAGCTCACCGTCCGATAAGGATAAGGCCCGGGTCGACGGCCCGTTGTGTTCCACGCACGCCTCAAGAGATGTCAGCACAACTGTAGGGGTCCACTAGGGCCGATGCCTGCCGGGGTCGTGGGAAAGTCCGAAAGGGATACCGAGGCTTCTGGCAACACAGGCAACGGAAGCAACACGGGTGGGTTTTTGTCAGTAAGAGTCTGACACACCCTCCCGCTTCGCCCAGAGCGGGAGAAGTTATTTGATAATTTCCCACCTAAAAAAAAGGCTTGTAGCAAAAATGTAAAAAAAAAACATACCAATCGGAACATTCCGTATCCTTTCGGTAACAACAAGTCATTCTTCCCTGTTTCCTTGCCGTTGGCTATTTTACTCCTTATTCTACAATAAAAAAAAACATTGTTAAATTGTAATAATAATAATTAGACGTGCAACAAAAGTTAAGTATAATAAACTTATTTTGTAATAATAATGATACATTATTAATTGTAGTAAATGAAAGATTTACTAGAATAAATAATATTTCATTTAACGTTTTCAGGAATTTAAATATCTAAGCATGTTGATATTTTGAACTCTTTGCATTGTGCAATATCTGGCAGTCAGCCAATTTTCACAAAATGATTTTATGTACCAATGGCAATCTACGTAAATTTTCCGTGTTATAGATATTTCATATACGATTGTCAAAGACGACAGTTGTGATTTGATTGTACGGACAATTTAAATTGATAGTCAATTTATTAATGTATTTTAAAAGCCGTGTTTATTAAGCCATATCATGCGATTTGTAAAGAATGAGCGTGGTGATTTTAATATCCGGGTACCGTAGATATTCTTCTTTATTATTTATTTTGATAGTGTTGCCACTATGAACTTATTTATCAGACATCAGAAAAATAAATAAGAAAAATATTTCAGTAGGTTGCACATCTGACGGAAGATGCGTCCGTCGGCTGGAACTTCATTAGTATGCTTGACTCACTAACGCGTTGTGTGTGTAAGGTTGAATGTTTTATTAACTGCTTGTCCGTTCTAGCGTTATGCGACCGACGATATGCTACGCATCTTCCGTCAGATGTGCAATCACCCTAAGACACAAACTGTCAGGAAGGATTTTATGTTTTGTTAACATCAACAAAAAAAAATTTTTTAGCCATATATCATGAAAGCCAAAATCATGTACTTGTAAAAAAATACTGAACAATGTTACCTAGTAGGAACATGGCCCTCGTTTTGTTCGGGAAGTATGGAAAATAACTCCATTGTACGCGTTCGTGAAATCGAATAATAAGCAAGTTGACGCCATGGCATACGTATTATGATATATTTATGAAGATTATATTATACAGGGTGACATTGAAAACATGCGACAAATCGAAATGGGAGATTGTACTCATCATTATGAACAACTTTTACTAAGGGACCAAAGCTACAATCCCAAAAAAAAAACTGCTTTCCCCTACATTTATGTTCGCAATACCTCATCAAAATGTAGGAAACGCAGATTTTTTTTTTTTGGGATTACAGCTTTGGTCCCTTAGTAAAAGTTGTTAATAATGATGTATACAATGTCCCATTTCAGTTTGTCGCAAGTTTTCAATTTCAACCTGTATATTTAGATCTCACTTCTTTTGTCGTTGAAGTCAACAACCAAGGCATTTATCATAATTTTGAACTTGGCTCTCATTTCACATTTATGTTTTTGATGGGATTGTGTTTACGTCGCGCTTTCGTGCCAGGGTCTCTAGAAATAATTTAGTAATTAACTTACGTGTTTGCTACATCCAGCAGCTGGGTCGCTAGATCAGCGGTCATGGCAATGTTGACTGCGTTGTGGCAACGAGGTCCGAGCACGTTGTTCTATAAAGTTAAATAAATACAATCATTACAAGGAATCTTATTTAAAAGCCTACGCCGTCCGCCTGTTTGTCTGTATGGCATCATAGGGCTCCTTCAATTGCATAATTTCAAAAGTAATTAGGTAGTCGAACTTTTATGTATCAAAATCCAAATCAAAAGTAATTTATTCAAACTAGGCTGAGAATCAGCACTTTTCGAACGTCAAAATTACATAAGACAATCCCCCAAAACGCCCACCCTTCGCCACTTGCTTTAGCTGGGAAGAAGAAGTGGCCAACAAACTCCCCAGCAGCACAGCTGTCTGTTCAGTAAGATAAAAAAATGGATTCTATTGGATGTAAAAAAACACTTTCCGAAGTCGAAAGCCACATATTTTTATCATTATTTGGATCATTTTTTTCCACTAGAACATACCTGGGAATCCACTGGTTCTGGAGATATTGAAAGTCAAAGTCGCATTTTTTTTTTACTTTTTTACGATACCGAATTCCAAGCGTTATTACAAAACTATTTTCCAAACAAGCATTACCTGAATTTTCGATTTTTCTTAACAAATTACGCATTTGAAGTTACAAAAACGCAATGAATATCAAATAACTGAACTAGAGCGAAGGGGCGGGGCTTCGCTCACACAACAGCACTGAGTCCGTTTGCCTAGGTTTGCGTTACATTGCGCGCAATAAAAAATAGCAATTCTTGTATACCTAAAAATAAAAATCGGTTCCCAGCAATAACTTTTGCGCAAAGCTACTTAATTAGATGTACAGTATGCGTAGTTGACGGCTTTGTGATGTGTCTTTTTGCACCCTGTATACAATAGTATGCAAAACAATTTACACTACGTACAACACAGAACATTAAGGGGTTTATTTATAAACGTTGCTTAAAGTTAAGTAATGATTAGCGACTGTTTAACCATACATTTTGACGTTTAAAAGTCTCTTAACTTTAAGCAACGTTTATGAATAAAGGGGTTAATTATTAGCCTTATGTCAGCTAGCACACCACTATACCAACAAAAAAAAAGAAAAGAAAAACAGCGAAAACTATTCTGAAGCAGAGATAAAAATGTAAAAAAACTTAATACCCAAATAAAAGCCTCCAGGCATAAAGGGCGTGGGAAAGGCAAACTTCGCGTCCTCTCGCCCCTAGCGGGAAAGACAGACTTCGCACCCTCTCGCCCCTAGCGGGAAAGGCAAACTTCGCGCCCTCTCGCCCCTAGCGGGAAAGGCAAACTTCGCGCACTCTCGCCCCTAGCGGGAAAGGCAAACTTTGCGCCCTCTCGCCCCTAGCGGGAAAGGCAAACTTCGCGCACTCTCGCCCCTAGCCGCCGCAGGGGACGCCCTGGGCGTCGGGAATTCCGTGCGGATTTCCGGCCACCGAAGGCGCGGGCTTGCGGACGGTGAGCAATTGTTAGCTCACCGTCCGGTAAGGACCAGGCCCGGGTCGACGGCGCGTTGTATTCCACGCGCGCCTGAAAGAGATGTCGTCAGCACAAATGTAGGGGTCCACTAGGGCCGATGCCTGCCGGGGTCGCGGGAAGGTACTAAAGGGTCACCGATGCCCCTGGCAACACAGGCAACGCGAAGGAATACGGGTGGGTTTTAGTCAGTAAGAGTCTGACACACCCTCCCGCTCCGCCCAGAGCGGGAGAAGTTATTTAGATAGATAGATAGATAGATAAATAAAACATTTATTCAGTGCACACAAAAGACACAGCACAACACACAATAGCACAATACATGGATAACAAATTACAAGAATATATATAAAAACAAGGTGCCAATATACAAAAAAAAAAAAGAAAAACATGCTTAAAGAAATAAAGTAACATTACGACATACTTCAATTAATTATCGAACAAGGTGCGGTGTGTGTCTCAAGGTTGCACCAAATGGGAGTCCAGCTCAGCATGTGTCAGGCAAATATACCTGACGCTGATATTCTGCTGGCAGTAACATACGGACGTCGAGCAGACGAGATACATTGGTGTTGTGACAGTGTTATGCGTGGAGTGAAATTGTGTGAAAGTGTGTATTTGATGATTTTCCATCCAAAAAAAAAAAGACAAAGGGCATGCCCGCTTACATATAGCTATAGCTGTAACAGTCACAAATGATGAACTAGGACCATCAAAATAAATACACAGTTAATTACTAATAACAAAACAAAACAATGCAATGATAATAGTTTTGATGGTACAGAACCATTAGTGCGCGAGTCTAACTCCCACTTGGCCAGTTTTCCGTACCCAAAATGGCCTAACGAAACTAAACAACCTCAATAGTTTATCGTAGCCAACAAGTTAAAAAACTGAGAACGACACACATGGAAAATATCACAGAATTATTATTCTAAAATACTCACAAGTACCCACAAATTAAATTTGAGTGACATTTGCCGAATTGAAAAGTTGGTGGCCCTTCACGAAAACAAACGAAGAGTTAGGATGGGACTGATTAGCATAATAGGCCTACAATTATTTTATCTTTATAAAATGGACCCTGCCTGACAAAGTGACGGAATAATTCTAAAAATATAAAGGGTCATTGCTGTAATATATTCTCTTTTCATAGTTAGCAAAAGAGTTTTGCATGAGGACTTATTTTAATCCTAATTAGGATTTAGGAACGTGTGATAAGACGACGATGAGGATTCTAATTTCCCAGCCGGTATCATTCCGGCGTTCCTGAAGGCTCCCGCAGACTGGAGCGATTAAGGCGGGAGGAAACGCCCGGGTGTCACCACTGTGTGGATCGCCCGGAGAACACGGTGGGGGCCGGGCAGGCTTGGGCAGAGCTCCACCGTGTCCTCGTGGAGGCGATTGGCGGCGGAGATCTCTGCGTCCGGCCCTGGTCCAGGTCATGGTACGGAGCGAGAGGGCATGGGCAGCCATCACCTCCTTCTGCGAAGCAGTAATGCTCGTGAAGGAGGAGGCGGGATGGTTGAGGGAAAGGCAAATTTCTCGCCCTAGCCGCCGCAGGAGACGTCCTGGGCGTCGGGAATCCCGGGCGGATTTCCGGCCACCGTAGGCGCACGCTTGCGGACGGTGAGCAATAGGTAGCTCATCGTCTGGTAAGGACCAGGCCCGGGTCGACGGCGCGTTGTGTTCCACGCGCGCCTCAAAGAGATGTCATCAGCACAAGTGTGGGGGTCCACTAGGGCCGATGCCTGCCGGGGTCGTGGGAAAGTCCGGAAGGGACACCAAGGCTCCTGGCAACACAGGCAACGGAAGGAACACGGGTGGGTTTTAGTCAATAAGAGTCTGACACACCGTGCGGCTCCGCCCAGAGCGGGAGAAGTTATTTAACAATTTCCCACGCATAAAAAAAAATGTCTGTTTAGTACAAAAAACACGCGACCTCCGAGTTTGTTTAGCTGTTTCTTCTCAAATCAAATCAAATCAAAATATTTTTATTTCACATAAACCTACATGGGCACTTAAGAAACGTCAGAAGCTAGGTGCACGGTTCCAGTTGGTCGTTTCCTATGGAGAGAGCCTGCAAGAAACTCCACGGTTACTCTTTTAAAAATAATTGGATTTTACAATGTTTTCAAATTACAGTGTTAATAGGTATGGGAGGACAGTGTAGGCCTTTCGAGAAGTACCAGGTACTTAACAAAAAAAAAAGGTCTACAAAATATCTAGTCTATTAAGCTCACAACGTTCTCACGTAGCCTCAACGGTAAACAAGAGTCTAAGTAAAATATTGATAAAATAATAAAAAAAAAACCTTTTTAAAATGACATGTTTGCCATTACAACAAGTCTGAATTAATATATTGTCCAAAAAAGCCACTAGTAAATAGTTTGAAATCAAAATTGTAGGTATAATTATAATGACAAATAATGAAAATCTCTCAGAGTACAAAACATTTTTTTGGCGTGAAAAAGTGTACAAAACTACTTAGAGAAATAAATAATAATTATCATTTATCATATCAATAGAGGTTAATAGTACCTACTATGACCACTCTTCCTTTATTGTTTAATTCACGACTTTTATACTTACTTTGTTAACAAAGGTATTGTTAATAATATTGGATTGTTTAATTTTTATAGCAATAATATTGGTTTCAAAATCACTGTTATTAAAGGCTCCTACATACTGGCGCGACTTGTCGCGCGACGCGTCGCGACACAAAGGCACCGCTTGTAGCGCTACACGCGGTGTCTTTGTGTCGCGTCGCGTCGCGCGACAAGTCGCGCCAGTATGTACGAGCCTTTAAACGTCAGGTTTTGTTCATTTACGCATTTATTATTATGATTGGTTTTTGTTGATGATAACTGAAGGATGTATGGGCAAGTTTATTTTATTAAAATTACGGGCGCCCCGCTACGCGGGTCACACTAAAGTTCTTAGAAAATAAAAAAACCGAATGCTGCATTAAGCGCTGACAAGAGGCAAATTACCTAAATAGCCTTGTCTTAAGAAAAAAATTGCCAAATCTGTATAGTTTGTGGTAGCGGAAAAAAATATATGTTAATTTTGAACATATTTGTCAGAGCTTGGTTGTTACCAAAACACCTTTTGAAAAAAAATCTCGATACAAACTAACGTTAAACTAACCTCTTACCTTGAGAGTTCCAATCCAAAATATCTGTATTAAATATCAACATACGTTATGTATTTAATTAATAACAAGAACTTCTTATTTTAATGCAGAACTTGGTTGTTTTTTATTTTCGATTACCCAACTCAATTTTGAGTAAATAGATAATTGCTTCATAGTTTGAAATAAATTACAAGCGTTGTGTCATCACGCTTCTCTTTCTTTTCTTTGCAGTCTGACAGTGAACGTGGTTTAGGTGTTGTCAGCGTCTTAAGTTGATAATACCTTTACTGTTTTTAGAAATATTATGCATTCCTTTCTAAGCAACGTCGCATTAGATGGAAGCACTGAGAGAAGCACTGGGCCCACTTTAGGGATCTCTCTCACGGCCATTTCGAACGCAGTCACTGCATCTTCAGGGTTAGTAAAGCAATACGTCGAAGTTTATCTTGGATTTTTGCGAATAAATAGAAGTCGCAAGGTGCCAGATCGGGACTGTATGGTGGATTGCTGCATTATCTCAACACCCGCCGTAGTCAAATATTCGACTGTCCGTCTGGCGGAATGCGCTGAGACGTTGTCGTGGTGATGTAGGATCCTGCTTCGGGGGCGCTACTGTCGAACATTTTCTAAGACAGCTGGCAAACAATTGTTAATATACCAGTCTGCAGTAACTGTCTTCTGTCTTCCAGCACAACTGTCGCGAATTGACCCGTCCGTCCAAAGAATGAAGCAATCATGTTTTTTCCTTCACTTCTTCCTTTCTTTACTTTTGTTGGCAAATCCTCAAAAGAAAAGACCCACTGTGCAGATTGTCATTAAGTTTCAGGTTCGTAATAATACATCCAACTTTCATCAGCTGTGACGATGTGAAATACAGCATTCGAGGCACCTCCGTGGTACTTTCCTAGCATTTCGCGGCACCAATCGATGCGACGGCGTTTTTGATCGTTGCCGCGTCGGTCAAAATATGGGGTATTCATAAAGTGACCATACGTCCCGTTTTGAACGGGACTGTCCCTTTTCTCGGTCACCTGTCCCGTTGTCCCGGACAAAGCTCCGGAACGAAAAATAGTCCCGTTTTCCGAAACCGTGGGTAAAATATAATTTAAAGAAAATATGTTGCATATAATTTAATAATTACTCTTATTAGTCAGAGGAACTTTGCTTTTTATTTTTATTAAGCTGGTGAACCGGTGATTGATTTGTTTTTTCACAATTTGTTATAATAAAAATAATTATAATTAATCTGAATATAATTATAGTGAACATGAATTGTATAAAGTTACACTTTTTATAAATAAAGAACATTCAAAAGTTGTGTTTATTTTCAATGTTAACCTGCTAAATGACGTATGTATACCCATGTCCCGTTTTGAGTTAAAAAATACATGGTCAGTTTAGGTAACCATCTAGTATATGACTTCCAGACGCTTAAATTCTCATAGGTATAAGGTTTTCTGCACCTGACTCAGACCAATACCTAAACCTGCCCCTATCTGTTGGTAGATCACTCATCAGCCTCTATTATGCGCCGCACAGTAATGATGTTATCGTCAGTTTGCGACGTTGCAGGACGTTCCTCACGCAGGTCATCAGTAAGATTCCTACGACGACGCTTAAACTCATTGAATTAGTGGTACATGATGGGGCTTCATCATGAAAGGCTAATCGAAATCTATCATAACTTTGTTGTTGACCAAGACTACAAAGAAAGTCGTAATAAATCACAGAGCGAAAATTTTCTCGCGCAAAGCATTCATTTTGACGCGCACTTTTCAAATTGCCGCCAATTTGTAGGAATAAATGACAGATGAATTCAATATACATCATCAGGTTACCAAAGAGTTCTATATTCTAAATTTAAATAGATTTTTTATTGGATTTGATTCTAACCAGCCAGTTCTAAAAAAAACAGTGTTAACCTTGTACCGAAGAAAACTACTATGCCTTAGGCTGCGTTTCCACAGAGGCGGAGATGAGGGAAGTGGACAGGAGATATGCTGGAATTTAAAAAAAAATTGTGGTACTCTTGTTGACCATGAATAATACTGCAACATTCAATGTTGTCAGCAACTTGTTGATCGCAATACAAAACATATTGCTGAAACAATGTTGCTCAACTTTGTTTCCCAGTGAATTTGCTTTACACGCCACTCCCTAAAAATCCTCATTAGTAAGTTGTGACACTATTACTCTTCAAAAGGTGTAATAAAATGAATTTTTGCTACAACAGGAAACGGATATCTACGAGTATATTAAGTACTTCATTTGACCCACCGTTGCCGCCATCTTGGTTTGACTACTGTCAGCTGTTGTGTTGTTTTGTTTTTGTAAGGGGGATGCATTTTGGGTGTCCTACTAATTTATTAACAATTATGTATGTTGAGAAACATAAAACCTAAAATGCGTAGACTGTTAAGTACTTTTGTTTTGTGCTAGAAAACGAGAACTGTACCTATTTGTAAAGCGAAAATACTCCTGGCAACTAAATTACAAATTAAAACTGGCCAAGTTCGTTGAAATGAATTAACTTCGTTATATATTATGCTATTGAAGATTTTATACAGTTTTAGGAATTTATTATAGTTTTATAATTTAATAACATTAAATTATTTATACAACCTTATTTTCGTTTCGGCTAATGCTATATTAAATGGAGTATAATAGTACTGTCTAAGTTTCGTTTAATTGTGTGGTCACACTACTTTATTTATTTTTATAGGATTAAAAACAAATATTATCTCAGTTAAAGAGGTAAGAAATACACAATTTTAGATACCTATTATTATTAGGTAAAAACTTTTGACTAAAAGTTAAGTGACTTTCTGATATTCCTCTCGTCTAGCACAGCTAGTACATGCACATATGTCAGTGGAGGTGAGGATTGAGGGGCCAGTTTTAATACACATACATAATCAGCCTATAATGTTTCCACTGCTGGGACACAGGCCTCCTCTCTGTGAGAGAGAGTGGGGCCGTAATTCACCACGTGGGCGCAATGCGGGTTAGCAGATGTAACGTCTTCGAATTTTTGGTTCTAGGACATGCCGGTTTTTTGCTCACGACGACCTTCACCGTTTTGAGAGCAGTGGTGATGAAATAATATACACAAAATAAAGCGCCTGTCTGGGTTCGGACCTACGACCTACAACTCGTAAGTTGCGGCCGTTACCGCTGGGCCACCACTGCTCCGGCTGCAGCGGTTTTAATAATCGCTATCTTCAAATTGCGTCGATATTTTTCTTCCATTTCTTTTTTACAAAATGTTCTAAGTCTAAACTTTATGTAGAAAAAGAAATATTTTATTTATTTGATTCGGTAATATTAACTAAAATATTTATAGGTTTTGTGTGGAATGAGGGGCCACAGTTTAGTCGTTCTATATTTTTATCTTTGATGCTTTGTGGTTTGTTTTCAGTATCTTTACAAATTCTTTACTAAATGCCTGTAGTCACAATACCTTCATTTTTCAGATACTTTCCGAGATCTGGCTGATGGTCTGTGAGGACTGAGGGACCGTACTTTAAGGGCTGTAGTTTTAATATATTTATTTACAAATTCGCAGATTTGTTCTACAATTGTTTTAATTCTACTACTAAATTCTACGATTTTTATTTTCAAATCAAATCAAATCATTTATTTTTGCAAACATGGGTAATTGGTACATAGATGTTTCTCAAAAAAGTAGTCCTCCATATTCTACCGTCTCATGGGCATGCAAATAATTTTCAATTCTAAAATTAAACAGAAATTCTATGATATCGAATAAATATAAATGTCAAACCATTAGAATTACCGAATAATCAAAAAAACAGACTAATAACGGTGGTAGCATTTTTACATTGAATTAAAAAAAAATATATATATAAAGTATGTCAAAGTGTCAATCAGAATAAAAAGTGTCAGAATAGGAACATGTATGTCAATCTTACTAATAGTTTATTAATCAGTGCAGAGATTTATCATAAAGGAAATCGTCAATGATGTAATAAACTTTTCTCAATTAATATTTAGTTTAGTGCCCTTTTGAATTTTGCGAAATACCAGTGTGGTCCCTCAGTTCACACGCACACAAAAAATGCAGATACTTTTCTGCGTGAATAACTGAGATTTTTATCATAGTCAGGTTTCGCTCTGAACGCCTCTTCCAGCCTGTATTTTTTTATGTTTAGAAGAAAAATATCTGACAATTAATATCCTCTCTGCCTCGTTGGTCTAGTGGTCGGAAGCGCTACTGCTGAGCATGAGGTCCTGGGTTCAATTCCCGGGTCGAGCAAAGTGTTATTAGGTTTTTCCATCTAGAATTTCGCGGTAGCATCCCGGAGTCTGAATTTGTTCCCGGTAGATGGTAAAAGCCTCACACCCCTATTAGTACATGTGACTTTAATATAACTGGCGAAATGAGGGTATTCTATCGGTACACCTCTTTTTTTTTTTTTTGTTTTTTTTTTTTTTTTTGTGACCCATAAGTACCTTCCCGCGTACCTTCCCGCGACCCCGGCAGGGTACACCTCTGCCTTCGGAAATTAAGTTTATTTTAAGTAAATGCGTCGAGTTTTTGATGTTATGCTATACTATGACATAATAAATTATCATGGGAATAGATTCCCTAGGACACAATATAAGCTACCCATAAAATAGCCTCCATTCGATAACAAATTGCAATCCAATCCGTTCGACAAAACCCTAACTACAGCCTACTAGCCGATGGTTCTAATTGCAGCCAGGCTGTAACGCATCGAATGCGTTGGCTGCAACCGACAATTTAATGCGTCTCTAATTAAACTGACTGCTGACTTGGAATTAGATTAGTTTTGAAGCATAATTTGTGTGGGATGGTATGATTTTTATCATTTATTTATTTATTTAAATAATAAAAAGGTTCTTAGACGTGTGTTCCTTCAATTATAACACAGCGTGTACATATAGGTTTAGCATAATAATAGCATGATCAGCCTATAATGTTCCCACTGCTGGGACACAGGCCTCCTCTCTGTGAGAGGGAGTGGGCCGTAATCCACCACGCGGGCCCAGTGCGGGTTGGCAGATGTCACATGTCTTCGAATTTTTGGTTCTAGGTACAAACAGCTTAAAAATAAAATAGAGAAAATTAATAACGATATTAGAAATAACATAAAAGTAACATGTCACAAGAGTGAACTTTTGTATGCCGGTAATTACAGAAACAATTAAAAAGCCAGTGAGACACATCGCAAAGATCTACGTTCGGCATGCGAAGGGAATCATTCATACGAGTATTACGATTTTGCGCTATGGCATTATAATATTGGGTAATTCGGTTGAAGATAAAAGAGTGTTTCGAGCTCAGAAGAAATGCGTCTGCTCAATTTGTGGAGCGCACCCACTCGACAGATGTGTTCCACTATTTAAAAAACTGCCACTTCCAGCACTATACATTTTTGAAATTTGTATCTTTGTACACCAAAACAGACATGAATTTGTTTTGTATAATGATGTTGTATCCAGACCCAGCCGCAAAGTGCATAAATGTTTAATGTTCCTAGGCGTAGAATTTTTTTTTTTCTAATTATGTATACTGCATGTCCATTACTGTTTATAACAAATTACCTGATGGCTTCAAAACTCTCAGCCTCAGAACATTTATATGTAAATTATTTAACTTTCTTTTAAACAAACGTTATTATTCGAGTGAAGAATTTATTAATGAAAAAATTACCTAAATATTTGAAATTATTGCCTATGTTGCCTATAAATCATTTTGACTTATACAGGGTGTTTGGTGCATCGTGTGCCAAATTGAAATGGTCGACTGAAGAGGTCATTCGCTAGCCTTTCAGACCCCTTAACACCCCTCATGCTCTGTGGATTTTTTTTATCGACTTTTTATTGTTTTCCAAAAAAAAGACCCAAATTTTACATTCAAATACAGATTTAAAAAAAAATATAAGGCGTAGATTCTTTTTTTTTTTTTTTTTGAGGGTTGGAAATCATCAAATAACTTCTCCCGCTCTGGGCGGAGCGGGAGGGTGTGTCAGACTCTTACTGACTAAAACCCACCCGTATTCCTTCCTGTTGCCTGTGTTGCCAGGGGACTCGGTGACCCATAAGTACCTTCCCGCGACGAGGCGTAGACTCTGAATTTTAATTTTATTTCGATGTGTATTGTTTAAGAATACTTTTAAATACAAAATTAGTGATATTAGTCACCTAGTTTTTTTTTAATTCACTCGCAAAGGTAAAACTTAAATTAAAGCTGTACATGATACAGCTATTTATAAGGCTACAAAAAAAAAACCAAAAGCGAACGGGATCTTCCAACTCCCTCATTAATTCTCCAGTCTATCCTCTTTCTAATGATGTGCCACATGCCATAAAAGTATTTTAACAACTTTGTGAATTCGCTAGAATTGTGAAACAAGTCACATAAAACTACATTCCAAATTCTAATGAAAAAATATTTATTGCGGAACTGTTACTTGAGAAAGAGGTAAAATTTGTTTTCTCACTCTTTCACAGTAAAATCTATATTCTATCTCTTTCTTGCATACCTTAAATCGATTTGAACAAATCGCGCCAACCGACCCGCCATTTTTTTAGTAAGACATCACTGCCTCTGCTACCTAACGTGTGTGCTAGTTCACCATACTCCGCGATTCTTTTATTACTTTGTTATCGTTCGCAGAGTCTTCCAAGACACATACCGACGCATACGCGAGACTGGCAGTGTTACTTTTAATGAACCAAGGGGCCATATTGTGCGACATAATGTTGAAGTAGACGAGAGAATACTGGCACTTTCTGAGGAAGACCCTACAAGAAGCATTAGAAATGTGGCATCATATCTTGATATTTCAATATGGAAAGTGTGGAAAGTACTTCGTCAAAACAAAAAGCATCCATTCCACTACACTCCGGTGCAAGGTACGTAATTTTAAACTAACTTTAAACCCGTGCAAGCTTTGTTTGACCTTGCCTTTGTTTAGCAGGTAATGGGTATGGTATGGCGTCACTTCCAGGTAGTGAATCTATTAGCACGAACAGCGGGTCCTTTCTTGTGCAATTACTTATTGCCCAAGAGAAATTTAAAAGAGTTTTTTGTTTGTTGCAGGTCTTGAGGGTGGCGACTTTGAGAGACGAGTGGCTTTTTGTCGGTTTCTTTTACACACGGATGTGGATGATCCTGATTTTTTAAAAAGAATTCTGTGGACGGATGAATCCAAATTTACCAAGGATGGGATCCTCAATTTACACAATTTGCACCACTGGACAACGAAAACGCAAAACCCACGTGTTAAAAGACAGAAATCTTCTCAAAGAAGGTTTAGTGTAAACGTTTGGGCAGGAGTGATTGGACCGCATTACCTGCCCGATAATCTCAATGGCGAAGACTACCTGGAATTCCTACAAAATGACCTGCCCGAATTAGTGACCGATGTGCCCGTATTTAATGAACGTGTGCCCATTGTATTTCAAAATGACGGCTGTCCCGCGCATTGGCGATTGACTGTGAGGGAATATCTCGACAATGTGTTCCCCAATGCATGGATTGGACGCGATGGCCCTATTCCATGGCCGCCACGTTCCCCAGATCTAACTCCGTTAGACTTTTATGTCTGGGGACGTGCCAAAGAGTTGGTATATGCCACGGAGGTTCCAACTAGGGAGGTATTAGTCCAACGCATAGAAGCGGCATTCAATACTATTAAGGAGGAAATACGACTTCGTACAACAACTGTTGAAATAGGAAACAGGTGTCGGGCCTGCATTCGCAACAGAGGCCAACAATTTGAGCAAGATTTGTAACAATGATTAAATAAATGTTAAAAATGCAATTTTGTTTTTTTATTTCAAGTAAATCCCACGAAAGATACAGATATGAGACACGAATTTACCTAACCATAAGAATGAGATAGCAGATTTATAGGTTTGACAGGTATCATTTAAGAGATTTTTTTTAAATCTTAATTTTGAATATTAGCCTTAGGTGACTCGATTCACAATTCTAGCGAATTCACAAAGTTGTGATATTTTTATGGCATGTGGCACATCATTAGAAAGAGGATAGACTGGAGAATTAATGAGGGAGTTGGAAGATCCCGGTCGCTTTTGATTTTTTTTTGTAGCCTTATAAACAACTGTAACATGTACAGCTTTAATTTAAGTTTTACCTTTGCGAGTGAATTAAAAAAGAACTAGGTGACTAATATCACTAATTTTGTATTTAAAAGTATTCTTAAACAATACACATCGAAATAAAATTAAAATTCAGAGTCTACGCCTTATATTTTTTTTTAAATCTGTATTTGAATGTAAAATTTGGGTTTTTTTTTGGAAAACAATAAAAAGTCGATAAAAAAAAATCCACAGAGCATGAGGGGTGTTAAAGGGTCTGAAAGGCTAGCGGATGACTCCTTCAGTCGACCATTTCAATTTGGCACACGATGCACCAAACACCCTGTATATTAAAATTAGAATTTATTAATGAAAAAATTACCTAAATACTTGAAATTATTGCCTATTTTGCCTATAAATCATTTTGACTTATATATTAAAATTATCTGTAATTACAATAATAATTTGATTATAATGTAATGATGACCCGTAATTTTTTAAACTATATTTGTACGCCAGAAACGGCAGAATATTATGATCGTAATACATATAACAACTTTGTACAATATTCTGACAAATAAATGCATTCTTTTCTATTCTATTCTATTCTATTCTATAATTGTTTTGAACAATAACAATTCTTACACATTAAGATGGTCATGGTTGGGATGGGTTCTTCATTTTTAGATGGTTTTGGAACGTTTAGTGCTAAATGAATAGCTTCTATGTGATTGGATAGTGTTGCGAATCGAACCATTGCAGCGTATCACCTTTTCGGAATATTGATGGTTTTTTAAATTCTAGTATTACTACTTGGATACTTTTTTTTTGTTTGGGAAATCATCAAATAACTTCTCCCGATCTGGGCGGAGCGGGAGGGTGTGACTCTTACCGAGTAAAACCCACCCGTATTCCTTCCGTTGCCTGTGTTGCCAGGGGCCTCGGTAACCCTTCAGTACCTTCCCGCGACACCGGCAGGCATCGGCCCTAGTGGACCCCTACACTTGTGCTGACGAAATCTCTTTGAGGCGCGCGTGGAATACAACGCGCCGTCGACCCGGGCCTGGTCCTTACCGGACGGTGAGCTACCCATTGCTCACCGTCCGCAAGCCCGCGCCCACGGTGGCCGGAAATTCGCCCGGGATTCCCGACGCCCAGGACGTCTCCTGCGGCGGCAAGGGGGCGAGAGGGTGCGAAATTTGCTTTTCCCTCAACCGTCCCGCCTCGTCCTTCGCGAGCATTACTCGTACTGTTTCGCAGAAGGAGGTGACGGCTGCCCATGCCCTCTCGCTCCGTACCATGGCCTGAACCAGGGCTGGACGCGAGAGATCTCTGCCACCGATTGCCTCCACGAGGACACGGCGGTGCTCTGCCCAAGCCGGGAAGACCTCCACCGTATGCTCCACCGTGTCACCTGGGCAATCCACATAGTGGTGACACGCGGGCGTTTTCTCCCGCCTTATACGATACAGGAACCTCCCGAAGCTGCCGTGTCCGGTGAGGACCTGCGTCAGGCAGAAGGTGAGGACGCCGTGGCGCCTCTCTAGCCACTCCTCAAGGAAGGGACTTATCGCCGCAATTTTGTCGTGCCAGGCACTGGGTTGCGACAACCGTACTTTCCATGTTGCCATGAGATCCCGCCGGAGCTCCGTCCGCTGTGCCGCGATTTCTAGAAGCAGCGGAGTTAGGCCCCGGTGTTTCGCCTCCTCGCGCCACTCCGATACGTGCGCGAGGACTTTTGCCTCCAGATCCCATGGCGGCAATCCGGCAAGGAGGCTCGCTGCCTCACAGGAGACCGTGTGGTATCCCCGGACCAGCCACCTGGCCATGACCCTTGGGCCATGGGCCATGCTCAACCGGCGTGCTGGCCGTACCGCCAGGGAACGCACCCACTCAGGATCCCCGTAAAGGGCCATGGACCGCACGACCCCCGCGAAGACCCTCCGGTAGGAGACGTTTGAACCCCCTAGATTGGGCAGGAGCCGATTTAAGGTAGCCCCTGCCCGCTCCAGTGTGGGAGCCAGACGTCGGAAATGCTCCACGAAGATCCACCGGCTGTCGAGGACGAGTCCCAGGTCGACTCGACGGCGGTGTAAACCCCACTACTTGGATACTTGTGACTTTGTTTTTGTCAATCACTATTTTTACTATCGGTTGTGAAATAAACTGGGGGGTAACCATCACGTCTTATAGCAGTATTATTATAATATTACTTCACAGTGGGAAAGTGATGGAGCTATATAGTACTTATAGCTTCATCTCTTTCTCACGCTGAAGTAATATTGAAATAATACTGCTTTAAGACGTGATGGTTACCCCCCTGTGGTTACTAGTACTTTGCCAGCGCGTTTTAGTTATTATGAGTTTCGATCAGTAATAGATAGAATGAATGGTGGTCAAATTCTAATCATCAAAAAATTAAGAAAAATAATCTATAGGAACTATCTATATTAGTAAAAGTAACTCTGTCTGTCTTTGTATCAGTCTGTCTGTTGCCTTTTATGCCTGAACGGATGAACGGATTTTGACTTTTGGCACACAGGTAAACTATGACCTGCAGGCTTAGCACGAGAACCGTAGAGAAGCGTTTTGTCGACGGAAGAGTAGACAAAAATGACGTTTCCGTGTAGACAGTTGACAGTTTTCTACCGAGAAACGTAGTCAAGCGATTTCTATTCTACAGTAGAGTAGAAATAGAAACCGTCATGCTAAGCCTGCTGGGTTATATAATATAGGGAAATGGGGTATTTTTACCGGGGGTATGCGGTAATACGTTTTCGTGGGATAATTTCTGACCTCCACGCAGGCGAAACCGCGGAAAAAAGCAAGTTCTGAATAAAATGCGGTTACCCTCTTGACACATCAAAAAACTAAATTCAGCTTAGCTTGATTATGATGTGTGGTAAATACTTTCAAGGCCCCTGCAGAATAGCGCGCTATTGCGGGTGCGACAAGCAGCAATATGCCTGTCGCGCCCGCGACATGACCCCAGTCTGCGGGAAACTTCATTTTATTTATAGATACGTACCGGTGTCTTAGTTATAAGGTTTGATAGATACACGTGTGCGTCTAACGTTTTCTTAAAGGCTTGTGCAGATTGCCGCGAATTGTCGCGCGACGCGATACCGGCAGAACAATTTTTTATGAAAACTTCATGGAAATTGTTCTACCGGTGTCACGTCACACGACAAGTCGCGGCAGTCTGCACGAGCCTTAATTTCGGCAATTCCTGCCGTAGTCCGATTCCAACTAGATTAGTTCGGCATTTTTGCAAAGGACACTGTTCTGGTACCATTATATTGTTATCCTAAGAACCAACAGCCTCGTAAGTTTATGTTATTTATTTATTTATACTCTATTGTACACCACAAAAATACGTAACAGAAAATAAATTAAACACTACAAAATATACAATAGGCGCCCTTATCGCTTATTTTCTGTGTTATAAATAGTTATGATAAAAACGAAACAACATACACACCCACGCATACACTACATTCGAATGAAATTAAGTTAACTCGTGACGCAGGTAGCCTGGTAATACACAAATATACTTAAAGAAGAAGTAGGGCATCCTATTCATAACCAAATGTTAGGGCTAACCAAACGTGAGGACATAACAATAGAACATCTAAAATTGCTTTACCCAAAATAGGCATACCATGTCCTTGTTCTTCCTACGCTGTCTTCGTGATTAGACGATGTCAACGATATTGTTTTGAAAGGGTTTGGACGAAAGTTCCCAGAAATATCTGAGGAAGTGAACAAAAGCGTGGTCAGTGGAGTATCGTCTATTTTAGTTGCTTATAATTTGTAGCTTGTTAGTCATATAAAGGAGGGATGGATTGTGTGAAGGATGACATGTATGAAAAAGTAGTGGATGATAACGTGACAGTTGACTGGGGAGAACAGAAGAAAATATTTTGCCCTAGTAATGTGGGATAAGTGCAGACGAAAGATTTGCTAGATGGTCGCAAAATACAAAGTCCGATAACAAAATAAATTGGGGCCTTTTCGTAACCATTTATTTCATACAGCATGTATGGATTAAATTTTTGGATATATGTTTATTGACTATTTAGTTAATACTGTAACTGAAAGAAAACACAATTGGGTTAAATTTTCTCAATAAAATTTAATTCCGAAAATACCATCACATTTTAATTTTTTTTTTCTGTAATTCTAAAATCCTAAGGAATTTTATTGCAAAATTGCATTCAAAATGTGCGTACCTATTAGGCAATTTAAAACTCTGGCTGAAAATATTTTTGATACATAGCTTAATTTATTTTTAAACATTTTTTATTTGGATTGGCACTCTTACGTTGTTTTATTTTGGCTCCAGCGCATTGTTGCGTTCTCTTTTTCACATGTGGAAGTAACTGACTGTGTCACTTTCTTATCCCAGTCGCTATGATTTATTTTTTACGTATAACCTAAAAGAGCATTTGGTTTTACAATTAAAAGATTCTTAGTTGTAACTGGAGTCAGGAATTATTGTAATCGGCTAATCGCTCCGCAATCGCAAAATGTTATATATGTTTTTTTTCTGTATGTAGGTTTGTATAGACACTTTAACACGTCAATCATATTTTAAAAACTGGATGAGGTTGGCGTTTCTTATATGACTACTCTGACAAAAAGGCCGAAACAAACTCAGAGGTTACAGTCTCTTTTAAAGTCTCCAGACATAACCTTGGCCAGATCATGTGAAGCCCATCTAGATTGGTGTCTGAAGTGGTCTTTTGATGAAAGAACCACACAGATTGAGTGAATTGTCCAGTCAGTGCACGCATTTGTCAGTAATTGTGCAGCTCAACTCAGAACTTAAGGAGCTCAACGATTTGACGAACAATACCAAATAAAGGGTAGGCCACATAAATTACTTTAACTGCTATGACCATAATAAAAACTAATGAAAAAAAAATGACCCACGTAGACCTCACTTTCACAATACCGTGTGTACCATACAATTCTGCATACCCTCTTCAGGTGAACAAAGCCGTCGTTTTGTATGACTATTTAGTACATAAGGTACCTTTAATAAACGATACAATAATGGAATCTATTTTCAGTTGATTTTGTACTTTTGCGAATTACATTAGCTGAAATTTTCTACCCATTGTTAGAGGCTCTTAAAAGAATGGAATCGTTGACGTAACACATACGAAATGGGCCCTACTTCAGGTAAAACATTTGCTGCAGGCTTAGCACGAAAACCGTTTTGTCGACGGAACAGTAGACAAAAATGACGTTTCCGTGTAGACAGTTGACAGTTTTCTACCGAGAAATGTAGACAAGCGGTTTCTATTCTACAGTATAGTAGAAATAGAAAGCGTCTTGCTAAGCCTGCTGATAGATATATAAGGTTCTAATTGAACTTGGCTGAACTTTATCAGTAAATGTGAAGTTTTATTATGCGTAATCATTGGGTATTTTTTTCAAACATATCTTCAATAACGCGTAATAAAATGTTTGTAACTATTAAATATGTAAAGATGTTATTAATTGTATCGATAATAATGCGTACATATAAAATGCTTCATTGTATTGTATGATATTGAGATAGACTCATGATAGTACAAGTTTAAACCTTAGTGGTTTTTGGTTGCTATCTAATTATGTAATCCTGTGTTCTTTTGTATAAATGATAAAAAAAATAAAAATTACATCTTAAAATGCAAGAGTGCACATGTTGACTTACGTACATACAATGAATGATCTGTTCTCGCTACTATAATCGCTGTGTAGGTTTAGACATAATAACGATTAACACAATGTGAATCCTTTTGTCAGCTAGACATTGATGTAGTACCTGTTTGTACAAATACTATACTAGTATCAATATTATGTCTTCACAATTATACTAACGTGAGTAGGTCATTTCGTCCTAGAGAAGCCCATATATGTATGTATGTCACCGTAAGATTGTGAGCACCGTTAGTTTATGATCTATCGGTATGATTTCCGTTAGATTATAAACTGTCAAGAAATTGTGAACTGCAACAAACCATTTACAAATTAACGTATTATTTTTTGATAGTTGTACTAATCAAGTTGGAACCTTGACTGTCAATTCTCTGTAACCAGAAGGTATATTCCAGTATAAAATATCAGAATGACGGGTAGAACGAGTTACTCTTGGCTTCGTTTTGTATAGTAGAGTATAAATGTATCTTTATGTTTTTAATGTAAGTGTTTTGTATTGTTTATTAGAGTAAAAGTAGTTTATAAATTTTGTAGGTGTATATAAGTTTTATTTTGTTTGTATTGTACGCTAGATATTCGTATGCCGCTTTTGGCAGCGGATGTGTCCTGAGCATAACTTTGACAACCAACTTGTACCTACCATATCCGACGAATAAATGTCTTTGTCTTTGTCTTCGTTAAGCGTCTTTTTACACCCGTTATGTTTTGTTGTGTGAATTTTGTCCCAGAATATATGAAGATTTTGTTTCAGAAGATTTACTTACAGGGTCATAGTACATGCACATGACGTGTGAGCCCTCTCTGCAGTACTTCATATTGGGGCAGTAGTCTGACAGGTACAGCCCCTTCTGGTACGCGTTGTCGATGACGAGCGAACATCTTGAGGACTTTAATGTGACGATCAGCAGTAGTAGTAGCTGGAATGAGAAAATTTTATTTTTTAACATTAAGTATTATTTTCCTAGTATTTCGTGTTTACTAATAGTCTCTGTTATTAAAGCGTGTAGGTACTACTTTGTATGTATCTTCATCATCATTCTCCTGCATATCCCAATTTATTTGAGGTCGGTGCAACACGTCTTATTTTTCATAATTTTCTATTAGTCGTCAACTTGGTAATCACTCCCTATCATATTAGCCATATCATTTTTCTCACATTCCATCCATCAGTCTTCCCCTACTCGTATAGCCATCCAAAATTTACTCAAAAATTTCCTAACTACATTCTCCTCATTCCTCCGCATGATTTGGTGTGCATTTAATTGTGTCGTTTTCGAATTAATATATTTTCTCTTCATCTTTTTTACTGTTTGGATGATAAATAGAACAATATCATCAACATTTACCTACGAGTTACACTTTTGCTAGTTCAGTATGACAAAATTATCAATAATGTTAGTCATCGAAAAGACAAGTTATGTATCTATTTATAATAAGCACACCAACAGCACAGTCACTTACAATTCAAATTAAATAATAGCAAAAATTTGCATTTTACTAACCATGCAAATAACAGGAACCTATGCTTGATATGACATTTCAATCTTAGAGACAAAGGAGAACAATAAAAAGTGTCTAGTAGATCTAAATTAAGGTGGATCCGCAATGGTAGACTGCAAACATAAAATTTTCTTACGTTTCTTTGCAATTTTTTGCAGGTAAGTGTCAGGTTATATCTTGATAAAAATATGAATCACGACCTTAAAAAATATGTATTTACAAAATTATTATCATTAGAATCATTAATACATATCTATATCTGTCTCTTATCTCTCTCTTCTAAGTAAATGGTACAACATAGACTACCTGCAGTACTGTCTCTCCTTCCCCCTTAATCCATCCAATGGTTGTCTTTAAAAGATCGCTTTTAGCGATAAGACCGCCCATTGTGGCACCCTATGTAAACTTTCTACATTTGTATATCTGTAATTTTTATGGTTTACATACTGCCTCCTTACGAATGTGCTCGTGAACGTTAACTTTGAATGATAATCATTTGGTTGCCATCCTGATTTCTAGGGTGAGCAGATTCTGTGGAATGCGCTCTTGATTGCGGAACGATAGGGATGTATCGAAGAGTGCCCCCAGGTCACGGATGACCGACACTCTGCTTAGTACTATTTCATCAATATGATGTACAAAATTAACTTTATTCATGAATGTCTGGCATTTTTTTGACTTTGTGCGTCATTCTGTTGTTCAAACACCAATGTTGAAGGACATCATGATCTTTTTGAAGTTTCATACATGATATACAGTATATTTTTAAAGCATCTGCGTAGCCTAAACAATTGCTGCCGAATTGCTGAATAATTATCAAATAACTTCTAATTATCAAATAGCTTTGGGCGAAGCGGGAGGGTGTGTCAGACTCTTACTGTCTAAAACCCACCTAGGTTCTTTCCGTTGCCTGTGTTGCCAGGGGCTTCGGTAACCCTTTCGTACTTTCCCGCGACCCCGGCAGGCATCGGACCTAGTGGACCCCAGCACTTGTGCTGACATCTCTTTGAGGCGCGCGTGGAACACAACGCGCCGTCGATCCGGGCCTGGTCCTTATCGGACGGCGAGCTACCCAACGGTATTCCCTGGAGTGATAAGCGTTCATCCCTGCTCTTATAGTCATACTCAAAACTTTCCTCACGACATTTTCCTCATTTACAGTCATTCCAATTTATAAAACAAAACCAAAATAACAGGAGATTGTTACCTCAGCATCAACCATCTTGTTTTGACAATACTTTTTTTTTTGCATAGCCGATAAGCGTTAATTAGGGTACACTTTTGTTTTCTTTCTTTAATGTTTGGAATCGTGTTCTCTCTTTGTTCAAAAAGGCCAAAAAATCTTCAAAATATTGATGTAATTTTCTTTTTGGAACAAAATTCTTTAACGCTGCCTGCGGTTGGAACTGGTGAAATCGTCAGGCGATAAAGCGTACATACTTGCGACTTTTTTCTTTTAATTCACAGTTTTTCTCTATAGAGAGGGAGAGAGAGAAATTGTGAATTTGGTCAAAATGTTAATCCAAGATGGCGTGTGCAAAATTTTTAAAATTTTTGTCATGCGTGTTGTTTTCATAGTTTTTGAAGGTGCTAAATCCGATAGTGAGGTCAAAATGTAAATCCAAGATGGCGGCTGCTAAAATTTTGTTTTTATTTTAAATCATACGTGAGAAGGAACTTCGTTCCTGTCGGGGATCCCCCGACCGCACACCTTTTTTTATCGTACGTTTTAGTTTTAAAACGGTTCCGTTTTTGTGAAAGAATTCTTAATTTAATGTTGAAATGTTGTTTCTGTTATGATTTATTTTGAGTTAGCACACGGGGTTATCCATAATGTCCTACGATTCAGCTTTAATTGTGGCCATGTGTCTATTGTGACAATTATATCGTCATGACCAATGGCGTCATGGCCAGCAGTCTCGACTATCAACGTAACAGGCCTTAGTTACATGCGTTTCATTCCTCCTATACCAAAACAAACGGCTTCATCTTTTCTATCACTGGCCATTTTCAACCTTCCTTACACTGTGTAGTCAATGCCTATAACACTTTCGTACAAGTTTGAGTACCCTCATCTACCCTAAACTATTTAATTCAATTTCTGAAGTACGCAGCAGTTTTGCACTCATACAGAGAAACTTTGACACATTAGAGTAATGAACGTTTCCATTACGTTCAATTAATTCTGTTTAAGGCTCCTGCAGACAGGTGCGACGTGACAGTGCGACGTGATTTGGTAGAAAAATTTCCATGAAGTTTTGTACTGTTGGACTGTCTGCGGGAATCCTTATGGGAACAGTCGTCAGGATTAAAGTAGGTATGTTGTATGTTTGTTTGAAGGTATGTTTTGAATTACTAAGGGACACAGCAGACAGGATGTTTTAAGGATCGGAGAATTATTAGATATTATTTAGTAGAAGGTCTCGTGACTAAGAAATAACAGCTGCATGGCGCATGGGTCAATCGATCAGGTTAAGCTACGTTTGCCGCGATCCTCGGATGGGTGACCATCTTTAGATACCGGGACCTCTCCACACCTCGGAAAGCACGTTAAGCTGTTGGTCCAGACTGGCATTCGCAGAGCTTTAATCAAACTCAAACTCAAACTCAAAGCATTTATTTCAAATAAACCAATTACAGGCACTTTTGAATTGTCAAGGGTTCGGTCAGTCAGTCAGAAAGATGAAGCTAGTTGCCCATTCCAAAGCGTAGTAGGTACCTATGGAGAAGAACGGGCAGGAAACTCCACGGACACTCTTTTAAATCAACGTATTATGGTTACCTACAAAATATTGTATACATCATTCATTTTGAAATTATACATGTGAGAACGATGCAAAACGTAAAAGAATCCGTAATACTCGTAAAAAGATTACAACAAAAACACTAGCAATTCAAAAATTAAAGTTAAAATAAGCCGTGGCAGCTAAGAGATGACCAGTCTCTACTGACGGCGCCCGTTCACGAACATGACGCGTGGATCAGCACCATTCAGCTCAACCATTTTGAAGGGAGCTAAATGATCCAACACACGCGCCACCATCAGCGAGACATTAGAGTGAGCACGACATAATCCCAGCCACCAGGGCACATTCAAGTCAATGAAAGACGTATCCAGTACCTAAATAGCAGCTTTATAGTACATAGTACTCACATAACAATGTGCTGTGCAGCTATACAATACTAAGAGATTGAATTTATACAATGCAAAGAGAGTTTTTAAAATCTTCAGCAGCTCCAACACTATTTTCAATACCTGATCAATTAGTTTTTGCGCCCTTGTGGAGCAGGACCAGCGTTGAGCCAAGCATTTTTATCAGCGATGTAATCTCCCAATTTATAATATGCTTGGCTTCATAGTGTGCGTTTTATACTATCAAGATCGTCGTTACGGGTCGTCAGAAGCCCGAATGTCTTACCGACGGGTATCCTGTCGCCCAGTTGAGGGTTGTGGAGGTCAGATAGGTAGTTGCTCCATGTAAAATGCTGGTATGTAGCTACATCCGCTTAAATTGGAAGCCGATCCCAGAAATAGTTGGGAAAAGGCTAGGCAGAGCAATTTCGTATACAGGTGTACAGTCATAATGACAATCTCAGCTATTTAGTAATCCCGATAACTTGCCAAAAAATGAACACCGCCGAGGATTCAGAAATCATGAAGCATGAGCATGAAGTCCTGGGTCAGATTTCCAGGTCGAGCAAAGTGATATTGGATTTTTCCATCTGGAATTTCTTAGTTGCAGCATTTGTGCCCGGTTGATGGGAATAAATAGGCACAGGCTTGCTTCCTATTACAAGGATAACTGTTACTGGTAAAATTTGAGTGTACTATATAGGTACACCTTTGCCTTCGAAGATTACAGGCGTCATGTTACGTCTCACAGAAATGCGCCATGTTACTATCAAATCAAAGTCGCAAATCACTATTTTGAGACTTCACCAATGCTGCATCACGTTTTGGCAACTTATAAAGGCGATAGTAACAAGCATGATGAGGTGGCATTCATAAGCAAGTTACTTATAATTAAAACTAAGACTTTGATGGAACTCTCTAGGTTATAATTATTATTCATACAAATACAGTGAATAACATTTAAGTGGACCTTTAAATCAATTTGTAAATCATGAATCCGTACTGATTAGAAGATAATTAGACAACACCCGTCTGTTGGAAGGTCTTACCTTTTTACTCGACTGTCCCAGGTGGTCAATGTTTTCCGAGAGTATGTATGTATGTATGTATGTATGTATGTATGTATGTATGTATGTATGTATGTCTATTTCTTTGGCATGCTCTGTAGCCTAAACGGCTTGATAGATTTTAACATATGAGATGTCCTTACATTCGTCTTAATTGTGGGTGTAGCATAGGCTATATCTATACATCTATACATATAAATAAAATTGGAGTGATGTTTCTTCGATCAATAATATTGATGGAAGGTCTGTTTGTAATATTAAAATAACCGCTTTTTACCAAATGCATATGGATGTATACACGGTACATACAGCAAAATAACATTATTTTACAATTATTGTCTGTCTGTCTGTCTATTTGTTTCTGCTAAACTCTGAAACGGCTGGACCGATTGACGGGACATTCACTGGCAGATAGCTGATGTAATAAGGAGTAACTTAGGCTACTTTTATTTTAGAAAAAGTCACGCGGTCGAAGCCGCGGGCAGCAGCTAGTAATATTTATGAATTGCAATTGCAAATACAAAAAAAGGAACGGAAGGTTTTTTTAAAGAAATCGCAACAATATTGGTATCAAATAAAAGCTAGTTATGAGTAATTTTCAAATATATAAAACAAACTAAAAAAAATTAAATAAAATAATTACTTAAAAAACAAAAACCTAACTACAAAAACACAACTGAAAAGGGAAAAACAAGCGAATAACCTGAAATACGAGTATGGTGTACATTTTGTATGTCGTTTGCGATTGCAAAATTCTATAGATTATTGCTTGTTTTTCCCTTTTCAGTTGTGTTTTTGCAGTTGGGTTTTTTGTTTGTTTAAGTAATTTATTTTATTAATGGAGAAACTTCACAGCCAGCGGGGATTTTGGCAGTTCAGCCACATTCATTGCATTGTATACGTTGCTGAGCAGGCGAATTTTTCAAATCTATAAAGTAATGGATAACAAAATGAAAGACATTGCGATCGATTGCCACTTTCTGTGTGTTACGCAACGACCCCGATCTTCTTCCATTCTTCCAAGCATAAGTACTTACATAACAACACAATTAACACCTGCCTGGTGACTGAGTATGTCATGCTCACTCAGATGTCTCGCTGGTGGTGGCATGTGTGTTGGAACATTTAGCTCCCTTCAAAACGGTTGAGCTGAATGGTGCTGATCCACGCGTCATGTTCGTGAATGGGCGCCGTCAGTTGGGACTGGTCATATCTTAGCTGCCTCTTATTTTAAATTATTTTATTTTTAAATTGTTTCTTTTTTATTTATTTTGTTGTACCATGGACGCGCGCAAAGGACGATGTAAAAATCGTCCGCACATTTAGTTATAAATTCAACATTATTTATACTGATCTTTATGTAACAATATAATTTAAAATAGTGTCCATGGAGTTTCTTGTCCGTTCTTATCCATATGTACCTAGTACGCTTTGGAATTGGCAACTAGCTTCATATTTATAACTGACCGACTCCTTGACAATTCAAAACTGCCTGTAACTGGTTTAATTGCAATAAATGCTTTGAGTTTGAGTTTGAGTTTAAAACAATCCATGAAATCTTACCTTAACAATCATTCTGATGTTTGTAACGTCACAACGAACATTATTTGCACCTCAGCGGCCATGTCTACACATTTTAGTACCTAGTACGTTTTCAACTTAAATACACACACGTACACGACTCTTTATTCGAAGTTTGCACACCATTTGAAGCAAAGTCAATCCTTTCACGAATGTGGTACACTATTCATAATGGAACTACACACTATTTTCTTTAATTATTCATATTTTGAAAGAACAATTTAGTTTCGCTTGTGTGCAATACCAAAATGTTTCGTTCTTCAGTCTCACTATTTCACCGATTTAAAAAAAAAAAACATAATATTCAGTGTTTACTCAGATTTGTATTGGGCAACGTTTATAGATAGTTACTTCAGACAAAATTTCACTTAAAAACACTAGAATACACGTAAGAAAAAAAAGGTTAGATAAACAAGGTATAAAATAATTTAACACAATTTCGAGCAAAGCTTTTTGCATTTTCTTTCAAATCGATCATTGATATTTTGACTATTGAAAAAAGTCACAAAAGTTTATCAAATTATTTTGCTAAAAGGATAGAACAGTTCCGTTACCGAAACTATAAATAATTTAAAATGTATTTCCATGAGCAATACATTATGTTTAATCTAACAAAACATAACAAAACCAGCAAAGGACCGCAGAAAACGTACTAAGGTCATGTCCGCCATTTTCAAACACCAATTTTCTTTTTTACAACATGGCGGACTTAACAATGATGTTTACATTTTCAACAGTAGTTATCGACTAGGATAGTTTATAAAAGTTTCTCGTTAGTAGTCCAGTATTCATTAGAAAGTTCAGATGTCTTTATAATGTACTTGCAATTTATTGTTTCTTCGGTTTTAATCATTTTTGCATCTGCTGGTGAAATACACGTGAGTTGGTTTTATATTTTGTTTTTTTTTTTCACTTAAGATTACCCAGTCTTACCAAGGGGTATAGTGTTACCCAGTGACTCCTACCGGGGTCGCGGAAAGGTACTCCTGCTGGGGTCGCGGGAAGGTACTAAAGGGTCACTGAGGCCCCTGGCAACACAGGCAACGGAAGGAATACGGGTGGGTTTTAGTCAGTAAGAGTCTGACACACCCTCCCGCTCCGCCCAGAGCGGGAGAAGTTATGTGATGATTTCCGACCCAAAAAAAAAAACCCAGTGACTGATTTGTGGAGGTCAGATAGGATGTCGCTCCATGTAAAATACTGGTATCCAGCTTCATCCGGTTAGACTCGAAGCCGATCCAAACATAGTTGGGAAAAGGCCAGGCAGATGATGATTCTCTCAAGATTGTCTATGGAAATTATTGCAATTCAGGTATTGTTAAAACTACCGTTATTCTAAAATCTTAGGTAGCCAGTACTGAAGAGGTAATTTAGATAAGATTTAATCGAAATGAATGTACCACTTTAGTACGCCTTCATTTCGCCAGTTATGTTGAATTACTACCATCTATTAAAGGGCAAGCCAGTCTAACAGACTCCAATGTTAAGGAAAAACCTGAAAGTACCTAGTACAACTTGGGAAAAGAACCTAACCGAAAACATAAAATGCAATTCATCGCATCGCTAAACGTTGAATATATTTTTTCGTTTAAAAAGTTAATAAAAACGAACGCTGGTATACAAAGTTTGACGCTGACAATAGGTAAACCGCGGTCACTGTCAGACTGCGTAGAAAAGAAAGAGAAGCGCGATGACACAACGCTTGTAATTTATTGCAAAATATGAGTTGGGTAATCGAAAACAAAAAACAACCAAGTTCTGCATTCAAATAAGACGTACTTGTTATTAATTAAATACGTAACGTACGTTGATATTTAATACAGATATTTTAGATTGGAACTCAAGGTAAAAGGTTAGTTTACCGTTAATTTGTGTTGAGATTTTTTTATCAAAACGTGTTTTGGCAACAACCAAGTTCTGAGAAATATATTCAAAATTAACATATATTTTTTCCGCTGCCACAAACTATACAGATTTGACAATATTTTTCCTAAGGACAAGTCTACTTTGATCGTTTCCCTCGTGTCAGCGCCTTAAAGTAAGTTTTGACTGCCTCGTTGATTTAATGGTCACAGAGCCTGCGGAGTCCAGCGGGGTAATCATGTAGCACACATAAAATGACAAACGATCGCAATGCCTTTCATTTTGCCATCCATTGCGTCATAGGTTTGAAAAATTCGTCTGTTCAACAACGTAACTAACGCAATTAACGTGGTTGAACTGTCAAAATGAGGAGCATTGATATTAATTGTGTTTAAATTTTATGTGTGCTAAATAGTCACCCCGCAGGAGTTCGCAGGCTCTCTGACTACTAGATCAACGAGGCAGTCAATACTTACTTTTAAACCTATTTTTTTTTTAATAAACTTTGTTTGTTTTGTTTGTTTTTATTAACTTTTTATACGAAACAGTATATTCACCATTTTTTTGTTGCTATAGTTTTGTGCGTGTAGCGTAGTAATTTGGGCTGCGGTCTTTTTTGTGTCCGGAAGGTTGCTGACCTCTAACTTCTAATTTAGCACTTTCGTAATTACTTTTGGTTTTATTTCTCAAAGGAAGTAGTTCTATGTAGAGCTATGACCCATTATCTATGTCAGTTCATACTCTGTTACACAAGGTAACAGAGTATCTCGCGAATCTCCTCATTACTGATTCCATCTCCCAAAGAATCTCCGGGGATAGCCTCTCTATTTTCCTTTTGTGTGACATTGTTAGCGCATTTTCATTCGCCTAGTCTAATCACGTCCCCTGAACATGGCAGACCTGAAGTTGGCAAAATTCTAGGCAGATCGATTGGTCAAACACTGACATTCCCTTTTTTTCACCCACATTCATCGAAAGTTGATATTGGAGTCGGATTGTGCGAATAATGATATTTAAGAGAAGGAAGTGAATGATAGCGTGACGGTTATCAGGGGAGAATTGAAAATAAAAACGTGTTGCGCCAACCTCAATGAAACTCGGGAGAAGGGCAGGAAGATGATGATAATACAACGAAAGTTGATAGTTATTTCAAAAGTCAATAAGACATAAGTCAAATGCGTAATGGCGCATTTCTGAATACTAAGTTTAGTAAGAATAACGATCCTTTGAAAGAAACTGACTCAAAAGACTCAAAATCATTTCTAGGAAGTACCGTAGCAGACAATGACTAATGATACCTCAAAACGTTTGTGTTAATAATTTTCGTGATCAAAAGTGTCTAGGGATCAAGCATGTTTCAGCTAGTTACAAAAAATCTGGATTTTTAATGGAATAGATTTTGAATTTCGGTCAAAATATGAAAATCTTTTATCAATTCGTATTCTTATATAATCCTGCAACCGATTTGAGGCCAAATCAGTAAAATTTGTGCCATACTTCGGAGTGTAACCAATACAAAAGAATTTTATTATGGAGAGAGGACGTCATTTGAGCCGAGAAGAAGTGAGCAGATTTGTGGGAATGTTGGAAGCTGGTTCTCGGCAACGTGCTGTGGCAATCGCTCTGGGCACTATGAAGAATGTTATAAGTCGACATGCGACACGTTACCGCATCATTGGCAGTGAGACAGAGCGACATGAAGGACGAGCTCGCATCACCACTCGCAGACAAAACCGTTACATACAAATTACTGCTCGACGAAATTGTACAATAACCGCGATGATTTTGGTTACGAGGCTTCATAGCTCTTCAGGGATGTTATTAAGCGACCAAACCACAAGAAATCGTTTGCATGAAGTCAATCTCCGTTCCCGAAGGCCCCTACGTGTGCCACCTATTGAGCCCCACAATTGCAGAACCCGTTTACATTGGGTATTTTTCTTTGCGAACCCAATTTAGTGCTTTATTTCTGCTTATGCATGATAATTCCATACACTGCCAGTGTCGTTGTAAACACACTTGCCGCAGCTAATATCAACGTCTTACCAGGGCCTGTTCAATCGCCAGACTTGAATCCCATTGAGCACGCATGGGATGTGCTTCAAAAAAGAGCTCTGCCAAATATGGTTACCGTACACACAACAGAAAATTTTTTTCTCCTGTAACAACGGACGTGGGCGGCCATTCCGCTACGTGATTTGGATGAACTCATAATATTGAGTATGCCGAATCGCGGCGATTGTGTTATATGCGTTATCGGAAATACAGACTACTAATTGTTTATTTTACGAAATAAAAACCTTTAAAAACTTTTATTTTTATCTTTATAGATATATATCCTCTGCATGCACAATTAATAAATTTGCTATGGTCAGTAATCAGTTAAGAAAAAAACTTACTGATAACTACCTTATTGCTTGCATCATCCCACTGCAGGCCTCCCTCATGACTTCATGCTCTTGCATGGACCGCTGTTTGTTGATTTTGTCCAGCTTGTCTGGGGCTTTAACGTGGCCTATCACGACGCGTTCTGGCTGTGTCAGGGCTCCAGAATTGGTTATTCTTAACCATAGCTCATTAGGCGTTCAAACATTGCTTATAGATCCATTTCTTCATTTCCCATTTTATTTGGTGTCGGCGCAACATGTGTTTTCCTTCCATTCTATTATATTACCTTGACCTTGGATGTCACCCACTTTCAAGCTATTCGTAAAGCCATCCACATTCATTCATTTTCATCATTCCTCCGCATCACATGCCCACCCATACAGTCTATAAGTAGTTTAAATCCATGGGCTTAAAATATTATAACACCACAGAGAAACAAATATACTTCAAGTTTAGAGAACATTCTCCCAGTATTAATATTATCGTCAAGCAAATGTATGTTGTATAAGCAACTGTGTAAACCATGTAAGCACATAAGTTCATCACAATAATGTTTATCACATTATGTAATACACAAACACGAACATTTCATTAAATACCGACGTAATGCTATGTAACTAGTGGTTTGTGATAGTTAATGTATTGAAAAACTCGTTATTAAAAAGTCTAATTAATGTTCCATTAAGTACATTCTGACATGGCAAGGTTTGAAATACTGAAACTGTTTTTTCAATGTAGCAACTTTGGAAACTCGGAATATAATAGAGTGAACTACCTTCCTGGTCTAGGGGTCGTAAGCGCTACTGCTGTGTGCGTGTTTTGTCCATCAGGAATTCCTCAGAAGCAGCCTTCCGGCTGCTACTGAGAGATTTTGGATGTGCCCGGTTGATGGCAATAGGCCCCTATGATATGGTACAATGTAGGTCTTACTATAAGTATACCTTTGCCTTACCCATCGAGGATCACAGGCGTGATGTTATATCATGATCTTATATAATGTGAAGATCCCTTAATATAAAGATAAAACACTTTTAACAGATGTCAAAAAGATATGTGACACAAATGTAACAAATGTGATGTATAACAAAAAATATTTATGAAAACATAATTTGGGTATGTAAAACATTAATAGAATCTTCTCATTTATTTCAGTACTTATCAAAAAATGGAAAAGAAAACAAGGCACTCATGGGCTCCAATGGAAAAACAAATGCGGTAAACCATCAATTTTCTTAAGAAATTTTGCAGACGGGACACTATTTAGTTTGGTCACAATTGCGCTGCAAAATAATCGCTTTGTACGTTTAGTGTATGGCTATTATTAACCTTGTCTTTCGCACTCTTTTTTCTTAGGGGAGGATCAAATCAACCGGTTACCACCTTTGGAATCAACACAACTGGAAGCCTCGTAAAGGAGTAATTAATAATATTTTATAGTTTGTTCTAACACCTCTATCTCACTGTTTTTTTTTTGTTTGGTTTCTACGGGATGGTTTCTTAAGGCACTTATTTTTAAACAGATTTCACTGGCTGCGTCTTGTGATATATTTTTTCGTTGATTTTATCGGCAGGCAAAAGAAAACCACGAGTCAAGTGTCCTTTCCCTATTTTTTTTTTGTTGTTTATGTGTTTACACAGATTTTATGTATCTGATCAAAATTACGTTAGCAAAGTTATTTGTACGGGCACTCAAAAAATATAATAGGATACTTAGCAACAAATTGTGGTTCGTCTGATCCCCAGGTCCCGAAAAGATTCTTCCGTAATAATCGTCCAATTAGTCGTGTTTCCGAGAAGTAAGATTTATCAAAGTTAATTACGTAACTGGAGGCCTTTGCAATTACAGTTTGTTTTAGACTTAACTCGTCAAGTTCCTAACTGGCTGTTACACACCTAAGAGGTTTAATTTCAATGTTAAGTTAAGAAAACCTAAGATTGTGTTCCAATACGTTCGAAAGTTAGTAATACTTGTTCTATTTAGAATTTTGAGACTGAGTTTTTGACATTTTCTTTACAGACTCCCTACAATCTCACATACATCGATAAAACAGAAAACCTGATCAGGTTACCAGCGATGAACAAATACTACGAAGAGAAGAAAGACAAGAAGAAATCATTAAAAAAGTCACCAAGAAGAACAATACAGAAGATTATAAAGAAGAATAACAGGGCGAAGATAAAGAAGTTGTATATGGTCAAGATGACTTCGAGCTACCCGACTGTGGCACCGAAGTTTGACTTCGATAATGATCAAGACGACTACTCTCCCCGAAAAGCAGAGATGACAACGCGGTCAAACCAACAGAGGAAAATGAAAAAGTTCAGTGTGAAACAGGTGAAACTACCTCGGTATCCAATGCCATTTCGACAAATGCAGACGAGAAAAAACAACTTCAAGAGACCAAAAAGGGAAACACGAGACATATTTATATTCAAAGACTTTGATTCGATGTTTGTGAAGAGAAAGAAAGATGATGATTACAATGTAGTGAATGCTCATTTTAAAACCTATTGGTAGTTAGGAACGAAGATTGATTTTTGAATATTTTTAAAAACCCTGTCAATTTGCGCGTATTTATAATCTCTAACGTGACGATATTATCGTGGGCGTTCACGGCATCACGATAACACAGGGAACTAAAATGTATGGAAATGTATGGAAGAATGTTTTAAATTTCCGTTCACGATAATGTTATAACGTGCACATATTGCCATACATTTAATGGGCATGGAGATGGACGTCCAAGATAATAACATCGCCTTAGAAATAACAAAACCGCACAATAGACACAGTCTCGGAAATGACTAAACCTAGTTGCTAGGGTTATTGTGAGAAGAATCGCTTTTCGAATATTTAGAAATAGTATTATCAGAAGAGTAAATAATACCTATTTATTTATAATCACAGAAATAAAATATTTTATAAAAAAAATACATTTTCGAAGTGCCTGTGTTGTGTATGTGTAATGTCTGTTTTTATTTTATTAGAACATCTTAATAAAGTATAACAAATTTTAGTTTATAATACTAGCTTTTGAAATGTTTGTATGTTGGCATCAATATGCATTATATTAACTTCCATTTCTGAATCTGACGCTTCATTCTTTAAAGATTCGTTTGATTTTGTCACTTTAACCCTTTTTATGTAGGTCGTCTTACGTAAAAGTAGTAATTTAACAAACATACATCCTCATTTTAATGAGTTTGTAAGCCTATAGCCAACGGGAACACCTAATATAGATATAATCATTGAGCTTCATGTTTCACCAAAACATAGCGGGGTTTCCTGATAATCAGCTCCAAGGATCTTGATTTCAGTATCTGATGCGTTAAATATCCTAATTAAAAGCAAATTTATTTTAGATATTCCCGTTGAAAGAGTTTTATAAATAACGTTGTACACAAATGTAGTTATAAAACGAAATATCTCAGAAATTTACTTTCCTTAAGGCGATGAAAAGAGGTAAATTACCAAAATAGGCTTGTCTAAGAAAAAAATTGCCAAATCTGTATAGTTTGTGGTAGCGGAAAAAATATATCTTAATATTGAACATATTTCTCAGAACTTGGTTGTTACCAAAACACGTTATGAAAAAAATCTCTATACAAACTAACGTTAAACTAACCTCTTACCTTCGGTTCCAATCCAAAACATCTGTATTAAATATCAACATACGTTACGTATTTAATTAATAACAAGAACGTCTTATTTGAATGCAGAACTTGTTTGTTTATTATTAATCGTAAATAATAAACAAACAAGTTCTGCATTCAAATAAGACGTTCTTGTTGACTCAACTCAATTTTGAGTAAATAGATAATTGCTTCATATTTTGCAATAAATTACTACTACTCTAATGTCGATTATTAATTCAATGGAGTAATCTCACATGTGCTAGATGTCACTTTGTGTAATAAAATGGTCATATTTATTGTAATGGTGATCATTTAGTTTAATCGATTTATATAAGTGTAAAATAAATGTATAATAATAAGAGCATAGTGGAGCTGCCTCGTTGGTATAATGGTCGCAAGCGATACTGCTGAGCAAGAGATCCTGGGTTAGATTCCCAGGACGGGGAAAGTGTTATTGGGATTTTCTATCTGGAATTTCTCAGTAGCATCCCGGAGTCTGAATTAATGCCCGGCTGATGGCAATAGGCTCGCCCCCTATTGCATGTGACTTAAACATAACTGGCGAAATGTGGATGTACTATAGGTACACCTCTGCCCAACCCTTCGGGGAAACAAGGCGTGATGTTATGTTATAATTACACAAATTGACAGTTAGCACATGTCAGATCACTCCAGGGAATTCATAATTAAAATTTAGTAAAATGGGAGTATTGCAGCATCTACGTACCTACATATCGCCTGTTTGCGACAAAAACGTGTTAAAACCTAAAAATTGTTTTTGTTTTTGCCATAACACGTTGTAGTAGCAAACAGGCGATATTTTATTAATCTTATATAAAGACTCGTTCAGTTATATTAGCAATCGTAACGAAACGGAGAAATAATTTCGCAAATCGTTAATCATGTATGTATAAATTTAGAACTTAATTGAAATTATGACTCGTGACAAATTTTCTGGGATGATAATGAAATTTCGTGCCCTTTTAAATAATCTGTGAATGTGAGTGTTTTTATGTAAATGTAGCAGAAATTAAAGCAGGTTATTGATTATTTCAGTATAGCTTCTAAAGTTTGAGATCTGAGAAGAAAGAGCATTTTAAATGGAGAAGGAATAGGTTCCAACTTTAGGTATTGTGATTTGGATGGAGCTTATGAATGTCACTGCAAAACGTTAACTTGGTTAGTTAAATATTTAAACTCTTCCCATTTAAGCCAGTAGTTTAAGTAGGTGAAAACCTACCTAAGCTAAATTTTCTACTAAATATAAAACAAGTAGATTCACGATAAAAAAAAACCGGCGAAGTGCGAGTGCATGGGAGCCCCCTTAAAATATTTATTTTATTCTGTATTAGTATTTGTTAAGCGGCAACAGAAATACATAATCTGTGAAAATTTCAACTGTCTAACTATCCCGGTTCATGAGATACAGCCTGGTGACAGACGGACAGTGGTGTCTTAGTAATAGGGTCCCGTCTTACCATTTGTGTACGGACCCTAAAAAACTACCAGTAAGTTAGTGCAATGTAACTCTCACTGTTATTGTGTTGTAATAAAGTATAAATTAGAATGATGCCGTGAGCTTTATACAACTCTTAGAAATCAAATTGCAATTTCGGAAAAAAGATTCATATTAAGCAGAACTCGAAAGGTTCAGAATATATATTTTGGTAGGTATTTTATCTTAAATCACGTTGACCTTTAACTGTCTTGCATGTAGTATCTTAATTAAGTGTTTAATTTATTGTTATAAATACAAAGTTAAAGCATTTGTTTCTTAATACATCATTTGCGTGTTGTGCGAACTTAATATTTCTACTAGAGAAATTGGTGCCACCCACGCATTGTAACTGTGAATTATGTTCCAACTATTGCTAGCTACAGCTTAGGTTTGTTGAAATTCGGTAAAGGAGTTGTATGTCTTTCAAAACTTTGTAAGGGAAAAAACCAACTGCTAATCTAAGAACCAGCATATGTCACCATTTTTAAAGTAATAAAAAGTTTTATATACAAATATTTTATTCACATATAAACAAAAAATAATTTACATCGCTTACTGACTATAATGTAAACAGTTAACATTACATTAAATTAATATTTTAATAATATTATTACTACAATGTCAAACTTGACACACACAAAGATAGATACTATCTTTTGATTTAACTTTTACATAAAACCACGACATACTCGTGTGAGAACTAAGAATCAATAATTAGCTAAGCTTATAGAATATTACCTGTATTCATAAATCTCACTCCGATGAATATAGTAAAAAAAAAAAGAAATAATAAGGAATAAACAGAGCGAAACTTATCAATATGGGTGACAAAGTTTACATTGCGATAAAGACTTAGTGTTCAAAACGCTAGAACTAAACATTCGATGATTTGTGACATCCACCAACCCGCTCTGGGTCCGTGTTGTGGATTAGGGCCCACTCCCTCTCACAGAGAGGAGGCCTGTGTCCCAAGAGTCCCAACAGTGGGGACATTATAGGCTGATTATGCATGCAATGCTAAATGTTCGATTATGAACCCTTTTGATTTGTTCTAGTTAAAAGCAAAACTTAAATCAACAACAAATCTGGTGAAAGACCGATTTCGATCCATATTTCAGAATCAAATCTCGATAGCACTTAGATTCAGACAGCCTTTCAATTCTAAATGAATTGAGTCTAACAGCGCGATCATCAATTTGGCTCGACATACAATAATTCAAAGTGAAACACTTTGATTTTATACTAAGCAAGATCGGTACAAACTGAGCAAAATATAACACATTAAAATATGAAAAGTGATTTAGCACTTATTTTAAGCAATGGCACGATTTAATAAGAACAAAGATTGTTGATAATAAGAAACTGAATAACATAAAAGTTGATGACAATCTTTATAATGACGATAATTGTGATGAACACTAACTGGAGATGTGAAGATCAGATAGGGAGTCGCCCCACATGAAATACTGGTATTAGGCTGCATGCAGACTGAAAGCCTAGCCGACACCAATGTGGTTATGAAAAGAAGGATGATAATGAAGTGATGATCAGGTTTGACTTAATTTAAAGTCTTGTTTAAAAAAACAAGACTTTAAATTAAGTCTTTAGATTAAAAAATCTCGGAGAGTAAATTGACACATTCAAATGTCAAACTCCATTACGAACAACAATCATTTGAAATTTCAAATTAGTCTCTGGGATTAAAAAACGAACCATAGTAACCTGAATGTATTATGCGTTTACGGAGCATACTTTAGAATCTGAGTTTACTAAACCTACTTAACCTCAAATCGCAAATTCAGCTTTGCGTAGGCCGTTTTGTCAGCAGGCAATAAATTGTACGCGATTAAGGCACGTTCTAAGCCTTCCATGTACCACTACTGTTACTGCAATTCTGTGGGCAATTTATAGCTTGTAGGAAACCTAAATATTTAGCGTAGGCATATAATTATTTCGTTCCTCAAGAACTTGGTTTCTCAGTGAAAGAGAAACCACAAAACCTTTGAGGAATACCTTCTCAAGACAAGCTTCTTTGCAGTCTAATAATATGCGTGGCGGTGAGTTCTCAAATGTGTTGTTTCCTTAGTTTGTAATCCTCTGATGTGACTTAAAATATGACTTTTATATATGTATTACTAACATATTATATACTTAATATATTATTTAAAAAAAGTGATATATAATTGTATAGGCTACCCAGGGTAGTGTTCTTCATGTAACAGTTTTTATCAACACCAATCTCGAAAATCGTATCTTAAGGGATTAACTTCCCTCAAGATTAAATCCTTTGTCTTTAAATAAGTCTTGTTTACCATTGTTTCCTAATATCATGCTTATAGCGACGTTGTGGTTGTGGAGGTCAGATAAGCAGTCGCTCAATGTAAAATGCTGGTCAGCATTGGGTCAGACTGGAAGCTGACCCCAAAATAGTTGGGAGAAGACTAGGAAGATGATGATTGTGCTTACAATAACATAAATTCAGTCTTAAGCTTGCTCAGCCTTGATATCCTCAGCTCCCTGCTTGCTCCTGTATTCCCAACCCTGGTAAGCCAGGTCTTGAGGATTTGCATCATGTTCCCTGAAGGAAATACCGCCGCCGGCTCCATACTGGTGGCCACCCTGAAATTATGGCATGAAGAATTAGATGAGTATACTATTTTCAAATATTATTATGACAAAGTCTATGATAGATTGGAAAAAAAGATGATAAATGACAGAGAAAATACAGTATAGAGCCTATTAATATGGCACATCGATACAAGTGACCGAAACTACGCTTTATAAAACCAAATAATGACCATGGCCATGTAACAATGTAGTACCTACATTGTGTGACAACCACTATACGACACAGTGTAAATAACATGCAATCCAAAGGAGCTATTCTTTCTAAAAATTTAGGACACTCATCAAACTCTTCCAGTGACATAGTAATTTATCCATCCAAGTAAAGAATCGATTTACTCAGATTTCTGATACCAAGCATGTCAATAATTTTGCTGAACTTTTAATAACCTGTTATGTATTATATTTCAGTTAGTTTTTGTGACGGCAGTTTTATATGAAAAGTTTGGAGTCTTTGAAGATTAAAGAACATCGTAATATTCACGCCTATTTATTATTCATAGAAATGAGCTTAGCTTTCATCTTAATGTCATCACAAGTAAATTAAAACCACTTTATTAATTCTGCTTGCCCCTTTCACTTCTAAGCCGATAAACTATACCTTCATTTTAGTAAAATAATTCCTAAAAGATACAAAACTTAAGACGTCTTTCTATCGTTTCTATTTTAATTTAAAGTGACAGAGAGTATGAAACTTAACGATGACTTAAAATTAAGTAGCGTTTCAAAATCAGCCCGATGTCAACAATAGGGAGAAAAAGCGAAGGAATAAGTGAAGGAGATCTATTTTTATTTTACAATCGCAGATTATTTACATTCCATCGTCTCATAGACAACTATCTACTTAACGTTTTGTATTCTAATTTAATTTTTAAGTACATACATACATACATAATCAGCCTACAATATTCCCACTGCTGGGACACAGGCCTCTTCTCTTCGAGTGGGCCGTAATCCACCACGCGGGCCCAGTGCGGGTTAGTAGAAGTCACATGTCTTCTAATTTTTGGTTCTAGGACAAGCCGGTTTCCTCACGATGTTTTCCTTCACCGTTTTGAGAGCAGTGATGATGAAATTATTTACACAAAGTAAAGCGCCTGTCTGGGATCGAACCCACGACCTACAACTCGTAAGTCGCGGCCGTTACCACTGGGCCACCACTGCTCTCAATTTTTAAGTGACCATTTGCAATAACATTGTGGTTGTTACGTTATTTGAACTTTGTCATGTCCTAATTTGAACATTGAGTTTGTTGCTCCAAAACTTGACTGAAAAAATGATATCAGATTCTGAATTCAAATATACACAAATGACACTTATGACTTACGGGATAGCTCTCAGAATAGTGTGATGGAGCATAATGTGACTGCGGTGGCGACTCCCTGTAGGGTCCAAGACCGATACCAGCTGGGCTGTACTGAGGACCGGAGAAGTGGCTGGACGAGAACGGTGAGGAGTTGGGCTTGCAGAACTTGAAGTAGCCGATCACACCTGGAATGTGAAAAAGAACGTCATCATTATGATTAGAAGATGGTTTGGCAACTACGGGTGAAGTGGAAGATGAATGTTTAGTATTATTTATCTATGTATTAAAGTATACATTGTACACCACAAAAATACTTAACCAAAAATATCATAGTCTATAAAATAATCAATGGGCGGCCTTATCACTTTCTGCGATCTCTTCAAATGGTCTTCTTTAGATTTTAATATTTTTTCATTCAAAAAGCAGGCCTACAGAGAATGTATCTTTTACTCGTCGTGGTAGTGTCAAATTACAATCCTAATTCCTTCTGTAAGACGTCTTATACATCCCTATCTGTGTTTCGACGAAATTATTATTTTTTGGTGGTCAGTAACCAGTTAAACATCAATATTCTGAAGTTGACTATCTATTATTTGGTGGTAAGGACTTAAACATAGTCCTTAATCTATACAAAACGGAAAACTGCATAGATATTCACTGGACATTGTCAAAAACCATGTTGATCAGTATTCGTTTCATGATGAATATGTTCCCTGCAACATTGTTCTCCAGTAAATAAGTGACATAAGTGTACATAATGATGTAAAACATACCAGGAATGATAAGGGCCATGAATCCGAGGAACTTCTTGAAGCTGGCGAGTCCGAGGATGAGGGGCAGGAAGAGGAGCAGCTTCAGCTTGAACAACTTGAGGATCAGCAGCATGGGGATGATCAACTTCTTGAGTTTGTGTTGGCCTGTAAATAGAGACAGACAGTTCTTTAATTGATACGTTATTCATGTAAATTACAAGGCTACCTATAAAATTTATATATTTGTAAATCTTTCAAGTGCGTATACCACATAACTTTAAGCCACGAAATTGTAACGGAAAAGCCTTACAAATATGTAAATTTTAAATTCAAATTCAAATTCATTTATTGTTTGTCACAGGTGAAATATCAGTTCTTATGGTTATTATAATAAAGGCTCGCTGCAACATACCTATAAGGTGTACAATATTTCATGCTTGTTCAATAATTTTTATTAACATTAAAATCATTATTCGTCCTAAGTCAACGTACATCATTCATCATGCATTAATATAAGTTGTTTATTCACATAGTCAGATTTAAATTATTCAGTCATGTCATACAAATTAAATTACTCGTTACCTAATGATGTAGTCACCAGTATTTTTGTCATTAAAAAAGTCATTGATTGAATAGTAGGCTTTACTTATCAAGAATTCCTTTAGTTTCTTTTTGAAACTATCAAAGGTTACATTGTTTTTTAAATAATTTGGAAGTTTGTTATAAATTTTTACACCTATACCAAAAACTATTTAGTCTATAACAAGTCTACAATCCAGCGTAACACAAAAATTTACATACGACATTGTGTTATTCCGGAAAACCGTATAAAGTATCTGACAATTGTAAGAATAAGGTTTGTGTTACAGTAAATTGTAGTAATGAGCTTATATATTTGTAGAATTGTAGCTACAAGTCTACAAGTCACGAAGCGTGTGTCAGAGGGTATTACAATTTTATTCGTTGTTAAAAGTTTTGTTGCATTCAAATGTTCAGTCCTAGTGACGGACTACCGTTGTTGAATTATACTCTTCTTCACTACTAAGTGAAGAAGAGTATAATTTAACCTAAGACGTACAAAATACGCATAAATTAAAAATAATATAACGGATTTCACTTTTGTTGAAATATTTAGAGTCAGTAAATCTCCAGTGGAATATTTACTTCTAGACAATATTTCAAGCATGCGAAATAAGAACTGTCGTGAAGATAGCTAGATTTGCCTTATTCCAATACAATTTCATCGAAGAATTTGGATTTATAAAATAAGTGAGCGATATTGTAATTAGAGATCTTGTTTTTTTAACCCACTCAGTGTACTCCACCCACTCAGTCAATATATTTGTAAATTTACAACTGATTACATAAATTGTACGAATTGTTGACTTTTATTTCTACAAATCTATAAATCGTTCAACTACATAATTGTACGATTCACAAGTGGTGCGCATTTATGTTACACATTGTATCATGTGTGCTCCCACTCACTAGTGTAATGTTACAAATTGTAGCCTTACAGGTTGCGCACTGTAATGCTCGGATTTTCTCACCTACTTTTGTTATTACTGCTGGCATATAGTTCCGAAAAAAAAACGCCGATAGATGGCGCTGTACGTTTGAAGCTAATTTCTGAATCGCGGTGTTAAGATTCTCCGTGAGTGAATGACCACCCCGAATTTTCAGTTTTCTAGTATCGCTTCTCGGCCTTTTGGCTAAGATCAAAGTGTAGTATCTGTTCTTTTCAGCTTAATATCTGAAAGTTCCCTCACTGAGGGACCAGTATATTAAACTGATTTTTGTAAGCTGACGGGATGTTCGGGGCTCGCTCCACTCCCGTCGCGGGTCGGCCCGGCATTGCAGTGCCGCCGGGATCGGCCCACATAATACCTTGACCACATCACAGAAAGAACTTGGCCCTAAGTTCTTCATAAATATAAAGGAACATGAACGTTTGTACGAATTGTTTGAAATCAATGAGTTTTAAGAGGTGTGTGCTAGATTTAAACTAGATTATTAATTTAATCAAAGGTATATTACCTAACCTACGGAGATACACTGGCCAGTCAAGGTACAAAAACTACTTGAGCAGGCCTGGGTTCGATTACCAGGTTAGGCAAACAGTTATTGTTTTTTTTCGTAAGATATACTTCAGTAGCAGCCCGGAATCCTGATCGAAATTCGGTCAAGAAGATATTATTAGAAGGACCTAAGGCGAAAAATGAAAGAGCAATGGCCTGGGTTCGATTACCAGGTTAGGCAAACAGTTATTGTTTTTTTTTCGTAAGATATACTTCAGTAGCAGCCCGGAATCCTGATCGAAATTCGGTCAAGAAGATATTATTAGAAGGACCTAAGGCGAAAAATGAAAGAGCAATTTTATCAGTTCGTGCTAAGCAACGTATTTTTTTTTATATAAGGCGGTGCAATGATGCGTAGTTTGTTTTTTTTTTCTATTCATTATCAAAATGAATACTCTTAATACATTATATTAATTTAATCATACTTGAGTTGACTTGAGCTCCAAATAACCGCAGATGAGCCCACTGAAAAGGCTTGGGATTTGTTTTATTTTAATACTGGGAGCGTTTTAAGTCTTCTCTTTAATTACTCTGACTTTTAAATTAAGGTCGAGGTTTTTAATTACTATAAATTCTAGTAATTTACTAAACGACCTGTATTTACTCAGATTAAACACCTTTGCGAGAAGAATGCCTACTTAGAAGATCTATGAATAAGGATTGTGATGAAGTATGTAATATATCCATACTTGTTATCTTTAAAAGACCTTTTGAACCTTGGCAGAGATCAAAGTTATAGTTCAGTGTATTTAACTTTGCCAGCTTTTTCTCATACATTAAACGTTACGTTTTTTCACTGTTGAGACGATTATCATAGCAACTGCTACGTACACAGTATTTTATAAGGCTTATATCAATTTAAATCGAATAAAAGTGAGTCAAGATTTCGTTTTTTCTTTTCAGTTACGGAACCCTAATATTAAATTTTGTACTCACGGAAAGGTGCCTTCTTATCCTCGATGATGTCCACTTCATCAGCAATCTGTTCAATGAAGCGAGGAGCAATTACACCACGAGAAGTCACCTCTTCGTCCAGCTGCATCTCCAGGGCAGTAGACCTCAAAAACCTGGCGACAACGTTAATAATTTACACAAAGTAAAGTGCCTGCTTGGGTTCGAACCCACGACCTACAAATTCGTAAGTCGCGGCCGTTACCACTGGGCCACCACTGCTACATTTAATTATTTTGATGAAACTAATTAAAAACCACAACGCAGAAAAACAAACAACTGATTTTGAAGTTTAGATATAATTTTGCTGTTGTTCAGCCAATTACTCAAACAAAAACAGACTTCTAAAACAATCCTAGAACCTTTAAGTTTTCAAAACATGACACGAATTTATTTTTGAGTCATTTAAATTTTATGAAGCGTATGTTTTATTATTTAAATTGTAGGTATTTGGAGCTTGTAATATGCAAATGATGTTTTGGTGTGATATTTTATTTTGGCAATGACACAAATATGCGCATATGGCTAATAATTTAATGTTTTGTGTTGCGTGTAGTGTAAATTATTTTGCATACAATTGCAAAAAAAATGTGTTCTATATATACATTTTTTTTTTCTAACTGAACACATAGCTGTAAACACTTCTTCTTCCCAGCTAAAGCTGGAAGCTGGAAGTGGTGAAGGGTGGGCGTTTTTGGGGGACTGTCTTATGTAACTTTGAGGTTCGAATAGTGCTGATTTTCAGCCTAGTTTGAATAAATGACTTTTGATTTTGATTTTGATAATCAACAAAACACACAAACACATAAATATATAGATATATAGATTCTATATTACATACGGTATTTCTGAATATAGGTTGGTAATAAGAATCTTAAGTCGAATTATTAATTTACTGGAGTAACTGACATGTGCTAGCTGCCTCTTTGTGTAATAAAATGGTCATATTTATTGTAATGGTGATCGTTTAAATTAATCGATTTATATTTAAGTGTAAAAAGTAAATGTAATAACAAGTGAAACTTTAGTGAAGCTAATGCGAGCCATGGGCGCCGCCATATTGGTCTGCCGAGCACCTTTCACTTTACCCCTACTCCACGGCCGGCTGTAATGCGACATGCGACATAGATGGACCAAAAAAATTATGGCGATGGAATAAAAGTCTCACTTTAATAATAAGTGTAAAAGTCTTGAATACAATAAATATAATAAATTTTAGTACACAAAGTGACAGCTAGCACATGTCAGATTACGTCAGTGAATTCATAATTCGACGTTTGAATAGGTTTCGGTTCGTTAGTGGTTATTGGTGTTGTATTTACTCTATTTTAGAGGCTTAGTCTATATTTGGAGTTCTAATAGATGGTTTCGTTGTACTAAAAATAGTAACTTTGAACTTCAAGAGGGCTTCAAAAGTAGGCGTCAAATTGCGACGTAACATAGCTTATTCATAAGAAGCTTATGTCAACATACATTTTCTTCAAGTTAATTGAGGGTTTAATTTCACCACCCCTTAAGTTATCTAGCAGAACTAAAAGGTTGTTGGTAATATCTTTATTTCATTTTCAAGTTTGTTTACCAAGGAACAAAAATACCATAATTATATTATCTGCTAGTATTTGGAGTAATCCTAAGTCCTACTGGTTGCTGGGACACAGGCCTCCTCTCATTGAGTGGGAGTGGGCTGTAATCTACCACGCGGGCCCACTGCGGGTTGGTAGATGTCACATGTCTACGAATTTTTGGTTCTAGGACATGCCGGTTTCCTCACGATGTTTTCCTTCACCGTTTTGAGAGCAGTGATGATCAAATTGTTTACACAAAGAATTGTGCCTGCTTGGATTCGGTCCCACGACTTACAACTCGTAAGTCGCGGCCGTTACCACTGGGCCACCACTGCACAACCAAACCATTACAGAATTAATACAATATTTACCTTTCAATTTTCCTCATTCCGTATTTAACGAGTGCTTCCCAGTCCGAATCTTCGCTGCGTGGCTGCGATTCGAGTTGAGGTGGCTCTCGAGACAGTGCACGAGCTTGGGAGTCCACTTTCACCAGTACTGCGTTTTCTGATAGCCTGGAAATTATTAGAATAAGTTTTGATTATTTTTGTAACAGAAAATAATTAAATGACTTAAGAATTAATGTTTTGCACTAGTAACTGTTTATTTGAATTTGATTAATTGCACGAATTATTTATTATTTTGTATTTAGTTTATTATAACATTTTAATTTAATTGAAATTCGCTGTGAGTGAAGAGCGGCTCTTAATTCCAACTAAAGGCTGGTTTCACCAATAAAACTTAACACGATCAGCACATATACACTGTCAGATCTTAACGCTGTCAGGTCTTGAACTCGGTTTAGTTCAAGATCTGACAGTGTTAAGGTCTGACAGTGTTAATATTCCATAACTATAATGACACTGACAACAGCTCTTGAATTCGGTTTAGGTGTGCTGATGACGTGACATCTGCACTTATTATGTAGAATATTGTGAAGGGTTGTTTTATTTATTAGGCTTTTAATTTTATATTGTAGTGGTATTCTTGCTGCAACTTTTATTAGACCTTTCATGGGAGTCTGATAACTTTGATGAGTGCATCAATCAATTCCTTAAAATTCCCTTTGAAAATCTATAAACCCAGAGCTACAGAAATTAAATTATTTACATACTATTGAATTGTCACGAAGTCAGCCAATTAGTAATAAAGCTGAAGTTACCCGTTCAAAAGCTTAGATCTACAGGGAAAAGAACGCGCAATAAAATAGAAATAGAAAAAAAAAAACTTCTTACTGGTAAGCCTGTTTATCAAAGAAATCGTCAAAAGAACGAAGAGCTTGTGCTTTGAAGCAGTCTGCTAGGTCTCCGTTGAGGCACTGCTGGGTAGACTGCTGGATGTAGGGGTCCTGGTCTTCTCCGAAACCAAGCCAGTCCAGGAGACCGCGACCTTGGGCATGAGGCTGAAAAATTGGGATAAAGCGATAAAGGAGATGTTTATGTTGAAACCTTAGCAGGTTCGTGTTAAAAGATTTTTATAAATGAAGACTATTTTCTTGACATGCCGTTTTATAAAAGACTATATTTTTAGGGTTCCCTACCTCAAAACGAAAAAGGGAAACCCTTATAGGATCACTCGTGTGTCTGTCTGTCTGTCTGCCCGTACAACATTAGCAGTTGGAATGAATGGGGGACATGTTTTTTAACTGTTTTTCACACGGGCCGTAGTTTGTAATGTTAATTGGTTTTCATAAGAATACAATCTTAATCTAATATTTATAAGTATCTAATAAGTATAACAAGTATTCTAGTAGTCTAGTATTATAAGTATAACTATAACTACGCGATTGCATTAGGTAAGCCTGTAATGATAGTCGTATGTGTTTTAAAACAAATAAATAAATAAATAACTACAATGTTAAGTTTGTCCTTGGGATAAATTCATCCCAACTACGGAACCCATCATTGTGCGTTGTCCGACACGCACTTGGCTGGTTTTTAATTTCTATTAGGTGACTGTAACCTTTTTACACCTTGAAAATAGAGGCGATTTTGAACAAAATCTTAAATCATGATTTGCAAAATATTTTGCCACTCACTTGGAGCAAAAATTGTTTGAGGATCAGCATGAAATTGAAAAAGCCCATGTCCAACAGTGGACTGTAATAAGATCTATATCTATTTACACATGCTGTCAATTTAGCAATCTTGTAGGAGAAGATAGCTTAATGTAGGTGTAACTACAGGTACAGTATTCCCAAATTAATAATGCGCATGCAGATCTTCGCTAATTGTCGTATTCCCGGAAACTTAATTATTAAAAATAATAATTCTACTAAATCATGCATGAAGAAAATGCACTTAACCACTCTATACACATATCGTCTTCTGACGCTCGGGGAATACGACCGTTGATGAACAGTGACGAAGATCACTTTGGGAGACCTGTACACCTCTGCCCAACCCTTCAGGGATTGCAGGAGTGATGTTAAGGTATGTGTAGCTGCTTACCGATCTCCCATGATCTCCACCTCCTCCTCCGAAGTTCAAATTTCTTCCTTCGCCTTCCTGCTTCGGTAACTGGTCAGGCAGTCTGATGCCACCCTCACCTCTCGACTGCAGTGTCAGTACCGCTGCTATTACCAGCATCAGCCATCGAGCTTGACCCAGCATCTTGAACTATGATCTGGTGAAGAAAGAGTTATGATTTAGTAATAAGTATTTAGAAGCTGGTAACAGATGTCATCATCTGCCTAGCCTTTTTCCCAACTATGTTGGTCGGCGTCAAGTCTAACCGGATGCAGCTGAATACCAGTATTTTATATGGAGCGACTGCCTATCCGACCTCCACAACCCAGTTACTGGGCAACACGATACCCATTGGTAAGACTGGTTGTCAGGCTTTCGGGCTTCTGACGACCCGTAACGACTGTTAAAGCTCTACAAATGACAGCTGGGACCAACGGCTTAACGTGCTTTCCGAGGCACGAAGGGTTCTTGGTATGTAAAGATGGTCACCTATCTACGGACCAACCGCGGCAAGCGTAGCTTAACCTGATCGATCGGCCCGTGCGGCAGTTATTACTTAGCCACAAGCCGCTCACTTACTTAGCCGGAAGCTAGTAACAGATGTATGCAGAGTATATGGCAATAATATGACATATTAAAGTATGTCTTCAGAAAGTATAATTTTGTAGGAAAACTTGCAATTACAAGACTGATGTAGTTAAAATTGATAAGGGAAACTGAATGTAAAAATATGCTGCTGTTTTCAAATCAACCATGCTGCATTTTAGTGTGCGTTGGTCATTATTTTGTTTAGGCTAATTATTCTCCAGGCGACTAACAACTTAAAGGGCGACAAACTGTTTGCTATTAAAAAAATAACTTGGCAGCGATTAAATATTATTAGGCATGTATTTAACGCGGCGACAAATGAATCTGAATTTGGGATTAGAAAATAATTAAAGGCAGTAGCAAATATAGTAGGTTGGCAGCCACAGCGAAGGATTATTGAATCATTTGGGTTACGTTAGGTTAGAACAGCGATCAGATCCCCTCTATTGTTGGTGACTCTCAGTTACCAAAACAAAAACTCGATGCTAGTTTAAATTAAAACAAAGCTAACAACTGATTATTAAACTGCTACTTTTTACTTAAAATTATCCTTCGCTGTAGCTGCCAACCTACTTTAAATTTGCTACCGCCTTTAATTACACAGGTCTGCAATGGTTTTCCTCTCTGAGATCTGATTAACGTTTTCTATAGTTTCTGATGTGCTGATTACGAGAAAAATAATAAAAAAATTATATCACGTCAGGATTCTTTGATATTGAATATTTAAGATTTTAACTAAAAATGTCTGAGCGCATACATTTTAAAATCTATAAAACGTCACTTAATTACTTCAGCTTAATTTTTATTGCATTTAATTAGTTTAAGACGACATAGAAATGAATGCAAATCAGTAATTTGTTAATTACTACATAATAAGTGTAAGTAATTCGCATTAACCATTTCGAAAACGGGTCATTTTGGCTTCATTTAGTAATGAGCTCATTAATACACGATGTTTAGGTGATATTGCCTAATTGTTGTTAATGTTGTTCAAAAAGGGTATAATGAAGAAAACAAAAGGTTTTTTTTGTATAAGTACCTACTCTGAATTAGAAAACTAACAGTCGAAGTGCGCATCTTGCAACCTAAACTTTAAAATGTCGTCGCGAAGTTGTTTAAACTCTTCGAATTGTTTTTGTTATATTTGCGGGAAATTCATGGTGATAAAACAACGAAACAACATTACAGACTATGTGAAAAATATTTACAAAAGTTATTTTGGACATTCTATAAGTAACCAAGACAAAACTTGGACACCTCAAATAGTTTGTTCGACTTGTTTACTTGAACTTCGCAAGTGGTCAAAAGGACAGAAAAATAGCTTCAAAATCGTTTCGCCCATGCTATGGAGAGAGCCTAACAACCATGTTGAAGATTGCTACTTTTGTTGTTGTGACCTAACTGGATACAATTCTAAAAATAAAAGTGACATAAGCTATCCAAATGTGTCATCAGTTACGCCTGCAGTTTTCGGAGATTCAGAAATGGTGCAGCCCCCGTATCCAGCTATACAAATTGAAGATTCTGCTAATGATACAAATGAACAGAATGCATCCCAATCTGATCCTGTATTTCAAGTAGATTCTAACGAGTGTCAGCTCTTTTCACAGTCAGATTTAAACGACTTGACAAGAGATTTGAATCTCCCCAAAGATGCAGCTGAGCTCCTCGGATCACGATTAAAAGAAAGAAATATGCTTGCACCTGGTACTTCATTTTCATGGTACCGTCACAGAGAAAAAGATTTCCTTCCATTCTTCGCTGAAGATCATGATTTGGTGTACTGTAAAGATATTCCTGGCTTGATGAAAATGTTCGACATTGAATACAATCCTAAGGAGTGGAGATTGTTTATTGACTCCTCAAAAAGAAGTTTAAAAGCAGTCCTTCTACATAATGGGAATACATATGCCTCACTACCTGTTGCACATTCTGTCCATTTAAAGGAATGTTATGAAAATTTGGAAAAGCTTTTAGCTACTATAGCTTACGAACATCACGGCTGGATGGTGTGTGGAGACTTGAAAATCATAAGCATGCTACTCGGCCAACAAGGTGGTTATACAAAATACCCGTGCTTTCTTTGCGAATGGGATAGCCGGGATAAACAACATCATTGGACCAAAAAGGAATGGCCTCCAAGAACTGAACTAACCCCAGGAATCAAAAACGTGCTTAAACAGAGTTTGGTTCCCAGAGAAAAAGTTTTACTGCCGCCTTTACACATCAAATTGGGTATAATGAAACAGTTTGTGAAGGCTTTAAATAAAGATGGGGAAGGTTTCAAATATCTGCATTCAGTTTTTCCATCTTTATCAGATGCTAAGTTAAAAGAAGGAATTTTTGTCGGCCCTGATATAAGAAAATTGATGTCGGAGGAAAAATTTGATCAAAAACTCAATGATGTCGAGTTACAAGCGTGGAAATCATTTAAGGAAGTGGTAAAAAACTTTTTGGGGAACAATAAAAGCTCGGACTATAAAGAAATAGTAGCCAAAATGATAACGAATTTTGGTGTAATGGGTTGTAATATGAGCGTTAAACTTCATTTTCTGAATTCGCACATTGATTACTTCCCAGAAAATCTAGGAGCCGTTAGCGAAGAACAAGGTGAAAGATTTCACCAAGATTTAAAAGAGCTTGAAGTCCGGTATCAAGGAAGATGGAATGTCAGCATGATGGCGGACTATTGTTGGTTGTTGAAGCGTGATGATCCAAACCGGAAATATAAGCGAAAATCGCACAACAGAAGCTTCCAGGAAAAAAGGACCAGGTTCCACAAATAAAATTTAAGTGTATTTTAACCCAGCAATAAGTTGTTATTACGTGTTAATAGTTTTTTAAGTTAAAAATTAAGTACTTTTTTAAATATATAATTTTTTAAGTGAAAACTTGTCTTTTTTCTCAATTTTCTATCTGTAGCTTTTTTGAAAAATCAGGAGGTGATGGAGAAAAACTAAGTACATATTCGTAATCAGCGCATCAAAATACTCCAGAATCAGCTATCAAATTCCAGAGAGGAAGTTATGACCTTCATTTTGCAGGCCTGTGTTATTTATTAATCCCAAATTCAGATTAATTGTCGCCACGTTAAATACATGCCTTTTGTTTAAATTAGAGTCAAAACTGTAACATATAACATAGCAGATTCTTGAACCTTCTCTTCATACATTTAGTATGAAACCATAGGTCAACCTTACTTGCCTTTTTATCCTTTCGGATCTGTTAGTTTAGCATGTAATTTTTGGGTTAAAAAAATCGGTACTACAAGATCCAAGGTATACGAATCTATGTCTCAAGAGAGGTTCCAAAATGCCGTGTTCACGTAGGTACTTGTGACAAAGGTAGGTTTCGTATTTTTTTATTCTCATTTCGTAGGGCTCTCGGGAATGAACTCATGTATTTAAATAAAAATTGGAGGTCTCTTAAATAGCCCAATATACCTGGGCTATTTAGGAGACCTCCAATCTATAGAAGTTTGATTAGGTCTGTGTTTTTCCATTTATTTCCTAAGGGGTTAGCGGGTTTGCGTGTTCCGTTTGATCTCAAGAGGCGTACATTTCTAAATGAAAGGTTTCCCTGACGAAAATGTTCAAATCCATTAGTATTGTACAAGCTGGTTTTTGTTAGCTGGTATCCACTAGCTGGAATAATGATATTCATAATACGGTTTTGAATCTGAATGACAAGTACCTACCTACAGAAAAGAAGCATATTTAAACAGATTTTTTCTCACCTAAATAGGTATGTTTTCTTCTATCCCTGAGTATTCATTGAATATCGAACATGTCGTCAATTAGTTCCACAAAAAAGATGTCTTGTTTGCTCCTAACATTAACGGCTATTATGTCCTTCGATGTACCTACACATATCTATGAGGACGAATCAAATCAAAGCTGGCGTCTTGTATTTAGACCAAGGAGAAAAGTCAAATTAATCAGATGGATGTATAGAAGATACATTAAGTAATAAGTTTTCTAACGATGAAACAGCCAAATATGATCTGTAATATTTTTCCAAATAATACCTCCACAGAATGTATTATTAATGGAATACCAGTCCAGTACGTTTTCCAGGGAAATTGTCGAAGGTACACCTGGCTAAAATTTCTAGGAAAAAATATTTAATTATTAGCAAAATATAACGTAAATACTTTAATAAAAATCTAGTTTTTCCATTTTGTTTGAACTCATTAGTGATTTGTTTATTCAATTTCATATGATTTAATACATTTCTTACAGAAAAGAGGCCTGCATTCCAGCATTGGGAACAGTGTGTGGGCCGATTGTGCTATGCTATGCAATTCCTTATAGTCTGGGTCGAAAATAACATACCAATTATAGGAAATTGCCAACGGTTAGTAAGCAAGCATGGTAGTCAAGATTCGTTAATTCTTATCATGAGAAGACGTCTATATCTTCTAGAAGGGCTGGTTTTATTGTAACAGACCAATTCAAGCCATAATCAGCCTATAATGTCCCCACAGGTCTCTCTGTGAGAGGGAATGGGTTATATCCACTTATACATATATATATCTGTTGGTGGATGTCACATGTCTTCGAATGTTTGGTTCTACAAAACAAGATTAAACTTTAGACAGGGGTAAATCGTCGAGGCATTTTTGAATAATGAACTTTATTCTGACAATGGTAAACCATTGTCAGAATAACTAACTAATAATTTTTGTATTCAGAACTAAAGTTCTGAATACAAAAACTGATTTTAAGCCTGAGTTTGTTGTCAATTTTGTATTAAGAACTTTACGTCTGTTGGAATAAGATTCGAACTCATTTTGTAATGAGACGGAACAAGTCGTGCTTTAGTAAAAACTAATTTTACTATTATATACGGCCACCGAGAGATTGCGTTCCTGACACCTTCCAGTTGGACACGATTGGGAACTAATAAAGTTTAAATTCGTAAAAAACATTTTCTTTTGAACTCAACTAAAATGTGCCAGGAACGCATTCTCTCATCGACCGGACTTTAGTTAATATCGAAACATAATTATAGTCTATCCGTTTCCAACTTTTACAGAGTCGTCGTACTTCGTATACTTTTCTACTCTGTATTAGTTAAGTATAACACGACAGTGCACTTACTAGTTTAGAACTTGTTCTAACTCATGTTCGTGGTCGAACTAGTGTGAACTTCATCTAGAATTATGAGTTGGACGTAGGGACAAGTACTTTAGTTGAAGGAATTAGAGGGATGATGTTTTGTTCAGTGCGGACGTTGAGAACAAAAACATCGATGTGATTTGTTTTGACAGGATCCTATAGCAAAATTTTTAAAAGTATACCTTGATACTTTTAAAGATTTTGTTATGGGACCCTTTTATAACATGCGCTGATTAATTGGAAATGCATCGTCTCTCAAAATCAGGTCAGGTCTGGGTCAAATGCATAACTATTAATTAATTCGTTTGAGTTCTTTCTTAATTAATGGTTATCGACCGGCCGTAATATTAAATACCTACGCAAACATGGAGGGTTAACACAACCTTGTATCGTGCAAAATACTTCTAGGTCTATACATCATAAACGTCTGGGACAGATAAGTTATATTTATTACTCTATAATATATAAAAGTCCACATTTGAAAGCCTGGTAAGCTGTCCATGCTAAGACTAAACTCCACTGCTGAACATCCAAAGCTGGACAAAGTCAACGACCCAATGAAACCATAATATGTTAACTAAATTTCTTTGGTCCAGTTATGAGGACTCGAAGTCAATTGAAATGGTGTACGTGACATAGCGGCTGTACTGAATTTGAAGAAAGCGGCTTATTTTGAGCGAATCGTGCGAGAAATTGTTCTCACATTATGAAGATCACATTTGTATATCAATGTGATGTAGGTTGTTTTGATAATGAAAACTGAAATGAACTGGTAAGGCAACCTGACACATCATGTATTTTCACTGTTACATACTATAGAACCAAATTATCAAATACGTATTGACCATGCTCAAAGCAAGACATGAAGGAAATTTGAAAAGGAACTTTGCTGGAAGAGGTGCAAACCCGAAAACAAAATTAGCATAAGTTATAAGGAGAAAACAAATCTAAGGAAGGTAGGCTACAATATCAATGACAATAACAGTAAGCTTAGAACATATACTGGGACAATGACCGATGCAGATTTTAAGAAAGTTGCTTATTTTGATCAAGTCATGCAAGAAATTAGTTTCGCATTACTTTGTATAGATGAATTGTAAGTGGTAATAGTCCAACCAGTTTTTACTAGCATGAATGATGAATACTTGTGAGAATGAGGATTCTGTCAAATTGTAAGATAATTCTGGACACTTAAAAGTCATCTATTGAGCAAACTCAGTATCTACTTTAAGTGTAAATAAATAGTTTGAGAGAATAGCAATGCACATAAAGTTAGAAATGAACCTTATTCTAATCTGCAGAAGTAGCATCGCAGAAAACAGAATTTATTTAGGCTTTTCACACTCCAATAAACAAAAACAACAAAAACGAAAAACACAAAAACACAGTGCTTACTTTTCAACACACAAAACAGTATTCACATAGCGAAACTTAACACGGTAAAGACATAGTTTGTAAATGGAACACGTTCAGTTCAAAACACATGGTAAGAGCGAGCGAGATACACGAAGTGCGACGGTACACTGCGCCCGCGCTGGCGCGAAACAACGGTTGCCGTATTTAAGTCGAAAAAAGTTATGATACAATCTTTCGAAAATTAGGCTGTAATTTTATGGTCTTGGTAATTTGAAAGCACATAATAATATAGTTACTGTCAAACAAGATGATATCAAAATGTCTACTGTTGACAGATATCTTGATGGGTTCATATCGCGTGTCTAATGACAATGTATTAGCATGTCAGGTAGATCTAATTTTGTAGGAATTCTCTACAGTACGTGTAGAACAGAGTAATATATTAATTAATAGGCTTACATTTAGTACAGAGGGTTTAGGCCCTGAAGTAGGCAAGATATTGGCACTGAAGGTGAAATTACATAATTCGTAAATTTTACCGTTTCAGATCGTGTAGTTTAAAATTTTAGATAGACTATAATCAAAAGGAAAGTTGGAAAAATAATTCAAGTGTAAAAAGTGGCTTACTTATTTTTGTACGGTCTACTACATAATATTAATTGTGAAATTAACTGTGTTGTTTTGTATTTCTACTCCGTTTATTTGATTGAATAATATACAAGACACGCATTGTTTCTTCACGTACATTGTAACAAAAATATAATATATTAGGTACTTATAGTTACAAACCAAGTGAGGAGCCTGTGCTTGTGCTTGGAAGGGGCTTGTGGCTAAGTAATAACAGCCGCACGGGTCGATCGATTAGGTTAAGCTGCAATTGCCGCGGTTGGTCCGTGGATGGGTGACCATCTTTACATACCAAGACCCCTCCGTACCTCGGAAAGCACGTTAAGCCGTTGGTCCCGGCTGTAATTTGTAGATCTTTGACAGTCGTTACGGGTCGTCAGAAGCTCGAAAGTCTGACAACCAGTCTTACCAAGGCGTATTGTGTTACCCAGTAACTGGGTTGTAGAGGTCAGATAGGCAGTCGCTCCATGTAAAATACTGGTATTCAGCTGTATCCGGTAAGACTGGAAGCCGACTCCAACATATATATATATATAGTTGGGAAAAGGCTAGGTAGATGATGACTTATAGTTACTCACACTCAAGCCGAAGATAAAATGACGCATAAAATAAAAATTATGTTAGAGAATGATTTAATAGCGCAAAATATGCCTAGAATAAGTAACTACGTAATGACTCTTTGAAAGGAATCACAAATAATAAATGGTACTGAAACATGGGTACTGTACAAATCAACAGGTGATCAACATCAAGAAGGCAAGAAGACATTTAAGAAGTAGAATAAAATGTGGTGGATACTGAAACCAAATGATGCACAAATAAGGCACATAAAAACATTGCCAATAATAGAAGTAGAACAAACGCACAATTTAGAATTCACCACCACCTATGTTTCTTTTACCATTTACATCGCAATTCCGGCCACGTTGACCCTAATTCGGGTCTCGAAGTGTAAGTAAAGGAACTTAATCATTTGGACTCGATGCGAAACAAAAAACTTATAGTGCGTACTCCACTGCTGAGCGTGACCCACATGTTAAAGTTGCGGGGACAGAGATGTTGGTACCGTATGTGGAGTAGATATGGTATATTTCTTTTAAGACTTATCAACTTGATTTGCTATATATAATTCTAATATAAAAAAGTCGAAAGGTATCGTGGGACAACCGATTGGAACTAAGTTCCTTTTGCTTTATATTATTATGTATTCAATAACAGGAGTAATTAAATAAATGAATAACGTTTGACAGTACAAATGAAAAAATATTGATAATAATTTTAAAACATGATGAACATGATAATAAAATATACAAAATCAAAATTCATTCATATAAATTACTGGCCCAAAATGTTACACTTTTTTAGATCTAGGTCTTATTCGCCAAATGTCCAGAGTATGAAGTGCGATAAAGAACTTCGTTCCAAATGTTTTTACGTAAAACAATGAACATTTAAGAAACTTAATTGTTATATTACTGGAGAGGTCAAAATAGTCGAAAATAGCTATAATAATAAGAAAACATGGAAAATGTTACTACTACATAAATCTAATTACATTACACATTCGTGAAAAAGAAAATCTATAAACAGTTACTGGAGAGGTTAAAGTTGAAAATAGCTTTAATAAAGACAAAACAATGTAAGACGTTACTATTGTAGACAAAACCTCTTGAAGATATATCATTCGTGTAAAGGAAATTGTATAAACAGTTACTGTTGTTAAGGCCGAAACTAATTCATTAAAATTAAAAAGAAAACATGACAATAGAAACACCAGCTTCTAATGAAAATAGCAGAAAGAAAGTTTATTTATACAATTACTTTTGTAAAGCCAAAAAACTAAAAGGTCAAAGGAAAATCTAAGAATGTTTAGAGAGGATTAGATTAACTTGAGATCTTTCTTTTATCTATAATGTTGATCTTTTATGTGCAAAATAAGGACACACAATTGCAGAAATAAATACAGAACGATGTAGACTGGTATACGCTGGTGATGATGCAAATGAAAACATACGATTATAATCAGCCTATAATGTTCCCAGTGCTGGGACACAGGCCTCCTCTCTGTGAGAGACAGTGGGCCGTAATCAGCCACGCGGGCCCAGTGCGGGTTGGATGAGATGTCACATATCTTCGAATTTTTGGTTCTAGGACATGTCAGTTTCCTCACGATGTTTTCCTTCACCGTTTTGACAGCAGTGGTGATGAAATACTACCATTTACACAAAGTAATGCGGCTATCTGGGTTCGAACCTACGACCAACAACTTGTAAGTTGCAGCCGTTACCACTGGGCCACCACTGCTCTGAAAACAGACGTACAGTTAGCAAATTATTTCCGTTGTCTAAACCTTGATTTTAAACTATCACCAAAACTGTTGTTCGGCCTCTGCCCCAAAAACTAACTACCAATTGTTATATATCATCGTATTCAAATGACAAATTTATATTTACAAATAAAAATAAAGATTCAAGTACAGGTAGCTTATGACAACGTTATGTCACACATGTTGCATATACATCCATGTTCTTGACCCACAATACGAGTGACGCGGGATTACTTTCTACTGGCCATCGAGTGGGCCAGTGTCCTGCCATCATAGTCTGACTCATCTTTTGGGGTTAGCAGAAATCGAAGTGTGAATCGGTTTGTGATACCTACAGGAAAAACTTAAACATCGACGAACGTTTTATCAAAACAAAATCCGGTGACTTAAATTTTCAATCGACCTAGATAGAAAATGTAGGTCACCGGGTTTTGTTTAATTTTTTTTTAGATATTCAATTTTTTCCTGTGTCACAAACTTCACATGCAACAAACACCCGGACTTGGAACAACTACCAGTAGGTCATGCACACTATTTGTTCGGTGCGGGAATCGAACCAATGACCCGTTGCGCAGAAGCGAATAAGTATCCTGCTATAACTTCATCGATTTTAATCCGAGAGTAGTAAAATACTTTTAAAGATTTGGGAGCATTTGTAAATAATCAGCTCGAAGACAAAGAGATGATCCTCTTGATGACAAATGTAAAACGGCCAACGGTAAGGTGAAGGAAAACATCTTGAGGAAACTGAGTGAGATTTATTCTCGACGGCATGTGAAGTCAAGTTAGAGGCCCACAGGTGGCATAAAAACTCTAACACTTCACTAATCACAAGAAAATAAGAAAAACGTTAACTGCTTAAATTCTTAATATTGAGGCTAAGATAATCGTTGTATTATTCTGTAGCTTTAGTTTGCAAATAAGTTATAAAAGACATTTCAGTTAACGTTTTGAAACAATAGATTATTTCTCTTAAAAGTATGAATACTGAGATAGTAATCTCTTCTCGATAACAATGGTTACATGAACTACTTTCACTGTCCTTAAAGAGGTAGTTGACTGACTTGCGCTGCTATGAGTAAAAGAAGGATTATATCATTAATGCTATAATAAGTGTCATTTATGTCAACATTTTTAGATGTTACGTCTACTTTAAATTCATTTTGAATTTTATTTGTATCAACCATGTTTGTTTTTGGTTAATAGGCCAACTCAGGACCCCGATCTCGCCTGGTGGAAAGCGATGGATGATTTTTAACAAATTTATATCACACACACAATGGAACAAACTTTATTCAAGCTTCTAATAACACTGAAAACTGCTGTATGAATGAATTTAATTCCCTAATGAATAATAATTAATTAATAAAATTACATAAAAAAAACAAAAAATTGAAAACTTACCTGAAAACTAATTAACACAGAACTTAGTGATCCAAATATCTAGATTGCGTTCAATGCACTGAGCGATGCAGACGAGAGTGGCTTGGTTAACGCCAAACAACCTTATATAATAACAAAACATAAGAATTGCATAAACCTTGGAGAGGTTTTGTTCAGACTGAGCTACTTTTAGTCGCCTACGACGACGCTGAAGCTTTGTTTGTAGAGAATTAATAGACAAATTGTAGAGAAAATTGCAGAAATTCTGCTCTTTTTGATACAAATAAGTAGTTGAACATTTTTTCTAGTACGATTAGAAGCATTCTACCCTCATGGGAGAATTAACTTCGTCAGGAGAAAAAAGAAAGAAAGAAAAATGCATTTATTCGTCAGAAAAACACGTGCATACAAAAAGGTATGACAATTCAAATTAAAAACATACAACAATACAGATTTAATTATTATTTTTTTCAATACTGAGTTGTGTATGACGGACTCCTATCGACTAAAGAGGTGATAAAATTTGGCCAAAATTGTGTGTTTAATGGATTAGCATTTCTTACTATGTCCAGATGTGATTTATTAACAACAGTTCCACACTTTATCACTAATCTTAGTGTTCCATAATTATTATTTGACCAAGATAAAGTCTGGACTTTAGAAAGACTGTGTCTTATGAATTTGTTTTGGTGTTTCTTCTCAAAGTAGTTGGATAGGAAAATACCGACCTCATTTAGTTTTAAAATTATTATTTTCTCCGGTAAAACCAATTTACAGAAATAAATATAATTTATGCTACCTGCAGCTCTTTATAAGATCTATAAAGGGTCGGGTAATCGCCGTTGACCTTGGCCTTACAAATGCGCGTCCCGCTCACGTTGCGCCGCCGTGCGTTTTCATAGGGAATATTTATTTTTAGTAACAAATATATGAATAATTGAAAAAAAATTGCATATAGAAATATGAATTATCAAAAGCATGAAAATATCTTAAGTAGTTTGAAAGTAATATCGTTTTTTTATGCTCCATTACTTTCCGAATTTATTTCATAAAGTATTTTACTGCAATACTTAAATATTCACATATAAAATTAATGTGTATGCGTTCTTGTTTAACATACATTTTTTGCATAACTTACTTGCATTATATGAAGGCGTAATAACAGATTTAAAAGTCACTAAAATCATTTATCTGCGCATTAATGTATGGATTTGTTGAAGTTTTTTTGCTTGTCTCACAGAATATTCTAATGTAAATTTTGCTCGTCCATATTCCGAGAGAAAGTTTTAGAATATTTACTAAAACGCGCATTCTAATTGTAATTTATATGGAGTCATCTGCTATTAGCAACCAAAATGTTACCCGTCTGAACACAACTTTATCTTTCGCTCCATTATACTCAATTATATAATACATTTTCAACCTTAACCTAATAGGCATAAAGTCCATTTTACAAAAGCTTTCGTAGGTTTTAGCAAACATAAGAACGTTGAGCACTGGACAAAATTTTAACGTCAAACGATTATGAGCCATAATTGAGTGTCTTAAGGTTGATTTTTGGTAAGTTGTGCTCGTAACGAACTTGCAAACCGGAGTTTGAATGAAGTTAGCGTAATGTGGGATATCCCAGCGAATATTGTCGTGAGTTGATAAGTATGGAGTGCGCTTTTAACACGTTTAATTTTTTTGTCATGCTGAAGGAATATTGTTGGAAAAAGTTAATTTATAAAATATCAGTTTAATGGTCGACAAGAAAGTCTGAAGAAAACAGTGTAAAATATTATTATTCATCCGTTTAATCTGCAGGGCTGACCAAACTTTTAACTTCCAGATTAATCAATTACGAAATTAAACTTTACTCAAGTTTTTCCACTACATTGGATTCCTCGCTTTTCACTCGCAGTAAATTGCGAGCCTTTTAAATCATTACTTATGCTTCCAGTTTACCGCGAGTGGAAAGTGATAATCACTGGTTCCAGTGATTAAATAAATGTGTGTATTGCTATATTTTGGCACTCGGACTGTTAAAGATCATAACCAATTAACCACAATAACCTATTTAATATCAACACTACACAAGGATACTGCAATAAAACTCTAGCCCATCTAATTTAACTTTTGTTACCTTGAAATCACGTAGAATAATTATCTACACTTCTACACTAATAATATTCAAAAAGAGGTAAAATTTGTAAGTTTGGATGTAGGTGGTAATCTCTGAAAATACTTATCCGATTTCAAAAAATATTTCACTGATACAAACCTACATAATTACCGAGTACCATAGAATATCTTTTATGGTATAGTTGGCTTCTACGCAGATGGAGTTACGGGCAGAAACTATTTCTAGATAAATCAATCATACCATATTGTTTTCTTAAGAAGCCGTCTCCATACTTCATTCACCGCACACTCCAGTTGTTGTATCCTGGTGCGTTTTCAACATTCAGTTCATGGATAGCATCAGGAATTCCCTTCAGTATTGCTTGATCGTTTTGTAATAACTGTTTGTCAGTCTCGACCTTGGTACCCGTAGTGTTATGGTTGTGTGCCAATTTATGTTGATATGGGTTTTCCTTCCGAGATTTTGGCAGCTCTAGCTTAGGCAACATAAAATACCAAGTTTAATAACATTGTATTAAAATACATATTAAGGTTATGAGTAATTTTAATATCACGAAGCTAATATCAAAGGGCTCATAATTAAAACGCTTTTTATCGTAAAGTGAAAATATAACCCGGAAAATATTACCTTTATAACCTACATACATAACAAAATCAGCCTCTAATGTTCCCACTGATGGGACAGACCTCCTCTCTGTGAGAGGGAGTGGGCCGTATTTCGCTATGCGAGCCCAGTGCGAGTTGGTGGATGTGTCTTCGATTTTTTGGTTCTACGACAAGCCGGCAGACAAAGATTGTCTACCGGCTTGTCCTTATCTATTTGAATAGCACTTTCTACGTGATGAATGGGTCTGGGCTGAAGAATTTTATGGAATAGGCACGGTAGAGATATATGTACTAGATGATTGGTTTTTTCCATACTACTTATCTTCTACTATAGTCATACATATCAGAGTGGGAAGCTAAATATAACACTTATTTTTCATGTATCTTATGAAATTTAGAGGCAACATGATTTCGTATAAAATCAAAAACTCCAGAAAACACTCAAACGGGTGTAATGCTTGTGTCATGATTTTCAAATAATAATAAGTTTTGTTGATTTTAAATATTAAATATAAAATTGAAAGTATGTGATTTGTCTCAAATGATTTTTGCATCAGTGTATTCTGAAGTTCAAAAGTATCTCATTTGACAGTAACAGAAAAAGTACTGGTTTTTATCTAACGGAATGGAATGGAAACGTCATCTTTAGAGCCTCGTTTTTTTGCTAAGTTAGTTCTCATCGAGCCTCGGAACCAAAAGGTTGTCTACAAAGAGTCCTCAGTAATATTATTTAGAATTATTAAGTTAGTTCGTTACAAAAGTTGCTATTGCTCTATTTCACCTAGTTTGTATGTGTACGTATTATTTGTACTGAAAAGGCGTATCATTTCACTTGGGGATCCACAAACTTGCACGTCTTTCGACATTCGCGCTTCGCCACGTTCGTAAATTATGTAATCTATTGCATTCTTATCCGGGCATAAATCGCTATAGATTATATGAAATTTTGAAGTATTCATCTTCTGCTTAATAATCTGAGTTTATCGATTCGACAGACATACTGCTTATCTGGATGTTCAATTAAGTAAAAGTCGCCTACCTATTGAGAACATAATTTATGAATAACGAGCGAGCCTTACAGTAGTCGCATATGATTTGTAACATCTGACATCTCACCTTGGTAATAAGCAACTGAGCAGCGACAGAAATTAACCTCAGAAATATAAAAAAATCTAAATACTGAAATATTTATTCGAATAACCTATTCATTACTAGTGGTCGACCCCTGGTATTTGACCCTTTGCATTTACAATATATATAGTACTTACTAATTCCATGATATTATAAAGTACTTACTAATTCCATGCTATTTAAAGTACTTACTTATTCCATGCTCAAGCTGTCACTACAAAATCACTCCCACAGAAAGCCGGAGGAAAGATATGTTACACATCGATAATGCTCTTTATTATGTACACCATAAGAATAACAGATACGAGTATATATGAAGAAATTTTACATACAACTACCTTTGGATAGTTTTAAAGGGAGAAGGAGAGACAATACCACAGGGAGAGTCTTTCTGAAGACTTTAGAAATTAGGTAAAGGAGATTCATGTCATTTTACCTATTGAGGCCAATATATTTTATGGTCGTAACATTGTTTTTGCTTCAAATAATCATATCACATAACACAATCTACCTATAATGTTCCCACTGCTGGGACACAGGCCTCCTCTCTGTCAGAGGGAGTGGGCCATAATCCACCACGCGGGCCCAGTGCGGGTTGGTAGACGTTACATGTCTTCGAATTTTTGGTTCTAGGACATGCCGGTTTCCTCACGATGTTTCCTTTCGCCGTTTTAAGAGCAGTGGTGATGAAGTAATTTACACAAAGTAAAGCGTCTGCTCGGGTTCGAACCTACGACCTACCTACCTGACTCGTAATTCACGGCCGTTACTACTGGGCTCTATAATATTTACAATTTTATCTTTACTATAGCCAAAGCTTCGCTCAGTTACTCTTTCAAAGCAATACCGACTCTAATCTTCATTTCTACTTCCTTTCAACCATTAATGTGAAGGCACCACATGAAATGACACCACAAAGGATTGATAGTTTCAAAATACTTCTATCCATATGCCAGTATTTTCATAAAATTTATAGACATTTTGTCGGCACCATATTGTCTACTAAGACAGATATTTTAGCGGTTTTGAGAGATCTAAAACGTGTGTGATTTGGGAGAAAAAATATTATTATAAAAAAAGCCAGGATAATATGGACCCGTGACTTGATATACCATTTAAACTCTCTCACAGCGCAAAAGGTATGACAAATGCCATTTCCCCGAAATAATTAAACTTGAACATCCGTCGTCGTGTATAATTTGGAACGTAGTGTTCCACTTACCGTTATGTAATGTAACTTTTACGAAGCGGTGCACAGTTACTGAGACCTCGTTTAATACAGTTTAATGCTGCGTTCTTTCCGTTTCCGATTGCGTCTTGATGAACCTAAAATTATTAGCATCTATTAAATCAGCCATGGATCATCTTCTTTTATCTTCTCGATGAGATGTGTTATGTAGGTATATCCATTTTCAGCCCAGTAGGTTGGATTCCGTTTGTGTATGTTGATGAAAAAGGATTTCTGCATATTCTAGATCAGGGATTCACAAACTATTTTGGGCAAGAGACCCCTTTTGCAAAATGAACAGATACCTCAGACCCCCCATAACCAATTTTTTTCATCTTGTACGAACTTGTGCACGCTTATCGACTTTTTGAGTTTTTAAAAATACAACAATGTTACTTCTTATGAAAACATTAGTCATTCTTATAACAAGTTGGTACACGTAACACAACTTATACAGTATCTTGAAAGTTTCAAATAAGAACTTGGGTTAATTAACAGGGGTCGATTATTAGACCTCGTCGACCCCCAATATCAGTTTTTGTTTATGTCGACCCCTGAGAAACCGATTTCGACCACTCTGGGAATCTCTGTTCTAGATCATCATCTTAGTTGCGCTTTACGACATAAACAGCCAGTTAATAACTTCCTTCTTCATAGATGCTAGGCCATCGATGATTTGCAAATTAGACTACATAAAATCTATACTTTTAAGTTTCACATCATCATCTTCCTAGCCTTTGTCCAACTATGTTTGGGTAAGCTGCCGGTTTAACCGGATGCAGCTGAATACCAGTATTTTACATGGAGCTACTGCCTATCTGACCTCCACAACCCAGTTACTGGGTAACACGATACCCCTTGGTAAAACTGGTAGTCAGACTTTCGAGCCTCTGACGACCCGTAACGACTGTCAAAAATCCACGAATGACAGCCGTGACCAACGACGTAGCGTGCTTTCCGAGGCATGAAGGGGCTTTGGTACCTATGTAAAGATGGTCACCCATCCACGGACCAACCGTGGTAAGCGTAGCTAAGCCTGATCGATCGAACCGCGCGGCTGTTATTGCTTAGCCACAAGCCCCTCACGTTTTAGTTTCACATCTAGGTACTTTAATACTTTCTTTATGAATAACTTCACCTACTTCTGCAACGGGAAACCCATAAATATTCAAAATTATGTCACCAAGTTTACCCCAGTGTAAGTCCTAGGTGACATAACAAACTCTAGTATCTAGTTATATTATATTACAACAAGTGTCGAGGTGAATGTCTCGCCAACGACGTAACTTCGTCTGTGGTTTATTCCGTTAGGACTGGGGAATAAGGAAACGAATAAGCTGATGCTGAATACTTCCTCTCTTAGTGTACGAGTATTTATAACTTTCAATTCTTTGAGTAGTCAAAGTAGACAACTATTTATAATGGGCATTGTATTAAAACAACACACAGCTCTACCCTACAGCACTGATTATTCTAATAAAAGACGTAAAGATATAGTCTGCCCACAAAATACAACAAAACATGCTTTTATATCCAAATTTTACCTGTACCTTGGTCCTCTCCTCTATAATAGACTAAACTTGAAAGCAAACATTTACTCCCTGAACTACAGAAATTGTAAGAGAATTCTTAAGGAGGCTCTCCAAAGTATGTCATACGAAGATACATAGAATTTATTAACTGTGCTAAAGTAAATATGTATACTCACCTACGATAAGTATTTATCAAATTTAGAAACTAAGAGATAAGCTACTCAACATAATCATAATTTAGTGTTATTTTAGTGTCTATTGTCAACTTTTAGATTATTTATTAATGTTATAAGACTATTTTAAGCACTTTTCGCCTGAAACACAGGATTACCTAGTTCAGGCTCGTAAGTCTTAGGAATATAATTTATATTTAAGCAAAACTGTAGTAATTTTTATGCCTTATAATTTTTTGAATAAATATTATTATTATTATTAAATCATTTGCTATCTTATTTTGTTTATTGTAACTGTAGAAATAATAAAATATAAAAATAAGATTAACAAAAACCGTAAATCAAAATTAATCGGTAAAATTGTGGTCTTCATTTTTATGCGGCAATATGCGGCAATATGTATACCAAATATGATTCTGATACTTCAACAACAATTATTGATTTTTCTTAATAACGGTTGTAGATTTCTGTCTTCCGTAGTGTGTTTATAACTTGGATTTAGAGATTTGTTTTTCTTTTCAGTTCAGCTAAAACTTGTGATTTGAGTAGCAAACGGGAATTCTATGTGGCTGAAACTATTTCCTCTGGCTTTTCAATATAAATATTTTCAGTTTTAAAACTTAATGATTGCAGTTGGTGTTCCAGTTTGACGGATGGCACTTATAGCAATTCCTCTAAAAGCGATTAATTTCCGGAATTCCCAGCAGATCATTAGCAATTCCTCTCATTTATTATATTATCATTTATTATTCTCATTTATTATTTATTTATTTATTTTTGCATGCGCAGGAGATATTTAACTTGTAGACCGATTTTGGAAATTATATTTTAATTTGGTAGAGGAAGCTTGAGCGGTGGTCCCATATTGCTCGGGTAGTTTTTGAGCTAGCTGCAATAATACGTATTTTTCCGTCCGTCTATGTGGATGATGTAATAATATGTTCCAATCACTGTTATGTACAGGTACATACTACAAATTAAAAGTGACAAATACCTATGTAAATAAGAGTGACAGAAAATTATTAACAAATAAAACCTGTTTACAAAAAATGAAAACAACCGACTTCCAAAAAATGAACGCTACAAAGTGGAAAATAATTTTAATTTTCACAAACCAAAAGACACCGACTTCCGAAATTAAAGTTAAATTTCACTTTGAAGTATTTTTTTGGAAGCCGGTTGTTTTGTTTTACAAAAAGTTTTTATTTATCAAACGAGCCGTGTGCTCCGATGGGATTTCCCCCTTTCAGCCCCTATTTAACACTTTCAGGAGATGAATTTTCAAAAAATCCTTCCGCTAAGGGAGGATTTTTTGAAAATTCATCTCCCCTTCGTTATAAAGGGAACTCATATGCAAAATTTCATGCTTTTATACATTAGGCTGTGTTGTCTATTAGTGAATTTATGATTTTTTATTATTTATAAGAACTATCTTCTATTTAATGAAAAAACACAAATTCATTGTAGATTTGCAATGCATTTACTAAAGGAAAAATAATTAGGATTGTAATGCTGTGAATTTTGTAGAGAACAGAGATACAGAGAGCATGGGCACTGAGCATTGCAAATCTACCTAACCATAACAATGTCAACAACCTCTATCGAACCTACTGCCCGGAGCAATCATATTAATCCGGTACTACTAACCGAAAAACATACATTCATATTACAAAATATTACACACTGATGATATATATTGATCCTTGTCAACACCAAAGAAATTCTAACTTTATTTCTTTCAGTACAAAGTCCGAAGTCACTTGTGGCTGTTGGTGATGATTAATACGTCACTTTTCATTTCGTTTCAAAAGAATTTCAACTTTGTTGTAATAAAACAGAGTTAAAAGTTGATTGGCAAGGATAGTAACGAGACAGGTCAACTTTCTACCAAGAAAGTAGTAGGGATAGTCTTAAACCGGATCCGTCTGTATAGCGTGACTCATTAGATTTAATATTTGTCAACAATTGTTTTTTGCGAAAATGTTTGAGAGTGAGTCATTTGTCATTTTCTGTTACGGAAGACGTAGTTTTTAAGAAGTTGCCAATAAGTAACTAGTCACTGTTACATTGTAGCGTTTTTTTTTTAGGTAAATTCTTGGAATAAACGTTCATACGAGCTTGTCGCGTACAGGCAGGGTTGGTCCACACTAGCTCAAGACAGAGAGGAGTGGAAAGGAGAAAGGGAAGCCATAGCTTCGCAGTGGGATGAAATAGGCTAAAAATTAATATTTTCTGCAGAAGTGGTGGTGCATGCTACAAAATAACCAGGCAGGATTTAGCGTTCCAATGACCAATTGGAACGCCATTGGGACCATATTGAAACTGAGCCATAGAATGTATGGCTCAGTCTTCCTTGAAAAGTAGTAGCTATAAATGTATGTTTTTAGTCAGTTTAACTCCTTTTTTTTTTCTTAGACCACTGTTTATTGTTTGAACAACTACAATCAAAGCAATAAACCACACCATTGTTGTTGTAACACTAAATGAAAAAAAATCCATAGATTTGATAATATCTTAAAATTTCAAAGTGCTTTAAATAACATTTTACGACCACCAAACTGTCTTTTACAACGGTTAAATGACTAAAAAGAACGTCCGTCGTAGCGCAAGTCGACCCATATACAATATGTGTGTACTACCGCGGGTATGCAAATTGGACTACCGTAAGGACTATTCTTGCTTGCAGCGTTCGGCCGCTATAGTAACGCTTACCTACGCTCATCAATCAATAACATCGCCGCATCTGATTTTTGCTGAGCCGCTTGTTTTTGAAAATGGAAAAAAATCCATACAAAACCGAGTAAAAGGTGGTCAGACCTCTGTGATCATTGTAACAGAGCCTGAGAAATTTATTTAAATAATAGTTTTTATTTAATTGTCGACGCAGAAAGAGGCGGTGAAGATTTTATTTCATCGAGCATGGGATTTTGTTTTGAAATTGGTTCGATTTGCATGCCCGTGATAGTATGTACTGAACTGATAGACGAAAGACATTTCAAACCTCCTTGTACGTGATCAAAACTCCGCAAGGATGATACAAAACTCCACTTCAACCCACAAGTGCACACCCATATGATCGGTCAAGACATATACATATGAAACAACGGTACATACATATAAAACAAAAGACAGTGGGCGGACTATATCTGCAGAATGTATAAGAAAAGTTGGACACGGGTCCTTTACGTGGCAGAACGGGGATACTGTTGAAGTAGGGCACGCGTTGGCGTGGTGTTCAAAAGGTTGATTTGAATTTGCTTGGCTGCAGAAAAATTATGTAAACATCTGAAAGCTGTGCTCGTTTGCCGCTAAGTAACCCTGTATTACCATACTCAATCAATCAATCAATCAACTCAGCCTATAACAGTCCACTGCTGGACATAGGCCTCGCCCAGGCTGCGCCACAACACCCTGTCCTCCGCCTTCCGCATCCAGTCTCTCCCAACCACCTTTTTAAGGTCGTTGGTCCATCTGGCTGGGGGGCGTCCCACACTACGCTTTAAGATACGCGGTCTCCACTCCAGGACTCGTCTGCTCCACCAGCCATCGGTCTTTCGACAAACATGACCAGCCCACTGCCACTTCAGCTTGCTGATTCTATTACCATACTGGTCCAGCCGATATATTTCGTAAAAATCACCCCGTGAAATCTTAGGTCCAGTGAGCTGAAGCTGTCAATAATGTCAATCCCTAGTGGAAATGTAACTTACTTAACTTACGTTTTCACGGAGATATTTTTACAGAATAGGTTAAAAACTATTAAACTGAGTGATATTCCTCCTGAAAAGAGGTAGCCCAAGGATTGTTTTTTGCATATTGCACGCAACATTTTCAAAGGTAGGTATCTCAAAGACTCTACCTTCTCTTTATATCTTAGTAAACTTAGGTCTTTTTAAAACAAGAAGTGATTTCCATAATATAAATACACGTAGTAAACATGAAATTGTGATACCTAAACTTAGATTAACAAAAACAAGTAAATCATTTGTTATCAACAGTATCCGCTTTTATAACAAGCTGCCAAAGTCGGTTACAGAACTTAGCTATGGATAGTTCAAAACCCACATCGAACGTGTCCTTATCAAAATAAAAACGCATATTATAAGATTAAAGACTACGTTGAAGACAAGGACGTTTGGCAATAATTCCTTCTGCACATGTGACTTCCCTGGTACCTCATACACAGCATAATTATGTAAATGTCGATTAACTATTTCAAATTACGATGTTTATTTTTTTTTTTTTTTATACATACTTTTTTGACATAATATTTTCATTATTTGACATTATATACCTACAATTTTGATATCAAACTATTTATTAGTGGCTTTTGTGGACAGGATATTAATTCAGACTTGTTACAGTTGTCATGGCAAACATGTAATTTGGTTTAAATAGGTTTTTATTTTTATTATTTTATTAATATTTCACATACATTCTTTTGTATTTTGTGAATGTGAGAACGTTGTAGGCTTAATCGACTAGATTTGTAGACCATTTATTTTTTGTTAAGTACCTGGTACTCGTACTTCTTGACAGGCCTACACTATCCTCCCATATCTATTAATACTGTGATTGGAAAACATTGTAAAAGCCAATTATTTTTAAAAGATTTACTTTGGAGTTTCTTGCCGGCTCTTCTCCATAGGAAAGGATCAATTGGAACCGTGCACCTAGCTTCTGACATTTCATAAGTGCCCATGTAGGTAAAGGTAATGTGAAATAAAATATTTCGATTTTTTGATTTTGAAAGGGTTGAATTTAATTAGAATCTTTATTCAGTCAAACCAGCAACTAAAATGAGCAATGTAAAATATATTTTTTAGCTCCATAATTCCACGCACGGAACATTACGGTACGTAATAAGAACTAGTAATACAAGACTTTAAAAAAATAGTTAAAAAAAAACAAATTCCTACGTTTTTCTTTGTGACTACTCCATTTTTTACTTAGTTCTTTAATATTTTTGTTATATTTTGTTACGCTTACGTATATATAATTTAGAATAAGACCGTTATATTCTCGTTCTAAAAAGGAAAATGTATTTAAAGGAAAAGAAGGCATACGATGAAGTAAAATATGAAAATAGCTTCTTCAGAAATAACTTAACTCGTTAAAGATTTGTTTAAGTTAGAAAGGTTATTTGGATAATACAATAAAAACTATAACGACAACAAAAGGTATTTACAAGGCAGATGTGAGTGGAAACGCCGAGAGGGGACACCCCAGGAAGACATAATATAGTGACCTCATTGGTGATGAACATCACCGCATTCAGAAAGATCAGGTGCGTAGTACTCGCAACCGGCGTGCGTGTATGACCAGATGTATGAACGTAAACGAAGCAAAAAGAGTATGTAAGGAGCGTAGCAGGTGGCGTTCTATAGTTTCTGCCTCCCCCATGGGAAAAGGCGTATGTATTTAAAAACTATAACGATATTTTTTAAATTCTCATCATGCCCAATGATTTTTGCCTTGTTATTTGTAAACCCTCAATACAATAAAGTCATGAATAACAAGAGTATATTTTTTTAGGGCTAACGCCAGCCTATTAATAAAGGAGGTGGGCTTGAAGTGAGATTTCATTCCACCTGATTCTAGAGATGGACACTTTTGACAGGCCACTTCAAGCTCAATTCACCAAATGTTTCACGATGAGATTGGAGGAATAAAATTGGCGTCTGACAGCTTTGGTCCAGTTTTCGTAATAATATTACTCGGATAACGATATCTGACAGAAAATCAGCCCTTACTTCACACAGCGTTTTGTAAGGGTTCAAATAAACGAGTAAAACGATTCTAATATTTTGGATTCCAGGCCGGGAAAATTGTTATTGGGTTTCCAACAAGAATTTCTTAGTAGCAACCCAGTCTTTTTTTGGGTGGGAAATTATCAAATGACTTCTCCCGCTCTGGGCGGAGCGGGAGGGTGTGTCAGACGCTTACTGATTAAAACCCACCCGTGTTCCATCCGTTGCCTGTGTTGCCAGCAGACGCGGCGCGCGGCGTAAAGCGTAGGCGACGTGGGCCACCGTCTACAGCCTCGCGGTCCGAGGGGCCTTGCGTCTCGGGAGGTTTATTCGTTCATAAAAACCTAAAAGTTCGCGGCTTAGCGAATATTAAAAAAATTGTAAAGATCTACATAGTCTTACGAGTGAGTGAGAGCAGTGTGCAGTGACTTCAACCTTACCAATTATATGAAGAATTACAAACAATGATGCTAATTTTACCCAAATTCATTAACCTTTTGACCGCCCCAGTCATGTATAGATGACAGATCAAAATGTGCCCAGCACGCCACAGTCACGACTACATAACAGATTTTAAGGAATAATTCGTAGCTTGGCGCCGTGGGCACAGTTTTTATTTTGCTTTTTTTAACTTGAAAGAAATTTACCCACATAATTATATTTACATTGTCGTTCGAATTTTGTTAACAATACCGGTAAGTATAGCCTCCACTGAAAGTAGCTTTCATAATGAAAACTAAGTAATAAAAAAATATTTATGAAATACAAGTCAAGAAAGACTTTCAGCTTTGGCAGTTTTATCTATTAAAGCAGATATAGCAAGTTGAATTACCGTTAAACTTTATAAAATCCGTCTTCTCGCGCCACCAGAGGGCTTCGCAAAATGTATCTGGCCCACATCAAATTTAGATCTTGCTCCGCCACTGGTTGCCAGGGGCCTCGGTAACCCTTTCGGACTTTCTCGCGAACCCTGAGTCTGGATTTGTGCCCGGTTATGGTAAAATGCTAGCTCCCAATAAGTTATGTTCGGTTATGTTTAAGTCCCATGTAAATGGGACTTAAACATAACTGCCGAAAGTTGGGGTTCTTTTTTTTTTTGGTGGGACTACTACTTAGGTACTGACTAAAACCCACACGGAAAAAAAGGATGTCTTAAATTAAGACAATATCCTTTTGGTCAAGTCAAATATTGATTCATATATGGGGAAAACAATATATTTTTGAATGAAGTAAAATTTTGTCTTAGTTTTATTGTCTTCTTCGAAGACATTATACTTAAATGAAGAATTATTAAGTTTAATTTTAAGAAAAGTTTTCAAAGTCTTCAGTAAAAACTAGATATTTTCTTCAATTAAGATATTAGCTACTGCTAATATCAGTATATACTCAATCAGTAAAAACTAGATATTTTGTACAATTAAGATATTAGCAGTAGCTAATATCTTAATTGAAGAAAATATCTAGTTTTTACTGAAGACTTTGAAAACTTTTAGTAGTAATAGTCTTGAATCAAAAATATTTGCTTAAGTCAAAAATAAAAACCAAGTATTTATTATTCTTAATTTGAGTAAACAGGTTTTCTTGGACTGAGTACATTTACTTACGTTAAGAAAATATTTACTTGGATTGAAACAATTTTTCTGAGAATATTGATATTCTTCGCTGAAGAGATCCTTTTTTTCCATGCAACCGTGTTCCTTCCGTTGCCTGTGTTGCCAGGGGCCTCGGTAACCCTTTCGAAGTTTCCCGCGAAAATGTGGGGTACTACTGATACACCTCTGCCTTACCCGTCTGGGAAAACAGGACTGAATGTTATGTTAGCAGCTTTTAGTAGGGGTTCAAATTTATGAGTAAAATGATCCTAATGTTTTGCATATAAACAACTTTTTCAGCTTTTTACCATCAATAAAAGCTGTTGTTTTATTTTCAACCGTAAAGTTTTGATTATCATCATGTATTTAACCTTTTACCAACTATGTTGGGGAAAGGTTCCTTCCAGTCCAACTGAATGCAGTTGAATACCAGTATTTTACATAGAGCGACTGCCTATCTGACGTCCACAACCCAATTACTGGGTAACACGATACCGCTTGGCAAGACTGGTTGCCAGACTTTTGGGCTTTTGTCAAAGAACTACAAATAACAGCCGTGACCAACTGCTTAACTTGCTTTCCGAGGGACGGTCTCGTTATGTAATCGTTGGTCACCTATTCACGGACCGACCTCGGCAAGCGTTGCTTAACCTTGTAGATCGACCCGTGTGGCTTTTATTATTTAGCCGCGAGCCCCCGTAGAAGCTTTGATGTCGTGTTCAAATTAGGATAGAATTATTATGTACACCATAAAAAATACAGATAAAAATGAAGACATTGTACATAGGGTGACACACTGGGCGTCTTATCACTAACAAATAGACTTATAAAGATATAAATATATTTTTTAATTAGGTAACCCTTTTAAACCAAAGAAAATGCTACCATTATCTTTGGCGGCTATAAAATACCCGTAATCTAATATATTTCATTATGCGTTGCTTTTCATTAGCGAGAATGTAAAGGCTTTGAAACTGAGACACATAGGGAAGATACCGAGATAAACCTTTTAAACCTTGATTAAGATTCTGCTCACGAACCAAATTAATTAGGATTAACATTATAATCTTACGGGGAAATGGATGGATGTTATGTGTTATGTGTAGATGGGTTTATGTAAGTACCTATCTGAACTAAGATCATCGGAAAAAAATGCAAATTGACTACGAACTTTGAGAGATGTATTAATGATTCTAATACTTATAATTCTGTAAATACATATTGTTATGGTTGCGAATCCAGACACTGACCTGCAAATTGCAAAAACCGTATGAAAATTTTAATTTTTAGGGCTACTACTGCAAACCTACCTTTTTTTTTGGGTGGGAATTCTTCAAATAAATTCTCTCGCTTTGGGCGGAGTGGGAGGGTGTGTCAGACTCTTACTGACTAAAACCCACCCGTATTCCTTACGTTGCCTGTGTTGCCAGGGGTCTCGGTAACCCTTTGGTACCTTCCCGCGACCCCAGCAGGCATCGGCCCTAGCGTCGTCAGCACAAGCGTAGGGGTCCACCCCTACGCTTGTGCTGACGATATCTCTTTGAGGCGCGCGTGGAATACAACGCGCCGTCGACCCGGGTCTGGGCCTTACCGGACAGTGAGCTACCCATTGCTCACCATTCACAAGCCCGCGCTTACGGTGGCCGGAAATCCGCCCGGGATTCCCGACGCCCAGTGCGTCTCCTGCGGCGGCTAGGAGCGAGAGGGCTCAAAATTTGCCTTTCCCTCAACCGTCCCGCCTCCTCCTTTGCGAGCATTACTGCTTCGCAGAAGGAGGTGACGGCTGCCCATACCCTCTCGCTCCGTACCATGGCTTGGACCAGGGCCGGATGCGAGAGATCTTTGCCGCCGATCGCCTCCACGAGGACATGGCGGTACTCTGCCCAAGCGGGGTAGATCTCCACCGTATGTTCCACCGTGTCCTCCGGGCGATCCAGACTGTGTTGATACCCGGGCGTTTCATACCGCCTTATCCGACACAATAACCTCCCGATGCAGACCCACCTTAAATTGTCCGATTCAAATTACAACTGTCATTTTGTGACAGTTTTATGTAATGGCATGAATTAACTGTCCCGTTGGTCTCGTGGTTGCAAGCGCGACTGCTGATAGCATTCCGGGTCCGATTTCCAGGCCGGGCAGTGTTATTGGGTTTTTCGATAAGGAATGTCTCAGCAACAGCCCAGAGTTGGCCCTGCCGTTGGCCCTGCGCCTGATCTCTCTCCGATCGTGTCGGATTGCCGTCCCATCGGACTATGAGAGTGAGGGAAGAGTTAGTGCACCTGCGTCTGCGCACACACTTGTTCACTACAATGTCTCCCGCTTAGATGGATACACGCGATGGCATGACGGTTGGATGGATTACATGAAACATAACTGGCGAAATGTGGGTATACAAAAATGCATGCCTGCCTAACCCATAGGGGATTACAAGCGTGATGTTATATGTTATGTGTAGATGGCTAGTCTCCTTTGAGATTGGCTGAAATGATCGAATTTCAGTCTGGAGGACTATATGAAATGGCAATTACGAGGGGGCGTTTTAAGTTCGCGGAATGGAGGGTGAGAAGTGAAAATAAAATACTAAATTATTTTTCTTTTTCAATATATTCACCTGCTACCCTTATACATTTTCAGATCTTTCAATTAGCTTATGTATACCTTCATAAAAAAAAGTTTTGTCTTTGTCCGAAAAAAAAGCTGAAACCGCGTCCTTCACTTATTCATCAGTTGAAAATTTCTTCCCACGAAGTTCTTTTTTCAGTTTTGGGAAGAGGTACTCGTAATAATCACTGGGAGCCAGGTCTGGGCTGTAGGGTGGATGGTCTAAAATATCGAAGCCCACCTTATGCAGGGCAGCCAACGCAACACGGCTCTTGTGAACAGGCGCGTTGTCGTGAAGAAGAAGGACACCTTTGGTCAATTTACCCCTCCTTTTCTCTTTAATGCTTTCTTTTAACCTCTCGAGGATAGAAGCATAGTATTTTCCGGTTATAGAAACGCCTTTATCTTTATAATCGGTCAACAGGATCCCTTTTGAATCCCAAAACACTGTTGCCATGATTTTTCCAGCCGATTGTGAAACTTTAAACTTCTTGGGTGGTGGTGTGCCTTTTTTGTGCCACGGCATAGAGTCCTGTTTCAACTCAGGCTCATAATGATGAACCCAAGTTTCATCTCCAGCAACAATTCGACTTAATAGTCCATCCTTATCTTCGTTACAGAGGTCCAAAAACGTGCGAGAACACTCCACGCGGTGTTGTTTTTGAGGCGGCGCGGCGTGAGCATTCTTGGCACCCGTCTTGCACTGATCTTTGTCATGCCAAGATGATCGTGTAGAATTTTGAAAATTGTTGTATCCGATACTCCAACCATTTCTGCAAGCTGTTTCTTCTTTAGTCTGGCATCTTTCAATATTATTTTTTCGACTTCTTTAATGATTTCCGGAGTAGTCACCTCGATCGACCGTCCGGGCCGTGGGTCGTCTTTAAGTGAGGTCCTGCCTTGTTTAAAGAGACTGTGCCACTTGTAAACCATGGTTTTACCCGGGCAAGAGTCCCCGTAAACGGATTCCATTTCTTCCAGTATATTTTGAACTGACTTTCCTTGCTTGGTAAGGAACTTTATTACGGCACGGTACTCGATTTTGTCCATAATTCACACTTTCTTCCCGATTGAGTTGTTTGCTTGACGATATTTCAAAGACTAATGATCCAATTATTATTATTTTTTTTTTGTGTATGTCATCTCGTAGTTGACCTTGAGAGGTCGTGACTACTTAACCGGACTTTCCTGTGGCTGCCTTAAGCGAACTCAAAGCCTCCAGCCAGGGGCGGATGGTCCAATTAAGATAAAACCTGGTATTTATACTAATATTGAGTGGCTGAAGTTGTGGCCATCCCGATAATGACCTATTGTTATCCCCTCCCCCCCATTCCGCAAACTTAAAAACGCACCCTCGTATAGCACAGCAAAGTTGACGTTGTGTGATATTAATCTGCAAAATAATTAATTTGCTTGATTCATCATCTGCCTAGCCTTTTTCCCAACTACGTTGGGGTCGGCTTCCAGTCTTACCGGATACAGCTGAATACCAGTATTTTACATGGAGCGACTGTCTATCTGACCTTCACAACTCAGTTACTGGGTAACACGATAGTCTTTGGTAAGACTGGTTGTCAGACTTTAGAGCTTCTGACGACCCGTAAAAACTGTCAAAGATCTACAAATGACAGCCGGGACGAACGGCTTAACGTGCTTTCCGAGGCACGGAGGGGTCTTGGTATGTAAAGATGGTTACCCATCCACGGACCAACCGCGGCAAGCGTAGCTTAACCCGATCGATCGACCCGTGTGGCTGTTATTACTTAGTGGAGGAAGCTGTGCCTGGCTTCTTCCGATCCCAAGACATTGTCGCAGGGCTAACTTAAACTTAAACATAAACCTGAACCTAAACCTAAACGGATATCTAAAACTAATAAACACAACTAAAGTTATTGCATTAATACTCAATCTACACTTAGCAGTTCATTTACAAAACTCACGCCATTTACTCTCGCACGCACTCACACACGCACACAATAAAACCACATAACACACATCATCACATCACACAAGTGCGCTCCTTCCTTTTGTATTTCCTTTTTGCTTGGTCTTTTTGTTTTATATAAAGTAGATTATTTTTATTTTTATTTTTGTTATTCTTGGCTCAGTTTATCAATTACATACCTGTTATTTATCATAGTGGAAGAGCGGAGTTCACCTAACACAAGAATTTTCTTGCTTAACCTTCAAGCGGTCGCGCGGCGTCGAATCGACCGCACTCGATACATTTTCGTTCATAATATAGTTATTTCTTATCGTATGTATTTCCTTTTCCTAGTAGCCTGTCATTGTTTCACTGTGGATGTAACAAACATTTTACCTCCCTTCCCCGTGCTCCCTGGAGCGCACAGATCACATTTGCTTTAGTCACGGCGCAGGCGTCGAAAGCACGCTATGCGCCTGTCGTCGAAAAGGTTACGCGCGACGCTCAACGCGAGATATTATTTTTTGGAATATCATCGAATTAAGTTTGTAATAGTGTTTTAATTATATAAAATGGCTCGTATACCACTATATAGTAGTGCAATACTTGCGCAAATACAACCAGAAGATGACGAGAGTGAATCGGAGCTCAGTGACATAGGTTCAGAAGCTTCCGACCACCTTCTAGTTCCAGAGGAAACTCAATCGGTTGAAGAATCAAGCAGCTTAGACTCAGATAAAGAGGATGTGCCTCTTTCAGATATAAACACATATTTTACTGTATTCGACGTCAATGAATAATAATAGATGGCCATTGACACTCTTCTTTCGTCTTCTGGATATTGCTAGAATAAATGATGGCATTTGGTAATATTGAGCGCAAATCAAGTGGTTATACAGAAAAGGCGAAAATATTTACGTGAATTAGGCATTGAACTGACAGAAAAAGGCTACGATGGTGAACCTTGCAAGATAACTCAAAAAAAAAGATAAGAGAGCATTTGAATATGAGTGTTGAAGACGCTGGTTATGAACCAAGCAGTAGTTTCAGCACATGCAGAGGAAGCTGCAAAATATGCCCAGCAAAAAAAAAATGCAATCAAAGACACAATGCACATCATGTCTGAGAAATATTTGCAGAACCCACACTACATTCATTTGCAATGAATTTTATCAAGTCAGAGAAACTGATTCTGAAGACCCAAGACCCAAGTTCATGATAAATACTTTGATTTTAATTATTTGATCTCAGCAAGTCAACTTATTTTGTTATTTTTATAGTTTTTTTTTATTATATAAAGCTAGTTAGACGTATATGAGCAGATTTTGTGTTGGGAAATTTCTTATTTCATCCAAAGAAAACTTAAGCTTTTTATTTGATTTTATAATTTTGTTTTTAGCTGATTTCAAGTTTATATATTTCGTAAAATTGAGTCCTAATATAATGGTAACATGTCTAAATAATAAAAAATAAATCATTATTAATTAATTCATGTTTTAAATCCCTGTAATATCCAATAGGTCTTTTAGGTTACGCGCGACCGCTGCCGTTACAAATGACCGCGCGCCCGCTTGAAGGTTAAAAGGTGATCTCCAACTCATTGTGTTTTAATTGTATGTTTTTTTGATTTTGATTTTGAGCCACAAGCCCCTCTTGCTTGGTTGTAGGTATGTAAAATCAGGGAAATTCATTGATTTAATTCGCTATATATTCGAAACACAACTGTCATTCATTGACAGTTGAATGAAATGGCTATAACACGACAGGTTGACGTAGTTGTGCGTCAATTTAATAATCAATTAATTTCTTTGACCGAACTTTATAAATTACTGCATTTTATTGGATACTAAACAAAGGGAATGTTTTTTATTCAGGTTCAAGATTAATGTATTTTTTTTTCAATTACCTACGCAGAAGCCGGATAAAAAACTATGGTATCAATCGAGGGATCACTTAATCGTCTTTCGTGAAAAATACCCCAAATAATATTATAGAAACAACAACAATATATTATTATCAAGCATTTTCCTTACAAATTATTTGTATCTGTTACCTTTCTATATACCTATTATTTTAATTATTGTGAATGTGAGGACTATGTGGGTTGCGTTATTTCTGTTATTCCCACTTACTTTATTATCGTGGTCTGGCATTTTGAGTGATTTATGCGGCGTTCCCAAATGTCTGTTCTTCGGTATTGTTCGTCGAATCATCGAGCTTCTTAAGTTCTGAGTTGAGCTGCATGATTACTCGAAAATGCGTGCACTGACTGGACAGGTCCACTCAATCTGTCTGGTTATTTCCTCAAAATACCATTTCAGACACCAATCTATATGGTCTTCGCATGATCTGAACAAAATTAATAATAATAATAATAATAGAGCCTCGACCAACACCTAAGGAGGCTCACGTTGGACGGCTGGATTAAGGGCTTGATTCAGAAAGCGGTACTTCTGGACACGGCCCGCATTGTTAGGAGGTTCCTCTCTCTGGAGCCCTGACCGCCGGTAGCTTGGACCCTGTTCCCGATACCGGTGGGCCACCATTTTTTTATATTTTTAAATGTTTTTATATATTTTTGTATATTCTAATATTTAAAAATATAATTATATTGTGTAAATAATGAAATAAAAGAAAATAATAATAATATTTATTAATCCAAAAATATACATAGACACAGGTTATATACTAGTTACATGCTAAGACTTAGTCAACTAACAATGGACACAAGGGGTAAAAAACAATTGCCTATATCAAGAAAAAATTTAATCCTGTCTCCTAAACTATTTCCTGTATCTTGGGAGTGGAGGGTATTGAAAGTTCGTGGGGATCACCCTGATTAGGATAGATTTATTGGATGGAATCAAACACGGCAGATGCTACATGATGACGGACCTTTTTATTGTTGACAGATGTCACAGATAGACCACAGATTACACAGAGCACATTACTGGTACATTTTAATGAATATGCCACAGGCTGACTTATATATACATTAGATGATTACAGAGCAAATATTATGTTCCTTTACATTCGGATTTCGGGGAGGGAAAATATTCAAATGCGATTTTTTCTGATAATGATTCTATCTCAATACGTCTAGCGCCACACACTTTTCTGTGTCAAAAACAGGAACTAATGAATGTTGCCACTTAATTTTTAACAGAGGGGAGGGGGGGAGGGTGATTATGTCTGGACTTTAAAAGAGACTGTGACTTCTGACCTTTTTTCTCAGAGTAGTCAAATCATACATATCTGTGAGTCAAAAGGAAACTGCCGACCTCATCTAGTTTTTAAAATATAATTGACGTGTAAAGACTCATGCAGACTACCGCGATATCGCTGGCACGACAGGCAGCAATATGCCTGTCGTGATCGCAATATCGCCCCAGTCTGCGGCCGCCTCTGGATCTCATCTGGTGCCTTAAATGTGTTTGTATAGACCTACTTACAGAAATAAAATCATCTATCATTATCATATTTTACAAATGGGATCAACTCTGTAATATAAAAAAAAAATGATTAGGTTCTGTACCCGGGTCCACCCACTGAGACGAACGCTTACGGTTGTCGTACAGGATCCACTTTTCATCGCAGGTAACAATTCAATTTAGAATTCCCTCGTTTCTATGCCGATTCAGTAGTGCTGTGCTATGCATGCTTCGACGCGTAAGTCTCGCGGTTGGTCGCTTAGTTCGTGTGGCACCCACTTAACTAGCTTTTTTATCTTTCCGATTTGACGTAAGTGCTTCAATGTTGTTTTGACACTAACTCCAAGGCCCGCAGCAAGCTCAGCCGTAGATTGAGTTGGATCCGTTTCCACTATCGCCTTCAATTCGTCGTTGTCAACAATGGTCACCGGCGGACTGCGAGGCTCGGTCTTCAACTCTAAATTTCCAAATTTAAAACGAATGAACCAATAATGGACCGTGTTTATGCAAGCAGTGTTGTTTGCACAGCGGTATTTCCACGTAGGATCTCATATTCGAAAATTGTACGAATTTTCAGTTTATCCATGGAGCCTAAAACTACCACAATTTCACAAAAACATAAAACTATCTAAAAACAAATGACTGAATTTGAAATTAAATTAACACGGCTTTCGAATAAAATTATTTGAATTTCTAATTGCGCGCCAATCCATAGATAATTAAATCTGAAAATGCTGGTTGTAGAATCTCCAATTACATTGGTAAAAACCTATTATTAGAAAGAGGTAACATTTGTTTGTACGTTTGTATGTAGGGGGTAATCTCTGTAACTACCAGTCGGATTAAAAAAAAAACTATTTGCATTTTATAGCCCATTTCTTGGGGAAGTTTATAGGTTATTTAACATCAAGCTACGACCCGAACAAAAAGACAAAAAGTCAAAAAGAACGCTAAGCTAAAACGAAGTCATAGTACGGGCAGGCGATGCAATGCGACGCAGCAGGTCGGGGAACAAGACATTTCACGCAGATGAAGGCGCAGGCAGAAGCTAGCGCGAACATAAACGTATGGAGCAGTTAATTTAAGTTTGGTCCCATATTTAAAATTTTTCCTACATTTTTATAAGTTTAACACGCTCATAAAGTATGTTACTCGTTTTATTTGATGTTTTAGGATCACTTTTCAGTATTAAATCAAAGCCACTCTTATGTTGCATCACACCGCTTTCGCATCCACTCTTGATGATTCAATTCCAACTTCAATTCCAAATTCCAATATTTTCAATAACAGAACATATAAATAATCTGTTTAGTTCTGATCCCTCGACGGATCGCTTCGACAATTTATTCTTACTATGTTAATTCCATTGTGATCCCTCCATATTGAATTACACCAAGCGAGTGTAGACCCAGACTATTTATTAAGTTATGTGTGATATTGTATGGAGATACCATTTGATAAAGTTAATAATTTTAACAATGTTTGTTTTATGAAATGTGGCTGCCCAAAGGGACACGTTTATTTTGTAATCCACTAGGTGTGGATTATAAATGCTAATAAGGTCGAATTATAAATGCTAAATGATTTTATTTCTGAAAGTAGGTTTGTACAAACACTTTTACACGTCAACCATATTTTTTAAACCTAGATGAGGTCGGCGTTTCCTATCTGACTACTCAGAGAAGAACGGCCGTCACAGTCTCTTTTAAAGTCCAGTAATAACCTTGGTCAGATCATGTGAGGACCATGTAGATTGGTGTTTGAAATGGTTTTTCGAAGAAAGGACCAGACAGATTCAGAGGAACCGTCCAGTCAGTGCACGCATTTGTGGGTAGTTGTGCAGCTCAACTCAGAACTTAAGGAGATCAACGATTCAACGGACAATCTAGCTAGGCCACAATAATACTCAAACTGCCAGACCATGTTAAAAACTAACTGAGAATAAAACAAAATTAAACAATGACCCACATTGTCTTCACAGAGTAAATCCTTACTCTATGAAGTATAAAATTCGAAAGGTTAGCTAGGTCATCCAACCTAGCATAGGATAACCTTTAAAATTTAGAATAACTCCAACGAGGTCGCGTCGTATTCACGTCCGTCGTGAGTGCGTACACCACTCCAACGGACATCGTTCGATGACGATAACTGAGGGTCCGCCATCGCCATTGATATATAGATATATTATCTCCCGTATACGCACTCACTTTCTTGTACTATGTTTGGTTCGGTCTAGTTCGGCTGACAACGTACGAGTTTGCGGAATGGGGAGGTTAAATATTAAATATTAAACGTCACCCCAATCGGTGCAGTGACCTTTGAGATATCGCTGGATAAACGATTCAATCGGGAAGAAATTGCTCACAGAGCTTCAAAAACAGCAGCGCGTCGAGTATTCGTGCGAGTTTTTGGAGCTGTGTAGCGAAAAGAGGGATGAGATTAGGGGCCTAATTGTGACTGGAGATGAAATTTGGGTTCATCATTATGAACCTGAGTCAAATTAGGAGTCAATGCAGTGGCACAAAAAGGCGCAGCACCGCCTAAGAAGTTTAAGGTGTCACAATCGGCCGGAAAGATTATGGCTACAGTTTTTATGGGATTCCGAGGGGGTTTTTATTGATCAATTATGAAGATGAAGGTGTCAGTAGGTATCACGGGAAAATACCACGCTACGATACTAGAAAAAAAAACAAAAGAAGTAATTAAAGAAAAGAGAAGGGGAAAATGGTCTCGCGGTGTGTCCTTTTGTACGACAACGCACCTTTTCACAAGAGCCATGTTGCGATGGCTGCCTTGCACAAGTGCGGCTTCGGAACTTTAAACCACCCTCCCTATAGTCCAGATTTTGCCCCTTCTGATTATTATTTGTTCTCAAACATGAAAAAAGAGCTTCGTGGAAAGAAAGTTACTGATGATGTAGAAGTGAAGTCGGTAATTTCTGCTAATTTTGGCTTTGACAATTTTTTTTTTGAAGTTAAACAAATTATTTGAATTCTTCAAATATCTTCTCTCGCTCTGGGCGGAGCGAGAGGGTGTGTCAGGCTCTTACTGACTAAAACCCACCTGTGTTCCTTCCGTTGCCTGTGTTGCCAGGGGCCTCGGTAACCCTTTCGTACTTTTCCGCGATTTAAAAGGTCTGAAAAGTGTATTAGGGTTAATGGTGAATATATTAAAAAGAAAAATATTTTCATGGTTAATTTCACACCCCTTCCCTTTCATTCCGCAAACTTTTTGAGCCCCCTCGTATGCACAGACAAATATAAAATTGGTGTATTTAGCCCAGATTGGCGCGGGCGCTTTTTTTAAAATGAAGATTTTGACCGTGCTCTGGATATTCAACTCTCGGCCTCGCATCGAGCGTTGAAAAACCAACAGAGTGCATCTCTAGCGCATTGAAAAAGTGCACAGTTGAATTTTCAACTCACGCCGCTAAACTGAGCGTTGAAAATCCAGTGCGCAGCAAGAAACGTCGAGTTAAAAAGAGCGTAGGCTTACAGACCAGAAATAAATCTGTGCATGGAATATACGTATATCAAAAACGGAAGCACGCAGCAGACATACGAACTTTTGATAAGAGATAGTGTGTCTGCTTGCGAATCTAAAATGACTGTATTTCTATTCAGTGCAGGAAAATATCGTGTAAAACAAGGAACTGAACGTAATGGTTCGAAAGTCTGCAATCATAAATAGGAAGGTAGCTACAAAATACCGCGTTTAATAACAATACATATTTTGGTTAAGAGTAATTCTAATATCACGAAGCTAATATCAAAGGATTCATAATTAAAAAGCCTTTAATTATAAAGTATAAAAATATAACCCGGAAAATATTACCTTTATAACCTACATATACATAATATAATCTATAATGTTCCCACTGCTGGGACACAGGCCTCCTCTCGGTGAGAGGGAGTAGGCCGTAATCCATCACGCCCAGTGCGAGTTGGTAGATGTCACAAGTCTTCGAATTTTTGGTTCTAGGAGATGCCGGTTTCCTCACAATGTTTTCCTTCACCGTTTTGAGAGCAGTGGTGATGAAATGATTTACACAAAGTTTAGCGCCTGTCTGGGTTCGAACCTACAACTCGTAAGTCGCGGCCGTTACCACTGGACCACCACTGCTCTCCACTGCACCTACATATTATGTACACGGAACCTGTAAATTGTTCACATAGGTAGGTAAGTATTATTTTCAGTGCCGTGAACAGTTATAATTACTGTTTAATGCTTTTATATCCTCATTTTGGCTGGCAGATGTTCAGATAAGCCCCATCTTTACCCCTGAGTATCGTAAAAAGCTGAGAATGATACTGGTCAAACTGAGTTTCTGCTTATTCTGATTTTATAAAGGCCTCAAACCTGTAAATGAAATACCTACGACGTACAATGCTGTAGTTAAAAACATGGAAATGCTTTTAGGCACTTCATTAAGAATAATTCTGAAATAAAGACAATGTTACTTTTTTCTTTAATTATCAAAACTTCATCGGAAAACTTAAGACTAGAGATGGCTTATGCATTCTACCAGCTTTTATGATAATTCTTTTACAGTTCAACCTGTACGGTTATGGAATGCCTTGCCCGAGTTGATACGGCGTGGCGGCGTGCTCATTCTTTGTCCACTTTAAAATTCTGGTAAAAAACACTTCCTCTCTCCTTAAACATCATAATTACTTATCACAGTTCTTGCTCTTGTTTCATGTTTATTATTATATATGTATATGTCGGAAAACACTCGTACAACACAAAACACGTTAATCACTCGTCTGACTAATCGAGACGCCAGAGCCACCAAGCGGCGCTGGACATAGTCTACAACGCTCGACCAGAGTTAAGTTCAGTCTGTCGAAGGCGGTCAAGGAGTGAACACGTTTAGAAACTGTCGCGCGTTCCGTGTAGTTGTGTCGTGTACCTACAGTGTGTGAATAGCTAGTGTGATTATCTGATCGTAAATTATAATTTGACTTAAACTGCATACGGTTTTTCTATTGTGCAATAACTAACACTTCCCATTGTACGCCCACAGTAGTTAAAATATGGCTGATGATAACGAGAGAGACGTACCTTCTCCGTCATATATGTATATATATTTATGTCATATATGTATATATATTTATGTCATATATAATATATATGCTAATAATAATATACTTGTGGCTAAATAATAACAGCCGCACGGGTCGATCGATCAGGTCAAGCTACACTTGCCGCGGTTGGTCCGTGTATGGGTGACCATCTTTACATACCAAGACCCCTGCGTGTCTCGGAAAGCACGTTAAGCCGTTGGTCCCGGCTGTCATTTGTAGATCTTTGACAGTCGTTACGGGTCGTCAGAAGCCCGAAAGTCTGACAACCAGTCTTACCAGGGGGTATCGTGTTGCTCAGTAACTGGGTTGTGGAGGTCAGATAGGCAGTCGCTCCATGGCGCAATACTGGTATTCATCTGCATTCGGTGAAACTGGAAGCCGACTTCAACGTAGTTGGGAAAAGGCTAGGCAGAATATGTAAGTAATTCCAAGCTATTAACTGACAAAAAATAAGATGGCGAAAAATAAAAGTTGGTATTATATTTTGATCAACAATTTTTATTTCAATCTACATTTTACTTGATTATGTATGACTACAACAATAAATAATAAACACAACACCATGGTATTAGTCCCTCTCATTGACTTCATTAATAAAATACACTATCATCTGAACTGCAAAAATAAATTTTCAAAATACTAACTTTTCAATATGCAAGAAGCTTGCACACAGCCATGACATAGCACTTATACTGTGTGTTTAGCTGTACAAGGATATTTTTTGGCGCGTTTTGGCGAGAAATTGGAACTCACGTTGCCACCTTGTTTTTAAATACACTTCACAAAACAATTTCGCAAATGTTATTACCAACAGCCCCTCCATGTCAACGTCATTCGAGTGCCAAAAGATCAATAAAGCACAATAGAAACGTGAATCGTCATGTTTTCATAACGCAAGTTGGTAAGGTTGAGTTTTAACATTCTTGCATTTTGAAACTGGTTTTAATTTATGTATTACGCAAGTAGGTAATTATATTTTTATTAATAAAGTCAGGCTCCATTCTTCATTAATCAATCACACAGTGATAGGCTACACATTAAAATCATTCTGTAATATGTGCATCATCGCTTGTCGACCGGCCATTTTGAAAAATCTAGCGTTGTCATTGGCTAGATTTGAAATGTTCGATGTGTATGCGCATATTAGAGTACCTAGATTTTTTGTTAGTAAAAAATAATTCCAAACAATAAAATTAGAAATAGTGTAAATAAAACTTAATTTACAAAAATACAATTTGGTTTATATAGACATAAAAAAATAGACAACCCATCGTTTGTATACTCTATAGGCTTCATACTTTCAATTGTTTCAATGTTTCAAAAAAAGTCATTATGATTTTTTTTATAAATCATAATGTGGCCAGGATTTTTGTAGCTAACCCACTCGCGATATTTTTTTAACATACTAAATTTGAATAAAATACTTTACATCCATTAAACAGATGCGTGAAGGTCGTTTCTAGGTCGGATCTTAGACTAATATAAAAGTTATTAAATAAAAATATATAGATTATATGATAGATTATTATATGAAATGTGGTAAGTAGAATTAATTCAAGTTCGGATTAATTTACTTGGCATAAATAATTTTCCGAATCATTTCCTCACTTAACTAACAAACCTGAACAGTCTACGGTGGTATAACAGCTCAACTATTTATTAAAAATCAATCAAATAAAAACAAAATAAAAATAAAACTTTTGGGGTAATAAGTTATTAAATTAGATTAAATGAATAAATATTACACTCACTTTAAACAATCATTCAATAAATTACATTCACACTTCAAATAAATAAATAAATAATTAATTAATATGAGTAATAGATTTAAAAATCAGTAGACGTATTTCTTTCTTAACGATTGCTACTCAAATGCAACAGTAAAAATAAACATTTTTCGCAAGTATTTTAACAATTTCAGCTCTTAAGCGTAAGAATTCTGGCATTGACTTAATAACAAAGCACAGACTTAAGTCGTCTCAAAATTAAACGAATTCTCAAAAGCCACCTGTGTACGAGGTACTTCAGTTAATTAAAGTTATTCTTCGTCGAGAATACACATTTGTTCACAGTTTGGAAACAAAGATACATGACTCACAAGGTTTTGAAGTTTACAACATAAGATTAATGGAAAGTACAAGCAAAATTTCCAAATGCTTTCATGTTAGTTTGTCATCAAACGGTCTATATTATTCACTTCATTAAAACAAGTCAAAATAACACAACAATAAAACATGGTATTTTTGGAATTCCAAGAGTCGAGACGAACACGCACAAAAATAATCCTTTGATAATATTCACAATATTTCACACACTTCACAGTTTAGTATTATGAACCTAATAGGTACTGCAGACGACACTATGCTGGTTCGATTAATAAACCTGCTACTGTAGAGGTTCAACCATTCCGAAATTTTCAAGTCATAGGTACACTGTCAGTCAGAAGAATTATGTCACTAATGCCTTTTTTGGAAAATCCAAGTCATACGATGAGTACATAATAAGGTGCAACCACAATCCTTTGACAGTTTTTTACCTCTGAGAGCAGCAATCCAAAAGCAACCTTATTGTAAGGAGAATAATTATCACTGTTAAATTGACAGTCTGGTGTAAAATAACTGTGAAAGGAATATGGATTACATTCCACCGATGACATCGGCCTTTCAAATTGATTTAGTGTGGTGCATGGCAGTCAGATTTAGATCATCTATATAACATTATCTCAATCAATGTCAACTGGCTGCCGTCGATCGATGACAATGTACTTGCATTTTAAGACGTCTATTTTCGAAATTAGTCCCTCATTTTATGTGCCTGCTTTCTTTAAATATGTATGCAGCTACTTAGTGCAGTTTCCTAGCAGAGACCAGTTTATTGATGTCATGGTAGGCTGCTACCATGGTATGGGTCTTAGACGCGTTGGCAGTACATGTAGGATAAGAGTACATGCAGTCAGAAGCTTCTTGCCCACGCCTGGCTGCTTTCATATATCTGAAGAACCTCAGAATTTCGGGGTTGTCGGAAACTGGTCTTCGGAGCTCGTTCAGTTCTCTGTGGGGAAAAATTAGATGTTAAGTTGTTTCTTTATTTTTGGGCTTCTTGGTGGATTTTAAGTCAATTAATATATATGACTCCATATAATTATGAACTTCGTTAGTTTATAATCCATCGGTATTATTTTCTTTAGATTATAAACCGTCGAAAACTTGTGACCTGCAACAAACCATTTATAATTTAACGCACCATTTTTGATAGTTTATGTATTTAACTACTCATGGGAAAGCGACAAATTGTGAACTGGTATCAACCTTACTTGTGACGTAGCTGACCTTGCGCTGATACTAAATAGTCAGCCTAGCTGCGAGCAACTTGTAAGTAGAGCTCGCCGGCCGCTACCACAGCACCGCTCGCTTCGCTAGCTCGGCTCGCACGCGTTTGGTTACAGTTCTAACCTAACCTAACCCATATCACCCGGTTCACAATTTTTCGACACTTTATAATCTAACGGAAAACGATAATAAAAAAAGGCTTTATTTTACCATATACACCTCACTTCAAACAGTATGATAACTTCCAAAAAGGTATAAAACATTTATTAATACAAATACCATGCGAAAACAACAAACAAAAATACCCGATAAGTGCACATACGCTAACTGCTAGAAGAATGAAAACAACTGTACAAAGAAAAAGAACAAAGGATTTAAAAATAAATCACTCAAATAAGTAAGGAAATAAACAAGGAAATCTCTAATAACAGAAAGAAACACAAGCAAAATTTTTTTGAGGAAGACTTATCAAAAAAGGGAACCGTTATAAAGGCATACAAAGATATTCAAAGTACAACAAAATGGGCAAATAACATGGTGGACAAGGAAAGATTATTTCGAAGCGGTTAGATATAAGACCGGAGGCAACTAAATTTTATCAGAAATTTTACTCGTCACAAGAAAAATTCATTTTAGACAAAGACAAAGACAAAGACATTTATTCGTCGGATATGGTAGGTACAAGTTATCAATGTTATGCTGAATATACCCATTTGTTGATTTATACCCATTGTACGCTAGAGCATACAATGGGTATAAAACCTGTAATATATAATTTAACGGAGTACGTCAAGAGGCAAAGTCGACGAACCACTGCCCGAAATACTAAGATCAGAGATTGGTTTTTCTATTGAAACTCAGAAAACAGACAAAGCACCCGGACAAGACAAGGTAACAAATGAAATATTGAAGTCTCCATCAACCCTTACAACACCCACTGGAAATCTTGTTCAACGGAAATAATAATACGATTTATAATCAATCGGTATTATTTCCGTTGAACAAGATTTCCGATTATTAAATAATAATACCGATTTATAATCAATCGGTATTATTTCCGTTGAACAAGATTTCCGATTAATAAATAATAATACCGATTTATAATCAATCGGTATTATTTTCGTTGAACAAGATTTCCGATTAATAAATAATAATACCGATTTATAATCAATCGGTATTATTTTCGTTGAACAAGATTTCCAGTGGGTGTTGTAAGGGTTGATGGAAACCAGTAACGGTTCTCATAAGCTTACGGTGACATAATATAGACTGCGTTGGTCACAAAAATGACTTAAAGTGGGTTCCTAGATCAGGTTAGGTTAGCCAGGTCGGGCAATGTTTGCCGGGGTCGCGGGAAAGTCCGAAAGGGATACCGTGGCCCCTGGCAACACAGGCAACGGAAGCAACACGGGTGGGTTTTAGTCAGCAAGAGTCTGACAGACCCTTCCACTCCGCCCAGAGCAGGAGAAGTTATTTGATAGTTTCAAAAAAGGTCGGGCAATGTTGTTAGGTTTGATTGTGCGAAAATTCTCAGCAACTTTCAGGAACCTGGTCTGTCTGGTTTATGGATTGATAACCTGAAGACGGTGCTGGCAATGGATTGCAAAAGCAGAATATCGGTTGGCAGGAACCAGTTCTACTTGTGTCAAATAAATTCAGCAGCGAAACTAGGATGGGCAAACTTGATTGAAATAATTCCGAGAAACACAAACACTTGTTTTATTACAACAAGTGACAGCTAGCACATGTTAGATTCCTCCAGTTAATTAATTATTCAACTTAGGTAAGTAATTTACATTGAATCCACCAGAATATAATGCATACTATCTATTACAAGCCAAAGTAATTATAATATAATATAAAAAAATTGTGGCAATGGGCTGGCCATATTTGTCGAAGGACCGATGGCCGGTGGAGCAGACGAGTCCTAGAGTGGAGACCGCGTATCGGCAAGCGTAGTGTGGGACGCCCCCCAGCTAGATGGACCGACGACCATAAAAAGGTGGCTGGGACAGACTGGATGCGGAAGGCGGAGGACAGGGTGTTGTGGCGAAGCCTATGTCCAGCAGTGGACTGTTATAGGCTGAGTTGATTGATTGATTGATTGAGTATGGTAATACAGGGTTATTTAGCGGCAAACGTTCACAGCTTTCAGATGTTTATCTATATTTTTCTGCAGCTAAGCAAATTCAAATCAACCTTTTGATTGATTGATTTGATAAAAAATTATCATTTATAAAATATTGAACAGTATAACATTTTTCTATTAAGCAGCCCATAATAGAAAAATGTTATACTGTTCAATATTTTATAAATGATAATTTTTAATATTTTTTTTAGTTGTTTTTTGGTTTTGTTATTATTGTTTATTTTATTTAGTTTTTTAAGTATTTTAGTTTTATTAAATTACATTTAAATTAAAATGTGTATGCCTTCGTGGCAAAACATAGCGCTCAAATATGTTAACCAAAGACCATTAAGTAAATACCTATGTTAAACAAATAAAGATTCTGATTTTGATAATCCCTTAGTTAGATGTGGTGGAGAGAGCAAGTTAGTTTAAGTTCAGGTCCAAACTTTCAGCTCTAACAGTTTCTAAGAAGCATGTCTCCATAGAAAATCAGTCTGTATTCAGAAGTTGATGCACTTCTTAATTTTAAATTATTTATCTGTTCAAAGAAGAAGATGGATTTTGGCCATGATGGTATTTTATAAACAACCCAAGGATGTTTCAAAAGTAATAGATTCAACTTCAAGTAACACCTCTCCGGATTTTCTGGGGGCTTACGTGTTGTTTAAAACAGTAGTGGATATAATCAGTCGGGACTAAAAAAAAAAACATTTTTTTTCCGGGGGTTCTGTAGGGTCTTGTAGTTTGAATTACTTGGGATGAATTTATCCCAAAAACAAACTTAGCATTGTAGTTGAAAAACATGTGCTCGATTATTACTCGTTAACTTTTAAAGCCTGCTTAGCTGTGGTAGTTTTCCTTTTAATTTCATTGTATGTACTACTGCCATGTTTTTATTCACTTCCATTTGGCTGGCAGACACTTGACTCTAACAAAACACCTTAAAACTCAATATTACTTAAACGGATTCCTGAATCCAAAAACGGCGTTGACAGACCCGCAATATTTTTGAACGGCCTATCCGACGATGTCCCATACCTTGAGACAGACCAGAAAAAAATATCATCCCCACATTACGTGCAAGGACGGTACCCTAAAAACTATGCCAAATTACAGCTTTCTAGCGTCTCTGAGCTACAGTGGGGACAGACAGATAGACGGACATGGCAAAACTATAAGGGTTCCTTGTTTACTACGGAACCCTAATAAAAACCATCTCTATAAATGTTGATTCTAGTTTTTTAAAACAATCATGTTTGAGGGTAACAATTGTAATATACTGCAGCTATACACGGTGAACATGGACACGTAAACTGTCCTCAATTATTCGTGGGTAATTAAAAAGAATGCCTGACAAGTACGAGTTGAACTCACGTGGTGACGGTTCCGTACAATTAATATGTTATCTACCATGTTTTTATCCCAAGATAACTTATCCCAAGAACAAACTCAATACTGTAGTTGAAAAACATGTTCTTCCACATTCCAACTGCAAATCTAAGTTTGTACGTGCAATGGTGAGAGATTTGCCACGTTATTTTAACACCATAGATTTCTAATAGGTTTTGCTGAAAAGTACTATTTTCTGTATTTTTTTTTTAACTTTTGGCTCAGTAGTTTCGGAGATAAGGGGGGAAATGGTCAATTCTCTTAAATAACTTGAAAATGATTTATTTTAAAATTGTAAAAAAAATATATGTTTGAGACCTCTCAATAAGCCCTTTCATTTGATATGTTACAAGGTACAGCTTGCAAAATATATATTTTTTTAATTTTCTAATTATCCCCCTTAAACTGACTCTCATATTCTAAAATCATTTATTTACGTAACACATCCGTGTTTGTTTCACAAGAATTCATATGTGTACCAATTTTCAACTTAATCGGTCCAGTAGATTCGGAGCAAATCAGCTGTGACAGATGGACAGACAGACACACAAGTGATCCTATAAGGGTTCCGATTTTTTCTTCTGAGGTACGGAACCCTAAAAATCAACTGTTCCATACATTTTGACGATGTGGGTATCACACTTTGTATAAAACAGATGTTTTTTCTAAATTACCGATCAAAAATGACTGCGCTGGTAGGTCTACAATCATGGCAACAGTTTGTGCGTCGGGATCCAGTTCAATCAAAGTACATACCTGCTCAACTGAGCAGAGACCAGGTTACTGTAGGGCGCGAACTTCGCAGGGCTGGCGTACATCAGGCAGATCAGCTGTTCCCTGCACGCCTCGATGTTCTTATCCACAAAGTTCTCTGCAGGCGCTAGACCTGGAAAGAAGTTGGATAACAGTTCAGCAGTATTCTAATAAATAAAAAAAAAAAACGTCTAATCGTCGAAAAATATCCTCCTTTGTTTGAAGTCATGCAGTACAAGCTGTCTGGTTGTGTGCGCCAACGCGACGATGGCCCAACTTGTTCGCAATGCTGCGTGGTCAAACAAAACTTTTGGACACCGTCCCCTTGACGTGGACAATGCGCATACTAAATTTGGTTGACAGAATAGATCTTTTCATATGTTCACTGAGCGATTTCGCAAGGGTAACTCCGGGAGGTTATGCCTAGAGGACTGCATGTAGGTATTAAGTTGTGTTTACGTTTTTAAGTGGTAATTTTTATCTGCTTGAGTACAGTTTTCATTGTTTTATTGGTATATTGGCGTGTGCTAGCTAACATATGGCAAGACATTTAATTTAATGTTTTGTGTTTCGTAATGTTGATTACTTTGCATACGATTTGTATAGAATCAAGATTATATAACAAAATAGATAGGTGTGCTGCTGGGGAGTTGGTTGCGCCACTTCTTCTTCCCAGCTAAAGCACTGTCTTATGTAACTTTGACGTTCGAAAACTGCTGATTCTCCGCCAAGTTTGAACAAATGACTTTTGGTTTTGATTTTGAAAGTTACGCGTGTTATATCTAATTTGTAAATCTTGTATGGCATGGATATTAGTAAGTACTAAATTATTTCATGAACTATTAATTAACTACACTACCGAATTTGGGCACTGTACTGGCAGCGTATGTATGAAAAAAATAAAAATGGAACAAGATACATTTGCAAACGAGCTGAATATCTTTTAATAGCATTTCATTTTTTACTATTTATTATTCTCTTAAAAATGTTTCGCCAAGAAGTCTTTGGAACCAAAACAGTTCATTTACATTCATTTTGAAATACCTATCTCAGCTTTTGTAACTGCTTCTAAGTTATGGTTTTATGTAAAAAAACATTTTATGAGATGGTTATATTTTTAGGAGTTGTTTTATGTAAAATGTTTTTAAGTGGGTACATTAAGGCGCTGACAAGACCCAATTGACCAAAATTGGCATCTCTTAAGAAAAAAAATTGCCAAATCTGGATAATTTGTGGTAGCGGAAAAAATATATGTTAATTTTGAACATATTTCCCAGAACTTGGTTGTTACTAAAACACGTTTAGAAAAAAAAATCTCGATACAAACTAACGTTAAACTAACCTCTTACCTTGAGTTCTAATCGAAAATACCTGTATTAAATATCAACATACGTTACATATTTAATTAATAACAAGAACGTCTTATTTCAATGCAGAACTTGGTTGTTTTTTATTTTCGATTACTCAACTCAATTTTGAGTAAATAGATAATTGCTTCATATTTTGCAATAAATTACAAGCGTTTTGTCATCGCGCTTCTCTTTCTTTTCTATGCAATCTGACAGTGACCGCGGTTTAGGTGTTGTCAGCGTCTTAAGCACTTATGGTGATGCTTGCGGATATTTTTTTATGTTTATTAATCATTTTTATTCTTATAATTGGTCACCACAGCAGTAGTGGAAGTTTAGTGTTGGTTGTTTAGTTGCATTATATTCTGAGTACTATTTGTTTTATTTTATTTTGTTTCCTACATAAGTACAACTCATTAAATCTGGCTTGAATTCCGTACGTCTGTTTCGGGTGACCACTGAAAATCAGCGCTATGCTGTGGGTCCCCCATAGCACAGCATCATGCTGAGTGGAAGCCTTCTTGTCACAGTCATGACGAGCAGTCCCAGCTGCCAACTATTTGTGTTTCTGTGACAATTAAACTTATTTTTCTTTCTTACTTTCTAAAAAAAAAAATATTGACTTAAGTTTTAAAATGCCTATCTCAGCTTTTGTGAAAATGCTTCTTCATCCTTCGTATGAACATGGGTCCACGCGAGACAATGGCTTTTTAATTGCAGCGTTCAACGGGTAAAAGGATGTAATTACACCTCAGGAATAGCGGGTACCTCCTGTACCTGGCTCTGAAAACGGACTGGCTGTTTCTATTTTGACGAAGTTTGTATTACTTTAAACCAACAACATCACATAATTGAACGTAAAATCTATTTTAAAGGCAAAGGATGAGGCAACGATGCGATTTAAAGGAAGATGTAGTGACAAAAATTAAGAGTATGCTTAGATGGTTTGGTCATGTTGAGAAGATGAATGAAAGGCGACTAACAAAAGGTATTTACAGGCAGATCAGATGTGAGTGGAAATGCCGGGAGGGGACGCCCCAGAAAGACATATAGTGACCTCATTAATGATGTTCTTCACAAAGGTCAGATGCTGGTACTCAAAACCGGTGTGCGTGTATGACCAGAAACGAAGCAAAAGGAGTATGTAAGGAGCGTAGCAGGTGGCGTTCTATAGTTTCTGCCTACCCCCATGGGAAGAAGGCGTGAGTTTTTGTATGTGTATGTGTGTGTGTGTGTAAATCTATTAAAAATATAAAACAAAAGAGAACATCAGTTTGGAAAATATTTAAGATCTTAAGCCCCTAAAGAACCATTAGTGAATCAATTAATTTTGAACTATTTTCTAGGAAAGGCCCATTAGTAAAACTATAGAGGTATGAGGAACAGGGTATATAGTTCACTCATCCTCTATAGAACAGGGAGGATCCTCCGACCAGTCGATTGTAGTGTCTGGTGGGCTACTACCGAACTATTGATGTCGGGATGTTGTATATATGTATGCTAGTCACGCGGTACACTCTGCTTGCGAGATGCAGGATTCCGCGTGACGTCAGTGTGATGCGTTTGCATGTAGCGATTTAGATGCCGCCACAAAACAATCGTTCTTCAACAATTTACAAGGACAACTGTTGAAATTGAAATATTATTTAATTAGCAAGATAAACTTACCAAGCCGCGCAAATATACCATCCAGTCTTGATAACAACGGAGAGTAGAACGGATCGTAGTTACTCAGAATCATTGAAGAGGCTGGTATCTTTTGGAACACCTGTAAAAATGTTAAAGTATTGTTAATTTATATATCATAGATGCCTTTAGGCTTGATCACCATCTGCTTAAATTGGCCCACTGCTGGACATCATCATCCTCATTTTAATCATTGGCAGCCCTGTTCCACCCACTGCTGAGTATAGGCTTCCTCTCTTTGGATGGATATAGGCCTGACCAATTGGATATTACTCGATCTTACTTTTATCCAGCAACTACCAGCCACCCTGCGAAGAGGGCGTTCTACCCTACACTTGCCTCTTGTTTTATATATTTGGATTCCAAATGTAACCTTTTTTTCGTAATGGGGAGGAAATCCTCATGAATGTTCTCCGCCCTGGGGCGGACGGAGGGGCCTGTCAAACTTCTACTGACTAAAACTACCCCGTGTTCCCCCGCACTCCTGCACCAGGGGCTACGGGAGCACTTAAGCTTTCTTCAAAGCAGCCCCTGACTGGTGCCGGTCCGCCGCTGCGGGCTCCGTCTGGTCAAGCGAGGGGAGCGGAGGTGTTTGACTTCTCCCGCGACGTCAAAAAGGGGCACGCGTGGAACATTACGTGCCACCACTTCGGGTCTTATATTATAGGGCGCAGCGGACGTCTTGGAGTCTGCCGTCCCTGGAGCCATTTAGGGGGGCTGGAAGAGGGCGTTATCTGCCCTATGTCGACGCCTGGTGCACCTGCTGCGGGACGGGAGAGCATTCGAAATCTTCCTCTCCCTTTCCGCGTGGTGGACTACGGCCCCTCTAACAGAAAAAGGAAGCTTGTGTCCCAGTGCAGAGCAGTGGAAACATTGTATGCTGATTATGCTATTCTATTACGTATTTGCCTGTCTTCAAGGGCTACCCAGAGTATGCCAAATCCGTCAAAATATGAATAGCAAACAGTCCTAATCTATATCATCTATCTAGAATCGATCGGAACATTAATCGCTCTAAATAATTGCCGAAACGCATGTCAGATATAAATCAGTAACGCGTCACGAGCGTAGGAATTAGTTTAGGAATTAATCGTAGTTCGGAATTTATGAGGATCATCATTTATGGACTTCATTAGAGTGACCTAGTTCTGGAGCCATAGCGCTTGATGGCGCGCTTCTCCCAGTCTGTTTACTTCACTCGTGCAAATCGATGGCAAAGCAGTTCGGACGGTTAAGTATAGAGTTAACACTGGATGGATGAAATGGCAGCAGGTCACGGGTACAAAATGCGACTCCCGCATCCCCCTTAAACTTAAGGGGAAGATATATAAAACAATAGTTAGACCTGTGGTCTTGTATGGATCAGAATGTTGCCTAACATAAGAGGCAATAGCATGCAGCTGAGATGAGAATGCTAAGAGGGATGTGTGGTGTGACACGGATGGATAGAATAAGAAATGAGTATATAAGAGGAAGTCTGAAAGTGGCACCGGTGACTGAAAAATTGTTCGGAAATCGGTTGTCATCGTATGGGCATGTGATGCGGAGGAATGAGGAAAATGTCGTGAGGAAAGTCTTGAGTATGAATGTCGATGGTTAAAAGAGTAGAGGAAGACCAAAGAAACGATGGATGGACTGTGTGAAAGATGATATGGCTAGAAAGGGGGTGACTACCGAGATGAAAACTAATAGAGAAGTATGGAAGAATTTATTAAATTTAATTGGGCTTTCAAAATAAATTGAGATAAGCGCAGGAGAATGATGATTTGAGTCACTTAGTTATTAATTTGTTAACTGATTGATGCATTGGTGTTAAATGATTAGATATTGATAAGTGACGGTTTTTGATTGTTAAATACTGAAGAGAAACAAAGAAAGAGGGATGGTTTGTGTGATGAATAATATAAAATAAAAGAAAGTGAATGATAGCGTGACACGGGAGAATGGAAGAAGAATTCATGTTGCACCGACCACAAGTAACATGGGACCAGGGCAGGAAGATGAAGGTAAGATAAGATAAGATAATATTTATTTGCTTAAACATGTGTCATCCATACAAGAAAGACATGCATGCAAGATGGTAGGTAACAACATTATTGGGTACAGACATGTTTGCCACATGATGTGACGTGCAAATGTCAAGAAATATTATTAATTACAACATTCTCTTAAAATAACAATGAATTAATTGATAAGAAATACTGAAGACAGATTAAATTTAAGAAGTTGCTTCCAACTGTATAAGATTGTATAAATGGATATAGAAATAGGTCATCTTTTTTGCATTTTTCTTAAAGTTCACTTTGTACGTAGTCGGGTTTTTTTAATTTTTATTAACTTACTTTTATTTTACACTTTGCTAATAATTATGTTTCATATTAATAAGACCTAATATACGATTGTAAGAACTTAATTATAAGTTTTGAAAATTTAATGAGAATGGTTGATAACCAACTATAACCGTCATAGATCCTAAATGGTACTTCGAAATGAAAAATGGTTAGAGAAACCTTAAGATGATTTTCAAATACCTTTTCTATGATACCTCACTGACATAGTTTATCGCCCTTCATTTTTTTCTTTTTCACAATATGGCGTCTGGTTGTCGCCATATTGAATTTTGACTACTGTCATGTCTTTAGTGACACTCACAAGATTAAGACAAATCGATTGGCATAAGAATCATCAAAATTGGTTTACGCGCTTGGTCTCTAGAGCGCCACAAAGAACAAACATAATATATATACATACAAACTATACACACACAACTATACAGGCTGATAAACACATTACCCTCCTTTGTGTTGCGCAGTCTGGTAAAAAGACTCAGTGTCCTGCAGTTTGGGCAATTTAGAGTAATGGTTTTGCTAGAAGTAGTATTAAGATAAAAGTTATGATACCTTAGCGCAACCTCATTCTTTATCTCACTCGCACTCGCCTGCTCACGGTGACATGAGCAAGCTAGACGGAGAGGAGTGCTGGTTGGCAGAGAGAAGGCTCCACGGCGCCGATAACGTAGGTTATTTCTTTTTACGGTGAAAATAATGGTAATAAAAAAAAATACATAGTATCTCTATATTTCTTTAATCTTTATATTTAACTCAGTTATTATTTAAAGTTTCATGATTTAATTTGATGTATTTTTTTAATACTAGCGATGTATTGTTCTGTTTGGAGGTAATTTTTTTCTGTCGAGAAAATTTGATAGAATCGTGTTTTTATAATTTTTTTTTCTTTACTATCATCGATCATACTAAAAAAAATGACGTATTGAAGGCTCTTAACTGTAAAAGAAAACATACCTTGTAGTTATTGGTTGTTGTCATCTGATTCTTATAATAACTGTTCTTTGAAGGCATGAATCCTGTTTTCTGACCATCGCCAAACCTGAAAAACATGAAAACAATACCATAGTTCAAAATCAATCAAAATCAAAATATTTTTATTTCACATAAACCTACATGGGCACTTATGAAACGTCAGAAGCTAGGTGCACGGTTCCAATTGATCGTTTCCTATGGAGAAGAGCCGGCAAGAAACTCCACGGTTACTCTTTTAAAAATAATTGGCTTTTACAATGTTTTCAAATTACACAAATTAGGTATGGGAGAACAGTGTAGGCCTGTCGAAAAGTACTTAACAAAAAAAAAAGAGAAAAGGAAACGGTCTAAAGAAAAAAGGATCTAGTCTATTAAGCCTACAACGTTCTCACATTCACAACGTACACAAGAATCCATGTAAAATAATATTAATAATATTAAGTCTGAAATATAAATTGTAGGTATATAATGTCAAAAATGTATGTCTAAAAAATAATAATAATAAACATCGTAATTTGGGAGCAGTTAATAGATATTTCCATAGTTATGCCGTTTCTGGTGTACCAGGGAAGCCACATGTGCAGAAGGAATTATTGCCAAACTTCCTTGTCTTCAACGTAGTCTTTAGTCTTGTAATATGCGTTTTTGATAAGGACACGTTTGATGTGGGTTTTGAACTTTCCATCGCTAAGTTCTGTAACTGACTTTGGCAACTTGTTATAAAAGCGGATACTGTTGATAACAAATGATTTGCTTGTTTTTGTTATTGAAAGATATTTCAAGCTTTATTTGTTTGACCATTTTACTAACAATCATTGGAATTACGTATATATATTATATTTAAAGTTTTTAATAGGTATATGATATGTATGTATGTATGTATATCCTTATATTTAAATAAATTTATTTCACAGTTTTCGCTATTGCACCTACCACTGTTTGTCTCTGCATCACCCAAAGGTTGACTGGTAGAAAATGCCTACGGCATTAAGTCCGCCTCTATACATTTTTGTGCTTAAAGTATTAAATAAATAAATAATAATTAACATAAATCATAACATAAGCTCAGAGACCGAATACGTAATACCACGATAAGGTCCAAAACTGGAACCACCAATGTCGGCAACAAGTTTGCTAGGCTGAAGAGGGACTGAGCGGGCCATGTAAGAAGGGTACATCGGGACAAATGGGCCCGATTCGTCATGCAGTGGGACCCAGAAGACGGGCGTGGTCGCCGAGGGAGGCCGGGGAAACGCTGGCGTGATAACTTACAGTTGTTTATGGGGGATTGGCCGGAGAAGGCTACACACATAGAAGAGGGGAAAGTTGTTGGGGAAACCTTTGCCCAGCAGTGGGATAATACAGATTGAAAAGAAACATAACATAACATCACGCCCGTATTCCGCGAAAGGATAGGCAGAGGTGTACCTATAGTGGACCCATATTTCGCTAGTTATGTTTTAAGGGCCACTTGCAGCAAAACGATACTAATCTCGGTTTAATTAAATCTCGATTTTGTCCTAAACTCGACTTAACTTAAATCTTACTAAGCTCGTCTTGCACAGTCACATTTCACATTCGATTTAACTAAACTGAGATTAGGTCAATAAACCATTCGCCATTCATTCTTTGCGTTCCGTTTTCAAATAAAAAGTGATGGCAACTCAGTTCTGCGTATAGAGAAAAAATAATTTGATCTGTCAATAACGTCAATGTAAGTCAGTGTTGGTTGTGTTTGTAGTCTCGTGTTATTTTCTAGTTTTGTTTAGCGTCAGTCATACATAATATACGAGTTAAAACATAAATTACAATGAAGACATCTAGGGCTAATTATAACTGAAGAATGCTTACCTGTTAAAATCACTTGGAAACTTATGAATAATTTTATAATAAAGGAGCTTTGTACTCTGTTTACTTAAGCGGAACCGTTTCAAAAATTCGTCTTCTCGTAATATACTAAATAAATCACTTCTAATGTACACTCTACGAGAGAATAACAGAGTGTCTAAATATTGTACGATCTCCTCGTCATCATCAGATAACAAATCATCATGCATAAGCGAAAATAAATCCATTTTCACAAATAAAAAGAGGAATTTAAAATAACACTGTATTGACGTCTGTCTATAAAATCGAGAATTAACAACTTTAAACCGACTTACATGCCGGTTTAACTTTGACGTTTATTTAAATCGAGATTTAAGCTAAATCGATGACATGCAAACCGTTAAATTAAGTTTAAGCCTAAGTCGAGTTTAAATCGAGATTTAAGTAAAAGCTGCAAGTGGCCCTTAGTCCCATGTAGTGGGCGAGCCTATTGCCATCAACCGGGCACAAATCCAGACTCCGGGATGCTACTGAGAAATTCCAGATCGAAAATTCCAGTAACACTTTGCCCGACCCGGGAATCGAACCCAGGACCTGATGCTCAGCAGTAGCGCTTGCGAACACTAAACCAACGAGGCAGTCATTGGAATTGGAATTAAATAATGTAGAAATATTAAAAATTAATTTGAAAGTAATCAGTTTTTAAATAATCTCACAATTTAATCCTGTAAAGCCCCGCGCGACACCTATTCGGAGTCAAACAATAGAAAATGCTGTCTCATTAGCTGTCCTTGACTAATTTAGCCACTTTCTGCCATCCACCCCTAAACAAATTCAAATTTAAGAGATAAATTAATTAATTTACCACATTTCGCTATGACAAACTTGACATATATATTATTAAATAGACCAAATTAGCTGGGAATGAATAAAAAGCGGTGAGTCGGTTTCGCACACGAAGGGTTCCATACCACCGTGCAATATTGAATACTACATATTAAAAAAAATAACTTTCGTAAATAAAAACATGTTTCCTGTACGGTGAAAGTTTTTAATTTAATTAAATTTTTAATTTTATCAAATTTTTAATTGAATGTTTAATTTCATTAATTTTTTAATTTTATCAAATTTCTAATTAAATGTTTAATTTATTTACATAACCAAATTACAAGATGATTATTAACATTAACTAAATTAAATTAAAACTAAGTTAGGCTTAAAAAAGGCCCTCGGGGCATTGTACCGAGGATGCTGGCGGCATTTCCTCGCTGAATTGCAATGCTGATGCGTTGCGCGAGAAAGCCGCCAGCTTTTCGGTCATGTTTAATTAAATTTAATTTTTAATTTAATTAAAGGGCGACCCCCTTTAATTAAAATAAATTTGTTGTTAAAGCGGCCATAGTAGAACACGCTCAGAAAATTTAATGTTAGACACATTAAATTTTCTATTACGGTTCAAAAGATACAGCCCTGTGACGAAGGGATGGACGGAAGGACAGCGGAGCCTTAGTAATAGGGTCCCATTGGCACTCTTTCAGTACGGAACCCAAAAACAGTTTTTTTGAAAATTTCGCCATTATTGGCAGGCAAGGGAGCATGATTAAATTAAGCCTAATCTGCCCTCAATAATGTTACTTGAGGTACGGTAAACCAATAATTTAATAATGAGAACAATTTTTCTTGGAAATGATTCAATGGTAGAGACTTTATAGGATTTATTTTGCCAAAGTGACTTGAATAAGTATGGCGTCGCAATTTCCTATGTGATCAAATTGCTTTATTATGTCTGTACCTTATTGAGCTTTATTTCTTTATCACTACAATAGATTTATCAAACGACGTTTTTATGAGACAATTTTAGGCATGGATACAGTAATACCTGGAGAGCAGTGGGGCCCAGTGGTAGCGGTCACGAGTTATAATAAACAATATAAATAAATAAATTCGAACCCAGACAGGCGCTTTACTTTGTGTAAATTATTAATCAACACTGCTCTCAAAACGGTGAAGGAAAACATCGTTAGGAAACCGGCATGTCTTAGAACCAACCGAAGACGTGTAACATCTACAACCCATACTGGGCCCGCGTGGTGGATTACGGCCCACTCGCTCTCACAGAGAGGAGGCCTGTGTCCCAGCAGTGGGAACATTATAGGCTGATTATGTATAATCAACCTATAATGTTCCCACTGCTGGGACACAGTTACTATTATTAGTTACTACTATTATTATTATTTTACTATTATTGTAGTAATACTTGACGTTGTATCCGTGCAAAAAATCCTAGAGGGGCGTCCATATTGAAATAATATCTTATGTTAGTTTATCGAGCTTAGCCTTCTTCTGTTGTAATTTGACTTCCAGAATTCAGCCTAACCCTTAAGTGATTTTATTTCAACTTGGAGACACAATAACTAGACGATATAATACTTAATAACAGCCGCACGGGTCCATTAGGTTGTGCTACGCTTGCCTGGGTTGGTCCGTGGATGGTTCCGTGCGTGGATTCGGAAAGTACGTTATACCGTTAGTCCCGGCTGTCATTCGTAGATCTTTTTTAGGGGTCGCCAAAAGCCCGAAAGCCTGACAACCAGTATTACCAAGGGGTATCGTATTACCCAGTTATTGGGTTGTGGAGGTCAGATAGGCAGTCGCTCTATGTAAAATACTGGTATTCAGCTAAATCCGGTTAGATTGGAAGCTGACACCAACATTTTTGGGTAAAGGCTTAGAGCATATTGGACTTTTTTAGCTTTCTTATGTACGGCCCTTATTAGTCTTATAATAAGTTCGACATGTCTAATAAATCCAAGTATGTAGTCAATGCAAGCTTTCCGAACTTGGATATCAATAGTTATATCCATTAACATCGTCATTCTCTTGCCTTAATCCCAATTTATTTTAGGTCGGCGCAACATGTTTTTCTTCCATACTTCTCTATTAGTTGTCATCTCATTAGTTGATCTTCACACTCAAAACTTTCCTCACGACATTTCCCCATTCCCCCACCACACATACCAAGACGGTTGATTCCCACAAAACTTTTCTGTCATCGGTGCCACTTTTAGATTTCCTCTTATATACTACTAGCTGTTGTCCGCGACTTCTGCTATCCAGGATGAAAAGCCTATATCCTTTTCTAGGTTATGGTCTATCCCATGTGCCAATTTTCATCCAAATCCGTTTAGCCGTTTTAGGGTAAACGTGTAACAAACACACAAACTCACTTTCGCATTTATCGCGTAACACCACTTAAGCACACCTTTTAATAAAGTATATAAGTAATAATAAATAAATCAAATAATTTATCACTGACAATATTAAGAGACCATTTAAATAAACATAACAGCTATAAAGTTCCCATTGCTGGGACACAGGCCTCCTCTCAGTGAGAGGGAGTGGGCCGTATTCCACCAAGCGGGCCCAGTACGGGTTGGAGATGTCACATGTCTTCGAATTTTTGGTTCTAGGACATGCCGGTTTCCTTACGATGTTTTCCTTTACCGTTTTGAGAGCAGTGGTGTTGAAATAATTTACACAAAGTAAAGCGCCTATCTGGGTTCGAACCAACGATCTACAACTCATAAGTCGCGGCCATTACCACTGAGCCACCACTGCTCTGGCTCTCAACTAAATATAGAAAAATTAAATTTGTATTTCCTTACCGTGACATATCAACATTCCCCAGCTCATTGACATCGTTAGCATCAGCTACATATGACATGCCATCCTGCGGGTAGGCGAAAGTTCCAGTTTGACTTGTCTCGTAGCCCATAAAGTCTTTGTTGTCAGAATTGTATCCAACTTGGTCATCCGCATTCATAGGGGGATAGCTGGCTTGGGAGGATGACGCTGATATGGTGGATAGACCTGGAACATTTAAAAACATAGAGATGAGCACATAGCATAAATGTATGAAAATTAATCTGTGACATTCAGGACTACGTTATCTACTTCAGTCATTCAATTTTGTATATATGTACGTTGACTAATAAGAATTTCGCAAGACGGCTTGCTGTACGATACGAGAAAGGTAATTAAAGGCTGATTTTTGTGTTATGCTCGTGAACGGGTGCTGCTTGTGGTGACTGGTCGTCTTGCTGACCATTGTTTTGTTTTGTTATTAGTAATTAACTGTTATTTTATTTTACTTCGATGGTCCTAGTTTATCATTTGTGACTGAGTTACAGCTATAGATATATGTAAGCGGGCACGCTCTTTATGCCTGGAGGCTTTTATTTAGGTATTAAGTTCTGTTTACGTTTTTATTTTTGCTTGAGTATAGTTTTCATTGTTTTTCCTTTTTGTTGGTATAGTGATGTGCTAGCTGACATATGGCTAATAATTTAATGTTTTGTGTTGCGCGTAGTGTAAATTATTTTGCATACTATTGTATAGAATCCATTTTTTTTCTAACTGAACAGACAGCTGAGCTGCTGGGGAGTTTGTTCTGCCACTTCTTCCCAGCTAAAACACTACTTGTGAAGGATGGGCGTTTTGTGGGACTGTCTTATGTAATTTTGACGTTCGAAAAGTGCTGATTCTCAGCCTAGTTTGAATAAATGACTTTTGATTTGATTTGGGTAATTCAATAGGGACGCAATAAAAATAAACAAATGATAAATACAAATAGGTTAAGGGCTAGAGCTCTGACGACCTATATGGGAAACAAAGATGAGTAAGTTTAGTTTTACTATCTATTTTAACTTTAGCAGTTCCTACAATCATGCCTCTCAATACAAACAACAATTTCTCATATCAAAGGGTAAAACGGCACCCTATTACTAAGACTCCACTGACCGTCTGTCTGTCTGTTTGTCTGTCCATCTGTCACCAGGCTGTATCTCATGAACCGTGATAGTTTGACAGTTAAAATTTTCACAGATGATGTATTTCTGTAGCGGCTATAACAACAAATACTAAAAAACAGAATAAAAAGGGCTCCCATACAACAGTCATGATTTTTTTTTGCCGTTTTTATAGATAATGGTTCATGAGCGAGTCCGACTCGAACTTGGCCGGTTTTTTTAGTTCGGATTTTGATTTTGCATTTCTGATATTTCGCAAAATCATCTGATCCACTTTCCAAACAACACAAATTCAACATTGATACTGCGAATTTCGTTCCTCTTAATAAAGGTACAGCTGATAGAACCTCGTTAACTCATAAAGACATAAACGAGACATTTACTACGTGTTCTTATATGCCTGTTAAACTGAGTTTACAACTTCTAGAGCTTAACAGCCTGTTCAAAGTTAACGGGCACTCATGCTTCATTGTCGACAGTGAAAACCGAATGCAGTAACGTTTCCAAGCAACTAGGTAGTATTCAACGACGTTTAAAACTAAATACATTCTGTTTCAACATTCTCATTTAAACATATTTTCAAGCAACTGTATAATTATACAGTAGCTTGGATTTATGTAGCAGTAAAAGCTATAGCATGAGCTTATGCATAATCAGCCCATAATTTTCCCACTGCTGAGACACAGGCCTCCTCTTTGTGAGAGGGAGCGGGCCGTAATCCACTACGCGAGCCCAATGCGGGTTGGTAGATGTCACATAAATGTCTTCGAATTTTTCGTTGTCTGACATGTCGGTTTCCTCACGATGTTTTCCTTCACTGATTTGAGAGCAGTGGTGATGAAATGCTTTAATTTGTGTAAATTATTATACAAATTAAAGCGCCTGCTTGGGTTTGTACTCTACGATCTACAATTCGTAAGTCGCAGCCGTCTTCAATAGGCCACAACTGCTCTCCAAAAGCTAGCTATCATATACAACATTAGTTTTTGTTTACCCTAAACCCGAAAAGGGGTCATTGTACTCATAATTTTGAACAACATTTCTATGGGACTAACCTTGAAATCGCGAAAAAAAAATCAGCTGTTCCATACATTTTGTCGATTTAAGTGAACACAAATGTATGGAACAGCTGATTTTTTTTTCGCGATTTGAAGGTTGGTCCCATAGAAAATATTGTTCAAAATGATGAGTGCAATGACCCCTTTTGAGGTTTAGGGTAAACAAAAACTAATGTTGTATACGATAACTTCTAGAAGTCTTCTTGTTCTTCTTCTGTGTTCTTTCTTCTTCTTCTTCTTTCTTCTTTTTCTTCTTCTTCTGGTTTGTTGGACGAATTCCATATGAAAGACATCCGTTTAAAGAAAAGCCTGCACCCCAATTGTGTAATATACTTTCAATCACAATCCGAAAAATATTGAAGTCAATTTCTAATACATTGCTTCATGTTTGAATAATTCGTCTGCTCGACAACGTAAATAACGTTTAACTGTCAAAATGAATGATATTGCTATTGTAAGTGTATTATGTAATTACCTCGATGAATACAATCAAAATTTTAACCTCTTTATAAATGGGAAAGATGAATTAGGTGATCATGTCGAGTTGAAAAGAGTCAATTTAGAAGAACATGTCTCAAAGTGAGAATACAAAATATATTAGAAAATAAATCGAGATGAATAAAACATTTTCATGATTGTGATACTATAACTAAAAATCCCCAGCAGGCTTAGCATGACACTCTCTATTTCTTCGAAGAATAGACGCGGCTCTTTCCATACAAAGTGACATTTCGTTTCTCCTTTTTTTACATCCCACCGTAGAAATCCTTCTACATAAAAAAGGACCTAGACAGACGTTAGAAACGAAAGACAAGATGACAGATTGTAGAAGGATGTCAAAAACTGAGAAACGAAATGTCACTTTGTATAGAAAGAGCCGTGTCTATTCTTCGAAGAAATAGAAAGTGTCATGCTAAGCCTGCAGAAAAGCAAAGTTTAATAACAATGTGGAAATAATTTTAGCCTAACGGCTGGGACGCAGGTGTCTTTCGAAGAATAAGGTTATAATTATCTATAGAATATAAAGTTTATTTCTGTGCTGATGACGGCATTGTTTGCAACAATTGTATTATACAAGGTGTCGTTTTGCATCCTCGTCAAATTTCAGAAGGCTGCTACGAGTATGAAAGACATATATAATCAAATAAAATAACGATACCTGCTCAATAATTAATACATATTTGTTTTTTTTGTTTTTTATGTTTGACGGTATTTTAGAATACACCACTTTCACAGAACAGAATCACCCCGTTGCGTATGCGGTAGGGTGTGTGTAAAAGGGCAGTTACAGTGCGGTATCACACGGGCCGCGTTTTAACATGCGTGTCTCTCACACATGCCGAATTCCGAAAATTAGAAAACAAAAAAACAAAAAGACTTTCTTATTTTAGTATTGATTCGTGTCAAGAATCATTAGCTCATCAAATAGTTACCTCCTTGAATTTGACGAGGAAGCAAAACGACACCTTGTATTTAGACTGGGAAAACTCAGAACTTCAACAGACAATAAAATCTCTAAGCGGGAATTGATTTCGCATAGGTGGTACAATTTTGAGTACCAAAAGGGTCGCATATTTTTATTAAGTTCCTAAAATATACGGACTTTAGGGTATTCAGATTACAATGGACAATACTACAGAAATGGGTCATTTTAACAAGATTGCTTTTCATTTGACAGGTTTTGTTCAGTCCACAATAGTATGACCCAGTTACGTTTTGTAACTGCTGACATTCAACTTTCAGTATTTCTATGACTTTAACAAAAAAAAAAATTGAACTGTGACTCATTTTCATTCATTTAGCTTGATTGATTTTCCATGACCCTAGATCACGTAAGGACTCAAAAAATAACAAAACAAAACGCTGTGACTTACAAATAAATTTTACCTCAAGAAACTATTTATAAAATTATGCTCCAAAACTTGGAAAATGTTTTTAGTCCTTTGTATAACACGTTCTTACTTATCCAGCTTAAGTAAAGTAAAGCTCAATGTAAGCTTCAGTTACGACATCATTAAAAGTTTTTAAGGAGCTTACCTTTGCTGAGCATCTTCCCGAAACTTCCCAGTATGCTTGGCAGGAACATCGCGAATAGTATCGTTTTTATTAGTACTTGTCCTCCTATTAGTATTGGTACGAAGAATTTGTTGAGGCCAAACGCTGAAAAAGAAAGAATTGGATTATATTTTTGAGTTCCTAATTCATAAAATATAGTTTAACATGACTATTCATTTTCGTCAAAAAGTTAATCTAGTAGTTTAAGGTACACAATTATGTCAATTCCTTATTACCATTAAAAAAACTTTGGATATTGAAATAACACAAAGAACAAACCCTGATTATGCTGTTTAATTAATTTTTATCTCTTATGTACCTAAACCACCTCGTTTTATGCTAACCATTTTGATATTTACCATCACGTAATCTACAACGCTACATTAATCCTATTCTGTACTTGAATCCACTGAAAACGTAACATCGCGCAATAGATATCAAATTAGATATATCTTTAATGTGGGACATCAGGTGTCACTCTCACGTGTGACCACATATTACCCAAATGAGAAATGTGTTATCATAAATCTATTGCTTTTATTAGTTTTGTAGGTTGCAATACCTATATAATGTGCGTTTCAATCAAAGAAAAATTAAATATTTCGTGAAATATATTTATTCGTGAATTTCAAAAATATTTTATGCTAGTCTTATTCAGTATAACTATTCCATAAATTATTACTCACATTTTGCGGCCATCGGCAAATTGATTGATAGTATATGGGTGTTGACGAAATTCTTAATTTTCTGATACATTCTGTATTCAGACGTATATTTACTAAATAGTGCTCTTCCTTCTTCGTCGGTTTTCTTTGTATCATTCTCAGTACCCGCTGGTTTTACTTCAGCTCCTTCGAAAATCTTAAATCTATCTTTATTGAGTGCTGTATCTAGCATATCTTCGACAGCCTTCTCTAAGTAAACAACTGTTTTATTTAAATTCCAGTGTTGATCAGTAAAAGTGTTAAGTTGCCCAACAATATCATCTACGAAATCTACATATTTGTCTACATTATAAGATTCTTTGTTACTACTACTATAACAGTTATGGCAGTGAATAGAATCTACATTATTATCTAATTTAACATCTGTTTTGGTTATATCCTTATGACTGGTGTCTCCTTGACAGGGTGCAGCAAGAAGTAGTATGCACAGAGTCAGGAGGTAGGTACACCTCCATTTTGTTCTGCTATTTCTTAAACTTTCTATAGTGTCCATGATTGTGGGTTCTCTCAAACTTCATCACTTACGTCCACGTTTTGGTTTTTCTTGCGTTCATTTATCGGGATATCTGAAACAAAAGGCATTCGTTAATTTCTATGAATTGATCAAATAGCTCTTCTTCCGTCATTTGCTATCTCAAATAAATCATCATCATTTCAGCCGAAAGACGTCCACAGCTGGACTTAGGCCCCCAAAGTGAAACCACTTATTAATAAATATTATTTCCTTGGGCATATTAGCCAGTATGCGATGCAAAGAAAATATTGTATTATTTTATTTTGTTTTAAATAGTTTGGTGGAAAGCAATATAAAAGATCTAAGATCCCTTCCATGTAATTGTTTCTCACGTATTGATCAGGATGGAAAGTAGTGAATGTTTTTATTATTGCAAGATCTGTATGTAGACAATATTGAGAGAAAATTCTCATAAATGATTATGTTATTATTTCAGCAGACATATTCACACGATTGTTTCGTGAGGTATTTTAATTAAGTCTGAAGAATTACTTAAGAAAGTTTGTCATTATAAGTGTTAGAGAATATTATGATTGTATTGTTATGCTTGAATTATACATTTTGTGTGATAAAAAAAGTGTGGACACAGTCCACACTATTTTAGCTAGCTGCACTGTTGATGTGTGGTGTGACTATAAATGATAGGCTAAAAATGATGTGTTAAGGCAACGGTGCGGTTTAAACGAAGATGTAATGACAAAAATTGAAAAGAGTATGCTTAGATGGTTTGGTCATGTTGACAGGATGAATGAAAGGAGACTAACAAAAGGTATTAACAAGGCAGATATGAGTGGAAACACCGGGAGAAAGACATAAATAGTGACCTCATTGGTAATGTTCTTCAAAAAGGTCAGGTGCGTAGTACTCGCAACCGGCGTGCGTGTATGACCAGATGTATGAACGTAAACAAAGCAAAAGGAGTATGAGTATAAGGAGCGTGGCAGGTGGCGTTCTATAGTTTCTGCCTTCCCCCATGAGAAGAAGGCGTGAGTTTATGTGTTGATAATATAATATCAAATAATATATTATGAACTATAAATTAATTACTTTATGAACTGAACTAACTTTCACATATTGCTCGTATCTTCATTAAGCATGTACAAAACTATGTTACAGTTTAGAAATTATACTCATAGTTAAAACCAACTTCAGATTGATAACAACACAAGTTTTGAATTTAGGGTTAAGGTCTCCCATACACGTATTTAGAATATATAATCTATTAGTTTTGTTGAAACAGATGCAGAATAGTTTGTAAGTCATTCCCCAGCATGCGATGAGCCTGCTGAATACGAAATAAGTAATTTGTCAAAATGCCAGCCGTTGCAAGTGAATACTAAGGCCGATGCTACACTGGTAGGAGTTTCGCTTGGTGAGAACGGTAGCTCATAATTTATAAAGTCTTCAATGCGGTTCTGGCATGCCCGCTTTGTGTTCGGAGAGTCTCGGCCTAAGTTGGATATACTAGTCACCAGAGATCACATGAATGAGCATCTAAGCTCTCTGATAAACGGCTTCGCTGTGGCCGAAATCAGTTAGATCGCATTATCATCATCAGCGTAGCTCGAACTGTGTAATGTCAAATTCTAGGTACTCTGGTTATATATGTCCTCCATTATCGACACGCTGGCAATGAGAGATGCGTCTGTTGACGTGAAGACTCACTAATCAACTTAGATCCACGGCCACGCTACACATTAATGCGAGGCTGGCAAACAAATGAACCACGCAGCTAGCGTGGTAAATGGTAGAACCACACTAGGCATCACGATTTACGTTTGCAGGTTTGGCCAAGTAAACAAAACTGGATTGACAATGAGTTTTGATTGGATAACACTGCTTCAGAGGCCTTTAAGACACGACACAGCACAGTAATTTGAATGCGGCTGAACCACTCCGAGCACATCCTACGTAGCGGGGAACGGTCCACTTAATTAGTCATGCAACGTTCGTGGCATCAAGCGTCATCCTGTTGGACTGTTGTTTCGCTAGAACATGTCACCTATCACGTAGGGCAGTTCTAAGGCCCCGCGTTCACAGCGTCAAGCGATGTGACATGGAGCATACCATGAGTCACCGCGACGCAGCTTATGGAGTGACGGATGGAAAAAGGGGACGCGAGCGCGTGTAGCTAGACAACAGGGGAATCGAACCCTGACGCCAAAGGGCTGGTAATTGAAACACAGATTTCACCACATTTATAAACTGATATATTTTAATAGGTAGAATATACAAAAAAATCAAGAAGAGCCTTTACTTATTTAAAAAAAATTGTTATAAATTTTCCCTGTTTCCGCCCGTCGTCGTCGCTCAAAAGACGCGTCGCGGTGACTCGTGGCATGCTTTTAACAAGTTCATTCGTTTTCTCCGCAGTCACTGTCGCTGAGCGTGTAGCTCGTGGCCACGGGATAAGCACAAAGCGTAGTTTCTAGCTGTGTGACTTCAGCCTTAGCAATATATCGTCACGCTTGCTCCCAAAGGGATGGATGAAGAGTTGAGAGAAGGAACTTTGGTATTCAACTTTGAATAATGTGCGAGTTGATGTAGCACTGACCTGGTTTTGGATTGCATTTTGGCCTTGTGTTTTTATATTCTTCCTTACTCCATATTTCGTACCAAATAGTTTTTGAGTTTTCTATTAATGGTGGACTATTTTGTTTCTAGTTAAGACGCTGACAACAGCTAAACCGCGGTCACTATCAGACTGCATAGAAAAGAAAGAGAAGCGGGATGACACAATGCTTGTAATTTATTGCAAAATAATGATAAAGCAATGATCTATTGACTAACAATTGAGTTGAGTAATTAAAAATAAAAAAAAACAACCAAGTTCTGCATTCATATATGCCGTTATTTTTATTAATTAAATACGTAACGTGCGTCGATATTTAATCCAGATATTTTGGATTGGAACATAAGGTAAAGGGTTAGTTTACCGTTAAATTGTATCTAGATTTTTTTTTGTTTTGGTAACAACCAAGTTCTGTTTTGGTAACAACCTACCTCTTTGATTTGATGTAATTTAAAATTGATTTTGCATACCGTTAAAATGGTGAGACATGTAGCACTATTGCAATTTTATGAACACCTGTGTAAACATACCATGTTTCTGGCAAATAAATATTATATTCTATATTCTATTCTAAGAAATATGCTCAATATTAACACATATTGTTTCCGCTACCACAAACTACACAGATTTGGCATTTTTTTTTCTTAAGACAAGCCTACTTTGGTCATTTCCCTCTTGTCAGTGCCTTAAATGAAGTTCTTTTCGCACAAACATAATTCAAACTCAAAGCATTTATTTCAATTAAACCATTTACAGGCACTTTTGAATTGTCAAGGAGTCGGTCAGTTAGAAATATGAAGCTAGTTGCCCATTCCAAAGCGTAGCCTACTACGCTTCTTCTCCATAGGTACCTATACCTATGGAGAAGAACGGGCTAGAAACTCCATGGACACTCTTTTAAATTAAATTGATACACAAAGATTAGTACAAAAATAATGTTGAAATTATAACCAAATGTGAGGACGATGTAAAACAAAAAAAAAAAACAAAAAAAACGCGTCCATAGTAGAAAGAGAAACAAAAACAATTTCTAAATAACATAATTACAAATAAGCCGAGGACGCTAAGAGGTGACCAGTCCCAACTAACGGCGCCCGTTCACGAGCATGACGCATGGATTAGCACCATTCAGCTCAACCATTTTGAAGGGAGCTAAATGATCCAACACACGCGCCACCATCAGCGAGACATCTGAGTGAGCATGACATATTCTCAGCCGCCAGGGCCCATTCAAGTCAATTACATAACCGGTAAATGATAGCTCTATTATACATAGTACTCTCACCTGTGCAATGCAATTATACAATACAACGCAGGTTGAATTTATACAATGCAAAGATAGTCTTACAATGTTCAGCTGCTCCAACAGTATTAATTATTATTTATACTATAGCTCAGTAGCTTATTTAAAGTGCTGTACCTTTGTAGCGTTATTTATTTATTTATTTATTCATTCATTCAATAAGTACACCAAAAACATATACATCGACGGCCGCAAAGCATATACGGTTATCTACAAAATCATGATTTTACAGGAGAGCATTTTGAACGAAACTGTGTTAATGATTAGATGAAAAAAGCTATCTTCTAATTTACAACATATAGTTAATTGGCCATCACCAAGAAAATGGTTAAGGCCAATTATTGTTATATGTATTTTTTTTTCCTAAATACGGTAATGTCTACTTCATACAAAAATAATAATAATAATAATTTAATATGGCGTAGGTCTTTATTGTTAAATTTGAGATGCCTTCGACTACATGAGATTGTTAATTTACAAATATATAGAAATAGGTCATCTTGTTTCCAACTTTAAAAAAAAACACTTTTTACGCAGTCGGATTTTTGATTTTTTTAATTACTTTTTTTTTTTTTACACTTTTTATAATTCTTTTTCACATTAGTAAGACCTTTTAGACGATGATATAAGAACTCTATCACAGCTATATGATAAGTTGACATAGATTGTCGCCTTTAATATTTTCCATTTCACAATATGGGGTCTTTATTGTTGTCGCCATATTAAATTTTGATTAGTGTCATGTCGGTCGTTAGTGACACTCACAAGATCAAGACAAATCTATTGACTCATCATCAAAATAGACCCACATGTTTGGTCTTTAGAGCGCCACAAAGGAACAAACATACACACATACATAGGCTGATAAACACATTACCCTCCTTCGTGTTGCGCAGTCAAGTAAAAAGTAAACTAAATGAGCCGACTGCCATAATATCCGCTTCTACGCGGGACTTTATTGCTTCTACGCGAAAATTGCTTAAGCTTATATAATTTTAAATATTAAAACAGTTATTACTATTATTTTGTATTTTACGTCGTTGATTGCTATTAAAATAAAGGTATGTAATAATTTTCCTTAGTTAACTATTATATGTAACGCTGACGTGACTTATTTATTATTGGTCCACTAAAATAACGCAAGTTTAAAAAAAAACCGTCATTAAAACGGCTATACTTTCTTACTTATCTTTGTTTACAACAGGTGAATACGCATTGTCTGACGTATACTCGAAACTAACGTCAGTCTGTGAAAAATAGGTGTAAAAAATGATAAATAAACAGAAAAAAAATCGCATGATAAAACTAAAAATACTGATTCAGATTATGTAAAAAGTGAATTTCGGTAAATATTGCAGTTGACCCTTTGTACGTTGCTGCCGTCGACATATAGCATTAGTTTTTAATCGTATCACTGTTATGGACTGATTCATTAGTTATTTCACTAAAATATAAAACAAAATTGAATTTCTGCTAGACTTCCACAGTTCGCGGAATCAACCCTTATCAACATGGTACCAATAAATTTTAGAGGAAACTGTTTAACTACTGCATACATACTTCTTTCTATATGGTGTAAAATTATATGTATGAACTTAACCTATTCGTTTTTAGATGACGGCCTGCGCTTGCGCAGTCTATCTTCAAAACCCTAGCCGAACAGTGGTGCAACAGTTAATTTTTAAAATCTCGTTCGGTTTCTGTAGTTTTTCATACCATTTTAATACCTAATTGTCAAGATTAATAACTTTTAGAAATCGTTTTTTCATAGCCATTGAACTCAGCTATAAAGTTGTTATCGTACAAACTTGAAACTTTTCCAGACCAAAAAACTCTGCAATTTCTTAGACATCCATTGATGTTGAAAATAAATAAGAAAGGCAAAAAGTTCTGCGTAAAAAGATTCATCAATTATTAAGAAGTCAATATAGTGTAGTATTGAGAAAAATGTGAAAATAAGTGTAATATGATCGATATCAAAATTTGAAGGGCTTCGATATTTTGTATGAATTAAAAAACGTTGGGCTGACATTGATCTATTAATATTATTTTTACTAGAATAAACGGAAAAATAAAAATACAAGCAAGTGCCTTTTAAAATTCAATAACCTAGAACATGAATCTTTTCTTTTTGAAGTAATGTAATAAATACCTAACTAGATAAAATTGTTAACATGAATCATGAAAATGCCAGATGCCTTTACAATAAAATAACAAAAAACATATAATCTTTTTTATCAAAAGGCGAATTTGTCAAATCACTGAACATCTTATTCGGAATTCTTGCGGCATTCCGATATTTACCGAATATGTCACATTCAACTGAGCGTATTCAAGATAAAGAGGAATCAGGATAAATCGTGGTGACATTAATATTACTAAAGAAAGGAATCCTGTGGTTTTGCTGTGGGGGTTCAAGGGCGAATAATGTGGTCAGGCTCCACGTTGACGATTAGAAATAGTTCTTTGATTCGATTTCTCTTTTTGAATATTATTTATATTTTACCTTTGTTATCATAGTTGTGAACGTTGTAGTCTCTAGGAGTACACCTTCTTGTAGTTTGACCGAAACCGCTGTACCACGCCTTAGGTATGTGCGCGGCGAGACGGGGGTCAGTACAGGCAGCTCATTCGTCAACACTCACGGCGTCCAACCTCCCGCCTCGCCGCGCATTCCTAAGGCGCAGTGCAGTGCAGCAGTTTCGGCCAAACTATACTACCTTTTCAAATGTTTCGGCCAAACATTTTAAAAGAGTAAAGGTGAAGTTTCTTGCCCATTCTTCTCCATACGAAAATACCCTTTGAAGAATACCCTAGAATAAATTCTATTTTGACTTTCGACTTTGACTTTCACTTTGACCTTATGTTGCCCATTATTTACGTGTCATTATTGAGTATAATCTTTTGTTGGAGATCCTAAATAAATAAATAAATATAACAAATCAAATATTTGTTCATTTGCGTACACGGTTATAAGGTGTTACCTAAAACATTGTGAAGAAGGTATCACTGTATATTGCCACATGTAGAATTATCATTCTACAATAATTTTTGGTATTTATCATCCATGTTGAGTTCTCACATTCAACCTTATTTTAAAATCATCAATGACACATTTCAGTCAGTCTTTTGAATTTTTTTTTGTTTGTGACAGTTTGATGGAACGTAAAAAAATCCGATTTTCCTTGACAAATTTTTTACCAAAATTTTAGGATAGAATACACTTTATCATTCTATCGATTAATTATTAATTCCAATTATTGTTGTGGATATTTTCTTTACTTTACGGTATGTATTCTCATCTACTCAATTTTGAAAATTATAATTCTTGTATAGCATTTGTCCTTACGATACTTGTTTTTCTCGTTTTAGGAAGCTCGTATTCATTGTGTTCTACGTGGGCTCTATTGAGACAATGTTTTGTGCTGTGAACTGGTGTGTAATGTCGTTCATTTTTGTTTCTATTATATTTAAAGATCTGGCTTCTAAATCGCAAGCTTATCCTCCATTTATTAAATAGGTTAGACCGATTTTGCCAGACGTGTTTGGCCCATAATGCCAGAGACATAATGGACTCCGCCCGTCGGGTGTGAGACGCGATGCTGTTTGCGGTAGCGGTCAGGGAACGACCGCGCGTCATTCTTCGAGTGACCGCGTGAAGTGGTGTCCGGGTCACCTACAGTTAACCTCATTTGATTTATTTTTCAAACACCTATTTTTCGTCTTGGTTTAGTAATTAACGCTTAAGTCAATTGTTTTTTTTTTTAAACGAATCAGTGCCATTTCTCGTAAATGCACTTTTTTTCATGTAAGCGAACTGATTAGGGCGTGGTTGCAACCAAAACCTATAGGTACGTACATTTATGGATGCGACACATCTAAATTTATTTTATCATCTGTCTCTTTTAAAATTTTGGATCCTATTTTAAAAAAGGTGTTGTTATTTTTTTATTTCGTTAAATAATATTTTTTACAAGTGACATAAAATTATAAAATAAAATAAAATAATATAAAATAAAATAAAAATAAAATAAAATTAAAAATAAAATAAAATAATATAAAATAAAATAAAATAAAATAAAAGTAAAATAAAATTAAAATAAAATAAAATAAAATAAAATAAAAATAATAATAAAAAATAAAAATAAGTTTCATCATCATCTGCCTAGCCTTTTCCCAACTATATTGGAGTCGGCTACCAGTCTTACCGAATACAGCTGAATACCAGTATTTTACATGAAGCGACTGCCTATCTGACCTCCACAACCCAGTTACTGGGTAACACGATACCCCTTGGTAAGACTGGTTGTCAGACTTTCGAGCTTCTGACGACCCGTAACGACTGTCAAAGATCTACAAATGACAGCCGGGACCAACGGCTTAACGTGCTTTCCGAGGCACGGAGGGGTCTTGGTATGTAAAGATGTTCACCCATCCACGGACCAACCGCAGCAAGCGTAGCTTAACCTGATCGATCGACCCGTGCGGCTGTTATTACTTAGCTATAAGCCCCTCCAAAATAAAAAATAAAAATTAGTTTATTGACACAAAATACCTTTGCATACAACTCCAATACATTTCACTTAGGTATATTGGATTTTAGGGAAAGGCTGCACAAATAGTAAAAAACCCTGCCTCCTAAACTAGTTTTTTTTTTTTGGATGGGAAATCATCAAATAACTTCTCCCGCTCTGGGCGGAGCGGGAGGGTGTGTCACACTCTTACTGACTAAAACCCACTCGTATTCCTTCCTGTTGCCTGTGTTGCGCGGGCCTTGGTGACCCATTAGTACCTTCCCGCGACCCCGGAACTAGGGGAATCCTGTGACCTAGGAGTCAGTGTTCTACTGTAACTTCGTGTACAAAAGAAACCTTTATTTATTTATGTGTGTTAATAAACCCATAATGACCTGAATTAATTATGAATCTGAATGTGTGAGGATGTGTGTATAGGTAGGTATGTGTGGCGGTGTGAGTGGGATGGGATGTGGTGTAGTGTGATGTACGAGAGGGGAGGGGGTGTTATGTGGGGGTGTGTGTTCGTGTAAGGTGTGTCCGGTGGTGTGTGGTGTGTGTGATTATTTTTTATTTAGTTACGCCACACACAGTAAGTGGCATGTAAAGTGTGAGTCCCCGAAACGATCATTTACAATTGTCAATTTTTACGTGATGCACAAATTGATCATCTACAAAATGGAATTGAAGCGATTAACAACATTACTACAATACAAATTGATGGCAATTGATCAATTTGCGATTGATCGTTCCGGGGACCCCTTACAAAATGAGGATTTAAAAAAAGTAAGTTTTTTTAATAGGTAGGTTCGTTTGGGGCTAAAAAGCATGAAAAATGAAAATTCCTTTTTTCTACTTTTGGTTTTTTTTCTAACATACATTAAAAAATACGGACTAGTGCGAGTTTAACTCGCATGGTGAGGGTTCCGTGCAATCCCAAGAACAAACTTAACATTGTAAGTAGTTGAAAAATATGTTTTCCCATACATTCCGACTCCAGAAGTTTGTACGCACAATATTCAGAGAACATGTTAACCGGTTAAGGTTAATTAAACATCACACACACATGTTAATTTAATACCATAGACTTCTTATAGGTTTCCCTGTAATCTAAAGAACTATATTATAAGTTTTTTTTTTTTTAATTTAGGCTCGGTAGTTTCGGAGATAAGCGGGAAATGGACAATGTTCGTCTATTTTCTTAAATAACTTTATAACTATTTATTTTAAAATTATTAAAAAATATATATTTGAAACCCTAACAATTAGACTTTCATTTAATATGCCCACAAAATTGAGCCTTATGTTCAAAATTCATTTATTTGCGTTACACGTCCGTGTTTGGGTCACAAAAATTCATATGTATACCTAATTTCAACTTAATTAGTACAGTAGTTTCGGAGTAAATCGGCTGTGATGGACAGACAGACACACGAGTGATCCTATTTAAGGGTTCCGTTTTTTTTCCTTTTGAGGTACGTAACCTTAAAAACACGAACATTTTTTAAATCAACTAATGAAATGGAAGAAGAAATATAAAAGGCTTTGCATTTTATCAGATATTAAAATAATACCCATAAAATGAGTTCGTTATTTCAAAGTCAAAGTCAATTTATTTATTTCAAATAGGCACATAAAAGGCACTTTTGAACGTCAAAATATGACACTTTATAAATCTACTTACCATAATGCAATGGCGGGTGAAGGACGGTCCTTAACGATTCGTTTTGATCTTTATCAAAAGGAATCGTTATAAAAATGGCCCATTAACAAACCCGCATACCAAATAATGATTCCCATTAAAAAACCTTATTTCCACGTTACTTTTTACTTTGTTAAATTTTCAGGAAAATAAAACGAGGCCTTTAGAGCGTGCAATCTTAAATACTTTACCTTTTTTTATTAATTTGTTAATATAACTGCCATACATAATCAGCCTATAATGTTCCCACTTCTGGGACACAGGCCTCTGTGTGAGAGGGAGTGGGCGCCACCACGGCCACCACGCGGGCCCAGTGCGGGTTGGTAGATGTCACATGCCTTCGAATTTTTGGGTTTAAGACATGCTGGTTTCCTCACGATATTTTCTTTGACCGTTTTGAGAGCAGTGGTGATGACATAATTTAAACAAAGTGAAGTGCCTTCGAAGCGGGTTCGAACCTACGATCTACAACTCGTAAGTTGCGGCCGTTACCACTGGGCCACCACTGCTTACTGCACTGCTTTTTTTTGTATGGGAAATCATCAAATAATTTCTCCCGCTCTGGGCGGAGCGGGAGGGTGTGTCAGACTCTTACTGAATAAACCCCACCCGTATTCCTTCCGTTGCCTGTGTTACCAGGGGCCTCGGTGACCCTTTAGTACCTTTCCGCGACTCACAGCACTGCCGCTGTAGCAGTACATCATTGCATGAAAATATGAAATATTGCCTCATATCGGTGCACTTAATCTACTATATAAGAATTGCATTAATTACTGAATCTGGTGTTGTACCAGTTTTAGGTGTAAAAAAAAAATATTTTATCTTCTAAGTATCCAGTGTTTACGATATTAATTATGGCATTTCATAATCAACGCCTATAAGATACTGATACTTCTTCTATATTACATCACGCCTGTATTTCCCGAAGGCTTAGGCAGAGATGCCCCTAGTACACCCACATTTCGCCAGTTATGTTTAAGTCCCATGTAATAGGGGCCGGCCTATTGCCAACTGAGCACAGATCCAGATTCCGGGCTGCTACTGAGACTTTACAGATGGAAAAAGCCAGTAACACCGTTCCCGACCTGGGAAACAGGGCCCTAGGACTTCATACTAAACCAAAGAGGCAATAGCCTCTTCTAAAAATATTGTAAAAACTCTATGAATTGACTTCCTAGAGCAACAAACAGCATATCCGCCCACATTGCTCATCCGTATATTTTCTACTAAATATATTTTATTTTCTTTCAAAGCTCATAACTTTATTGGAAGGATATTTCCAGGAATATCATGTCATATGATATTATGGCTCAACCAATGTGTAACGTGCTCTATGAATTTGATATAAATTGAATAACAAAAGCCTCAGACCAATGTGTAACGTGTTCTATGAATTTGATATAAATTGAATACCTAATAAAAGCCTCAGAGGCATTTGAGAAATAGTTGCTTATATTGATTTGTGAAGTTACTAGTGTGAGTAGATGTAATATTGTTGTGAGGATTCTGAAATGAGAATTGATATTAGTAAGAACATGGCGAAATTTGATAAAAAGAAAGTAATGTAAGAAAATAAGTATGTAGAAATTCTTTTGATGGTAGGTAATTCAATTATTTATTGTTACCATAATCTTTATATGAAATAATAAAAGTATTTTTTATTTGTAAACGGTCTTTAAGGGCCCGATCACACGTACCACAACCACACCACAGCGACAACACGTGGTCGGGCACTATTTGTATGAAAATTAATAGTTTATTCACACGGACCATATTTTGCACTCAAAATCAACCGTGTCGGCAATACCGACCACGTTTTGGCCACAACACAACCACGATCGAGACCACGGTCTAGCGGCCGGCTACATTGCAATCACAACGTTGCGTCGACCATTTGATTTGATTTTGTAGTTACCACACCGCAACTGCAAGAAGCTGCAGCGACAATATTCAGTCGTAACCACTGCTTGCCTACTTTTTGTCGCTGCGATCTGATGTGGTTATTGTACGTGTGACCGGACCCTTAAGGGCAAGACTTGACTTGGCCACTTTTCAATGGATTAACAAGCAAGTATTCCAAAAGCCAGGTTCTGTTTTCAGAACAAAACAAGTAATCGAACGAGATTAATAAACGTTACTTAGCACGTGCTTTGGCTAAACATTATTCTTGTTACTGTCATACAACTGTCAAACTACGAGTGCAAGATAGAGAAGGGAACATAGCAGAGAAGGGATGGAAAGGAATTTTATCTACATTGCTGTTGAATTGGGGTTGAAACCCTCAGGCCGTGGGGTCCGAGTGCTCATGGCCTTTTTAAGGAAATCTCCAGACGGCTGGTTGACACTTCCCGTGACCTTGGCCAGGGGAATTGCCTTTTTTTGTTCTAGACATCTACCAACACAAAACTATTATTTATTGAGCAAAGCAAAGAATTTTGCATATTGATCCAGCTCCAGACACGATAAATGCTATTGGTTGTTATGCACGTAACAGCAAAAGCAAGTCTGGTAACTGATACAGCATTTTTCAGGACATCCATTTTCATTTACCCATTAGCTAAAGGTTCGTGAACTGAATAAAATTGCTTGTAGGTATGTTTTCATTAATAGCAGTAATCTGTAATGAAGAACATCTGACTAGGTTCTCGTATTTTTTTCTACTGCTGGTCGATCTATTCGCCTATGTCGTCCCAGTTTTGTTGTGTTTGGATTGGGTAAGCGTTCTATTAAAATTTATTTATTTATTTAACAGTTTATGTACACACATATAAACAGACAAGAAGAAAGGAACAGAAAAATACGTACAAAGGTGATGCTTATTTCTAAAGAAATGTCTTCCAGCATACCTGCGATAGGACAGTAGACAAAGAGATGTAGACACCGTGTGTAAGAGTAAAAGTGAAAACAAAATACATGAAAACAAAAAAAAACTAAATTTATCTGGCTTTTTCGCCAGTCTGACGCATTCATTTATTAAACTGTAAGCAACTTAAAAGTACTAACTTGTGGTTAAGTAATAACAGCCGCACGGGTCGATCGATCAGGTTAAGCTACGCTTGCCGCGGTTGGTCCGTGGATGAATGACCATCTTTACATACCAAGACCCCTCCGTACTTCGGAAAGCACATAAAGCCGTTGGTCCCGGCTGTAATTTGTAGATCTTTGACAGTCGTTACGGGTCGTCAGAAGCTTGAAAGTCTGACAACCAGTCTTACCAAGGCGTATCGTGTTACCCATTAACTGGGTTGTGGAGGTCAGATAGGCAGTCGCTCCATGTAAAATACTGGTGTTCAGCTGTAAGACTGGAAACCGACCCCAACATAGTTCGGAAAAGGCTAGGCAGATGATAATGAACTTAAAAGTACATTGGCGGACCTACTTAATGCCTTAAACTTGATGAGCCAACGAAGGATGGTACAGAGATAATATGAGCTACTGCATAATCAACCTTTAATGTTTTCAGTGCTTAGACGCAGGCGCCCTCTCTGTGAGAGGGAGCGGGCTAGGTCATGCCGGATTCATCGCGATGTTTTCCACACCGTTTCGAGAGCAGTAGTGATGAAACAAATTACACAAAGTAAACTCTGGGTTCGAACCCACTTACAACTTGCAAGTCAGGGCCGTTACCACTGGGATCCACTGCTCTTATAATTAATCCTTTAATTTAATTTCAGTGCAGCAACTGCGACCCATGTAGTAACATATTGAATTAACTTGACTTAATTATTACAAACTTTACAGAACTACTAAGCAAAGTAACTTCAGGGCCCGTTATGTTACTCCTGGCTGGAGGAGTTCTTTAAGGCGCTGACAAGACCCAATTGACCAAAATAGACTTCTCTTAAGAAAAAAAAATTGCCAAATGTGTTTAGTTTGTAACAGCGGAAAAAATATATGTTAATTTTGAATACATTTACCAGAACTTGGTTGTTACCAAAACACGTTTTGAAAAAAAAATCTCGAAAACTAACATACAAACTAACGTTAAACTCGCCTCTTACCTTGAGTTCTAATCCAAAATATTTGCATTAAATATCAACATACGTTACGTATTTAATTCATATCAAGAACGTCTTATTTCAATGCAGAACTTGGTTGTTTTTATTTTCGATTACTCAAATCAATTTTGAGTAAATAGATAATTGCTTCATATTTTGCAATAAATTACAAGCGTTGTGTCATCGCGCTTCTCTTTCTTTTATAGGCAATCTGACAGTGACCGCGGTTTAGGTGTTGTCAGCGTCTTAAGAGAGGATTTCTTGAAATTACGTCACTAACTTGGTGAGACGGGGGTTAAACTTGTACGTAAACAGCAACATTCCTTTGTCCCTATACTAATTTATTTGGGGTCAGCAACTCGGTAGCTACCCCCTTTTTAGCCAAATCATCTTTCACACAGACCATCCATCGTTTATTTGATCTTACCCTACTCATATAGCCGTCAACATTCATACTAAAAACTTTCCTCAAGATATTTTCCTCACTCTTCCGCATCATATGCCCATTTTAAGCAACCGATTTCGACACAACTTTTCAGTCACCTGTGTCATTTTTAGTCTTCTACCGGAAAGAATAATAAAGAAATCTTAGTACCATTGGATACCACCATAATATGACAATAAAATTATCAATTTATTAATAGAACGTGGAAATATCGCGTGGCAATTTGTTGCGACTGTTCAAATTAATAGCATGATAGTCATGTTTTACACTTGCCTATGCCCACTTTTATTTTTGTAGGTTTTGGGCAAAGGTCATGTGCCCAATAGCAAATCGACAATCGTTAGATCTGATCATGATGTTATTGATGAGTTTTGTATTGATTGGGTTTTGACCGGACAGCCGTATTGCGGTGGATTGATTCGGTCAAAACCCAATCAATACAAAACATATATATATATATATATAAACAATGTAAATGTGATTGTTTGTATTTTGTTTATGTGCGAGAGAGTAAAGGAGTGAGTTTTTTTGTGTGTATGTATGCCTTTTTTATTGTGTTCTTATTGTTTTTTTATGTGTTTTTTTATACGGATCTGGTCTGCGATAAAGATTTTTATTATTATTTATTACTATTATCTTTTATTTCATTATTTACACAATAAATTATTTTAAAATATTAAAATATATAAAAACATTTAAAAATATAAAAAAATGTTAGCCCACCGGTATCGCGAACAGGGTCCAAGTTACCGGCGGTCAGGGCTCCAGAGAAAGGAACCTCCTAACAATGCGAGCCGTGTCCAGAAGTACCGCTTTCTGAATCAAGCCCTTAATCCAGCTGTCCAACGTGAGCCTCCTTAGGTGTTGGTCGAGGCTCTTGGCAATTAAGCCATTGGCTGATATGACTATCGGCACAATGATTGCTGAATTCACATCCCACATGTCGACAACCTCGCGAGCCAAGTCAAGATACTTGATCTGTTTATCTTTCTCGGCTTTCACGAGATTCCCGTCATGAGGGACTGTTATGTCAATAATCATTGCGCGCCGCTCTGTTCGATCCACCACCACTATATCAGGCTTATTGGCAACAATAGTCCTCTCAGTGATGATGGATCGATCCCAGTACAATGTGATATTTCCGTTTTCAAGAACTGGGTCGGGCACATACCTGTAGTACGGCACTTCCGATTCTACAAGGTTGTATTTCAGAGCAAGTTGCTGATGGATAATCCTGGCTACAAGGTTGTGTCTATGCAAGTACTCTTCGTTAGCTAGACGAGAACACCCGGAGATAATGTGTTATTTATTTATATGCCAAAATAATAATAATTATTATTATTATTATTATGGCACAAATACGTAAATAAGACATACATTTCAATGGAATTAGCTGATTGATGCCAATTTAATTGATGCAAAAACAAAACATAACATAACATAACATAACATCACGCCTTGTTTCCTTGAAGGGTTCAGCAGAGGTGTACCTGTAGTACACCCACATTTCGCCAGTTATGTTTAAGTCCCATGTAATAGGGGGCGAGCCTATTGCCATCAACCGGGCACAAATCCAGATCTCGGGCTGCTACTGAGAAATTCCAGATAGAAAAACTCAATAACACTTTGCCCGTCCTGGGAATCGAACCCAGGACCTCATGCTCAGCAGTAGCACTTAGCAGCCACTAAACCAGCGAGACAGTCAAAAACGAAACAGATTTAGAAAAATACTATTGGAAGGCTATGATTACCAGAACAAGGAATCAAACAGGATACACTCTCTGGTTTTTTTTTATTTTTTTATTTTTTTTTTTTTTTTTTTTTTTGCCCCATACTAGGAATTTCTTCCTGTATCGTGGGTGCATTCACAAACATAGAACTCACAAACACAAACACCCAGACCCGGAACAATTACTTGCAGATCATACAAATATTTGTTCCGTGCGGGGATCGAACCCGCGACACGCTGCGCAGCAGTCGATTGCTCAGCCATTACGCCAACCGTGTCGTCATATGTTTTGGAAATATAAGATAACTGGACTAGGTAATAAAAACGAGACAACTCAATATATATACGATCTTGCAATAATCAGGTAACTAACATTCTAAAAGTTATGCGCAATAAAAGAAGGATTTCATAAAGAAAACATCAGATATGACCGGGCCGTTAAAATCGAATGGGGATCTAAAATTTTACGATAATGCGGGAATATGACCTCTGCATTGCTACATTACTCCTATTCGCATCGCTCGCACACATACACATCACTCCTATGTGTATATGTACATCGTCACCGTCAATATAATATAAAATACCATGATTATTGAGATGATGCAGCTATTTAGAAAAAAAACCGGCCAAGTGCGTGTCGGACCAAACACACTAAAGGGTTCTGTAGTTGTGATGAATTTATCCCAAGAACAACCAACTTAACATTGTTGTTAAAAAACGTGGTCATCATACATTCCAAATTCAAATGTAAGTTTGTACGCACAATATTGAGAATTTACCATGTTATTTTAATACCATAGACTTTTTATAGATTTTCCTGTAATCTATAAGTAAAGTCTATTTCTGTATAAAAAAATGGTAATTTTTCATCAATTTTCTTACTTAGCTTAGCTTTTTCAACTTTTCTACATTGATATCTGTAATGTTTATGGTGTACATAATAAAACCTATTCTATTATTTTTTAAATTTTGTGACTTCCAAAAAAGTGACCCTCATATTCAAAATTCATATAATTACGTTACACGTCCGTATCTGGGTCACAGAAATTCATATCCGTACCAATTTTAAACTTAATCGGTCCAGTAGATTCGGAGCAAATCGGCTGCGACAGACGGATAGACAGACAGACGCACGAGTGATTCTATATAAGGATTTATGTTGAGTTACGGAACTCTGAAAATTTATTGAATGGCTTCGAAATACCTGGTTTTCCGGCCACCGTTAGAAAATTGTTGCTAAATCCTATGAGTTTACTAGTTTACGAGTATGCCTAACGAAATTTGTTTCAGATACCTACAGGAGAATACAAATCCTGAGCTGTTTGCAGCATGACATTACAAAAAAAAAAAAAAATGGATTTCGAAATCAATAAATTCAGATGGAATAATGAGCACGTTCCTAACAAAACAAATTATTAGGTTATGTTGACGAGCTTTGAGCAATCAATGAAAATCAATCTTGAACAAGGAAAATACAAAATTCCAATATCGAATCTATTTTTCATGAAACGATACGGTAAACATTTCGAGATCAGGAGAAGTCCTTTTTTTTTGGTGGGAAATCATCAAATAACTTCTCCCATTCTGGGCGGGAGGATGTGTCAGACTCTTACTGACTAAAACCCACCCGTATTCCTTCCGTTGCCTGTGTTGCCAGGGGCCTCGGTGACCCTTTAGTACCTTCCCGCGACCTCGGAGGAGAAGTCCTAAGAATGTAACCAAACTTTTAGTATGAGAAGTCTCATAGTTAAATGAAACAGAATTCGTTGCCGAATTCAATGTTGGTAGAACTATTTATAGCTTTGGTATTACAAATCTCTTTGTGGAAATACTCTGATACCGATGTGTACGTAACTTGATTTCTGAAATATATGGCAGTCTGAGTTCATATCACTACATATCGCCGTCTGTCTGTCTGACCGCGATAAACTCAAAAACTACCAAACGGATTTTCATATGGTTTTCACCAATGGATGGAGACTCATATTTATTTTGGGTTTGAAAAGACCTAACTTGTATACTGGTTACGTTTATATAATCTACTAGCTGTTGCCCGCGACTTCATCTGCGATCTAGTATGAAAAGTTGCCTATGTCCTTCTCAGGACCCAGGCTACCTATTCGTCACATTTCATAACGATCCGTTTAGCCATTTTTGCGTAATTGAGTAAAAAACAAACAAACTCACTTTCGCATTTCTAATATTAGTTAGGACTAGCTGTACCCCGCGGTTTCACCCGTGTAAGTCTCGATCCCGTAAGAATATCGGGATGAAAATTATCATATGTCCTAATCCAGGTCTACTTATGTTCTAAATTTCATCCAAATCCGTTAAGCCGTTTTAGCGTGAAAGCAAAACACAAACAAACTCACTTTCGCATTTATAATTTATAGTATAATATAATACTCGTATTATATATTAAGTAAGGAAGCAAGGATATTGAGTTCTTGTCTTTTTTAAATTACGGGGTTAATCTGTGGGTTCTTCAAAGGAACTTCTTATCGTGCTAAGCACACGATAAGAAGTTCCTTCGGATTAACCGCTCAAGTTGAAAAATAACTGTAATAAAAGTTTAAACATTATAAATTTAAAGCAAAAGTTTAAGTTTGCTCCAGGATAACCTACAGCTACAGGTATCTTAGATTTAAAAAATGATCACATTCGCTAAATAAGGTTTAATTTAAGTTTAGAACTGCTTAAGAAAAGGTGCAGGGTATAAAGACCAGACATAGACACATACATAAACTTACGCTTTCTTCCCATGGGTAAACACTAAAGAACTATAGAACGCCACCTGCTACGCTTCTTACGTACTCCTTTTGATTCATTTACGTTCATACATCTGGTCATACACGCACGCCAGATGCGAGTACTATACACCTGACCTTTCTGAAGAACATCACCGATAAGGTCACTATATGTCTACCTAGGGCGTCCCCTCCCGGCGTTTCCACTCACATCTGCCTTGTAAATAACTTTTGTTAGTCGCCTTTCATTCATCCTCTCAACATGACCCAGCCATCTAAGCATACTCTTTTCAATTAAAAAGCAATGTTAAAAGATCTATTTCTTGTACGTAAGTTAACCGTTGTGCTGCGGGCTGGCTTATAAACTTTATTGCAACCGAAGGGTAGAAAATTGCTATGAAATAAGTTTTCCTCTGTGATTTTATTAAACAGCTTAGGTAAGGATAATAACAATATTGTAGAACTTAACTAAAACAGTTTTGTGATATTAATGGTATTATTTAGTTTAGTTAAATTGAGTTTCACGGTTATAATACCTAATGACGATAGAATTTTACAACTTTAATGTGTTCTCAGAGAACTATCCACTTTAAAGTAGTTAAATTCTGATTTGAATGACTTTTTCATGAAATTATGACGTTTGAGAACAAATCTAACTTCGGGAGATGTGTTAATGATTATAATTCTGTAAATATACATATTTGTTGTGGTTGCGAACAATATTTTATCAAGATACTACCTGACACTGACAAAATTGCAAAAAACGTAAGAAAATTATTAAAAAATATTGGACACGTATGTTTTCTTTTTTTCGTAATCTAAAGATTACGACGATACATTGAGTTAAAATTTGTCACGATATCTAAACCTTGCTAGATTTTATACTGAATTGTGACATACGAGCCCTCACTCTCCAACTTTAATGCGTTTTATCTAAGTATTTTTTATTAATATAACAAAACAAAAAATACGTCCTACTAATATTATAAATGTGAAAGTTTGTGAGGATGGATGTATGTGTATGTGTATGTTTGTTACCCTTTCACGAAAAAACTACTGGACGGATTTGGATGAAACTTTACAGTAATATAGGTTATTCATCAGAATAACACATAGGCTACAATTTATAATGATTTTATGTAATTTTGGTCATAATATAACGATACGTGTCAATTAAGTCGGAAAAAAATCTTCCATCTGAGAGCTATCTTGGCGTGCGCTGCCTAAACCAATGGAGTTACGTAAAGATGATGTACCGCAGGATTGTTTGTCTTAAGTAGATTTAAATAAAAGTCCGCGACAGCATATATCTACCTTTTATGTGCAAGCCAGTACGACCAAAATTGTGAACCATAAATTTAATTAAATTTGGTACTATTTTACAATGCACATATTAGTATATAATTATCAAACTCTTATCAAAATGAATACATTTCTCGCATTAAGTATTTAATGTAGATAAACTTTGTCTTTCACACTAAGTGATTTGGCCGAATAGTTCAAAAGTTATCACGATAATATGATTGACTTGAACGGAGCGCCTAATGGCGGTGGCAGCACGGGCGGAGCGCGATGCGGCGTCGCGGTCGCGGGGGAGGGGCGGACAATGCAATCCAAGCAATGGCGAGGCATCGCCGAGTGCACGACCCGAACGCGGGTAGACGCGTGAGGGCAGACGTCATTGATGGTTGTGTTCTGTATGCATTTTTATTGTCATGTCATTTATTCTTCGTCATTTATCCTAGATAGCGATTAATTACTTTTTATTTTTTATTCAGTCGTATAAGAATTGTTCTTTATTGTTTGTTTAAATATAGGATCGTAGATTTCGGGCGGACTTTTTTTCCTTGATGCCCCGGGTGGTACAGGAAAAACTTTCTTGCTTAATTTACTTTTGGCAAAAAATTGTGGCGGCCATAACGTTGCATTAGCTGTGGCTTCCTCTGGAATTGCTGCAACATTGCTAAGCGGTGGACGGACATCACATTCGGTCTTTAAATCACCTCTTAATCTGGCGAGTGAAGAAACCCCATCGTGTAACATCAGCAAAAGCAGTGCCCGTGGCCTCCTCTTGCAACAGTGTAAATTAATCGTGTGGGACGAGTGCACAATGTCACACAAACGTGCCATCGAAGCTCTTGATCGTTGTTTACAAGGCTTACACGGCAAACAAACAATAATGGGTGGTGTGGTTGTTTTATTGGCTGGGGACTTTCGGCAAACTTTGCCTGTCATCGAGCGAGGCACTGCAGCAGACGAAATTAACGCATGTCTAAAATCCTCATATTTATGGACCAAAGTTGAAAAGTTGCACCTTATCACCAACATGCGTGTCCAGTTATTCAGTGATCTAGAGTCGGGCGCGTACGCTGAAAAACTGCTCGAGATAGGTGAAGGTCGAATCGAAACTGACGAAGAAGGTATTATTTATATATACTTTATTGTACACCACAAAAAATACATGACAAAAAATAAATCAAACACTACAAAATATACAATGGGCGGCCTTATCGCTTTCTGCGATCTCTTCCAGGCAACCATAGGATGGACAGTGATTTGCCTGGACATAAAGTGGGGCTATCGTTGGTGTAAAAAAAAATAAATAAATACAATATACCAACCAATTTTGTCACGTTGTGGATTCGGAAGACGCACTCATTGCTCAAGTTTTTCCAAATTTGCAACAGAACATCCACGATGAAAGTTGGCTATGTGAAAGAACTATACTAGACTACTACTAGAGAACTAAAATCAATAAAATTATCTTGGACCAAGTAACCAGCGATGCAACAACCTACAACTCCATCGACACAGTCATGTCATCTGAAGACTGTACGAGCTACCCCGTGGAGTTTCTTAACTCTTTGGAGCTATCCGGGGTGCCATCACATAAGCTCGAATTAAAAGTCGTTTTGTTAATGCGCAACTTGGACGCCTCGAGACTATGTAATGGCACTAGATTGCGAGTCATTGAACTAGGCAGGCATATTGTTAAGGCCACAATTTTAACTGGAGAAGCTAAGGGTGAAAATGTTCTTATTCCACGCATCCCAATAATACCCAATAACTTACCCTTCAATCTCAAACGTTTACATTTCCCACTTAAAATTGCATTTTCTATGACTTTTAATAAATCGCAAGGGCAAACTTAGAAGGTAGCGGGGATACATTTAGGCACGCCCTGTTTTTCCCATGGGCAGCTATACGTAGCCTGCTCACGTGTATCTAAATCCCAAAATCTACATATTTACGCTGAACAAAAAATAACATAGTATACAGGAGTATATTGCAGTAAAAACACAGATAAATTAACACAGATGTTCACCTATTCCAGTTATATACCACATAATTCTTTACTCATTACAAAATCTATTAAAAAAACCCCATCAAAATCCGTTGCGTAGTTTTAAAAGTTTAAGCATACATAGGGACATAGGGACAAAGAAAGCTACTTTGTTTTATACTATGTAGTGATTAAATGCAAGTAACATTGGTCCAACCTGTTTATTAGTCAGTGTTTAGTAATCCGTTTGTGCTGGAAAGGATAATCTCAAGCCCGGGGAAGGACATAGGGCTACTTTTTATAAACACACCATACAGGTAAAGATTGATGAAGAAACCACTGGACTTAGCATTTTGAAATTTGCAGAGTTCTATTATAGTTTAAAATAATGAGCACTTAGAAAGGAATTCAGATAATTCCACCCTCAAGAGATTCCCTCTAAATATTAGGTATAGGAGTTCAAAGATTGTATGGTAACTAATTTTGAAGTTATAAATCTGGGATGTACGATGTGAAGTTACATTAAAAAAATATAAGTATTTAAAAAAAATGTCACGTAACCTAATGTGGCAGACCAAATTCTACGCGAGCGAAGCCGCGGGCAATAGCTAGTATTATATATATATATATATATATATATATATATATATATATATATATTTATTATCTGACTGACGGACTAAATATAATTTCTTTTTTTTTACCCAGTCATCATCCCTATTGTTTCATCAAATTAACACGCTACGTCAATTTGCCTTCTTACAGCAATTACATACAACTGGCAAGGAATGACATTCGTGATTTGAATATACGCACAATTTGAGATGGTTATCATTTTTACCACTTTAATTACTCTACTATTGAAAAATCTGCACACGACTTGTATATCAAGTAACGAGTGCAATATTTCATACCAAAAGACTTTCCTCACAGTGAGGGGTATGAACCGGTACGTTATTAACAGGTTTAGCTATGAACATCAGCTATAAATATAATAGTCAACATGTACCCTTTTATTAATAAACGTATATATGAGATTTCACCTTAGATGCTGGTAATCTTGTGATGATGAAGTGGTATAGGATGATAGGTGATAAATATGTGTAGGTTATTTCATCATCATAATCAGCCTACAATATTCCCACTGCTGGGATACAGGCCTCCTCTCTGTGAGAGGGAGTGGGCCGTAATCCATCACGCGGGCACAGTGCGGGTTGGTAGATGTCACATGTATTCGTATTTTTGGTTCTAGGACATACCGGTTTCCTCACGATGTTTTCCTTCACCGTTTTTGAGAGCAGTGGTGATGAAATAATTTACAAAAAGTAAAGCGCCTGTCTGGATTCGAAGCTACGACCTACAACTCGTAAGTCGCGGCCGTTACCACTGGGCAACCACTCTCTCTGTGTGGTTTGATTACCTCAAACTATATTAATTGTTATACCGCTCATATTATCTAAAATTGTGCTGTGCCCGACAGGGTCCATACTTGTTTCTATTTATTCATATTTACCACCTGTATGTGTAAATTATGGATTGCAATAAAGAATTATTGAAGTAATTGACGTCGCGGCAGGCCCAGACGGGAATGGAGGGATGAGCTGGACTCCTCTAATAAAGATTGTTCCTTGGCAGCTCTGGGCATAGACAGGTGGAAAGAGATTAGGGAGGCCTTTGCCCAGCAGTGGGACAATTATGGCTACTAAAAATATTTATTACACGTTGCCTGCCATATGGAAATCCGAATACATTTGCGTTTTTCATCAGTCGTTTAAATGACGTGAAATGACTTATTTATAAGATTTCTATATATAATATATGTTTTTATATATTTTTTTGTATATTATGTGCTGTTTTTAATCCGCCGGTCATTTACACCCGGCGCGGCGCAAATGTAATATTTTTTTCATTGGAGCCACGCCGGTCAAATCGCCGGTCATCCTTGTTAGTCGGAAAGGCTGTGACGACAAGAAAATTTTGTGTAGGTTGTTACAAAAATAATTCACAAACGCATGGAAGAAAAATTGCCAAAAACAAAACCAAAAAGGTTACGACATTTTGTTCAGTTTGCCCAGACAAGCCATATTTGTGCAGACCGTGTTTTGATAAAAATCATTAATTTTCTGTTTGTTTTTTAATTTTAAATTACTTTGATCTCAACACAAAATAATGTGTCTCTAAATAACACTAGTCCTTGATTTGTAATAATAAAAATATTTTAAAAAGTATACTGTCTTTAATTTACATCATAATTTTGTTTGACTCGCTACAAAAACATTCATACAACCAAAAAATTATAAAAATATTTTGAGGCCAAGTTATCTAAAGTGATCATTGGGGCCGCGCCGGCCACTTGTAATGGTATTTTGCGTTACACGCATGGCCGTCAGCGAGCAAAAGGTGTTCAAGTTCACCTTAGTTGTGCCGGTCATTTAAGCCCCCCATGGCCCAAACGCTTCTACCAAGTGCCGGTCATTTTGACCCCCCATGGCAGCTAACGTGTTAATAATAGGCCGATGTGACATGTTGGGAATTATTGTTACTCGTCCGGTTGTGATGTGTCACAACCGGAACGAACGTTCGGCAACTCTATCTGTTTTTACTGTTAATATTGGGCCACCAAGATACAGGCTGTGCCTAGTTTGGGGCCCACAGCTATTTCTACTTAGTATCGTTATAATTTTCATTGTATTTTCTATGTCTGTATCTTACCTAACCTGTGTGTGTGTAAATAAATTATTCTTATTCTATTCTTATTTTAGATTTATCTCATAAAAATATGTTCCATAAATGGCAAAAAAGTGCCTAAAAACACTATGAAATATTAATAAATTGAATTAAATTAAAGATGCATGGTCAATTTTGGAGTTACTGATAATAAGTCTCGTCACTTCTAACGGTGTGTCCGTTACAAGGGACAATGTTGTTTGGTGGTGCAAATATTGTGCAGCATAATTAAATGGAACGCTTACGTTAACACAAGTATTCAATAGGAATCGAAGAGATTATAACATTAATTGTATTATTAAGAACTATTCATATTATCAACACGCATAGTTTAATTCCTCAAAAGGGTAGTAGGTAATGTATACCCACTTAGTGGGAATGGCATTGATCACGATTATACTACAATATATTATTACAAACCTATGAAAATATTTATTCAAATCTGATACTAGTGATTATGAAGATATCGATGATGATAATATACGATTCCTAGTGGATCACTCTTTTATCTCGCTAGCTTGCTCGCGGTCACGCGAGCAAGAGAGATAGGGCGGCAGGGAGAAGGCTCCAGGGCGGCAGGTAGAAGGCTCCAAGGCGCGGCATAGTTTAGCTTTTTACGGTGAAAATTATGGTAATTAATATAAATAGATACATAGTAGGTATCTGCTTTATATTTATTTCAGTTATTATGTAAAGTTTCTCATTTGAAGTATTTTTTAACACATTTGGTTTGGAGGTAACTTTGTATTTTTTTCTATCAGGAAAATTTTATGGAATCGTTTTTTTGTCAAACGTAATACTTAACATTAATCCTCAACTTTACCATTATATTTATTTCAAAATGAATGCTGCAGTATGTTCGATATAAAGGCTCCTGCAGACTCCGCAGTGCGACAGGCATGTTGCTGCTGATCGCATTGCTGCATCGCGCTCGTCTGCACGAGCCTTTACGGAGGATTATGCTTAGAAATTTGAGGTATTGTAGATTCCTAAATATCGGCAAGGTAAAAAAAAAGATTGTAAAAGGCTGCTTATTAATGTGGTTAACGTGCTTTCTAAGGTACTGCGATACTCCTTGGTAAGACTATTAGTCAAATATACCGTACCGACTTTCAAAAATCAACAAATGACAGCCGTGACTAACCGCTTAGCGAACTTTCCAAGGTACTCTGGAGTCTGATATGAAATAGATGGTCACCCATCCAAGCGCTGACCTTGTCAAGTGTAGCTTAACCTTCGTTCGACCCCTGTGGCTGTTAATATTTGGCAACGAAATGGTCATAATACCGTTTGGGTTCAATATCCCTAAAGTACAGAGCCCCTAAAACTTCTAGGAGTACTTGCATGTAATCAAATGGTTATTTTGCATCTAATACGAGTAATAGTTAAGTTCTAACGTTGGTGCCGATTCCCTTTTTCACAAACTAAACTAAATTTAAGTTCAGTGCATCTCTTTCTTTCTATTTCATTAAGAAGAGGGCAGAAGATAAATTTTAGTTTAGTCCTGTCAAATTAATCAGCGCCTGTCACTACTCCATACAAGTTTAGACGTGATTAAAAACTTGCCTACTAAAATTAAGTCAACTTACGTCAAGCGGTGATTAATTTGACAGGACTAAACTATAATTTATCTTCTGTCTTTTTCTTAATGAAATAGAAAGAAAAAGATGCACTGAACTTAAATTTAGGTTAGTTTGTGAACAAGGGAATCGGCGCCATTGTCTAGAAAATATTAGACCTTTGTAATTACAAGTTTAATCTGTTCTGTTACTTGATGTGCAAGGAAAGTCTGTGAATTATTTGAGAAGTTTTGAAGTTGGGAGAAAACATTGAAATTTCTAGCTATGTGATTATTAAAGCTATTTAGTTAATATCTTGTCTTTTGAAGTTTGTCTATTTTATGTTTGTGTTAATTTATTCCTTTAAGGATTTATTTTTTAAATAACGGCTCATTCTCTTTCAGTAATATCTTTATTCATGATGGCAAGACTTTTCTCATGTAACTGTTTTTCTATCGCTTTCGGTTTTCAAAGTTATAATCAAATCGAAACAACTTACTAACGGTCTCAATACAAAACAAGGTTTTTCTTATGAGTTGGTTTATCATACTTTTTTTGTAATAAGAACGCAACTGTGATCGAAATACTGTTCTTTATTTTAAACTGACAACATGGACAATGTTTTGAATTTAGAACTTTTACTGTAGTCGGAATCATTTTTAACGTGTTTTTATTAATCGTAGAAGGCAACTGTCACCGATAGTTCCCGAACATAAATAATACAAGGCGTGAAATGGCTTTATTTTATTTTTGCGAAAATAATTCATTGTTGTGTTCCTAAATGCCAACTTTTCCCGAAAGACTTTAAAATTATTAAACAGAGTTTGAGGTTATGTCGTGAACGTTTTGAAGAAAGTGATTACTAGGAAAAAAACAATAATTAAGGTTTTAAATTCTGATAATTGCCATGTTTAATTTATATTGTTATAAACTATTAATATCACTGAAAATACCGAAATAGTGAAGTAAAACCAAACTTATGAATGAACCATTGAATGAATGAACACGAAATGGAATGAAAGGCATTGAATGGACGAAATGTCAAATTTAGTATAGGGCGGAGGGAACTAGCTATGGTCACGCCATCTACAAATAGCTTTCACTGGCGTGCCCCATTGGCTTTTGTTTAAGACCTATGCAGTTTCTTTCGTAGAGTTTGATGGCCATTCAAAAAGCTTGAGAACGCAAATAAACCGACTGAAGCCCGGCGCGTCACCGATTCGGTGTCAAACAATAGAAAGTCATTTGTGTTTCATTAGGTGTCTTTGACCGATTAACAATAACTTTTGTAATGATGATGAATGTCTTAACCAATGGATCAGTACAAATCCTACCTACTTATACACCGTTACCGTTATGTTAGGCATGAACAATCAGTGGAATGCGGGCTTCATAGTTGAAGCCCGCATTCCACTGATTGTTGTTTGTTCAAAATATCAATTAAAACGAATGCGTGTTAGTACACGCATTCATTTCAATTGATATTTGATTGAGTACGTGCGATTAAATGGATGTAGTTTTAGTACACACAGTGAAAAGTGGTTAAATACAATTGGCTTAAAAGACACTACTAAAGTCTGTTTTTTAATCTCGGAGACTAAATTGACACATGCAAATGTCAAACTCCAAATTGAAAAAACGAACAACAATCATTTGGAATGTCAAACAGACGACCATTTTTTTTTAATTCATGTAAAAAAAAAACGAAAACCTTCCTTTGGTTTTCGTACATGAAACGGAAGAGGTTCTCAGTAAAAGGGTTATCCACTCGACTACAGGCGAAAAAAATGCCTTTTCATGTCTTCTTATCTTAATCTTAAATCTGTCAGGTTTGCCGACGGCTTTTTCCAATTTTCACTTCTAAAGACTGAAGAGATCAAAAGGCTCTATTGGTTGAATGTTATTTGAGTAGAAATCCTAATTACTTTGCCTTTTAAAACCCAAAAGTCTAGAAGTACTTAATAGCTACCCAGACTTAGTATTTTGTAATGCTACTAATTACTAGAAGCTAATTCAATGTAACTTCATTACTTTAATTTACACTTTCACGCTTAATTTCACCCTTTATACTTAACTAGCTGCGCCCCGTGGTGTCACCCGCATATGTCTCGATCCCTTGGGAATATCGGGATATAAAGTATTTAATATCCTAATCCAGGTCTTCCCATGTGCCAAATTTCATCCAAATCGTGCCAAATTATAGCTCTCTAGTATTAAGAGTTTCTGAGCTAAGTCGGGGACAGACAAATAGATAAACATTCAGATGGACATGGTGAAACTATACACTTATAGTTTCACCATGTCCATCTGAATGTCTACAACACAACACACCCTCCCACACACACTTCCCTCTCCACCCCCACTCTCTTCTCTCTCTGGAACACTTTCCTTGAAGACTACTGAACCCTAAAAAGAAGTCTGAAGCAAAGTGAGAATTTCCCAAAATATATCAAAAACCGTCTAGCTCCTAAACTATAAATATATGTGACAATCCGCGGCTAAAGGTACCTTATGGACGTTTATAGTTTCGAAGATATTGAATGTTTTGTAAATTTTGCAAGAAATATAGGTTTTTTTTTTTATTGCTTTGTTCGAGGTGACTGAACTTAAAATGTCTGTTTCTCGAAATTGCACAATTTCGAATATAATTAAAAAAAAAATGTATCTCCGTAACAAAACATCGTAGGAGGTTGATCTTTTTTGATATCTACAGCGTATTATTCGCAGATTACTAGCGTATGCATAACTCCATATCGACCACAAGGTACCTTTAGCCGCGGATTGTCACATATATACATATAATCGCTTAACATACATGGGGCTGTTTCGGGAAGCCCTTCGACAACGGCTTTTGAAATATATTTTTTGTATATATAATTAAGATTTGTTGTGGAGTCTTAGTAATTACAATAGGTATTTTAATTGTAGGACAGCCAGGTTATTTTCCTGCCGGGATCGCGGGTAAGTCCAAAAGGGGTACCGAGGCTCCTGGCAACACAAACAACGGAAGGAACACGGGTAGATTTTGGAGAAGTTAATTGATAATTTCGAACCCAAAAAAAAAGCCAGGTTATTTTAAAAATATTTCGTAAACCTTAAGCAGGATTGTACATGTTAAATTCAATGTCAACGCGGATAATGCAGAATGGTGGAGTAATGCAGGTAATGACACCTCTGCGTCTGCCGCAGGCCTAGATAATAATTATGTTTAATAAAAAATTGATTGAATACATAGAAAGGTTGATCATTAATCATCTATGCTTAATAAATAAAACATATCGTACCTACCAGATCAAATTTGCAATCTTCACGAAATTAGTTTTTATTTTCACCAAAGATCTTCAAATCGAATTAACTTACCTGCAACAAAAAAACAATAATATTATTAGCGTGTTTCATTTTAAAGATACTTATGTAATACTCAAACGCTAATTATTATCTGTGGCTATTTTTATACAGGTCCTCGCATAATAAAAAGCAATCTTAGTAATTTTATTATGAGCCTTAAAAAAAGAAGACAAAATATTAATTTCCTGGATTTGTGCCCGGTTGATGGTAATAAGTTTGCCCCCTATTACTTGCACACATACATACATACACACATAGGTACACACACGCATACATACATACACACACACCCAACCACATACAAAAAGCACACTACAATACACTACACATACTATTACACTGTATTTTTTTTATTTTTTGTTCGAGTGATATTTATTTTAGATGTATGTATGTATATTTATTTATTTATTTATTTATTTATATATACTTTATTGTACACCACAAAAAATACATGACAAAAAATAAATCAAAGACTACAAAATATACAATGGGCGGCCTTATCGCTTTCTACGATCTCTTCCAGGCAACCATAGGATGGACAGTGATTTGCCTGGACATAAAGTGGGGCTGTCGTTGGTGTAAAAAAATAAATAAATACAATATACTAAAATGATACACAGATATATATATATATATATATATATATATATATATATATATATATATATATATATATATATATATATATACATAAATACATACATATTAAATGTATAAGCAACGAAAATAAATGAAGACTAAAGATAATTACAGTATATATGTACGTATGTTGGTATATTCCCATATTATTTGTTTTGTAAATTGTTTCGATTATGTGTTCTAATATATTTTCTCTTACACACGGTGTCTACATCTCTTTATCTACTTTCCTATCGCAGGTATGCTGGAAGAGATTTCTTTAGAAATAAGCATCACCTTTGTACGTATTTTTCTGTTCTGTTCTTCTTTTCTGTTTTTATATGTGTGTACATAAATGTTTAAATAAATATAAATACAAACCTATTTAAATCAATCACAATTGCAGGAAGTGTTTATGTGAATTAATATACACACACACATAAACATAAACTCACCTTCTTCCCATGGGGGTAGGCAGAAACTATAGAACGTCACTTGCTACGCCTGCTTACATACTCCTTTTGCTTCGTTGACGTTCATACATCTGGTCATACACGCACGCCGGTTGCGAGTACTACGCACCTGACCTTTTTGAAGAACATCACCAATGAAGTCACTATATGTTTTTCTGGGGCGTCCCCACCCGGCGTTTCCACTCATATCTGCCTTATAAATACCTTTTGTTAGTCGCCTTTCATTCATCCTCTCAACATGACCAAAACATCTAAGCATACTCTTTTAAATTTTTGTCACTACATCTTTAATTAATATATGATATTTTAATGTTGTTCGCAATGTATTGATATACAGATCGACACTAAATCACTGATAAAGGGTACAACTTAATTTACGCTACCATCTGGCCGAACACTGTCTCTTATTATAAATACAGGCCTCCTAGTTTAGGAGACAGGGTTTCGGACATTTTTATTTTTTAACAAATTTAAGTTTTGGACATTGTTATGATTTGGACATTATTGTAGTAACCTGGTTTCTGTTTTGTTTATGTATATTTATTGTAGCGTTTTAACTTCTATATAAACAGTTATGTATCATTTTAGTATATCTACCACAACCGCTCTGTGCTCAACCTGTGCCTATTTATTACTGGACATATATTTTTTTTTTCTAATAAATGGGATGTAAACATGACTAGCAAAATGTGGGAGTACTATAGGTACACCTCTGCCTACACGGAAAAAAAGGATCTCTTCAGCAAAGAATATCAATATTCTCAGAAAAATTATTTCAATCCAAGTAAATATTTTCTTAACGAAGTAAATGTACTCAGTCCAAGAAAACCTGCTTACTCAAATTAAGAATAATAAATACTTGGGTTTTTATTCTTGACTTAAGCAACTATTTTTGATTCAAGAATATAACAATCTTAATTCAAGAAAATATCATTAATATTCTTAAAATTAAAATGAATAATTCTTCATTTAAGTATAATGTCTTCGAAGAAGACAATAAAACTAAGACAAAATTTTACTTCATTCAAGAATATATTGTTTTCCCCATATATGAAACAATATTTGTCTTGACCAAAAGGATATTGTCTTAATTTAAGACATCCTTTTTTTCCGTGTAACTCTTCGGGGATTACATACATATATTATTTTGTGTAAAATATTAATTTTCAACATAATGAGAGATCAAAATTCATCACAATAGATCCGATGCTGAAATCACAATCAAATACTAGGTAACAAAACAAATAAGTACCTGGAATCCGTACAAATATTGCTTAGAAATCAAATTCGAAACACGAAATTGAAATCGAACCTACAATTTGATAAATATTTACAATACAGTTAATAAACGCGATACAAATGATACAACTGGATTCCGATCACTGAGTAAAGCTTGATTTATAAACACTGTGTACACGGTGCAAGTTTTATTGTTGCTTCAATTTTGTATGCCACATGCAAGAAATATTATCCATTCCTTGCTTTGTTTTATCTAACAAATAGTATGGCGTAGTGGCGTCCTGGTGATGTGGTTATGTTTTAAAACATAACCACGTCACCACGACGCCACTTCGAAACATTATAGTACTCGTATGTAATTATTTTTAATATTATATATATTAATTGTATACGATTTTTGGAAGAAACACACACGGTATAGCCGGTGTTTTTTCCAAAAATCGAGATGTTTATATCTCTATCTGGTGATGTTCTTCAGAAAGGTCAGGTGCGCAGTTCTCGCAACCGGCGTGCATGTATGACCAGATTTATGAACGTAAACGAAGCAAAAGGAGTATGTAAGGATCGTAGCAGGTGGCTTTCTATAGTTCCTGCCTACCCCCATGGGAAGAAGGCGTGAGTTTATGTATGTATGTTATATCCAACCTAAGGCCGACAACACCTAAAGCGCGGTCACTGTCGGACTGCGTAGAAAAGAAAGAGAAGCGGGATGACACAACGCTGGTAATTTATTGCAAAATATGAAGCAATTATTGATTTACAAAAAAGCTATAGATTGTATTAAAAAAATAAAACACTATTATGCTAATATGTTGCTTTTAGAATAATCTGACAAAACATGAGAATGATTGCATGTATATTAGTATGGTTTTTAATCGTTAAAATAATTTTTTAGAGGTATCTTCGTGATTTTTTTCTATCGTATCAAACTAGCTATATTATGTTTTCAACACACTATCTGCCTAGCATATATCCTTAAGATTATCATATATTTTTCTGATTATGTTTACTAGAGTGGATCATATACTTTAAGGCATTATGAAACTTATAAAAGTTGCGTTTAGGTCCTGTAGTCCCCTTAATGCGAAAACTATTGGTTTTCTTACAGTTAGTTTACATAGCAAAACATGTGAAGTAAAACACACTATATTTGATTAAGTTCATATTGAATTCAATGGGAGTCTCTCAAGGTTCCATTTTCTGTCCAATGTATTTACTGAATGCCTTGTGTTATTTCGTGATGTTTCTCTGTTACAAAGCTGCAAAGTTAGATTGAGTTCGAATTTGTCCTGTAATGTGTTGGTTCCATTGTAATTAGATTGTTATATGTTCAAAACAAAGTTTGTTTTAATGATGTTAGTTTTCATTAAAGTGTCTATAGTCAAAAACTTTTTCGATTACATACGAGTTCATAGTTCTATGTATTTCTTTATTGTCTTCATTTATCGTTTCTTCCATAGGTTTCTGCTTACTTATACTCATAGAAAATGCGTATTTTTATGTATGTTTTCTCATATTCAGGTCTGAATTCATTTCAAGTACGTAGTATTCCATGAACGTGAAATTTAACAGCATTTCTCGAAGTCCTATTCAGCAATATTAAATTATCCCGTATAATAAGATTTTGCGGTATGTATGTATAATGTAGATACGTATGTACGTACATTTCACCCCAAGCAATCGTGAAGGTGGTGACTCAAGTTTTAATATGATATTGTATTTTAAATAGTGCATATTATTATGTAGGTAGGTGTTAAAGGTGCTAGAAATAATAAAATTGGTCACGTAAAATTAAGCTTGAAAAATTTAATTAGCGTACCGTTAAATGAGGTGACTTTTGAAAACCTTTGGCTTTGATAATTACTCGAAATGGAACTGTTTTACTCAATTTTACCCGTAAAATGAAACACAGCCGATCATTTTTTCTTCTCGTGGGTTTTCAAGTGTCGTCATATTTTGCCCACTCGTTAGCTATTGCGCTCGTAAGGGTAAAATTAAACGGCAACTAAATAATTGGGTGATATTAAAGCATAACTAATTTTCAATGTCAACTTATTTAACTTATATAAACGGGTTTTATTTTTACACTAGCTGCTGCCCGCGGCTTCGCCCGCGTGCTTTTTTCTAAAATAAAGAACTGAGTTACTCCTTATTACATCAGCTATCTGCCAGTGAAAGTCCCGTCAAAATCGGTTTAGCTGTTTCAGACATTAGCTGGAACAAACAGACAGACAGACAGACAAAAATTGGAAAAAAAATATTTTGGTATATGTACCGTGTAATATGTATTTACTAAAAAGCGATTATTTTAATATTACAAACAGACACTTCAATTTTATTTATCTGTACTGTATAGATGTCAACTTATTTAACGGACTTTATTTTTTTCTCCGAAACTATAATTTTTATCAAAGTTAGTAACTTATAATAAGTTATAACTTATAGAGTCGTTTCACTATATTTTTTATCAGATTTTTATTTTAAAGTTGTAAAATACTATTACCTATTTGTTTCAAAATTAATCAATCTAACCCGTTTTACGGGAAGTGTATGGAACAGTAGATGAACGTAACCTACAGCATTTCGTTATCCTAATTAAGAAACAGCAAGTATATTCTAGCCACTTAAACACACAACACGAGGGAAGTTTACAACAGTAAAATTAAGCTACTCTGAAATTAGTTCCGTAATGTGAAACCCAAATTAACACTTTGAAATCCCAGTACAGCTAATTTCCATTTCAGAAACAGCGATGTTCTGCAAATTCTGCGCTTTAGGGAAGCTTACCATAAGCTATAACATTACTCACTATTAGGTACTTTACAAGCAGATTTTCAACTAATAATAATATATTTAGCGTGAAACTGCTTGAAGTCACGTACAGCGAGGCTAAGTTAACTCTTCTTGCTTACTACGAGTACAGCACGGCTAAGTATACTCTTCTTGACTTACTACAGCAAGGCTAAGTTTACTCTTCTTGGCTTTTACTTTATACAACGCAGTCAAAAGATTTTGCCTTGAAGGTACTTTCTATTGATAGATTTTTAATGTGGCTAATACACAGATATGAGATATTTATATTTTTCATTAATCACAACACAAGACACACATGTATGTCACAATATTTTTTTTTTCTACGAGTTTTTTTATATATTTTTATATACTTCTTAATATCTGTTATTTTTTTTTTTTTTATTACATTCTCGCTGTGTGCTGCACCGGACGACGTCATCACGTCAACGCCGGCTATCGCTGAAAACCAGCGCTGGGGCTCTGTCTCGCATAGGGTCGCAGCATTATGCTGAGCGATGGCCGTTTTGTGTGGATGATGATTTGTATTTGTGTTCCTTCTTTGCGACACTTTAATCGCAAATAAATGTATTTTCATTCTTAATTTATTCAAAACGAACACACACTTCCCTAGGTGTTTATTATTGTAGCGTATGGCACTCGTGGGTTGCAGCTGAAAATCAGCATCAGGTGGTACCTTGTGCTGTCATCTGACATTATGCTGAGCTCCCTTTTGGCATTATAAAAGAAAGAAAGAAAGAAAAATGCATTTATTGACATTACAACAAAAAAAAGACACTTTAAAACTAAAAACAAAGATCATAAATTATGATCATTATTTTGTTTTTAATGTAAAAGCCATAATGCCAATAAACGCCTTTTTCTTTCTTTATTTCTTCTTTCGTGATACATAAGTGGTTGAAGTATCTAACCTATTCATTGAAGTGACTGAGAATTCGCGTGGGAAGAAAACTATTTAAGCAGTGTATATTCAAATTTACTGAATAAATCCTGGCTTAAACTACGTATTTCACAACGTTAACCTTTGGTGAACATTGCAGTGGTATTTAAACCAGGAACTTGTTGTATTGTGTATTTAACCTTTTGACCGCCACAGTCATGTATAGATGACAAGCCAAAATGTGCCCAGCACGCTACGGTCACGACTAAATGACAGATTTATAAGGAATAATACGTAGCTCGGCGCCGAGAGCACGTTTTTGCATTTTTGACGTGGCGGTCAAAGGGTTAAGGAAATCTTTAACGTAGATAATGGTGGTGGGCAGAAAACTATATAGTGCAGCAGCAGTGTATATTCAAATATACTGAATAAATCCTTGCTTAAACAACGTATTTCACAACGTTCACCTTTGGCACTACATTGCAGTGGCATTTAAATTGCAGGAACTTATTATATCGTGTATTTAAGGAAATCTTTAATGTAGATAATTGTGCCGATTCTCTTGTACACCGAACTAAACTAACTAAAATTTCTTACATTTGACTATGAGAATCTTATAGTTATTCTGCAAATCATTTTCTCTAAATTTAAAAACTATTTTGATACGACTAAACTCGATTTTGACAGTCGCGACTCCGCGTGGTACTCGTTTGCCTACCCCGAGAATGTTTTTAGAGCCGGAGGCGCGCAAGGAGGGCCTCAACTTTTTTTTAATGGAATTTCCGCTTTTTGTATTGAACATTTGAAAAATTATTACCTACATGTTGGGTTTCATATAGAGGCGACAAAGTTGTCTTTTTTTTGCGATAGAACACACCCTTTTTGAGATATAAGAAAAAGAAAAGAAAAAAAAAAGATACAGTACTGTAAAGTCAACGTGTTGGTGAGAATTTTAGTTCATGACAACTAATTTTATTCCACACCTTTTTAGGTGAAAAACGTCAAATTCAGAATAGCAAAATTTACATTTTCATTAAATATAATAACTCAGTGACATCTTAGTGCTGTCAAACTAAAATATAGTTCAAGTTGTGTCACTTTAGTTAATTTCATAATGGGAAATCGTCGTTTGACAGGAATTAACTATTTTTTGGTGATCTTTAGTCTAGTCTAAAGGCATTTCTGACAATCGGCACCAATGTTTACTTATATAATTTAGCGCAATCTCGATTACAGCTCCAATAAACCTCCTACATCTAATCGCTGCAACGAGCGATCAAATTTCTATCTCTAAACTATTCACAAATTAAATTTCCTATCTCTAAATTATTCACTAATTTCATTTGGTAGAGGAAACTTGCGCGGTGGTCCCATATAAATTGTATTAACTTTGCTTGGGTAGTTTTTGGGTTAGCTTCGATAATACGTATTTAAATCTCGGATTTCAATTAATTTATTATTTTTTACATCTTTCTATATAAGTCTTAACTTAAAATGCACCATCGCAAAATATTTCTTTAAGCTAATTTGAATGCATATTATTATGGTGTCTGACTGTACTTTGGCTGACGAATTGAATAAAACTGACGAATCGACGAAACTGGCAAACACTGGAAAATGACGAGAATCGGTAAAACTGACCAATCAGTAAAACTGACTAATCAACGAAACTGGCGAATTAAATAAACTGACGACTGAGGGAAACTGACCAATGATGCGCGGACTCCATAAATCTCATAACGTTGTTTTGTTAATTAGTTAAAATGGTGAAATGATAATTTGTTCCTTTTGTTCCAGCACCACATAAACTAGCCATAAATCTAACCTCTTTGTTACCTCTCTTGTTGTTTAATTTAGTTTTTAGAAATACTTAGGCTAACGTGCAGAGGCATTGGCATGCATTTGGGCATGCATTTTTTGCTGCTAAACTTAGTCACGGGGCGAGGGGCGTGAGATAGCCCTAGGCTCAAGGCGAAGGGTTTGGAATTGGTCCATTCTATTTTTGGCAAATGAACCATACGGTCGCGAGACTAATTACTATTAGCTCACACGTATGTGTTACCTGATTTCCCGAGCCCCGTGAACTCGTAAACACATTTAGATTTAACTGAAAGTTAGCGTATTATTTCATGTACAAGTTAAGCCTGTAAATTACAATTTTTCATCTTACTGGTGCGTGTTACTTTCGACAATGAAACTCGTAGAAAACAGCTAAAGGCATCATCCATTACATGTAACATATAACACGAACTAGACAATACACCACATAGATCACACCAAAGCCCTTTAAATATGATGAAGTGAGGATAATACTCAAAACAACAATAGACAGTACACGTCTGTGTAAAGATGTAATTTCATGCTTATTCTCTGCATGATGAACGGTGACTTAATCGAGCGTCAATCATTGTTGTGAGTGCTTGAACAGCGGCCATTCGTTTCGTCTATTGTTGATATTTATAAGTTTCACTGTGTTTTGTTTATTTATGTAAAATTGTTACTGTGTTTTTTAGAGACCGCGTATTACTGGTCAGTTTCCTTCAGTCGTCAGTTTATTTAATTTGGCAGTTTCGTTGATTAGTCAGTTTTATCGATTAGATAGTTGCGTTAACTCCACATTTCCAGTGTTTGCCTTTTCGTCGATCCGTCATACTTTATGGAGATTTAAATTCTGTTGAAATATGCTGTTAGGTCCATACTTTAAAGATAATTAACTAACGGTAACTCGCTTAAATTGGACTATGCCACCATAATCAGACTATAATTTTGCCACTGCTGGGACACAGGCCTCCTCTCGACGAGGAGTGGACCGCAATCCACCATGCGAGCCCAGTGCGGATTGGTAGTACCAATACTTAAGGGAACAACTTGAGCGATAAAAAGTTGTTAGAAAAAAGTAAATTTAGTATAATAGAGACAGGACAAAACCGAACAGGACAGCGCCAAAGAAAAAGTCAGATATTTGATAATTATAATATCTAATATCGACACTAAAATAGGCAGATAGGCAACCACTCCATGTGAGATGCTGGTACCGGATGCAGTTAAACATCTGGTTAGACTAAAAGCCGACCCCAACAAAGTTATAAAAAGGCTAGACGGATGATAAACAACAGTGACAATAAGTAATATAAAAAACCAGCCAAGTGCATGTCAGACCACGCACTTGGTCGGTTCCGTAGTTGAGATGAATTCATCCCAACAACAAACTTACCCCGCGCGACACCGATTCTGTGTAAAACAATAGAAAATCAATTGTGTTTCATTGGCTGTCCTTGACCGATTAAAATTGTAGTTGAAAAACATGTTCACCAATTCATTTCAACTGTAAATGTAAGTTTTTACGCACAATATTTAGTGATTTACTATGTTATTTTGAGACTATAGACTTCTGAAACGTTTTCCTGTAATCTATAAGTATAGAACTATTTTCTGTATTTTTTTCAAAATGTTAGTTTCGGAGAAAAGTGAAGGAATAGTAAATTTTCATCTATTTTTATAAAAAAAAAAAACAATATTTGAAATCCTCATATCAAGTCATTTCATTTGATACATCACACGGTACAGTTTGGAAGAGAAAAACGGCTGTGATAGCCGGACAGACAGACACACGAATCATCCTATAAGGGTTCCGTTTTTGCCTTTTGAGGTACGGAACCCAAAAAAAACAAAATTCACAATTTATGTCCAACAAGTTCCAGATTCCAATCATCTATACTTAGTTGACCCAGATGATCCAACAGTTCCGAACATGAGCGGAGACATACACGCAAACGAGTATTAAAAGAAAGTTCCAACACAAACCTGTTTACAGCACTCATTTATTTCTGTTGCCGGATATCGATTAATGTGGCGATGACAAAGCGTTAAACTTTGTGGGAAATTGGGATTCTTATAATGATTATTTTTAAGTATGATGTGAATAAAAATCTGAATATCATCATCTGCCTAGCCTTTTCCCGTTTTCCCGATGTTGGGGTCGGCTTCCAGCCTTACCCGATAGGTACAGCTGAATACCAGTATTTTACATGGAGCGACTGCCTATCTGACGTCCACAACCCAGTTACTGGGTAACACGATTACCCCTTGGTAACACTGGTTGTCAGACTTTCGAGCCTCTGACGACCCGTAACGACTGTCAAAGATCTACAAATGACAGCCGGGACCAACGGCTTAACGAGCTTTCCGAGGCACGGAGGGGTCTTGGTATGTAAAGATGGTCACCCATCCACGGACCAACCGCGGCTAGCGTAGCTTAACCTGATCGATCGACCCGTGCGGCTGTTATTACTAAGCCAGAAGCCCCACTGAAAAAAAAAATCTGAATATATTTTAGGTTAATTCTTACACTGTTCAACAGCCTTTTTATGTAACCCACTTAGAACAGCAATGCCTTTAATTTTGATAAATTAAACAATATTCGTTGGTCACGTTGTCGACCAGACACATTTTTAAACAAATGAAGCAATGGTTTAAGAATTTCCTTCATAATTCTTAGAAATGTGACTAGGTGTGACACGCAATTGCTCAACTATTCACATGAAAACATACTTCTTTGTCGAAAAACTGTATTTTAATAAAATTTTAAAACATTAAAAATAAGGTAATATCGATGGACCTTTTCATGTTTGATAGGCTAACTCCATTTTCAATTAAATTTATAATCAGCACGGTAAACTTTAAGATCACTTTACTTCTCCGATTGTACAAAACACAGCATGTCGCCATTAATTAACAAACTGAAATAAGTACGTTTATAATAAACTTTTCATCACTTCAGTTAATTAACAAGAAGACCGTCGTAAAGTCAAAACATTTCCATAATTAAGTTAACTTTTCACTGATTGCAACTGACAGATGAAAATGTCGACGAAACTGCAATTTGGAATCTCCGCATTCATAATTATATGAAATAGATAAAGAAAATAATACTTTGTAAAGATGCGACTCTCGCTCAGAACGTATTACTATGTGTGTCGGCTGTCATTCGAGCCTCGGACATGCCAACGCATCCGTCCTTTCTAAACCGAACGGTTTTTCACTAAAGATGTCGAAAATACCCAAAAATAATACGTATGTTAAAAGTGGTAAAACTGCTACATTATTCCTTTCCTGTTTGTAGGCTATTTCCTAATATAATTTAGACTAATCAATCAAAATCTAAATATTTTATTTCACATAAATCTACTTACGCACTTACGAAACGTCAGAAGCTAGGTGTGTAAAAAAAAAGTAAAAAAAAAATTACAATATATGGCTTTAAAGATTATACGTATTATAGTGGAAAAAATCAAAATATTTCCTTACACCATAGAACAATTTTGGGCATACATTCGGTACCTTCACGATTTTTGCTTCGATGCGGTTATTAATCTATGAACCGAACATTGTAGGATGACAAACAACTGGAAGGTACTAAAGGGTTACCGAGGCTCCTGGTAACACAGGCAACGGAAGGAATACGGGTGGGTTTTAGTCAGTAAGAGCCTGACACACCCTCCCGCTCCGCCTAAAGCGGGAGAAGTCATTTGATGATTTCCCACCCAAAAAAAAAGGATGACAAACAACTGACAAAATGAAATTGCACAAACTTAAATCTACCCGCATACAGGAATAAAATAATTACATTTTCATACCACTGCAAAGGCCACGATATTGTTCAGAAGTTTTAATCTTTTGAGAGTCAAATTAAAATGTGGTGTTTGTTGTGTACTGCTGAGAAGACCCAGTTGTTCCTTGTGTTTTGTCCTATAATGAAATTAATCCGAGAATGTTTAATAAAGCTGTTCTTTGTGGAAATGTGGGTGTATTGTGTAGGAATGAAATTTCTGCACTGTAGTTTGATATTTGGTTTGTTTACGTAAATTTGAGATGTGAAGACAATGATGTCATAAGAAGGAATTATACTATTGTTGTGTGAAAGTTATGCTCCGGGAGGTATGACAAATTTCGGTGGCATAATTGTGAATAACTTAATATGAATACACAAATCAATATATGTAAGTGATGATTATAGCACGTTGCTATCTAAAGTCTAGTCAGTTTATACTCTTGCCCTTGGGGAAAAGGCTTGAAGAAAAGGTGAACGGCAGATTTCGTACAGCTTACTTTTTTTGTTGTTTTGTTATAGAATTTGTACCACATATTAAGGCAGCTAAGCCATTTATTTTCATGTAAGTGTACTATTTTTAGAAGTTCGGATTAATTAATAATATTTAAAAAAAAGGTTTAATAACTACACGTAATTTAATCGTAAACTAAACGCAGTTATGTTGGTATTTAAGCTATGCTCGCCATGAGGGTATTACCCGACCTGCTCCCTTCTTAGATGAAGTAATTTACGAATTAATTAATTGTAAATAAAATAAATGTACTTAAAAAAAACTATTAACTGTATTGTTTTATTTACCTACACTTAAAACGTCATCAGGACTTCATCATTATAAAACTGTTGCAGTCAGCTGCTGGACATAGGTATCTCCTAATGTACTCCGCTGAGTAGGTATGATCCTCATCTCAATTTACCTACTTGATAGTAAGTAATACACTACAAAAATAGCGACAAGCAATCTAGAACATATACTTTATTACCGAAACAATGTTTATGTGCCTATATGTAACAATCTACATTGATACACTAGTACTTAACCTTAAAAAATAAAACTGGTTATAACTTTTAAGTCCCAAGTTCTAAAACACCAAGAATTTAAAAACGGCTTGTCTATCGTATTAACTACCAATTAAAACAAAAAATATCCCATAACACGAAATTTTATTAGTTGTACGAAAGTCCCATACAAGCCTGCCGTTCGCCTTTCAAGTTTAAATCTAATTGTAATCAAAAGTAGATACACTGAAAGATATCATAAAAAAAATCACCAGCGTATGCTGAAAGACAGGGATCCGTACCTCAAAAGGAAAAACGGAACCCTTAAAGAATCACTCGTGTCTGTCTGTCTGTCACAGCCGATTTGCTCCGAATCTACTGGACCGATTACGTTGAAATTAGGTACACATATGCATTTCTGTGACCCAAATACGAATGTGTAACGGAAATAAATAAATTTTGTTTACGGGGTTCAGTTTTGGAGGAAAAATTACAATAAAAAAAAAAAGTTTTTCAAACCGTACCGTGTGATAAATCAAACGAAAGGACTAGTTATGAGGATAACAAATATATATATTTTTAATAATTCTAGTTAATTTTAAAGTTATTAAAGAAAATATATCAATATTGTCTTGATGAAACTGCTGAGCCTAAAATTTGAAAAAAAAAATGCAGAGTTTACAGTTCTACTTATAAATAACGAAAAACCCATAACAAGTCTACGGTTTTTTTTTTTTGGGTGGGACATCGTCTAATAACTTCTCCCGCTCTGGGCGGAGCGGGAGGGTGTGTCAGACTCTTACTGACTAAAACCCACCCGTATTCCTTCCGTTGCCTGTGTTGCCAGGGGCCTCGGTGACCCTTTAGTACCTCCCCGCGACCACGGGAGGAAGTCTATGGTCTTAAAATAACATGTCATGGTAAATCACTCAATATTGTGCGAACAAACTTACATTTGCAATTGGAATGTATGGATGAGCATGCTTTTCAACTACAATGAATTAACATTGTAGTTGAAAAGCATGTTGATTTATTTCTCTTGGGATAAGGATCTTATCCCAACCACGGAACTCTGCGTTGTGTGTGGTCCGCACTTGGCCGGTTTTATTTTTTATTTTTATTAGTTTTGCGATCACTTGCTAGACCGTAACAAAATTCTTTTGAACAATTAAGTGTGTTTGTGGTCGATTCGGCCAGAGTTTTCAACTTATATAATAATACCACCTTAGTATTAAGACCACTTCAGAGCAAAGGCCTCGTCTCATACAGAGAAGTCACTAGCATCACGCTTACTCAAGATGGGTTGGCGATTTCAGATTTATTAATCAGTATTCTTTTTTTTTTAATTTTATCACCTCTGTTTGTTTGAATAACTCCTTAATGAGATCTTTGAAGCGTGGGCTCAGTCAAAAAATGAGCCTTGCAATTAAATAATTACGTAACATAATTTCACGCCTTGTTTCCCCGAAGGGTTGGGCAGAGGTGTACCTGTAGTGCACCCACATGTATGTTTAAGTCCCATGTAATAGGGGGTGAGCCTATTGCCCTCAACCGGCACAAATCCAGACTCCGGGCTGCTACTGAGAAATTCTAGATGGAAAAACCCCATAACACTTTGTCCGACGCGGTAATTGAACCCAGGACCTCATGCTCAGCAGTAGCGCTTTCGACCACCAGACCAGCGAGACAGTCAAATTAAAAATAATTAAGTGAATGCAAAGTTCACATTAATTATTATTTTGCCTGTCGCGTTTCACTTCTTAAGTATGTCACAGTCAAAGTCAATGTCAAGATTATATAAATATTCATTCAAGTTTAATATTTTATTATAATGGATACAAAAAGCCAGACGGTAATAAATTTTTGTAAACAAATGAATGCTGCGTTTTGTAGCCGGAGAAAGTTTTGCGCTTTGCAAAAAAAATTGGCCAGTATTTCCTGTTATGTAGGATGAACAACTTAAATATAGTTGTGTTGGCATAAGTAAGTTTAATTACGTTCTTGATGATAGGCTGTTTAGTATCAAAATTGGAGACTTTTCAGTTGGTAGAAGACTGAACTTGGTAGGTACTATGGTAGACGCGGTTCCGTATAAAATGGTTGAGCTGGATAGTGCTGATCCACGCGTCATGTCAGTTGAGGCTGGTCATCCCTTAAATGAGCTTATTTTTAAACTTTTAATCTTATATTTTGAATTGTTTGTAATTTATTTATTTTGACATTGTTCTCACATATAGAAGAAGAGAACAGCAAGAATAATATACCTAGGATTTGTAATATCTTGATTTAAAAGAGTGTTCTTGGAGTTTCATGCCCATCTTCTCCAAAGAGATCTAATTTTTGGAATGGGCTACTAGCTTCAACTTTCTGACTAACTGACCGACTCTTTGACAATTCAAAAGTACCTGGAATTGGTTTAATTGAAATAAATGTTTTGAGTTCGGAAGGAGTCGTTCAGTTAGAAACACATATGAAGCTAGTTACAGTCTACAGCAAAAATTAAATGAAAACTTGAGACCCAAACTCTAAGAAAAACGACATACCAAAAAACTCAAAAGCGCACATAACCAATTTCTCCTTTGCTGTTGAAATATTAACGCTTTTTATGACACTCGTAAATGATTCTTAAGTATTACTAAATCTCCTTAAACGAGACTGGTGGGGCAGCTCCGAACTTTTTAAAAGGGATCAAAAATATTTCTTCTCGGCGGTCATTTGTTTTATAGGAACTGAATGTTGACTTATTTCTTGTTCCTGTATTTTGCTGATACAATATAATATTAGGAACAAAAACTGAGATGTTGGCAGAGAGAGATGTTCATCATCATCTGCCCAGCCTTTTCCCAACTATATTAGGTTCGGCTTCTAGGCTAACCAGATAGATACAGCTGAATACCAGTATTTTACATGGAGACTGCCTTTCTCACCTCCAGAACCCTGTTACCGCGTAACAACGAGTAATCTGACTTGTGCTTGATGACTTTGTGTAATAAAATGATCATATTTATTGTAATGTATAGTGCGTCCATGGTAGGCTACCATGGTAGCCGGGACGCTTTACTACGTTCAAATCGTTTTTGTACAGCAGCCGCCTCGTTGACCCATAAGTACCTTCCCCTAATTTCATTGATTTATATAAGTGTACAATACATTTATAATAATAAGTTTAAAAGGATAGTTTTCTAGAATACAATAAATACGATAAATATGAACATTTTATTACACAAAGTGACAGCTAGCATATGTCAGATTACTCCAGTAAATTAATAATTCGTCTATAGGGCTCTTGACTACCCGTAACGACTGTCAGAGATCTACGTTTAAAAAATCGTGATATAACTGATTTACATAGAGACAACCCGTTTACTATACTTTAGTTATTTTCATAGCTTAATGTCGTACGGTATTTTGTTATGGGGAAATGCCGCCGATATTCAGACAGACAATTTTTGTTTTACAAAAAAGGACAATGCGTTCGATTTATAAATTGCAAGGCCCTGACACTCCCTCAGAGACAAATTTAAAGAGATGCATATAATGACTGTAGCTGAAAATCTTTTGTATGTTCATAAAAATATTAATTTGTTTAAATAATACTGTGATATCCATAATGTAAATACTAGTAACAAACACAAAATTGTTGCTCCTACAACCAGGCTCAAAACAATTGGTTGCTCCTTTAGATGCCAATGTACCTATACGTTTTAATAATAAAGTTCCTAGTCACATTCAAGAACTAAGCCTTAATAAATTCAAATGTTTTATAAAACAGAATCTGTGCCAGAAAGCCTTATACTGTTAAAGACTATATTGAGGTCAAAAGGCTTGGGACTATCGTGCAATAAATTTACAGTGCATATTGTTTTATACTCGTTTTTTTGCTCGTAATTTATATTTTCTTTTTCTATATAACATTTTATATAAACAATGACATGAATATTTACTTTGTAAAGTATTATATTATTTTAATTATTATGAATGTGAGGATTATGTGGGTCATTGTTTTTTTTTCTCTCTTAGTTAGTTTTAATGATGGTCTGGCAGTTTGAGTACTTTATGCGGCCTACCCAAATGTCTTTTCTTTGGTATTGTTCGTCAAACCATTGAGCTCCTTAAGTTTTGAGTTGAGCTGCATGATAACTAACAAATGCGTGCACTGACCGGACAGGTCCACTCAAATCTGTGTGGTTCTTTCCTCAAAAGTCCATTTCAGACACCAACCTATATGGTCCTCAAATGATCTGACCAAGATTATGGTCGGATTGTTATATGTAGGTACATTGACATTGATGAATTTTATTTATGCAATGACATGAATATTTACTCTGTGAAGTATTATATTATTTTAATTATTGTAAATGCGAAGACTATGTGGGACATTGTTTAATATTTTGTTTTATTCTCAGTTAGTTTTTAACATGGTCTGGCAGTTTCAGTATTTTTTGCGGCCTAGCCAAATGTCCTTTATAAGATTGACAAAATGAGTTGAGCTGCACAACTATTGACAAATGCGTGCACTGACTGGACAGGTCCACTCAATCTGAGTGGTTCTTTCATCAAAATACCATTTCAGACACCAATCTACATGGTCTTCACACGATCTGACCAAGATTATGTCAGGACTTTAAAAGAGACTGTGACCTCTGAGTTTGTTTCGGCCTGTCTTTTCAGAGTAGTCAGAAAGGAAACGCCACCTCATCTAGTTTAAAAAAATGTGTTTGACGTGTAAAAGTGTTTGTACAAACCTACTCACAGAAATAATATAATTTATCATTTACGAAAAGCAGCCAGGACCAACGACATAGCATGCTATCCGAGGCACGGAGAGGTCTCGGTATGTATTGGATGGTTACCCATCCATGGACTGACCTCGGCTAGCGTTGCTTCACTTAGATGATCACCCCATGCGGCTGTTATTAAGAGATGTTATGACAGGAAAAATAAGTTATGTGCCACCTACTTTAAGTAAATTGAGATAAGGGCAGAAAGATAATGATGGTTAGAACTTTTGAGGTATTTTTTAGCTGAAAAACTTGGGCTATTATATAAAGTACGGCGATAAGGAACGTTGGGTCCTAATGGTATATTTGATAAGAGTAATGTCGGCATAAAGTTAAGACTGCAGTTGTGACAGTGGTATCACCCCGACTTACGAGTTGGTCGTGGGTTCGAAGCCAAGCGCTTTATTCTGTATAAGTTATTTGATCACCACTGCTTTCAACACGGTGAAGGAGAACATCCTGAGAAAATCGGCATGTCCTAGAACCCAAAATTCGAAGACATGTGACATCCACCAACCTGCACTGGACCCGCGTGGTGGATTAGAAAGAAAAGAAAGAAAGAAATATTTTTTTTGGGACACGCACAAGAAATACAAAACGTAAAAAAGGAGCATTTAAAACTAATAAAATTTACATATTTGTTCGATAAAAAACAAAAACAACAAAGAAAATAAGTAAAAACGACTTGTGCGACGCCAAAAAGGCTCCTATCTCCGCTTAATGCTGCGATATTTAAAAAATAAATACCGCATCGCTGGTATTCTGATAAAGCCCAAAAAAATAAATACCGCAGCGCTGGTATTCTGATAGAGCCCAAACAATCCACCCCTCACACACGTAGTGGGATTACGGCCCACTCCCTCACACAGAGAGGTCTGTGTCCCGGCACTTGGAACATTATAAGCTGATTATGCTTAAGCTGAAGGAAATAAAGATAAAAGAATGAAGGAATTCATCATGTAGAACAAGAAAGTAATGACGCAAAACAGCGCATCAGGTTGGTTTAACATTAGATTCACATTAATATTCTTTGCGTGACCTAGACGACAGTTTTTATCACTTTCTTGCTAAATTATCAGCAATGTTCTCAGAAATATGCGACAGCATTTTAAAACTGCTATTTCATATATATAAATATTTATTGTTTTAATACATATTTCAAGGATGCTTCGCCAAGCGACGGACTGCTACTTTCGCTCGGTCTTGTTTGAGGACGGGTGCAAAATATGAGAGGTAGCGATAGCGTATTTGAGAAGTTATGAGCTTGACGGCGTAGGATAGCCTTTACCAGAAGTGGCCATCGTATTAGTGGTTCAGTAGCTTCAATATTATCAGGATTGTGCCGCCATATAGCAGTTCGTCGTGGACGTGGTACGAAAGTGGCTTCACATATAAAAACCGGCCAAGTGCGTGTCGGACCACCCACAATGAAGGGTTCCATCGTTGGGAATGTTGGGATGAATTTATCCCAAAAACAAACTTAACATTGTAGTTGAAAAACAAGTTCTCCCATACATCGATATACGTCACGATCAATTCTCCAATTGAAAATATAAGTTGGTCGACTATTACTCGTTACCTCGTAAAGCCTACTTAGCTGTGATAGTTTTACTTGTAGTTTCATTATATGTACTGCAGCTATGTATTTTTTCACATCTCCATAAAAAACCGTTTAGCTGGCAGGGGGGGGGGGGGGGGGGGCTTGACTCTAACAAATATTAGCACTTTAAAGCTTAATATTACGCAAGCGGATCCTTGAATCGAAAAATGGTGTTGACCGACCCGCAATATTTTTAAACGGCCTATGCGACGATACCACACACCATGGGATGGACGAGTAAAAAAAAATCATCCCCACATTACGTGCAAGGGAAGCTAACCAAAAAAAAACTTTTTTTCAAGATTTTGTTATACCACTTTGTCAGCGTGATTAATATGTATACCTATGCCATATTACGGCTATTTAGTACTAACCGTCTCTGAGCTATAGCGGGGACAGACAGACAGACAGACAGACGGACATGGCGAAACTATAAGTGTTCCTTATTTATTACGGAATCCTAAAACTACTCTGTGGCGGCTCCTCTGATATCCTTTTTGTCAGCAGAAGACAGCCGGCACGCGGTCGGTTCGTGGATGGGTAACAACCCATTACATATTGAGACCCCTCCGTGCCTCGGAAAGCACGCTAAGGCGCTGACAAGACCCAATTGACCAAAATAGGCCTCTCTTAAGAAAAAAAATTGGCAAGACTGTATAGTTTGTGGTAGCGGAAAAAATATATGTTAATTTTGAACATATTTCCCAGAACTTGGTTGTTATCAAAACACGTTTTTAAAGAAAAATCTCGATACAAACTAACGTTAAACTAACCTCTTACCTTGAGTTCTAATCCAAAATATCTGTATTAAATATCAACATACGTTACGTATTTAATTAATAACAGGAGCGTCTTATTTGAATGCAAAACTTGGTTGTTTTTTTATTTTCGATTACTCAACTCAATTTTGAGTAAATAGATAATTGCTTCATATTTCGCAGTAAATTGCAAGCGTTGTGTCATCGCGCTTCTCTTTCTTTTCTATGCAAACTGACAGTGACCGCGGTTTAGGTGTTGTCAGCGGCTTCGGTCCCAGCTGTCATTTGTAGATTTTTGACTGTTGTTAGGGGTCGTCAGAAGCCCGAAAGTCTGACAGTAATAGTGTTCTGTGGCCGCCACGCAACCATCGATGCGACGCTCTGCTAGATTGACAGTAATCAGCCTGTGTCACTCTAATCCGACCTTTTCGGTGATTCCAGTAACTTCGTAACAACACAAGGTGGCGCCACTTGTTCCGAGCTTATGTTCATACAGTAGGTTTTGGAAAGCCATGACGAGAAGTGATGTTGTTTGTAAAACAGATTGTTTTAATTTCGAACACATCTCTTCGATATTAAAAGAAACATACAGAAAGATAAGACGGGTTCATGATTAATTTATGCTTAGGGTTTAATATTAGTTACCAGGACAGGCGACGTGTTTATTTTTTCCAAGAATCTTCAAATGCAACTTACCTGTAAATAAAGAAAAAACACTATTAGCATGTTTAAGAGTAGAAGTGAGAAACAACATGGTAAAACCAAAACCCGTAAAATCTTATACCGGGTGTTTTTTTAGAGGCGAAGAACCTAAAAATGGAAAAAAAATACAGAAAAATGTCTTTAATATCCATAAAATTGGCTTTAATGAGGGATAATTTTATGCCATTAATGATTTAATATGATTTCGGGCAACCGACGCGACTGCCATGCGGGCGCTACATCCAAGTTAGTCGCAGTTACTTGGTCGCTTACTTCCCTACAAAATGGTTGAGCTGGATGGTGCTGATCCACGCGCCATGTTCGTGAACGGGCGCCGTCAGTTGAGACTGGTCGCCTCTTAAGAGATGACCAGTCTCAACTGACGGCGCCAAGCTCTGTCAGTTAACTGACAGAGCTTATATTTTATCTTGTAATCTTATATTCTGAATTGTTTTTAATTTATTTATTTTTACATTGTTGTCACATAAAGAAGCAACAAGAATAATGTACCCAGAATTTGTAATATTTTGATTTAAAAGAGTGTCCTTTGAGTTTCTTGCCCGTTCTTCTCCATAGAGATCTACGTTTTGGAATGGGCAACTAGCCTCAACTTTCTGACTAACTGACCGATTCTTTGACAATTCAAACCATTTATTTCAATTAAACCAAATACAGGCAGTATTTGGTTTAATTGTAATAAATCGTTTGAGTTTGAGTTTGGCTATTGAGTATTTTTAGAACCCCAAAATAGGAATTACTTGAGGTTCACCAAAAGGGGTGCAATCTATATAAATTAGAGTGATCAATAATATTTTTAAGAGCGCTATATAGACATGATTAGAGGTTCAATTAAATACATTGCCTGTTTAATTAATTTAATTATTTTTTGTTATATTTTATAATACTTTGCATGTTTTAATTATTTTGTGTTAGTCTGATGGTTCTTTTATAAAGTCAAAAGAACACAACCAGCAGTGTTATACCTACTGAAATGCAGTCGTTTTCAGATTAAAAAGGATTAAGGTTGCCACAGTAATTCAGTCTTTATGCATCTCAAATTTAATGGAAGTACCTATGTTATTAAGCTATACAGAATTTTAAGTTTTTTAAAAACATACCTATAAATGGTTTTCATAAATTATTACTTCATTCTATACCCAAAAATATATCAAACAATAAGCAGAGTTGCTTAAAAAACAGTAAAAAGAAAAACAAAACAAACAACACCATTTCTGCTAAAATAACAAATAACAACAACCAACTGCCTTCATTAATTAGCCTTGCATCAATTGAGACCAATAAAAAGTTCTCTCCAACTGTTGTATCCCAAAGTCCTTTAACTCTGTAACTCATCAAGACACAGTTAAGAGTTGGCACTAGGTAAACTAATGAAGTGAAACAGGTTGTTTTGCGATGTGTAAAATGCTTAGAATACTTGGGTTTGCTGGTTTAGTAAAGTGTGAAGAATTTCTAGGGTTTTTCTCTTTGCAGATTTTCGTTCGGTTCAGTGTTAATTGTTAAATATATTGACGTTAATTTTTAGTTACAATGTTAATTCTATTTGTTGTAAATATTTATTTTATAAAGATGACTAGTCGCTTTTAGCGATAAGACCAAGCCTGTATTTTTTATGATGTAAGACAATAATAAAGAGTATTTTATCTTCTATCTATCTATCTAGTCTTATTGTTTCTAATTTGAAAAGGGTTTTTTACGTTGAAAGGGGAAAGGGGTCTTTACATTAATTTAATTTTGCTATAATCTTTATTATATTTTTTGCCTGAGGTAGGTACCTACTCGTACCTCAGTCAGAGATATTAATTGGTAATCTTTATCAAACTAATGCCCATTCTAAAGCGTAGTAGGTACCTATGGAGAAGAACGGGCAAGAAACTCCTCTATCAAATCGACGCATAGTCAATTTGCTAAACAATTAATTTCCCTGACTGTACAATCAGCTGCGTGTATGGCAACTCTCGTCTTACAATATACTCGTACATGGCTTCGGCTGTCTGGTCAGAGTATGTCGAAGTTGGCGCATATACCTGTATCACTTAGGTCTGTCAGTGCGTTTCAGTACAAGGATACGCTACCCGTGCCGATATTCTTCTGATTTCCACAACGTTGCTAGTGAGTTTCTTGGCGACCAGGAAGATGACACCACCTTGGGAGAGCTGATCACCTTCGCGGAAGTAGAAAATGTGGCCTGACTCCAGGATTATCGTGTCCTCCCCCTGTCTTCAGACTTTAGATAGTCCCAGTATATGCCAGTTAATGCGACCTAATTTTACCTCAAGTTCGGCAAGGTGATGGTCCAACCTCATCGAACGTCCATTATACGTAGCCAGATGTAGTCGTCGTTGGTAGCCTGTCGTAACCCAGTGATTTTTCGCACCCCCCGTCCCGCCATTACCATGACCGCTACCTTGATCAGGAATAGCGGGACCACCGGGAACTGGGGGCCGTTGTTTTGGCACTTTATCCATGGGAGGTTTAATGCTCGTAGTCACTACTCGTACACTGGACAAGCGGGTTGGTGACTGCAGAGCCAATCCTTTTGCAACGATGACGCAGCTACCCGTTATCGCTCTGCAGAATTTAGGTTGGCTTGTTGGATGGTTATACCGCCATCGGTTGGTCGCCAGCGCCTCTTCCGTCAGTGGCACGGTGTACCGCGCGCAGGTGAGGTTGACATTTGGGGAGTCCTTTTGTTGTGTGTTCCCCTTTACACTCTTCTCTATTCTATTTTAATAATTATATACTTTTTTAATCTTAGTTTTTCAAGAACTGTATAATATCATCGCTTTTATCCCATAATATACACGCCATAGTGAAATGGCCCGTGAGCAGGCGTCGCTAACAAATGCAAATGATTCGGTCGGCGCGTGCGTCGGTCACCGCTTTCTACCTTATCCAGTATCTACCTGTCCGTGTATTGTTACTCTTGATTGTATTGTTGGTGGTTCTTCTTATGAGTAGTTAGAAGGTATTTTAGTGTGTGAAGGATTTGTAATCGTTTGAAAAAGTGTTTTAAATTCAAGACGAGTTGTTTTAACGTATCTCATTATCAAGCATCGCTTATTGAATGTGCTTTCTCTTTCTCACATTTTCCTTTTCTTTTCAACCTTCTTTGTGATGTTCAACTGAATGGACACCATTTATAAAGCTTTTAATTTAGTAAATGTATAATGTAGCTTCTTGAATGGATATAATGACACATACATAAACACACGCCTTCTTCCCATGGGGGTAGGCAAAAACTATAGAACGCCACATACGCCATAACCACAATAAATGATTTACTACAAATACAATGTACAGTACTAACATAATAATATTATCAAGAGACAAGCCCTGGCCACATTTCTCTCACACGAAGTGACCACAATGCTTGAATATTAAACTATATTCAGAGAATGCACAATGCTGTGACCGCTGTATCGTCGGCAGTTGCTTCCTGCTATGATTTTGCTATCGTTAAAAGTGGCTATGGAATAGCACTTTTATTCGATCGGAAAACTGTTCAATAATCGTCATCGTAGATGTTGCGTTGGGTGTAGGTCAATCGTAACATTTAATGAGTTATCGTAAGAAATACGGTTTTCATGTACTTTATTTTTTTATTATAATTTATTGTTTATTTTATTTATTATAGTTTTTTACCGCATCCTATAATGGGATTTATTTTGTAGGTGTGTCCGTGATGCACAGCGGGCCCTATCAGAATACCAGCGCTGCGGTACTGTTTTTTTTTTATTAAATATCGCAGCATCATGCTGAGGTAGGAGCCTTTTGGCCTCGCACAGGTCTTCTATTTTGTTTTTGTTTCACCATAGATGTTTTTTTTAATTTTTTAATGTTTTCATGATTTTGTTAGTTTTACATACATACATACATAAACTTACGCCTTCCTCCCACAGGGGTAGGCAGAAACTATAGAATTGTTAGTTTTATGTCCTTTTTTATTGTTGTATGTCCTGTGCGTCTCCCACATAAATATTTTTCTTTCATTTTCTTTCTTTCTTATAAATATCTATCATATATATCGCACCTTTAGAACGAAAACGACACAATTAAAAAAAAACGAAAATTGACTTATCGTCATAAAATGACTCAAAACGAAATTCTCAATCTAACGATAGTTCAAACATAGCCATATTCGAGCGGGAACAGGACAAAATTGTTATATCGGTCTTTTTCTTACGCGGCGACATGCGGGTCTGAGTCGGGGGGGAAACGACGCAGTTAGTATTGTGTTCGCATCGCTAAGTGCAGGACGTCACGCGTTCAGCCGGGTAGTGACTCAAAGCTTATTACGTCGTTTTCATTCCGAAACAATTGGTAAGTTCTCTTTCGATTTTTAGTATGGAAACGACCAATTTAGCTTTGTGATTGTTTTCTTCCGATTTGTAAGATAATATTAGTGACTTATTCAGGTTTGTGGCATTTTAATATTTAAGACACTTATAATTCCAATGACAGATTTAAGTTTGTGTCGTGTTAATATTAAATAACGATGAATGTTTTGGGACTAAATTTGACCTCTTAGAAATCAAGTCGTTTTTTTATTTATCAAAGTATTATCGTTTGTGGCTCATTAATTATTAGGCCATTTATTTATTTATTTCTAGATAAAAAAGGAGACGCATTGGTTAATGTGTCACTACACAATTACTGAGCCAGCAAGTTTTAAAATAAAAAGTCACTTACAAGATTATAAAATGAAAAGAAGGAAGGACATTATAATGGACAATGCATTAAAAAATATGAAAAATTACAAAGGAAACGAACCCGAGGTATGAACATGTACATAATATACAAATGTATACTGTGCACTTTACACTGTGAAGTTTTTATTTATTTTACATATTTTAACCATCACTGTGTTTATCTTTCGTCAGGAACAGCTGGATAGCAAAATGAAAGAGAATTTGTCTCTGAATTCCACAGATATTCTCAATTTTACAAAAGAAAAGACTGAGGGTAACAATTTTTATGTCATCGATAAGCTTGACTTGGTAAGCAATAACTTTAGTTTAGTTTGGTACAGACGACTGCGTGTCAGTGGAAACAGTTTGCCCTTGAAAGCGCCATTATTTTGTTATAATAAGAGCAATTTTCGTAGTCTAACAGTGTTACCACGGATGTGCTACAGTTGACCGTACCCACTTTAGTCTAACTTCTCACTAATGTTAATATTATTAACATTTTATCTTCCGCCAGGAATCGCCGGCTGCTAAAATGAAAAACCAAAAAGAAAACTTCAATCCAAATTCCGCAGCTACTGCAGAATTACTAATTAAAATGACAAACAGCGGCAATATTGCTGTCTTATCCGAGTGAACTTGTAAGTAAAATAATATATCAATTAGTATCTAGCAAAATAAAGTTACATACAAAAGAAAACTATCGTCGATTTTATGATTTCAGAAATCTTCAATCAGCATTGATATGGTACAGAACTTATCTTCTAATTCCTCATCATTCATTGAAAACTCCCCAGAGTGTACAAAGACGCGTGTAAATAGCAGCGACATTTTTAACTTCAGCCAGTCCACAGAAACGGTAAGTAAAAATGTGTCTATACCTTACTATAATATAATTATATCTTACTATAATATAATTATAATCTACTTTACTCATCTAGCGGTTTGGTTCTTTTTTCAGCAGCGGAATGATACTTCCGACAATGAGTCAATTCATAATCGAGACACACTCACCAGAAGACCAATTCAGGAAAAAAGAGTATCTTCTTCATCTTATTCAAGTTCATCTCGTTCAAGTTCCAGCTCCTCAAGTTCCAGCTCCTCAAGTTCTAGCTCCTCAAGTTCCGGTTCATCTTCTTCGAGTAACGCACAAAATGTGAAATCTAACGTGCGTACTTCTCATATTAATGCGGATGTCGCGAGTACCAGTCAATTAGCTACAAGAAGTGGTAGAGCTATCCCGAAATCGAATTATTGTATATCACCTATTAATGCTCCTGAAAGTGACCCCGATTTAAGTGATAGTGACCCCACGTTTTAAGACCCCATCGAAATTACAACGCGTCTTAGAAGTTTGTCATCTTCTTCGACAGACTCCATTTCACAACCTGAAGCACCCCAACATGACATACAACAACCTGAGATAATTAACGCCAATGAATCGAACAGGACTCAAAGAAAGTCAAGAAAAAGGCAGCGTAATCCCACATCATGGAAGCAAAATATAAGTAAGCTATTGCGCAACACTGGAAAATCTTACAATTCCCTATCGAAGTCTAGAAAAGAAGTTCCAGCCCGTTGTATGAAAATCCCATGCGCTCCATGTCGATTAAAATGTCCTGACCAAATTAATGAAGTCCAAAGGACTGCGATTTTTGAATCGTATTGGAACCTTGCAAGCATGGAACTTAAAAGATCCTTCATCAGTTCTTGCATGATGGAAGTCAAACCTAAATATAAATACACGAATGCTGAAAAGCCCAGAGCACCAAATAATGCGTTTTTCTTCACTGTTAACAATCAGAAAATTCGAGTTTGCAAAACGTTTTTGATAAACACTTTAGATATAACAGAAAGACAGATAAGAACTACAAAAGAAAAAAACAATGAAAACGGATTCATAGCTGAAGATCGAAGAGGAAAGCACAGTAATAGAAAGAGAATTGACGAGACCATTATAAAAGACATTGAAAACCATATCAATTCAATCCCAAGGATAGAATCACACTACTTAAGGGCCTCTACATCTAGGGATCATTGAAGGAGGCAGGACCATAAAAGATCTTTGGAGAGACTTCTCAGAAGTAAGAGATCCAATTAAACCCAGGGTAGACTACTAAAAGATCGATGTGATCTATGTTTGGAGTACGAAATGGCATCTGTAGATCACAAAGCAAAGCTGAAGGAAAAATTCGATATCCACTTAAAAGAGAAAGACCTTTGTCGCCTTGAAAAGAAGAACGATGGCAGAAACATTGGTGAAGGAAATATATGTACCCTATATGATTTGCAAGCAGTCATGCAATGCCCTTTGGGAGACTCGAGTTCTTTTTATTACATATCAAAACTCAACTGCCTAAATTTTACTATGGCTGAGCTGGCTCAGAAATCCGACAAAAAAACAAATAAAAACCAAAAAAGAGGACAGGAAGTTGAAGGGAACGACGGAGAAGATAGAATTGAAGAAGAAACTGTAGGCGCCTATGGGGATGTATATAATTACTTTTGGGATGAAAAACAAGGAAAAAGAGGGGCAAACGAAATAGGATCGTGCATATTTGAGTATATTTGAAAAATATCCTGAAAAACCACTGAACATAATTTTCTATTCAGATAATTGCTGTGGGCAAAATAAAAACAGGTTCATTGCATGTCTGTACTCGTATATTGTGTCCAACTTTCCAAATATAATGAGTATAACTCACAAATTTCTTATTCGTGGACACACACAGAACGAGGGTGACAACGTACACAGCCTAATTGAAAAGGAAGTGAAAAAAAACTTAAAATCTGGACCAATTTACACTTCTCATCAATATGTTGCCCTGATCAAAAGTGCCAAGAAGTCTGGAAAGCCTTTTAAGGTCCAGGAGTTAAATTATGACTTCTTTATTGATTTGAAGTCTCTACAAGATCAGTGGGGTTACAATTTTAATGAGGACGATGAGCGCAATCAGGTGTCTTGGAACGATATTAAGGTATTGAGATTCTTGAAAGAAGAACCTTTTGTGTTTTCCTTTAAAAGATCTTACACGCAAGAAAATTTTAAGCGTGTTAACATGAGAAACAAACGAAAACGAATGCCTAACCTTGAAGACGTCTCAATCCCGAATGTTTACACAAATAAAATAAAATTAAGTGAAAATAAAAAGAAGGGGCTAAGCGAATTGCTACGGAAAAATTTAATACTTGGTTTTTATATAGATTATTACAAATCTTTATTAGATGATTAAGATGACTGACTGATGTAGAATAGAAAGTTCCTAGTGAACGAAGATTTTATTTGGGTGGTTACTATTGATTTTATAGTCTATTATAATTATTGCAGAACTTACTTTTTGTTGCTAGTTGCTTTAATTTGAGTTTTACATTTACGTTTTCTTACGGGATTACAATATTTTTTCTAAGAAAGTTCCTAATGAACAAAGATTTTGATTTATTTTTTAAAGTTGTATTATTGAATTATTAACAATAAAAAAAATGTTTTAACATACTTTTGTAATGGAAAAGATCTCTGCTTATTTCTTTTTAAGTGTTTATTTATCATATCGTATTAGAATTTATTTTAACAAATTTGTATTATGTTTACCTACTAAGAAGAGTTCCTAATGAACAAAGATCTCGGTTAATTATTATAAGTGTTAATTTAGATTTTTAATGTTACTCTCAATGGATTATGCTTAACATAACCATTAAGACCAATTTCGTTTATGTTTAAATTCAAACATTGCCATTAAAAAATCTCATTTTTATTTTATTTTTTTCTGCTCCTATGACGCATTTTTCAATTTGCTATGCATAATGTGCTAGATATTAGGAAAAAACAGACCTAAAGCCACGTATTCATTAGTAAACATTTGTTGATAAACTGTTTATGACTAGCGTTAAACAAGTTTACAATAAACACATGTTTCTGAAACTTGGCCGTCCACACTTGTCAGTTGTTCACAGGATGTCGCCCGAGGTGATAAAGCTCTATGAGCATCGAAATTTGGTTGTTGGACCACGCTACCTCCATGTTTATAAACTCGCGCAAAACACGTCCACACCTGTTGACTTTTGTTTATATACTAGATGTTTCGTCTTGCTCTCCGCTCGTAGTGGGGAGCACTGCAACACGTATCATAAACAATGTTTCATCACCTATGTTTATGAACTGTTTATAAACTGTTTACAGAGATGATGAAACATTATGAAACATTGTTTATGAACAGTTTATAAACAGTGTTTATTAACAAATGTTTACTAATGAATACGTGGCTTAAGTCGGAAAACGTCAAAAAATTACATACTGTTCTAAAAACAAAAAAGGCGTAACTCTTAAACTTTCACATTTAAGACATTTTTTTCGGCCGAAAAAAGACTCAACTCCTAAACCGTCAAATTTATAGTGATATAAATTTGACGGTTTAGGAGTTGAGTCTTTTTCTCGGTCCAAAAATGACTGATAAAATAAATAACCTTTTTTTCTATATTATTCATTTTAATAATTATGTTTTTTTATGATACAATAATAGCTGAATGACTTTTTATAATTTGCAGCACAAACATAGTCACTGACTTAAATAATCACGAAATAATAGACGAAAGATTGCGGAGGTCTCAAAATTTTAAAACTTGTTTTGCTAATTTCCCAAAAGTTGCTTTTTTGAGTTACGTCGTTTTCGTCCTAAAGGTGCGATATATGATATCACGTCATCCTAGGACAAGCCCCTGTATCTTTGCATTGCACTCGTCTTTACAATGTCAATCATCCACATGGCTTGGTTAAAGTCGTTCTATAGACAAACTTTTTCTACTAAGATTATTTTGGCACAGGAGTCCTTTTGTGTCAGCCATGTCCATAACGTCCATTAGCGATATTAGGTAACCTCTTTCCATCACATTAAGACCAAACCTTCTTCATTCATCTGAACATTTTACGAAAAGGTAAAAGCAGTTTCTACCTTCACAACAATACCTTAACTTAAATTAGCATATATTTAGCAAAGTTTTGAGCTAAAATCTTCTCTAAGTTTCACCTAAGTTTGTCCAAGTGTAATGCTAATAGTCGGTAAAATTTGCATAGAGACTTTCTGTTGATTTAATATAGTAGCCTTGGTTTATCCGCCTTACTGCTATGCACGCCTGGTATCTCCCTCCGCAAGGTTTGTGATGTGCAAAGTGATTGTTTTTAAGCTGTTAATTATGAGAGTTATGAGAACTAGGTAGGTGTGGTGAAACTCAGAAACTTTAGCTGCAATTTTACGTCGTCTTACTGCTATGCATTCCTGGTACCTCTGCGAGGTATATGATGTGCAAAGTGATTGTTTCTAGTTGTTAAATAAGAGAGTGGTGATACACGAATGGTTTGATAAAATAATGTTTTTAACTCAGACTCGTTTTATTTGCAAATTAGCTGTAGAATGTACTCCACCGCTATTCTCATTGATTCCTCGTAAGGGGTTTGGTTGGATGGACCAAATAAATACCTTAGGCATCAGAAGAAAGAAATTATGAAGATTTTTATTGATGCCGCGTACTAGAATCTTACTTTCGATAATGAAAGTCACATTCTAGTAGGCAGTGTTGGCTACTGTACGTAAATTCATATTTCTGGCGTCATTTACTTCAGAAGTAGTAAGAAACTATAATTAATTAGGTATGTTCTCTAAAAGCCTGATATGTACATTACTCTTAAAACCTAATACCTTTATTTACCAACATAAATAATGGTTTTCTAAAGAATCCTCGACCTCTTAATTTGTTTTGTTGTTAAGATTCATATGTTTTTCTGCTAAGTCATGATGAGACTTTCACTTGGAAACTTAGATGTCAGTCGTTTTTGGGGTTTTTTGAGGTCATGGCCAGTACTAAACGGACTTTTTTTGTTTACTATCAATGAAAAGGAAAAGTAAACGGGTCGTCGCGTCGCGTCGTTTAATATTTTAAGTAAATAATGTTTGGTTTAGTCGTGTGTCAATGGCACTAGGAAGTGGTGAAGGGCGGGCATTTTTGGGGGACTGTCTTATGTAACTTTGACGTTCGAAAAGTGCTGTTTCTCAGCCTAGTTTGAATAAATGACTTTTGATTTTTGTTTTTTTTTTAATGTTTTAATATATTTTATTGATTTTCATTTACGGTTTTAACTCAGGCTTTGTCTGTGGTTTGAGCGACTGGTTTCGATCTGGAACGGCGTTGCAAATGTCAAATGTTAATCTGACTTAAATTAAGTTACAATGATTAATTTTATTTTACACCTAACTCCCATATTAGTACGTAGGTAATAGTTTAATAATATTATTTATAAGTCTTTATCATATCTCGGGACTGGGGTCCCGGAACTTTGCAAGGTATACGAGGGGCCGAAGCCGAAGCGATTTTAAGTGTTGAGGCACCAACCGACGATTATCCCTGTTTGCTCTATGCAAGTGCACCCAAGGACAACCACCGTTTGATGCAGGAGTATTGCAAAACATGAAAACAAAACGTATTGGGCTATGGGTTTGGGTGGCTATAGTGGATTAGTTACCTAGAACGATGGTAGGACTATGTCCCCTGCCTGATCAATGTTATGTAACACACGGATAAAATAGCAGGGGGTGACTTGCACACTCAATAATGGGCCCCCGGAAAGGGTCGCAAGCAAATAGTGACGTAGCGACGAGGGGGTAACACTTAAGAGGTGGAAGCTCTGTTCCTCGTCAGTGTTCTCTCCAGCAGGCCAATAAACTTCTCCCGGGAGAAAGGGTCCGTGAAATCGCTACTGCCCAACAGTACTCGTACGCCACATGCTGCCCTGCGGGTTAATGTATTTCTTTTGGTCTGGCTCCTCTCCCTAGACCTGTTTCGGCAAAGTAAACTCTTCCGGTGCAGACCTAGAGTTTGAAGCAGGCGAGCCCACCACGACGTTATCGTAGAGATACGGCGGTGGAGTTATTATTATTATTAGATGGCAATCAAACAGTCTGCCCACCTGATGGTACGAACATCTGTAATGCCAGAGGCATAGCAAGCGGGCATTGCCTAGCAGATACACTGCGGAAAAGACACGTGTCAGTAATTTTTGTTGCTTGTAATGCGACTATAATGATTACAAAAAACATACTATTTTTACCCGACAGCCTCAGGAGGGTAATGTTTTCGAGAGTATGTATGTATGTATGTATGTATGTCTATTTCTTTGGCACGCTCTGTAGCCTAAACGGCTTGATGGATTTTAACATATGAGGTGTCCTTAGATTTGTCTTAATTGTGGGAGTGACATAGACTATATAATATTTATAAATTGCATCTGCAAATACAAAAAAAAAGGAGGGGCAGTGTTTTTTTTTAAATTAATTGCAACAATATTGGTATCAAATAAAAGCTAGTAATTAGTAATTTTCATATATATATATTAATAAAACTAAAAAGCTTGAAATAAAATAAATTATTAAAAAACAAAAAACCCGACTGCTAAAACACATATCTGAAAAGGGAAAAACAAGCGTTATAATCTATATAACTTTGGTCTTGCAGGCGGGGACAGTCGAATAACCTGAAATATGGTGTAACTTTTGATTGTCCCCGCCTGCGATACCAAAATTATATAGATTATAATGCTTGTTTTTCCCTTTTCAGTTATGTGTTTTAGCAGTCGGGTTTTTTGTTTTTTTTAATTAAAAGAATCATATGTGACAATCCGCGGCTAAAGGTACCTTATGGACGTTTATAGTTTCGAAGATATTGAATGTTTTGTAAATTTTGCAAGAAATATAGATTTCTTTTTATTGCTTTGTTCGAGGTGACTGAACTTAAAATATCTGTTTCTCGAAATTGCACAATTTCGAATATAATTTAAAAAAAAATATATCTCCGTAACAAAACATCGTAGGAGGTTGATCTTTTTTGATATCTACAGCGTATTAATCGCAGATTACTAGCGTATGCATAACTCCATATCGACCACAAGGTACCTTTAGCCGCGGATTGTCACATATTATCTCTAAATCCCACAAATTTAATAGCAATAACAAGAGTTACAAAAACTTACATCACATCATAATAGAGTAGTTTCATTAGAAAGTACGTATAACTATCCCACGATTACAATGTACCTTTCTTTAGAGGGAACGTAATCATTAAACAATGATGTTCTTTTAATACATCACTGACGATTCCGTATTATCATCGGCATTGGGGTCGGCTTTCAGTCTACCTAGATTTTACCTTTGGAGACAGAAAAAAGACCGGACCGATGACCTTAAAAAAGTGGCTGGGACAGACTGGATGCGGAAGGCGGAGGACAGGGTGTTGTGGCGCTGGCTGGGAGAGGCCTATGTCCAGCAGTGGACTGCTATAGGCTGAGTTGATTGATTGATTGGTAGATAGAAAAACGAGCAGTGCGGGATTCTTATACGATGGAAGGTATAGGGACAACCAATAGGCACGTGCTTAGTGAGTGTTATCAATTCGTACGGATTTCAATAATATTGTATTCATACGAAGTAATCAACACGTAACAACGAAGTAATCGCGGGCAGGCATTTTGATGCAAGCTAGTTGCATCAAAATGCCTGCCCGCGATTACTTCGTTAGCACTTAGCATTCTTTATGACTTTTTTTTCTTTTTGCTCGGCTCCTAATAATCCTAACATGATGTTAAATAGCATATAGCCTTCCAAAAGAATTAGGCTATTCAATTAAAAGAAGAGTTAGCGATTTCAAACATACACACATACATACTCTTCAGCTTTATTATAGTACAGATAAATAAACTCACGCAATCTTCCCATGGACCCCCATGAGGCCTGAACTACAGAACACCACCTGCTACGATCCCAGGGCTCTTACAATTTCCATAATACGACGTCGTATCATGGAAATTTACGACGAGCAACGAGCCACGATGCACGGCTTGACGACGTCGATACGGTGCTGCAGTTAATCTCGAATAATGGACCGCACTAGCCGCACAAGACTATTCTCCTCCTAAAAGAAACAGAAACACAGAAAATAGCACGACGCGACGTCGTACCGTGTTTTGTAAGAGTCCTCTTTTTTTTTTTGGATAGGAAATTATCAAATAACTTCTCCAGCGGGAGGTTGTGTCAGACTCTTACTGACTAATAACCACCCGTGTTCCTTCCGTTGCCTGTGTTGCCAGAGGCCTCGGTAACCCTTTCGTACTTTCCCGCGACCCCGGCAGGCATCGACACTTGTGCAGCCATCTCTTTGAGGCGCGCGTGGAACAAGCCCTAACATACTCCTTTTGCTTCGTTTACGTTCATACATCTGGTCATACACGCACGCCGGTTACAAGTACTATGCACCTGACCTTTCTGAAGAACAGCACCAATAATGTCACTATGTCCTCCTAGGGCACGCCCTCTCGGCATTACTACTCACATCTGCCTTGTAAATACTTTTTTTTTATCTTTCACAATAAGATGGATAGGCATGTTACAAATAAAATATACTTATTTCTTCTTCTCTTGAATTGGCACGAAATAAATAAATTCCTGACGTGTTGAAAATATTGGCTCGTTAATAATGAAGAATTCACTGGAGTATTCTGGCATGTGCTAGCTGTCACTTTGTGTATTAAATGGTGATATTTATTGTGTTTATTGTATTGTAGGCGATGCAATATGTCGAGGGGGGTGATGACTGATCTTTGCGTTATGCTCGTGAACGGGTACTGTTTGTGGTGACGGATCGTCTTGCTGATCATGGTTTTAATTGTTATTAGTAATTGTTTATTTATTTTACTTCGATGGGGCTAGTTTATCATTTCTCACTTCTAGCTACAGCAATTGCCTTATGTAAGCGGGCACGCCCTTTATGCCTGGAGGCTTTTATTTAGGTATTAAGTTCTATTAACGTTTTTTTATGTTGTAATTTTTATCTGCTTGAGTACAGTTTGTTCATTGTTTTGTTGGTATACTGGCGCGTGCTAGCTAACATATGGCAAGTGTGTAATTTAATCCAATGTTTTGTGTTTCGTAATGTTAATTATTTTGCATACGATTTGTATAGAATCAAGTTTATATAACTAAACAGACAGACGTGCTGCTGGGGAGTTTGTTCCACCACTTTTTCTTCCCAGCTAAAGCACTAGGAAGTGGTGAAGGGCGGGCATTTTTGGGGGACTGTCTTATGTAACCTTGACGTTCGAAAAGTGCAGATTTTCAGCCTAGTTTGAATAAATGACTTTTGATTTTGATTTATACTGTTACGCTTATTATTATATATTTATTATCCACTTATATAAATCGATTATTGAACTAAACGATCACCATTACAATAAATAAGACCATTTTATTACACAAAGTGACCGTTTACTCCACATGTTTCCATGTCATGTGTCATGTCATGTTTACTCCAGTGAATTAATAATTTGACTTTATGGGCTGACTGTCTTGGAGAATGTTTTAATACAATGCACACATTGATACAATACCTACAACTTTTAAACCTTAAACCTAGTTCTTAACAGGAGCTTTCTAAAACCTTCAGAAATAAATAATATTTAAGGAGTACCTACGCAAAATGGCACGCGTCCAGTTTAGAACCAGCCCAGCATAGCGCTCAATGTCATCACATCCCTTTACAAGGAACATAATTGCGTAGGTAAACATCCCAGCGCTGATATTTCGCTAGACTCGTTTTCTCTTATACTGATCGTTATTTCCCCACTACCGATCGTTATTTCTCCTGACAAAGGTTATTCTGTTTATATGTATGTATCTACGTATCTATTCTTGCATTGTATAGTTATTTTCGTGTTATCTATCCCTTAAGTTGCACCTGCCATGTATCTTCTCTGCATCACCTTAAGGTAGACTGGTAGAAAATGCCTCAGGCATTAAGTCCGCCTTTGTACGTTATTTTTTTTTTTACTTGTGCATAAAGTTTTATTAAATAAATAAATAAATATTTAAGAATAATGTAGGTTATTGCTGCAATTCGACGTCGTTGCTGCACGTGTGACACCATAGCGACCGAAACTTCAACTGTGCTGTACTTAGACGGATCAGTGTGGATCGGTTGGAGCATGTCGGTGTGACGCGGCGGAATCGCAAGAAAAGTTAAGTTCGTCCAGACGACACGATCCATGATCCTTGCCTCATGCTCCCGGATCGTGGATCGCAGGAATTGGCGATCCATTTTGGATCGTCTGGTGTGGATCCGGCTAATAACGTCAATCCCTAGCGATCCGTAGCATCAGGTGGAAAGACAGTTCACTGAAGTTTTCACGGTGAAGATACCGAATACACCGACAGGCCCTTAAAACGTAGTCCTGACCCTCACCATTTAATAAGTAAGAGAATTACGAACTTCTAAAACAGTAAGTAACTAATACATTAATATAAAGAAGATAACTTTCGAGGATATTAAAAAAGCATTTACGGAACGAAAGTCACGCTTAAACTAAGTTTGTTGGGCGACAGGTCATGAATTACATAAGTTTTATCTTTGCCTTATAAGCTCTCGTTAAGGCACTTAAATGCTGCCATTTGGAGCTTAACCTAAATAATGTTGTATGGTTAAGAAATATGGCAGAGAGAGCAGTGGTAACGGCCCCACTTACAAATTGTAGGGCGTAAGTTCGAACCCGGACAGGCGTTTTACTTTCTGTAAATAATTTCATCACCATTACTCAAAACGGTGAAGGAAAACATCGTGAGGAAACTGGCATGTCCAAAAATTCGAAGACATGTGACATCTACCAACCCGCACTGGGCCCGTGTGGTTGATTACGGCCCACTCCCTCTCACAGAGAGGAGGCCTGTGTCCCAGCAGTGGGAACATTATAGGCTGCTTATGTAAATAAATATTTGATGAGATAAATCAATGACTGCTAAAATCAGTCTCAGACTAAGGGTCTTCAACCAGTACGTCTTGCCCGTTATGACATACGTTGCCGAAACGTGGACACTGATAGTCCACAAATCTCTATGCTCAGAGTTTCCTTAAAGGACAATATCAGAAATAAAATTATGCAGAAAAGAACTAGAGGATAGATTTGGTGAAGGAGACGAGTCCTGTAATGAGGACCGCGTACAGGCAAGCGTAGTGTGGGACACCCCCCAGCTAGATCGACCGTCGACCTTAAGAAGGTGGCTGGGACAGACTGGATGCACAAGGTGGTGGAAGACAAAGTTTTGTGGCGCAGCCTGGGAGAGGCCTATGTTCTGCAGTGGACTGCGATGGGCTGAGTTGATTGATTTTTAGGGTTCCGTAGTAAACAAGGAACCCTCATAATTTCGCCATGACCGTCTGTCTGTCTGTCTATCCGCCTCACTGTAACTCAGAGACGCTTAGTACAAGAAAGCACATATTAATCACGCCAACAGTGCTAAAATAAAATCCAGAAAAAAAATTTTTTTAGCGTACCTCCTTGCACGTAATGTGAGGATGATTTTTTTTTTTTTCTCGCCTACCCAGTGGTGTGGGTTAACGTTAGATAGGCCGTTCAAAAATATTGCAGGTGTGGATACCACTTTTCTATTCAATGATCCACTTGCTAAATATTAAGCGTCGAGTCGAGTGTCCCCCCCCCCCCCCCCGCCAGCTAAACGGTTTTTTTATGGAGATATGAAAAAAATCGTGGCAGTAGTACATATAAAGAAATTAAACGGGAACCTATCACGGTTAAGTAGGCTTTACAAGTTAACGAGTTATAGTTCACCAACTTAAATTTGCAGTTGGAGAATTGACCGTGGCATATACCGATGTATGCGAGAACACGTTTTTCAACTACAATGTTAAGTTTGTTTTTGGAATAAATTCAATGTAGACCTACACTGAAAAATAATTAACATTTTGACCGTCAAACGTTACCGTCGTCGTGACGGTCAAATGTTAAATTTTGCAGAGTATAAGGAACTTCGTTCCAATTATGTATAACTTTTTTCATATATTATGTTACCTTCTTGATAGTAAATATCAAACTTGAAACTATGGTTACTTTTCTAGTTAATTTCACCACAGGTTCTAATCTAGTTTAACCAAGGTTAAATATAAATGAATTAGCTTTGAAAGGTTCATATTGAACTTTACAGAATAGTACATACATGGAAAGATATTTACAAGGCAGATGTGAGTGGATACGCCGGAGGGGACGCCCCAGAAAGACATATAGTGACCTCATTGGTGATGTTCTTCAAAAAGGTCAGGTGCGTAGTACTCGCAACCGGCGTGCGTGTATGACCAGATGTATGAACGTAAACGAAGCAAAGGGCGTATGTAAGGAGCGTAGCAGGTGGCGTTCTATAGTTTCTGCTTACCTCCATGGGAAGAAGGCGTGAATTTATGTGTGTAAATGGAAAAATATGGGACTGAAAATAACTTGCCTGATGAGAATGTTTCAAACTTAACTCAAACTCAAAGCATTTATTTCAATTAAACCATTCACAGGCACTTTTGTATTGTCAAGTAGTCGGTCAGTCAGAAATATGAGGCTAATATGAAGCTAGTTGCCCATTACAAAGCTTAGTAGGTTCCTGTGGAGAAGAATGGGCAAGACACTCCTTTAAATTATATTTTTACGAAAAATATTGGTTACATCATTAATGTTGAATTTACAATTAAGTATATGTGAGAACGATGTTAAAAAGACGTGCACGTTAAAAGCGTCCAGAGTTCAACAAAAAGATGAAAAACTTGAAAATAACTCGCAGAAAACAAGTAAGTATTAGCTTTAGATCTGCCTCACAAACTAATAGCATATTTGAGGATAAACCCTATTCATAAACTCTCGGGCTGAAGCCTGAATTTAATAATAATACCGTATATGCAAGTTTGACAGAAGCATTCCGAAATCAGTATTAATCAGTGATTGGCTGGCATTTTGGACATAAATTACACGTCTGATAAAGTTTGATAGCACATATACAGCGTGTATCAGATATGTGTGGTCAATTATGGGTGTGGTACAGACCATCAAATTGAAGAACTTTCTCCAAGGGACCAACATCGTAATCGCGAAAAAATCATCAGCTGTCTCATACAAAACTTCAATACCTCATCATCATCATCATCTATCTAGCCTTTTTCAACTATCTTGGGGCCGGCTTCCAGTGCGGCAACTGGGTTGTGGAGGTCAGATATCTGATCACCACAACCCAGACTTTCGGGCTTCTGACGACCCGTAACGACTGTCAAAGATCCACGAATGACAGCCGGGACCAACGTTTTAACGTGCTTTCTGAGGCACGGACTTGACGGACGGTCTTGGTATGGAAAGATGGTCACCCATCCACGGAAAAACTGCGGCAAGCGTAGCTTAACCAGATCGATAGACCCGTGCGGCTATTATTACTTAGCCACAAGCCCCTCAAAACTTCAATACCTACTCGACCCAAATGGGAGAGCTGATTATTTTTTCGCGATAATTAAGATGGACCCTTGGGAAAGTTGTTCAGTTTGATGGTCTGAACCTAGCCCTTAAATTTATGACCACGCAATTCTGATACACACTGTATATTAATCACAAAGCATTCTCTGCATGCAAGCCTATACAGTTATGGTTTCTCGATTTAACATAAAATATAGTATATGACACTCAGGGATAAGATAGTTTCCCATTAGGGAAAGAATTTTCAGAATCGGATCAATGGTTCCGAAGATTATCCGTACATAAAAACAAACAAATTTTAACTTTAAAGGTACTGGTATAAATAAGATATCAATACAAGTGTTTTCCTCTAATTAGTAGGCAGAGGTGTTTAGTACACCCACATTTCACCAGTTAGGTTGGTTTTAAACTCCATGTAAGGTAGCGACCCTTTTGCCAAAATAAGCTAAAGAAAAACGGAAAGAGAGACAAAATTCAAACTTTGGACTGCTACTGGACATTGTCGGTTATGATATCTAATAAAAAAACTCCATAACATGTTGATTCACCCGGGAATTTAACTCAGTCATTTGTTTGCTACCTTGAATTAAACTAGAAAACGTGGTTGAGATAATTATGACATCTCATTATCAGAACTTCTTATGCATCTTTATGGCGCCAGTATATTTTTTATAAAATAGGCTATTTAAAAAAAAACACCTTGCAGCGTTATTAATAGAAATATGTTATTATTCAGTACAAGATTTCTTACCGATAAGTTTACTAAACAACTAATTTAGTTTTTATAATCTATACAGATGTACGAAATTTGCATGCATTGCATTTTGGAGTCTGGGTTTGTGCCTGGTTGATGGCAATAGGCTCGCCCCCTATTAAATAGGACTTAAACATAACTGGCGAAATGTGGGTGTTCTACAGGTACACCTCTGCCCAACCCTTCGGGGAAACAAGGCGTAATGTTATGTTATGTTTCCTGGTGTCGCCCTCAGGCGTCGGAAAAACGACGCCTGAGGGCGACACTGGGGTCTGAAACGGATAGAATGGACATGGATTCCATACTAACTGAAACAACAATGTTTGTACCTACATTCATTGCAAATAAATATATTTATTATATTCTATCTACCAGCTTACGTAGCAACCGCACTGCACCTCAAATAAATGGGGTATTTGACTGTTCTTTTTAAATTTGATTTTCGAAACCTAGAAAAAAATTAAGCAACAGTAAAAAATTAAGCAACAATAAAAAATTGTTTAAATATCTACTAAAATGTCGAAGTTGTTTGCGTTTTAAAGTCTATGCTAGACAGAAACAGCACTATGTACTAGCATCTGACGTCACAACACAGGACGTAGCAACTTCGCGCCATTTAGTACAATGATCGTTTTGTGTGACAAGGATAGAAGAATAATTTCAATTTTTTCACTTGTTTTTTTCACAAAACGTCTCCTTTCAGTAACATATTTAAAATAAGTATTAATTCATGTATTTCTTTGATAGTTAATCAAATACCCTATTCCAATTATCTTCCATTACGCACCCTTCCTATATTTACTTAATACATAACAAACATTTATCTGCGTATAACTTGGCTTTGTCACACAATATGGCGTCGAGACAATTAACATTATATCACATGTTGGCAGCCCCGTTAAACGTTGACACCCAAAGATATAGTACAAAATAGATGGTTACAGAAGGCCGGCTCCATCAAAATCAATCTGCCTAGCCTTTCCCCAACTATTTGTAGTTTCCAGTCTAACCGGTTGCAGGGGAATACCAGTATTTTACATAGAGTGACTGCCTATCTGACCTTCACAATTCACTTACTGGGTAACACGATACCCCTTGGTAAGACTGGTTGTCAAGCTTTTGGGCCTAATGTGATTTTCGAGCCACGACCCCTCGGTCTTGGTATGTAAAGATGGTCACCGATCCACAGACCAACTGCGGCAAGCGTAGCTTAACCTGATCGATTGACCCGTGCAGGTTATTACCTAGCCACAAGCCTCCCTAGAGACCCCCTCCATATATGTGTTGGATGGTCACCCATCTATGGTTCGACTGCGGCAAGCATAGCGACCCGTGCGGCTGTAACGTAGAAGCAAGTTTCATAGACACGTACGGCTGTAACGTAGAAGCGAGTTACATAAACACGTACGGCGATCTTAAACCATCTCAAACGAATGCCAGTCGCGAGTACACGTGCACTCACTGTACGTGAAGCATGTCTGTGTGCGTGCGTTTTCGCCTTTTGTATGGAGTCGACCTTCTGTATGTATCTATTCTGTGGTATTACACCCAAATATTAAGGGACGGGGTTTGAGCCAAGACATTAACATCGGCTTGTATCTTGTAGAACATATTCTACAAGATACAAGCCGATGTGGGAAGGGAATATTCGAATAATGAGGTCAGATTTTGTGCTTGTTTTTGTCAAGAGTCTCTTCTGCAGGCAGTGGGATAAGTTAGGTCTAATTAATTGATACTTATTGACACTTATTTTTAAATGTCACAGCATCATGCTGATATATGAGCCTTTTGACCTCGTACAGGACTTTCTGTTTTTATTTAAATTATACTTTGATTTTTTTTTGACGTGACAGCGTCTTATAAATCGACGAACCCAGGTGCACACACGAAAAAGTGTCACGTTCCGTCTGAGCCAAGTGTGCAAGCGAGAGCGCGGAACTAGCGATAGAGAGGCACGATCGGCCTAAGCGTTCGGCTTGTGACGCATCTCTCTCTGGTTATCACGTAAAATTATCGTCCGTAAACCGACTTTACAGACAACCAATTTGTTTTTTACTTTTATGTTTCTATGAGTGTGTTTAAATTTAATTTGCGATCTATCCAATAAATACTTTTTCTTTTTTTCTTTCTTTTCTACGACTGTAACATATACAAAGATGGGAGATTTTACCTAGACCCATATCAAGTGTTGACTAATGAGATAAAATAACATAACAAACATCACACCTTGTTTCCGCGAAGGGTTGGGCAGAGGTGTACCTGTAGTACACTCACATTTCGCCAGTTATGTTTAAGTCCCATGTAATAGGGGGCGAGCCTATTGCCATCAACTGGGCACAAATCCAGACTCCGGGCTGCTACTGAGAAATTCCAGATAGAAAAACCCAATAACACTTTGCCCGACCCGGGGATCGAACCCAGGACCTCATGCTCAGCAGTAGCCTCATGCTCAGTACTAGACCAACGAGGCAGTCGAGGATGAGATAAAAGAATTATTGTTACGATTACTCCGAGAGGCAAACACGCTTCAGTAAGTTAATAAATTAGTTTGGTGCGTTTTCCTCTGAACACTCTGCTATTGTAGGCAGAGAACAATATGTCAGTTATCACTTATCACATATTGCCAGCCTCCACACGACACGTAAGATAGAACTGGCAAAGACTCTGACATTTTACTCAGGATTGTGAATCATAGGCAATGAGTACAGGAGGAGTATTCTGTACAAATCTCACCCTGAAAACGTAGGTGAAGTGAGCTTATAAAGGGAGCTGTCACACTGTTGACAGATCACTTCAGCTAAGTTTTCACGGTGAGATTTGTACAAACTGGCTGTACTACGAGTATAGCCTGTCTGTACAAATCTCACCGCATTATACGCTGATAAATGTTTGTTATGTATAAAGTAAATATAGGAAGGGTGCGTAATGGAAGATAATTGGAATAGGGTATTTGATTAACTATCAAATACATACATGAATTAATACTTATTTTAAATATGTTACTAAAAGGAGACGTTTTGTGGAAAAACAAATAAAATCAGTGGAAATATTGAAACCTCTTTTGAAATTATTCTTCTATCCTTGTCACACAAAACGATCATTGTACTGAATGGCGCGAAGTTGCTATGGCTCTCCTGTGTTGTGACGTCAGATGCTAGTTGTGCTGTTCCTCTCTAGCATAGACTTTAAAACGCAAACATCTTCGCAATTTTTGTAGATATTTAAACATTTTTTTTACTGTTGCTTAATTTTTTTCTAGGTTTCGAAAATAAAATTTAAAAAGAACAGTCAAATACCCTATCTAGTTGGATGCAGCTCGACTGCTGAGCTGGTAGATAGAATATAAAATATAATAAATATATTTATTTTCAATTAATATAGATACAAAAATCGGTTGTTTTAGTTTGTAAGCTCAATGGCGCCGATTCCCTTGTTCACAAACTAAACTAAATTTAAGTTCAGTGCATCTTTTCTTTCTATTTCATTAAGAAAAGGACAGAAGATAAATTTTAGTTTAGTCCTGTCAAATTAATCAGCGCCTGTCACTACTCTATACAAGTTTAGACGTGATTAAAAACTTGCCTACTAAAATTACGTCAATTTACGTCAAGCGCTGATTAATTTGACAGGACTAAACTAAAATGTATCTTCTGTCCTTTTCTTAATGAAATAGAAAGAAAAAGATGCACTGAACTTAAATTTACTTTAGTTTGTGAACAAGGGAATCGGCGCCATTGCCTATGATTCACAATCCTGAGTAAAATGTTAGCCTCTTTTCCAGTTCTACGAGATCTTACGTGTCGTGTGGAGCCTGGCAATATGTGATAACTGACATACATATTGTCTACTGTCAGCAGTAGCAGAGCAGAGTGGAATAGGTGAGTGGAGTTTTCTTTGCTTGGTCTCTTGTATGGGGAGATCCACCATTATTATTTATTTCGTGATTTCAATACACCACTGTTTAGTGGTGTGCAGAAATCATGCCAATTTTCATCGATGTAGTGATAGTCTCCGAGTAAAATGACTGTGTCTCATCCGGGCGGATGGACTGACGGACATGACAAAACTATAGGCTTCCGTTTTTGCCATTTGACAACGAAACCTTAAACGTAAAATAGAACCTATTAGTAATGAGCAAAATTGTTTAGAAGTTTGCTGTTCCCTAAAACCGAGGCGGTTCTCAATATCAACAACAAGCAAATTATAAAAAAAAACTTGACTACAAAAACACACTACTAAAAAAAATGGATTTGCAGGTATAAATTACACTACTCGTATTTCAGGTTCTTGGTTTATCGCCTGCGATACCAAAATTCTGTAGATTACAATGTTTATTTTTCTCTTTTTAGTAATGTATTTTTGCAGTGGGTTTTTTTTGGTTTTTATTAAATAATTTGCTTTATTTCAAGCTTGTTTAATTGTATTAATATAATATATATATTTGGAATCAAATCATTACTAATTTGATAAGTACCAATATTTTTGGAATTAATAAAAAAAAATACCCCCTCATTTTTTTTGTTTTTACAGATGCAATATATAAATATTATATAGCCTATGTCACTCCCACAATTAAGACAAATCTAGGAACACCTCTCATGTTAAAATCCACCAAGCCGTTTAGGCTACAGAACATGCCAAAGAAATATACATACATACTTTCGAAAAACATTACCCCCCTTCCGGGGCAGTGGGGTAAAATAAATAATTACACAAGAAATTGATAACTATCGATTACGCTTTGGTAAATAAATTACAGTGTGTTGCTATGCCAATGAGGTAGGTACTTCTATTCTTCTAAACAACCATATATATAGTCAGTTATTTCCCCACATTATGCTTCTAACTAATATAACCAAGGCCAAATCTTCAAAGCAGTTTGTGGTGCTAACATTGTTATGTCACTTACCACATAGTGCCCATCTCGTCTGCCCATCTCAGTTCACTTGGACACAGTGTAACTAATTACAGAGGTTCAACGGGAGCGCTGTCTTTGTAACTGGGCAGAGCTTAATGTCCCGAACTGACATATTGCGCTTCATGGCATATATAAGAACAGAAGGATTTTATTGAGAAACTTATTAGAACATTATGTATTATCCTACAGACTTATAATCTATAGGTAAAAAATAGGTAATCTCTGTAAGACATTACGTCACACAGAGTGTTAGAGATTTTACACTGTGACACGGCACACTGATTTGCGTTATTATGAGCGTACAGGGAAGCATTTGAGTGAGGGTGTCGGTCAGTTAAATTTGCTAGGGAAAGGACAGTTGTATTAGCTGATTATATCTAACTTATTTCAGTGTATATTGTCTGTGTAATGTGTGTGTTGATTAATTTGTCTAGTGATGCAAAAAGGACGACTTATTCCTTAAACTAGTGAACACGTAAGCTTATTCCTTCGGGGAAACAACAGGCATGAGCCATATTTTGTATGATTTTATGATTTTGTAATGTAATTATGTTATCTATAAGGAGTTTTCTTAGCTTAAGCATAGGTAAGCTAAAACATAATGAATGAATTAATTAATTTAACTTAAGCATAGGTAAGCATCTACCAACCCGCACTAGGCCCGCGTGTTGGATTACGGCCCGCCCCCTGTCACACAGAGGAGGCCTGTGTCCCAGCAGTGGGAACATTATAGACTGATTATGTGATGTATGTATGTGTATAGGTAAGAAAAATAATTTTGATATCAACAATTTCAATCACCGACTTAAAAAGCGCGATGATTACCGCCAAGTCTGTCAGAAATGTCTGTCTTTTTATCCGTATTATAGCGGTCTTAGGGAAGTCCTTGTCCAAGATTTTGTTATGAATATATCTGAAAATTTCACCTCATACACTTTACAAAATTCTTTTATTTTACTATGCCCTAGAGAAAAGGTAAAGTTATCACGCAAGTTTCAAAACAAAATTTATGAAATTCCTGTTTGCAGAGCAAAAACTGTGTAACGTTTGTATAAATAATAAAACAGTGTTACAGTGTCTGTAACAGCAACAAGTTCTGTACAAATTCGTTCTTCTTTTACGCGGTATTTATTATTCATTGTATGACGGTGTTTGGGATAACCACCATTTAGTTTTTGCCTAGGATATGAAGAAAATATTAAATCAATAAAGAAATCGGTTGGCATGGTATGGGCATGTGATGCGGAGGAATGATTAAAATGTTGTGAGGAAAGTCTTAAGTATGAATGTTGATGGCTGTAAGAGTAGGGGAAGACCAAAGAAACGATGGATGGAATGTGTCAAAGATGATATGGCTAGAAAGGAGGTGACTACCGAGATGACAACTAATAGAGAAGTATGGAAGAAAGGGACATGTAGCACCGACCACAAATAAATTGGAATAAAGGCAGGAGAATGATGATGATTAAATCAATAAAGATGGAAAAAGTAAATAAGAGAATGTTTGAGAATAAGTAATTAATTTGTTGTGGTTTTCAATAGTAGAAAACAAATCGAGTGAAAATATTTTACACACAGCGTCATTGCTATTAGTTATAACGATATCAGCCGAACTAGGGGTGTAAGTGAAGGGACAAGGCTACACAGCTTAGACAACAATAACTCAGTATTGACCCTCACACAGACACAATGCGTTTTGTTGGTTTTCAGCCAAGTTTTATTAATTATTGGTTTCGATGCGATATTTTTAATGGAAAGGGCTATGCTTGGAGTTTCCCTACGTGATCGAATCACAGATTATAAAGAGATCCGCAGGCGAACCAAGGTTACCGACATAGCCCGAATAATTGCCAAACTTAAGTCGCAGTGGGCAGGGAACATTGCTCGCAGAACTCAAACTCCAAGCATTTATTTCAAATAAACCATATACAGGCACTTTTGAATTGTCAAGGGGTCGGTCAGTCTAAAAGATGAAGCTAGTTGCCCATTCCAAAGCATAGTAGGTTCCTATGGAGAAGAACGGCAAGAAACTCCACGGACACTCTTTTAAATTAAAATATTGATACAAAAATATTGGTTACATCATTCGTGTTGAAATTATACATGTGAGAACAATGTAGAAAGGCGTGCAAGGTGTCCGTAATAAAAAGAAAAAAACAATTAAAAAATTAAAATAAGCCGTGGCTGCTAAGAAATTACCAGTCCCTACTGCCGGGGCCCGTTCACGAACATTGCGCATGGATCAGCACTATTCAGCTCAACCATTTTGAAGGGAACTTAATGATCCAGAACAGATAGACGTAGCGTTGGAAGGCCTCCTACAAGGTAGACTGATGACCGCCGCAGGAATCTGTTGGATGCGGGAAGCTCAGAGCCGGTCGAGGTGGCAGTGCTTGGGGAGGGTATTCAGCTAGCAGTGGATGTGTTTTGACTTTTCATCATCAGATGATGATGCAATATTTTTCATCATAGTATGTGATATTCTCCGACACAGTTAGGAAATTGAAAAATTGATAAATACAAAACTATTCAAGAGCCTCTTAGAATAATAAAACTCAGCTTTTTAAAAAAATATAAAATAATAATGTTACATACATTCAAACTATTATTATTATTTATTTATTTAAAAAAAAGCTATTTTGTAATTTTCTTTTTGTTAATATGTAAAACACGAAAGCCCAAAAAAGAAAACTTACAGTCAAATATTTTATAAAACCTACGTCACCGTCATAATTAAATTCTTAAATAAATATTTAGTAACCGTAAAATATAATATTTTGATCCTTGATTCCAATTTAAAACACACGGAGAGCCCAAATGAAATGATTAAATCCTATGTAAACCCAAGGGTTTACATAGGATTTAATCATTTCATTTGGGCATTTCATTTGGGGGAACCCTTGAACCTTATAGATTGTTTTAACAATAAAAGTATCCAAAGCTTATTAAATAGGCACACCTGATTTAGTATTACGTTCGTTCAAATAACATATTATTTCAGTAAAACACGACGTATTAAAATTAAATAGATAAATTCAACATTTAATTCAGAATCACTTCAATATTTGTTGGTGACAATGTAAACTTATAAACTAGTGTTAGTAACATTTATTTTAAGCTGCTGATCCTGGGGAATGTCTACTTGACTGCGTGCAGTCGTATCCAGCTCTCCAGGATCGGAGAGTCCCACCTATCAGCCATCGTTCTTACACATACATATATAAGAATAGAGTTGGGGCTGGTGCGAACACGGCGTAGCAGAGATGCGCATCTCTTGCGCATGATGGCCGAAAAACTATCAACATCTGCGTCGGCAAATATACCGGACGGACGGCCGGACGTTACAAAAACGCAGCAGCCCCATCACCGACAGGAACGTGTTGTTATATTGTGTGCGCAGGCCACTATATGCCCTTTGCGTAAAGTTCACCCTCAGGCTGCGGGGTCGCGGGAAGGTACAAAAGGGTTACCGAGGCCCCTGGCAATACAGGCAAAAGAAAGGACACGGGTGGGTTTTAGTCAGTAAGAGTCTGACACACCCTCCCGCTCTGGCCAGAGCGGGAGAAGTTATTTGATAATTTCCCACTCCAAAAAATAGGCTGCACGTGTAAAAGGATTGGCAGTAGGCTTTCATAATTTTTTTTTTTCTAAACTTTTGTAACTAAATAATTCCTCATTAAAATGTGACATCGTTCAATTTTTAAATAATATTATATAATTGTTATGATTTATTTTGAAATTTTAATTATGCATGATTTTCAAACATCTTTTTATTTTTAATTTTATTTTTTTAGATACATGCACACCATATTTGTACGCCTCCTGGCATAACATAGCGTTCTGTTCACCAAACTCAAGATCTGTATTTCTTTACTTACTTGTGTTAACAAATAAAAGTGATTTGATTTGATCATCTGCCTAACCTTGTCAACTATGTTGGCGTCAGTTTCCAGTCTAACCGAATGAAAACCAGTATTTTACATGGAGCGACTGCCTATCTGACCGCCATAACCCAGTTACTGGGTAAACACGGTACAGCAGAACTGGTTATCTGACTTTCGGGCTTCTGACTACCCGTACCAATAAAACGTTGTTATTTTTCTTCTTGAATTAATGCAACTCGTTTAAAACTAAACACATTAAATTGTCGCTTTGCAGAATCCTAAGACAATGAGAATCTTTACAAAAAAAAAATCTTTTTCCACTTTCATGGCTACACTAACTAGGGAATAATGTGATGTGAACCATTTTCACTTAGATTTAGTGGTCAATACCCTATGTTAGTTGGTTATTTTTACCGCTCTGTGGTATAGAAAAACAAAGCAAAAACAGCTGTAGCAATAACAGAGTAGGTACAGTGGTTCTATTTTCTTAATTAACGAATGTTCATTTCCATGTCCATCAATTCTTATATATATCGTGCATAAGAATTTTAATTCAGAAGTAAGTACTTTTGAATTTTCTATCAGTTGCAAAGGGCTACCAGAAATCCGACGACACACGACGTTTGGCGAGAGATATTAAGGCGCAGATATATAACATAAGTGATTTCTAAATATGTTATTACGCTTTCATATAATGCAAGTAAGTTATGCAAAAAATGTATGTTAAACTAGAACGCTTATACATCAATTCTATGTATATATATGAATATTTAAGTATTGCAGTAAAATACGAGTACTTTATGAAATAAATTCAGGAAGTAATGTCTACCCAAACGCATAAAAACGATATTACTTTTAAACTACTTAGATATAATATTTTATGTAGGAATAGACTATTTTATTATTTATAAATATATCTGTGATTTTATCAAATGTTCATATTTTCGTTACTAAAAAGAATATTCCCTACGAAATCGAACGGTGGCAAGGCGTGAGCGTGACGCAAATTTGTGTGGCGAAGGGCAAGGGCGATTACCCGACCCTTAATAAAATAGAAGTACTGTACCTAAGTAACATCAGCTGTTTAAGTACATAATACGATACATTTACTTCTAGAGTTTTTTTCACCACTTTATAGATAAACTTTTATAAAGTGGTTGAAAGCGTGTGATGGTATTAAAATGATATAGATGAGCTTTTAAGAAGCCGATTCGAAACCTGAGTTTCTAGATAAAGAGTCATTGTATGAAAAATTTTATACAAAAAATAATAATTAAATAGCATATAATTTTAATATAAAATTGTTAACAGAACGAGAGCCTGAATCTCACAACACAGGGAATCCTAGTGTAAGGTCTTTTTTTTTTTTTTTTTGGTTGGGAAATCATCAAATAACTTCTCCCGCTCTGGGCGGAGCGGGAGGGTGTGTCAGACTCTTACTGACTAAAACCCACCCGTATTCCTTCTTGTTGCCTGTGTTGCGGGGGCCTCGGTGACCCATAAGTACCTTCCCGCGACCCCGGCAGGCATCGGCCCTAGTGGACCCCTACTATGTGCTGACGACATCTCTTTGAGGCGCGCGTGGAATACAACGCGCCGTCGACCCGGGCCTGGTCCTTACCGGACGGTGAGCTACCCATTGCTCACCGTCCGCAAGCCCGCGCCTACGGTGGCCGGAAATCCGCCCGGGATTCCCGACGCCCTGGGCGTCTCCTGCGGCGGCTAGGGGCGAGAGGGCGCGAAACTTGCCTTTCCCTCAACCGTCCCGCCTCCTCCTTCGCGAGCATTACTGCTTCGCAGAAGGAGGTGACGGCTGCCCATGCCCTCTCGCTCCGTACCATGGCCTGAACCAGGGCCGGACGCGAGAGGTCTCTGCCGCCGATCGCCTCCACGAGGACACGGCGGTGCTCTGCCCAAGCCGGGCAGACCTCCACCGTATGCTCCACCGTGTCCTCCAGGCGATCCACACAGTGGTGACACCCGGACGTTTCCTCCCGCCTTATCCGACACAGGAACCTCCCGAAGCTGCCGTGTCCGGTGAGGACCTGCGTCACGCGGAAGGTGAGGACGCCGTGGCGCCTCTCCAGCCACTCCTCAAAGAGGGGACTTATCGCCGCAATCGTGGCGTGCCCAGCACTGGGTTGCAACAACCGTACTTTCCATGACGCCATGAGATCCCGCCGGAGCTCCGTCCGCTGTGCCGCGATTTCTCGCGGCAGCGGACTTACGCCCCGGCGTTTCGCCTCCTCGCGCCACTCCCATACGTGCGCGAGGACTTTTGCCTCCAGATCCCATGGCGGCAATCCGGCAAGGAGGCTCGCTGCCTCACAGGAGTAAGGTCTAGGAATTCAATATACTTTAATGTAAACTTACCGAAATTTTATTCTTGTTCTTATTCTTTATCAGCAATAACTATGATGAAAAAGTCAAAAATGTATTGAATAGGGATGATAACTTAATTTTTTTTGTCTTTCGGGTAGACTATTAATAAATATTGGACACGTATTTTTTATTTTTTTACGTTATCAAAAGATTACGGCGATACATTGAATTAAATTTTGTCATGACGTTATGCCTGCTGGATTTTATACTGAATCGTGACGTAGCGAGCCCCCCACTCTCCAACTTTAATGCGTTTTATCAAAGTATTTTTTTATTAATATGGCAAAGCAAAAAATACGCGTCTATTATTTTTTATTATCTGTCTGACGGACTAAATAGATGTTTTTTTTTTACCTGGGAATCATCCCTATTGACATAATCTACCGAAAAGCAATGTGATCAATCATGTTGAAAGTCGTTGCAGAAACACTTTGAAAGCGGTTGGCACTTGTCTAGGCACTCTGGTTTACCTCTATTCCTAACTATCCTAGCTAATATTATAACTGCGAAAGTGAGTTAATTTATTTATTTATTTATTTATTTATGTATTTATTTATTTATATATTTATTTATTTATTTATTTATTTATTTTTATGTATGTATTTATTTATTTATTATTTATTTAAACGTTTTTAAATAAAAAAGGTACAAAGGTGGACTTAATACTTAGTTTATTTGTTTGTTATGCTTTCACGCTAAATCGGCTGAACGGACTTGGATGAAATTTGACATAGGATACTTTTTATCCGGATATTCCCACGGGATCGAGACTTATACGAGTGTAACCGCGAGGCGCAGCTAGTTAGCCCTTCGGGGATTGCAAGGCGTCATGTTATGTCAAGTAGTTCATATTTATTCAGGATGTTTACCTATTGTTTCCCCAACAAAATAATACGAGTACCAATCTCCCACAGATTGGTATTTTTTTCAGAAGCTCAGATAAAATGGAGGCACCTAACATTGTTTTTGCGTTCAGCAGTTTAGCCAAAACCGATAAATAACTAGTCTTAACGCTAGACATTTTGTATCGCTCCAAATATTCTTTAAGCGCCATTGAGCACAATCGTAAAGTACATTTAGGCTCAATATTCCGGATAGATGTCCTTTAGAGCTAATGGACTGCAAGCCATTGGTTTATATATAACTAAATTGAATAGCTGTTATAGGTACCCTTGAAATGGACCAGCACCTCAATTGCGTAACACTTTTTGAGTCATAATCCGAACGGTTTTGAAAGAAATTCCTAATCCTATTGTTGGTGTATTGGTTCGTGGGCTAGCTAACATATGGCAAGTAATTTAATTTAATGTTTTGTGTTTCGTAGTGTTAATTACTTTGTATACGATTTGTATAGAATCATTTCTTTAAACTAAACAGACATGTGTGCTGCTGGGGTGGCTAGAGAGGCGCCACGGCGTCCTCACCTTCCGCCTGACGCAGGTCCTCACCGGACACGGCAGCTTCGGGAGGTTCCTGTGTCGGATAAGGCGGGAGGAAACGCCCGGGTGTCACCACTGTGTGGAACGCCCGGAGGACACGGTGGAGCATACGGTGGAGGTCTGCCCGGCTTGGGCAGAGCACCGCCGTGTCCTCGTGGAGGCGATCGGCGGCAGAGATCTCTCGCGTCCGGCCCTGGTTCAGGCCATGGTACGGAACAAGAGCGCATGGGCAGCCGTCACCTCCTTCTGCGAAGCAGTAATGCTCACGAAAGAGGAGGTGGGACGGTTGAGGGAAAGGCATGTTTCGCGCCCTCTCGCTCCTAGCCGCCGCAGGAGACGCCCCGGGCGTCGGGAATCCCGGGCGGATTTCCGGCCACCGTAGGCGCGGGCTTGCGGACGGTGAGCAATGGGTAGCTCACCGTCCGGTAAGGACCAGGCCCGGGTCGACTGCGCGTCGTATTCCATGCGCGCCTCAAAGAGATGTCGTCAGCACAATGTAGGGGTCCACTAGGGCCGATGCCTGCCGGGGTCGCGGGAAGGTACTAATGGGTCACCGAGGCCCCCGCAACACAGGCGATGGAAGGAATACGGGGGGGTTTTAGTCAGTAAGAGTCTGACACACTCTCCCGCTCCACCCAGAGCGGGAGAAATTATTTGATGATATCCAATCCACAAAAAAAAAAAAAAAAAATAGACTGATGATGATAGTGAAGCGGGCTTGCAGACGAATAAAACACGATAAAATATGGTCATGAATATAACAGACCACCAGGCCTTCTATCCATCCTACGATGTAAACATTATTTACTGGCATCATCAAGTTTCAGTCAATGAGTCGCTTTGGCTGCATGTTTTGGGGCACAGAGGGCAGGATAGGAGGCGGAGCATAGTTTGTAACACTGCTCTACATCAAAATCCTGCTGCTGTTTCGTCAAGGTAGCTCCAGTTTACCAGCAACGGTTGAGGGACTTCGAAGTAGACCACCGAAGGAAGATGCTCGTTTGGTGGTAGATAGTGAGTGGGGGGGGGAAGGTATCCTGCCAAAGTTAGCCCCGGGTGTCGACCGGGTTACCTGGTGAAAACGCTGTCGCTTTCAAGAACCTGTGCCTACTTTTTAGCCATTGCATTAGTAATTGAGTGCCAAATATTGGGTTTCTAGTATTCTGCGCTGCCACCAATAACACCGTGGTATAACTAAGTTTTGGGCCAAAAAAATATTAATAACTGTCGTGCCAGTAACATGAAGAAGAAGAAGTTAATCAGACTGCAACTGTATCCTAAACACTGCCGCTGCTTTTAAGAAAAAGTCGCAGACCCGCAAAAATAGGCTCGCTCCCACTCACGCACGGAACACACACGGGACTTAAACATAACTGGTGAAATGGCACCCAAATTTCGACATTTAAGTCCCGTGTTACTTACATTATCTGCCGAATTTTTGACGACACGGTTGGCGTAATGGCTGAGCGATCGACTGCTGCGCAGCGTGTCGCGGGGTCGCGGGTTCGATCCCCGCACGGAACAAATATTTCTATGATCTGCAAGTAATTGTTCCGGGTCTGGGTGTTTGTGTTTGTGAGTTTCTATGTTTGTAAACGCACCCACGATACAGGAAGAAATTCCTAGTGTGGCCAATAGTTAAAAAAAAATATATATATATATGTCCTCTGCCGAACCCTTCGAAAATATATGCGTGATATGTGACGTTATATTAGAAACACGTTTCAAACCAAAATTCATATTTACTTGACTGCAGAAATAGGTATTGTGGTAGTATTTTCCCAGACGATCTTATTCTTTAGGAACACGAGAACTACCGATGTAAAATGCTAGAGTTTTCATGAAACTTCTACAACATTTGGGTACATTATTGCTAATCCCACTTTAAATTGCCTTAATTACAACAAACTAGTAGCTGGTATCCACCCTAATTCTGGACCTCATAAATTATTCAAAAGAGCCTCTTTGTGGACCTTATTAACTAATGTCTTAGTAAACGTTTGACCTTTATTTGTGTCCAGGATTATAAGAGCAAGGGCGATAAGGTTTTAATCCTCATCCTCATCATCATCTATACTGATATAAGATAAATAGTTATTTTTTTTTGTTTTTGCGTTTGATAACCCATTTCTTGAGGAGTGCAGTGCTGGTCCAGTGGTGGTTTGAACCCGGTCAGGCACTTATCTTTGTGTAAATTATTTCATCACCACTGCTCTCAAAACGGTGAAGAAACATGGTGAGGAAACCGGCGTGTCCTAGAACCAAAAATTCGAAGACATGTGACATCTACCAACCCGCACTGGGCCCGCGTGGTGGATTACGGCCCGCTCCCTCTCACAGAGAAGAGGCCTGTGTCCCAGCAGTGGGAACATTGTAGGCTGATTATGTAATTCTTGAGGAAGGTTATATGCTACTTAACATCACGCTACGACTCTAGGAGCAGAGTAAAAAGAAAAAAATGCAGATAGAGCACTAAGCAAAAACGGAGTAAAGGCTCGCGCAGGCTGGTACGATATCGCGGGCTCGACAGGCAGCGCGATACTGGATGAAGTTTTCATAGAGAATGTGCAACTAGTGTCGCGCCTGTCTGTGGAAGCCTTAAAAGCACGGGCGGGCGATGCCACACGACGCGGTGGGTCGGGGAACAAGGAATTTCATGCGGATGAAGTCACGGGCAGAAGCTGGTTATACCAGTATCTGGGGCACAATAGTCGTGCCAAATATCGTGGCTCTGAAATTTCTTGAAATGATTTGGCCTGTTTTTGAAGCTTCATAAATACAGGTCGGATATTTTGGAAATTAAACATTCGAGAATTGAATTAATCCAGATGCTGCTGCATTTTATTATTCTAGTTGAATAATACAAAAACAAATTTTGAATTTCTGTTAGGCAGGGTTTAAATCCTAGGAAATCATCCAATCTGCTGAGATTAGTCTTAGGGTTCATATAATGATTTTATCATTATTAATTTTATTCAAAAGTCATACTTAAGCATACCTCAAAAACTGTCTTACCAAGTCTGACAACCTGTCTTACTAAGTGGTATCGTAATGATACCCCTTGGTAAGACAGGTTGTCAGACTTTCGGGCTTCTGACGACCCGTAACGACTGTTAAAAAATCACGAATGACAGCCTGGACCAACGGCTTAATGTGCTTGCCGAGGCACGGAGAAGTCTCGGTGTCTCAAGATGGTCACCCATCCATGGACCAACCCAGGCAAGCGTAGCTTAACCTGATAGACCGATCCGAGCTCCTCTACTTAAGCATACCTGAATCTTTAACAATAATAATATTCCCCCGACCAATTTCGGTGACGGTGGTCAATCTCAACGAAGATTATTGTGCACAGGTGTGTGCTCAAACGCACTCTCTATTTCTTTACTTTCATAGCTCATACCTAAATCTTTAGGGCAGCCGTCACCTCCTTCTGCGAAGCAGTAAAGCTCGCAAAGGAGAAGGTGGGACGGTTGAGGGAAAGGCAAATTTCCCGCCCTCTCACCCCTAGCCGCCGCAGGAGACGCCCTGGGCGTCAGGAATCCCGGGCGGATTCCCGGCCACCGTAGGCCTGGGCTTGCGGACGGTGAGCAATGGGTAGCTGACCGTCCGGTAAGGACCAGGCCCGGGTCGACGGCGCGATGTGTTCCACGCGCGCCTCAAAGAGATGTCGTCAGCACAAGTGTAGAGGTCCACTAGGGCCGATGCCTGCCGGGGTCGCGGGAAGGTACAAAAGGGTTACCGAGGCCCCTGGCAACACAGGCAACGTCAGGGACACGGGTGGGTTTTAGTCAGTAAGAGTCTGACACACCCTCCCGCTCCGCCCAGAGCGGAAGAAGTTATTTGGTAATTTCCCACCCAGAAAATAAAATACCTAAATCTTTATCCACTTACTAGGATCATTTTACGCATACTGAGGCACTTGATAATTCTAGACATATCATTTTTCTTATGACTATTTTCCTCAGACTCGCTTCAGGTATTATAGTAACAGGCCAAAAGCTTAAATATATAAAATACTCTCATTTCGGTAGGTACCTACTGAAACTAACGCAGGTAAATGGGTAATAAGAAAACTAAACTTATCGTTACTAGAATAATAATGTAGCGACTAAGAGGATGTTCTTTATCATAAATTTATATTAAAATAGACATTTTTATACCGTACAATATATATGAAGTCTTATGTGGCAGTGAAATGGTATTTGATATGAACTTAGAGATAATAACAAGTTCTCTAAGGATATGAACAACCGAAAAAAAATTATGCTCATCCACGTCATTTTTAGGTCGTTTTCTTCTGGACTGAAAATTGTAATGTAGCTGAATGGAAATTGCATTTTTTCACACTTCGTTGACATAATATTTGCTTTATTTGTTATTAAATAGTTTGAAATCAAAATTGTAGGTATATAATGTTATATACCTACAATTTTGATTTAAAACTATTTATTAGTGGTTTTTGTGGACAGGATTATGAATACAGACTTGTTACAGTTGTAATGGCAAACGTCATTTGGTTTAAATAGGTTTTTATTTTTATTATTTTATTAATATTTTACTCAGATTCTTTTATATTTTGTGAACATGAGAACGTTGTAGGCTTAATAGACTAGATTTGTGGACCATTAATTTTTGTTAGTACCTGGTACTTCTTGACAGGCCTACACTCTCCTTCCATACCTATTAACACTGTAATTTGAAAATATTGTAAAAGCTCGTGGAGATCTTGCCGGCTCTTCTCCATAGGAAACGACCAATCGGAACCGTGCACCTAGTTTCTGACGTTTCATAAGTGCAGACCATAGGGGTTTATGTGTAATAAAATATTTTGATTTTGATTTTATATGAAAAGGAGACAATAACTATGAATTGTACTATACGAAACATGAATAATACAGTGCAAGAAAAAGTAAACAAATTAAGGCAGAGGGATCTGAATTAATACTATAATGATACTACAATAATCATCAGGGATGTTCGTGGACGCATAAGTGGACTGTTTCTTGGCGACAATGCGTAAGTGCTGTGCGTCCCTGGAGCGTGAGGTGTGGGGCGTCAACAGTATCCTGTCTCTAATTTCGAGCAGGCTGGACTGTTCGTACATGAATCGCTGCTGCGCCATTTCCCATGGAATGGTGCAGCGTCGGTGAAGCGTCGGACAGTACTGCCGCTGTGCATGTTGTACATGAATTTGTTTAGGATGTAGATAGAATTAATGACTAACACATATAAGTTTTTGAATAAATAAAATAAATTATTATTATTGAATTATTTCTTAAGATGTTAAAGTTATTAAATATGGAGGCCTTGGCAGAGAGTACAACTTTGTGTCCTTTGGCGTCGAGACCCTCGGTCCGTGGGGTCCCAGTGCGAATAATTTATTTGCGAAAATCGCGAAACGTCTAGTTGATGTAACTGGTGACTGAAAAGCTGGCGGCTTTCTCGCGCAACGCATCAGCATTGCAATTCAGCGAGGAAATGCCGCCAGAATCCTCAGTACAATGCCCCGAGGGCCTTTTTTAGGCTTAACTTAGTTTTAATGTAATTTAGTTAATGTTAATAATCATCTTGGTATTTGGTTATGTAAATAAATACATGAAATTTCTTAAGATTTACTAAATGTTATCCCCGTAATTTGGAGCAGGTCTAGTTAGTTGGGACTACTTTCAATCAGGCTTTTCAGCAACCATAGAAATCTTTACCACTCCAAACTCTAGCTTCTAGTTTCGTATTTAAATAATGCCATGACAAGAAATTTCGCGGGAACCAAGCTTCCCAAGGACCCGTATTTGATCTGATAGGGCTTGCCCTAAAACATTTACGTCCATCCATCTTTTATGCCCGAGTTCTTATTTGCATAATTTTCACCTTTGTTTGCCTATTCCTTAGATTGTATCGGAGAACGCGTAGTTTATTCGTGGAACTTTTATGGTCGAGTTGCTAGGGCGGTTTTAAAACTGGTTTGGTAGATTTTAATTATCTAGTTCTGTGGAATTTTGATTTGGCGGAGACAATCATCGTGCTTTGAATGGTTGTTATTAATTATGGCAAAAAAAAAATGTTTTTTATTTAGAAAAGTATAACAATATGACTTTCTGATACACAATCACATATTTGAATGAAAGCTTTATTTTTTAGCTTGGTAAAATATGAGAGTATTTACAAATATACTATTAAATGTGAAAGCTTTTAGAATGAAAAGCTTTTTTATTGCATAGTGGGCCAATTCTTGACCCCGATCTGACCTGGTGGAAAGCGATAGATGGAGGTCTATGATGGAATGAGCAAGCTGCAATGCAATGCCTGTTTACTCTTGCCGTGAAGTCTGATGGGTTATACGTGGAAGATAACACAGACGCTGGCAGAGAGTTCCACACTTTAGCCATGTGCATAATAAATGCGGAGAAGTGCTGATTACGACTAGTAGGTATATCGACCAAGTGCGGGTGATACCCTGCAGTACATCTGGTAGTCCAGTAGTGAAATGGAGATGGTGGGATCAGTTTGTGGAGCTCCTGCGCATACTCTCCGAAGCACAGTTTGTAGAAGACAAACAGGCATTCTAGTAGGAATTCCTGATCAAGGAAGTTGCACATCCGCAATTGCGGAGCTCCTGCATTTATTAAGACCTCCGCATCCGCATCTGTATACGAATTAATCATTGCGGAGCTCATGCGGATGCACATGTGGTAGAAAAGGGTGAATATAAGTAAAATCATAATCAACAAAATGGAAATTAATCATCAATATAGCTCTAAATCGTCACTTTTTCGAGAAATTTTCTTCTCCTTCAAACACATAATTTCGAGAGCTATATTGATTTTTAAATGATTATAATTTAGTAATTATTTTATTATAATTGCCGCGAATTGAATTATGATCAACATACAACGAAACTGCGCTGCAATTTGCAAAACAAGTAAGAAATGTTGAATATCGTCTTGCCGCTTTGACGAATCCCTTAAAAAAACTTGAGATCCGCATCCGCGGATATGAGCCTGTAAGAGGATGTAAAACATCTACATCTGCAACAGCCCTAAGTCTGATAACCTCAAAATGTACCAAGAGAGCCTGGGCAATCGCTTTCAAAGCGTTTCATATTTCTGCAATGACTTTCAATAGGATTGACATAAGCTTTTTGGTAGCTTATGTCAGACTGGTCAGTTCCATACATGTTTGACTTTTCCGTCATCGTTGCCGTTGATAGAATGTCACTATGTCTATTTTTAGGGTGCCGTTGATAGAATGTCACTATGTCTATTTTTAGGGTTCCGTACCTCAAAAGGTAAAAACAAAACCCATAAAGGATCGCTCATTTTAAAGTTATTAAAAAAAAAATGGACGAACATTGACCGTTTCCCTTATTTCCGAAATTACTGAGCCTAAAATTTTGAAAATAATGCAGATAATATTTCTATACTTATAGATTACAGAAAAACCTATAAGTCATGGTAAATCACTCAATATTGTGCGTACAAACTTACATTTGCAATTACAATGTATGGGTGACTATGTTTTTCAACTACAATGTTAAGTTTGTTCTCAGGATAAATTCATCCCAACCAACAGAATCCTTCATCGTGCGTAGTCCGACACGTACCCGCTTGGCTGTTTTTTTTTATTGACATAATAACTCCCAAGTAACTTTTTATTCAACATCGAGATTTTGTAATCTCTTGTGAATTCATTAGTTTACCAACCAACTTTATTCCCTCATGAGTCGTATTAGCAAACATCTTAATAGCAAAGTGCTGTTGCTTAGTCACGTCTTACATAGCAATTAGGTTACGAGCCTTAGACCCTTTTTTTATTTTTGCGTGGGACATTATCAAATAATTTCTCCCGCTCTGGGCGGAGCGAGAGGGTGTGTCAGACTCTTACTGACTAAAATCCACCCGTGTTTCTTCCGTTGCCTGTGTTGCCAGGGGCCTCGGTAACCCTTTCCCGCGACCCCAGCAGGCATCGGGCCTAGTGGACCTACACTTGTGCTGACATCTCTTTGAGGCGCGCGTGGAATACAACGCGCCGTCGACTCGGGCGTGGTCCTTATCGGACGGCGAGCTCCCCATTGCTCACCTTCCATAATCCCGCGCCTACGGTGGCTGGAACTCCACCTGGGATTCCCGACGCCTCAGACGCCGAAGCCTCAGAGTCCCTAGCACGAACACGCGACGAAAACGTAACGTAATATCGGACAATTTTTTCATTGAAAATACAACTATTTAAGCAGTTTGGTTTCGACAAGCACAATTAATATCACCCATAGATATGAATGAAGTGTTTAAACTAAGTAAATTGTATTTTAAAAGTTATATCACGCCTGTAATTCCCGATGGGTTATGCAGAGTACCTATAGTACGCATACATAATCAGCCTATAATGTTCCCACTGCTGGGATACAGGCCTCCTCTCTGTGAGAGGGAGTGGGCTTTATAGTACGCATACATATCGCATATATTATTATTTTTTGATATTGCTTAGCTACCATACATATGCGATTGATATATGTATAACCAAAAAGTAGTGTAGTTACCAAAAATACAAACGTGTCAAAGTGAGAAAAAAATAAAAATATAATAAATAATACATTATACATGTATTAGGTGTTGATATATTTATATATGTGTATTACCATTCTGTGCATTCAGCCCTTTACGCACGCACCCAAACACACCACGCTCTCACACACACACACCCATACTAACCCTAGAATAAGTAATAATCTATAGTGTTATCTTTCTTCTGATTTTATTTAACTTACCGCATTTGTCTACGAGTAAATAAATGTAACTGCTTCCGAAGGGGTGGAGACCTGGTGTCCTGAAATACAGGCCTTACGCCTAGCTTAGGCACCAGTCTCCCACAGTATAATTAAAACTATTATGTATTGTTTTTGATCATTTAAAAGTGTAGGTACTTATATATTGTGGTGAGAAAATAAATCATTATCTTATCTTATATCGGCAGTTATGTGTCAGTCCCATATAATCGGAAGCGATACATTTACCATCACCGGGCACAAATCCAGACTCCGCACTGCTACTATAAAAATTCTGATGAAAAAACCCAATAACACTTTGCCCGACCGACGTGGGAATTTAACCCAGGACCTTATGCTCAGCAGCAACGCTTACGACCAACGAGCCAGTACATGTCAAATTGCGCGAAATTACGTTAACTCAGGGCGTTCGTGCTAGGCTCGCGGTTATTCTAGTCACGTCACGAATTGTAGGCAGCACTTAGTGCAACGATACCAAATAGTAGTGGGTGAAATTGTTAATACATTTCAGTTGGAGAAGTAGGTACAGGTAAATACATATTCTATTGAACGTATGTAGATATTACATAATCAGCCTATAATGTTCCCACTGCTGGGACACAGGGCTCCCCTCTGTGAGAGGGAGTGGGCTGTAATCCACCACGCGGGCCCAGTGCGGGTTGGCAGATGTCACATGTCTTCGAATTTTTGGTTCTAGGACATACCGGTTTCCTCACGATGTTTTCCTTCACCGTTTTGAGAGCAGTGATGGTGAAATAATTTACACAAAGTAAAGCGCCTGTCAGGGTTCGAACCTACGACGTACAACTCGTAAGTCGCAGCCGTTACCACTGGGCCACCACTGCTCTATGATTATGTATGTAGGTAGTGGCAGTGGGCTGAAAAAATCTGGAGAAGTGAACACGTACCGTGAATCGCATCATGGGAAGGAGTCGTGACTAGTCGTGAGGTCTCGGGATTTAGATGGATGTAGAAGTCGGGTGCTGACACGCGTTTGATAATTACAATAATTTGATTAAATAAATAGGTTATTTCACACATGTATTTTTTATTTATTTTTGTATCTATCCGTGAATTCACAGCGGGCCCTATCAAAATACCAGCGCTGCGACACTTATTTTTAAATGTCGCAGTATCATGCTGAGATAGGAGCCTTTTGGCGATGTACAGGACTTTCTGTTTTTATTTAAATTTTAGTTTATTTTTGTTTTTATGTTTCTATGATTGTGTTTTAGTTTAATTTGTGATCTGTGCGAGTCCCAATAAATACTTTTTCTTTCTTTCTTTCTTTAGGCACAGGGAAAAAATGGAGTTGGGCAGGACATTGGCAAGGCACACTGATGACAGGTGAAGTAAGGCAGTGACCGAGTGGCGTCCAAGAAGGGAAAACGAAGTGTCGGTCGTCAGGTGGCGAAATGGGCGGACGACATTGTTACCATAGCGGATAGAACCTGGATGAGGCTGGCACAGGTGCGTGGGGATTGGCACAAGAAAATAGAGGCCTATGCTCAGCAGTGGGTGAAGTCGGGCTGTGAATGAGGAGGAGTCACAGATCTGTTATTCTGGACAGCCTCAACGCACACAGCACATTTGGGGGAGGCTGTTAACGGTTCCTATACTCTGATTATTGATGTCCTGACCATTTTTTATCTCTTTGTTCAAACTAAACAACGAAAACCATAGATTTTCTATGAGAAAATCTATGAGGAAAACAACCAGAATAAAATATATAACGGTAGCCAGATGTCGCCCAAATGATCGTTAGGGTTGCTACTAAAATTCTTTTATTTTCGGGGACACTGATTGGATCACACAGATATATTTTAGAGTTCCATTATTACACAGAATAATTCACATAATTAGCATTCTAACTAATATTATAAATGCTAAAGTGAGTTTGTTTGTTTGTCACGCTCTCACGCTAAAACGGCTAAACGGATTTGAATGAAATTTGGCACATGGATAGACCATAACTTGGATACATTTTGTCCGGGTAGAACGTTCCCGTGGGAAAAAGCTACTGTCAAATAATTTGATGTTTTCAGTCGTTGTTATCTACTACAAAGGGTGTTAAGTTTTGCAGGATATATTTAAAAACTTGCCGAGGGGTATCGTGTTACCCAGTAACTGGGTTGTGGAGGTCTGATAGGCAGTCGCTCCATGTAAAATACTGGTATTCAGCTGCATCCGGTTAGATTAAAAGCCTTAAGTGACAAAGTGGAAATCCTCATGGATGTCCTCCGCCCTGGGGCCGGAGGGTTCTGTCAAACTTTTACTGACTAAAACTAACCCGTGTCCCTCGTACATTTACACTGGGCGCTACGGGGGCATTTAATCACCTTCAACGCAGCCCCCGACTAGTGCCGCACGCTTCTGTGGGCTTCATCTGGTCAATGGGGGAGTCAGGTGGAGTGAGGTGGGGTAGTGAGGCGTTTGACTGCCCCCGTGACGTCTAAGAGGGGCACGCGTGGAACATTACGCGCCACCGCCTCGGGAGACTGGAATCTTTTTTTTCCGGGGTGGAAAATCCTCATGTATGTCCTCCGCCCTGAGGTGGGCGGAGGGGTCTGTCAGTCTTTTACTGACTAAAAGCCGCCCCGGTGTTTCCCCCTACACTTGCACCAGGGATCATGGGATCTTATTCGACTTCCGCGATCCCCGGATGGTACCGGCCCGCCTTTATGGGCCACCTAAGGCCCGTGGGGGGAGTGAGGTGTAAGACTCCCGCCGTGAGGTCCAATAGAGGCGCACGTGGAACACTACGCGCCGCCACCTCAGGTCCTGCTGCTGCGACGAATGGAGACTGAAAGCCTGCCCCAACACAGTTGGGAAAAGGCTAGGCGTCTGCCTAGCCTTTTCCCAACTTTTCCGCACGCTTCTGTGGGCTTCGTCTGGTCAGTGGGGGAGTCAGGTGGAGTGAGGTGGGGTAGTGAGGCGTTTGACTGCCCCCGTGACGTCTAAGAGGGGCACGCGTGGAACATTACGCGCCACCGCCTCGGGAGACTGGAATCTTTTTTTTCCGGGGTGGAAAATCCTCATGTATGTCCTCCGCCCTGAGGTGGGCGGAGGGGTCTGTCAGTCTTTTACTGACTAAAAGCCGCCCCGGTCTTTCCCCCCCACACTTGCACCAGGGATCATGGGATCTTATTCGACTTCCGCGATCCCCGGATGGTACCGGCCCGCCTTTGTGGGCCACCTAAGGCCCGTGGGGGGAGTCAGGTGTAAGACTCCCGCCGTGAGGTCCAATAGAGGCGCACGTGGAACCAACACAGTTGGGGCAGGCTTCATCATCATCATCATCATCGTTTGATGATGATGATCATTTGACAACTCAACTTAAAATGTCTCCCTAATGTGTAATACTGGCTCACAGAACAAAATCCGAGACAGTAATTCAAAGGAAAAACTAAATGTATACATAGGTATATCAATCTCTTGCAAGATCAACTCATTCAAATGTTCCATTATAGATAAGGAGGGAAGAAGCAAATATTTTACTAAACCACTGGCAGCCCTCGCCGTGAAGTAAGAAGGTAACATAATGAGGTAAGTTAAAGGTAAAAGTAGCGAACTACCAAATGCGATATTGACATAGAGGTGGTATAAGTTATAGAGCGCGTATGAGAGTACAGTCAATTGTGGCATCTTGACTTTCCGAGGACAATTTTACCCATGACTACTGTACTTAAATAGTTGCCGCCATTTAATATCAAAGCGATAAAAAATTCAACTATTTGCAACAGATTTTTACTAATCGGGAGATATTTAAGTACAGCACTCATGGGTAAAGGTGCTCATTGCAAAGTAAAGATGCCACAGTTGACGGTACCTATAAAAAAATACATATTTTTATTTGTGAGTCTATTTCGACCAACAAACGGTGGATGGATTGTGGAAAGAATATGAAAGAAAAGGAAGAACGAGAATGATATGAAATGAAAAACGGAGTGAATGATAGCGTGACGGTTGACATGTGAAAATGGAAGATCAAAACGTGTTGCGCTGACCTCAAGTAACTGGGACATGGGCAGGAAGGTGTTGAGTCTGTTTGAAATAAGCAGTAAAGTGTCATTGTTATTTCAGAAAGCTGAAAAGAACACGGTGCGTCATAAGCGCTTTATGAGATTTACTCAAATCTCGACTTGAATCTCTCTATACAAATAAATAAAATTTAAGTGTCTGTTTGTAATGTAAAATCCACATGAAAGTATATACGGTACTCATAGCAAAAAGAAATATCTGTCTGTCAGTCTGTCTATTTGTTCCAGCTAATCTCCGTAACCGCTGGACCGATTTTGACGCAACTTTTACTGCCAGATAGCTGATGTTATGAGGATTACTTTTAGAAAAAGTCACGTGGATGAAGTCGCGGGCAGCAGCTAGTGTATATCATAATATGTTGTCAATTTTTCATCTCTTTTATTGATGCGAACTATATCCAGAGCGCAATGGACGAACAATTAACTATGTATCGCTATGTAAGGTATATCTTCAGCACAAGGTTTAAACAAATGAGTTATTTTTGAATTTCGAACTTTATTCCGACGTTAAAGTTCTTAATGCAAAACTGTCAACTTACTACCGGACTAAGTAGTCAGTTTTGTATAAAGAACTGTATTATTATAGTAACGTTCTTATGCATGCTTAATGCATGTCAAAAGAAATCCTTGTTTTATTTTTATTGCATTGAATTTTTTTGATATCACTTTTCTCCGTCAGACGCGCTCTATCTACTATTCATACTCTTTATGTAATGCCCTGGAGCTATTTGTTCAACCCTTCTCAGTTACAATGCAATCTTGGAAGCCATTATGCTGGCAACTAGTTGGAACAAACTTGCGGTAAAGCGAAACTATTGGGTGGTTTGGCACCAAATAGTTCCCATTGGTATATTTATAACGAACAGTAACTTTGATGCAATTTGTCTTGTCATCGTACGTGAATTATTCCAGCCCCAAGCCCTCTGCTTCACTAGATCCATTATGGTGTAGTTATGTGGCAAATTATATGATGGGCCAGTGGTTAAGGCCTCGTCTCTCAAGCTTAGGTTGTTCAGGTCAGGTTCAAATCAGGGTACCAATGTGACTTTTTCAATTCATACAAAGATAAAGATAATTTTATTTGTCAAAACATGCGTATATATGCAAATTAAGGATGCAGGCTGTCACAATATTTAATCAATCGTACGTTCATGTTTCACCCGTAAGGCGTACAAATTTATACAATTTACAAAAAATAAAAAATATAAAACTAAATTACTAATGGCACTTCAATCCAAGTACATAATGATCAGTAATAAACATTAATGAATCAGTAAAATAAATTAATCATTAAAATGTCACAAAATATACTACCCTACCACTACTACTTCTAGACGTGAAGACCTGTCAGCCGCCTGTCTGGCTGTCAGGTTATCATACCGTTATTTATCACCATTGTATTTAGCTGTAAGTCTTCCAAAGTCCTTAAGGGGACTACAGGACCTAAACGCAAATTTTGTATGTTTTATAATGCCTAAAAGTATATGATCCACTGCAGTAAATAAAATCAGAAAAATATATGTTATTTTTCAGGATATATGCTAGGTAAATAGTGTGTTGAAAACATAATACAACTAATTTGATACGATAGAAAAAAATCACGAAGATACCTCTAAAAATTTCTTTTAACGATTAAAAACCATACTAATATACATGCAATCATTCTGATTTTTTGTCAGGTTATTCTACAAGCAACATATTAGCATAATAGTGTTTTATTTTTTTTATACAATCTATAGCTTTTTTGTAAATCGATAATTGCTTCATATTTTGCACTAAATTACCAGCGTTGTGTCATAGCACTTCTCTTTCTTTTCTATGCAGTCCGACAGTGACCGTGCTTTAGGTGTTGTCGGCCTCTTAAATAAATAAAAAAAAAATTATTTATATAACCAAATTACAAGATAATTATTAACATTAACTAAATTAAATTAAAACTAAGTTAAGCTTAAAAAAGGCCCTCGGGCATTGTAACCGAGGATGCTGGCGGCATTTCCTCGCTGAATTGCAATGCTGATGCGTTGCGCGAGAAAGCCGCCAGCTTTTCGGTCACCAGTTACATCAACTAGACGTTTCGCGTTTTAAATAAAAATGTCAAAATAGTGTCATTAAAAAAATCTTGGACATTACTGACATCAGAAAAGAAAAACATCGTGAGGAAACCTGGACTTATAATGAATACTAGCTGCACCGCACGGTTTGACTCGCATAAGTCTCGATTCTGTGGAAAATTATGGTCTACCCATGTGCCAATTTCCTTCAAATTCGTTTAGCTGTTTTAGCGGGAAAGCGTAACAAATGAACACACTTTCGCATTGATAATATTAGTAGGATATGTCTGCAGACGGAAGACGTAGCGTTGGAAGGCCTCCTACAGGGTGGACCGATGACCTTGTGAAGGCCGCAGGAATCCGCTGGATGCCGGAAGCACAAAACCGGTTGAAATGGCGGTGCTTGGGGAGGCCTATGTCCAGCAGTGGACGTCTTTCGGCTGAAATGATGATGATGATGATAAGTCTGTAATCGTCAACCTGTCTTGAACAAGCGTCACCACGCTTGTTCAAGACGGGACGACGAGGATCACCATGCATGCTCGTGCCTTCTCTGTGTGAGAAGAGGCCTGTGTCTCATTAGCTGTCCTTGACTAATTAAAAGAATAATATTGGTAATAGATCAATGTCTTGACGGAATTCGTATTACAAATTATAGGACAAGAGTTTCTGCTAAGAAGTGCATCATGGTTACTCTTAAATCTCAGATGCAAGTAGTCTCAAGAAAAACTTTAAAAAGTTTATTCTGGTATCAGGATACAACTTGTACCTACCACATACGTGTCCCAATCGAGCATCAAATTATCAGCTCCAAAAACTACCAACCGATCATAGCGCTTGCGATTTCGTCTAGTCGTCTAACTAGAATTTCACTTTCGAACCCATTACCAGCTGACCAATGTCAGGGTCAAACGCAATTGGGAGCACGATCAATGGTCTTGGTGTTTATTCGCAATGACTTGCTGTCTCGATGACCGCAGAGTTTTTGTTACTTCGGATGTGATTAAATCGGTGGTGAAAATGAGGATTGGCTATCTAACGTGCTTTTTGTGAGTTCAACATAAATAAGCAAATCATTTCTTATCAACAGTATCCGCTTTTATAGTAGTAGTTGCCAAAGTCGGTTACAGAACTTAGCGATGGAAAGTTCAAAATTCACATGAAACATGTCCATATCAAAAAAGCATAATTATTATAAGAATAAAGACTACGTTGAAGACAAGGAAGTTTGGCAATAATTCCTTCTGCACCTTCTTAGGTTTCCTTGATATCTCATTAACGGCATAACTATGTAACTGTCTATTAAATGTTTCCGAATAACGATTTTTTTTACATAGGTACTTCCTTGATACAATCTTTTTTATTTGACATTATATACCTATAATTTTCATTTCCAACTATTTATTAGTGGCTTTTGTGTACAGGATATTAATTCAGACTTGTTACAGTTGTAATGGCAATCTTGTCATTTGGTTGAAATATTTTTATTTTTACTATTTTATATAGATTATTTTATATTTTGTGAATGTGAGAGCATAGTAGGCATAATATACCATTCTATATGTTTTTAAATACTTGTTGACCGGCCTACACTCTCCTCCCATACAGATTAACACTGCAAATTTGAAAACATTGTAAAAGCCGATTGTTTAAAAAAGTAACCATGGAGATTCATGCCGGCTGTACTCCATCGAAGTTCATAAGTTCTGAAGTTTCATAAGTGCCCATGTAGGTTTATGTGAATATATTTTGATTTTGTGGAATTGGCAAACGGGCTTATAATCAAAATAGGCACTAGAAAGTGGTAACTTTCGTCTAAGGATACTAGTAACATCAGCAAAGGATTTCCAATGCGCTGCAGATCAGAGATAATATCACGCCTGTTTTCCCCGAAGTTTCCCCGAGTTAGGCAGAGGTGTACCTATAGTACACCCACATTTTGTCAGTTATGTTTAAGTCCCATGTAACAAGGGGCGAGCCTATTGTCATCAACCAAGCACAAATCCAGACTCGGGCTGCTACTGAGAAATTCCTGAAAGAAACACCCCGTAACACTTTTCCCGAGAAATCGAGACCTGAGCTTGGTGGAGAACTCTCATTTACCGTGCCCCGGAAAGTACGTAAAGCCGTTAGTCCTGCGCCTGATCTCTCTCTCTGGTCGTGACGGATTGCCGTCCCATCGGACTATTAGAGTGAAGGAAGAGAAAGTGCCCCTGTGTTTGCGCATACACTTGTGCACTATAATATCTCCTGTGTAGGTACACAGGAGATATTATAGTGCACAAGTGTAAGCTAATCTCCATTGGGATTGGCCATGGTGACCGAAATCGATCGAGAGGTTATTATTATTTAAGTCTTAGATTGTTGCAGACTTGTGATATAATTATATGACAGTGATAAGTCTGATGCTGCAATCACTTCATCCTTTTAATAAGATTACGACAATGCTGTTTGACGACAAAAAATATGACTTGACAAACACTTTCATATGGAGTACCATTGCTATAAATTATATTCTACGTTTTAACAATATTATAAAGACTAAGAAGAATGCTGACTTTATTACGAATGCTATGTATGAATTTGCAATTTGTAGGCCCATTTATTTCTAAAGCAGTAAGTAAGGTACGCAATCAAGTGATTCGTGACGATGAGCCAGCCATTTGATTAATGTCTGCCTGAGACTTCGAACTAACACTTTGATTTATTTCCTTCAAAGTGCCGCTGAATTTGTTTATCATTCCATGATTATTGCGTGAGTTAAAATTGTGAGGTTTAAAAACATTGATTACGTGTTTATTCATTGTTATAAACTGTCCATTGTTCTATATTAGCTCACAGATTTCACAAGGCACGATTTTAGGCTCATTATTAATTTTAAGGCTTAGATATCTTGATTTATTGATAACGGCCAAACGGATTTGTCATTCACATGAAATCAATGACCGCATTAGCTGTTGGTCGTGGAATTTCCAATAACTACCACTATGTGCACGGTTCGAGCACTATGCACCTATGTATTATAAAGCTATCATTTACTGAGTACGTCTTTCATTGACTTGTATGTGCTCTGGCGGCTGAGAGTATGTCATGCTCACTTAGAAGTCTCGCTGTGGTGTGTGTGCTGTATCATTAAGTTCCCTTCAAAATGGTGGAGCTGAATGGCTCTGATCCATGCATCATCTTCGTGAACGGGCGCCGTCCGTAGAGACTTGTCATCTCTAAGCTGCAGGCCTATCTTAATTTTTGAATTGCTTTTGACTCTTTAACGTGCACGTCTTTCTACGTTGTTCTCACATTGTATAATTTCAAAATAAATGATGTAACTATATTTTTAAACAATATTTTGAAAGTGTCCCCCCCTGCCAGCTAAATGGTTGTTTATAGAGATGTAAAAATTTCATGGCAGTAGTACATATAATGAAATTAAAAGGAAAACTATCACAGCTATGTGGGCTTTACAAGTTAACGAGTAATAGTCGACCAACTTAAATTTGTTGCAGTTTGCAGTTGTAGAATTGACCGTGGTAAAAATATCGATTTATGGGAGAACATGTTTTTCAACTACAATCTTAAGTTTGTTTTTGGGATAAATTCATCCCAACTTCCCAACCCTTCAAGGTGCGTGGACCGACACGCACTTGGCCAGTTTTTAAAATTTGTATTCCTTGTATATGCCATTTCCTTTAAAAAAAATCCTTCACCGATTTTAGAGCCTTACTTAAACATCATACCCTGTCATCAATTCAGTAGAAAATTACCCAACAATCCAACATTTCTTCCTTCCGTTAATAACATAATTAGTTCAGGTAAGACACGGAATACCAGTCTGTTAGCTGTGAGCATCGATCACGAAGCGACCAGTGAAAGTGAATGCCGGTGATCGTATGAAAGTCGAGCGGTATTACTTAGTAGCGTTGTCTTTCAATGTTAATGGGTGTGGTTTAGAAGATTTGGATGCGCTTTTATTATTACTCAAATCGAGTTGGGTTGACGATACCGCAATCAAAGTCACGGGAAACACCTGGATGAAGGACAAACGGAACCGTGAAGTAGGAGAAAGGGAAGGCCTATCACAGCAGTGGGGGTGATTCAGGGCTTTTATGATGATAGTGATTTTATTATTTTTGGAGAGGTTTTATTCAAGTAGATGTCAGTATTTTTTATGTCTTTCCCAGGAACCAGAGATGCTTAAGTCCCTTGGTACAGGGAATGGATTCTTTACGGTACGGCGTATAAACCGCGCTGTAGAAAAAACGTGTCATTCAACAAGCTTCCATAGTGATCATTACTGACGACTGTGCCTACATCATCATCTGCCTAGTTTTTTCCCAACTATGTTGGGGTCAGCTTCCAGCCTTACCGGATACAGCTGAATACCAGTATTTTGTATGGAGCGACTGCCTATCTGACCTCCACAACCCAGTTACTGGGCAACACGATACCCCTTGTTAAGACTGGTTGTCAGACTATCGGGCTTCGGACGACCCGTAACGACTGCCAAAGATCTACAAATGACAGCCGGGACCAACGGCTTAACTTGCTTTCCGAGGCATGAAGGGGTTTTGGTATGTAAAGATGGTCACCCATCCACGGACCAACCGCGGCGAGCGTATCTTAACCTGATTAATCGACGCGTGCGGCTGTTAAATTACAATTATTGCTGTGCTGCCTACACACGGCAAATAAACCGTAGTTTTTCACGACAGGAAAAACGTGTGTGTACTCAGGGTTCTGAAGGTCGTAAGAAAAAGTCTCAATTCGCTGTTATTTGTTATAGGTAGTTAGTTCTGCGTATCTGAATTCATCGTTAGGGCGCTGACAAGAGGCAAACGATGTAAGTAAGCTTGCCAAAAAAAAGTGTTGCCAAATCTATACAGTTTGTGGTGGCGGAAAAAATATATGTTAATGTTGAACATATTTCTCAAAACTTGATTGTTACCGCAACACGTTTCGAAAAAAAAGTCTCGATACAAATTAACGGTAAACTAACCTTTTACCTTGAGTTCTAATCCAAAATAATCGAGAAGTTCCAATAACGCTTTGCCCGACCCGGGAATCGATCCCAGGTCCTCATGCTCAGCAGTAGCGCTTGCAACCACTAAACCAACGAGGCAGTCAATACCGTCCGTGTAGTATCGTTTAATATTTTTTGTTAAAACGCTCATCATTCTACTAACCATAGTTTTGAAGAGTAGAGTCATATAATCATAATGCAACCCTATCATGCACTAACGAAAACAAACAAGGTTGCCTGGAAGAGATCGCAGTAAGCGATAAGGCCGCCCATTGTATATTTTGTAGTGTAATTTATTTTATTTTTGTAATGTATAATCTGTTGTGCAATAAAGTATATATAAATAAATAACTTGACAAGATACGTGTCTATTCCCGACATAAAATAGTAACTTTTCTTTTCACAACATTAGCGTAACGGGAGACAGATCGGAATTCCTCTCATTGCTGGTAATTTCTGCGCAGATTTAGCGTGAAAGATTTACAATCTTGACGCTTTAATGTTCTTGTTATCACGCGATTTGTTTCTTTGCAGTTTGAGACTGTTTTATGCTATTGGTATTCAAGACTGAATATTATTTTTAACTGCCTCGGTCTAGTCACAAGCGCTACTGCTGAGCAATGGTGTTGGATTCGATTCCCGTGTCGGGCAAAGTGTTTTTTGGTTTTTCCATGGAACTTCTCAATAGCAGCCTTGTTATTTTTTTTTTGGATGGGAAATCATCAAATAACTTCTCCCGCTCTGGGCGGAGCGGGAGGGTGTGTCAGACTCTTGCTGACTAAAACCCATCCGTATTCCTTCCTGTTGCCTGTATTGCTAGCGGCCTCGGTGACCCATTAGTACCTTCCCGCAATCCCGGCAGGCATCTTAATTATAAGACCTGTACTGTACTCATGTTTTACAAGATAAATATGTCTTATCTTATCTTATCTTAACTGTAATTATGAATTATGCACATAATTCTAGACCCCCTAGCGTAGAAGATTTTCGTCGGTTATTAAAATAAATAATCTGCTGTTTCATCGAAAAATACCTACGCGATCAAAATGTAAAGCACAGCTAATTTTGTTTTCATTAACCGACGCTTTTCAACGCAGGGGGTCCCTGCCACCCTGTGTACAAGGTGTCGTTTTGCATCCTCGTCAAATTCAAGGAGGTAACTATGCTGATGGTTCTCGACACGAATCAATAATAAAATAAGTAGAACTTTTTTTTTTCTAACATTCGGAAATTGGCATGTGTAGGACACGCATGTTAAAACGCGGCCCGTGTGATACCGCACTGTAACTGCCCTTTTACACACACACTACCGCATACGCAACGGGGTGATTCTGTAATATTAAAGAATTAATTATTGAGCAGGTATCGTAATTTTATTTGTCTTTCATAGCAGCCTCCTAAAATTTGACGAGGATGCAAAACGACACCTTGTATTAGGTACCTACAGTCATTTTTATACCAGAGCCTACATAGATGGCTAGGAACCTGAAACTTTCGTTTCTTTACGAAACTACCTTTTGAAAGGTAGAAGTATTGAAGTATTTTTATTTAAAGTTTTTGTAATGCTTGTAAATTTTGATGTGAGCAATATATATTATATCTATCACATAATTCAATCTGTCATTGCTTCATTTTTAATTCTTTTGACCTATTGTAATTTTATTTTAAGTGTATCATCTTCACATATAATTATATATTTAATGTACCTATACAAAATTGTCCTTTAATGGTATAATTGAAATAAATGATTTTACTTTGACTACGACCTACATAATTAGTAACTCATAATCACAAACATCAGACAAACCGTGTATACAGATTACGATAAAAGATTACGATTACGATAAACCGTGTATACAGATTACGATAAAAATTCGTGCGATTTTTATCGCAATGCGCAATGCGATTTTTATCGGGCTAGGCTTTATTGCATACGGTAGGTATGCAATAAAGCCTAGCCCACATTGCGATAAAAATCGCACGAATTTTTATCGTGATCTGTATACATGGTATCATATTGTGTTTATCCACACGCACTAGCGATTTAAAATTCACGCGTAAACGTACCTACCCCGTACACTGAATATAAACCGCGCGAATAAGAATCGCTCGGTAAGATTTCTCATTTCTCATTTCGCGGGCTAGGCCTAACACGAGCTGTCAAACCGATACAAGTAGTATATAGTTTTGAAAATAGGCACAGGTAATCGAATTTCGTTGCCGATACGAATATTTTCAATGTATTTCCATTCCCACCGGTGTCAATCCAGATGTCAAAATTCCGGAGTTTCGAATATTCCGAGTGACCTACGGGAACGTGCTACGTGTCATAAATATTCCCCTGGCAGGTGTCTAGGATGACAGCGACACGATACGCAAAACTTTTTTTTTTAATTTTTCAAAACGTTTCTCTCTTGTTTCGGTTCGACGATACGTCAAATACAGATGGGGATAGTGTACAGTGTTTATTTCGTTGCGTGGCCTGTGAAATTGGCTTTTTTTGAGTTTTATTTTAGCTTCTCGGTGAGCTGTTACAGAGTTTAAAAAGAAACATTCCTTCATGGAATTTTCTGTTAGAAATAAATAAAAAATTGAGACTGTTATTTTTTAATAATGATGTAATAGACTTGCTAATATATTTAAATAATTTATGAAAAAGTCGCAGTATATGTTAAGATAACACACTCCTGTATTCCTCAACCTGTACACTTGTTAATGAGACAAAAAATACGATGTAAGAGATCCTAAAGCCAAAGGTGAACGGCAGATTTTGTACCGCTTACTTTTTTTGTTGTTTTGTTATAGAATTTGTACCACATATTAAGGCAACTTAGCCATTTATTTTCATGTAAGTATACTATTTTTAGAAGTTCGAATTAATTAATAATATAAAAAAGAGATTTTAATAACTACACGTAATTTAGTCGTAAACTAAACGCAGTTATGTTGGTATTTAAGCTATGCTCGCCATGAGGGTATTACCCGACCTGCCCCTTTCTTTGATGAAGTAATATAAAGAATTAATTAATTATAAATAAAATAAATGTACTTAAAAAAAAAACTATTAACTGTATTGTTTTATTTACCTACACTCAAAACCCCATCAGAACTTCATCATTATCAAACTGTTGCAGTCAGCTGCTGGACATAGGTATCTCCTAATGCACTCCGCTGAGTAGGTACGATCCTCATCTCAATTTACCTACTTGATAGTAAGTGAAACACTACAAAAATAGCGACAAGCAATCTAGAACATATACTTTATTACCTAAACAATATTTATGTGCCTATAAGTAACAATCTACATTGGTACACTAGTACATGCATAACCTTAAAAAATAAAACTGGTTATATATAAATAAATGTCCCAAAACACGAAATTTTATTAGCTGTCTGTACGAAAGTCTCATACAAGCTTGCCGTTCGCCTTTTTGAGGGATTCTTTATTGAGTATAAAGTTGGTAACAAAGTTATAAAACAGACTCCACGAGTAACCATACTCAGAGCTGCATCCAACCAGTGATATTTAAAACAATAGATACGTTGTCCGCACTCTAAAATGACAACATGAAATGAAGCCAATTGGCCACATCGCGCTTAGTTACGCACCAACCTGTCGCGCGACACTACGTTTGTTTTTAATTTATATTGTGTGTGCAAACCTGTGCAAAACATAAAAAACATGCCGTCGTGTGTTTTCAGACGATGTACAAATTATACTCCAAAAATTAAAGACAAAAACGTGTCGTTTCCCTTTCTTCACGCGTATAAGTAGCTATCTAGTATATTCGCCGTTTTTAAGCGCCGCGATCTTGGTTCATGACGTGTCGATATATAATACGTCATTGCATCCAACCTTAAAATTTTCACCGCAAAACGAGCTCCTCTCATAACTCGCGCCTCCACAAAAGTATTTAGACCTAAAATATCAAACACATGACAATAATAAGAAAACTATTTTGCCGCCATCCAAAGATTGTTCATAATTGCTCACGTACACAACTTGGTATCATTTTCCGCAACATTAAACTGCCATTGTAAAGCCATCAGCTTTCGCCATGCTTTTAGATAAGCGTTCATGGTGTAATGGAGGAATGCTAAGATGCGGTGATAAGTAGGTGGTTAGAAATATGTCGTGTGATAGATATAAATAATGTTTGGTTTTTATGTTGGATTTTTCAAGAGGCTGGAATCATCATCTGGTTTCCGACCAGTTTTTCGTCAAAGCCAACAAATCGATGGAAGAAAAAAATTGACAGCAATGTTTGCTACTCATTAATGAGTATTGGTGCGCAGTGCAGATCAGTGGTGGCCCAGTGGAAACGACCGCGACTTACGATGTAGGTCATAGTTTCGAACCCAGGCAGGCACTATACTTTGTGTAAATTATTTCATTACCACTGCTCTCAAAATGGTGAAGGAAAACATCGTGAGGAAACCGGTATGTCCTAATACCGATGCCTGTCGGGGTCGCGGGAAAGTCCGAAAGGGATACCGTGGCCCTGGCAACATATATATTGGAGGGTAAACGAGCTGTGTTTTAGTCAGTAAGAGCTTGACACACCTTCCCGCTCCGTCCAGAGCGGGAGAAGTTGTTTGATAATTTCCCACCAAAAAAATAAAAGAAAGGCAGGCACTTTACTTTATGTAAATTATTTCATCACCACTGCTCTCAAAACGGTGAAGGAAAACATCGTGAGGAAACCTGCATGTCCTAGAACATTAAGAATTGAAGACATGTGACATCTACCAACCCGCACTGGGCCCGCGTGGTGGATTACGGCCTAATCCCTCTCACAGAGAGGAGGCCTGTGTCCCAGCAGTGGAAACAGTATAGGCTATTGGGGTTACCAATGTAAGTACCAAGTGTGGTGATTTAATAAGTCCATGAGCCTAGTAGTCATTATCAAGAATCTTATTCCGTTTGTTACAAAAACTTTCTGCAATTTTTCTAGCGATAGTTTTGGCAAAACGAAGATCAAATAATTAGTAGTAAAATTCCATAACAATGTAAACTAAAATCATACTAAAATCCACTAAAATCTAATGATTTAATCTCTAATACCAGGTCAAGCACATATAATGTACCAGGCTGACATAACCGCGGAAGGCGCTAACGCAATTAACGTACTTATTAAGAATGTAACTCAATTCGGGCCATTTCACACTGCCCGTGGCGGCGGTCAGCAAATGACCCTTGACAAACCCACAATTTTACCCTACGGAGTCGGATTAATTGTGGCCAATAAATTCTAAATAGAAATAAGTAGTAATTAAGTAAGAGTCTTGTAATTAATTTTATTTGTATTTTTAACAGAAAAATGTATTTCTTAGTAGGTAGTAGCCCGGAGTCTGGATTTATGTCCAGTTGATGGCAATAAACTCGCTTTTATGGGACTCAAATATAACTGGAAAAATGTAGGTGTAGGTACTATAGGTACACCTCTGCCTACCTCACAGGCGTATCTGTAATCCCCGTCAAGTTATATAAAAAAAGAAAGATGATATATTTCAAGACATTATTTATATTAGTTATACTATGGCTAGCAGTGTCCTTCTAACAATACCCTGAGATCATCAGCCTATCATCCAAACATGATCATCTTTAGCTAATAATAGTAATATTTAGAAAATTCATGTTCGCGGACTGTATATGATTCATCATTAATAACGACGATCTCGGCACAGTCAACCTACGCAGATCATCATCACCTTCTTGACCTTATGTTACTTGGGGTCGGTACAACACGTTTTTCGAGAGTATTTTTCTTCGATTATTCCCTGTCAACCCTCTCTCTATCATACACTCCTTTGTATTTCACATCATCCCTCATACAATCCATCCATCTTTTCTTTGGTTTTCCTCTCCTTCTGTATTACACAATATTATTTATCATTAGTTAACCTACGCAGGTGAACCAAGAATAATTCCACCAACAAAGATTGACAATTACAAGCATAAGCCAGTCAGCAACGTGGTAACGGCGCTGACTGTCCAGAGTACGAACATATACAGCGAGGCGTGTAACAAACTAAACATAATGAACACGAACATCGAACACGGAATATTTGGTTCGTACGCGTGGACATAAATTTGCGAACCGAACAAGAACACCATACGAACACAGTTCGACTTGTGTTTGCGCTCAACCTGCTCTTTTAGTAGCCATGGATTCCCCGCTGGAAATGGTACACTGTTGGATAGGTGGCTGAGAATTGATGCCCGAGCGCCGCACGCTCACTTCTCGAGTTCGATATAAACAATATAGCAATAAATTTCTCCGAACACCGTCCATACAGAAAAAGGAAATTGGCTAGCCACGAGCATTTCTGACGAACATAGTGTTTGATGTTCGATAGTGGTACACACATCGCACCTTTAGAACAAAAACGACACAATTAAAAAAAAACGAAAATTGACTTATCGTCATAAAATGACTCAAAACGAAATTCTCAATCTAACAATAGTTCAAACATAGCCATATTCGAGCGGGAACAGGACAAAATTGTTATATCGGTCTTTTTCTTACGCGGCGACATGCGGGTCTGAGTCGGGGGGGAAACGACGCAGTTAGTATTGTGTTCGCATCGCTAAGTGCAGGACGTCGCGCGTTCAGCCGGGTAGTGACCCAAAGCTTATTACGTCGTTTTTATTCCGAAACAATTGGTAAGTTCTCTTTCGATTTTTAGTATGGAAACGACCAATTTAGCTTTGTGATTGTTTTCTTCCGATTTGTAAGATAATATTAGTGACTTATTCAGGTTTGTGGCATTTTAATATTTAAGACACTTATAATTCCAATGACAGATTTAAGTTTGTGTCGTGTTAATAGTAAATAACGATGAATGTTTTGGGACTAAATTTGACCTCTTAGAAATCAAGTCGTTTTTTTATTTATCAAAGTATTATCGTTTGTGGCTCATTAATTATTAGGCCATTTATTTATTTATTTCTAGATAAAAAAGGAGACGCATTGGTTAATGTGTCACTACACAATTACTGAGCCAGCAAGTTTTAAAATAAGAAGTCACCTACAAGATTATACAATGAAAAGGTGGAAGGACATTATAATGGACAATGCATTAAAAAATGTGAAAAATTACAAAGGAAACGAACCCGAAGTATGAACATGTACATAATATACAAATGTATACTGTGCACTTTACACTGTGAAGTTTTTATTTATTTTACACATTTTAACCATCACTGTGTTTATCTTTTGTCAGGAACAGCTGGATAGCAAAATGAAAGAGAATTTGTCTCTGAATTCCACAGATATTCTCAATTTTACAAAAGAAAAGACTGAGAGTAACAATTTTTATGTCATCGATAAGCTTGACTTGGTAAGCAATAATTTTAGTTTAGTTTGGTACAGACGACTGCGTGTCAGTGGAAACAGTTTGACCTTGAAAGCGCCATTATTTTGTTATAATAAGAGCAATTTTCGTAGTCTAACAGTATTGCCACTGATGTGCTACAGTTGACCGTACCCACTTTAGTATAACTTCTCACTAATGTTAATATTATTAACAACTAACGTTTATACTGTTAATATCATTAACATTTTATCTTCCGCCAGGAATCGCCGGCTGCTAAAATGAAAAACCAAAAAGAAAACTTCAATCCAAATTCCGCAGCTACTGAAGAATTACTAATTAAAATGACAAACAGCGGCAATATTGCTGTCAATTATCCGAGTGAACTTGCAAGTAAAATAATATATCAATTACTATCTAGCAAAATAAAGTTACATACAAAAGAAAACTATCGTCGATTTTATGATTTCAGAAATCTTCAATCAGCATTGATATGGTACAGAACTTATCTTCTAATTCCTCATCATTCATTGAAAACTCCCCAGAGTGTATAAAGACGCGTGTAAATAGCAGCGAACTTTAACTTCAGCCAGTCCACAGAAACGGTAAGTAAAAATGTCTCTATACCTTACTATAATATAATTATATCTTACTATAATATAATTATAATCTACTTTACTTATCTAGCGGTTTGGTTCTTTTTTCAGCAGCAGAATGATACTTTCGACAATGAGTCAATTCATAATCGAGACACACTCACCAGAAGACCAATTCAGGAAAAAAGAGTATCTTCTTCATCTTATTCAAGTTCATCTCGTTCAAGTTCCAGCTCCTCAAATTCCAGCTCCTCAAGTTCTAGCTCCTCAAGTTCCGGTTCATCTTCTTCGAGTAACGCACAAAATGTGAAATCTAACGTGCGTACTTCTCATATTAATGCGGATGTCGCGAGTACCAGTCAATTAGCTACAAGAAGTGGTAGAGCTATCCCGAAATCGAATTATTGTATATCACTTATTAATGCTCCTGAAAGTGACCCCGATTTAAGTGATAGTGACCCATCGAAATTTCAACGCGTCTTAGAAGTTTGTCATCTTCTTTGTGTATGTTGTTATGTCAGACTCCATTTCACAACCTGAAGCACCGCAACATGACATACAACAACCTGAGATAATTAACGCCAATGAATCGAACAGGACTCAAAGAAAGTCAAGAAAAAGGCAGCGTAATCCCGCATCATGGAAGCAAAATATAAGTAAGCTATTGCGCAACACTGGAAAATCTTTCAATTCCCTATCGAAGTCTAGAAAAGAAGTTCCAGCCCGTTGTATGAAAAACCCAGGCGCTCCATGTCGATTAAAATGTCCTGACCAAATCAATGAAGTCCAAACGATTTTCGTCGATCGTATTGGAACCTTGCAAGCATGGAACTTAAAAGATCCTTCATCAGTTCTTGCATGATGGAAGTCAAACCTATAACCTACCTAACGAATGCTGAAAAGCCCAGAGCACCAAATAATGCGTTTTTCTTCACTGTTAACAATCAGAAAATTCGAGTTTGCAAAACGTTTTTGATAAACACTTTAGATATAACAGAAAGACAGATAAGAACTACAAAAGAAAAAACCAATGAAAACGGATTCATAGCTGAAGATCAAAGAGGAAATCACAGTAATAGAAAGAGAATTGACGAGACCAGTATAAAAGACATTGAAAACCATATCAATTCAATCCCAAGGATAGAATCACACTACTTAAGGGCCTCTACATCTAGGGAGTTCAATGAAAGAGGCAGGACCGTAAAAGATCTTTGGAGAGACTTCTCAGAAGTAAGAGATCCAATTAAACCCAGGGTAGACTACTGGCTATACAATCAAATTTTTAATAACAATTTCAATTTGGGATTATTTCAGCCTAAAAAAGATCAATGTGGTCTATGTTTGGAGTACGAAATGGCATCTGTAGATCACAAAGCAAAGCTGAAGGAAAAATTCGATATCCACTTAAAAGAGAAAGACCTTTGTCGCCTTGAAAAGAAGAACGATCGCAGAAACATTGGTGAAGGAAATATATGTACCCTATATGATTTGCAAGCAGTCATGCAATGCCCTTTGGGAGACTCGAGTTCTTTTTATTACATATCAAAACTCAACTGCCTAAATTTTACTATGGCTGAGCTGGCTCAGAAATCCGACAAAAAAACAAATAAAAACCAAAAAAGAGGACAGGAAGTTGAAGGAAACGACGGAGAAGATAGAAATGAAGAAGAAACTGTAGGCGCCTATGTATATAATTACTTTTGGGATAAAAAACAAGGAAAAAGGGGGGCAAACGAAATAGGATCGTGCATATTTGAGTATATAAAAAATATCTGTGAAAAATATCCTGAAAAACCACTGAATATAATTTTATATTCAGATAATTGCTGTGGGCAAAATAAAAACAGGTTCATTGCATGTCTGTATATTGTGTCCAACTTTCCAAATATGATGAGTATAACTCACAAATTTCTTATTCGTGGACACACACAGAACGAGGGTGACAACGTACACAGCGTCGAAAAGGAAGTGAAAAAAAACCTAAAATCTGGACCAATTTACACTTCTCATCAATATGTTGCCCTGATCAAAAGTGCCAAGAAGTCTGGAAAGCCTTTTAAGGTCCAGGAGTTAAATTATGACTTCTTTATTGATTTGAAGTCCCTACAAGACCAGTGGGGTTATAATTTTAATGAAGACGATGAGCGCAATCAGGTGTCTTGGAACGATATTAAGGTATTGAGATTCTTGAAAGACGAACCTTTTGTGTTTTCCTTTAAAATATCTTACACGCAAGAAAATTTTAAGCGTGTTAACATGAGAAACAAACGAAAACGAATGCCTAACCTTGAAGACGTCTCAATCCCGAAAGTTTACACAAATAAAATAAAATTAAGTGAAAATAAAAAGAAGGGGCTAAGCGAATTGCTACGGAAAAATTTAATACCTGGTTTTTATATAGATTATTACAAATCTTTATTAGATGATTAAGATGACTGACTGATGTAGAATAGAAAGTTCCTAGTGAACGAAGATTTTATTTGGGTGGTTACTATTGATTTTATAGTCTATTATATTATTGCAGAACTTACTTTTTGTTGCTAATTGCTTTAATTTGAGTTTTACATTTACATTTTCTTACGGGACTACAACATTTTTTCTAAGAAAGTTCCTAATGAACAAAGATTTTGATTTATTTTTTAAAGTTGTATTATTGAATTAATAACAATAAAAAAAATGTTTTAACATACTTTTGTAATGGAAAAGATCTCTGCTTATTTCTTTTTAAGTGTTTATTTATCATATCGTATTAGAATTTATTTTAACAAATTTGTATTATGTTTACTAAGAAGAGTTCCTAATGAACAAAGATCTCGGTTAATTATTATAAGTGTTAATTTAGATTTTTAATGTTACTCTCAAAGGATTATGCTTAACATAACCATTAAGACCAATTTCGTTTATGTTTAAATTCAAACATTGCCATTCAAAAATCTCATTTTTATTTTATTTTTTTCTGCTCCTATGACGCATTTTCCAATTTGCTATGCATAATGTGCTAGATATTAGGAAAAAACAGACCTAAGTCGGAAAACGTCAAAAAATTACATACTGTTCTAAAAACAAAAAAGGCGTAACTCTTAAACTTTCACATTTAAGACATTTTTTTCGGCCGAAAAAAGACTCAACTCCTAAACCGTCAAATTTATATCACTTTTCTCGGTCCAAAAATGACTGATAAAATAAATAACCTTTTTTTCTTTATTATTCATTTTAATAATTATGTTTTTTTATGATACAATATTAGCTGAATGACTTTTTTATAATTTGCAGCATGAACATAGTCACTGACTTAAATAATCACGAAATAATAGACGAAAGATTGCGGAGGTGTCAAAATTTTAAAACTTGTTTTGCTAATTCCCCAAAAGTTGCTTTTTTGAGTTACGTCGTTTTCGTCCTAAAGGTGCGACATGTGAAAAAAGTATTCGATATTCATGTTCACCCTGTTCTTGTTCGGTCGTGAGTACACGCCTTAAGGGACATCGACGCGCAAACTGTTACAAATAGAACATGCTTTTAAAACCACCAGCGTTGAAATATTTCGTCGGTTATTTTAAAAATCAGCCAAGTGCGTGTCGGACCACGCACAATAAAGCGTTCCGTAGTTGTGAAGTTGGGATGAATTTATCCCAAAAACAAACTTAGCATTGTAGTTGAAAAACATGTTCTCCCATACATCGATATATGCCACGGTCAATTCTCCAACTGCAAATTTAATTTGGTCAACCATTACTCGTTAACTTGTAAAGCCTACTTAGCTGTGATAGTTTTTCGTTTAAATTCATTATATGCACTACTGCCATGATTTTTTTCACATCTCCATAAAAAACCATTTAGCTGGCACAGGGGGCCCCCCTGTGCCAGCTAACTTGACTCTAACAAAAATTGGCACTTTAATGCTTAATATTACGTAAGCGGATCTTTGAATCGCAAAGTGGTTTGACAGACCCGCAATATTTTTGAACGGCCTATCCAACGACACTCCAAACCATGGGGTACGCGAAAAAAAAAATATCATCCCCACATTACGTCCAGGGGAGGTACCCTAAAAACTTTTTTTTTAAATTTTATTTTAGCACTTTGTTCGCGTGATTAATATGTATATCTACGCTAAATTATAGCTTTCTAGTACTGAGCGTCTCTTAGCTACAGTGGGGATAGACAGACAGATAGACGGACATGGCGAAACTATAAAGGTTCCTTGTTTACTACGAAACCCTAAAAAAAGTAGCTGTTCCATACATTTTTTTAATAACCGGCGAAAAATTTCTTTATTATTATATCGTCAACCGTAGAGGTTATTCTTTTATGCCTGCTGAAATGACTGTATCATTTATCCATAAATGTAATATCTAGAAACAAACTTTCTAATAAGCAAACTAGACCCTGGCAGTGGGCGCGTCTTCACGGCGCCATTCGGCACAGTCATGGTTGACAAAATCATGTCACGCATAGTTTTGGTCAACCGTGACTTCTTGGTGTATACTCAAGTAATGACCACTTGTATGTCGTTAGCCTGTTATCCAACTACTGCTATCTGCACTTATATTTGCACTAGACATGGTGAGTCTATTATCAGCTGTCTGAATTTAAATACAGGTAATTTGGGCTTGTCATCGCTTATGCTACTTTGATCGGCGTTTGTGATTTCATCGTGTGACTAAGCCAGCTAGCTTTTATTAGTGTTCGTATTCAGTATTTTGTTTTACCGGGACAGTATTGGGAAATTCGAATACATAAGAGATACGAGGTAACTGTCTTAAAGATTATCATGAACTCTCATCATATCATGAAAATAGTGTAGCAGGTCCCATTTAAAAAAAAAACACTCTGTCATACAATTACAGAACTGGCATTTCATTGTTTTTAAATTTAATATATCTAATATGCTTGCTAACGTCGTTATTGCTAATGACACAGGCTACGATTATAGTTTGTTTAGTGTGATTATGATGGCACTTTTCTATGCATATAAATTGTAAAGACATACTTGCTAGTGGTCGTTTACTGGCTTATAAAAAGCATGTTGATGATACAAATTTGTTTAATGACTATTCTTCCTTTTTTTGTCATACAAATACAAGTCATATCAAAACTGCAGGCAGACAATTCAATACTTATACAAGTTTTGCGTCTAGCTTATCTTACTTTCAACACGAAAGCAAAACAAAGGAACTTTACTCCTTCAAAGGATCGGAGCTACGAGTAAGTCGAAAATCTTTTTCAATTTCCGATCTCTACTTTAAAAGTTTGTTTGCTTGACTGGAGATAAATGAGTTGATCAAAGCTCCGTATTCTTTTTATAAAGATGTTTACGTAAACATCTTTCTGTAGTTGTGTTGTCAGAAGTATTGATAGCGACTCTTTGGCAATTGATCATGGAACGAGCGATCTATCAGCCATTAAATTGTAACTGTTGTGTGTGTTCGATCAATCTGTTTCCTAGAACCTTGGAAACGATTTTTCTGTTCGCAGTGTCTGCGAATGTAAGAAGAGCAAAACAATTTTTTCTTTAGAAAATAATAAGAAATTTAATATTAAAGATGGTATTGTACACAGGTAAAAAACTTCTTAAAAATCATTAGCTTGCAACTTGTAGGTGGTTGTAGGCTGTTTGATATACCTTCCATATTATAAAAGTTTTAGGCTAAACTGATAAATTTAGTCTTGTCAGCTTTGATATACAAAATATTCAGAATCACATAGAATTGAATAAAAAGCGCCTGCAGGGCATTGACGTGGGCATTAACGTATACTCAAAAACTATGAATGTATGGGAAGAATTTTCGACAGTACTGTTTCGAGTCAGTTTCATTAACCATTCTACCAGTATCCAATCGATTGTATGCGATTCGAAGACTATGTACCTCTTTGTAGTGGGCTTACAGTTGTGTTTTAAGCTACCTTGTATAATATTCACAAAGCCTGTTCCTAGGTAGCACTCCCAATAGAGAATGCAGTCCATTGGATTACCAATTCCCTAATATTGTTAGGGGATTGGTAATCTAGAATTATGGAATACAAATGCAAATGTTGCCGGATTTAATAGTAAGTACTGCAAAAATACACTTTCAAATAATATTTGGAATTTAAAAGCAATTTTGTGATTGATTAAAGTTGGTATTTCGTATGTTAATAATGGATCACTAGCATCGATATTTACTAGTTCATTTCTATTAAATATTTTCGATACATCAGGGAATGGTGAGTTCAATTCTGATTATAGATATCGATCGCTCGTTGGTATTCTGTTTGTTAAGTTACTGTAAAACACGTGCCGTAATGCATTAGTAGAACCACATTTCACCTAGACTTTCAATTATAATCTTCCTCCCCTTGTCCCATGTTACTTGGGATCGGTGCAATAGGTTTATTTCTTCTATTCTTTCCTGTCAACCGTCACGCTATCATTCAGTCCCTTCTCTTTCACATAATTTCTCGCACAATCGATCAATCTTTTCTTTGGCCTGATGAAAAGAGTGATGAATATAAATGTTAATAAATGGAGAAGTAGAGGATCTCTCTTCATCCATCAACATTTATATTCACTCTTTTAGTAGGTATTCAAATTGAAATTAAAATTTACAAAGTGTTTTATAACATTTCAGCTGAACGAGGTTAACTGCTGGATAAAGGTGACCACGAAAGGATTGCCGAAATCACTGAAACGTAAAAACGTATTGTCTTTCATATTTTTTTTTCACTGGTCTTGCATTTCCCTTCTTTATTGGATTCGCGCGACATTCACATGTTCTAAAAAATTATAATTATGAATACCGAATAATAATGTTAACAAACATTTACCCAATTCAACATACCATGTTCATGTTTCTATTTCACACAACTTAGTTTTACAACTAACAATAACATTTTATAGCGGCTGTTAAAATGGTTTTACTTTTACACCAAAAGATAATGGCGCTTAAAGTTGTGGTTTTGTATTTGATTGTATTGTTTGATTAACTTGGATGGCTTGAATGTTATAATAGTTGTGTACACAACACAGTTCGGAACACTGGCAACTGGTTCTGGAAGAAAAGATGGATAAATTTTATGAAAGAGGATATTGCTAAGAAGGAAGTGAACACTGAAATGACGTTAGATAGAGACGTACGAGTAACTATAGAACAAAAATTCGTAATTACAGTCATTGACCCCAAATATGTTAGGGCCGAATGGCCCTATTTCCTATTTATTTCCCTAACATATCTGTATTGTATATATTTAAGTGTCATCCTTCGATGATGCTTAAATGGGGGACTTCAACGCCCATCATAAAGAATGGTTGTTCCCGTACCAGAAAACTGACCATGCTGGGTTAGAGGCGCGCAAGTTTGCTATTACGTTAGATCTAACCCAGATGGTGAATGTGGCAACGCGGGTACCGGATGTTGACGGCCATACACCCAATTCTTTGGACCTTCTGCTGGCATCTGATCCGGACAATAATTCAGTGTCGGTTTCAGCCCCGCTGGGAACATCCGACCACTGTCTGGTGAAAACCGTATCGACCTGCTCTCCACCAGATGAGAGTCCTAGAGGCACGAGACGAGTGTGGCGATACGGGTCAGCGGACTGGGATGAGATGCGGCACTTTTTTGCGTCTTATCCATGGCGGCATGTGTGCTTCTCTTCGGGTGGCCACTCGTGCTGTGCAGACGAGGTTGCGGACGTTATTCGGCAGGGAATGGAGTATTTTATTCCATTCTCCGACATCCCACTCGGCCATAAATCCCGGCCTTGGTATAATGCAGAGTGCGCCCACGCTGAGGCCCGAAAAGAGTCTGCCTACCAAGCCTGGGTCAAGGCCCGCGACCGCAAAGTTAGAGCTCGTAGGGTTCGCGCGAAGAAGAGAGCCTTTAACACTGCCGCCAAGTCCTGCAAGTGGGTTTTACGAGAGGCACGTTTTGGCCATGTCGGACGTATTGGGGCCAAGCTGGCATCGCACCCTCCGGGTAGTAAACAGTTTTGGTCCCTGTCTAAGGCGGCCGAAGCGAATTTCTGTCGTCCCACTTTACCTCCAATGCTGAAACCTGATGGGTCGCTGGCCCACTCCGCAAGTGAGAAAGCAAATTTATTTGCATCTCTCTTTGCAAGCAATTCACGTCTGCACGCTGGCTCCAAGCAACCACCTACAGTACCTCATTGTGACTCCTCGATGCCGGAGATCGCAGTTCACATTAGAGAGGTCCGAAAAGTATTGTGCAGTCTAGACGTGAACAAGGCCAGCGGGTCTGACGGCATTCCGGCGAGAGTGTTGAGGCAGTGTGCGCCTGAACTGTCTCCTGTGTTGACACGTTTGTTCCGCCTCTCTCTTAAGAAAGGAACGGTACCAAAATCCTGGAAGCTTGCAAATGTACAACCAGTGCCCAAAAAGGGCGACCGTGCAGACCCTGCCCATTACCGTCCGATCGCCATTACCTCCATTCTGTGTAAAGTTATGGAAAGGGTACTGAACAGTAAGTTGCTGACCTACCTCGAAGACAATGATCTCCTCAGTGACCGTCAATATGGCTTTCGCCGGGGACGGTCAACTGGTGATCTTCTTGTGTATGTCACGCACTGCTGGGGCGAAGCCATCGAGAAACATGGCGAAGCACTTGCTGTATCGCTTGATATCTCGAAGGCTTTCGACAGGGTCTGGCACGCTGGTCTGCTCAGCAAGCTTCCTGCTTATGGCATCCCAGCTGGTTTTTGTAGCTGGATATCAGACTTCCTTAGTGAACGGTCGATCAGAGTAGTCGTTGACGGCTGCTCCTCTGACCTTATGGCTATTGATGCCGGAGTTCCTCAGGGGTCTGTTCTCTCTGCAACTCTTTTCCTGCTGCACATCAATGACCTACTACAGACTGGTATTGTTGGGTACGCGGACGACAGTACTGTTTCAGAGAGATACTAGTCTGCGCAAAAACCAACGGGGCCGCAGTTCGTTCCTTGAGAGAGGCCTTGGTAGAGCGGACAGAGTTGACGTTAAGCCTTGTCTCCCAGTGGGGTGATGATAATCTGGTCACTTTTAACGCCACCAAAACACAGGCGTGTCTTTTTACCACAAAAAGGAGTCGTTTCGACCTGACTCCTACTTTTCGGGGTACATCGGTTCCTGTAACTGATCGGCTCGAGCTCCTAGGCACGGAGTTGACATCTAACCTCAACTTTGGCGCCACCATCGAGTACAAAGCCCAAACTGCGGCCAAGAAACTGGGCATCCTAAATAAGGTGAAGCGATACTTTACGCCTGGACAGCTTTTGACCCTTTATAAAGCGCAGGTCCGATCCTGCATGGAGTATTGTAGCCACCTTTGGGATGGCTCGGCTAAATACCAACTTGCCGCGCTTGACTCGGTGGAACGCAGAGCTAAGAGGCTCATTGGCGACGTAAATCTGGTGGATGCCAAGCTTCACAGTTTGGCCCATCGTCGCAAGGTTGCCTGCTTGTCGGTCTTCTATAGATTGTACTTCGGAGAGTGTGCTCAAGAACTCCACGACCTCATTCCACCGGCCCCCTTCTATTATCGGTCATCTAGGCGCACTTCAGGTTACCATCCCTTCCTGGTGGCTATCCCACCAGCTCGCACTAAGCGTTTCCAAACTTCTTTTATAATGCGCACAGCAAAGGAATGGAACTCTCTGCCTGCGTCTGTGTTTCCGAACGCATACAACCCTAATCTCTTCAAAGTGAGAGTGAACAGGCTTCTTCTGGGTAAGCTCGCTCCATCGTCGACTTTGTTTCTGTCACCTCTGACATAGACTAAGGTCAAGAGCAAACCCATCGCAAATAAAAAAAAAAAATATATATATACAATACAGATTCTATTCCATTCATCACCACCACCATCCATCATTCTATCATCCCATTCACCTGAAAGTGTGATTAAATATTGTAAGCATTATGTATTTGCTCTTGAAGTTAAATGTAATTGATTAATATCTGTCCCTAAGTGATTATCTACAGGATGGGACCGTAATATAACTTATCTTGATGATCTGCTTCCGTGACAAAGTTCTCCAAAATCCTAACATTGTGTACATAAGTATATCGTTTACTAGCGAGGGTGAAGGATAACATAAAGTAGGGGGGGGGGGGGGCTACCTTGTAAATATACCTTACAGACCTGTTATCGAAAAGTTCTATTGGTCTTAATTTTTTATGTAAACGCGGAAACTGTTTATAGAAATGACAGAGAGGTTGCATGCGGAAATCATTCTGAGACTTATCTTGAGATAAATCGATTATTTATATAAGATCTGTCTCTAAAACGGTATCGTATATTCGATACAACCAAATTAATAGGTATCTGCTGCTACAAGAAATAATCACTAAGACTTTTTTAAGTTTGAAATCTAAAGAAAACAGTCTGGTATAATGTTATTCAACATTATATTGATATATTTACAAATTATTGAAATCCATTCATAATTAATGAACGAATCCCACCAAGACATAAAATGTAAAACAAAACACAAACGACCTCCAAAGCAGACAAAAACAGTTGAAACATACAATTACTCGAACGCGAAAGTGCAATGTACTGCAAAATAACTAAAAAACATTCGTGATGATCATCAGTCGTTAGTCGTTAAGCCGCGTACAGACAGCACAAGGTACAAACCGCGGATGGTTTATCACGTGTATCTCAAAATGTATATATGGAATCAACTCAGCCCATCGCAGTCCACTAGGTGCACTGCAGGCCTCTCCTTAGCTGCTCCACAATATTCATTCCGTCACTTTCTATCTGTCCCAGCCACCTTTACAAGGTCGTCGGTCCATCTAGCTGGGGGCATCCCACAATATGCTTGCCGATACGCGGTCACCCTTCCGTTTACTCCACCACAGGGTCCTTCGATAAACATGGCAAGCTCACTGCCTCTTCAGCTTGCTAACTCTGCAAGCTATGTATGTCGGTAACTCCATTATTGTCGGTAGTCCCGTTGAACGCCAGATTCCGGATACCTAAGTTCTTATGCACCAATGATGTACCACGTGACATTTAAGAGATTAATTCCGGATAATTTCTAATTTCGGAATGCTTACTGCGAGCTGTGTCGTTGCGGCCAATTTGATTGGCGATATGACGTTGAACCTGTCTCGGCGCATGCTGTCTGTACGTGGCTTAAGCTGTTCGATACATATGACGTGAAATTGAGACTTTCACTGCGGTAGCTAAAATAGAACTGAGGCGACTGAGGGATCGAGTTCGATGTATTTATGATGATAGATACGTGTAATAATTATTGTAGTTCTCACAATCTGTATTATGATTATGTTCTTTGACCATCTGGGGTTGTAATTATAACCGTTGTTACTAAAAGTCATGAATATACAGGGTCAAATTTAGTTAGCTAGCTTAACTTCACAGACGAGATGGGTATTGATATCTAAGTACGACGAAATAAAAATGAATTGATTTCTTTTTGGGGGTCAACGACCACTGGTAGTGTCTTTACTTTTTTTTTTGGGTGGGAAATCATCAAATAACTTCTCCCGCTCTGGGCGGAGCGGGAGGGCGTGTCAGACTCTTACTGACAAAACCCACTGTGTTGCGGGGGCCTCGGTGACCCATAAGTACCTTCCCGCGACCCCGGCAGGCATCGGCCCTAGGGGACCCCTATCTTTGTGCTGACAACATCTCTTTGAGGCGCGCGTGGAATACAACGCGCCGTCGACCCGGACCTGGTCCTTACCGGACGGTGAGCTACCCATTGCTCACCGTCCGCAAGCCCGCGCCTACGGAGGCCGGAAATCCGCCCGGGATTCCCGACGCCCAGGGCGTCTCCGGAGGCGGCTAGGGGCATGAGGGCGCGAAACATGCCTTTCCCTCAACCGTCTCGCCTCCTCCTTCGCGAGCATTACTGCTTCGCAGAAGGAGGTGACAGCTGCCCATGCCCTCTCGCTCCGTACCATGGCCTGAACCAGGCCGGACGCGGGAGACCTCTGCCGCCGATCACCTCCACGAGGACACGGCGGTGCTCTGCCCAAGCCAGGCAGAAATTCACGGTATGCTCCACCGTGTTCTCCGGGCGATCCACACAGTGGTGACACCCGGACGTTTCCTCCCGCCTTATCCGACACAGGAACCTCCCGAAACTGCCGTGTCCGGTGAGGACCTGCGTCAGGCGGAAGGTGAGGACGCCGTGGCGCCAGCATAATAATACTGCTGCATAATAATACTTTGGCATAATGCAAAGGTTAGCATAACTATCATGTAGTCTAATATGTTTTGGCTTAAGTTGAAGTTGCATAAATTTTAAAGGCATAGTATTTATTCGTCTAATAATCAAGAGCCATAAATATAATGAGTCATAATTGGGTGAATGTAGCCCATAATTTAAAATTGATTTTTAGGTACTTGGTAATTTAATACAGTTGTGGTCAATTATATTTTTACCGGACTATGGCGATGCCAACAGGAAAGGTAAGAAGCGAGCTCGGGACTTGGGACACCCCGACTCGGACAGGTTAGGTTCGAAGGCGACGGCGGGGTCTAGTGAGCGAGCGGAGCAAGCGAACTCAGACCCCGCCATCCCCTTCGAGGCTATTTTTTTTGCAAAACTTTTGAGGCCCGCGCAGCGGGCCTCATACTACGCCTTTTAAGCGACTTTAAGTGTTTTGAGGTTAGGTTACAATCATTTGTTTTTCTCAAGAACGGTGCATTACCTTTTCATGGGAGTGGTGCCAGGGGGCAGGGGGCACCATCAATTATGCCAATATATTATATGCTTATCATTAGTAAACCGCCCAAGTGCATTTTAATGATTTATTATTTACACAAAAATATTGCGTAACAGTGTGCTTAATGCCATTGGCATTTGGTTTAGTAAACCCACACTAAAAATGTTTACTGATTGTTAAAACCGAAAATAAATTTTTATGGTCGAATTTGAATTTAACATTCAGCGAAAGCTATTTCATCAAGTTCTATAAATTACGCAGTTTCATTGTTTGTTCTGTCATTGATCTCGCAGTGAGCTTTCAACTTCTACATAATACGAGTACATGTCATTTTAATTTGAATGTGAATTGTGAAAGCAACTCAGCTATTAACACGATGACTAGCTAAAATAATACTGATTGATTTACGTACGATTGCAATCATCAAAATGGCTATTTGTCATACTTTGATAGCTTTTTGACCTCAATAACTGTTTTACTTGTAGAACATCGAATGCTATTTTGAAATGTTTCCGTTCATTTTCGTTTTTGTTTTGGCCTGACACTATTAAATTATGTCTGCTACTTTACCTATTATCATTTTTATGGTCCTAGCAGTAACAAAGAGCAATCAAAAATTTAATTGTATATTTTTTTTTGTGTTGCCTACATTGTACCTACTCACATAGTTATTAAGTTAATACATAATCAGCCTATAATGTTCCCACTGCTGGGACACAGGCCTCCTCTCTGTGAGAGGGAGTGGGCCATAATCCACCACGCGGGCCTAGTGCGGGTTGGTAGATGTCACATGTCTTCGAATTTTTGGTTCTAGGACATGCCGGTTTCCTCACGATGTTTTCCTTCACCGTTTTGAGAGTAGTGGTGATGAAATAATTTACACAAAGTAAAGCGCCTGTCCGGGCTCGAACCTACGCCCTACAACTCGTAAGTCGCGGCCGTTACCACTAGGCCACCACTGCCCTTAGTTAATGTTTCCTAACAATTATGAATTTTCTGAATTAAAAATATATTTTTTTAAATAAAAAAGTGGTGTAGGCTTTTGTCCAGTCGTAGGGTACAGCAGGGTAATTACGTCACACATACAATTTTGTTGTTGCTGTTTATGTTTTTGAACAGACGAATTTTTCAAACAATGATTATCCTTCAAAAATGTTTCGGATTAATTCAAGTGGGTTACGCAATTAAAATTTTATATTTATATCCTGAGGGCTCCTGACTACCCGTAGCGACTGTCAAAGATCTACCAATGACAGGCATGACCAATGGCTTAGCGTGCTTTCCGAGGCATGGAGGGGCTACCAATCCATGAAGCGACTGCGGCAAGCATAGCTTAACCTTAGATCGACCCGTGCGGCTGTTATTATTTAGACATGAGCCTCTTTATTTCTAAATATAACACGTTCATCCAATTAAAGTAATTCGTAATTAGTAACTTCTACATTTATATCTGTAATTTGTATGGTGTAAAGAGTATTCTATTGTAAAGTATTGTATTCAAATAACCTACATATATGGCGATCTACAAGTGTATGTCTAGTGCACCCTAGGCTCCATTGTTTTCTGACTGGATAGCAATTAGCTTCATCTTTCTGACTGACCAACTCCTTGACAGTTCACCGTAAACGGTTTAAGTTTGGGATACTGACTAATTGGCGAAAAGTTAGTAAAAACTTGTTTTTAAGAAAGAAAGAAAGAAATAAATAAAAGAAAGAAAGAAATCATTTACTTGCTGATAATGTAGGTATACATATAAGTTGGAATATTTATTAAGTGTCGCGATACATTTTATCTTACGGCATGCAAAATATTAGGTTTGAATCAGAAGTAATAAAGATACAGCTATTACGTTTATTATTAGCCATAGTCGAATTTAGTAGGAAGTTACAGATCAGACTAAAACCAAAAAAATCAAAATAATTAATGAATTAAATATAAATCTCTTGCATATCATAATAAAGAATATATTATGTCGTAATGTGTAAAGTCAAAAACCTTAATGTTAAGATATTCAAAAACATTAACAACAATCACAATTATTAGTAGGTTTAGAATTTAGATAATCAGGTAATGTCAAATTACAATATAACAACAACCATAAAAAAATCGCTAATAAATAAATAACAATTATTATTTAAGTTGCTGATACCAACCTTATTTTTACACGACTGCCCAAAATAGAGTGTAATGTGTTTTGGGTTAATGAATGTATCAATGTGAGTTTCTTTGTGCCACCATAACTTTTAAATGACTGAACAGATTTAGACGTATGTAGTATCGTTAGAATCCTTATAATATTATCCCAAGTGACATAGGCTATAAATATTTTTGCAGTATGGTTCCACTTTCAAATGTGAAAAAACATCTTCAATTGATGCTTTGATGAGGACATGCTAAAACTACAAAAAATATTGGCATACAGTTTACATAGGTAGGGAATGCAAAACAATAATTTCATCCCCTCGCCATCCACGCTTTAGTGCTTAAAATAAAAATACCATCACTTAGCACTACATGTTTTAAAATAAAGCATGACTAAAATGAATAAAATAAAACAAAATAATTAAAAAATTAAAAACACGACTGCCCAGCCAAAAAGTAAAAACAAGTTGTATTCATTAATCTGTTTATACAAAGAGAAAGGTCACTCATAAACTCGCTGACTAAACAGATAAATAAAATTATCATTGCAGTCGGTCCCGACCTTTTAAATTAAAAAGTTTTCCGGTCCCCTGGAACCACGTGTTGACCAAAAATAGTAAATCTCGAACGAAGTGGGGCAAGTGGGGCACGTCGGATACAAAGTGTCGTTCACAGGGGATTCCTTTGACTGTGAGCTGTGACGTAAATTGATATAGGTACACATATCCGGGTTCTATTACTTACGAAAATCAGCAAAATTGGGAAAAACAGGTGTCGTCTCGAACTTTGCAAGATTTCGTCAAAGAAGGACGTTTGAGGGATGTAGGAGGTTCATTAACATACGTCATTCTGTTTGCATATTGTCGGATTTACTTGTGGAACTCGATGCTACCGGTTTGAAACAGGCAACAATTAAAAAAAAAACTGCCATGTGTTCTCAACTATAGCGCCACATTGGTCTAGAGGTCGTAAGCGCTACTGCTGAGCATGAGGTCCTGGGTTCAGTTTCTAGGTCAGGCAAAGTGTTAATGGGTTTTTACATTAGGGATTTCTCACTAGCAGCTCGGAGTCTAGATTTGTGCCCGGTTGATGGCAATAGGCTGGCCCCCTATTATATGGTATTTTAACATAATTGGCGTAATGTGGGTGTTCTATAAGGTAGACCTCTGCCTTATTCTTCGGGGATTATGGTCGAGCAAAATTAGGTTTTTCATACTAGGATTTTTTCAGAGCATCTTAAATTGTGCCCAATTGTGTGAAAATGTATAGCAATTGGTAGGGTCGCTTCGTATTACATGGGTCCTAAGTCATGACTGGTGAAATATGGATTTATTTTATAAAACCGCGGCCTTCGGGGCATACCATTATTACGGTATAGACACTTTAGGAGATATAGTGACCTCGCAACCGGCGTGCGTGTGACCAGATGTATGAACGTAAACGAAGAATAAGGGTATGTCAGTATAGTAGTTGGTGGCGTTCTGTAGTTTCTGCCTACCTCCCTGGGTACTATGAAGGAAAACATCGCCAGAGAATCTGAATAATGTTCTTTCAAATCGCCATCGTGTATTGAGTAAAAACTCTTACGTCATTTCGATAATGGCAACAATTTTATGAAGTGGGGTTCCGGTACGCGTCATTACATCCAATTTTATTGCATTAGTTGCTAAGAGACTGAAATTGTTGAGTTCCTATTATATTGTAGAGATGTGTAGGAATATTTCAAGAATCTTAAAAAAGATGTACTTATTAGCGTTAACGGAAAGATATCAGAGTTTCTTCGTCAATGATTTTTTTTAAACATGTTAATGTTGAAGCCGACAGGAGGATCCGATTGGGTTGGGCAGCGTTGGAAAACTTCGTCAAGTCTTCTCGTCACCAATCCGGCAGTGTTTGAAGACTAAGATCTTCAACCAGTGCGTCCTGCCCGTTATGACATACGGTGCCAAAACGTGGACACTGACAGTCGGGCTGGTCCACTAATTCAAGGTCGGTCAGCGCGCCATGGAGCGGGCTACCTATACTTGGAGTTTCTTTGAAGGATAAGATCAGAAATTTATCCGGAAGAGAACCGAGGTTACCGACATAGCCTGTAGAGTAAGCAAGATGAAGTGGCAGTGGGCTGGCCATATTAAGAGGCCGACAACACCTAAAGCGCGGTCACTGTCGGACTGCATAGAAAAGAAAGAGAAGCGCGATGACACAACGCTGGTAATTTATTGCAAAATATGAAGCAATTATCGATTTACAAAAAAGCTATAGATTGTATAAAAAAAATAAAACACTATTATGCTAATATGTTGCTTGTAGAATAATCTGACAAAAAATCAGAATGATTGCATGTATATTAGTGTGGTTTTTATTCGTTAAAATATTTTTTTAGAGGTATCTTCGTGATTTTTTTCTATCGTATCAAATTAGTTATATTATGTTTTCAACACACTATCTACCTAGCATATGTCCTTAAGAATATCATATATTTTTCTGATTTTGTTTACTTCAGTTGATCATATACTTTAACGCATTATAAAACTTATAAAAATTGCGTTTAGGTCCTGTAGTCCCCTTAATTTGTTGAAGGTCCGATGGCCGGTGGAGCAGACGAGTCCTGGAATGGAGACCACATGTCGGCAAGTGTAGTGTGGAACGACCTCAAAAAGGTGGCCCGAACAGCTGCGAGTTTGAAACTAAGAAGAAAAAAGAAGTAAAACTAAACTAAGTGAAATCAAATTTTCAGCATCGAGTTCTACAAGCGAATTCGACATTATGCAAACACAATGACTTATCTAAATAAGCCTCCTACATCACATAACTATTTATATATATATATATATTATCACAAACTAAACTAAACTAAGTACAGAAAAGACGTTTCAAAAATTTGGCCATGTGTTCTCAAGCGCCTCGTTGGTCTAGTGGTCTGTGTTCGATTCCCCGGTCGGGCAAAGGTTTATTGGGTTTTTATATCTGGAATTTCTCAGTAGCAGCCCGGAGTCTGGATTTGTGGCCGGTTGATGGCAATAGGCTCGCCCCCTATTACGTGGTACTTAAACATAACTGGCGGAAAGTCGGTGTACTATAAGAATAAAAACTGAGAGAATACAAAAAGTATTGTACATATAACATTACGCCTTATCAACATCTACTCAGCCTTTTCCCTTTTAAATGGATTGACTGCCTACCGAACCTCCACAGCCCAGTTACTGGGTAACACGATATCCCCTGTAAACACTATTTGTCAGACTTTCGGGCATTGGCCCTTGATAAGCATTCAAAATAAGTGTCCTAATACTTTCATCTTCTCACTGGAGTGTAAGCCGTGTCACTCCAGTGTCACTCATCCTGATAAATGATCGACACGTGGCGTCCATCTTTACACGACATCGATAAATCATGTCCAAAGTAAGTATAACTGATGACAAGTCTTGTCGGCTCTTAAAGAAATCGCAGGCTTTAATCATGGGATTAGCGTTTGTGAGTAAGTGCTGTCAGATTATACTCGTAGCAAAATGTGACAACTATAACAAAAATATTTCAGACCATGGAAGCCAGGATTGCCTTTAATTCTTTGGAAGTAAAATTACTACAGGACGTCTGCTACGATACTTACATACTCCTTTTGCTTCGTTTAAATCAGCGATGCTAAGAACACGGCCCGTGGGCCACATGCGGCCCGCTGTCAGTACGCATGCGACCCGCCAACAAATAAAAAAAATGCGGAAAATAAAATAAATGTTGACAATGTTGTATACCTAATTACCTACATTATCAAGGATGACATGTGTTGCGAGCTTGCGTTCGCAACTATTCGGGTAGCACTTGGGTGATTTCGGGCGAGGGGAGTAGGGCGCGCCGCGCAAAATAATTTTCACGGCAATGCAATGCCATGCATCAAACTATTGCCGGATTGCCACCATGGGATCTGCCGGGGCGTAACTCCGCTGCCGCGAGAAATCGCGGCACAGCGGACGGAGCTCCGGCGGGATCTCACGGCGACATGGAGAGTACGGTTGTCGCAACCCAGTGCTGGGCACGCCACAATTGCGGCGATAAGTCCCCTCTTTGAGGAGTGGCTAGAGAGGCGCCACGACGTGCTCACCTTCGGCCTGACGTAGGTCCTCACCGGACATGGCAGCTTCGGGAGGTTCCTGTGTCGGATAAGTCGGGAAGAAACGCTCGGGTGTCACCACCGTCCGGAGGACACGGTGGAGCATACGGTGGAGGTCTGCCTGGCTTGGGCAAAGCCCCACAATGTCCTCGTGGAGGCGATCGGCGGCAGAGATCTCTCACCTCCAGCCCTGGTTCAGGCCATGGTATGGAGCGAGAGGGCATGGGCAGCCGTCACCTCCTTCTGCGAAGCAGTAATGCTCGCGAAGGAGGAGGCGGGACGGTTGAGGGAAAGGCAAAATTCGCGCCCTCTCCCCCCTAGCCGCCGCAGGCGACGCCCTGGGCGTCGGGAATCCCGGGCGGATTTCCGGCCACCGTAGGCGCGGGCTTGCGGACGGTGAGCAATGGGTAGCTCACCGTCCGGTAAGCACCAGGCCTGGGTCGACGGCGATTTGTATTCAAGGAATACGGGTGGGTTTTAGGCAGTAAGAGTCTGACACACCCTCCCACTGCGCCCAGAGCGGGAGAAGTTATTTGAAGATTACCCAACCAAAAAAAAAAAATTGTAAGTTTTACAAAAAAAATACCTAATTAAATTGTTTTAAAGCGTTTACCTAGCTATTTTTGACGTGATAATGTCTTATAAATCGACGAACGCCGGCTGCAGGCACGAAAAAGTGTCACGTTCCGCCTGAGCTGAGCGTGCAAGCGAGAGTGCGGAACTAGCGATAGAGAGGCACGATCGGCCTAAGCGTACGGCTTGTGACGCATCTCTCTCTCGTTGTCACGTAAAATTATCGTCCGTAAACCTACTTTACAGACAACCAATATTTTTTGGGCACATTGACCGAGTGGCCCCTTTTTTGTATAAGTCTGTGCATCCCTGGTTTACGTTCATAGATCTGATCATACACGCACACCGATTGTGAGTACCAATAAGGTCACTAATAAGTCCCTATGTTATTATAGGTCGTGTCCTCCCGGCGTTTCTATTGACATCTGCCTTGTAAATACCTTTTCTCAAACATGCATGGAAATATTGTCATTATTTTCGAAAAAAGAACGCGAAGTATCGGATTTACGGACAAAGAAAATCAAATCCATTGCTGGAGCGTTTTTTGAATTTGGAACATTACAACGCTCCAGCAATGTTGTATGAAACGGCGTGCTTGGGTTATTAAATACTCTTTGATTGGATCTCTTTTATCATTCTTGGCATACCAAAGTAAGTCTCTTTGCTTAGTACAAATTGTGTTTACGTGGCTGTATAGAAAGCGTTTCGACACAGGCGATAAATAAAAAAACTGACGGCAAAGCTGAAAATTCATCTTGATTTGTTATTTACATACTTAATTAATTTAATAGTTAAAATGAGTTCCAACGGTTCAGAGAGTGAAATGAAGATTGATTGTACTCCACCAGTTTTAGGATCAGAAGCCAAATTGGCAATGGAAAACCTGCTTCCAGCGAAGTCAAAAATATTAATTAAATTTAATGTATAATATAAAAAGTATGTTTTATTTCCCTGCATTCTTTTGAGAAAAGCACTATTCATATATGCCTCGGCGGAAATGGCAATTGCCTGTCTCGTATTAGTGAAGTCCTCGCCTACAGCTCCGCCTTCGAACTCATACTCGACCTGAAAAAGCCTATTTCACGGCCTTTTGCAATAATGTGCTATTGTTAGTCGCCTCTTTTTCATCCTCTCAACTTGACCAATCTAAGCAAACTCTTTTCAGTTTTTGTCACAATATTAGAATTTCCTTTTCAAAGATCGCAATTATGAATCGAAAGACAAAGAAATCAAGCCAATAATGTTAAAGAAACAAACATCAATGCTGTCAGCGCTATCAACGCTCCACCAACAAATAAAGAACTAGGAGAAAAATAACTCCAAAGCTTTGAACACGTTCAATATGAAATACAAAGTCAATCCGAGCGTGAGACAACACGTCTTGAAAGAAGGTGAGCTATTATTGAACTGAAAGGAGATCGACTGGAATAGTACGTGCCTAGAACAACGAGGGTTCTAAAGGTTTTGGTGATATTAAATATATTTGATAGCAGGTGTTATAGAAAACGATGAAGGCATGAAGAAGATACGAGCTACATAAGTCCAAAATTAAAACATGGTTACTAGATTTTTAAACGACCATAATAAAAGTGTGTAAGGTGATAATTAAGATCAGGTACATGGGAATTACAAAAATTGTATCCAAGTTATAAAACACACTACTTTACTATTTAGAAAAGGGTAACATAAAAACAACAAACACCGTCTCTCTTATTGAAGTTGTCAATATCAAAAAAAAAAATAGTACCTTCAAAATCGAAAACTAAATATTTTTTCACATAAATCTACATGGGCACATATGAAAAATCAGAAGCTAGGTGCACGGTTCCAATTGGTCGTTTCCTATGGGGAAGAACCGGTACGAAACTTCAGTTACTCTATAATTGGTTTTTACAATGTTTTCAAATTACAGTGTCAATAGGATTATGTATGGGAAGACAGTGTAGCCCTGTCAACAAGTACCAGGTACTTAACAAAATAGAAAATTGTCTACAAATTGACAGTCTATTATGCCTACAACGTTCTAACATTCACAAAATATAAACGCATCTATATAAAACATTAATAAAATAATAAAAATAAAATCCTATTTAAACCAAATGACATGATTGCCATTACAACTGTAACAAATCTGAATTATTATCCGGTTCACAAAAACCACTAATAGCACAGCATAGCATAATCAGCCTATAATGTTCCCACTGCTGGGACACAGGCCTCCTCTCTGGGAGAGGGAGTGGCCCGTAATCCAACACACGGGCCCAGTGCGTGTTGGTAGATGTCACATGACTTCGAATTTTTGGTTCTAGGACATGCCGGTTTCCTTACGAAGCATTCCTTCACCGTTTTGAGAGCAGTGGTGATGAAATAATTTACACAAAGTAAAGCGCCTGTCTGGGTTTGAGCATACGACCTACAACTCGTAAGTCACAGCCGTTACCACTAGGCCACCAATGCTTTTTTTTTCACAAAAACCACTGATAAACAAATAATGAAAAGATTTTTTCATTATTTTATATTACGAAGTATGTAAAAAATTAAATAAAAATAAAAATTCTTATTTGGGAGCAGTTAATATACATTTTCATAGTCATGCTGAGGTACCAGGGAAACCAAATGTGCAGAAGGAATTATTGCCAAACCTAGATGAATAAATTTCTACCCATACACAAAACGTAGCTTAGTCTCAACCCAAAGCCTATCCGTGTGTGAAACATAATTACGTATTGAAGTCTGGTAAACTACGTCGATAAATGATAAATGATAAATGATTTATTTTCTGTAAGTAGGTTTGTACAAACACTTTTACACGTCAATCATATTATTAAAATAAAGCTAGATGAGGTCGGTGTTTCCTATCTGACTATTCTGAGAAGAAAGGCCGAAACAAACTCAGAACTCGAACTTATTTATATCAGCCAGAACTTTTTATTTAATAATGGTGAACAAAAATACACTCATTAGCTTTAATTGTAAAAATATCAAAAGATCCGTTGAATGCGTGAGAAAACTTTGCCGTTCGGCGGACATCGTGGCACTACAAGAAACCTGGCTACTTCCACACGACTTGCCTTTCCTGGGTGATATTGACATCGCTTTTTCATACGCGGGCAAGTCTGCTGTGGATACGTCTGAAGGAGTCCTAACTGGGAGGCCATACGGAGGAGTAGCTCTGCTATGGAGGAAATCTGCTTTCCCGTCGGTGTCTGTTATACAGTGTCGTAGTGTGCGACTCGAGGCAATTAAAGTGAAACTTGACCACGAGCGCACAATAATAGTATTTTCGGTATACATGCCTACAAACAAAAGTGAAAACCAACCATTGTTTTCGGAGTGTCTCGGTGAAATAAGTGCAATAATTGAAAGCAATAAGGTGGAATCTGTTTTTATGCTTGGTGACTTCAACTCACACCCGGGCGGTTTATTTTCGAAAGATTTATTAAATTTCTGTGCGGAACAATCGTGGTCGTGTGTAGATATGGAGTTGTTGCCGAGTGACTCACATACGTTTGTGTGTCAGGTGAGCGGTACACAGTCGTGGCTAGACCATTGTTTAATAACAAGCGCCGCGCGAACGTCTGTACTTAATGTGTCCGTCATTTATGATACCTACTGGTCAGATCATTATCCTATATCAGTTCAATGTAATCTTAATGTTATTTTGCCTAAACGTATTAATATTAGTAAAGTTTGTAATCGTGTAAAGTGGGGGGAAAGGGATCAATCTCAAATACAAAAATATTATGATTATTGTAATTTAAATCTTAAACAGTTAGACTTTCCATCAGAATTTGTTAATTGTGCAGATACATTATGTAATAATCAGGAACATAAGTTGTTATTAAACAAAGTGTACCTTGATATCGTTAGTATATTATCTACGGGTGCGGAATTAAGTTATAGTGTACCTAAGCGGAAGTACAATACATATGTACCTGGTTGGAACAAATATGTGAGTAGTGCACACAGGGAGGCTCGACTTTGTTTTCAAATGTGGTTATTACACGGTAAACCAAAATCCGGACATGTTTATAGTAAAATGTGTGAGACTAGAAAAGTATTTAAATCAAAATTGAAATACTGTCAAAACAATGAGGATCAGATCAGAATGGACATTATTGCAAAACATCACACTGATAAGAAATTCAATAAATTTTGGAAGTCAACAAATAAATTAAACCCGGGGTCGAGCCTTCCGGTGAGTGTAGGTGACGCTCATGATCCACGCGACATTGCTAGCCTCTTCCAGCGCCAATTTAAGGTGGAGTCACCGCTTGGGCCGGCGGCGCATGTGCTCGGTGCTGAGTGTCAGCATGGAGCCGTTAGTATAAGCTTTTCAGCCAAGGATATAGCGGTCATCATTCAAAAGATGGTGAGAGGTAAGTCTCCAGGTCATGATGACCTTAGCATTGAGCACTTGAAGCACGCTGGTGTGCATCTACCCAGGGTACTGGCTATGCTGTTTAATCTGTGTATCAGCCATAATTACTTACCCGATGATCTCATGCACACGGTGGTAGTTCCAATCGTAAAAAACAAAACGGGTGATGTGTCGGATGTTTCTAACTATAGACCTATCTCGCTCGCTACTGTCATAGCCAAGGTGCTGGACAGGCTGCTTGACAGACAGCTGGAGAAGCACCTTAATATACATGACGCTCAGTTTGGCTTCACGCCTGGTTTGTCGACTGAGAGTGCTATCCTCTGTCTCAAGCAGACTGTACAGTACTACACAGCTAGAAATACTCCTGTGTACGCTTGCTACCTAGACCTCTCGAAAGCTTTCGATTTAGTAAATTACGACATGCTGTGGCACAAGCTGCATAGTGAGACACAGGTACCGGGTGAGATAGTGTCGATATTTAGGTATTGGTACAATAACCAGCGGAACAGTGTGAGATGGGCGGGAGTATATTCCGACGTGTACGGGTTGGATTGCGGTGTGAGGCAGGGAGGGTTAACCTCGCCCCGCTTGTTCAACCTGTACATGAACCGGCTGCTCGGCGGGCTCAGCAGTGCTAATGCGGGTTGCTCAATAGGCGGAGTGCCTATTAATAACATTAGCTACGCGGATGATATGGTGCTGCTGAGCCCGTCAGTTGGAGGGTTGCGAAAACTCCTGCGCATTTGTGAGACATATGCTGAGGCTCATGGGCTCAGGTACAACCCTAAGAAGAGTGAGTACATGATTTTTAAAGCCGGTACCAAATGTTACTCTTTTATACCACCGATCACCCTTTGCGGTGCTAGCTTGAGTAGGGTTAACCATTTTAAGTACCTGGGCCACTGGGTCTCAGACAACTTGTCTGACGATGAGGACATCGAGCGGGAACGTAGGGCGCTGTCGGTTCGCTGTAATATGTTGGCTCGTAGGTTTGCGCGCTGTACTGAACAAGTTAAGGTGACCTTATTTAAAGCCTATTGTCAGTCTTTCTACACGTGCAGCCTATGGACCAACTATACGCAGCGAGCATACAGTGCCATGCGTGTCCAGTACAACAATGCGTTTAGGGTACTGCTGGGGCTGCCGCGGTTCTGCAGCGCTTCTACAATGTTCGCGCAGGCGCAAACCGATGACTTTTACGCTATTATTAGGAAGCGGAGCGCCTCGCTATTAAGTCGCTTCCGACGCAGCACTAACAGTATCCTGAGCGTATTGTCTGAGCGGTGGGACTCGGCGCTGCTGGAGAGGTGGATGCACCTGCATGCCAGTTCGTCACCATTTATTAAGTGATTCATTTTATTTTAATTTTAATTGATTATCGATGCAATGATTTTATGTATATTCTAATTTTTAATTGATTTAATTATTTTACATTTTTAATTGACTCATTTATGTATTTTCTAATTTATAAATTTTGAAATATTAGTTGAATGTTATTTTTATTTTAATTTATTTCGGTGCAATGATTTTATGTAAATATATTGTAATTTGTAATTTGTAATGCTTATCTCTAATCTTTTTTATTCATTATGTGTTTGTGTTTAGTTTCTATGGGTGTAATTTATGGACCTGAAATAAATTGATTTATTATTATTATTATTATTATTAGAACGGGTCGTACGTGCTTTTGAAAGGCGAGGATTCTACGCCTCTAAGGCGCAATTCATAAGACATGGAAAGCAGACAAGGTGTGGTGCTTGCCCCGTTGAGGTAGGATATAGGCTCCTCAATATAATTAGTTATGTTTTCAGTTCTATATAATTGAGGGCTAGCCTATTGCTATCAAGCGGGCAACAATCTAGACGATTGTTAATGAGAATTCCCTAATGTAAAACCAATCAATTACACCTAGGCCAGCCAGTCGGATCGAACCTCCTCTCACTCTCACTTACGACAACTAGACCAATGAAATATTCAGTTTTGATGTTACAGCTTTATCAATGAATATATTTTTTTACATAAATTTCAAGATGGTTATTAACATTAACTAAATTAAATTAAAACTAAGTTAAACCTAAAAAAGGCCCTCGAGGCATTGTACCGAGGATGCTGGCGGCATTTCCTCGCTGAATTGCAATGCTGATGCGAAGTTAATAAATTTACTTGTACAATTTAAATATCAGGGCATGAAAGTATAATATTGATTACAGTGACTCGACTGACTAATAATTTTGTTTTACTGCGAAAAAAAAAAAACACTAACAGTGACCACAAAAAGGCCCAAATGAACTTTGAACATTTTCTATATAAAATTGAATAACCCTAATCAAATTCAGGTAACTATTAAAACTTCAGCTAATCTACCCAAAGAGCATACAATTAACCTCTTAACAGGTGTCAATTTAGTGAAGATTAACACGGTTTACACGGTTCCTGATTAAATGAGAGTTGAGTCAGTAATGACAGGGTTTAGGCTACATACTATATTGATTCCAGGTATTATATTGGTTTGAGGGCAATGGAGTGGGCTATGCCTGAAGTTTCCCTACGTGATCGAATCTGAAATGAAGAGATCTAACCAAGGTAACCGACATAGCCCGAAGAATTGCCAAAAGTGGCAGTGGGCAGGGCACATATTGGTCGCAGAACAGATGGCTGGTGGGGCCGAAAGGATCTGGAGTGGCGACCGGGTACCGGAAGACGTAACGTTTGGTAGGCTTTCCTCAAGGTGGACCGATGTCCTTGTGAAGGCCTCAGGAATTAACTGGGTGCGGGAAGCACAGAAGCGGTTAAAGAGGCGGTGCTTGGGGGAGGCATATGTCCAGCAGTGGACGACAATGTGGTTGAAATGATGATGATTATATAGATTTGAGTCAATCAGGTGTTTGGCAGTGTTTTGTTTTGTACACCTTTATAAAGGGACTATTTTAACCTGCGTCTTTGAGTTTGGATGGAGTATCATGCATGAACACAATTATATTATCAGACTACTCTTAAGCAGTATGTTATGATTGACTATCATCATTATCATTCTCAGTCTTTGTCAATCCTTCACGCGTACCCAAAAAAGGTTCTTCCTGTTTTGTGCCATGATTTTTTGTGGCAACAGATAATACTACAATTATAATGAACTTGCTTCAGCCCGTAATTTCGCATACATTTAATTTGATGTTTACGTTCATGTGAAAAAAAAAATTATATCGATCCTTGTTTTGACACGGTGATTGGTTTATGCTGTATGTTGCACGTTGTATTTAAGGCTTGCACTGCTCGGCTTGCATTGCTCTTGATAATATTTGGCTTGCAGATTAAATGGCACCCCGTCTGCATTCGAATGGTTAGCTAAATGCATGTTTGGATCACATGCTATTCGACGTTTATACAACTGGCACAGCCTGTCACGAACAAATTTATACAGCTCATAACAATATCTAAGCTTATAATCTCCACGATAAATCAAAAAGATTACAAAGAAGACAGCGAAGACAATATCATTTTAATATATTCTCAAAAGAAAACATAAAACAAAATAAAACAGGAAATTATACTCTTTTAAATGGCACTGCACTTTCTAGTACCAGCGCCGAAGAATTGAGGTTTTAAAACTGGATCGCATGTAATGACAGAGATTGTTTGGTTGGTGTATTAAAAATTGGCGATAATGGTTTTAACTGTGTGTGGTAAGTGTGATTTGCCTTTAGTTATAGAGATTTTTTTTGTGTTTTAATGCAAATCCTTCACAATAAAAACTTACTAAATGATAAATGATTTTATATCTGTAAGTATTATACAAGCACTTTTACACGCCCATCATATTTTAAAATCTAGATGTATTATTTATTTGATGTTTTATTTGACTACTCTGAGAAAAAAGACCGAAACAAACTCAAAGGTCACAGTCTCTTTTAACCGATAAAGCCCCAATGGCTCCGAATAGGAGCCCTCGCGGCGCGCGATTTGAAAGTAGTTATCGAATAAAAATGTTTTTTTTGAGATTGAGAGATGACGTTATTGAGCCACGGGCCTGAGCGGTTAAAGTCCAGACATAATCTTGGTCAGAACATGTGAAGACCATGTAGATTGATATCTGAAATGGTATTTCTTGACTACTAATACTCACTTCACTTCTTGTACTTACTTTTTAATAATGATTTCTAGAAAATTCATATCAGGTCTGCTATTAATCACCTTTCATAACTTGGTTTTTGTTTAGCAAGCTTTCAAGGAAAATGTGTAAAGAAATTGTTTTATGTTAAAATTCAAAAGCCATGTTTAAAAATTATATTGCGACCCAATCTCTCCTTCATTGATAATATTAAAAACACAGTGACATACTAAATCAGAACACGCCATCGCAACAATACATTTGAAGTCTTAGAATAAATATATTCTCAAATTTACCCAAACCATTTACGCTCTCACATCTACTCATCTACATACTAAACTACTAACATCAACATAGTCCGACATCTGTTCTAATTTCACCCGATCTTTAGACAAATGTTAGTCTAGCCTAACTGAACATAACATGATTAGATCATATACTAATATTATCTAGTCTTGGGATTTCTAGATTATTGTGTGACCTTGGGTTAGGGTATAGGGTAAAGATAGGGCATTATTTGATTTGGCAAGACTGGTCTTAAGGCGCAGATATATGGTTTTAGTGACTTTTAAATTTGTTATTACGCCTTCATATAATGCAATTAAGCTATGCAAAAAATGAATGTTAAACTAGAACGCATACACATTACTTCTATATGTGAATATTTAAGTATTGTAGTCCGATAACACCTAAAGCGCGGTCACTGTCGGACTTCATAGAAAGGAAAGAGAAGCGCGATGACACAACGCAGGTAATTTATTGCAAAATTATGAAGCAATTACCGATTTACAAAAAAGCTATAGATTGTATAAAAAAAATAAAACACTATTATGCTAATAATTATGTTGCTTGTAGAATAATCTGACAAAAAAACAGAATGATTGCATGTACATTAGTATGGTTTTTAATCGTTAAAATATTTTTTTAGAGGTATCTTCGTGTTTTTTTCTATCGTATCAAATTAATTATAGTATGTTTTCAACACATTATCTACCTAGAATATATCCTTAAGAATATCATATATTTTTCTGATTTTTTTTACTGCTGTGGATCATATACTTTAAGGCATTATAAAACTTATAAAAGTTGCGTTTAGGTCCTGTAGTCTCCTTAAATAAATACTTTATAAAATAAATTCAGGAAGTAATGTCTACCCAAAGCATAAAAAAACGATATTACTTTTAAATAAGTAGTTTGAAAGTAATATCGTTTTTATGAACAGACTATTTTATTATCTATGATACTATTCGTGATGTTTTTCTAATAGTCAGATTTTCGTCATATATTCCCAATGAAACCGAACGGCGCGGTGGCGCGGCATGGCCAAAGTCAACGGCGATTACCCGACCCTTAAGTTGTAAACCAGCGCGGGAAGGTACTAATGGGTCACCGAGGCCCCCGCAACACAGACAACGGAAGGAATACGGGTGGGTTTTAGTAAGTAAGAGTCTGATACACCCTCCCGCTCCGCCCAGAGCGGGAGAAGTTATTTGATGATTTCCCACCCAAAAAAAAAAAAGTTGTAAACCAGAGGTTTAGATATTAACGTTATCAGTCTGTATTGTTTATATAGTACTAAAGATGCAAGTACTACTGTTATAAGTAGGATTGACGGCTGTGTAGTTAAATAAGTACGAGAAATAAAGTGACAGTAATGTATGACGTATCATACGATCAAAAAGCAAATTCAAAAATATTTCATCATCATTACAGCTGAAAGATGTATACTGCCAGATTAAAAGAAAGTGTCTCAACGATCACTGACCTATGCTGCCGCTATTCATCTCTTGATTATAAATGATGTAAACATTTAAAAAGAAATGCCATTTTGTAATTAAATGAGAAATTTGACTATTTCTAAAGCGGGTGCAGCGGCAGAAAATGCCGAAAATCTGAAAGTTATTAAATATGGAGGCCTTGGCAGAGAGTACAACTTTGTGCCCTTTGGCGTCGAGACCCTCGGTCCGTGGGGTCCCAATGCGTATAAGTTATTTGCGGAAATCGCGAAACGTCTAGTTGATGTAACTGGTGACCGAAAAGCTGGCGGCTTTCTTGAGCAACGCATCAGCATTGCAATTCAGCGAGGAAATGCCGCCAGCATCCTCGGTACAATGCCCCGAAGGCCTTTTTTAGGCTTAACTTAGTTTCAATTTAATTTAGTTAATGTTAATAATCATCTTGAAATTTGGTGATTTAAATAAATACTATTTAATTAAAAAAATGAGAAACAAATTTTATTAAATCTACAGTATATATATATATATATTTATTTATATGAAGGACTGGGGGTTAAATCAAGCGGGATATATAAATAATTACCTTCAATGACGTGTTCGTGTATCAATCACAAACACAATTACCAAGCTTTAATTACATATGCAAACACCCACAGGGCGTTTACTATCAATCTTACAATCAAGACATAATTTTATCTAATTAATAATAGATTAATTAATTTATAATTAGATGCCATCAATGAACGGAGTAAGGTGAGGTATGTTAGACCAGGAAATGGGATACTTATATAAGGACGAAGACGTAGGTGTATGCCATTACAGCTATATTAACACTCTCCCTGCCGACAATATATAAAGCTTTATAAGTTCAGGAGGCCATAGAGGTCGCCGGCGGGTCCCAAATTTGCTGATTGTGAACGCCATGAGTCAAAAGTTAAAATTATTACAAGAGGCCGTGGGAGCCGCCGGCGGATCCAAAAAAAAAAATTCTTTCAAGACGCCCGTGGGATTCACCCGAATTCAAATAATTTTTACAACTACTGGCGTGCTGTTAACGGCCTACTAATAAAAGTATTAAGAAATGTGCTTTGGCCTGCTGAACAAATTCTTTTGGGGGTCGCCGGCGGTTCCCATGGTAGGGAGAGTGTTAAATGACAATTACCGAACAGTTAAAGCTGCTGATAAAAAGGTCTCCCATTCACACTTCTGTCCATTGCCATTACGGGCCATCCTTTCAGTAGGAGTTAAAGCTGCGGTAAGTGAAATTAATGAACTTTTAGTAACATATTCATAGTAGAAAGTTACCGCAGTGTTTGGATCGAGGTAGCTCTGGAAAAATATGCCTGGAAGGTATTGGGCGAGGCTTTTGCTCGGCAGTGGAGGACAAGTGGAAATTGTTTCCTTACAAACACCATATAATACATGTATAAAAAATCCACCCGATGCCTTTTTCAAATAAGTCTACTCTAAGAATCATAAAGTCGATAAGTCAAGGAAAATAATAATCTTTTTCTTACTTCAAAGAGTGTACAGATTCCTCCATATAAAGCTATTCTTGAAAGATATTATATAAGAAAATAAGGACAATACATATTATTAAAGCAGGCTATCAAACGTAAATTGTGTAATATAAATAGTTCACCCAAATTAACTAAGAAAAGGGTTATCACAAACGAATGATTATAATAGAAAGTTACAGTGGAAGGACGAGATGGTACTATCGTAAGAAAACCGGTGCCAAGTGGGACACAGTACAAATAATTCGGTGTAGCCAACACTGACAGATTCGCGAAGCGAGTGGAGTTGGAAACTTGGTAAGGTTCGAAAAATATCGCACTTGTATTTTTAGACGAAGATTAGAAGATTGCTGATTGGTTTTGTATGGATCATTTGTTAAGAAAATATCAAGAATTCCATATTTATGTTTCAAGATATTGAGCTTTGTATATCCGAAATTATTCAATGAATTTATTGGAACAACAAGGTGTCGTTTTGCATTTTCGTCAAATTCAAGGAGGTAACTATTCTAATGATTCTTGACACGAATCAATAATAAAATAAGTAGGCAATTTAGTAGGGTGATTATATTCTCTGAAAGCGGTGTATTCTAAAATACTGTCAAACTTAAATAACAAAAAAAAAAACAAGTATGTATTAATTATTGAGCAGGTATCGTAATTTTATATGATTATATATGTCTTCAATAGCAGCCTCCTGAAATTTAACGAGGATACAAAACTTGTATAATAAAACTCAATATTGACTAATCTGCATCGGACCCACGTGGTTGATTACAGTGCACCATCGTTGTGTATCCTCCTTTCACTCAGAAAGGAGACCCGAGTCCCAGTAATGGAAAAATATACGCAATAAATAATGGCCTTTTGTTATGAACAAGCTCGTAATAAATTCGGAGCCATTAGTATTCTACCAACGGTTAAAGAGATGCATATTTGCCCGTACAACCCTGTAAATTAATTAGCAAGCTTGTACGGAAACCCGGAATCCCTCCTTAGGGAGTTCCCTACATGCAAACTCATTTGTAATCGCCACGTCCCAAACCCCTTAAACGAATCCACTATTTTGTATTCCAATTCCATATTTCTCATCTTCCCGCCGGTTTCAAATTCTACTCATCTAAAAACTGTGTTGTGCTAGATAGCAACCTGCTTAGTCATAAAAACCGAATCAATTTCATTTGATATTTGAGACAGAGAAAACATGGAGTGAAATTTCTTTGAACTGTCAACCTAACAAGGAAAGTAATCCGAATAAACTAAAGTCGGCTTTGAGTATAGTCATGACTTAGTCATTAATTCTGCTGAGAGATGTTTAATCATCAACTTTTCTTTGAGGTCAGTAGGTAAACCACGAACAATTGTGTACCTAAAGAATTTTGGAAATAGCGTTACTTACATTTCTTACGTTTATATTTTTTGTTTTTTCTTACATAATATATCTGTTATAATAGTCCTGGTTGAAATTAGAGATTTCCGAGAAATAGAAACCTGAATATTATGTTTTATTTTACAAAGCCTTTTTTAAGTAATTTAAAAGATGCAGAAACAAAGATAAAATGTCACATGTGCGACTACAATTAAGTAGCTAGTATAAAAATAAATCGCAACAAAAATTTCGTTTTGCTGTATCCCCAGCCTTATATACAATTCGGATAAGAATATCTTACTTATTTGAATACGCGAGCTGGCACACTTTTGATCAAGTAGTTTGTTGTCCATTCCTTATCCGCACTTTTTGGCATTCCTCTCGATCTCAACATTAGTTTTTGCCAAATGTCGTTGTTTTGCATTTTGGGGCGTCATATTGATGTTCTTTTCTTGTATAAATGGGTAATATTTATTTAAACCTATATTAGTACCTGAATAGCCTGTGTCATAACTTTTACCAAAATCTGTAACATTTTTAATTATAAGTGTCAATGTAAAACAAGCCTTATCATAGTTTCTTGTAATTTGCTAAGATTTAAAAGCTTATGTTTAAGTTATTACTGAATTAGTTTTTACAACTAGTAATTTGTAGGTGCTATGTATGAAAGAGCAGTGGAAGCCCAGTGGTAATGGCCCCAACTTACGAGTTGTAGATCGTGGGTTTGAACCCAGAGAGGCGGTGAAGGAAAACATCGTGAGGAAACCGGCATGTCCTAGAACCGAAAATTGCACCACGTGTGACATCCACCAACCAGCATTGGGCCAGTGTGGTGGATTATGGCCCACTATCTCTTAGAGAGAGGAGGCCTGTGTCCCAGCAGTGGGAACATTATAAGCTGAATAAGCATGAATACTTGATTATGATTATTATTGATGCTCTTCTAAATGTTGCTGAAAGCCACGTTCGTATTCATAAGTGCCAGATTATACATTTTTTTTAATTCTTGTCACATTCTGCTGTGTAATTTTTATTCGCCGCTGTCAAATGTATGTATGTGACTAAACTGTAAAATGCTTCCGGAGAAAGTATGAGGCGTGGTCGAAAAAAAAAAACTCTGTTTTGGAGAAAGAATGTAATGATGATGAATGGTGTTATCTGATTGCATAGTCATTACAAGGTAAAGGTTTTTTATTTGAATGCTCAAAGTAATAAAAAAAAAAACCCCGGTTGTAATATTTTTTTTTCTAAATTAATATTAAATAAAAAGAGGAAAGATTTGAATGTTGGTATGTTTGTTTATTACGCTTACACGCTAAAACGGCTGAATGTATTTAGATGAAATTTGGCGCATGAGTAGACCATGACCCAGGTTAGGGCGTAGAATACTTTTAATCCCGATGTTTTCACGGCATCGAAACTTATGTGGGTGAAACCGCGGTGCGCAACTAATTAACAATATAGATATAGAGATTAGGAGAAAAGTATTATAAACGGTAACTTTAATTGTCCATTTGTTACTAAGATATTTTTGTTTATATATAAATTTGAAACCATTGATTCAAAATAAAATCATCCACATAAATAACTCAAATATTAATAGTGTGATTTATGTATGAAAAAGTTTATCAAATCAGCTATAAAAGTCCAAACCACCTGACAAGTCGTTCACTTTTACATATGAAATGTTATCATAGTCCAAAAGTTCAAGAAAAACATTCACAACATACACCTCACATTGATGGTATCCCCTGAGTGTGTCTATAATTATAATTTGCGACGAGACTAACAAGAAAACCTGACCTGTCTCGCAACAGGTCTCTGGGTATCTAGTATTAATTATATGTGTCCTTAGTGCGTGGATAGGGATGCATGTGCAGGCCAATGTGTTTGTAGGTAGTGAGCGTTTTCATAACACGACGTTATAAGAGACAATATTTTTGTGACAAACAATTTAACTGAAGAAAAGAAGAGGGGCGTGTGGCTAAATAATAACAGCCGCACGGGTCGATCGATCAGGTTAAGCTACGCTTGCCACGATTGGTCCGTGGATGGGTTACATACCAAGACCCCTCCACGTCTCGGAAAGCACGTTAAGACGTTGGTCTCGGCTGTCATATGTGGATCTTAGACAATCATTACGGGTTAACAGAAGCCAGAAAGTGACAATCAGTCCTACCAAGGGTCATTGTTTTACCCAGTAACTGGGTTGTGGAGGTCAGATAGGCAGTCGCTCCATTTAAAATTCTAGTATTCAGCTGCATCCAGTTAGACTGGAAGCTGACCTTGGAAAATAGTTGGGAAAAGGCTAGGCATATGATGATGAAACTTTAACTAACATTTTTGTGACGTAATAATTTTATTGTAGGTTGACATATAATTATATAATAAATGTATAAAAAATATTGTAAAAACATTTTAAAGTAACGATGGAGTGTCTTGCCCATTCTTCTCCATATCGTCGGTGATATTCTGAAACCGCGGATCTAACAGTGTTTAAAACCGCGTATTAACAAAAGTAGCAAAATCGAGATTTCGGATTTTCTAATTCATTAATACATATTTTACATAACTAATGCCTACAATATTCAGAGGAATTTGACAATTTAAAAGTTTAAACAATAGAAAGTCAAGTGGTTTAGTAAATATTACGTTTTTCCTCGTTCCTGTAAAATTCGCTGCACCTACCTTACGCGGTTTTAAGCACTGTTAGTTCCGCGGTTTCAGAATATCACCGACGATATGCAACTACCCTTTGGAAGGCGCCACTAGAATCACTACTATTTTTCTGTAAACTTTGACGTTCAAAATTACTTTTCACTTACAAGGTAATTTTGAACGTCATTTTTTTATCCTATTTGAAATAAATTATTTGACTTTTGCACTTCACACTAAAAGTTTACTATAATTATGCTCACTGGGCCAGCGGGTTAATGACTAGCTCGACACTGGCTGAGGACTTCCACGAATGATATAATTGTTGTAAAAGTATAGAGAGACAACTGTTGATTAGGTGATGCTTATCAAAAGAGTCAACCGAATAAATCGAGTGTTTTTGCTTCGTTACAAGTTGTTGCTATTGCCTGTATTATTATTTCTTAAATCTTTACTTATATATATATATATATTAATAACTAATTATAAAGTTGAAGAGTTTTTTTGTTTTTTTGTTTAAACGCGCTAATTTTGGAAATAAAGAGTCGAATTTGATTTTTTTTTTTGCATTTAATGAGCGCAGTTCTTGTGGCAGAGTATAAGCGATTATAGGCGATAGTGAAGCCGTAGCGTATCCTATTCGGAGCCAAACAATGGAAAATCAATTGTGTCTCATTAGCTGTCCCTGACCGATTAACATCACGCTACGACCCTTAAGAGCCGAGCAAAAAGAAAAAAAGGCAGAAAGAGTAGGAAAAGAGAGAGAGTAGAGAACAGAGAGAGAGAAGAAAAAAGAGAGAGAAATTTCACGCGAAAGAAGTCGCGGGCTAGTTGACTGTATTGTTATATTATGAATGAATTAATTAGTGGCTTTAACAAAGTCCCAAACTGTCTTATTACAAAACAACATTTATCTTCAGATCAGCGGGGTAATTGCATGACACACTATCCGTAGCAATGAGTTTCATGTTGACAGTTCATCAACATTCATTGCGTTATTGTAACGTTGTTGAGCAGACAAATTTTTCGAACATATGAAGCAATGGATTACCAATATACTTCAAAATCATTCAGATTGTTGTTGATAGTGTGTTACGCAATTAGGGTGCAGGTTTTAACCATGGAGCCATTTTGTTGTGTTTTTGTTTTGTTTTTGTTGTTGTTTTTTTTTTTATTTGTGTGCCTTCTATGCGTCATGTTTACCGTAAATAAACGTATTTTCTTTCTTTTACGAATTTAGAACTTTATTTCGACTACGGTAAAGACTTACAACGTTAACTTAGTACCGGACTATTATCTGTCAGTTTCGTACAAACTAGATTGATGGATAGCAATAATATACATAGACGGTTTGTGTTCGTTGTAGTATTTCAGTCTTATTACAGAACAAGGTTCTGCTTTTTTGTTTTGCTTAAAATTTTAAAACATCGAGCCATTTTTTGTAAAAAGAACGTGACTGTGATTGTGATTGAAATACAGTTCGTATTTCAATCACAGTCACGTTCTTTTTACAAAAATTGGCTCGATGTTTTAAAATTTTAAGTCCTGTCAAAAGAAAAACCTTGTTCTGTAATAAGACCCAAATAGTACAATGAACACAAACTCTCTATCTATATCGTTATCCATCAATCTAGTTTGTAAGTACCATCGCAGATTGATGGCACTGCAGTCACGGGTAACGAACATATCGGAGTATCAGATGATCGGTGGGCGGTCACGTCCCGTCGGTGGCAGAGTTTTACGGAACTGATATGGATGACTTTTTGTTAGTGTTGTCTAGCTCCTAAACTATGGAACGGATTTTTGAGGGAGGCGTGCGTGATATATTGGTGGATGGACGTGTTTTTGAAAGGTAAAAATGACGTATATTTAATTCCATTGTTATGACGACTGGTAGAGGTACATGGAAGAAAATAAAATTAGGAAGGGAACTGGAGCATGCTGGCGAAGCCATTATAATACCAACCTATTATTATCCCAATGCTGGGCAAAGGCCTCTTGTCATACAGAGACGGCATGAGCATTGAGCACCACACGTGCTCAAGACGGTTGGCAATTTCATAATTATTATTTTTCATTTTATTTTTATATACTTTATTGTACACCAGATTATACATTACAAAAAGCGAAAAAAAATATACACTTCAAAATATACAATGGGCGGCATTATCGCTTATATCGCAACGCAAATAACACGTAACTAAGTAGATATATTATATATGTGGAAGTTTGTAATTAGCTAATGTCGAAACTTATGCGAGATATTCAAGATTGTTATTAGTCTGTAAGCTTTTTTTGAAATTAAATAAATAAATAAATGTATTAACTATAAGTTCACATGTCCTCCCGATCTTTTCCTTCACCGATGTCAATAATGTCCAAGATTAACTCAGAAAATAGGTGCATATGAATTGAAAAACTTCTCATCGGTACTTGCCCAGATTTGAACCTAAAAGCTTGCGTATAAAAGATGCGTCCTTAACCAAATCCATTAAGTACAGTTTTTAAAATAAAAAGAAGAGAAGTTTGGTTTGGTTTTCTATTATAATACGATGTCGATTCCGATTGGCTACTGAGTGTTATGTAAGGTCTTGTTAAGTGAAATTATACGATATTAATTAACGAAAAAACAAAAATCAATATCTATCATAATTTTAGCTTTGAATCGTCTATTCAATTTATTGACAGATATTAAATTTAAATATGGCTGTCTAGAATTCTAGATAAACGAAATTCAATCAGTGAATATATTAGAAAACTTTAAACAGAAGACATAAATCTTGAAATATCTACACCATAAAAACTAATATTATAAACAGAAAAGATTTGATTGTTTGTTTGTTTGTTTGTTTGTTTGTTTGTATAAATGTTTGTTTGTAATGGATATGTTTAAAAAAATACTTAACAGATTTTAAAAATGTTCTCACATTTACATTATCAGAGAGTAACCTGTTGTGGTATTTTTAACGGTTTTGTCCAGTGTTTTTCTGAAAAATACTGAACCCATTTTCAAACTAATTACAGATACCTCAGGCCGGTCTATAGAATTAGAACAATCTGATCTTTAAAATATTCACAGCTATATGTTTCAGGGCGTAACGCGCCCTGAAATCAGGATTGGTTAAACCAAAATAACAATATTTACTAATCTAAGGTAACCCGACATACAAACTCAGTTAAATGGGGTTTTCCAAGGGACCAGATACATAAAAAATATGTCCAGAGCTAGGTCTCGATTCAAGCTACCTGGACACATCGTAAAAATTATGGCTATATAGTCCACTTAACTAATGTTTGTAAGTGCCGCACTTACCGTCTTATGTACTAAACACTATTTTAATACTGTTTATATGCTTAAAGTTTAAGTTATTTCAAAAAACACTAAATAACATTATGGTGTCATACCGTCACGAACACCGAATTTAAGTTACCTTCAAAAACACTACGAAAACACTATCTGATGACGTATCGTCGCGAACAGCTACGACGGGTATAAAAATGCTAAAAGTAAGAAAAATGCCGCGGTTAGAGCGAACAGCCCTACGCTTAGTATATTAGTTACCAACACATTTATTTTATTGTGGATTAATCATAGGATTTACTACTTTGAATCCTAGTAATACGTTCCTATGGCATATTTTCCGACATCCATGAGAAAGAAGCCGTGGGCAAAAGCTAGTTATTAAGGCGCTGACAAGACCCAATCGACCAAAATAGGCTTCTCTTAAAAATAAATATTGCCAAATCTGTATAGTTTCTGGTAGCGGAAAAATATATGTTAATTTTGAACGTATTTCCCAGAACTCGGTTGTAACTAAAACACGTTTTGAAAAAAAATTCTCGATACAAACTAACGTTAAACTAACCTCTAACCTTAAGTTCTAATCCAAAATATCTGTATTAAATATCACCATACGTTACGTATTTAATTAATAACAAGAACGTCTGATTTGAATGCATACTCAACTCAATTTTGAGTAAATAGATAATTGCTTCATATTTTGCAATAAATTACAAGCGTTGTGTCATCGCGATTCTCTTTCTTTTCTATGCAATCTGACAGTGACCGCGGTTTAGGTGTTGTCAGCGTCTTAAGGTGGACCCGCAGTGGTAGCCCACGAAATTCAATTTTTCTTACGTTTTTTGCAATTCGTAGGTCAGTGTCAGGTTGTATCTTAATCAAAATATGATTTGCAAAATACGTAAGAAAATTTGAATTTTGCGGGCTATCACTGCGATAAACTGCAAAAAATGAGATAACACTTTGTTATCTCATTTTTCCATCAGGAGCTCACTGCCATCATGGCGAGCCGATTGCCCCCTATTACATGGGACTTAAACATAACTGACAAAATGTGGCTTCACTACCTAACCGAGCGCAGTGGTTGACAGCAGTTGGTGGCCCAGTGGTAACGGCCCCGACGTACGAGTTGTAGTTCGTGGGTTTGAACCCAGACAGGCGCTTTACTTTGTGTAAATATGTAATTTCATCACCACTGCTCTCAAAACGGTGAAGGAAAACCTTATGAGGAAACCGGCATGTCCTAAAACCAAATATTCGAAGACATGTGACATCACCAAACTGCACCGGGCCCACGTGTAATCTACCGATTACCGCTCACTCTCTCTCGAAGAGAGGAGACCTGTGTCCCAGAATTGGGTACATTGTAGGCTGATTATGCTATCTAAGCATTCGAGGAATAAGGCGTAATGTATTTGTAATTACGAGTATGTTAATGTACGTCAAATAAGGAGCCATTTACCTAAATAATTATGAAAATCTTAACAGTTCTGAGCCACTTTACCGCCGTTACCCCAAAGTTTCTCATTATTAAGTGTGTTAATTACTAGACATATTTGCATAGAATTTATGTTGACTGAAGTGTTTATTTGTTTAACACAGTTTTGACTGAACTGTATTCATGATTAAGTTACATACAGGTCACGAGAAGAATATTTGGTGACCGCATAATATATTAATATACTATGATGGTTAAGGTCACTTATTATAACATTGATCTGATTTATAGCCCACTCTTTATCACATACAGGAGGCCTATGTCCCAGCAGTGGGAATATTATTGGCCGATTGATATGCAATTATATTAACTATAATATCAGTGGTGTTTCACTTCGCTAGTGTGATTAATGTTCAATTAAGGGTTACTATTATCATTCCACTCTTTTCTTTAAGATATAAAATGCTAATCACTTATCTAAATCATGACGAGAAAACGTGCACAAAAAACTACCAGCCTATTTATTTATTTAATACTTTAAGCACACAAATGTTGAAGGCGATCGGCGGCAGAGACCTCTCGCGTCCGGCCCTGGTTCAAGCCATGGTACGGAGCGAGAGGGCATGGGCAGCCGTCACCTCCTTCTGCGAAGCAGTAATGCTCGCGAAGGAGGAGGCGGGACGGTTGAGGGAAAGGCACGTTTCGCGCCCTCTCGCCCCTAGCCGCCGCAGGAGACGCCCTGGGCGTCGGGAATCTCGGGCGGATTTCCAGCTACCGTAGGCGCGGGCTTGCGGACGGTGAGCAATGGGTAGCTCACCGTCCGGTAAGGACCAAGCCCGGGTCGACGGCGCGTCGTATTCCACGCGCGCCTCAAAGAGATGTCGCCACAAAAGTAGGGGTCCACTAGGGCCGATGCTTGCCGGGGTCGCGGGAAGGTACTTATGGGTCACCGAGACAAACAGTGGTAGGTGCAATAGTGAACACTGTGAAATAAATTTATTTAAATATAAGGATATACATACATACCTATTAAAAATGTATTATAGGTACTTGGTTTATTTAAACAGATTCAATATTTCGAAAGTCATGTTGGTCACGCTCACCGCAGACTTCAAAACTTAAATTAAAATACAAATCTGCATTAATTTCCAAATAAATATTTCTATTTCGTTTTTGTAAATAAAACTTGAATAAAAACACTTAATAATAAAGCATTTATCACCAAGCTACGACAGAATGAGGTTGTACAGTAAAAACTGGCTGACTTTTTTTTCAAAATAAAATTAAGTAGTATAAGTACCTAAAAAAAGTCCCCGTCACGAGAAGCTATAAATTTTGTAAACACACATTCAGGGGTTCGCAACCTTTGGGTAAAATAAAATAAAAACAGTTTTGTACGGATATTGATCAGATGGCCAAGTTTCTTTCACATACTTATATACGTTAATAACCATGTTTTTTTTTCATTAACCGTAAAGCTCGTTAGTAAAAATATTATACAAATGTACAAATAACAAAATTTATACACTCGAAAAACCATTACTCTCTTTTTGACGCAATCAGTCAAATAAGCACATACCTTTTGACGTTTTTTTCATGGCGAAATAATTTCTTTATATTTTCGGATCCATTATATGTAGTAAAAAACTAACAATTCCTTATATAATAATTAACAATATCAACAATAACAAACAATAGTATAGGTAACCTAATCCGCGAAAATACCACAAACAAACAGACGCATTCAAAACTCGAATGACAGCAGAGACAGCGTCCGCGTGAACTTACTTCAAAATCGTGGCCCAAATGTTTACGTTCCATGAATCAGATGAGTTCTAGTACCACAAAACATTAGACGACAGCGCTTTATATCGCTAAAATATAACCCGATCAAGTGAAATTGCTCATTAGTTTCGTATAACACGTATGTTACTTTGAGTTCATTGAATTTGGAATTATTTATAGTTATAGTTGTTGATTAAATTGTCGCTACGTAACTTGGTAGAAGTTCTTTATTTACAAAAATTATAGCTTCTCGTGACGGGGACTTTAGGTACAATCAACAAATCATCTCAATTCAAGAGCCATTTCCTGCCACATACATACTAACGCAAAGAAATATAACAAGTTTTTATAGAAATTGAAATCAAAATCTGCTTTCTAAAATTGAAAAAAAGGCATTCAGTTATATTTTTTTTTCATTATGTATGTAGACCATGTTATCGATGCTCTAATTTTGAGAAACGAACACATTAATATACTGAATATTGATTGGCTTTACTGGAATAAGTACTATCTTTCATGAAGATGATTTTTAAAAACTGTAGACTGACACTTGAGCTCTAAATCTACAATAGGAATGAGTATTTTAAACACTAGCGATGAAAGAATTAGCCCATTTATCATTATATTAACCTTCTCTTTTCTCCAACTATTTTGAAGAATGAATACAGTTTTTGGTACACATTCTGTTATATATTGACGGAAGAATTCAATCCCCATTAGTACAAATTAGAGTAAATGGTAGGTACATAAATCTCAATTTGCCCAAGAGGCAAGCAATGAACAGACAATTGAGAAATGGAGAAAACTCGAACCGAATCGAGATCGACTGATTAATCTTAATCACCCACGCTTCTGAGAAAACAAAAGTTTTTCAGGCTACTACTTAATTAAGCATAACTAAGCAGTTGAAATCTTTACTCTATAGGGTGAAATAAATGAATTAATAAAAAAAAGTTTCTAAGCTAATAATGCATGCAGTATTATTAACAGTTTTGACGGTAGTGAAATAATTATGGATACAAAAAGAGGAGTTCCAGAACTGAAGGAAACTTTGGATACAATAACAGAAGTCCATCGATTCAGTAATGGAAGAATCAATCATTTGCAAGTTGCTTAGTTAGTAGAGATTGTTGATCTGTCACACTCATAGAAGTGTTCAAGAACATCAACTAACACTCCTTTTATTTAGAAAATATTACCTACCCAAACCAAAATTCTCACCAAACTCTTAACAGACAGGGCTAACAAGAAAGTAATAAGCATAGCCTTTATAACTGATTAATGATTAAATAAAAACCATTTAAATATTGACTTGTCTCTAATCTTCGCCCTCAACACAACCGGTTACTCTGCTGACCCCTTTTACATTAATGGATTGATAAACCGCTGATACTTTCTCTTTCATTGCCATATCACCATGAAAATTATTGCATGTAGGTAAATATTTGCATAACAAGATCTCATGCAACAATAATGTAGACTCGAAAAGGATTCATTGCCTGGTCTGGTATGAAGTGATAAAAGTGATGGAAATAACAACGGCAATATAAGATAGCGTGCAACTCAAATTATTGAACCTGATATAGAGTTCATAATTCTGCTTAGGAATGTTGTTGATGAAATGATCGTTGCGTTTTGTTTGTTATTCGTTTTCTCCCCGTGAATGGACAGCTTACTGTATTCAGGAATAACAAGTGAAATAATAAGTGAACACTTTAAAGTAATGATCTAGCCGGTAATATTGAATAACGTTAAACTAGTTCCAACAAAGACCTAAACACTCCCCCTCACAGACAGGAGACTGGAGTCCCAGCAGTGGGAATTGTAATGGCAATGCTGATCATGATCTTTACATACAAAGAAAATATTGTCAGTTCCCAATATAATCTTAAACTTATTCAAACTGAGGAAGACAAATTAGAAGTTGTGAAAAAGAAGTGGCTACAACAAACTGTCTCGTTAATCGTGAAGAAAATTAAACATGAAACAGTTTTAGCACTAGTGTGTGCGCAAAAACTACGTAGAAAGTATTTACTGATCATTATGCCGTGCTATTCTGAGATGGTGACTAAGAGAAAGAGTTATTGCATGTAGATGAGTCTGTAATTTCCTTTTCCTCTATTATACTAGACTTAACATCTATAACAATTCTTAGAATCATATGTATATTGAATATGATTTATGTACTACACTGTACATTGCTACTGTACAATTATATTCAAGGGAACCATACTTCCTTTTCAATAGGGTCGCCTACTGTTACATAGGGCTTTTACATATATGGAGTATTATATATAATAGGAGAGTTTATAAGCATTATATGGGTGTATTATACACCACTGCCTAGTGCCTACTACCCCATCGGAGACTATATGTGTGCTGTAATTTATGTTATATTTCTTTTTTTGGATATATGCACAGTTCATTATAAGCATGAAGTAAATATTCTTTAGAAGTTATATTTTGATCGTCGTTTACTTCTTTGTACTGTACATCAAACCATTCAATCAGTGCATTGACCCCAATTTTAACATCACTGACGCCATCAAGAATATAAAATTCCTTTTGAAATTTATTTTATTAAGTAGCATTGACACGCTTTATATTTGCTTTACATATAGAGTAAGGGAAAGTATCACAATACATGCGAACTTTCTTTACCAATAGGCGATAGGTTTACTTATAGTGAAATAGGTACCTATGGTAAAAAGTGGATAGCTGGAGGAAAACAGGTAATTGTGATTCTTGACAGTGATTGACCTGTCAATGCAGGTAAGTGTCATTTTTCGCGTTTGTGGACTAGGATACTGGTTATAACTGGTGAATAGGATGTCGGTATTCATGTAGGGAATTAATTTATATGGCCTAGTTTTGGTGGTTAACTTTTTGAAAAAATAAGTTTTGGTAATGGTTGATGAAAGTGTTTCCATACGAGCTAAATTGAAACAAAATAATGAATTCGCAAGTCTCAGCTAGATTATAAATTCTGCAACAGTTTCTAATAACCCGAGAGTAAAAGGAGAACTAAATGACAATACATTCTAAAAAACAAAAAAGAGTACTTACAATAAAGAAACTCCGCAGAAACATGTCGGAACTATCACCGGAAAAAATCCAATCTTGCAAAAGTGAAATTTCGCGAACAGTTCTTTTAGCACGGGTATTTCACAAAACCTGTTTACTTTAACACATATAGACAGAGTTCCACTATATCACAAATTGCACTTGGTTGGTTTTCGGTGCGTGACGACGCGTAATCCGTCCGAATCTCCACCGGCCACTGGAAATACAGAACCCCCTACTCTCATGCAACTGGTCAAATCGTAGGTCAATGTTACTGTCAACTTTCGATATACACAAGTCGGTGTTTTTTTTTTATTATTTTTCGATATTCCGAAGCAGAAACGAGTTTTCCGTTCGGGTTTGCGATGGTGAATGGATCTTTCTCGCATATTTTGTCCCTTTCTTGCGCGGACGCCGATGCGGTACCATTGTTTTGTTGAGTGAGAGCCGTTCGAGATTTATTTGAAAGTTCTTCGATGACATTTTTGGGATACGCTCAATTTGAAGAGATGATTTTGGTATATGATATGTTAATTTGTAGTTTAATTGTGTCATTTTCGTTTCAAGCAACTTGATATGCTGTTGTTTTGTTCCGCTTTTAGAATTCGTTGTGGAAAAATATGAAATTGACAACATGATAATGTTATTATGTTCCGGACAAACGTACGGTTTTATGTTTACAGTCTGTTTCTTAGTTAGTTCAAAATATATTAATTAAATAAGGTAAACGTACATTTCTTGACCTGTTATTAGATTTTTAATACCCTGACAATTATTAGAACTTGTAAATTCTCAAACTAATTGTTAATACGAACGACAACTTTTGTACATTTGCGATTTTGTGCTGTTTTAAATAATCAGCCTATGTTCCCACTGCTGGGACACAGGCCTCCTCTCTTTGAGAGGGAGTGGGGTATAATCTACCACAGTGCGGGGTAATATTTATATTGTTAACATTTGTTTCTTTACTTCATTTACATAATCAGCCTATAATGTTCCCACTGCTGGGACACAGGCCTCCTCCCTGTGAGAGAGAGTGGGCCGTAAACCACCACGCGGGCCCAGTGCGGGTTGGTAGATGTCACTTGTCTTCGAATTTATGGTTCTAAGATATGCCGGTTTCCTCACGATGTTTTCCTTCACCGTTTTGAGAGCAGTGGGGATGGAATTATTTACACAAAGTAAAGCGCTTGTCTGGGTTCGAACCTACGACCTACAACTCATAAGTCGGCATCTTTACGACTGGGCCACCACTGCTCTTTTAAATATACATTTCTAATAATTAAATGAAATACCTGGTTTTACCCGACTACGGCAAAGTCAAAAGGGGATTATGATTTGTATTAAATATCTTTTGTTCATAGCAGATATAATGAAGTTACCTGATTCTCTATTCACGACAAATGCACACGATTACCAACCGAGAATCATTCGTAGCCCCGCTAGGTCACAGCAGGTGAACGCTCTTGACCGATTGGCGCACAACTGGTCACTGTGACGACACCTAGTAGAAAGCTGCAGAAGTGCAAGACTATACAGGGAAAACGTCGTAAACTGAGGTGCCAAAATAAAGTCTTAGCAAAGATATCCTAGCTTATATAATAATTTAATAATTATTATATTAATATAGGAAGTATCAAAGCGCAATGAAGTAGATATTACATGCAAAATGGCTAGGTTTAAAAAAGACTTACGTGTCAGTACTCAAGTCGTAATATTTTGTTATTCTTGTATGATTTTTTTTTTCTTATTGTGTATTGTCATCATTAGTATTGGCTACTCTTTTACGTAGTTCAACTTGTTTCCTTTGTCTGATCTTCGTGTAATGTATTTTGATTTATTTAGATTTTTTACCTTATCAAATTATGTACCTAGATTATAAATGAATGATGTGGTCTCCTACAATTGGAAGCGCACACTTGTATTTGTCCCTATTCTATGTACGAGTATACTTGCATGTAATTGTGTAGTTTCTGTTGGAGATCCAATAAATAATTAAAAAATAAATATTTTGTAAGTGCGAAATTTCGTTTGTTTGTTTATTTGTTACGCTTTCACGATAAAACGGCTGAACGGATTTGGATGAAATTTGTCGCATGGTTAGACCATGACCATGGGTTAAGTCGTAGAATACTTTTATCCTGATATTCTTACGGGATCGAGAATTATGCGGGTGAAACAGCGTTTATGTTCTCATAATCATCAAACTTGCCCTAAGATTTTTACAGAACATACTTGAAAAATACTTTTCTTCCTAGCTTCTGGGTCAGGGTATATAAGATTTTTTCACCGAAAGCCTCCTCCGAGAGCAGTCGTCAGTAAACGCAAAACTGAGTCAGCTTAAGCACGTGATCTCGAGGAGGTAAGTACTGATTAGGTCCCCCGAGACCCTTACATGGCTCTTAAAGATTTTGAATAATTTGGGGCCTAGGTCCCAGAACTTTCATAAGAAAAGGCTCCGCTAAGCAGCCCATAAGTCATTATAATTTTCGTCAAGTAATCAATAACACAAAGTTAAATCAGGTCAAAGTGTCTCAAAATGATTGATGTTGTCTGAACATCAATAACAAATTTGGAGACCCGTGCGTGTGCACGAACTTGATTTTACAATGCTATACAATGTTTGATCGTGTAATCATACAATGTTTGATCGTGTGATCAAACATTGTATAGCGTTTTAAAAGCAATTTTATCGATAAAATAATAAGACTTCTGTATATTCTCTCGTGGTAACTGTCTCTGACCAACAATAGCTCAATTCACACAATATTATACAAGTTTTGTCAACTTTCTTCACTTTCCTCTGATTGTGTAAGTTAGACGAAAATCGATTTATCTTCACGGTGGTCTGTTCTGGAATGATAAGCTGACGACATAGTTGCGTGACAATGATTAAATTATTGTTTAGACATTCATGAGCAAAGCAGAGGCTCTAGATAACATAACATAACATAACATAACATCACGCCTTTATTCCCTGAAGGGTTAGGCAGAGGTGTACCTATAGTACATCCAAATTTTGCCAGTGATGTTTAAGTCCCATGTAATAGGGGGCGAGCCTATTGGCATCAACCGGGCACAAATACAGACTCCGGGCTGCTACTGAGAAATTTGAGATGGAAAAACCGGTACTTAACTGTAAAAATAAGACTTATAAAGCACGTAATAAAAGAAATTGGCAGCCAAGATCTAAAGGGTTACCGAGGCCCCTGGCAACACAGGCAACGGAAGGAATACGGGTGGGTTTTAGTAAGTAAGAGTCTGACACACCCTCCCGCTCCGCCCAGAGCGGGAGAAGTTATATGATGATTTCCCACAAAAAAAAAAAAAAGCTGCGTAGATCGTTGGAAGCTGGATGAAAGTAGCCAATTTAAATGGCGTGCGATTGGAAATGCCTATGTATTGCTAAAGGGCTGATGATGAATTAATTAGTGAACGTGTTCCAGGATCTTCTTTTTAATCCATTCCCTTTGTTTCATAAATATGGAATTTTAATATGATATAGGTACAATTGAATCTATCAGACTGACAGTCTTAGGACTTCACTCTTCTCTTCACTCTTCTGTAACAGGGAGTGGGCCGTAATCGACCATTGGCCCCAATGAAGGTTGGTGGATATCGCAAATGTCTTCGAACTGTTGGTTCTAGGACTTGCCGGTTTACTCACAATGTTCCAAGAACGCGATCACTATCATCAGCCTAGTCTTTTCTAACTATGTTGCGGTTGCCTTTCAGTTTAACGGCAACATAGTGGGAACATTATAATGTTCCCACTGCTGGGACACAGGCCTCCTCTTTGTGAGAGGGAGTGGGCTGTAATCTACCATGCGGGCTCAGTGTGAGTTGGTAGATGTCACATGTCTTAGATTTTTTTGTTCTAGGACATTTTCCCGCCGGCCGGTTTCCTCACGATGTTTTCCTTCACCGTTTTGAGAGTAGTGGTGATGAAATAATTTACACAAAGCGTCTGTCTGGGTTCGAATTCACGACCTACAACTTGTAAATCGCAGCCGTTACCACTGGGCCACCACTGCTGTAAGACTCTAGAAGTCTAACCGGATGCAGCTGAATTCCAGTATTTTACATGGAGCGACTGTTTATCTGACCTCCACAGCCTAATTACTGGGTAATAAGATACCCCTTGGTAATACTGGTTGTCGGATCCGTAAAGACTGTCAAAGATCCACGAATGGCAGCTGGGACCAACGGCTTAACGTGTTTTCTGATGCACGGAAGGGTCTCGGTATGAAGAACACGATATAGCATTGAAAGTCCCTAATGTACAAGGTAATTTTTACATGTCTTCATTATTTGTTATTGAAGAGAAAACTCCGCTGGTAGACAATTTGATATATTAGTGACTACACTCTAACGAGTGGCGTGGGTGACAATTTTCATTCAATTACAACAACAACGCTTTTGACACTTTCTTTCTTTCACTTTTTAATTTTGTCAATATTACGCCCAAAAAAGAAGATGTAATTTAAAATGGCTAATAATAATGAATTTTCGTAAAAAAATAAGATAAGTGGGGTATCAAAGTTAAAAAAAATATACTTAATATAGTGATGCACCAGAGGGTTAACTAGAACTTATAGAAGCATGAGAAACAGGGTGTAAAGTTCACTCATCCGACCAGACGTGGGCAACTGTCCAACGGTTGATGTCGGGATGTTGTATATATGCTAGTTGCGCGGTAAACTCTGCTTGCGCGATGCAGAATTTTGCGTGACGTCAGTGTGTTGCGTAGTTCGCATGTGGCGATGTAGATGCCGCTACAAACTTATCAAGAGGCGACAACACAGGCCATAAAGTTGGTTTTGAAAAACTTTCTATCAAAATCATGTAGCAAACTCAATCTCTAAAAAGATTGTGTTACTACTTAGAAAATCTCAATCACTAGACGTATAAAGACACTTGTATATATTTATGGTATATAAAGTTGTACACATTATATAGAACATGTTATAATAAGGTCTATGACACCAAGCTGTATACAGACCACAGAACCGCAAACAAAGCTAACAGTACAGTATATTGAGTGTAACCACAAGTGTCACGAAGGGATTTTAAAGCAGGTGAGATGACAGGTGAACCGCCAGTATTGTGGGAATCGATTCGATCAGCAGGTATTTCGAAGGCCAATTTCCGTGATCAAAAACGTTCAAAATCGAGTCACAATGTCATCTCACTGACAATCAGTGTCAAAACTTGTGTAAATTATGTGGTAACTTGGAGGAAAAACAAACGATGACTGAGATTAGAGCTTTCTAATCTCAGAGTCAGTTCTTAAAAAAAGAAATTATTTATAAAACAAAAAACTCGACTGCTAAAACACATACCTGAAAAGATAATATCAAGCATTATAATCTATAGAATTTTGGTATTGCCGGAGGGGACAAACAAAAGTTACACCATGTTTCAGGTTGGTTTACCTGCCTGCGATACCAAAATGTGTTTTAAATAATTTGTTTTATTTCAAACTTTATGTTTGTTTTGGTTATGGAATAGATTAATTACTAGCTATTATTTGATATCAATATCGTTATAATTTATTAAAAAAAAACTTTTCCTCCCTTTTTTGTATTTGCAGATACAATATATAAATATTATATAGCTTATGTCACTCCCACAATTAAGACGAATCTAAAGACATCTTATCTTAAAATCCATCAAGCCGTTTAGGCTACAGAGCGTGCCACAGAAATAGACATACATACATACTCTCGAAAAACATTACCCTAATTCTGGGGCAGTCGCGTAAATATGGTAATTGCACCTTAGGTTTTCTATGTTCCTTGTACTGTTAAGTTTCATTTAATTGGTTTCCTACCTTTATTAAAAAATAAAAAAATAAAATAAAATAAATAAAAACTTTTTATTTCAGACTTCTTCAAAATCCATAGTGTTAGTACAATAGAAGTTAAATGGTAGTGTTAGTAGTAAAAAGAGTGTTATTTTTTAATATGGGTACTAACCCAATGCTGGCGTGGCAATGTAGCGCGAGTCCAGCCTATCCGCTATTACAGCCAGAATGCTGTTGGTACTGGCGCGCAGCCTGCAGAGTGTTTTTTTATTTTTTTTTTATTATTAAATCAACAAACACATCTTGGTGCACGTTAAAACTTCAATGAGTTTATGTTTGCACCAACTTAAATGTACCTATGTGTACTACTGAATAAATTAACAGTAAAAAAAATAAAAATTTTATTGTTGCGAATGAGATCATTCACATGAATTTGGTACATAGATACAGTATTTATTTATTTTTGCTGTAGGTACTGAAACGCGATGATATGATACCCAAAACTAAGCCAGGGCTTGTATTTTGGAAGTAATAATAATAAGAATATGGACTACTAGATGCGCCCCGCGGTTTCACCTGCATAAGTTTTGACCCCGTGGGTATATCGGAATAAAAATCCTATGTGTTATTCCTGGTTATAAACTATCTGTGTGCCAAATTTCACCGAAATCCGTTCAGTACTTTTTACGTGAAAGAGTAACAAACATCCATCCATCCATCTATCCTTACAAATATTTCGCATTTATAATATTAGGAGGATAATAAAATATGTACCTAATTATTTATCTAGCTATCATATTTACTAAATATTTTGTTCTGTATTCTGCGACCGAGTAAAAGCATTTTTGTGTTAGAAATTCTTTTAATATCCTGTTAAATTTATTAAATTTGGTTTCTCTTTTTATTTGTTTTGGTAATTTGTTGAACATTTTTATTGATATGTAATATTATGTGGGCTATGGTAAAGCATTTTGATCCGAGAGGGTGGAAGATGTAATGTATTTTTATGGTGTGTATTTAACGTGAATGTATTTAAGTTATGATCTCTTTTGTTTCTGGAAAAACATTAGCATTACTACATTATTGCAAATGCCAGAGATTTATGACGGTTTTGGTGCCCGTTTGCTGAGAATGGAGTCCCCCCATATAACATGCAACTTAAACATAATTGGCTTAACGTCTGCGTACCTACTCGTGGAATACAGAAGCGATGTTATGAATGTTCCACCGTCTCAAAGTCATGAACCGCATCAGACCTAGATGCCTTGACCTATTGTTGTATTGATCTCAACGGAACTGCAAATTCAAGATCTAATGTAAACACAGACACGAATTATTAGAAACCAGTTTGTGAAGAATTTAAAACAAGAAAGTACAACCGACTAGTCCGAGAAAGCCATTAGACTGGACAAAGTCGATGCGTGTGTGAATTTCAACGAGCAGGTGACTCTTTAGTAAAAAAACATTCAAGAATTCTGTTTTGGGGAACTTATTTTTGTTTACAAGTTTATGGCTGCGAGTTCCACTCGCATCCTAAGGGAACTCGGTACTTCATTACCCGGATAATAGTCTACCTGTCTGTAAAATGCGACTGTTTAATGATTTTATTAAGATCGTTCACACCGCGCGAGCTGGCAACGTGGCATTTCTAGAGGGTTTTCGTGATTATTTTATTAAAAAATCAAACTACTATTATTTTTTAAATAAAATAAGAGTAGTTTGATTTTAAAATTATTTTTAACATTTTCTCATAATAAACATGAATTTACTCAATTATTATGATTAAATATCATTATATAAAAATACCATACATACTTACAAATACAACGAAATAAAAATATATAAAATAATAATCCCGAGAACCTTTTAGAAATGCGACGTTGCCAGCTCGAGTGAGATGAAATGATGGTCTTAAAGGAATCCTTAGTTGCGACTAGCTAGTTAGTTAATGCTAGCCATTATAAAAAAAAAAACTATCAGTCTAGGACTGCACGTCAGACGTGAAAACTGCCTACCTTCAAAAACTGTAAACATCTGTATACATGTATCTGAGCGTGACGGTTACGCGAGTTCAGTGCTTTTTCCCCATCCCAAAAGTGCCCAACGTGCCTAAAGTAGCGTTCACTTCAAAAACTTCAGACATTCAAAATTATTAAGTCGTGTGAGTTCGATAGAAAGAAAGACAAAAAGAAAGAAAATACATTTATTTAGTATAAACTAAAAGGCACACAATATAATATATAAAAAGATAAAAAATATGTATAAACTTCAAATAAAAAGTGTAAGGCACGTTGTACTTCACGAACTTCCATATTATAAAGATTCATCGCCTATTTAACCCCTTTAGGAGATGAATTATCAAAAACCCTTCCTCGAGTACTCACCTTCGTTAGGTAAGGAACTCTTGTACACATGTTTCTAGATTCAACCTTTTTGCCTTTTTTTTTTGGGTGGGAAATTATCAAATATCTTCACCCGCTCTGGATGGAGCGGGAGGGTGCGTCAGACTCTTACTGACTAATACCCACCCGTATTCCTTCCGTTGCCTGTGTTGCCTGGGGCATCGGTAACACTTTTGAACTTCCACGCGACCCCAGCAGTTATCGGCCCTAGTGGACCCCTACAATTGTGCTGACATCTCTTTGAGGCGCGCGTGGAACACAACGCGTCGTCGACCCAGGCCTGGTCCTTACCGGACGGCGAGCTACCCATTGCTCACCGTCCGCAAGCTCGCGCCTACGGTGGCCGAAAATCCGGGATTCCCGACGCCCAGGACGTCTTCTGCGGCGGCTAGGGGCGAGAGGGCGCGAAACTTGCCTTTCCCTCAACCGTCCCGCCTCCTCCTTCGTGAGCATTTCTGCTGCCCATGCCCTCTCGAACCTTTTAGGCTGAGCTTTACTTATCTCTCAGTGAATTTAAGATTTTTATTGCGTAGATGACATTAATTTAATCCTAACAATAAATGCGAAAGTAAGGGTGTTTGTTTTTTACACTTTCACGCTAAAACGGCTAAATGTATTTGGATGAAATTTGGCACATGGGTAGACCATGACTTGGGTTAGGACATACGATAATTTTTATCCCGGTAGTACGGTTACGGGAGATAATTTCCGACCTTCGAAAAATGAATAATCTTATAAAACAGCAATGTCTACCAAAATATTAATTCAATGAAAATGGCAAAGTGTATAAAGTTTAAAACACCTATTTTAAAAGAACAAAACCGGTAAAGTTCTTACAATGTTCTTTGTTCCTAGAAAAACATTTTAACATTCATTAATTACGAAAATCAACAGGAAAGAATTAAATAAACACTGGGATCGTTTCTTCAGTTATTAGAGAAAATAATTGCTTTAGTCAATACCTTTTTATCCGTAAAAGCTCTTCAACATTGTTTCAAGAAATGTCTGTATCTATATCTTCTATACATACATATTATAAACTAAATACTGCCTGTGGCTTCGCCCGTGTGCCTTTTTAAAAATAAAGTAAGTAAGTTACCTTATAACATCAGCTATCTGCCAGTGATAGTCTTTTCAAAATCAGTCCAGCCGTTTCAGAGATAAGCCGTAACAAACAGACAGACACACAAAAAAAAATTGTAATAAGGAGTACCGTATATACTTTCATATGCATTTATTAAAAAGCTGCTATTTTGACATTACACACAGACAATTTTTATTTTTTGTTTTTTTATTTTTATGTTGGGTGGGAAATCAAATAACTTGTCCCGCTTTGGGCGGAGCGGGAGCGTGTGTCAGACTCTTACTGACTAAAACCCACCCGTGTTCCTTCCGTTGCCTGTGTTGCCAGGGGCCACGGTAACCCGTTCGAACTTTCCTAGCAGGCATCCGCAACCCCGGCAGGCATACGAACAGACACTTCAATTTTATTTATTTGTATAGATTGAAATCGCTTTTTTGTGTTGGTCTGCGTGACCGCTTAGTTTTTCTAAACTACACTATTTTTGTGTTTAAAAATTTAGAGAATTTATTCCGAAAGCTTTAAGTGTTTTATTATTTAACTTTGATACAGCGCACAAATCAGAATGTTTTGACGTGTCGCCATTGCACGCGTGTGAGTAGGGTGGGTCACCAGTAATCTCAGCAAGTAATGTATAAACAAGATACCGTTATTCAGTAAAATAATTACCAGTATTCGAACAATAATACGATTAGTCAATCAATCAATCAATCAACTCAGCTTATAACAGTCCACTGCTGGACATAGGCATAGCCACCTTTTTAAGGTCGTCGATCTATCTCGGGCGTCCCACACTACGCTTGCCGATACGCGGTCTCCACTCCAGGCCTCACCTGCTCCACCGGCCATCGGTCCTTCGACAAATATGGCCAGCCTACTGCCACTTCAGCTCGCTTACTCTGCAGGCTATGTCTAATTTATTTGTGCTCGGGCAACATGTCCCTTTCTTCCATACTTCTCTATTAGTCGTCATCTCAGTAGTCCCTTTCTAGCCATTATCATCTTTCACATAGTCCATTGATCGTGTATTTGGTCTTCTCCTACTAACTTAAAGCCATCGACATACTTTTTACGTCACTGAGTGGTATATAATCAAGCGGGCAGCTTAACCTGGTCGTAAGGTCACCGCCACCTATGGCTTGAATATTTGCAACTACAGAGGAATGAAATATGTTTTGCCATTTCAGAGATGTAAGACGACACGTCTTATCTATCTATTACCTCGGCACCAGTACTTTTCAAACCGGAATTTAGGAAGGCTGATTGGCGGCAGCTGAATCGATGACGGTGGCAGTACTTCCTTGGATGACCTCCTTGACACAAAGCTTTACAACTAACAAATTTGTTAGCCTGTGTGCTTCTACTGCTGTGCAATGGGAGACCCTTATTTTTAACAGACTTCCAAAAAGAAGGAGGTTCTATGTTCGTCTGTCCTGATCGTCGTGTTATTAGTAATTAACTGTTTATTTATTTTACTTCGATGGTCCTGGTTTATCATTTGTGTTATAGCTATATAAACATAATCCAGGATTTTGTATGTTTTTCGATATTTTCGTGAATTGTGGACCGATTTTGGAAATTCTTTTTCATTTGAAGAAAAAGCTTGCGTGGTGGTCTCATATAAATTGTATTAACTGTGCTCTGGTAGTTTTTCAGTTGGCTTCAATAATACGAATTTTTTCCCACTTGGTCTATGTGGATGACGTTATAATAAGTTCCCGTCGATGTTATTTACATAGCAGGTAATGGTAATCGAATTTGTCTGGGGTATGTACCACAACTAAAAAGTGAAAAATAAAAACTTTTCACAAACTACTTAAGAAGTTTTTGTTTTTTAACAGTTATTTTTATGTTTTGCCTTCTCCCGATCAATTTGCCAAGAACGATCGTCACGTCAGGCGGCGACGACGCCCATCTTCAGGCACCCACTGTTCATATATCCTGTAAGTGTGCCTAGTCCAACTTCAGCCTCGCAGATTTATCATTAACATCGGCGATGCCGATCCCGGCAGGTCTTGGAGCGTATTATGGTGTCGATAGGTCAGTTTAATTTTTAGAATGCTACGCTCCATCGTTATTTGATAGACCTTTAGTTAGGACTTATTATTCTAAAACCCAATGGTATGAAAACGTAAGTGATATTATTAAGTGGTCTCAGACCACACACAAACCAACCAAAACGAAAAAGGCCGTAATGAAGGAAAAATCAAACAAAATTCTCTCCACACTATTTATATTGAATTGTTCTCTAAAACCTGGCCTTTTACTCCTAAATCAATTAGTTTTCAACCTTCCCTTTATTTATTAATAGTTTTGAATTTAATTGGGACGCTATTGACAAAAGAAAACGTACCCAATGGCTTACGATGAAAAACAATACGAAAATCAAAAAGTAAATTGAGGTTTCGTGAAAAAATATCGATAATTCTTTACGGCAATTTATTTAAGGAATTGGAAGGAAATACTGGTTTTAAGACCTTTCATAAAACAAATTCTTTATTGGAAATCAGGATTTCAACGAAAGAGGTGAAGCATTGAGCCTTTTTCGATAGAGCTTATTCGTCATTTGTTTTTCTTAGAAGCCATTGTCATTCTCGTGGCTATGAAAATTCGCATTTTTTACTTCATTTACAAAGTCCATAAGAAGGAAAACCTTAATATCAAATTTCATAACCTAATTTCGAAGAGCGGTAATTCTTACAATAACCATGGTATTAATAGTCATGCTCAAAGTAAAAAAAGTATTTGGCTAAGAGAAATGAAAGAGAATTTAAAAAAACTACAGGTTTATACATTTTAAATCTAGATTTTAATTTAACGGTTGTACCGTTTCGAGACAGGAGAATTACCAGCTATAGATAATTAACTGTGTCGCATTAGTCGATGCTCTCAAAACGGGTCCGCGCCCACTCGACCCGCTTAGACTCGACCCAAAGAATAATACCAGACTTTGAACTTATTATGACTTATTTATTATACATAGAATATTTAAAATTTTGTTGATAAAAGACTTTTTTTTTAAACGATTTAATTATTTGTATTTTTTTTTCATGTTGATTACTTTTAAAAATAAATTGATGATTTTATACAGAAAACTGTATTATTTTAATTGTTTTGTTCTTGATGAATGTTGATTATTTATTGAAACTTGATTTATTTTTTAATTGTTGATTTTGTATTGCTGATAACTTTAATATTTTATCCTTCCTACCTAGTTCCTACCTAGTTCGGTATTCTTTAAGATACCTAATGTTTAATTTTTTAAGATAATTTAGTCAATCATGTTCTTTTTATATTTTAGAAGTTAGTACCTTCTTGTTAACCTAATCGTAATAATCACGTATACTCGTAAATACTGATTCAGTAATTTCCACCATGCCACTAGATTTAAGGTTGTAATGATAATTAACAATAATCTATGATTTTTACTACAAATTACAAAGCGTATACTATATTAAAAAAGGATAACTACTTACTTGTTTAATTATTGATTTATTTATCCAAACATTATCTGTGTTAACGCCTATCAAAACAGGAATATCCAGGTATTATTTTTCGGGTCGAGTCTAAGTGGGTCGAGTAGGCGCGGGCCCCTCAAAACCGTGAAGGAAAACATCGTAAGGAAACCGGCATGTCCTAGAACCAAAAATTCGAAGACATGTGATATCTAGCAACCCGCACTGGGCCCGCATGGTGGATTACAGCCCATTCTCGAACTAAGGAGGCCTGTGTCCCAGCAGTGGGAACATTATAGGCTGATTATGTTATGTTTATGTAAGTCGATACTTGATACATTGTGATATTTCTATTACAAACCAAAAAAAAAGAAAAAAGTTTAGAATTCTCCTAACCGAAAGTAATCCCACTTTTAATGACAATACCAGTTTTCTTTCCGTTCAGGATATCCTCTTACCATAGATATTTACGAGTATCTATCCGTCTTGTCTATCGGCAATGGACCATAATTATTGGGCTTCATTTCACGACTCATTCAAGGGAAATAAAACCCCGAGTATTTTGCTGATAGACATCAGATACAACCTTACATTTCTCATTACAATTTCCTAATATTTCGGGGTATCTTAGGGTTGCTATATTCTGTAAACGTGGAAACTCGGAGTAAAAATTGTAAGTAAAAATATAAAAATCCATAAAATAGCCTTGTTTATAAGAGGATCGTGCGAGAAATTATATATTTTTAAAGTGAAAATTTCTTTAGCCACGCTGAGAGATTTTTGGTAGGTAGGATGCTAATGTAACGTGATTGATATGTTATCCCAAAGTTTTAAGTTTTAATTTTTGTCGGCAGCCCCCATGGTCTACCTCCTTCTGCGAAGAAGTAATCCTCGCGAAGGAGGAGGCGGGACGGTTGAGGGAAAGGCAAATTTCGCGCCCCCTCGCCCCTAGCCGCCGCAGGAGCGTCCTGGGCGTCGGGAATCCCGGGCTGATTTCCGGCTACCGTAGGCGCGGGCTTGCGGACGGTGAGCAATGGGTAGCTCACCGTCCGGTAAGGACCAGGCCCGGGTCGAGCGCATTGTATTCCACGCGCGCTTCAAAGAAATGTCGTTAGCACAAGTGTAGGGGTCCACTATAACCGATGCCTGCCGGGGTCGCGGGAAGGTACCGAGGCCCCTGGTAACACAGGCAACGGAAGGAATACGGGTGGGTTTTAGTCAGTAAGAGTCTGACACACCCTCCCGCTCCACCCAGAGCGGGAGAAGTTATTTGATGATTTCCCCCCCCAAAAAAAGCCCCCATGGTTGCCAATTTTTTTTACATTAAATGTGGGTACAGAAATCATATGAAGCCTTTGAATCCCAAAGTAGGTAAGAGCCTGTATGTCAGGATCCAGCGCTTTATCCCGTTTTTCTTTTGTAAACTAGCTGTTCGAGATTTTCACTAAAAAATACCATCCAAATTTCCTTTCCGACTTTCCCGGTGGATTTTCAAACAAAATTCTTTCATTCAAACCTTGTCCTGATACGAACGAACACAACAAAAAATCGGTTGAGCCGTTCTCAACCGATTTTTTGTTGTGTTAAATAAAATAAATTATACAAAAGCATACGAAAATACAAGAGAGAGCAGCAAGCAAGTGAGAGCAGTGGTGGCCCAGTGGTATCGGCACCGACTTAAGAGTTGTAGTTCGTGGGTCCGAACCCAGGTAGACGCTTTACTTTGTGTAAATAATTTCATCACCACTGCTCTCAAGGAAAACATCGTGAGGATGTCCTAGAACCAAAAATTCGAAGACATGTGACATCTACAACCCGCACTGGGCCCGCGTGGTAGATTACAGCCCATTCCCTATCGAAGAGAGGAGGCCTGAGTCCTAGCAGATACGAAAAAACAAAAAATGTAGTTTTGTAATTTTTAGTTATTACAGCAGTGTGTAGATGAATTAGTGAGTGCGTGTGTAGTTGTGTATTTATGTGTGTATGTTTATAAATATTTCCTATCCCTACTGAATTATTTTTTAAGTTTCTCCGTATTTTATGTAAGAAGCCAATTTCGAACCTTACATTGGCACTCGTAAAATGAGAGTGGGTAAATAATATTTATTAAGTTTGTTATAAAAATGTACCTTCAGAAAACTTTTTTGAGTTTTTTGTATGGTTATATTTGAACACTTTACATTGATAAATCACTAGCACATAAATACATTTCTAATAGTAAGGGCCAACTGAACTGGCCTAAGAATAAAGACACTGGCTTAAGAATAAAGACGGACTGAATTGGCTTGAGAAGCAAGACTGACTGAACTAGCTTGAGAACCAAGACTAACTCAAATGGCTTGTGAACCAAGACTGACTGAATCCTTGTCAGGTCTGATGACCGCTTTTATGGATTCTGGCAAAAGTTCTAGAAGTTTCTGTTAAGCAATCCAAACTATATTCAAATTATTTGTTTGATTGCCTGCCAGGATCAATAAAAACGGCTTACAATGAGTACATAGCCAAACTAAACGTAATCTAAACTAGCCTTATCAGGGCAGCTTTATAGCATAGAAAAAGAAATCTGACATGATAATTTATGATGAAAGATGTCAATGGATAAAAATATTCTAAGATTTTTACAACAAGAGAAAACTAATAATATAAAATACAGCTTTTATTATAAAAAAACAGTTGTGACTGTTGCTTTTCAGCTGTAGTGTTCAAACATATATCAGAAAGTGAGAGGCATAATAATATGATTTCATATTTGAAACAAGAAAACAAAGCATAAAGATATAAAAAAAACGCGTCAGTTGTAGCCAACTTTTTTTTTATAAATGACATCTCGCAGGTCCTCATAGGAGATTCGTCAACTTAACCGGACTGTCTTGTGGGTGCCTCAATAAATTAAGGCCTCCAGCCAGGGCTTAAACTTATAAACTAAGCGACTACACGCTAAGGGCACCTCCTCTGGGGTACGGACCTCGGCTTAGAGCATCGCTGGAGGAGAACAGCAATGCACCGCAGCGATGGATCGGAGTAACATCAATTAGGGACGAATTTAATAAATTATTTATATTCTAATTGGAATCGAAAAAACTCGAAAGTAACTCTGTCTGTCTGTTACCTTTCACACCTTAACGGCTGAGATGTTTGGCACACAGGTAGACAATGACAAATAAGATAAAAAGAAAATATCGTGAGGAGACTGGTACGTTCTAGAATCAAAGATTTGAAAGACATATGACACACTGGGCTTGCATGGTGGATTACGGCCCACTCCCCCTCAGATTGAGAAGGCCTGTTTCCCAGCACTGGGAACATAATAGACTGGATATGCTTAATTTATTTTTATAAAAGACCATGAATAATAGAGTAGTAAGAATTCTTGTCATGGAGCTTGTCCAAGAAAGTTCTACCACTATACCTATTTCTGTTGCTAAGCAACGTGGCTGTGTTCCCGTTTGAAGGGTATGGGTACCAGTTTTCATATAAGATGTATTTTCGTTAAAACCCCACCCATTTAAAGGACACCCACATTTCACTTTACTTTGTGTATTTCATTTCATCACCACTGCTCTTAAAACGGTGAAGGAACATCGTTAGGAAACCTAGTCCTAGACCCAAAAATTCGAAGACATGTGACATCCACGCTTCCTCTCACAAAGACGAAATCTGTGTCCCAGCAGTGGGAATATTATAGAAAGAAAAGAAAGAAAGAAAAAGAAAAAGAAAGCAAGAAAAACAAAGAATGAAAAAGAAATAAAGAAAAAGAAAGAATGAAAAAGAAAGAAAGAAAGAAAAGAAAGAAAGATAGAAAAAGAAAGAAAGAAAGAAGAATAGATTTATTTGTCACAGAAACACGTGCACATAAAAGCTATGGTAATTCTTATAAATAATAAAACAAAATAGATTTATGCTTATAAACACTAAACAGGTATAGGTTGATTAAGCTATGGGTGTAAATCCAGGCATCACTCAAACCATTTAAAAGAGTGTTCATTAAGTTTCTGGCCCGTTCTTCTCCATAGGTACCAACTCCACTTTAGAATGGGTGACTAGCAGAATTGTCAAGTAGACAGACTACTTGACAATTCAAAAGGTTGTCTATAATAGGCTTAATTAAAATAAATGCTTGGAGTTTGAGAATTTCCATTTCGCTAATGATAAAACCAAACATAAACTTAACATAACATGACGCCTTGATTCCCCGAAGACTCGGGCAGAGGCATACCTACCTATAGTACATCCACATTTCGCCAGTTATATTTAAGACGCTGACAACACCTAAACCGCGGTCATTGTCAGATTGCATAAAAAAGAAAGAGAAGCGCGATGACACAACGCTTGTAATTTATTGCGAAATATGAAGCAATTCTCTATTTACTAAAAATTGAGTTGAGTAATCGAAAATAAAAACAACCAAGTTCTGCATTCAAATAAGACGTTCTTGTTATTAATTAAATACGTAACGTTATGTTGATATTTAATGCAGATATTTTGGATTAGAACTCAAGGTAAGAGATTAGTTTAAAGTTAGTTTGTATCGAGATTTTTTTTTCAAAACGTGTTTCGGTAACAACCAAGTTCTGGGAAATACTCGTATGTTCAAAATTAACATATATTTTTTCCGCTACCACAAGCTATACAGATTTGGAATTTTTTTTTCTTAAGTAAAGCCTATTTTGGTCAATTGGGTCTTGTCAGCGCCTTAAGTCCCATGTAACAGCGCGGGCGATCGGATACAAATCCAGACTCCGGGCTGCTACTGAGAAATTCCTGGTTGAAAAACCCAATAAAACCTTTCCCGACCCGGGAATAGAACCCTCGTGCTCAGCAGTAGCGCTTGCGACCACTAAACCAACGAGGCGACATAAACTTAAAGTGCCAAATAAAAATTTTGTACTTTCTCGAGTATCCAAACGGCACATACCTGTACGAAACTGGTTTGAGGAGACTTTCTCTACAAAATGAATGCAGTTTAAAATATCTTACTTATGGAAAACAACAAGACGAGGATCCTTGACTGACATTGTTTTGATAACGTTTCTTTACACCTACCGACCACAAAGGTTAAGAACCTGCCGACCTTCGTTCGTACATAAAACTATTTAGGTAATCCGTATAAGCACAAGAAAATAATTCGTTCAGAAATCGAGTTTAAGAACTTAATTTAGTTTTTCTCAGCTCGTTACCCATTTATATTCAGTGAAGCGCACAACACAAAAAGTTTTTTAACGTCCTTAGTTACTCGTATTTAAATAAGTTTTATGCACTAAAACTCAAACATAATTTAGTTCGAATTCCTAATTTGCAAGTTTACGGACAAGATGGTTCTTGATAAATTTTAATAGTAATGTATTTCGAAGTGGTTGTGGTGAATAAATAGTTTTCTATGATAAACGACAGCCACTTAGTTTTTACATTAAGTTAACTTGAATGATTAATTTTTCGACGCCATATTTTAGTTTGTGAATTGTTTTAGTTAAGTTAGGATAGTATTTTTTTAAATAATTAATTAGGGACAATATGTATATACATATATAAAACTTAAATAAAACAAGCACATAGATATATAGAAATATTAAAATAAAACTTGAATGCTAGTATTACAAAATTCAAAATATTATATTTCATAGACTGATTAGGCTTAGGTTAAACTGACAAAAAAAAAACCAAAAAAAAAACACTGGACGCCTGAAAAATCATTATCAGATTAAGACGCTGGTCAATAAAACCAATTCCTTTACCAATAAAATAGTTACAGTTCAAACCACATCGAAACATACTACAATCAATCTGCCTAACCTTTCCCAAATATATCGGGGTAAGCTTCTAGACTAACTAGATGCTGCTGAAGGCCAGTATTTTACATGGAGCAGGAGAGCAGTGGTAGTCCAGTGTTAACGGCCGCGACTTACGAGTTGTAATTCGAAGGTTCGAACCCAGACAGGCGCTTTACTTTGTGTAAATTATTTCATAACCCCTGCTCTTAAAACGGAGAAGGAAAACATCGTGAGAAAACTGGCATGTCCTAGAACCATACATTTGAAGACATGTGACATCTACCAATTCGCACTGGGCCCGCGTGGTGGATTACAGCCCACTCCCTCTTACAGAGAGTAGGGCCTGTGCCAGCAGTGAGAACATTATAGACTGATTATATTATGTATGTACATGGAGCAGCTGACCATCTGACCTCTATAACCCAGTTACTGGGCAACACGATAACCCTTGGCTCAGATGATCCCTTTTTTTTATGGATGGGAAATCATTAAATAACTTCTCCCGCTCTGGGCGGAGCGGGAGGGTGTGTCAGACTCTTACTGGCTAAAACCCACGGTGACCCTTTAGTACCTTCCCGCGGCCCCGGACAGATAATCCCTTGGTAAGACTGGTCGTCAGACTTCCGGGCTTCTGATTATCCGTAACGACTGTTAAAGATCTACGAATAACTGTTGGGACCAGCGGCTTAACGTGTTTTCCGAGACGCGGAGGGGTCTCGAAATGTAATGAATGGTCCCCCATCCACGTACCAACCGCGGCAACTGTAGCTTAATCATCGATTGGCCCTTTGACAGTTATTATTTATCCGCGATCCTCGATGAAACAAACTTATACACCAGTCAAACAGCAACTAAACTAAAATATAACTCACTTCTAGCCACAATAAAACGATATTCCAAAGAAAAAAAGCCCTAGAGATTACCTTCAATAGCGACCGTCTCTTTGTAGACCAACAGACGGCACGTTTCAATTAATTGTACTGTGTAGGGGAGCCCGAAAAACTAAAGCAAGAAAATCATTTTATCCACCCTTAAGTATTATTTAAGACTTACCTGTAGTTTTTAAGTTTAAGCGTAATGAAAACTAACAAAATATATGAACATACATACTTTGATGTTCATTTTTTCAATCATCTAAGGGCAGACTAAAATACTTACGTAAGAAAATTGCTTATTTTGTTTTAGGATACGCACGGTTTTCCTCGTAGACAAAAAAACAGGATGATATAAATAGTGCATATCGCTTAGCTAAATGGGCCAAACATACTTAAAAAATTTGCCACTAAACAAAAAAAGCAAACTTCTTGCTAGATAGATAGACAGATCCATTTATTTAGTGCACACAAAACAAATGCACAATTAAAAGATAACAAATAAACAAAGAAAATACAATATACAAAAAAAAAAAAAATAGTCTGTGCTTTTTAAATTCTGTGTTTTTTAATGCGAGTGAAAATATGAATTCATGTTGTTTCGGATCCCATGCCAAACCTATGCTTTGGAAGCTGATGCCTCTGTAAAGCTTACAAAGACTGGGCTAAACATATGTTCTGGAAGATCTTCTAGCAGTTGATGTTCGTTACTCGAACTCTTTTATTATTATACCTCTTAACCAGGACTTGACACTCGCCAATAAAACAACTAGTAAAATAGTTAGTTGCTTCACTAACCATATCAAAACTTCCCTCATATTTAACTCACTTACTGACTTATTCAGACATGACCACAATGGATCGGTATTCGAAGGAAACCCCTAGAGATTGCTTTCAATAGCGATCCCCGTCGATTGTGGACCAGCGGATATTTTAGTTGTTGTTGTACTGTGTAGTAGAGCCCAAAAAACTAAAGAAACAAACTCACTTTATCCACCCTAATAATCATAAACAGGACTTGACACTAGCCCAACATATTATTAAGGCGCTGACAAGACCCAATTGCCCAAAATAGGCTTCTCTTAAGAAAAAAAATTGCCAAATCTGTGTAGTTTGTGGTAGCGGAAAAAATATATGTTAATTTTGAACATATTTCCCAGAACTTGGTTGTTACCAAAACACGTTTTGACAAAAAATCTCGATACGAATCAACATACGTTACGTATTTAATTAATAACAATTAAGAACGTCTTTTATATTTTCGATTACTCAACTCAATTTCAAGTAAATAGATAATTCCTTCATATTTTGCAATAAATTACAAGCGTTGTGTCATCGCGCTTCCCTTTCTTTTCTATGCAATCCGACAGTGACCGTGGTTTAGGTGTTGTCAGCGTCTTAAACAAGTCCCGCGCGCCGCCGCATCTGTCTGTCCGAACGCGATAAACTAAAAAACTACTGAACGGATTTTGAAACGGTTTTCACCAATGAACGGAATGATTCATAATAAAGGTTTAAGTGTATAATTTATTTAGGTTTTGTGTAAATTGGCTGAAATATGATGATAAATGTTGAAGATGTCGGAAAAAATCATGCCGATTGCGGCTTTACTGGCGTGCGCCACGTAAATCGTAAGAGATACATACAATTAATGTTATACAGGATTGACAATTAAGAAGTTGAATTAAAAAGTCCGCAACAGCAAAATGTCTATCTTCTAAGGACCCACAGTAGCCATTTTTATTTATAGATTTTGATAAAAAAATATGTTTTATTTCTGAAGCTATTTTGACCGGTAATATTAATTCTTATCCAATTTATTTTGTTATTTAAATTATGCATTTAATTAAAATTAAAATATGCCCTGCATCATATCATTTAAATGAACACTTTAAAACGTATCACACATTCAAAATTACGCATAACAAAATAATCGTGGCTGACGGCAGCGACCCGGCGCGGCGGTGCAACGCTGAGAGTCACCTTTTCCTCGGCTATTATTTACGCGATCATCTCTTCGCCTCCTTTTAATCTCGGTAGTACGTTCCCGTGGGATATTTTCCGACATCCGAGCGGGCGAAACCGCGGGCAAAAGCTAACCGTGTCGAAACTAATATTAACTCACTAATTTATTCAGACATTGTCACAATGGATCGGTATTCGAAGTACCCTGGCTTCAATAGCGCCGTCCGTTGGTCTACAATCGATGAGGGTCTGCCTCATCGATTGTAGACCAACGGACGGCATATGTTAGCTTTGTTTCTGTTGTGTGTACAGGCCTTTAGTAAGTGTTCGAATCTTTTGAAAACTGGCTTCGAGTAAGCCTAGCTGTGAAGCCTAGGCATGGGCAATAAAGGATATTCATTTAGTAGAATAGATAGTATTCTAACGTAACGTAAATGTAATACTTATTTTAAAACACTGTTTTTAGGGCTTGACATAACATCGTGATTTCGATATTATGTCAGTTTAATATCAATGTAAACCTTAGGTTTAGATTTAAAGATATTGGTGCCGATTCCCTTGTTCACAAACTAAAAATTTAGTTTAGTTTGTGAACACGGGAATCGGCGCCATTTTATATATAACCTACCGGAATTCTTCTCTTAATGACGGTGGCAATCACATCAAAATCCGTTACGTAGTTTAGAAGAAAAACGAGGTCACACAGACAGACACGAAATGTGATTTTAATTTATAATACCTATGTCTAGATTTAGATATACATACATAATATAATTATAACATCATGATAATTAATATAATATAAATACAACAGCAGCAGGAACAGCTCGTGGCTAAGTAATAACAGCCGCAATGGTTGATCCATCAGGTTAAGCTACGCTTGCTGGGGTTGGTCCGTAGATGGGTGACCACCTTTACATACTGAGACTCCTCCGTGCCTCGGAAAGCACGTTAATCCGTTGGTTCCGACTGTAATTCATGGATCTTTGACAGAAGCCCGAAAGTCTGACAACCAGTCTTACCAAGGGGTATCGTATCACCCAGTTAGTGGGTTGTGGAGGTCAGATAGGCAGTCGCTCCATGTAAAATACTGGTACTCAGCTGCATCTGGTTAGACGAGCCAACCCTAACTTAGTTGCGAAAAGGCTAGGCAGATTGATTGACTGAAATATATTTATAGTAGGACATCACTAAGGAAGCCCAGGTTCACCCGAGTGATTTTATTGCTATTGGATTTTCAACTCTCGGCGCTAAGCAGGGCGTTGAAAATCGAGATCCCAAAATAAATCGCCGCGATAAAATAGCGCCCGTGCAAACCTGGGCTAATGGTGGTGGTGTCACGGAAAATAGTTATTCCGTTAATTCTCCGTGACTTTACCACGGCGCGGCGGCGGTGCCAATTGGTGGTGTCACGGGAAATGATCGATATTTTAACTCTTTTCCACTGTGTGCAACCATACTACCACATATGTATATTGTACCACAAACACAAATGGCATTGACAAGTAACTGATGTTACGTCGGGTTCTGACACGCGGTTTAGAATGATATGAATTTTTATTCAATAACTATTTTATTTTTATAGGTTATTTCATAAGTTTATTTTATTTTTTATTTATATCTGTATATTATATCCGTGACATCACAGTGGGCCCTATCAGAATACCAGCGCTGCGACACTTATTTCTTAAGCACTGCAGCATTATGCTGAGATAGGAGTCTTTTGGCCTCGTACAGGACTTTTTGTTTTTATTTTAATTTTACTTTGTTTTTTTTTATGTTTCTATGAGTGTTTTTTAGTTTAATGTGTGATCTCGTGTGCGAGTCCCAATAAATACTTTTTCTTTCTTTCTTTCTTTCTATCTTTCTTTCTTTCATACAGACCGTTACTAACACTGTTAGCAGCGGTTTAAAAATATTCCAATAGACTTTCATATGGAGACCTGGATCTCTGTATTGGAGTACAGTATCTAAAGTTTACTGTATTGATTTGATTGTGATCATTTGACCTTGGTAAGTGTGTATGTAAATATTCCATACTTGTCGATATTAGCACTATATGAAATGTTACTGAAATTAAAGGGCAAAAGTATAGTATGCAACGCATCATCACGATATTATTCGCGTGTAAAGACAACGATATCGTAGTCAATCTTAATGCATTATAGTAATATTCGTTGAAATACGGTGTCAAAAACCTAACGGCAATATGATATTACGATATTATTCGGGTGAAATCCAAGCTATTGTATATAATATTCAAAAATAATAACTATAAGACAAGTGAACGACGTTACGATTTTGCGTAAATAACTAACACGTTGTGTAAAAAGACATTACCAAATCCTGTAAATAAAAATAACACACGAACATACTCGTAATTGCTTTATAGTTTACGTGGAAAAAGATATGCATTTCTTACGCGAATATAATGGTAATCGTCGCTTACCGATAAAGTTAATGATTATATAATCTGTAATAACTTGTTATGGTATATTCGAGCAAAAAGATTTTAATGGAATAATCATGTTTTGTTCATTACGGTACCATTGAAATTATTGTCCTTTTATAAATATACATAGAAAAAATAGAAAAAAAAATACAAGATGGTAATTAATGCTCTAAACACCGAATATGCAATAAAACGAAAAGTGTCGTAGTACCACATTACCATATTATTCGGTGAAGGGAGCGATTTGTGAGGATCGGAGCCGGTGGCGTTCTGCAGATTCGGCCTACCCCCATGGGAAGAAGGCGGGTTTATGAAGCGGGAAGGTGATTTTATGTATGAAGGTATGTATTTTTCAGGATTTTCTTATTAAGACCTGGATCTAAGCTGTATTAGAGAGCCTAAAGATGAATGTCTGCATCTAAAGGTTACTGATTGTTATCAGGTTTGACCTTGGTAAGTGTGCATGTAAATATTCCATATTTGTCGATATTAGGACTCATTTAAACTTTATGAACGATGAACGATATGTGAACGTAAACGAAACAAAAGGAGTATTTGTGAGGATCGTAGCTGTTCTGTAGATTATATGGGAAGAAAGCGTGAGTTTATGTATGTAGGTATGTATATTTCTAATAAATATTACTGAATCTGAATACCTGTTTTGATTGTTATTGTTACTCAATGCCACATAAGGCTGAATTGATTAGTATAAAACATCAGATAAATGAGCCGTGAAACTATAAATTCTTTGTTTCGGTAAGGTAACGAAGACCATGATGCGAGTAAAACTGCAGGCTAGCCTAAGTAGGAGGCGGGACGGTTGAGGAAGGACGTTTGAAGGGAAAATTTTGCGCCCTCTCGCCCCTAGCCGCCGCAGGAGACGCCCTGGGCGTCGGGAATCCCGGGCGGATTCCGGGCTTGCGGACGGTGAGCAATGGGTAGCTCACCGTCCGGTAAGGACCAGGCCCGGGTCGACAGCGCGTTGTATTCCACGCGCGCCTCAAAGAGATGTCGTCTGCACAAGCGTAGGGGTCCACTAGGGCCGGTGCCTACCGGGGTCGCGGGAAGGTACCAAAGGGTTACCGAGGCCCCTGGCAACACAGGCAACGGAAGGAATACGGGTGCGTTTCAGTCAGTTAGACTCTGACACACCCTCCCGCTCCGGCCAGAGCGGGAGAAGTTATTTGATGATTTCCCATTTCCCACCCATAAAAAAGGGTAGCCTAAGTACAAAATTAAGTATATTTCTGCTATAATCTTTAACTTTACCTAGTTTCCTCACCACCTCTAGGCTTCAGATAATATCAGTTTTAACATCGTTCAATTACTCATTCATCCATTCTTGACCGAAATTACCACGATTTATATCCATCAGTTTCTAGTGAACGATAATATTTCAAAGCATCGATTTGTGTGAATTTCGTAACTATTGATGATTTAATAAAATTTGTTACTGGCATGAAGTAAGACATTTCAAGACAATTGTATTATACGTTTTTATCTTTGAAAATCGGAGATTATTTGGTGCTTATTAAACCGTTTTTTGTTTGAAGCCTGTCAAGGTGTCAATTTTCAATTTTGATTTATTATGGATTAAATTTATTGTATTCTTTGTACCTTTTCACCTATTAAATTGTACCAAAGGTTATTTTTTATTCATTGTACTTTTTCTGATATCTTCTTTCAAATTGAAGCGCATAGGGTGGGCCGATTTTTTGCACATAAGTGTATTATTAATATAATTGTGCTCTTCGGTCTTGGTAAGACCATTGACTGAATCGGTCGCAGTTCTTCACATTCATAAGAAATTTTCATTATTTCAAGTAAAGTAGTCATGAAATATATAATATACAATCCTCAAACAATATACAATCCTATACAATCCTCACACCGCGCCGGTCTGTAACAATATTGTTACAGACCGTCAAATTTAGGATAATGACAGTCAGTCTGATTAGCAAAAAGAAAGGGGTTGACAAATTACGATATTCAGCTACATCACTCTGCTTTGATAAGACTTTAGACCCAAGAAAGAAGACGAAGAATTTTCTTGATCAAGTGAAAGATGAAACGGCAGGGCAGGAAGTAAACTCTAATATGAGGGTTAATAAAGATGAATGGAAAAAGAAGACGAACTGCCGGAGACCCCAAGTTGATTGGGATAAGCACAGAAGGACGATGGTGAAAGAAGAAAGTCACCAACAATTTCACTTTCAAATTCTGTCCATGTGATAACAACTCTTTAGAGCCATATTCAATCAACATAATACATGACGTAAATTATAATGCATTACCCATTACAGGATAAAAAGGGAAATGATATTATGTTAATATTTTATTTTCACTTTCATTTCATAAGCTATATACAGTTATGGGATCGTAAACATTCGTGACCCGTTTCTTAATGTCTTCGAAATCGGTCGTTTTCACTTTCACATACTTCTGATACTAAAGCATTGCTGATTACACATTTTACAACTTTCTCTTTACCGTTAGTCTTACTATTGGTTAAACAAAATAGAATGTTATCACGTTGTAATAAAGGTTATACATTCACTGTAATTAAAAAAGTGTCTGCAAAACGGAAGATTCTTAAACCCTGGATAACTCCCGGGTTGTTACGGTGCATCAGAAACAGAGATGCCATGCACAGAAACCTCAAGCAGTCTCCAGATAATGAAACAATAAATGTAACCTACAAACGATACAGAAACTTCTGTACAAAAGTTCTTAAAAAGGCGAAGAGGCTTTTCGATGCGGAAGAACTCAGCAAAGCAAGCAATAACCCAAAATCACTCTGGGATACCATAAAACGAATAACAAACACCACAAAAATTAAACACTCATCCACGCATCTGCTGTCATCATCACCCACACCCACACAATCATGTAACAATGTGAATTCCTTTTTTGTCAATATAGGCAAGAAACTTGCAGATGACGTTATAAAAAGAAGGCCGTCACTACAACCACCTATCCAACAAAACAGTTTCTTACCAGCCTCATCCTTTGTCTTGGAGAAAACTGACCCAGAAGAAATTATATCCACTATAAATTCACTGCGACCAAACGCTGCTACTGGTTGGGATGGTATCTCACCTAAAATATTAAAGACATTTTCAACCACTCTGGCGCCTATTTTGTGCCATATATTCAATATTTGTTTTGAAACAGCTGTTTTTCCAACTTCTTTTAAAAAGGCAATAATCTATCCAATCTTCAAGGGGGGTGACGCAGCTTTGCCGTATAACTATCGTCCTATAGCTGTTCTAAGTGCTTTATCAAAAGTTCTTGAACGCTTGATAAACAAAAGATTGGTTAGTTACCTGGAGCATTGTAAGATAATCTCACAACAACAATATGGCTTTCGCAAAAATAAGTCAACCTGCGACGCAGTTCATGACCTAACCAGTTTTGTCATAGATCATATGAATAAAAATAAAAAAGTCCTTACAATATTCCTTGATCTCGCGAAAGCGTTTGACACTGTTCCCGTTTCCACACTCTTAATCAAACTTGAGAAAATAGGCGTCAGGGGGATACAACTGGATCTTTTCCAAAGTTATCTCTCGAATCGTTCGCAAAGAGTCAGGATCAATGGCCATAACAGCGACGAGCTTTCCATTCACTATGGGGTACCACAGGGAAGCATTTTGGGCCCCACTCTTTTCTTAATCTTTATTAATGACCTGTGTGATCTCAATATCGATAATGCAAGAGTAATATCATTTGCAGATGACACCGCAATAACCTTCACCGCGGATTCCTGGTCACAACTCGAGAACCTAGCTCAGCTTGGCTTTGACGTTGCCTTAAATTGGCTTAATTCCCACACTCTTACCCTAAATACCTCCAAAACCAAGTTTCTGACTTATTCGAACAGCTCGGTCTCTCAACCACAGACTCCAATTTTAATCAACGCTCACACTTGTCATCCACAAATACAGCGTTCAAATTGTCAATGTCCTCCTTTAACCTCTGTTGAAAGTATCAGATACCTGGGAATAGTCTTAGACAGAAATCTCAATTTTAAATGTCATATCGGTCTGCTAACTGGACGAGTTCGCAAACTTATATACATATTTAAAACTCTTCGGTATATTGCCAATCCCATTATAATACGCAATGTCTATTTCGCACTTTGCCTATCCATTTTAACTTATTGTATTTCCTGTTGGGGCGGCGCAGCAAAAACCACCCTCAAGCCGCTAGAAGTAGCACATAGGGCCATATTAAAAGTGGCCACTTTTCGTTCTATTCTTTTTCCAACCGACCAACTATACGATCACTGCAAAGTTCTAAATGTTCGGCAACACTTCATACTACAGTCAGTCATTCTGCAACACCGCAAAATCCCATACCGAATTATAGAAAATAAAAAACGTAGTAAACGTCGAAAAGATAGGATATGTACCCTGCCGCGAGTACGCTCAATGTTTGTAAAGAAATTTTTCTATTTTCTTGGTCCGTTCTTATATAATAAAATAAACGAAGAGTGTCAAATCTACGGACTACCGTATTACAAATGCAAAAAGATTGTGAAATCATACCTCCAAAGTAAGTCATACGACGAAACAGAAAAAATCTTAACATAAACAACATGGATGAGCAAACACACACACAGGCACACACACACACAAACACACCACACACAAACCCCCACACCACACACCACACACAAACACACACGCACACACATTTATTTACCTTAAAATTTAAAATATTTTATTTTCACGTTTAATAAAACGTATCGTAAAACTTGAAATTGTCCATCTCAATACTTCAAAATTGTAACAGTAACATCAGAAGCACTATGTAACCTTTACGTCATTGTACCTTAGGGAACCGGACTGCTTCTCCTTAACACAGGTTTTCTTAACCTAGCTAGGAGAGCAGTGCTCACCCACACGTTTGCAGATATAGTACTTATTTTGTAAAACTGTATTTTTTTTTTTTAACGTGTACTACGATGCTTTATTTTTTGACTAAATAAACATTATTTATATTATTTATTATTTATTTTATTAGCTGCTATTTTAATTCTGTTACAGCTCACGCTCGACAAATTAATTGATCTCTTGTGAAAGTTGTAACGAAAATTTTATCGACTTTAAAGGGGACGCATTAAGATTCAATTTGGTTTCACAGTCTTGTTTTAAATACAAACAATATCTTGGTTATTATGATGCCAGGCAATGTGTGACTGACAACCTTATTTGCCTACTGTTCTAAAACCTAAAAGATAAAATAAGCAATAGCTTTCTCTAGAAACTGTAGGTTACGGTCACTTGACGTATGTGACAGATGTCATGTCTGTCAAAATGGTGGATAGACAATAACCGTTATTCATACAGCCGGAGAAAACAATAGGGTGATATTGGTTAGAATTTAACACAAGTAATTTGAAATTAAAAGTAGTTTTTGTTCTTAGGTATTCATTAAAGTAAGTGGACAGAATGATGTCAAAGTACAATAATAATAGCCAAAAAATCTGCTCATATGGCATATGGCTGCCAAATATGGAAATTTACTAATATGATATTTTGCTAAAGTGTCGTTTTGATTATGGATCGTTTTGCTAATAGGACCATTTGCGAACATTTTTTGATACGGAGGGATTTATTAAACAAAAATCGAATTAGGATCCAAAAATGATCTACATCCAGATAATTTTTGGATCCTAAAAACGATTTTTAAATGCATATTTTATGCCATGCTGAAACGGAACAGACTATAATAGTCAATATTTTAGACTATTATAGTGCTTACCACATTTCAATGAACAAGAAGTTTTCTTTTTGCCCGCAGAAAAGCTAAAATAGGAGTAACAAGATCCATTAGCCCAATATAAGAGAGGGACATTTCGATCTAAGTTAAAAACAAGAAGTTGACCAAATTGACGAAGTTTTGGAGAACATAGTCTAGTTGTTAGTAGAATCGGATGAAAAGTAGTATCAGAGGTTTGATTACAGAGTACCTAGAATCAACCGGTTTTAATGCGTTTCGCATTTCTACAACCATTTTCAACAGCATTGACATAAGCTTTTCGGTAGCTTATGTCATTTCAATACATTTTTTACTTTCCATCATCGTTACCGCAATAGAATGTCACTTTGTCTAGGCCCATACATAACATCACATTTATATGTCAAAGGGCTAGAGATGTAAATTAACACATATTTCGACTGGTTATGTTTAAGTTCCATGTAATAGACGGCGAGCTTATTGCCATCCGTGCACAAATTCAGACTCCGGGATGAGTCTGCGGGACTGCTACTCAAGAAAGACGCAGCAGTCGCGTTTGTAACATCTGGACCAACAAAGCAGACTTTAAACATTTAATTTTTAAAGGTTTTGACATTTAATGATTATTCAAAACACAATGACATATTTACTTTGTGGAGCTTAATATATTGTGTGGAATTTAATATTTACTTGTAAAGTATTATTGTTTTCAATTATTGTGAATGTGAAGACTATGTAGGTCATTGTTTTTTTTTTCTTCTAATATAGTTTTAATCTTGGTCTGGCAGTTTGAGTCATTTAAGCGGCCTACCCAAATGACCTTTCTTTGGTATTGTTCGTCGAATCGTTGAGCTCCTTAAGTTCTGAGTTGAGCTGCACGATTACTGACAATCGCGTGCACTGACTGGATAGGTCCACTCATTCTGTGTAGTTCTTTCCTCAAAAGACCATTTCAGACACCAATCTACATGGTCTTCACATGATCTGACCAAGATTATGTCTGGACTTTAAAAGAGACTGTGACCTCTGAGTTTGTTTCGGCCTTTCTTCTCAGAGTAGTCAGATAGGAAACGCCGAGCTAATCTAGTTTTTTTTTTCTAAATATGATTGACGTGTAAAAGTGTTTGTACAAACCTACTTACAGAAAATAAAATCATTTCATTTCATTAAACAAACCATTTATCAATTATACACATACGTTTGCTCAAACAGAAGAATAATAAGCAGCGTACCGTTCCCAGTGCTGGGACACAACATGTGGGCCCAATGCGGGTTAGTAGATGTCACATCTCTTCGATATTTTGGTTGTAAGACATGATGCCTTCCTCACGATGTTTTCCTTCACTCTTTAAAGAGCAGTGGTAATGAAATAAATTACCTACACAAAGTAAAGTACCGAGTCTGGGTTTGAGCTCACGATCTACAACTCCAAAAGGATGAAGGAATAAAAATATAACACATTGGTCCGTCTTTACGTAACAAAGTGAAGACACCTTCTCAATTTGACCGATAGTTGACCGAAGTTTGTAGACATGGATAGCTGTTTATCGAGTAGGTGTGTACGGTATATACTCAAGAGAATGGCGTATCAAAGGAGACCGGTGTCACTGTCACTTAATGGATAGATACGTATAATACTCTCTATTGAATACTATAATACATTACAAATAACAACTTTTGACTGTTTCATAGTATGTTACAATGGGCGGTCTGCTCTCTTGATACATAGGAAAAACGATACATGGGTAGTCGACGGTGTACTATTTATATGTATAAATATACAATACACAACGTGGATTTTTGAGATGCTGTAAGGGCAGGTACCTTAACCGTTATTCATATTTATTTGTGGTCGCAACATGTCCCTTTCTTCCATACTTCTCTATTAGTTGTCATCTCGGTAGTCACCCCCTTTCTAGCCATATTATTTTTCACTCAGTTTATCCATCGTTTCTTTGGTCTTCCCTACCCTTACAGCCATCGACATTCTATTTCATACTTCTCTATTAGTTTATTCTATTCTATTTTTCTCTATGGCAATGGTGCCGATGTCGACAATTCTGCCAGTGTAAATGTGTTGAGAAAACGTGCAGATAAAAAAAGGAATATCTATTAATTTGTTGATAAAATAATTAATTATTGGATTTAGTGTGAAACTTGTTGACGAGTATTAGTATACTGAAACAAACAGATAAAAATATTGTTAGTTATATTATTAAATATGTACATAAATGAACACAAACCACAGAAAAATCATCATAATTTGAGGTCATTGACGCGGATCAAAAACAACAAAGCCCCGAAGAGCTTTGGGGAAGAGTATGTTAGTAGGGATGGAAAATTTGTTGGGACAGGGATATTTAATTTAGGGAGATGACTACACAAGTCACGGGCTGGGTTATTATCGGAGCTGTTAAAAAAAATGTGCTCCAAAGTACCTTCATCCAACCCACATTCGCAGAGTGATGTGTCTCTGACCCGGATTTTGTGAAGGAAAACCGGAGAACAACAATGGCCTATACGGAGACGGCAAATAATCGATATCACTTTCTTGGATATTTTTTTGTAAGGGTAAAACCAAGGCTTGGGTGTAACCTTAGGCTGTATTGCGTGATAAAAGGCACCTTTCCGTTTACTTGAATTTTGCCACTGCACCTGCCATGAGGTTAGCAAGCTCTTTTTTTGGAAGATTCAGCAAATAGTAGCCTTGGCATTGAAAATGTTTAAGGTCAACGGCTTGGGACGTAACTCTATATTAGTCGTCATTAAATCAAATCAAAATCAAAAGTCATTTATTCAAACTAGGCCGAGAATCAGCACTTTTCCAACGTCAAATCTCGGTTGTCATCCCCAATGTCGCCATATAGTTTTACATACAGTCCATTCATCGTTTCTTTAGTCGTTACGACATTTGCCTAATACCTTCGCATCACAAGCCCGTACCTTGACAACCGATTTTCACACAAGTTGTCAGTCACCGACGGCATTTTCACAGACTTCCTCTTAGGTATTTATAAGAGGAAGTCTGAAAGTGGCAGGTAAAGTAACATTACAGATAATAAATACAGCACATGCAGCATCATGCTGAGATAGGAGCCTTTTTGGCCTCGCACAGAGACTGCGAACCTGTACTTTTTTTGTTTTTGTTTTCACTTATTTGTTAGTTTTTTTATTGTGGTATTTCCTGTGCGTGTCCCAAATAAAATACTTTTTCTTTCTTTAAAAAAAAATCAAAGTAACATAGTTTTATTTCACATAAACCTACATGGGCACTTATGAAACGTCAAAAGCTAGGTGCATGGTTCCAATTGGTCGTTTCCTATGGAGAAGAGCCGGCAAGAAACTCCACGGTTACTCTTTTAAAAATAATTGAATCCACAATGTTTTTAAATTACAGTGTTAATAGGTATGGGAGGACAGTGTAGGCCTGTCGAGAAGGACTTAACAAAAAAAAAAGAAAAGAAAAAGGTCTACAAAAGATCTAGCCTATTAAGCCTACAACGTTCTCACATTCACAACGTACACAAGAATCCATGTAAAATAATATTAAAATAATAAAAGTAAAAACCTATTTAAACCAAATGACGTTTGCCTTTCTTACTTACTAACTTATTTTTTATGGCACGTATTTATAGCTGAAACAAAAGTAAAGTAAAAATAGCATACTATTTTAACCAACTTCGAACAATTCTTTTAACAAATTCCTTTTGTTCTTTAATTTTGTTTTCTCAATAATAAGGGATAAATATAAAACAGAAGGAGGCAAACGATGAAGATTAATTTCATTCATTCTGATTTGTGAATGTACTATTCATTTCATTTTTATAAGGGCAGTTTCCGCATCAGATCTGTACTATTTGTGTAACTCGAAACTCTAATGTTAAAGATATCATCCGTTCATGACAGCCACAAAATTTCCAACGTACTTTGAAATTTTGCCAGTTTTTGATTTCAAAGGAAAAGGAGTTTGCAATTATGACTTTGTATCAAAAGTTTGTTCGAGACGGAAGTATCCAATAAAATATTGAATGTACAGCTAGGATTTTGACGTAATGAATCATCGCATTGATCGTAGATACGCAACTATAAAGTTGCGTATCTGTCTGAATTTCACATGAGATTTCTTTTTATTTTGGTATTTAGGAACTTTCCCAGCTGCAGTCCGGAGTTTGGATCTGTACCCGGTTGATGGCAATAGGCTGTTCCTCAATTACATGGGACTAGAAATGTAATACAAGTGGGTTTTTACTATTATACACCTCTGTGCAAACTTCGGGGAATACAGACCTTTTTTTTAGGGTGGGAAATTATCAAATAGCTTCTCCCGGTCTGGGCAGAGTGGGAGGGTGTGCCAGACTCTTACTGACTAAAACCCACCCGTATTCCGTTCCGTTGCTTGTTGATATACGCCGTGTGTAGGCACGGTGGTCAGTCTTGCACGGATTACTATGGACGCTTGTTGACATACGCCGAAGCGTCCATAGTAATCCGTGCAACACTGACCACCGTGCCTACACATGGCGTATGTCAACAAGCGTCCATAGTGATCCATTCAACACTGACGACGGCACGGTGATCAGTGTTGCACGGATTACTATGGACGCTTGTTGACATACGCCTCGTGTAGGCATGGTGGTCAGTGTTGTATGGATCACTATGGACGCTTGTTGACATACGCCGTGTGTAAGCACGGTCGTCAATGTTGTATGGATCACTATAGACGCTTGTTGACATACGCCGTGTGTAAGCACGGTCGTCAATGTTGTATGGATCACTATGGAAGCTTGTTGACATACGCCGTGTGTAAGCACGGTCGGCAATGTTGTATGGATCACTATGGACGCTTGTTGACATACGCCGTGTGTAAGCACGGTCGTCAATGTTGTATGGATCACTATGGACGCTTGTTGACATACGCCGTGTGTAAGCACGGTCGTCAATGTTGTATGGATCACTATGGACGCTTGTTGACATACGCCGTGTGTAAGCACGGTCGTCAATGTTGTATGGATCACTATGGACGCTTGTTGACATACGCCGTGTGTAAGCACGGTCGTCAATGTTGTATGGATCACTATGGACGCTTGTTGACATACGCCGTGTGTAGGCTCGGTCGTCAGTGTTGTATGGATCACTATGGACGCTTGTTGACATACGCCGTGTGTAAGCACGGTCGTCAATGTTGTATGGATCACTATGGACGCTTGTTGACATACGCCGTGTGTAAGCACGGTCGTCAATGTTGTATGGATCACTATGGACGCTTGTTGACATACGCCGTGTGTAAGCACGGTCGTCAATGTTGTATGGATCACTATGGACGCTTGTTGACATACGCCGTGTGTAAGCACGGTCGTCAATGTTGTATGGATCACTATGGACGCTTGTTGACATACGCCGTGTGTAAGCAAGGTCGTCAATGTTGTATGGAACACTATGGACGCTTGTTGACATACGCCGTGTGTAAGCACGGTCGTCAATGTTGTATGGATCACTATGGACGCTTGTTGACATACGCCGTGTGTAAGCACGGTCGTCAATGTTGTATGGATCACTATGGACGCTTGTTGACATACGCCGTGTGTAAGCACGGTCGTCAATGTTGTATGGATCACTATGGACGCTTGTTGACATACGCCGTGTGTAAGCACGGTCGTCAATGTTGTATGGATCACTATGGACGCTTGTTGATATACGCCGTGTGTAAGCACGGTCGTCAATGTTGTATGGATTACTATGGACGCTTGTTGACATACGCCGTGTGTAGGCTCGGTCGTCAGTGTTGTATGGATCACTATGGACGCTTGTTGACATACGCCGTGTGTAGGCTCGGTCGTCAGTGTTGTATGGATGCACTATGGACGCTTGTTGACATACGCCGAAGCGTCGGAGCAAATCGGCTGTGACAGACAGGCAGACAAAAAGAAGACTCGTGCGAGGCCAAAAAGGCTCCTATCTCCTATTTACGCACGGGTACTGTAATTAAAAACACGTGTTCACTCGCTTTCAAAGTCCCTGAAAGGTATAACGATTTAATTATATATTCAATTTCTTCCTACCAGATAACTTAGAATTCCAAGTTCTAAGAAATCATGCAATCTATACCACTTGTATACGCGTGGAATACTTATATTTCGTCTTTCGCAAAAGTTTTATCTCGTGTTTTCAAGTGAAATCAGACGGAGGAGCTTAGTTTTAAAGGAAATATTATGTAATAGAAATCAAGTTTGTTGTGAACGCGAGAGTTTTTAATGAAAACCATTTTTTTTTTAATTTACTTATTTCGGAAACCAAAAATCTTTTGGTATGCCATAAGCAAATATTTTTTTTAGGTCTGTGCTATTTTTGTTTTTTTTTAATGTAGACATAAAAACACTTTAGAATATAGCACAGACCTGTCAACAGAAATTTAGTGCCTGGTTTCTGAGGTCCTAAGAAAATTCTTCCTACTAAAACCATTTATCCAGACCATTGACATATAAATATATGGACTGGAAATACCTACAAAAAAAGGTGCATACCTACAACTCGATATTGGCGCATAAAATGGCTGCCGTTGCTAGGGTTGTGTCAATCTAGGAACACGGGTGTTACTATAACTACTCCACGTCACCACGTCAACGTGTGTATTATCGATACTAGTCTTACTAGATATCACGTTTGGATCATAATTACATACTTATAGTTCGTTGTAACAGAAAAACACGAGTAGATTAACTTACGTTTTGTTACCTGAGAATAAAATTTATGTCGTGTTGTTTTCTGCACAGAAATGAAAAACGCTTTTTAATTGCATCACGTTTACGTATTTAAGTGAACAGCAGGAAGAGATAGATCCGTTGGAAGGCCATAGCCCAGTAGCTTCTGTTAGGTATGCGGAGCCTAATGAAAAACAAGAAAATCTCGTGATTATCTTGTTTTTCATTAGGCTTTGCGGCTTTCTGTATCTTCTCCCTGGTGGGAGAAGATAATTTTTATATTATGTGTTAATGAGTAGTGGATTAAAAATTGAATAAGAATTATTTTTATATTGGTTATTTTGTGTGGTAATGATTATAGTATAACGTTTGATTAGAAAAGTAGGCTTACACTAGTTCATTATGATACAAGTGTGTAATGATCAATACAAGGAAATGTGAAATATGCACCGTGTCCACAATTCGATGGGGTAACTGCAATAGAGGCATTACAGTAGATGTACCAGAAACATCAGATTTTTAATGTTGCTTGTTTCACACAAAACATATGACTCTTGATATTGTATTTTGGCGGGCACCTGAAAAATTGTGGTACCTACTAATATTATGATAATCACATTTATTTATTTCAGGCCAAAGGGCCGGGCTATTATTAATCAATCATTTTAATACACACTTACCGAAAATACTGTGGGAACAGAGTTATTATGTAATCTCATTACACCAAGTGTTCTAATGAAACAGCTTTCTTCAAAGTGAAGTGAACACAGGTAGGTACCTTCTTTATTTCGGGGATTAATATTTTCTTCACCAATAGCCTCTTTATTTTTAGGAAAGCTATTAAAATGCAAGTATTTTTATCAATAATTCATTTTGGTTAGAGCTGCGAAACTAAACAAATAACAAAATGCTGACGTCTTGTTTTAGGATCACTTATAACTCTGCGGGACGGTCTCTCAGACCGTAAACCACGGGCCGGACCTAACAAGGTCACTCGGACCGATTAAGACACGCAGAATAATTTCTGTTAACATCGCAGATTATAACCGATATCGTTTCAGCGGAGGAACTAGTTTCGGAAAGTATTACGGTACGGCGTCGCCTCGCATCGGTACAACACTATTCCACTATGACATATTATTGTAAACAAACGAATTAAATAATAAATATTAAAAAAGGTCTGGTATATGGAAATTAACCCAAATATCAATAAGTTAGCAATAAATTTATGACCCCGTAACATTTTTTTTATGAAATTTGTATTATTGCATGAAAACCGGCTACTAACCTGTGTAAAGATTAGTCGACGTTGATTTTCATTCTTTCTTGCACTACACTTCACAAAACAACACACAAGCATGTTGAATTGCTGTTTTCCAACATTCACATGCAGATTTAAAGGTAAACTCCTCGTAATTTTCTCGCAAATCTCAATAATACAAAAAGTAAACAACCATTTGACAGCAAAGCTACCACGAAACTTGGCGCATAAAATGGCTGATATGCCACCTACCTACAACAGTCACTATGTCACGACAAAATGTTACCATAATGAGCAACAACTTAAATATTGTTGTCTCTTTTATCAAATACGGTAATATTATTCGAAAGAATGAGACAAAACGATAGTTCACATTCTGTATCGTATTTCACTCATATTTGTATAAGCAAATGTATCTATAGAATAACGAGGCGCCTCCATGTTTTTCCTATCTCAATGATTCAGACTAGCCACGTGTGGCAAGCTATCCAACCAATAGCAGAAGTAAATAAACGAACTCTACGAATTATTGACAGAATAATGCCTCAAAAACGCGCGTTCGACGGTCCTAATTCAAAATTACTAATGAATCAGTTCGGCTTAGGCTTATTCAAACTGTACTATAGACAGTGGTGGCCCAATGGTAACGGCCACGACTTACGAGTTTGTAGGTCGTGAGTTCGAACCCAGGCAGGTGCTTTACTTTGTGTAAATAGTTTTATCACCACTGCTTTCAAAACGGTGAAGGGAAACATCGTGAGGCATGTCCCATAACCAAAAATTCGAAGACATGTCATCTACCAACCCGCACTGGGCCCGCGTGGTAGATTACAGCTCACTCCCTCTCGACGGCGAGTACATCTCACATCTTCGTTTTGCCGATGACATCGTCATAATGGCAGAGACACTGGAACAGTTAGACCAGATGCTGCACAGCCTAAATGGAGCCTCTCGGCGGGTTGGCCTCGGCATGAATTTGGACAAGACGAAAGTCATGTACAATTCGCACGTCTTGCCGAGTCCAATCCATATCGAAGGGTCGCTTCTCGAAGTTGTGAAGGAGTACGTCTACCTAGGGCAAGTTATCCAGCTCGGTAGACACAACTTTGAGAAAGAAGCCGACAGGAGGATCCGATTGGGTTGGGCAGCGTTTGGAAAACTTCGTCAAGTCTTCTCGTCGCCAATCCCGCAGTGTTTGAAGACTAAGGTCTTTAACCAGTGCGTCCTGCCCGTTATGACATACGGTGCCGAAACGTGGACACTGACAGTCGGGCTGGTCCACAAATTCAAGGTCGCTCAGCGCGCCATGGAGCGGGCTATGCTTGGAGTTTCTTTGAAGGATAAGATCAGAAATGAAGTTATCCGGAAGAGAACCGGAGTTACCGACATAGCCTGCAGAGTAAGCAAGCTGAAGTGGCAGTGGGCTGGCCATATTTGTCGAAGGACCGATGGCCGGTGGAGCAGACGAGTCCTAGAGTGGAGACCGCGTATCGGCAAGCGTAGTGTGGGACGCCCCCCAGCTAGATGGACCGACGACCTTAAAAAGGTGGCTGGGACAGCCTGGATGCGGAAAGCGGAGGACAGGGTGATGTGGCGCAGCCTGGGAGAGGCCTATGTCCAGCAGTGGACTGTTATAGGCTGAGTTGATTGATTGATCCCTCTCGAAGAGAGGAGGCCTGTGTCCCGGCAGTGGGAACATTATGGGCTAATTATGCTATTCAAATATATTGACGTAATCACCTTTTCAGAGACCGCATAGCATCGGAAATGCCCACTTTCTGGCTGAAATCAAAGCTAGCACAATTTTCCGGTGCATTTTCTCTGAATCGTGAAACCTTCAGTTTGTTTGAAGTGAACGAGCATCTATCGTAACATGGAGCTACTATTTGATTGTGATTTTATAATTATTGTTATTATCTAAAATAAGTTAAACAAACAATAACCACACCTCCTATTCCTCGAAAGGTTAGGTTAGTACATTCACATGTCATGCCAGTTATGTTTTAGTCTCGTGTAATAGGAGGCGGTGTATTGCTATCAACCGGGCACACTGCTCCAAAGTGCGAGCTACTACCAAATCTGCTTAAACACTAGAGAAAAAACTAATAAAAAATCTGCATGACCTAGGAATCGCACCATGTCATGCTCAGTAGTCACGCCTTTTTTTTTTTGAGGGTGGGCAGTAGTCACGCTTGCGACCCCTGCACTAACGAAGCAGTTAATTACATGGAACTTAAGCCTAGGTATACTTTAAGGACACGGTTGGCGTAATGGCTGAGCGATCGACTGCTGCGCAGCGTGTCACGGGTTCGATCCCCGCACGGAACAAATATTCGTATGATCTGCAAGTAATTGTTCCGGGTCTGGGTGTTTGTGTTTGTGAGTTTCTATGTTTGTAAACGCACCCACGATACAGGAAGAAATTCCTAGTGTGGGGCAACGATTTAAAAAAAAAAAAAAAAGGCAGTTGACCCACCGCCGGCTAGGAAGCGACTAACCATGGGCTATTTTCTCGCCCAAGAAACGTACTTTAGATATTATTATATATTCCGTGTAAACAAAAGATATGCATGTACTCGTAATAATAGTTGATCGCTGACTGTTCACACCACCAGCGAGTACTCGCTCCACTAGTTTGTCGCTGAGCGACAAGAGCTATCAAAGATAATACTCGATAAGTGATGCTCGCTTAGCGATCAGAACTCACGCCACCCGAGGGATCAGCCAGCGGTCGAGGGAATGGTGCGAGTAATCGCCCGTCGCACTCGGACACACGCTGATAGCCCAGCGACAAAACTATCTGAACTACACACTCGCTGCTCGCCAACTCGTTTTCAGATGCTAGCTCTACGCGCTACTCGTTAATCGCCAGCGACAGTGATTAAGGCCGTTCCCACACAACTGCCTTAACCACTGTCTCTTTAATCTTTTCGGAAATGCAGACGCGATATAATAACATTAAGATAACACAGCACACATTACACCTGTATTCCCCGAATGGTGTTATTTTGAAAAACACCATTTCAGACACTAATCTTCATGGTCCTCACATGATCTGACTACGATTATGTCTGGAAATTAAAAGAGACTTTGACCCCTGAGTTTTCGCCATTTCTTCTCAGGGGGTAGTCAGATAGGAAATGCCGACTCCATCTAGCTTATTTTTTTTTAAATATACGTGTAAAAGTCATTCGATATCCTATTTACAGAACAATTTCATTTAATATTCATTTCATTTAATTTGAACTTATTTTTTATGCATCCCTATTCAATAGTGACTCCAAACAGTTCGTACCTCTCAGTAAACCACTGAAATACCGCTAGTTAGAGCAAGCCAATTCGTTGTATGTTCGCTTTGCGCTTTCATTGTTCGATTTTTGTTCACCATTATTTTCATTGCAGTCTAGCTCGCTGTAAATCTTTGACAGGGACATATATGGAACGAATACAGAGAATTGTGTTCGCTTCTGATTTATAAATAATGACTTTGTCTAGGAAAACCTTTGTTGCTGGGGTCTACTAACTCAGTACGAAGGCCGTAGTTTCGGCCGAAGTTGAATACTCCATATCACTTACGGACATAAGATTAGTTCGAGGCTCAAACTAAGAACAGAGAAGACAGTTGTCCCTACTCCCGATGTGTTTTTGCCCGTCTTTTTTTCTTTTTCTTTTATTCTTGTTTTGATGCATCAACTTCTTTCGGACGGGCTCGTATCTTGGTTGATGGACTTAGAGAGTAGACCCCCTTTTTTTTTGTTAGGTGGGAATTCATCAAATAACTTCTCCCGCTCTGGGCGGAGCGGGAGGGTGTGTCAGACTCTTACTGACTAAAACCCACCCGTATTCCTTCCTGTTGCCTGTGTTGCCAGGGGCCTCGGTGACCCATAAGTACCTTCCCGCGACCCCGGCAGGGAGTAGACCCCCTGGACTGGCACTTATACCTTCAGAAATAAAGTTGCAAGTACGTTGTTGCCGTAAAAAAAGTCCTCAATAGTCTAGTGGTGGCTCACAAGACAGCTGAGAATGGTATCCAGATTTTGGTTCCTAGATCGGCAACGTGCTATTCTAATTCTTTAACACAAAAAACAATGTTTTAACAATTTAAGGACAGCATATGCTTATAGTCAGTCAAATTAATTGATAAGCAAACTTGCACCCTTCGTCAATTAGCCGTGTTCTAACCATGCTTTATAAATGTCAAATAATGACAATTGTAATTTGAATATACGGGCAATTTTGTTTGTAGTCTATTAGTTTGCAATTTCTCTGTCTTTATAAAGGCTAGCTTAAGGCGCTGACAAGACCCAATTGACCAAAATAGGCTTCTCTTACGAAAAAAAATTGCCAAATCTGTACAGTTTGTGGTAGCGGAAAAAATATATGTTAATTTTGAACATATTTCCTAGAACTTGGTTGTTACCAAAACACGTTTTGAATAAAAAATCTCGATACAAACTAACGTTAAACTAACCTCTTACCTTGAGTTCTAATCCAAAATATCTGCATTAAATATCAACATACGTTACGTATTTAATTAATATCAAGAACGTCTTATTTGAATGCAGAACTTGGTTGTTTTATATTTTCGATTACTCAACTCAATTTTGAGTAAATAGATAATTGCTTCATATTTTGCAATAAATTACAAGCTTGGTGTCATCGCGCTTCTCTTTCTTTTCTTTGCAATCGGACAGTGACCGCGGTTTAGGTGTTGTCAGCGTCTTAACTAGAAGTCTGAAAACTATTACATTTTGAAGACTGGATTTTTGCACAGTTGGTGGCAATAGGCCAGCTTATTAATAATAGTTCTCCAGACAGGATTTCAGCCATGATTTCGGCACACATACAGGTGCACTCTATTTCCCTCACTCTCATAGTTGACGGGACGGCAATCCGACACGACCGGAGAGAGATTAGGCGTAGGGCCAACGACTTAATGTGCGCACCGAGGCAGGCGGGTGTCACACCGCCAAATTCCAAACTTTAAGCTGAAAGAAAGTTCTAATGAGAGGTATACTCAATAACACTTTGCCCGACCCCGTGAATCGAACCCAGCGCTCAGCGCGCTTGAGTTGCGACCACGAAGCGAACGGGGCAGGCCAGCATACTATCACACTAGCGAAATGTGGAAGACACAGAATGATTTGATTTTTTTTTTTGTGGAAGAGACAGAATTATTATGTTAAACTAATTTTAAGGTAATAATTGTAACGATGTATAAATAAATTGTATCATTATTAAAAAAATATAATAATATTATAATTTTGATTGTATCTTCTATTTCATATGGCAAGCAAAGCCGATGTCGACCTCTGCCAATATCTAAAATGAATTTAAAAAGCAAGTGAGCAAAAAAGAAGAAAAAAATTGCAACAGATAAAAAGTCTTCGTTTGATAGTAAGATAACATTTCTTTATTTGTTTAAACAATGTATACATACAAGAGTATGCAAGATATTACATCATTTAAGTCCAATCATCTGTAGCCGTAAGTATCGGCGTACAAATATTTCCATAACAACACACAAAATAATTAACAATAAGAAAAATAGAAAAATTACCTAGAACAGGCAACTTACAAAGTTTTATAATATAGAAACTTTATAAATTATGATATAATGTCAAAATTCCATATTAATACAAATTTAATATTAAGGCGCTGACAAGACCCAATTGACCAAAATAGGCTTCTCTTATGAAAGAAAATCGCCAAATCTGTATAGTTTGTGGTAGCAGAACAAATATATGTTAATTATGAACATATTTCCCAGAACTTGGTTGTTACCAAAACAACGTTTTGAATAAAAATCTCGATACAAACTAAGGTTAAACTAACCTCTTACCTTGAGTTCTAATCCACAATATCTGTATTAAATATCAACATACGTTACGTATTTAATTAATAACAAGTACGTCTTATTTGAATGCAGAACTTGGTTGTTTTTTTATTTTCGATTACTCAATTCAATTCTGAGTAAATAGATAATTGCTTCATATTTTGCAATAAATTACAAGCGTTTTGTTGTCGCGCTTCTCTTTCTTTTCTATGCAATCTGACAGTGACCGCGGTTTGGGTGTTGTCAGCATCTTAAGAGTCATGAAAAAGATCAAATTATTCAATCAACAAAAAAACTTTTTCGGCTAGAAATTCGGAGTCACTAGGTACTCGCATATCTGGCTTTTTGCGAAAGAATCCTGAGAATGCCTGAACATTGAGCTCCTTCCAAAATTTAGGCAATATGTTAAATATATTTTATTATATATTTATTTATATAATCAAATCACAAGATTATTATTAACATTCACGAAATTAATTTAAAACTAGGCCTAAAAAAGGCCCTCGGAGCATTGTAACGAGGATGCTGGCGGCATTTCCTCGCTGAATTGCAGTATATTATATTTATCTCAATGTAAAATTAAACAATGTTGTGAGTGTCCTGAGTATTCAATTATTTTACGTCACTGTCTTAAGAGGGTGCATTGTGAAAGTTGGCAACGTCGCAAATAGCTGTCAATAACAAAATATTGATTATGAATCGATATAACTGAAATGTCGTAACATTGAATTCTTAGGTTCATCATTTGCCTAGCCTTTTTCAAACTATGTTGGGGTAAGCTTCCAGTCTTTACATGGAGCGACTGACCACCTGACCTCCACAACCAGTTACTGGGTAATGTTCCTCCCCCCCTTGGTACCCCTTGATAATTGGCTATTTGCCACCCTACCCTTGAATGTCAGACTTTAACGACGTAACGACCTCTCCACAACTTATTTATTTATAATTATATACTTTATTGTACACCACAAAAATACATGACAAAAAATAAATCAAACACTACAAAATATGCAATGGGCGGCCTTATCGCTTTCTGCGATCTCTTCTAGGCAACCATGGGATGGACAGTGATTTGCCTGGACACAAAGTGGGGCTGTCGTTGGTGTAAAAATAAATAAATACAATACACTAAAATTGATACACAGATATATACATATCCTAAATAATATATACATAAATACATACATATTAAATGTATAAGCAACGAAAATAAATGAAGACTATAGATAATTACAGTTACGAGAGCAAGCTCACAGCGACAAGTAATATTCCTTTACGAGTCTTTTAAATGCGAGTAACGATTGCGCGCGTTTTATTTGAACTGGCAAAGCATTCCACAAACGAGTGGCCTGGACAGTAAAGGATTTGTCGACGAACGTTGTGGAATGCATAGGCATTTTAAGCTTCAAGTTATCTGATGACCTTAAAAATTTCCAGCCAGGACAAACGGCTTAACGTGCTTTCGGAGGCACGAAGGGGTCTTAGTATGTAAAGATGGTCACCCACCCACGGACCAACCGCGTCTACCATAGCTTAACCTGATCGATCGACCCATACGGCTGTTATTACTTAGCCACAAGCCCCTGACTTTTTAGGTTGAGGAGTAAAAAAGCACTTGGAAACCTATCATAAGCTTTTTTACACCTAAAACAGTCACTGCACCCAATCCTGTGTTATTATTGTATCAAAATTATATTGCAAGACAGAGCGATATTTCATAATTTCATTTAGTTATTTATTTATTGAATAATCGGAACAGCGAAATATTAGACAACTGGTTGCGTCGTTGCCAACTTTCAGAATATACAGCCTGTATGCCGCACAGAATAAAAATGAATATTGTGTGTCGTGGAAAGAATACTTTTTCAGTTTTACTAAATACCTTGTTGGACTGTACGTATTGAAACATAAACGTTACTCTCCATACTCCACAAACGTACAAAAAACTTGTAATGACAGACGATTCCGTCACGGCCGCTTACCGTACGAGTGTCGGACGCGGACATTATACGGTCCAGTGGACCGAGCCGACAATAGTAAGAATATGCAGGTTAACAAAATAAGTAACACAAGCTTGTCATACGAGTATGTATACACGGGTAAGGGACATCTACACGCAAACTGTTACCATGAATTCAGCAATTAATGATTCTAGATTCTAGAAATGAATCGTCAGTTATAAAAAAAAACGACTGTTACAAAGGTGCATTAATTACTGGTCAAAATATAATTATGTGAACAGTAGTTTTTTTATCTATTTGTGCGCGGATGTCCTTCACTCCCTGTATAGTTCAATATTTGGTTGATTTTCACAAAGCCTTGTCATTGTCATCAGCCTATTATATATCAGTAGCATCATTCAGTAGGATCAATCAGTAGCATCAATCAGTAGCATCAATCAGTAGCATCAATCAGTAGCATCAATGAGTAGCATCAATGAGTAGCATCAATGAGTAGCATCAATCAGTAGTATCAATCAGTAGCATCAATCAGTAGCATCAATTAGTAGCATCAATCAGTAGCATCAATCAGTAGCATCAAACAGTAGCATCAATCTGTAGCATTAATCAGTAGCATCAATCAGTAGCATCAATTAGTAGCATCAATTAGTAGCACCAATCAGTAGCATCAATCAGTAGCATCAAACAGTAGCATCAATCTGTAGCATTAATCAGTAGCATAAATCGGTAGCATCAATCAGTAGCATCAATCAGTAGCATCAATCAGTAGCATCAATCAATAGCATCAATCAGTAGCATCAATCAGTAGCATCAATCAGTAGCATCAATCAGTAGAATCAATCAGTAGCATCAATCAGTAGCATCAATCAGTAGCATCAATCAGTAGCACCAATCAGTAACATCAATCAGTAGCATCAATCAGTAGCATCAATCAGTAGCATCAATCAGTAGCATCAATCAGTAGCATCAATCAGTAGCATCAATCAGTAGCATCAATCAGTAGCATCAATCAGTATCATCAAATCTTCCAGTGCTGGACATAGGCCTCTCTAACTGCAGTCACTTGATCCTCGGCTACTCTCATCTAGCTGCTACCAGCCACCCTGCGAAGATCTAAATCGGTCGTTGTTGAGGGTGTCACGGTACAACTCGCTCCGAGTTTTACATACATAACATTACGCCTTGTTTCCCCGAAGGGTTGGGCAGAGGTGTACCTTAAGTACAGGCACATTTCGCCAGTTATGTTTAAGTCCCATGTAATAGGGGGCGAGCCTATTGCCATCAATCGGGCACAAATACGACTCCGGGACTCCGGGTTTTATATTGTTATAAATTGTTTAAAGACGCTTTAAATCTCGTCTGTGATTAGAAGTACAAAGTTAAATTTATCAGTGGATGCATTGTGAACTAATTTGGTGAAGTGTATAAATATTGCAGAATTCTTAAATAACATTTGCATTAAATTACAATCTACCGGCTCTAAAAATAAGTGAGAAGTGATTCAGCGTAAACCGTAAGCGACGAGGTGGGCACAGCACTTACGACCTTTTTCTCGCGACCGAGTACGTACGCAAAGCATTGAAGCGCCACACAAGCTAAGTCAAGAATACCTACGTTATAATTTCTTATTCGTTAGTTTACGTTGCCACATAAAGTCATATTGTAATGGCAGATCATTCTGTTATGTCGCTGAGTCCTGGAATGTTCCTATTATGACGTAAGCATCACACCTTGTTTCCCCGAAGAGTTGGGCTGAGGTGTACCTTTAGTACACCCACATTTCGCCAGTTATGTTTAAAGTCCCATTGTAATAGGAGGCGAGCCTATTGCCAACAACCGGGCACAAATCCAGACTCCGGGCTGAGAAATTCCAGATAGCAAAACCCAATAACACTTCGCCCGACCCGGGAATCGAACCCAGGACCTCATGCTCAGCAGTAGCGCTTGCGACCACTAGACCAACGAGGCAGTCCTACTATTATGAAAAACGTGAATTTCATAAACTGTAAGTTCACGTGAAGGCATGACTACAATATTATAATGAATATAAAAAATACACCAGTATTTTTTTTTAATTTGGTTTTAGTTTAGAAATACGACTCGGACAAGTCAAAAATACGATCTTTTGATTTGTCACTTCTAGAAATAAGGATTTTATTTACTTTGCCACAGAAAGTTATATTATAATGGCAAATCATTCTCGTTTTCACTTGGTCCTGGAATATTATAAGGATGTTGTGACCAAACGGCTGACAACGAAAAATACGCTAAATGCGTGAGCTCAAGGCATGTTATTATAAAGTCTTTCCTTAGCTGATGACTACAGTGTACGTGCTAAGTGGCACTGTCCCGATTGCCTAAACTCTGGGCCGAAACTTACCAAATCTGATAATACGCCTGTGCGTAATATCACAACTACCAGAGGCAATAAGAGGCTAGCCATTGGATCTCCACCTCAGGCGCCTGTTAAAATTACGGTAGCACCCGACGATATTCGTCATCTTATTCAGGAAGCAGTTAAAAAGGAACACGTACAAGTATATAAAAAATTAACGGAAATAATCATAGGACATCAAAAATTTCGTCCGCATCTCTGTCAATGGGAAAAATGTCCAAAAGGCTGATTCTTTGGCTAAAAAATAAACAAATTATTTAAGAAACAAAAAACGGGGACAAACCAATAACCTGAAATGTGGTGTAACTTTTGTTTTTCCCGCCTGCGATACCAAAATTCTATAGATTATAAAGCTTGTTTTTGTCTTTTCAGTTATGTGTTTTTGTAGTCGGGTTTTTTGTTATGTAAATAATTTGTTTTATTTCTAGCTTTTTAGTTTTATTAATATATATTTAAGGAATTGACTATTGATTTAATTTGATATCAATATTGTTGTAATTTATTTAAAAAACCTTCCCCTCCTTTTTTTGTATTTGCAGATGCAATATATAAATATTATATAGCCTATGTCACTCCCACAATTAAGACGAATCTAACGACATCTCGTATGTTAAAATCCATCAAGCCGTTTCGGCTACGGAGCGTGCCAAACAAATAGACATACATACATACGTAACAAATATACGTACATACACACTCTAGAAAAACATTACCCTCATGTAGTATGTTAGTGTACTTTTTGTTAAATATAATATATCAGTATCTGTATGTTTTATGTTTAAGGCTAATTTGCTTTAGATGATCATTTTAAAAATCTCAATGGTGCCGATTCCCTTGTTCACAAACTAAACTAAATTTAAGTTCAGTGCATCTTTTTCTTTCTATTTCATTTAGAAAAGGACAGAAGATAAATTTTAGTTTAGTCCTGTCAAATTAATCAGCTCCTGTCACTATTCTATACAAGTTTAGACGTGATTAAAAACTTGCCTACTAAAATTACGTCAATTTACATCAAGCGCTGATTAATTTGACAGGACTAAACTAAAATGTATCTTCTGTCCTTTTCTTAATGAAATAGAAAGAAAAAGATGCACTGAACTTAAATTTACTTTAGTTTGTGAACAAGGGAATCGGCGCCAATATCTCACGTAATTTTAAAATGGGGTTAAACACTGAAAACTCATAGGTGGCAGCACAGTTGTGCGTCCACAAACCGCCATTTTATTATTTGTTTACTTTTGCGTTGTTCCATCTTTTTTTCAGAAAGCTTTCTTACACAATTTTCGTCTTTTAACATCTTTGGCAAATACATGGGGACGGCATTTTTGCAGTCAACATCCGCGCAACGGGGCTTATTAATTAATTATGCGTAAAACAAGTCGCTTATTTACAAAAAAAAATATGGAAAGTGACAGCTAGCTGCCAAATTCTTAGACTTGAGATAGTAGCAACATCTGAATTGAGCAAGTGGCAATTTTTTTCTGCTTAGTTATTAATTTTATAGTACAGTACTTGTGGCACAATTATTACGTTTGTGGGGAATGCGGTGCTAACCTGTTAATTTTTGTTTCTACTATCCTTATCCTACTATTTTTTTTTCTTGTTTCTTGTTTTTTTTGTATAATAGAGTATAAATGTATCTTTATGTCTATAGTGTAAGTGTTTTGTATTGTTTATTAGAGTAAAAGTAGTTTATAAATTTTATAGGTGTATATAGGTTTTATACCCATTGTACGCTAGATATTCGTATGCCGCTTTTAGCGGCGGATGTGTCCTGAGCATAACATTGATAACCGACTTGTACCTACCATATCCGACGAATAAATGTCTTTGTCTTTGTCTTAGATTTTAGTAAAACATAATGTTATAAATATAACAGTGTAAACAATCGTTGGTTAACCATTAAAGAGAAATAAATACATAATCTAAATTTAGTATTTCAATGAAATCTCATTGATAATAATGCCCGAGGTGGGGATTTCCTTTGGGATCCTACGGATCACCACTCGGGTTTGACGGTCCTCGGGGAGTGAGTAGCTGTGGAAAGACACACCTCTCGCTCTGAGGATTCTAGTAAGCTCCCTATGATCGCGAGATTACTTTCTACAGTGTTGGTTTGAATAAAGGTTTATGAAAATTCAACGAGGGATGCGAGTAAAACCGGGAGCCATGAAATTAGAGCTACAAACAACGTCTTTATCAATTAAAGTATATAGAAATAGTTTATTTTTATATTTTGTAGATGATCGAAAATATTTTAAAATTAAATTAATATAACAGTATGTTCGGTTAGACGAGGGACATACTTTAAGTCAGTGTTATTACGTAGGAAAATAAACAAATTTTACTATTGAACCAACAGTTATTTTAACATATTATATTATACATTGAATGAATGTTTGCAAAATAATTGATTTGATTTGAGTAGCTTAAAGAAGTTCCACTTACGTTACATAACAATAGCAATACATTATCTATTAAATGAACAATCACTTACCAACATAGTGAAGTACACTCACATTATTATCTCTCGCAACACGATACTATTTTAAATATCGATAAACTCCAACTTTTGCACATAAAACTCGCGGCGGTTACTTGCGCGAAGTATCGAAAAACAGTGCGTTCCACTGTCGATATGGTTCGTCGATTCGACGTCGAAATTGTGGACGACACTTATCATTACCCTGTTATACGACGTATAATAGAGATGGGATTCTCGTGGTAAAATTTATCGATGAATGAACGATTTAATGATGATTTTTGTTAGATAAGAACGTCAAGGTGGGTTTTGGGTGGTAGGTGGCCAACCCCATGTAGGTCGGTGTCAGAGAAGCGAAGGAATATGTTATTTCCTCAGGTCACTATTTAGTCTAAGCATAAAAATTTTTGTTTTTCTTATAATGGTGCTGATTAAGTCGATAATTCTACAAAATATTTTCCCCACACTAACTTCACCAATATTTTGAACAGCGTTAAATCCTAATGAACAAAATCATTAGTCTCCTCTCATTGTTCCTGCCTAGCCTTTTCCAAACTATGTCGAGGTCAGCTATATTCAGTCTAACCGGAAGCAGCTGAATACCAGTATTTTACATGGAGCGACTACCTATCTGATCTCCACAACCCAGTTACTGGGTAATACGATATCACTTGCAAGACTGTTTGTCAGACTTTCAAGCTTCTGTCGACCTGAAACGACTGTCTCAGAGATTGTGCTTTCCGAGGCACGGAGGGGTCTCGGTATGTAAAGATCCACGGACCGACCGCCGTAAGCGTAGCTTAACCTAATCAATCGATTCGTACAGGTGTTAATACTTAGCCACGAGCCCCTTAATCTCCTCTCAACTTCTAAATATTGGCAAATTGAAAGCCGTAGCTTAATTTATTCGGTTCTCGATTTTAAACAAACTTTGTTTGCATAAACATCGGCTAATTGGTCTGAGGTTCTTTTATTGGACAAATTGCTAAAGCCGTCGAGCCAGAGATTTTTGGGAAGGGTCCTTAGTTTGGGAAAGGGTCCTTAAATTGAAATTTTCTCTAAAATACTCTTTAAGTCCATTATCTCAATATAAATTAATTTTCTGCTGTTCAATAAAATAAATATTTTGTTTTATTTTTTGACCGAATTATAAATACAAAACATTATACAAGCTTTTGTAACAGGTGTTATAAAAAATATATTGATTGCCTTGCTGATCTAAAATAGTTCAATGAAGTTGTTTTACCGACAACACTCGAACATTTTATCAAATAGCTCATTATGAAGTGGTTGTCAATATCAGGAGTTTGAGTGCTAATCAAGCACTCACTTTGTGCCACTCTCCAACAAATATTGAAATTAAATGGATAAGAGAAATATTAAGGTAAGGGAATCCTATTTTCTGGAAAATATATTTTAAGTGCACAATATTATGGCCATTCTTTTCAGATTTTTCGCAATCAAGCTTTTTATATGAACGTTGACTTAATGAAAAGAATAAAGAAATTTTAATTTATCTTCTTCTTAAATCTATTTAGTGACAAGTAACTAACATAAGTAACTTTTATAGAATTGTTTGTCGTAAGACCGATGGCCGGTCAAGCAGACGAGTCCTGGAGTGGAGACCGCGTATAGACAAGCGTAGTGTGGGACGCCCCCCAGCTAGATGGAACGACGACCGTAAAATATCGCTGGGACCGACGGGATGCGACAGGCAGAGGACAGGATTTTGTGGCGCAGCCTGGGAGAGGCCCATATCCAGCAGTGGACTGCAATAAGCTGTGTTAATTGATAGACAGAATTGTTAACAACAATATCGATATTTTAAAGCACTACATCACTATCTTCAATGTTTTATAGCTAGTTAAATTAAAGTTTTCGAAAGTACGGTACCTACCGTATACAGTAATAAGGGTACGTTGTCAAATTAATTCTAGTAATGATACAATTTCACTGTAACGTCGTCATTACTGTATTCTTTTTGTTCGTCACTCAGTGGAGTTTTTTTCTAATAGTGATTATTCATGCATGCATTTTTTAACGTGGCTGTCTTTCGTAGAATAATAATAAATAACAATTTTCTTTGTTGTCACATTTTGTCTTTTCGTTTTCAGTTACACAATTAAGGGAGTAATTTAAAACACAATATAAAATAAACTGTATATTTAATATGTACCATACGTCCCGTTTTGAACGGGACTGTCCCTTTTCTCGGTCACATGTCCCGTTGTCCCCGGACAAAGCTCCGGAACGCTAAATAGTCCCGTTTTCCGAAACCGCGTGAAAATTCCTCTGACAAATATAAATATAATTTTAAAAAATATGTTGCATAATATATAATTTAGTAATTACTGTCAGAGGAACTTTGCTTTATTATTTTTATTAAGCTGATGAACCGGTGCGATTGATTTGTTTATTCACAATTTCTTACAATCTGAATACAATTATAGTGAACATTAATTGTATTAAATTACACTTTTTAAAAATAAAGTTAAAATTAAAAAAGTGTGTTTATTTTTAATGTTAACCTGCTAACTGACGTACATACAAATAAATGATCAGTTTAACTATACATTTAATATGTTTCATCAACGTTACAAACTGCAGGATAATCTGGACTCTTCTCACAGATAAATGTGAAGGCCTTGTCACACCACAAGTCGTTCAGGAGCCCCGAGCGGTAAATGGAACCACAGTATTCACCTGGTGCTATATTGTTTGGCTCAGTTGGGTCAAATTTACTGAAGCCAGCTTCTGTCAATGTTTGGCCTGGAAGGGAAAAAGTGATGCTGTTTTTTAAGTTTGTGTGACAAAAGATTACAAAGCTCTGCTTGCTTCAAAAGTTGCTTGAAAAGCTCTAAGGCCGATCGTCGACGATGCTACTCTAAAGTAACCAGTTACAAGCTTAAATCGCCAATGAGTAGCCAGAATGTCACAGAACTAGCTAAGTGAACTACAACGCAATCAATAAAACTAGTTAATATAGCGTTAATAAGATAAGTCGTGTTTGGACCGCCATTGAAATACTAGTGCTGTGGCATTCGGGCTACTCGCTCAATCAATTTGATAGGTGTAACTGCAAAAGTGTGTTTGAGGGGTGGTTTTCCAACGGCAGTTTTTAACTAAGGAATAATAAAAAAAATACAGTCTTTCCAAAGAAACACTATCAAACGTCATTTTTACACCACAGATAAAAGATATCTGACGTTGAAAACTTCAGCCCTTAAACTGTTCATGATCTCAGCTCAGAATTTAAAAGATGCAACAAAATATAAATTACCGTGAATTGTCCTCCAATCGCCACGTTCACCCCAATCGAAAAAGCCGACGAAAGCTACTTCCTTCCAACTTGGAGCCATTCCCAACATGTCACTTCTAGGAATTTTAGTGAATATTTCACTGAGAATTTTAGCTTCGATTGCACTGTTTATAATAGCAAGATGGCCGCCTTCAGCTGTACATGCCAAGGAGGCGCGAGAGAAGTTTCGTGGTACTATGTGGAACTTGTAGCATTTGTTAGTTCTATTATCCAAGTTGTATTCTGAAAAGAAAATGATGAAGATACTCAAAATTCAGCCCTGTTTTGGAAACCTTAAACAAAACTTGCATCATCTATTGATGCAAGTTTTGTTTAAGGTTTCCAAAACAGGGCTGAATTTTACATATCAGGAATCAGAATCATAGTTTCCGAAAATCATATGAACAACACGGTGGACGGCTGTTTTCGATTTTAATAAAGTAGTAAATTAATAAAACCTTGCTCCTAAGTCATTTTTATTTTTTAAATTTAGATTATCTCTTGTATAAAAATAAAAAAAACTTATGCACTCATGGAGACTGCCGACAGAAGTGAAAACTATATATACAGGGTGGATTTTTGAGACGGAGCAGTAAGGGCAACTACCTTAACCGTTGTAGCTACAGGAAAACGGCCTTAGGAGACCGTCCTTAACTTTTGAGATATTTAGATCTGCATTCGTGTCATTTGGTTTAATTAGGTTTTTATTTTTATTATTAATATTTTACATAGATTCTTGTGTACCTTGTGAATTTGAGAACGTTGTAGGCTTAATAGACTAGATATCTTATTATCTTCAAAAAAAACTCTACCGGACCAACTGAGGTTTGAGTACTAGAAAAGTTAGAAATTGCAAAAAACTATTCCCATACATTTTGTAGTAAATGAGAATCCAACTAACTTTTTTACGTAGATGAATTTTTGAGATTTCTAACGAATATGCGTTAAAATTTAATTTAGTTTGAGAACATTGTTTTTCTTTTTTAAAAAACTTTTTACATACAAAGTTGTTTTGCGATATCTGACTTTTGTAGCGGACAGACATTTTTAACGTTTCCCATACAAGTCTAAATTATTTGAGGTAATTTTCTTCTCGGAAATCACAAACAACAAACTATCTTGTTCTGAAAGCAAATAAATGTATAACGCGTATTCGTTCGACGTTTAAATATTTTGTTTATTTTCGGCTAATCTGTCCGTCATAAAAAAATAAGTTTCGAGTTTCTTTCCTTCGAAATGAATGGAAAAAGTTTTTTGCGATTTCTGACTTTTCTAGTTCCCAAACTTCTGTTGGTCTAATAGAGTTTATTGATCCCTGTAAGAAACAGGATCTATTGGCACCAAAATAAGTTTTTGTGAAAACTGCCCATTTTCTTGCTGATGTACGTTTTTCAAAATCTGTGAATGCAGATCTAGATGTCTCAAAAAGTTAAGGACGGTCTCCTAAGACCGTTTTCCTGTAGCTACAACGGTTAAGGTAGCTGCACTTACTGCCCCGTCTTAAAAATCCACCCTTTACATAAAACTATATAATTTATAAAATAATAGTATTTTTAAATTAATTGTGCTATCAAAAGTAAAAGTTTAATCATTTGTAAAAGAAAATTATTTATTATGAATTATTTATTTAAATTTATAAGATACTTCAGCTTTCACTGTAGGCTGGTCAAACGCAACATGTCATACTCATAGCTACTGATTTACTGTTAACATTAGCATGTCGGTGACGCGAATCAATAAGTTTTTCCCCAACGCGCCTGCAAAAGTTTTCACTTCAAAAACTTAAATGATAATGTTTAGGCTGTCACAGAATTGCAATACCACCCTTTTTTTGTGGCAAATTATCATATAACTTCTCCCGCTCTGGGCGGAGCGAGAGAGTATGTCAGACTGTAACTGACTAAAATCCACCCGTGTTCCTTCCGTTGCCTGTGTTGCCAGGTATCCCTTACGGACTTTTCCAGGATCCCAGCAGTGCAATACCACCCTAAAGTTGAATGTCTTCACTTGCAAGTCATAAAAAAATAAGTACCTACACTGCTTCAGGAGTTTTGGCGCTCGAAGGATGTTGACAGGGCGTGCTGTTGGGAAACTTTTTTGGAATTGTTTTGTGAAATGTTACTTGGAATGTATTCAAAAATCAAGATGGCGGCGTTAGTTCTGAGTTTGGCTACGCGCCAAAATAACCTTGTAGAGTTATATTTTGACTTACAAAACACGTGACAGTTAGATATTTTAATTTTAGGACCGATTTCACCAATTAAATTAAACGTGATCGATTCAGACTCAACCCAGTTCAAGCGTCTAACTGAGTTCCACATTTGATTTAACCAATAAAAAGTGAACGCAGTTCAAGCTTAAACCAGTTTAAATTTTAAACACCCGATTTTTCAAGTTAAAGTTTTTAAACGAGAGCTGTAAGCACGCTGTCAGTGTCGTATTGTTGAGAAAATAGTGATTGTTGTCTTTTATTATTAATATTGATTTTGTTGGTATTTGGCAAATTAATATTGATGAGATTATTAATACACCAACTGAATTAGGGCCTCCTTTTCACTGGCTGCGCAGGACGGATCCCGTTTTCGTTTCAAAGACATACACAAAAATTCACACAACAATTTATTATAACCGCGAAACTAAATACGAAATTGACGCAACCAAAGAGACGAGAACAGTTTGGACCAATGAAAACTAAACACTCTTTGGTTAATACAACGAAGCTTGACAACTTGGTACCCGCGCTTAGTAGTTTATATATTTGATATATTTTGTTGTTTTAAGCGCAGTAGGTCGCTATTGCATATTGCAAATGCTAAACGCATTATGTTCATGTAACAACATTTACATTCTATGCCATTGAAATTTGGTTTACGTGAACGATCAATTTGTAGCTGGTGAAATCGGTTGGACGTAAATCGAGATCACACAATAGACATTTGAACTCGTTTATGCAGAACTTAGTTTTCGTAAATGGAACTAACGCCGCTATCTTGGTTTTTGAATACATTTCAAGTAACATTTCATAAAACAATTGCAAAAAAAATTCTTAAACGCGTTTTGTAATACGAACGATGAAATTGGCCCTTAGTTTTAACCTAAGTGAAAATTTAATTCACTGGGTCATGTTGTCAAAAGAGTTTAAGAAATTTTATGCTCGACTCTATCTGTAGCAAAAACCTGAAGTAAATTCAAAAGAATAGCCTGTTAACCCTACGAGTTTCTTGCCCGTTCTTCTGCATAGGAACCTACTACGCTTTGGAATGGGCAACTAGCTTCATCTTTCTGACTGACCGACTCCTTGAAAATTCAAAAGTGCCTGTAATTGGTTTAATTAACAGTAATGCTTTGAGTTTGAGTTTATAATTATTCTTTACCTGGATCGAAAGTGCCGCATTCATTGATTTCTACTTGGGGGTCCTCGGAGCGGTAACAGACGTATGCTCGAGTCTCTTCACATGGACGATCAGCTAATTCTCCATTACCATTAAAAGTGATACAGCTTTCTTTATTGCCCTTATTATCTGGCTCATTTTCAGCCCAAGATACTGGAATTTTAGAGAGCGGTGTCCCTGCAATTTGTAAATTTTTATTAGTCTCTAGTATAATAAGTCACTGAAATGGTATTACGAGAATTTCACAAAATCTTGACGACGTGAATAACTCTATTCTTCAGGTCCAAAATTTGTTCACTGTAAATAATTAGGAACGAAATGAATAAAAAACAAATGCATTTGATTTAAATGACCTAATGTTAGAAGTAGCGAATGTGACATTATATTGAATAGAACACAATAGAATATATTAATGAAATGGTTTTCCTAGGAATCACGCTAGACGAGAAATTACATAATATAAATAAACGTAGTAAACATGAAATTGTGATACCCAAATTGAGATTAACAAAAAAAGTTAATCATTTTTTATCAATAGTATCCGCTTTTATAACAAGTTGCCAAAGTCGGTTACAGAACTTAGCGACAGAGACCTTAGCAAAGAGTACATTTTTGTGCCCTTTGGCGTCGAGACCCTCGGCCCATGGGGTCCCAGTGCGCATAAGTTATTTGCGGAAATCGCGACACGTCTAGTTGAAGTAACTGATGACCGAAAAGCTGGCAGCTATCTCGCGCAACGCATCAGCGTTGCAATTCAGCGAGGAAATGCCGCCAGCATCCTCGGTACAATTCATCGAGGGCCTTTTTTAGGTTTAACTTCGTTTTAATTTAATTTAGTTAATGTTAATAACCATCTTGTAATTTGATTATGTAAATAAACAATATAACTATGACATAAAAAAAAATAAAGCAATGGAAAGTTCAAAACCCATATCAAACGTCAACTTCCTTATCAAAAACGCATATTATAAGATTAAAGACTACGTTGAAGTCAAGGAAGTTTGGCAATAATTGATTTTGCACATGTGGCTTCTCTGGTACCTCATAAAAGGCGTAACTATGTAAATATCTATTAACTGCTCCCAAATTACGATTTTTATTTTTTTATTTATACCTTTTTGAATTAATATATTCATTATTTGACATTATATACCTACAATTTTGATATCACTATTAGTGGCTTTTGTGGACAGGATATTAATTCAGACTTGTTACAGTAAATAATAGCAAACATGTCATTTGGGTTTTATAGGTTTTTATTTTTATTATTTTAGTAATATTTTACTTAGATTCTTTTAATAGACTAGATTTGTAAACCATTTATTTTTTGGTAATTACCTGGTACTTCTTTACAGGCCTACACTTTCCTCCCATACCTATTGACACTGTGATTTGAAAACATTTTAAAAGCCAATTATTTTTAAAAGAGTAACCGTCGAGTTTCTTGCCGGCTCTTCTCTATAGGAAACGATCAATTGAAACCGTGCACCTAGCTGCTGACGTTTCATAAGTGCACATGGAGGTTTATGTGAAATAAAATACCTATATTTTTTTTTTACAATAGGGACCTCTGTCATTTATCATCTCTTCTGGGGCGGCTAAGCTTGGCCGCTTATGCTTTTAGAAAGATAAGACAGTTAACAGATGTAGAAACTGTGCGTTTGTTCTATTTTAGTTACTTCCACAGCATTATGTCGTATGGTATTTTACTGTGGGGTCAAACTTCTGACATTGAAACCATCTTTATTTTGCAAAAGAGAGCTGTCAGAGCCATTAATAATCTACGTCACCGCGAATCTCTCAGGGAGTTATTCAAAAATATCAATATTCTGACTATACCTTGCCAATTCATTTATGAAAATATTATGTATGTAACAAAAAGCTACATCCTTTTAATAAAATAATAGACTTAATTTTAATAATAGAAATACAGATAAAATAGATCAAAAATTTTTCAGATTATCTAAAGTACATGCGTCTTTGATAGGGTACTGTGTTAAATGTTACAACAAAATACCTTGTGATATATTGCAATTCAAGGAAAGAAAATTTTAAACTCATTTGTAAACAAGCATATTACATATTACAGGATTATATCCAAGATAAGAATGCTTGGAAACACGATGGTCCTGCTCCATAGGACAATGTAAAGTTTAGACAAAATTAAACTGGTTGCTATTTTAATTACATAATTTATTATTTGTATGACATTGATTTTACATTCTGATGACATAATACTTTAACATTTCAGGAAAAACGTATACTTTTACCATATTTGTAAATATGAGAGCACCTATAATTTATCTGTAATTGCTTCATTTTAATTCCTTTTTCCTATTGTGGTATAGTAATTTTATTCTAAGTGCATCGTCTTCACATATAATTATATAATTAATGTAAACAGATTATTGTAAAATATTTTGAAAGAGTAAAGGTGGAGTTTCTTGCCCATTCTTCTCCATACAAAATTCTTTCTACCTTTTGTAAGGGGTGACTAGAATCAGTTCTATTTTATTTTTATTTTAACGTTCAAAAGTGCCTTTCATGTGCCTATTTGAAATAAAGAATTTGACTTCGACTTTGATTTGAAGAATAAAGTGGAAAAACACATGGAGGACTGCCACAGTTGGGCGAACAGTCCAGTGGGCTCAGACAAATTAACAACATGATGGAAAAGTCATAAATTAATTGAATTGACGTAAGCTTCCGAAAGCTTATGTCAATTCTGTGGAAAGTCGTTGCAGAAATACGAAACGATTTGAAAACAATTGTCACTCATGTTAGCCCTCGGGCTGTTGATGTCTACTCGCTATTTACTGCGTCGAAATTGTGTTCATTGTTATGTTTTTGTGCCTTAATCAAAGCTTATAATAATTGTAATTATACTGACCATCAATTGTATGATAATCCCCTTGAGAGAGAATGGCATGAATCCCCGTAAATATTTCTTGTTTTAATGTGGAGGCCTTTATGATTTGCATCATTTCAGATTTTAGTTCCAGTGTGGTTGGAGACACTAGAGCAGCACCTGATGGCAGAATAAAAAGAATTAGAAAAATTATTGGATTGAAATTAGCATGGCTTAGTCTTCATGAACTTGAATGAATGAAATACACCGACCCCAGCGTGGGGTCGGTGCATTCACCAAGGATTCGCACTAGTCCCTGGAGTCTCATGTTTCATGGGACTACAGAGACCATTGCATATCAAAGAGGAGACCGGGGGGCGCGGTAATGGTCAGAGAGCCTACCGGGCTTAGGCTTCATGAACTTGAATACTTTTAATCATTTCGAATTTAGAGATGTTTTCAGAAGAATACAGTTTTTTTGGGTAACTAAACCATATTTTAGTTAGATCAAATATTGAACCAGTTCGTGAAATAAGTCAGGATTAAAAACGAGATACTGTTACGAGAATAACTCTAAAATCGTTTTTGTACAAAAATGTATGTTGAAATTATTGTGATTGCGTCCATAGCTTAAATTCTTGGTTAAAAGAGCTTACCTTCCAGTGTGCATCGCAGCCGGGCATCGAACCAAGTCGCTGGTACAACAAAGTGTTTGAACCATCCTTTGGCTGCTGAACTGTATTTGTAATCACATCGGAACGATCCCTCTTAAAATACAAACAAAATAATATATATAAAAAAATATCAATTGACCAATGAAATTCGCAATACCATTATACGTTCCAAGACTGGCTTCGCCTATGTTAGCGATAAGTCTGCGAGGCTGAAAAGGGACTGGGTGGGTCACACAGTACAGATGGGCCAGGATCGTCACATAGTGGGCGCCTGAAGACGTGCATCGTTACCAAAACGCAGGCGTGATGATTTGGACTCGTTCCTGACCGATTAGCCAGAGAAGATAAAACAAAAAGCATATTGGAAAAGTATGTTGAGACCTATTTCCAGCAGTGGCACTACAGGTTAATAAAAAATAAAAACACGAATAAGAGACTCTGATCAAAGAATAGCTCAAAACAATCGAATGCCAGATAGATTAATCTAATTAAACACCATTAAGATGAACTTTTTTTATTTAATCCAGTAATGGACCAAAACCAATCTTGGTCCAGAACGGTACCTCGGAAAAAAAAAACTTGTAAGATTATTTGGAATGATACTTTTTTTATATAAACGAGGAGCTCGTGGCTAAGTAAGAACAGCCACACGGGTCGATCCACCAGTGACCATCTTTACATACCGAGACTCCTCCGTACCTCGGAAGTCATTGGTTCCAGCTGTCATTCGTGGATCTTTGACAGTCGATAGTGGTCGTCAGAAGCCCGAAAGTCTGACAACCATTCTTACCAAGGGGTATCGTATTACCCAATTGCATCATGAAGTCATGGAGTGACTGCCTACAACCCAGGTTGTAGAGCTCAGATAGGCAGTCACTCCATGTAAAATACTGGTATTCAGCTACATCCGGATGGACCGGAAGCTGACCCCAACAAATTTGGGAAAAGACTAGGCAGTATAATCATCGTACCGTTAAAAATCTTACCAATAAAATTCAGGCAGAATAGTAGCACAAGATATTTTAAACAAGACTTCATTTTGTTACGACTGAGATACATCCATGTACCTTGTTATATTAAGGTGATACAACAGCTTTAGTGAATATACTCAACAACTCAACGTAAAAAAAGTATATATACACTGTATATATACTCAATTTCGTTATTATTTTTAGCGACATAATGATATCATTGACCTGTTCAGCCAGTGGTTCTCAAATATAGCATGACATGTTTAAAATGAACTTATGCTATGGCTACATTGCCTCGATAACGCGAACTACACTTCGCGCTCTCTTTCACACCGCTCGACGCCTTGCTGTACAATAGATAGCGCGCGAAGTGTAGTTCATTTTATCGTGACAATGTAGCCGTAGCATAATAAGTACAAAATACGAAGACATAATCCACCTGTAAAGTTGATACATCTTGAACAGTTTTGTGTGAAAATATTTGCGAATTATAGACCTATTTCAACAGACTAAGCCAAGCCGCTGCATACTGGTAGGACAAAATATAAGTCATCGTCACGAGCTGAAGAAGAAGAACGCACTAATCCTTTGGCCACGTTGTCGCAATAAAGCGAAAATTTGCGTTGTCGCGACACGTGACGAATTGCTTGTCCAGACTAGGAATCCGTCACATCGCGAATCATTCAGGTGAACTTGAATTCGAAACTGTGAAGTTTTTAATCCTACGGCTGCATTGTCGCGGTAATGCGAACTACACTTCGCTCACTATGTTGTACAACGAGACATCGAGCGATGTGCGAGAGAGAACGCGCGAAGTGTAGTTCGCTTAATGGCGACAATGTAGCCGTAGCATAACAATGTGGCCAGTAGGATAGTTCATCCTAGATCGAACATGAATTTTAATAGTTAAAATGCGACATGAATGTTTGCACGACAATGTTTGTACATACTCGTAGCTGTAACATTATGCACTTTTATTAATTTGTTTTTTTTTTTGGGGTACTACCCGGGACACTCAACCACCTATATACCGGCTGATTTTTTTTACCGTCTCGAAAAACATAGGGTAGGTGAACGGAGTAGAAGCTTATGGCATAGTCAATTTTTTTGTTTTTTTTTTCTTCAACCTGTAAAGAAATTGATTTATCAATAAATACTACCCTTTGAAGTGAACTTTTCATACTAAAACAATATAAAAAGAAAAAAAAAAGAATAAATCGATGTAAAATATCGAAATTCAAATCATACGCACCCTACTAAATGCGCAGAATTTATCAATGAATTCGTAGATCCGTTCTTTTGCAGCCGATAGGTACTCGCCGCACTTGCCATCGGCTTCTTTGATATCAGGCGCACGAGCCGCTCGCTCGCACATCCCGGCCCGCCCGCGTCCCGCGCTTCAGTCACCTACGATTAGTCCCGGCGGCGTGACGTTGCGCTGTTTGTTTCCGCGTGTGCACCGATCGTCCGCCCGGTGATAGTTATCGTATGTAAACATGTACGAATATTCTAATGTAGAGTACCTCGCAATGGTGCGATTTTATATCCTGTCTGGTGAAAACATAGCCAGTGCGAGGCGAATGTACGCAGAAGAAGAACATCTTCAGTCGCTGCAAAGGAACGGTATCCCTGCTCCTCAAATTCCCAGCACTTCCCTCATATTACGGACGTGTCAGCGGTTACTAATCATTTAAATAACCCTCCTTTTTTGCTGCGTCGTAGTCGGGTAACAAACGGGTCATCTCGATCTTGGACGGTTTAGTTAGTGATGGCACAGTGATGGGTAATGGCACTCCCTTTTACAAATACATTAATACATTGAATGATTTGATTATTTGCATAATAAACACCAATGTACCTTACCTAATTTAAAGTTGACTTCGCCTAATATTTCATAATCCTTTTTATGTCAATTTCTATGAAATAATAAGTTAGTAGCTAATGATAATCTAACGAATACCTATTCTAAGAAAGAGTGGATAATTTAAAACCTTCGAAATACCTACAGATTAATGTATTACTAATCATTCCATTTAGTCAGTGATTGTGTAAGAATACTACCTAAACAGGTTTGTTTAAATTTTGCAAAACTGATCAGGCCAACTCACCATGGATAAATAATCATTGTCTCTGAAAGGTTCCTACCTAAAGACTGCTGTAAACATTTCAGGTAGCGGTAGCGCTTTTTAGGTAGGTACCTTTCAGCGACAAAGATTATTTATCCGTGGTGAGCTGGGGGGTAGCTGGGGGGTGAGCAATATTATTTCAATATTACTTTAGCTTGAGAAAGAGATGGTCCTGTATAGCTCCATCACTTTCCCACTATGAAGTATTATTATAATAATACTGCTATAAGAGGTGATGGTTACCCCCTTGGTCTGTTTTGCAAAATTTAACTATACCTGTTTGGAAACGGCAACACTGTGTGCGTTTCGTTCGCACGTTTACTTTCATTCATGCGCGATCGCAGCCTACGCCGCGCGCCGCGCCGTATACTATCTCCTATTTTGTCTATTATTAGTTTTACGCACGGGCCGTGGGATGGATGGTTTTCAAGATTTTTTTAGGAAATTCCGAACCTCGTCAATCTCAATGGTACTAAGCAAATATTCTCAGGTATGGCTGTTCCTCTTATACAACACACCTTAATATTCTCGAGACGGTAGAAAATGTCATCCGGTATATATATTTATATATATGTTTACTATATAGTATACTATCTACAGATAAAGTATTGAAATATTTAAAAAGCGATGTACTTGAAAACCACTGACAGGAAAATAATTAATATATACAAAAGCTTATCTATAACAATGGTACAAAACAATATCCCTTTGTTTTTTTGTATATTTGTTGCACACAATAGAAATAACACAACACACAAAAGCATAAATAGCGCTAAATACCGTTAATAGATAAGAATCCCGGATAAAAAAATCTGGAGTCTGGATTTGTGCCCGGTTGACGGTAATAGGCTCGCCCCCTATTACATGGGAACTAAAACATAACTGGCGAAATGTGGGTGTACTATAGGTACACCTCTGCCCAACCCTTCGGGGATATAAGGCGTGATGTTATATTGTAAATAAGAATTTTGCTAATTAGTTGCTGAGTAATTAATTAAAATTTAAGAGACGTTTTTAAATAAGACCGATAGGTAATAATAGTGGACCCGACAGACGTCCTGTCCCAAAAGTTCGTACAAAAATCCCAAAGAAAAAAGGACGATCAGTTTTCCTTCCCATTGCATTAGAATGTTTTTCGGGATTTTTTTTAAATTTTTCTTACCACCTAATTCGGACTATTACGGACGTTTTTAAATTGAAAATAGTCAAATAGATCCACCCGTTTTCACTTTCGAATTTTGTAACAGCACTCTCCACTACAGAAACAGCTACCTTATGTCCATAAAAAATTACAACTATATTACAAAACTGATAAGAGAACTACCTTTTCATTTCTATAAAAAGATCTAAAATCATGGCTAATCCAAAATAATTTTTACACAATAAAAGATTTTTTTGAATTTAAGGGTCATTACAAATTAGATTTATTTAGTCAATACAAATGTTGTTGTTGTATTTTTATATCTATTATATTTTTTTATTCTTTTTAATAGAGTATAAATTTATCTGTATGTCTCTAATGTAAGTGTTTTGTATTGTTTATTAGAATAAAAGTAGTGTATAAGTTTTGTAGGTTTTATACCAATCGTACGTTAAATATTCGTATGCCTCTTTTAGCGGCGGATGTGCCCAGAGCATTACACTGACTTTTGTACCTACCATATCCGACGAATGAATGTCTTTGTCTCTCTTTGGCAGCATTTTTAATTTTCATTTATTTGCATTTCATTTTATTTTGATTTCGGAAACCAATAACGTGTCTTTTAAATAAGGTGCAGGTACCACGCCTCTATTGAAAGGAAGCATCTTACGATAGAATAGAATAGAATAAAATAGAATACTCTTTATTATGTACACCATAAAAATTACAGATAAAAATGTTGAAATTTTACAAGGGGTGACACAATGGGCGGTCTTATCGCTAAAAGTGGTGTACCAGTTACATATACAATAAATACATATACTATACATAACATATATCATACATACATATATATATATATATATGCCATAAACATGAAACAAGATCAAGAACTATAATAAGTAATGATGATGTTTAGGGAGAGAGAAAGTGTTTTTTTACCTGAATTTTAAAAGTGGACAAAGTTTGTGCACGCCTTTTCGACACGGGTAAGGCATTCCATAACCATACTGCTTGAACTGTAAAAGAAAATCTTGCTGAATTGGATGCGCTACCTGGGGTTCTCAACCACAGCCCTTTCGAATGCAGTCACTGCGTCACTTTGATGTTTGAAAACAAATACGGGTGAACGGGCGCCCCGATCCGTCAGTAGGGACTGGTCATTTCTTAGCTGCCACCCACGGCTTATTTCAATTTTTCAATTGTTTTTGATTTTATCTTTTTAATTACGGACACTTTTAACGTGCACGTCTTTCTACGTAACATTGTTCTCACATGTATAATTTCAACATGATGATGTAAACAATATTTTTGTAACAACATTTTAATTTAAAAGAATGTCCGTGGAGTTTCTTGCCTGTTCTTCTCCATAGGAACCTACTTCGCTTAGGAATGGGCAACTAGCTTCATCTTTCTGACTGACCGACTCTTTGAAAATTCAAAAGTGCCTGTATTTGGTTTAATTGAAATGAATGCTTTGAGTTTTGAGTTGAGCTTCTTTTTTTAATAAAAATCAAGGCGCCTGGTCGAGCTTCATTATCTGTGAACCTACCGTACTCAATAAATCAACTGCCCGTCTGGCGGAGTATGCGTTATCATGGTGAAGAAGGGTCACGATTTAAGAGCGCTGTTAAAGTTTTTCCGAGAAAACAGGCAAAAGATTATCGAATTATCAGTATCGTAAAAACTTGTTTTATTGAAGAAAATGTTAGAGAGGTTGCTTGCCTCCCGAAGGAGCTCCTACATTTAGCTGGTCTTGAAAAGCGACCAATTTACTGAGGTCCACCTCTGGTTGTGGCCACTGTTTTGGATTTTTATTTCCTCATTTCGGCAATAGTTTCCTCGAAATCTATGATAAGACATGACCAAAATTCCATGACGAAAAGTTTGCACATCATTTTGATTTAGACCTGTTTTTACTCCCGAGAACCATAAAAATTACACCCCCGGTTTAGAACTAATACAATCTTTATGTGTCCATCGTTAAAAAAAAACTTATTAGTAAAAAAAAATATAACCGACATCAACACTTGTGTTTTTGAAGTCGGTTGTATATTTTGTAAAATTGTTTTTAATTTTCTAATTGGTACCTACCTCACACAAATTCGTCTACACACGGCTACATATCAAGCTATAAATTCTAGTATAAGCTAATCTATCATAGTATAAGATTCCCGTGCTCCACTTTTGTTGTTTTGTTTATTATTATTATTTTCTTTTAATTCATTTTATACACTTAAAATTATATTTTCAAATAGAAGAAATTTTCTTATATTTGAAAATATATTTGTATATATATTTATTAAAAATTTAAAAATATAAAAAATGCCAGCCCATCGGTATCGGGAACAGGTCCAAGCATGCGAGCGGTGTCCTGAAGTACCGCTTTCTGAATCGAGCCCTTAATCCAGGTGCCCAACGAGAGCCTCCTTAGGTGTTGGTTGAGGCTGATATGACTATCAGCACAATTATTGCTGAATCTAGATCCCACATGTCGACAACCTCGCGAGCCAAGTCAAGATACTTGATTTGATTATCTTTCTCGGCTTTCACGAGGTTCCCGTCATGAGGGACTGTTATGTCAACAATCATTACACGCCGCTCTGTTCGATACACCACCACTATATCAGGCTTATTGGCAACAATAATCCTGTCAGTGATGATGGATCGATCCCAGAACAATATGATATTTCCATTTTTAAGAACTGGGTCGGCATTCCAATTCCACAAGGTTGTATTTCAGAGCAAGTTGCTGATGGATAATCCTGGCCACAAGGTTGTGTCTAGGCAAGTACTCTCCGTTAGCTAGACGAGAACACCCGGAGATAATGTGTTGGATTGATTGTCCCGGACGGTGGCACGTCCGACACATGTCAACCGTGCCGTCCTTCACAATAAATCTCCAATAATTCTTTGTCATGATAACTTCATCCATAATTACTCAGACAAAACCTTCGGTTTCGGTCACCGAAACGTAGCCAGGCTACGGACGCTGGGAAGTCTAAAAAGCGTCCGTGAAGCTCCTTACTCTGCCATTCTCTCTTATTATTATTATTTTGATGTCATTATATATCCCGGGACCATGGGGTCCCGGTCCTTTGGAAGGCATACGAGGGGCCGAAGCCAACTTGCAGAGACCACTTGGACAATTGTAATAGAATGAGGCACAACCTGACGATTATCCCTGTTTTCTCTATGCAAGTGCACCCAAGGACAACCCCCGGTTGATGCAGGACTATTGCAGAGCATGGGAACAAAACATATTGGGCTATGGGTTTAAAGGGCTATAGTGGATCGGTTTCCTAAGACTATGAATGGCTATGGCCCCAACCTGACCAATGTTTTATATAAAATACACCGACAAAATGGCAGGGGGTGACCTGCACACTCAATAATGGGCCCCCAAAATCGGCCGCTAGCACATAGTGACGTAGCGACAAGAGGGCAATACATCTTGAGGTGCTTGCGGAGTGGAGAGGTATTCCACGGCTTTCAGAACAATGGCAGAGCCCGGAAGATGGTCAAGATCTCTACGAGCACGTACTGGAATACTTCCTTCCTCCGAGCACGTCTGCTCTTGCGAATCTCCACTCAAGCCAGCCAATAAAGGCAAGAATGAGGTGGGAGCTCTGTTTCTCCTCAGTGTTCACTCCAGCTGGCCAATAAAGGCAAGCCAGAGATGAAGGACAAGACTTCTGCCAGGAGATAGGTCCGTGGGGTCACTACAGCCCAACAATTTGCCACATGCTGCCCTGCGGGTTTCTGTATCTCTCTTGGTTTGGCTCCTTACCCTAGGACCCGTTCCGGCAAAGTAAACTCTACCAGCACAGAACTAGAGTTCGGAGCGCGCAAGCCCCACCACGTCGTCAACATAGAGATACGGCAGTAGGTTATTATATGCACGTGTAGGTATCATGCCTTATATATTTTATATTCGTATAGCTTTCGAAATTATTTTGCAGCATAGTATGATAAGAAACCAGCAATTCTATTACAAATTGATGTGGTTCAAACAACCATACCTGCATGTAATAACCATAAAATGAGTATATCGCCATATTCTATGTCACATATCACACAGTAAAGAAAATCTACTAAAACCTAGTTTATGAAGCATGATGATGTCGTACAAATTGAAGTTGATAAATAACACGACACAATGAAGAATATATAAATATAAAAGAATTTGTGGTGGCATCTACATCTCCACATGTGAACTATGACGTAAGGGTGCTTACATAAAGAAACAGGTTTCTGGTGCAGGCCAGTCTGTGCGGGTCGCGACTAGCATATAATATACATAAACAATATCCCAACATTAATCAAAATCAAGACCAAAAGTCATTTATTCAAACTAAGCTGAGAATCAACACTTTTCTCACAAAAACGCCCGCCCTTCACCACTTCCTAGTGCTTTAGCTGGGAAGAAGAAGTGGCGTAACAAACTTTCCAGCAGCACAGCTGTCTATTTAGTTATATAAACTTGATTCTATACCAATCGTATGCAAAGTAATTAACACTACGAAACACAAAACATTAAATTAAATTACTTGCCATATGTTAGCTAGCCACGTCAATATACCAACAAAATAATGAAACCTGTACTCAATCAGAAATAAAAATTAGAACATAAAAACGTAAACAGAACTTAATACCTAAATAAAAGCCTCCATCCACATAGAGCGTGCCCGCTTACATAAGGCTATTATAACTCGAAGTGAGAAATTACAAACTAGCACCATCGAAGTAAAATAAATAAAGAGTTAATTATTTAATTACTAATAAAAATAATAAAACCACGGTCAGCAAGACGACCAGTCACCACTAGTAGCACCCGTTTACGAGCATAACGCAAAGATCAGCCATCACCCCCTTCGCCATATTGGAGAAGAAGCAACCCGACCCCCGACGCTACCGCAGGCAGTGACATCTGCTGCGGCCAGCCCGCCGGTTGAGCGCCCAAAGGGTCATGGCTGGTCCGGGGATACCGCACGGTCTCCTGTGAGGCAGCGAGCCTCCTTGCCAGGTTGCCGCCATAGTATCTGGAGGCAAAAGTCTTCGCGCACGTATGGGAGCGGCGCGAGGAGGCGAAACGCCGGGGCATAACTCCGCTGCCGCGAGATATCACGGTACAGCGGACGGAGTTCCGGCGGGATCTCATGGCGACAACGAGAGTATGGTTGTCGCAACCCAGTGCTGGGCACGACACAATTGCGGCGGTAAGTCTCCTCTTTGATGAGTGGCTAGAGAGGCGCTACGGCGTCCTCACCTTCCGCCTAACGCAGGTCCTCACCGGACATGGCAGCTTCGGGAGGTTCCTGTAAGGCGGCTGTCAGATAAGGTGGGAGGAAACGCGAGTATCACCACTGTGTGGATCGCCCATAGGACACGGTGGAGCATACGGTGGAGGCGATCGGCGGCAGAGATCTCTCGTGTCCGGCCCTGGTTCATGGTACGGAGCGAGAAGGCATGGGCAACCGTTACCTCCTCCTGCGAAGCTGTAATGCTAACCATTTGGTTACCATTTAGTTGGTAGTAACCATTTGGTTACAATGTCCTGAACTAACGCCTTTTTCTCTTTTGGATTGCCAGAAATTGCATTGAGTCACATGAAATCTTTGTAGTTTCATGAATTAATTTGAAAAAAATTACATCATCATAGTGTTATCAAAATAATAATCAATTCTAGCTATCATTTAAATTGTAAGCAAACAAACGTGCATTATGTGTATTCTGTAATAACTTGTTATCGTCAGTGTTTAAAACGGGTGCTTATTGAATTTTTGCTTCAGTTGTTATGCTGAATACAACTCATTTTTATGTGGCAGGGGTTCTCAAATATCATATAATAAGACGCCTGTATTTCCAAAAAGTTAGGCCGAGGTGTTTGGTAGGTTTAATTAATTGTCAACTGAATACCATCGTTCAAATAAAATAAGGTGAACATGTATGAGTCATACAAAGTTATTAACCTTCGGGTCGTGGTAATGCTGCCAGTCTTTTGGGCACGCTACCAATTCATGAGGCTATAGTCGACCTCTCATACACCTTTTTACACGACTGCCCAAAAAAAGGACTGTTATGTTTTCAGGGTTCATGTATGCTTGTGAGTTTCTTTATTCCACCATAACTTCAAAACGGCTTAACCGATATCAATGTATGTGGTATCGTTGGAAGCGTTGCGTTATCCCGGGTAACATAGGCATGTGAAAATTTTAAAAATATAATGTGGGAGACATGGTTCATGAAAACGTTTTTTTTTTCATAAAAAATTACTACTTGTAATAATAGCACACTAGTAGTAAATTTTCATCATTATTTTCATCGTCTACGTAGTCTGGTCATAAGTGTTAAACACAAAACATGTGTTGTCACACATGAAAAGTTAAATAAATGACACAGTGAATTACGCACTACAACCATTTATATATCAAATGAAAGGGTAACACAGATTTAAACCACATTAAAATTATTTGAAATGTCCTCCTCTTGCTTCGATACAAGCCTTCAATCTGCAAGGCCAGTCATCAATCGAAGCACGCACAACGTTCATGTCAAAATCGGCGACTGCTTTAATCAGGGATGCTATTAGTGACTCCAAGTTGCAATGGGGTTTAGCGCAGACCTTCTCCTCTAAGTACTGCCATATGTAATCCAAGGGTTTCAAGCCTGGACTGGATGAGGGCCAATCCTCATGCCTGATAAAGTCGATTCCACGGGTCGTGAGCCAGTTTTGGGTACTTTTGGCCTTATGGGCTGGCGCAGAATCCTGCTGGAAAACCCAGTGCCTGTTTTCGAACATTTTTGTGAAAGAGGTCCCACAATGTTTGTTAGGACTGTGTTTTGATATACGAGGACACTGGTTTTCACTCCTTTTTCACAAAAAAACACCTCCGTTGGACCCAAATAGGACACCCCAAGCCAAACCATGAATGCCGAAGGGTGATGACCACGCTGACCACGTGGAACACGTCTGCTCGCTTCTTCACTAAAGTGGGCATACACTATTTATTTATTCCATTATTTTATTTGTTGAAACTCTCCTCAACATTAAACATTTTTTCGTCCGAAAAAAGTATTTCGCGTTTTTTTTCCCACGTACCGCCTTAACAAAACGCGGCTTCTTTCGAGTCCGATTTTCTTCAGCCGTGCGATAAGAAGATGTGCTGTTTTTTTTTCTATAAGCACGCAGTCCTACGTCTTCATTTAACTCCCTTTTCACAGTAGTTCTGCTCAGTCCCATCTACAGAGCCAACATTTTTTGCTTGCGGACAGGATTTCGTTGGATTCGCGCCTTCACTGCTTTGATGACTGCTGGAGTCGGAACAGTACGACGCCGACGGCTCCTTTGCTTATCTTCTAATCTTAAATCCTTCCTGAATCGTTTGATAGTACGATAAATAAATCTCAGTGGAATTTTCAAATTTTTTAGCAGTTTGTAAATCTCAGTTGGCGCGTGACCGCAACGATGCAACGCAATTACTCCACTCCATTTTAGAAAATGAACGAAATTCCAGAAACCCTTTGTTTATAATTTCTTCAATTATTGAAATTTTGAATGCCCCATATATTTTCCTCGGCTTGCATTCTAAATTCGAAATTGTACCTACGTGACAGAACTTATAGCCCGACGACGTAGAGCTTGCTTAGTACACAACAAAAATATATAACAGTAGTATTCAATATGCATTCGTTCACTAATAACATAACAAAAGAAATCAAATAAATATAACAGTAGCTCCTACTATTCAATATCCCATAAAAAAAACTTCGTTTTATCACTAAGAGGTATAAAATAAAAAATAAATAAATTAAAAAACGTGCCTGCCTTGTCAAAAAGTGAATTACAAAAATTGAACTAAAAAAATATATAAATACAAGCTAAACGATTTTGAACTGAATACCAATCTGTTCATTGCAGTCGGGGGACGGTTCCTTGGAACAATTAATTACAGGTCCCCCGACTTCGCTGAAAAGATTGGTATTCAGTTCAAAATCGATATGCTTGTTTTTATTAATTGTTTAGTTCAATTAATGTAATTCACTTTTTGACAAGGCAGGCGTGTTTTTTATTTTATTATTATTTTTTATTCTTTTTTTTTTTTGGATGGGAAATTATCAAATAACTTCTCCCGCTCTGGGCGGAGCGGGAGGGTGTGTCAGACTCTTACTGTCTAAAGCCTACGCGTGTTCCTTCCGTTGCCTGTATTGCCAGGTGCCTCGGTATCCCTTCCTGGCTTTCCCACGACCCCGGCAGGCATCGGCCCTAGTGGACCCCTACACTTGTGCTGACGACATTTCTTTGGGGCGCGCGTGGAACACAACGCGCCGTCGACCCGGGCCTGGTCCTTACCGGACGGTGAACTACCCATTGCTCACCGTCCGCAAGTCTGCGCCTACGGTGGCCTGAAATCCGCCCGGGATTCCCGCCCAAGGCGGCTCCTGCGGCGGCTAGGGGCGAGAGGGCGCGAAATTTGCCTTCCCTCAACCGGCCTCCTCCTTCATGAGAATTACTGCTTCGCAGAAGGAGGTGACGGCTGCCCATGCCCTCTCTCTCCGTACCATGGCCTGAACCAGGGCCGGACAAGAGAGATCTCTGCCGCCAATCGCCTCCACGAGGACACGGCGCTACTCTGCCTAAGCCGGGCAGACCTCCACCGTATGCTCCACCGTGTCTTCCGGGCGATCCACACAGTGGTGACACCCGGGCGTTTTCTCCCGCCTTATCCGACACAAGAACCTCCCGAAGCTGCCGTGTCCAGTGAGGACCTGCGTCAGGTGGAAGGTGAGGACACCGTGGCGTCGCGCGGGACTTAACAGTAGTTTCAATTTACGGGGATTTTTTGTCAAAACTGGCAACGCAATTATGTTGTCGACTATAGCAAAATACTGTGATGCCCTTCTTTTTTTATAAAAAAATCTTCTGTTTTATTTCTTTATTGGTTTATAGTTTTTTGTTACGGTCCAATATAACGCTTAAAGGCTCGAGCAGACTGGTGCGATATCGCGGGCGCGACAGTCAGCGCGACACTTTCCATGACGTTTTTATAGAAATTTTGCTACTAGTGTCACGTCGCGCCTGCCTTCGGGAGCCTTAACCTTTTATAAAAAATAATCATAACATTAAAACATCACGCCTTGTTTCCCTAAGGGTCGAACAGAGGTGTATCTGTAGTACACCCACATTTCGCCAGTTATGTTTTAAAGTCTCACGTAATAGGGGGGAGCCTATTGCCAACAATCGTTCACAAATCCAGACTCCGGGCTGCTACTGAGAAATTCCAGGTAGAAAAACCCAATAACACTTTGCCCGACATCTCAGCAGTAGCGCTTGCGACCACTAAGACCAATGAGGAAGTTTTATATAAATGTTGGTGTACAATTATTCTAAAATACCTGTACCTATAATAACAAGGATGTTTTCATGTTTTTGTTGGCCCTCAAATGTTATCCAAGCTAGAACTCATTAGTTCATTAGTTTATTTATACAAAGCGATAAGATCAGCGTTTGCATTATTGAAATAATGGTACCTATTTAATTTTACTTTGAAACCGAATATTATTTTCCTTGTAACCTAACGGTTTTCTGCATATTGTCACGTGTCAATGACATCTATACATCAACTGGGTTATACCCGCTGCACGGAAGTCAGAAATTATCGCACGGGATACTGGTATAAAAAGTATCCTATGTCCTAAGCCAGGTCAATTTGTCCGAAATCCGTTCAGCCGTTAAGTCGTCAAAAGGCGACAGACAGACATTTTCATTGATAATAAAATAATTGTAGGTGTGGATGGATCGGGCTATAGATGTCAGCCAGCCAAGTCTCATCGTCGTCCTTTCAGATCATTACTCATAATCTGCCTGCCTTTTCCTAGTTTGGGGTCGGCTTCTAGTCTGACCGGATGTAGCATGAAAATGCTGAAAATGCTGAATACCAGTAGTATTCACTACTGGTATTCAGCATTTTCATCATTGACTAAATTTATACCGACTTAGCGCGTCTTAGCAGATGGTAAAGTCAAAGTCAATTCGTTTATTCCAATTAGACCATCAAAAGACACAACAAAATAATTAAATCTGGTTGGCCTTCCCAAAATATAGTTTCTTATCGAGAAGAATTGACAAGAAAAATAGCATAACATAGTTGATCTTAAAACAAATGGTTTATTACTCGGTTCAGATAATCATAATTATGTTAAGACGATGTCCTCGTCTTCGAACTCGTCCTAGAATTGGTAATCTTCAAACGGTTACACTGCCACTGTCCTGAACTCAGGCCTTTTTCTCATTTGGATTTGCAGAAACTGCATCGAGTCACATGAAATCTTAACCAGTCTAACCGGATATAGATGAATACCAGTATTTTATCTGGAGCCATTACAGCTCCACACTCCAGTTACTGGGTTACACAATACCCATTCTTAGTTTATAGGTCTCATAATAGTTATTTTCTGCCTGCCTCGTGGTTACAAGTGCTACTGCCGAGCATGAGTTCCTGAGTACGACCCCCAGATCGGAAATGAATTGAAATGAAATGAAATTGTTTATTCTGTAAATAGGATATGAGAATCACTTTTAAACGTCATAAAAAAAAAATAAGCTAGATGGAATCGACATTTCCTAACTGACTACTGAGAAGAAATGGCGAAACAAACTTAAGGGTCAAAGTCTCTTTTAAAGTCCAGACATAATCTTAGTCAGATCATGTGAGGTCCATGTAGATCCATGTCTGAAATGGTCTTTTGAGGAAAGAACCATACAAATTTGAGTGGATCTGTCCAGTCAGTGTAAACATTTGTCAGTAATCGTGTAGCTCAACTCAAAACTTAAGGAGCTCAACGACTCGACGAACAATACCAAGGAAAGGACATTTGGGTTGGCCGCATAAAGTACTCAAAATGCCAGACCATCATTAAAACTAAGAGAATAAAAACAACAAGAAATAAATAAAAATGAGCCACATAGTGATCACATTCACAATAATTAAAGTAATATAATACTTTTCAAGGTACATAAATATTAACGGACAAAGTTGTATTGGGTTTTTCCATCATGTAGATCTCAGCAGCAGCCCGGAGACTGGATTTACGCCCGGTTGCCGGCAATAGGTTCGCCCCCTATTACATGGGACTTAAACATAACATCACGCCTTTTTTCCCCGGAGGGTTGGGCAGAGGTGTACCTACCTGTAGCACACTCACATTTCACCAGTTATGTTTAAGTCCCATGTAATAAGGGTCGAGCCTATTGCCATCACACATAATCAGCCTATAATGTTCCCACTGCTGGGACACAAGCCTCCTCTCTGTGAGAGGGAGTGGGCCGTAATCCACCACGCGGGCCCAGTGCGGGTTGGTAGGTGTCACATGTCTTCGATATTTTGGTTCTAGGACGTGCCGGTTTCATCACGATGTTTTCCTTTACCGTTTTGAGAGCTGTGGTGATGAAATAATTTATACAAAGTAAAGCGCTTGTTCGGGTTCGAACCTACGACCTACAACTCGTAAGTCGCTGCCCTAACCACTGGGCCACCACTGCTCATACCATAAACCGGGCACAAATCCCGACTCCGAGCTGCTACTGAGAAATACCCATACATACATAACTGGCGAAATGTAGGTGCACTACAGGGTCAAATTAAATTAGCTAGTAACTCCACAGACGTTATGGATATCTAAACACGAAAAAATAAAAATGAAAATGATTTTTTTTTTTTGGTTATTGACCGCTGTGTTGTTACTGGAAGTACGAGTTGAGAAAATGTGTTTATTTTAATTTTATTGTGTTTAGTTTTATACCAGGTGTCGTTTTGCATCCTCGTCAAATTCAAGGAGGTTTTTTTTTTCTAATTTTCGGAAATCGGTACCCGGGATATGTGGGATACGCATGTTAAAACGCGGCCCGTATGATACCGCACTGTAACTGCCCTTTTACACACACACTACCGCATACGCAACGGGGTGGTTCTGTTATGTGAAAGTGGTGTATTCTAAAATACTGTTAAACTTAAAAAACTAAAAAAACAAGTATGTATTAATTATTGAGCAGGTATCGTAATTTCATTTGATTATATATGTCTTTCATAGAAGCCTCATGAAATTTGACGAGGATGCAAAACGACACCTTGTTTATAAGACGTCTGAGAAGTTTCCTAAAAAAAAAACGTATTTTTACATTACCAGCGGTTGAAAAAAAAAACTCATCTAATTTTTTATTTTTTTTGTGTTTAGATATCGATACCCATCACGTCGGTGGGGTTTTGCTAGCATATTTAATATGACCCTGTATATGTAGAATTCTGCCTTTGGGATTACGGGCGTGATGTTAAAGTTAGGTTATAAGTTATTACCCGACTGCCCCAGAAGGAGGGTAATGTTTTTCGAGAGTATGTATGTATGTATGTATGTCTAATTCTTTGGCACGCTCTGTAGCCTAAACGGCTTGATGGATTTTAACATAAGAGGTGTCGTTAGATTTGTCTTCATTGTAGGAGTAACATAGGCTATATAATATTTATATATTGCATCTGCAAATACAAAAAGGGAGGGGAAGGTTTTTTTATTAAATAAATTATAACAATATTGATATCAAATCAAATCTAGTAATGAGTCAATTCCATATATATGTATTAATAAAACTAAAAAGCTTGAAATAAAACTAATTATTTAAAAAACAAAAAACCCGACTGCAAAAACACATAACCGAAAAGAGAAAAACAAGCATTATAATCTATATAATTTTGGTATCGCAGGCGGGGAGAAACCAATAAACTGAAATATGGTGTAAAATTTGTTTTATTTACATTTGTCTTTTAGAAATGAGCGTTTATTCTTTTCAAAATTCTGTTAAACTACACACTAATAAGCTAAACTACGTTCTTACAAATAAAAAAAAATCTGATTCTGATTCTGAACTACATTTGGAAACCATTGACTCTGCAGGTTTACGTCTAAGTCAATGTTATAAATATGTTTGTTAAAACGAATGTATCGGCACATGTTTATCTGTATTCACAAAATGAAGTATTTTTTTAAATTTCTGGTGTTAACGTTCAGCCTGAATTTTATTGGTAAGTAGTTATTTGATAATTTGTCACCCAAAAAAATTGTTTCCCCTTGTTTCCCCGAAGGGTTGGACAGAGCTTTACCTGTAGTACACCCACATTTCGCCAGTTATGTTAAAGTCCCATGGTGGGGCGGCCCTATTGCCATCAACCGGGCACAAATCGTGACTCCGTACTACTGGTAAAATTCCTTATGGCAAAACCCAATAACACTTTGCCCGACCTGAGAATTGAACCCAGTGTCTCACGCTCAGCAATCGTAATTGTGGCCATTAGAACAACCAGGCGTTTAATGACATACAGCTATATTTTGCTTGTATTTTTAGAGGGATCGTTCAGATGTGACTACAAATATAGCGTAGTGGCAAAATCATGGTTCAAGCACTTTGTTGTACCAGCAACTTGGTTCGATGCTCGGCTGCGATGCGCATTAGAAGGTAAGCTCCTATTTTTTCATCAGGTAAGTAGCCAGCAAAAAAAAATAATACAAAATGTAGAAATTGGCACGGGGATAATCTTCCAAGTAGTCTTCAAATCAAAATTTAAAGTAATTTATTCAAACTAGGCTGAGAATCAGCGCTTTTCTAACGTCAAAATGACATAAGACGGTCCCCCAGAAACACTAATAACAGCTTGGAATCATTTCCCAACGATAAGCTCCCTTCAAAATGGTGGAGCTGAATGGTGCTGATCCATGCGTCATGTTCGTGAACGGGTATCAGTAGGGACTGGTCATTCTTAGCTGGCAGCAATTTTTCAATTGTTTTTTATCTTTTTATTACGGACACGTTTAACGTGCACGTCTTTCTACATTGTTCTCACATGTATAATTTCAACATGAATGATGTAACCAATATTTTTAAAACAATATTTTAATTTAAAAGAGTTTCCGTGGAGTTTCTTGCCCGTTTTACTCCACAGGAACCTACTACGCTTTGAAATGGGCAACTAGTTTCATTTTTCTGACTGACCGATCTCTTGACAATTCAAAAGTGCATGTATTTGGTTTATTTGATATAAACGCTTTGAGCTTTTCTTTATTTTTTTTTTATTTTTTTAGGGTGGGAAATCATCAAATAACTTCTCCCGCTCTGGGCGGAGCGGGAGGCGTGTGTCAGACTCTTACTGACTAAAACCCACCCGTATTCCTTCCTGTTGCCTGTGTTGAGGGGACCTCGGTGACCCATAAGTACCTTCCCGCGACAAATGCTTTGAGCTTGAGTTTGATATCAAAATGGATGAGTATTAGCACGCTTAGAAAGACAAGCAAGGTCGTCGCCTTACCGAAAGCAACTGTCGCGCGAGTAAGTGATCGTCGGGCTTGTATATATGTATGAATATGACGTATTTATTCACGCGATCGTTTAAGTCGCTTTTGCACGTCATAACTCATAAAAACCGTCAAGTGCGCGTCAGACCACACACAATTATGGGTTCCGTAGTTGGGAAGTTGGGATGAATTTAACCCAAAAACAAACTTAACATTGTAGTTGAAAAAACATGTTCTCCCATACATCGATATAAGCCACAGTCAATTCTCTAACTGCAAATTCAAGTTGGTCGACTATTACTCGGTAATTTGTAAAGCCTACTTAGCTGTGATAGTTTTCCCTTTAATTCCATTATATGTACTACTACCATGCATTTTTTCACATTTCCATAAACATCCATTTAGCTGGCAGGAGGGGGGACTTTAACAAAAATAAGCACTTTAATGCTTAATATTACGCAAGCGGATCCTTAAATCGAAAAGTGGTGTTTACAGACCCGCAATATTTTTGAACGGCCTATCCAACGATAGCCCATACCAAGGGGTAGACGAGAAAAAAAATATCATCCCCACATTACCCTAAGAATTTTTTTTTTAAGATTTTATTTCAGCACTTTGTCGGCGTGATTAATATATTTATACCAAATTACAGCTTTCTAGTAATAAGCGTCTCTGAGCTACAGCGGGGACAGACAGACAAGCAGACAGACGGACATGGCGAAACTATTTGGGTTCCTTGTTTACTACGGAACCGTAAAAACGAACACGTAAACGCGTATTTGGGCGACAGGCACTTTTGATAGAACACAGACTTACAAAAGACAGCCCCTAAAAAAATCCCACCTTTCACCATTTCCCAATATTTGAGCTCGGACAAAAAACGCGACAAACTGCAATTTCTTTGACAACCAGACCATAAAGAAAGGTGTTCTTTATTCTGTTAGATTTAAACCCCAAACCAATTTAATTTAGATCTTGTCACAAACAAACAACTTACAGGAAAACGGAAACAGGAAACACAGCTGACTTATTACGTCTTCTTAAAAATATTAAGTTGAAGGCCATTTACAAGTTTCCGCTGATAGAACTAAAATAAAAACGAAAAAGGTTGGCACAAAATAACTGTAACATAAATTAAACATACCTAAATAGTTCTTAGAATTCAAAATCAAAGTCATTTATTCAGACTAGGCTGAGAATCAGTACTGAACGTCAAAATTACGTAAGACAGTCCCCGCCCGCAATTCACCACTTCCTAGTGCTTTAGCTGGAAAGAAGTGGCGTAAAAACTCCTCAGCAGAACAGCTGTCTGTTCATTTGGAAGAACTTGGTTCTACACAATAGTATGTAAAGTAATTAACATAAAAAATAAATTAAATTATTTGCCATAATATGTCAGCTAGCACTTGTCAATATATGCTATGCAATATTGCACCAACCCGCACTGGGCCCGCGTGGTGGATTACGGCCCGCTCCCTCTCACAGAGAGGAGGCCTGTATCCCAGCAGTGGGAACATTATAGGCTGATTATGAAATATTGCATTATTTCTGTATTCCTCTATAGTTTACAGCAAATTGTATAAAAACGAGCCAAAAAATAATTTCAAAATGAATGATGTAAACAATATTTTGTAACCATAATACGTTGATTTAAAAGAGTGTCCTTGGAGTTTCTTGCCCGTTCTTCTCCATAGGTACCTACTACGCTTTGGAATGGGCAACTAGCTTCATCTTTCTGACTGACTGACCGAACCCTTGACAATTCAAAAGTGCCTGTAATTGGTTTATTTGAAATAAATGCTTTGAGTTTGAGTTTGAGTTTGAAACGGTTAAAACAGTTACAGATTTAAGCTTTTAAATAATTACACGCTATATCTTTAGGGGCTAAAAGCAGTCTATCATCATGACATATAGTGGATTTTTTAGATAGGGCAGTAAGAGCAGGTACCTTAACCGTTGCAACTACATGAAATCGGTCTTATGAGACTGTCCTTAACTTTTTGAGACATTTTGATCTGCGTACACAGATTTTTGTAAAATTGTACAGTCAGCAAGAAAATTTAAAATTTTCCCAAAAATAAATATGTTGATGCCAATAGATCCTGTTTCTTATGAGGATCACAAACTATATAAGACTTTATGAGTCCTACGTATACTAGTGCAAGTGCAAAAACACAACTTTACAGGAGAGCGATTCGAGTTTCTAAAGCTTGTAACTGTGAGATAACTTGACAGAAATATTGATATGTTACGAGTATATACTTGCATATTTTTAGAATAAGACTGCACAATTCATTTTCAAAATATTTTGCACTTTATAAAATAGCATCATTGGCATTTGTGTAGCTTGTAACATACGTAAATTGGTAAAAGCAACCAGTTGTACCAGTTTATAGTGTACAGATTTTTTTGCAAGTAATTGGAAAAACGAAGGCCAAAACTTTATTTAAGGTACATTTTTCTGTATTAATAATTTTTAAAGCCTGTTCTAATTAATATAAGAAAAAAAAACATTTATTTACTTTCACGCTTGCACCAATTTGCTAAGTACAGAAAAACTACTTGTATATTACTCTTATAAGCTTGATTAGGTGTATGGTACAAAAAAAAAATTATTTATAATTTTGACTTATCAACGACTTTACCATCTAACAATGATAAAAAACAAAACAAAAACATTATTCTTCTCAACTTACTTAGTTACCTACCGTTTAGTCGGTGCTTATATTTAGTCAGTTATTATCAAAATGAAATATGTATATCGGTATAAATAGGAGGATAGCATGTAAACGAAATAAAAATAGTAAAATAAAAAATGTTCTCAAACGAATTCATGGCTTTGCCATCTAACACAAAAACAACAAAAATATTCATCTTAAGTTACGTAGGAACTGTCGTTAACTGTATAAATAGTTATTTGTTTACTAAGTACTTGCTAAAGAATCAGCCTTTCAGACATAAACAAAATAAAATATCGCTTCGTCACCTAATTGAGTATATATCACAATAATAATCAAATTAGTGGTAGAAATACGATAAGAAAAAATAAAGTCTTAGGGTTTTTAGAATATTTTCCGAAACCAAATTGTCTATCTGAATAAACTTTGTCAACCGAATTAACAATGGCAAAGTTTATAGAGATTGATTTAAATGCGAAGCCTGACTACGTGATGATAAGCAGACCTTTAAAATATATTTAGTAACGTAGTAATCTTCGCTTCGCTCGCTCCCCGCTTTATCAAATGTCGTGTCACTAGGGATAATTAAAAAAACACCTATGTTTTGCATCACTCTGATTCTGTCCATTCCTGACAATATCATATTATATAAATGATTATATCCTCAAATGATTCCTTACAACTTCAAAATGTGTTGTCTATTCTTCCCCTTAAATTATAATATTCGACATATTTAACAGTTAAGTTTTGTTGAACATTATCTCCAAACAATAGTTATTTCCATATAGTTTCTAAACCCCGTTTCGAATTTTAATTATTAAAAATGGACTAATAATTTTTATACCCAATTCGTTGTTAAGTGATTCGTATTAGTAAACTTACAGGGACGTGTTATTCGGTGTTACACTTTTATACGTCACGTAACACACTCCTTTCTTTGCTACTAAAATTTCCAAATTATTTACATAAACATAAAAATTAATTTTCAAATATATTTTACGGTAACAAAAATACTCTTTAAACAACTAGCCACATCTAACCGATATATAGGGAATTATGGCTGACGAATATAATAATTCTTTAACATTTTAATTACACTAAGACGCTGACAAATAGGGTAAAATAACATTTAGTGAAAAGAAATAAATTTCAGTCGATATAAAGAGACCACAAAATAATAAGACTATTTAAAATGAGTTTGTAAGGATTTTTTGTAAAATGTTAGGTTTATCATATAATACATGACTTGAAAATGAGGTTCTTTGTTTATGTAAATATTTTGATCGTTTTGGTGTCAATTTGGAGGATTATGCATAAAACTGATATCCTTATTAGACTCATATAAATTTGACCTTGCAAAAAAGAGTTTTAAGGGAATTTGTAAAACGGAAAGTATAGTATTCTATATCTTTACGAGTTCATGTTCTAAGAAAATTTTATTGTTTAAAGTTAAGCCAAATATTATCATTTAATATGATAACCGGATATATAAGAAAGGAATTTAAATAAAAATAAGCAAGTATTGAGCGATATTAGGAAGAAATTTTGAAAGGTATTAGAAGGAAATATTGAATAATCTTTATTATATAAAAATATGTAAATGTAAAGATAATACGTAAAGATCAAGAGTAATATGAAAGTATGTGTGTGTGTTGTACAGCTCTCTAAACAATAAAAAATCACCAAGAAAGGAACTGAGACAGTTTGAAAACTAATCCCTATAAATAATAAACTATAGCGTGTTACGATAACTCAAATCGAGTAAAATGTTGGACGGTGTAAAAATTATGGCTCAAAAACGGCAAGCAACAGGTGGGCTGAGATTCAAAAGAGAGATAAATACCTATTAACAAACATCCGCGAAAGGAACGGGTGAGCTAAAGGTTCAAAAGATAAATGGAATCGAAGTAAAAACTGCACAAAGAGCTTTCCTTAATTAAAACGGGGAGCCTAAACATCGCACACACTGGATACATACTACAGACGGGTTTTAAACAAACTCAGGTTTAACATACGAGGATCAATGGATTTATGAGAGAAACTAGAACATGACAAAATAATTATGGGCTTAAAATTGCACGTAAACTGCGTGCACCACACACAAATTCACCAAAAAATATAATTTTAGTAAGCGACAAGAATCATGGATTAGTTTACTTAAGCTCGGGCGCCATACTGTGGCGTGATGAAATAAAAAATCGTAGGATGCCACTTTGAAAATCTTATAGTTTTGAAAATAATATTATAGTTAAAATAAATTGAATATAAAATTGACAGTCAATATTCTATGAGAAAAAATAATATGCGTAACCAAGATTGTAGTTTCTGCTGCTCCTGACGTGAATGATAAAGACTTTAGGAGAAAACTTATGTTGCGTTTTAGGATGGATGAGAATACACCTTAAAGGCTTGATTGCAACCACCCCCAGGTACGATTAAATAATTTGAAGATTATCTACCCTTAAACGCGATGCTAAGCCCTATAGCATAGTATAGCTTTCATATAAAACAATCAGCCTAGTTAGATAGTTTTGGTTATGCGCTAGTAGTTAACAAGTTAAGGATAAAAAAGGTTCGAAATAATAGGTAGGTAAAGGTTGAAAAATCTGGAAGCGATCCCGGTCATGCTCAGCTTGTCCAGGTCAGGAACAAGATGCGCAATGGTGCGAATCACGGCATAAACCTCTACGCCTCGATAAAGATGGTCACCAATCTGCTCTGCCAGCGAGGTTAAAGCCAAATAATGCTGGCTAAGCAGAACAACGAAAGATCGTCGTGAGATTGATATTCCTATTTAAAGAGTTAATGATCCGTAAACAACATTTACATATCGTAATCAAATATCGATATTAATAGGTTCAAAGGAAAAAAATCAATCACATTTTAAATTTTGTGTAAAAGCTCCGAAAACTGTTGCTTGAGGTAACAATCTCTGTCAATGACCCACGACATGAAAAAAAAATGACGTTACATCAAACTGTCACAAATAAAAACAAATATTACTAATATTCCAAAGCAAATCCAGAATATGCCAGTACAACCTCTAAGAAATGGTTGAATGCATTATGAAACCAATACCAAACATTTATTGTGAAATGATAATTCTACAATATGCAGCTGAACTTAATCTACCAGAAAGAGCTCTAATGTGGGCTCCCCATTGCAATTTCAAATCTAGAGTAATTTCTAGAAATACAGTTTCCGTACTAACATCTAATCCTTGCCATCAAGTTTTAAATTTATACCCACTTTTGGGTGAATTTGGTACTGAGCACCTACTTAAACTTATTAGCTGCAAACCATTTCGAAAAAACAGCCGTATGCTTTCTATCTATTTAAAAAATAAAAGAAGAATATTATGTACAAATGCATCAGACTAAAAGCAATATTTGTAGCTATTGATTTATTAATCGTTTTTATTTATTTTTTCTTCATTAGAAAATTCATTAAAGCCGTAGGTAAGTGAAAACACGCCCGCTTGCACCAAAAATCACTAAATGCGTTTTTGTCAATCATTTAAAAATGACAGAGACAGAATGATGTTTTTAATATGTTTACCGCTAAGCGTATTTACTAATTTGTGATGCATGCAGGCATTAATTTTGTTTTATAAAATTGTTTAATTTGTATATAAATAAATAAATATGTACTTAATAAAAAATCTCAAATTCATTCACTCACCTACTGACAAAGCCAACCCCAACATAGTTGGGAAAAGGCTAGGCAGATGATGATGATAACCTACTGACAACGCACAGGTGAAACCACTGGGTTTAGAGAAGCATGAATATATAAGAGTTCTTAAGGATTGTAGATGTACAGCTTGTAACTATAATAATAAGCCCATTCCCCACTTATACAGAGGTAATGTACATGTCCCTGTAGTGGAAATATGCCAACTTTTCTAAAGAGTTTATTTGGTCATCAGGTGCTATACTAGCTTCTCCAACCACACCAGAGATAGAAGCTGAAATGACACACATCATAAAGAATTTCTTTACTTCTGAATCTGAAATCTTCATCGGGATTCATGCTACTTTCTCTCAAGGAGATTATCATACAGTTGAAGGTTAGTCAACAATTGTTTAGATTATGAATTTAACAAGTATGAAATAAGTCCAAAGTTGGTATAGAAAAATTATCAAGTGGATTAAGAAAAGCGTGACGTATCAAATAAGATCTATTTGCGTAACACACTTACAATGGCAATACCTTTCATTGTGATAGCTAAACAGACAGACAGATATTCGTTACGCCATTTACGTTGTCGAGCAGAAGAATGTTTTCAAACATAATTATAATGCTATGGATAAAGCTACGAATTTCTTTCAAATTCTTGGGATTGTGATTGCAATTGTTCCGCAATTAGAGTGCAGATTAGCACAAGCAAGGTACCATGCAAAGAACACAGATTTAAACGCTCTTTCAAAGAACACATATATACAAATGTAGATACCTTTACGTCTATGGACTATATTCAAACTAATTAAGATTTATAAATTACAGGTACACCACTTTCGGAAATCCCACTAGCTTGGGCTGAAAATGAGCCAGATAATAAAGACAATAATGAAAGTTGTATCACTTTTAATGGTAATGGAGACTTAGCAGATCGTCCGTGTGGAGATACTCGGCCTTACATTTGTTACCGTGCCGATACTGACATGGAAGTCAATGAGTGCGGGACTGTTGATTCAGGTAAATACAGTCTAGGCTTGTCTTTAGAATTTGTTAAATACTGTTTTGATAAAAATGCATAATAACTTGTCTTAACTTTCGAGTTCATTTTGTTATATAGGATAGTTTTTCTAACTATTTAGTATGGCGGCTGTATTTGTTTTTATTGTTGTATTTTTTCTTTCTTTTTTTCATCCGAAAGCTAAGCCACGTCCACGACCGACCCTGCTCGAAAGTAACCAGTTACCAACTCAAATCACCAATGAGTAGCCAGAATATCACAATACTAGTATTTCAATGGGGGTCCATGCACGACGCATCCATTCACAAACAAGTTAACAACGCGTTAGTTAGTCGCGTCGCTTACATCATCTTTTACATGGTCAGTTGTGTTTGTAACGTGTAACTTTTGAGTAGCTCCGTGGACACCGTATCTAAGATAAATGTTGATCTCTCTATTATTTTACTTACTCTCTATTAATATTTTAATAGAGAGTAATTAATTTAATATAATTAATTACGTGGAACCATGGTCATGGAATATTTACGAATATTTTTTTTGAAAAAAAAAAATACTTTGTTACCGATGTACAGCAATAAATATAAATATCTGCCTCTTTGATCATAGCAATGACATAAAAAATTGAAAATCTTTTCAGAATACCGCTTGGATACAAGAACGAACAGTTGCTACAAATTCCACGCAGTACCAAAAAATTTTTCTCGAGCCTTCTTCACATGTTCAGCTGAAGGCGGTCATCTTGCTGTTATAAATAGTGCTATCGAAGCCGTAGTACTTAAAGAACTCTTCGCTAAATATCCTGGCGGAAAGATGTCGGGAAGTTTCTGGAAAGATGTAGCTTTTGTCGGTTTTCACGACTGGGGTGAAAAAATGGAGTGGAGGACTATTCATGGTAATAAACGATGTTATACACCACCATCTTTTGAATTATGGGATAAAACGATTATAACAAAAAAGTATTTTTTTCAGCACTTTTCGAACGTCAAAATTACATAAGACATTCCCCCAAAAACATCCGCCCTTCACCACTTCCTAGTGCTTTAGCTGGAGAAGAAGTGGCGCAACAAACTCTCCAGCAGCACAGCTGTCTGTTAAGTTAAAAAAAAAGTTGATTCTATAAAATAGTATGCAATAGTTATTTGTGCAACAAGAGAGCAAAGTCGTTTTTTGCTGCGAGTGCTGATTTTGAATCCTGAGTGGGTGATTCAAAGGCACGAGATGCAAAAAACTACAACTACAACACACATAACTTTTCAATTTAGCAGCGAGAACAATTTAGGAGATAAAATAATAAACAGTAATAGATTGAAATAACTATTTATTGTGAATCAAAATAATTAACATTGTAGGTAAAGGTACCGATTCAATCAAATGGAACATTTTAAAAGTTAAAAGTAAAATTACTGCAATTCTGCAAATTAAAAGTAACAGATTTATTTGGCAACGTTATAGTTGCATTGAGTTGAGTTTGATTATCTGGGGTTGAGGTTTCTGTTTCGGTGGCAGATTGATAAGGAATAACGGTGAACGTTGGTGACTCTGATCGGCTTTCTGTATAAGTACACTGTGCGTCATTGGAAGTGGATGGGCGTGGGTGAGACCAAGGATCCGAGGTCGAATTCAGACTTATTGTTTCCACTATACGCTTACAGATTTTCGACTTATTTTCTATTGAGTCTTCAATATAGCCTTCTGGAACCGTATTGGACTTCCACCCGCCGTGACGTTTTAAAGTGGTGAGATCGGCTTCGGAATCAGCCATGGGCGTTGCCGAAGTTCTCCGAAAGCAGTGATTCGTGTATAGCTGAGGCTCTTCCAGTTTTAAGAAAGTGGCAATTTCTTGCGGTATAGCACCTATTTTATTTACTCCCTTAGGCTGTCTTGAGCATTTATTATTATGGTATTGTATGAAAAATCAGTCGGTTTTTATATTGGCTGGACGTAAATTTTGGTATTTTTATACAATAGTTACATATTCTTCGCGTACGACAAAATACCTGTCAAAGTTCGTCTTCGTGTTTTTCAATTTTACTAACAGTAATTTATCTGAATGCTTTTCGATATTATTAACTGTTAGCTGTAATAGCTCGTTATTTCGACACGCTTCACTAATTTCTATGATCAGTACAACCTGTAATGAAAATATTACATAATTAATATGCATAATTTAACATTTACAGCATCTTTTACATATCGTAATAAATATTTTAACAGTATTGCTAAGCCAGACTAGGATTCAATGCGCCTCCAAAAATTAGTAGTAGGCAGTAAGTACTTTTATAGATAGCAGTCTACACACAAATTTTAATAACTAACAACATAGATTCATAGGTACCACTTACTTTAGCGCCAAGAAAATTGCAGTCCGGAGCTTCATTAAGATTTTTTTATATGTAATAAGGGCCGTGAAAATTTTGTACTTTTTAGCCTTATGCCCAATTGACATTCTTTTTAGAAAAGATACGAGTTTTGCGTATGTTTCAATATGCATGTTATGTTTGGTTTTTAAAGTAGCTTTCAGCATTGAGTAAATACTCCACATTGTAGATGATCGCCTCGTCTGTGATAAATCTAAAAAAATAAGATAGAAACACCGTCTCCGAAAAACTACTTGCGCCCTTTGTAAGTCTCAAATTCATTGAAGACATGGTATGCTTTCAGATATTTCTCGCGAGACTTCTCAGGTAGGAAACTTAATTCTGCATTAATAACTTGTTGTTTTAACTCTTCCGGTGTTTAAATACTGTTCCCGTCGCTAGTTTCACTCATATTTTACGATTATTTTAATATTTTTCAACTTAATCAACTCTTTACGCCAGCCACGAAATTTTATTCCCGCTCTTTTATTTAAATTAAGGCATGTTCGGAAATAACACCCATGATATTTTATTATTCAAAATATATTACGTAACATTAATTAAATTCGAAATAAATACATACAGGTTAAATATCAGTTTTATTTGCAGTAAATACCTATTTTCGTTTAAATACAACAATAAGTTAAAAATGCAATAATTTACATTAAAAGACATAATTATCGTTTTGCAAAATTTCTTTAGTTAGTATAAATTTCGAACGTGTTTGTCTTTGAGGTCGAATTCAAAATCGGAACTTCGAAAGGGCTGGTCTTTGTCTCTCTCTCTTTCTAATGCCGGGCAAGAAATAGAGTGTGAATGTTTCGAATTGTATGATTAACCCAAGGCTGAATAAGATCTCGTGGAGGCGATCGGCGGCAGAGACCTCACGCGTCCGGCCCTGGTTCAGGCCATGGTACGGAGCGAGAGGGCATGGGCAGCCATCACCTCCTTCTGCGAAGCAGTAATGCTCGCGAAGGAGGAGGCGGGACGGTTGAGGGAAAGGCAAGTTTCGCGCCCTCTCGCCCCTAGCCGCCGCAGGAGACGGCCAGGGCGTCGGGAATCCCGGGCGGATTTCCGGCCAACGTAGGCGCGGGCTTGCGGACGGTGAGCAATGGGTAGCTTACCGTCCGGTTAGGACCAGGCCCGGGTCGACGGCGCGTTGTATTCGACGCGCGCCTCAAAGAGATGTCGTCAGCACATAGGTAGGGGTCCACTAGGGCCGATGCCTGCCGGGGTCGCGGGAAGGTACTTATGGGTCACCGAGGCCCCCGCAACACTGGCAACAGGAAGGAATACGGGTGGGTTTTAGTCAGTAGGAGTCTGACACACCCTCCCGCTCCGCCCAGAGCGGGAGAAGTTATTTGATGATTTCCCACCCTCAAAAAAAAAAAGGCTGAATAAGATATTCGCGGCTTTCTGAAAAAAAAAAATTACTTGGTCTCACTCAGTGAGCAAAATCGCATTTTGCTCACTGATTTCAGGTAGCAAGACCTACATTTTTGAGTTACTGATGTGAAAAATAATTTACATTACGCAACACTAAACATTAAGGGGCTGACAAGAGCCAATTGACCAAAATAGGCTTCTCTTAAGAAAAAAAATTGCCAAATCTGTATAGTTTGTGGTAGCGGAAAAAAACATATGTTAATTTTGAACATATTTCCCAGAACTTGGTTATTACCAAATCACGTTTTGAAAAATAATCTCGATACAAACTAACGTTAAACTAACCTCTTACCTTGAGTTCTAATCCAAAATATCTGTATTAAATATCAACATACGTTACGTATTTAATTAATAACAAGTACGTCTTATTTGAATGCATAACTTGGTCGTTTTTATTTTCGATTACTCAACACAATTTTGAGTAAATAGATAATTGCTTCATATTTTGCAATTAATTACAAGCGTTTTGTCATCGCGCTTCTCTTTCTTTTCAATGCAATCTGACAGTGACCGCGGTTTAGGGGTTGTCAGCGTCTTAAATTAAATTATTTGCCTTACGTCACTATACCAATAAAAAAAAAACATCGCAAGCTATACTCAAGCAGAAATAAAAAATAAACAGAATTAAATAAAAGCCTCCAGGCTTAAAGGGCGTGCCCGCATACGTAAAACCATAGCTGTAACTCGAAGTCACAAATGATAAACTAGCATCATCGAAGTAAAATAAATAAAGAGTAAATTACAAATAACAAAAACAAAACCATGGTCAGCAAGACGACCAGTTACCACATGCAGCACCCGTTGACGAGCATAACGCAAAGATCAGCTGACCAAGTTCTAGATCTAGTTATAAAAGTACTTTTCGAGTGACGAGAATCCATTTTGTCGTATTTAAACTTTCTTAAGGTACCTTCAGTGCTGTGTGAAGGATTTGATGAACTAAAATATCTCATTTAATATATCTTAATCAATGGGAGCTTATAGAAAAGATGGATGTGTAAGTGTGAGGAATGATATGAATGAAAATGGAGATAATGATGAAGTTATGACTTACATTTTATGATGAATCTTGGACTAAACTGCAAGTAACTGCTCAAACTGGATTTGATTTCATATATAGATGGCTTATCTCTCACTCACTCACACTAAACACCAATAAAACTAAACTCATAACATTCTCTTTAAACTCCACCACGCAACCCTTAACACCCATTACTCTACAAGCTCACATCTGCCAAACTAATTCGGCCTCTTGCAACTGTCCTAAAATTTCTTCTACTGACACAATAAAATATGGAGGTATTTTAAGCACATGTCACCCACCTTACTGCTCGAGTTCGTAAACTGATATATCTTTTTAAGACCCTTAGACACATTGCCAATACTTATGTAATACAGACTGTGTATCTCGCCATGTGTCAGTCAGTTGTCTCGTACTGTATTAATAGTTGGGGTGGAGCTGCGAAAACTACACTCAAGCCTCTGGAAGTAGCTCAGAGAGCCATTCTAAAGGTTACTACTTTCCGGCCAATGCTCTACCCAACTTTTGATCTATATAAAAAATGTAAAGTCCTCACGGTCCGGCAGACATTCATTCTCCTGCCGGGGTCGCGGGATAGTACTTATGGGTCACCGAGGCCCCCACAACACAGGCAACGGAAGGAATACGGGTGGGTTTTATTCAGTAAGTCAATGGGGAGCCCACATTAGAGCTCTTTCAGGTAGATTAAGTTCAGCTGCATATGCAGTAAGAAAAATTAGACAGTTGACTGATATAGCCACAGCTAGATTAGTATACTTTGCTTATTTCCACAGTATTATGTCTTATGGCGTTCTGCTGTGGGGATCGGCAGCTGATATAGATTCAATTTTTATTTTACAAAAGAGGGCAATCCGCGCAGTCTATAGAATGGGTCCTCGTGAGTCCCTTAGAAACAAATTCAAAGAAATTAATGTACTAACTCTGCCTTCTCTTTATACCTTAGAAAGTATTTTGTATGTTCGCAAAAACTTATGTCTTTTCAAAACAAGAAGTGATTTCCATAATATAAATACACGTAGTAAATATGAACTTGTGATACCCAAATTTAGATTAACAAAAACAAGCAAATCATTTGTTATCAACAGTATCCGCTTTTATAACAAGTTGTCAAAGTCAGTTACAGAACGGAGCGATGGAAAGTTCAAAACCCACATCAAACGTGTTCTTATCAAAAACGCATATTATAAGATTAAAGACTACGTTGAAGACAAGGAAGTTTGGCAATAATTCCTTCTGCACGTGTGGTTTCCCTGGTACATCAGGCTTAATACATAGACTAGATCTTTTGTAGACCTTTATCTTTCCTTTTTTTTTTGTTAAGTACTTATCGACAGGCCTACACTGTCCTCCCGTACCTATTTACACTGTAATTTGAGAACATTGTAAAAGCCAATTATTTTTAAAAGAGTAACCGTGGAGTTTCTTGCCGGCTCTTCTCCATAGGAAACGACCAATTGGAACCGTGCACCTAGCTTCTGACGTTTTATAAGTGCCCATGTAGGTTTAGGTGAAATATTTTTTTTTGATTTTGATTTTGATTTTTTTAAAACTGTCCCTGTACATCAATCCTCTTACGAAATGTATAAAAAACAGATAACATGCTTTCTATCCAGTTTAAACTACGACGACACTGAATTTCTGCTTACTTCATAATCGTAGTGAGTTCTCTAACATTCCGTATCCAAACTCAACCTTTTTCCCTTCTGTTTACACACACACACACACACACACATACACCACACCAACATCATAACACTCATACACACCACACCACATCTTATCAAAAAACACACACATACTAACACTTCCCACACTTGTATAAGTTAAAACACGTTTGCACCTTATAGTCCTAAGCAGTCTCTATTAAAATGTCTGTACTCCTTCGGGAACCTAGGCTGGCGAACCTTAATACAGGTTACCATGTAACCTCGCTAGGACGCCAGATTCACTTATGTTGTTACTCTATTTACGATTTACGATTTTTCCCTAAAATGTTAAATCTTATTTGTTGTAACAGACTGTATGTACCACACTTTTTTAGAACCAATAAATTATTATTATTAGTATAGAGGCGAACGAAAGAAATAATATTTTGCATTGATACGAAGTAACCAGTAGGGCCAGAGTAGGTCGAATAAGATAATTATACCAATAATCAATTCCTGAAAGAAAGAAAACGGCTGTAGATTATGAAATAATAATTATTATTATTGAATAAGGATAGTCACTAAACATAACATAACTTGCAGAACGTTACATTTTGGACTATTCAATTGCGTTCATTAAAATATTGGTTATACTTTAAAACCAAATAACTGAAAACTTTTCGCGCCAGCAGAGTCTTATGAGTACACAAACTTTAAAACATCATCACTACGAGTATAATGTTTTCTGTTTCAGGTAAGAGGCTATGGGAAGAAGGATACAGCAAATTTTCTGGAGGAGAGCCAAACGATGCATCACCAGGTGAAAATTGTGGTGCGATATACCGCTCGGGTCAATTAAACGACTTGTGGTGTAACAAGCCAGCAGCATTTATCTGTGAGAAGAGTCCAAACTTTCCAGCCGTTTGTAAAGTTTTACCTGAAGATTCAATCAGAAATCAATCGAATGTGTAAAGAAATCAATGTAGAAAATGTAAAAAAATATATAAATATTAAAGTAACATAAATGTTTAAATGCATAAATGTTAAATTAATAATTGTGTTTTAAATTATCGTATTAAATGCAACCCAATGTCTAACCCTAACTAGACGATTGCAAAAACACGTTTTCCGGAGTGGTTTCACCACCTTCGACCACATCCACACTATAAAACAGATGATGGAGAAGGGGTCCGAGTACAATCGGCCCTTGTGTTTGGCTTTTATCACCTATGAGAAGGCATTTGACAGAGTCGATGCACTGGGCCGGGTTCAAGTCTTTCCATTACTGCCAGGTATTATTCAAGTATGTATTCAAGGAGCTATACGATGCAGCAACAATGCAGGTCCGACTGCTTGAACTTACGGCCCCAATACCGGTTTTGTTTTTTTGGGAATTTAGTCTCTTTAGCGCACTCTCGCGCTAAGAAGACACCATTGCACCAAACATTTTCACTTCTACTCTGAAAGACGTGTTGAAAACACTGGAATGGAACTTACGTGGTATATACCATCAATGGTGTCTACTTGTCGCACCTTTGGTTTACATATGGCCTAATGTTATTCGCCAAATCCCTGGAAGACCTGGAAGTGCATGTTAAAAGAAGTTTATGATGCTTCCTTATAAGTTGGCTTGAGAATGAATATTTCAAAGACGAAAGTGATGATAAGCTTCCCGGATGACTCAGTTGTAGCTGTTATGGTTGGAAACAAGCGTCTGGAGATGGTTGTACATAACGTTTATTTGGGACAAGTTCTATCTTTTGACAAGGAGCATTCCAGCAAAGAGACGTTTAGGAGAATACAGCTTGGGTGGGCGGCATTTGGTAAGATTGAACATATTATCGGCCCAAAAAGATCCCCCAGTGCCTAAAATCCCACCTTTTCAACCAATGTGTCCTGCTTACCATGACCTACGGTGCCGAGACATGGCCGCTTACAAAGAAGACTGTCCAACGAATACGAGTAGCACAAAGAAACGAGCCATATTTGGCATAACGCTACTTGACCGAGTGCGTAATACCGAAATCTATCGTCGATCGATAGTCGACGTCGTCGAGGACAGAGCGATGCGTCTCAAGAGGAGTTGGGCTGGACATCTAGTTAGACGTGGAGATGGCCGATGGAGTAATAACAATAATAATAAATTTATTTGCCATTAAAATACAGATAGGAACCTAGGTGATTCATTATGAGATACTGTACATTATTTACATTTGGTTCTATGTTAAAATCTGTACTCAAGTATTATAACCCTGCCTCTTAAACTAGGTACGCCTGTATCTTAAGAGACAGGTTTATTAAAGCTGTGACTGTGGCCAAGATTAGGCCAAAGAAACCAGTGCCGTCTAAAAGCGCGTTGGGTTGATAATGTCGTCAAAGTACGGGAAACACCAGGATGAAGGACGCACGGAACCGAGAACTATTACAAAAAAAAGGGGAGTTACACCCAGCAGTAGGTGATTCTGGCCTGAAATGATGATGATGAAGTGGTTTTAGTTGAAATAGTACATTATGATACGTGTGACTTAGGTAGTCCATAAATGCTCAGCGTAACTTCACGCCATGCAATACGAGTGTCGTATGCTATTTTGCAGCTCGTTTAACAAAAACATAAATCCACCATTTTTTTTTTTTTTTAAGATTTAATTAAATTAGTAGGTACCTATATTACTGAACTGGAGGGATGTGGACCATTTTAAACATTTTAACAGGGATAAAAGTCTGTAAAAATCAGTTAATCAAATGCAATCACACATAATTACAATCTCAATACACGCCGCAAATCAAACACTCGAAAATATTTTGTAAAAGGTCACCGTCAATGTTAATTATAGGTCCATTTCCAGACATTAATCTGTACTCAAAAATCCCGGGGCTGTGACACTGGGGGGCAGGGGTGAACATTTCATTATTTGTGACCTAGGACGTCTAGTTTTTGAGATATTTGAGAAAGGTCACACTTAACAACCCTACAAGGTTATTTAAGCGCGTGACCAAAATCGGAACTAGGGCGGCCATCTTGTTTTGTCAAAACACAATGATGTTACACCATATTGTGGCGCAAAGATTCGTGTCACGATTTCGCAATAAAACTACAATCGATCTACGATGAACTGTATTGGCCACATTGTCAAGAATCTTCACAGTGAAAAAAAAATATCATCATCTGCCTAGCCTTTTCCCAACTATATTGGGGTCGGCTACCAGTCTTACTGGGTACAGCTGAATACCAGTATTTTACATGGAGCGACTGCCTATCTGACCTCCACAACCCAGTTACTGGGTAACACGATACCCCTTGGTATGACTGGTTGTCAGACTTTCGAGCTTCTGACGACCCGTAACGACTGTCAAAGATCTACAAATGACAGCCGGGACCAACGGCTTAACGTGCTTTCCGAGGCACGGAGGGGTCTTGGTATGTAAAGATGGTCACCCGTCCACGGACCAACCGCGGCAAGCGTAGCTTAACCTGATCGATCGACCCGTGCGGCTGTTGTTACTTAGCTACAAGCCGCTCAGTGAAAAAAAATATGCGGGAAAAAAAAGGTAGATTAATTTCGCACGGTGTAAAAATGGTCACGGAGAAGCGTGATTTAAGTAGTCCGTTTTGCGTGCGGGTCAAAAAATGAAAGTGATAAAGTAGATTAAGAAAAGCACGATGTGTCAAATAATATATCAGGGGTCTATTTAATAAAACTGACAGGCCACAGGTGACAGAAGACTATCCGAAAATTTGGCAAGTTTCTATAAATTTCCTACTTTCTCGACAGCAACGTGCAGGTTGTTTTATACAACCTGCACGTTGCTGTCGAGAAAATATGTAATGGGATGGGAAATATGTATGGGACCTAACGTGGGTATATTAAAGGTACACCTCTGCCTATCGCTTCGGGGAATAAAGGCGTGATGTTATATTATTTTAAATAAAACTTCCCTGTGTACTACGTTTGTAGTTTTGGTCTCAGCAGCTAAAATATACAGAGACTCAGGACTGGTGATGCGGAAGCAAGCGACGTATGTACAGTTGTCCGTGTGAGAAGCAGTTAGTCCTGATGGCGACGCCACAGTCTTCAGTAGCAATTTCGTACGGTCAGCTACGACCTTTTTTTTTTTGGATGGGAAATCATCAAATAACTTCTCCCGCTCTGGGCGGAGCGGAAGGGGGTGTCAGACTCTTACTGACTAAAACCCACCCGTATTCCTTCACGCTGCCTGTGTTGCCAGGGGCCTCGGTGACCCATTAGTACCTTCCCGCGACCCTCCCACTCCGTCCAGAGCAGGAGAAGTTATTTGATGATTTCCCACCCAAAAAGAAAGATGGCCCCACCGAAAATTTGCAACTTTTTCACCATGGAAGTTTGAAAATTGAAAATGACCAATAATGATTGGTGTCAGCACCCTCGAAACCACGAAGACGACCGCCATGACGAAAAAGTCGCAAAAGTTTTTTGTGAAAACTGCTCATTCTCTTACTGACTGTACATTTTTTTCAAAATCTGTGATTGCAGATCTAAATGTTTCAAAAAGTTAAGGTTAAAAATATAAGGTCAAAAATCCACCCTGTTTACGGGTGTAAGCGCGAGGTCACAGACTATTTAGCTTCATGAGGTAATGGGTAATGAGAAGTAGGTACAGATTAAGGATAAGTAAAAATTTTTGGTTTACTAATGATAAGCATAAAATATATTGTCATAATTTACATTGGCATAACAAAATTCAGCATAATGATCATTACAAATAATATTATTAGGCATAAATGTTTTGCCATAATGCTTGTAGCCATAAATACTGCAAGCATAATAATAATGAAGCATAATTTTATAAAGCACAATGTCATAAACGCATAATGATATAAACACATAATGTTCTTTGGAATAAAACTAATAAACCCTAATAAATAACTCCAAACGGTAAGTTGTAGACACTATTTCTCCTTATTGATTATTATTGCTCCAATGTAATGCGTAGGCGTTTCACATGGTGGTAGACTAATTATTTTATTATGTTCCATTTCTGAAGGTAGCACAAACTATTTAGTGATGTTGGTTACTGTTTGCTGCTTACACCTTGTGCTTACAACTAGTTATTTATATAATTGATAGGAAATGGTAACTGAGAGTTACCAACAATAGAGGGGATCTGGCGCTCGGCGGCCGCTGCCGCGGCATGCTCGTCTTCGCACGTAATGGTCACTGTTCTATCCTAACTTTACCCAAATGATTCAACAACAGTAGATGTTGTCATACCAACCACAAACGATTTGTTTTATATTAGTATTAGATGGGTGGTTAGCATTAATTTATTTTTTTATTATACATTCGGTTTATTTGCACGATAGTTAATAAAAACAATTCATTATTATTTAGGCCGTGTTTTATTATACCTTTAAATGAAACAAAATCATTACCCTTCCTATTGGCTTCGCAATAGGTGGGTAAAAATATCATTGACCACAACTGTATTAAATTACCAAGTACCTAAAGATCAATTTAAAATTATTGGCTACATTCACCCAATTATGACTATTTATATTTATGGCTCATGATTATTAGACGAATAAATATTATGCCTTTAAAATTTATGCAACTCCAACTTAAGCCAAAACATATTAGATTACAATGATAGTTATGCTAACCTTTGCATTATGCCAAAGTATTATTATGCAGCAGTATTATTACGCTAATAGCTTATGCGAAAACGTTATGCTAAACTACATTATGCCTTAAAATTTATGCCACCAGGGGTATTACCATAATTTTTAAATCTTGTTATAGTTTGAACTTTAATATCTCCGTAACCAGAAAGTATGGTCCATTAAAAAAAAATACCACATTGACGGGAAGAACAAGTGAGTCTCGGCTTCGTTTTTTAAGCGTCTTTTTACACCCGTTATTATTAGTAGCCATAGTCCTTTGTTTTTGTAGTGCTGACCGGTAGTTGCATAACTTTGGTGTGATAAAGTATAGTTACTGTTACTAATTAAGTACCATGTTAAGGATGTTTTGATGTGTGGTTGGCTTAGCTTCAGGTGTTATCTAAACTAGACCTCATTAGTACATATATCATGAATTATTTATTTCAACAAAGCGATAAGAGGCATCCTTCAGTACCTACCCAATATTATAATTATTTCCTGTGTCAGTGGTTTTCAAATTTTTTAATGTATGATTATGTTAAACGTATCTTCTACCGCATTTTCACTAAAAATTTGGTGAAGTCGTTTAAAAAAATAAAACTATAGGAATGTATCTTGGTATTTGGCATAAACACTTTATAGCAAGTTGTACATATTAGGTAAAAATAAGAATACGCTATGACCTATTATAGACCACTTAAAATTTCTAACCATTGTATTCCGACGCTATGTCAGTTAAAAATAACTTGGCACCATGACGAAACTAACACAATTGAAAATTATTGCGCCATAATTTGGGAACCACTGACTCATAGCCTAATCTCTCCCGATAAAATATTGGAATCACCTATAAATAATTGTTACAATAATTCTATCGCTCATGTGCACCTCAGTCCTCTCAATATGAAGTCTTGGTTAAAATATTTTCTGTTACTATTCTGCCTGAATTTTATTGGTAAGATACTTTTAATTCATTAATTAGTTTTGAGAAGTTTTCTACAATGAATGATTGCACTAAGTTATGCTATCAAATCCTGCATCTTCCGGTCCTTATGACATGACATGTATATGACCATAATAGACATGACATCTTTAATAATTTATATTTAATTGACCATATTTAAAAAAAATCATTTTGACAGCATTTTAGACTTACGCACTTTTACTAAATGTTTGCATGCCTAATTTAAGGTAGATTGTATAAGGATCTCTAATTATATACCATCTGCATTTTTTGTACCTACTTTCTATGCAAATAAATAATTATTCTATTCTATTCTATGTGCAAGTCTTTTTCTTCCATATATCTCCATTTGCCCACTTCCTAGAATTAACTTCCTTCTTAGCTATAATTTAAATGTTTGAAACAATCTGTTCCTCTTTTCTTATTTCCATCCACATTCACACTTACGACTTTCCACATTCCACCGCATCACATGTCCTAATAAGGTACATTTCACGACACTTAATGACTCCTCAGCTTTTGACCTATCGAGGTTCTAATTTGGTATTACGTTTGAGCATTACCTTTAATTTGAGTTATTCTTTATGATTTATTATGCTCGTATTTTCAGAGGGATCGCAGTCATTTAGATGTGACTACACATATAATTCAGCAGCCAAAGGATGGTTCAAACACATTATTGTACCAGCGACTTGGATCGATGCTCGGCTACGATGTGAACTGGAAGGTAAGAACTTTTATATAAGTTATGTGTTATATTGTATAATAATATTAACAGCCGCACGGGTCGATTCATCAGGTTAACCTACGCTTGCCGGGGTAGGTCCATGGATGGGACCATCTTTACATATCAATCAATCAATCGAAATATTTTTGTTTCACATAAACCTACATGGGCACTTATGAAACGTCAGAAGCTAGGTGCACGGTTCCAATTGGTCGTTTCCTATGGAAAAGAGCCGGCAAGAAACTCCACGGTTACTCTTTTAAAAATAATTGGCTTTTACAATGTTTTCAAATTACAGTGTTAATAGGTATGGCAGGACAGTGTAGGTCTGTCGAGAAGTACTTAACAAAAAAAAAGAAAAGAAAAAGGTCTACAAAAGATCTAGTCTATTAAGCCTACAACGTTCTCACATTCACAACGTACACAAGAATCCATGTAAAATAATATTAAAATAATAAAAATAAAAACCTATTTAAACCAAATGACATGTTTGCCATTAAAATAAGTCTGAAATCAAAATTGTAGGTATATAATGTCAAATAATGAAAATATAATGTCAAAAAGTATGTCTAAAACAATAATAATAAACATCGTAATTTGGGAGCAGTTAATAGACATTTACATAGTTATGCCGTTTCTGATGTACCAGGGAAGCCACATGTGCAGAAGCAATTATTGCCAAACTTCCTTGTCTTCAACGTAGTCTTTAATCTTTTAATATGCGTTTTTGATAAGGGCACGTTTGATGTGGGTTTTAAACTTTGCATCGCTAAGTTCTGTAACTGACTTTGGCAACTTGTTATAAAAGGGGATACTGTTGATAACAAATGATTTGCTTGTTTTTGTTAATCTAAATTTGGGTATCACAATTTCATGTTTACTACGTGTATTTATATTATGGAAATCACTTCTTGTTTTGAAAAGACATACGTTTTTGCGAACATACAACATACTTTCTAAGATATAAAGAGAAGGCAGAGTTAGTACATTAATTTCTTTGAATTTGTTTCTAAGGGACTCACGAGGACCCATTCAATAGACTGCGCGGATTGCCCTCTTTTGTAAAATAAAAATTGAATCTACATCAGCTGCCGATAGCCACAGCAGAACGCCATAAGACATTATACTGTGGAAATAAGCAAAGTACCTAGCTATATCAGTCAACTGTCTAATTTTTCTTACTGCATATGCAGCCGAACTTAATCTACCTGAAAGAGCTCTAATGTGAGCTCCCCATTGCAATTTTCTAATCTAGAGTAATTCCTAGAAATATAGTTTCCGTAATAGCATCCAGTATCTTGCCATCAAGTTTTAAATTTAGACTGACGTTGACGTGTAAGACATCTGGATCTTTTTCTATCTATTTAAAAAATAAGAGAAGTGCCGTTAGCGAATAGCATTATATTCGATAAGTTTGCCATCATGTAAGAGAGATCATTAATATAAATTAGAAATAGGAAAGGGCCAAGAATTGAACCTTGAGGTACGCCCATCTTTACTAGAGACCCCGAGGACGTCGCCCCGTTAACGTTTCCTTTTTGTTGCCTGTTTGATAGATAGGACAGAACAAGATCAGCAGCTTGTCCACGAATTCCGTAGTGGTGTAATTTACAGGTCAGTGTATTGTGGTCAACGCAGTCAAACGCTTTTGAGAGGTCACAGAAAATGCTAATGGCGTCCTGGGATTTTTCCCAGCATTCCAAAATGTGACTGATGAGTTTTACTCCTGCGTCAGTCGTCGACCTACCTTTCGTGAAACCAAACTGGCGACTATGTAAAATCCCATTAGAATTGAAATGTGACAGCATCTGGTCTAGCATGATTTTTCATATATTTTACTCATGGCTGGTAGCACTGATATAGGTCTATAATTAGAGGGATCACTCTTACTACCCGATTTGAAAATTGGTACTACTTTACTATGTTTAATTAAATCAGGAAACGTACCGCTGTCTAAACATTGATTAAATATGCCTGTTAGGACAGAGGCTATTTGTGTCAATGATATCTCCAAGAACCTTAATGGAAATCCCCCATAAGTCTTCAGTTTTCTTTATGTTAAGACTTTTAAATGCCTTCTTAATTGTGACAATAGACGTACACGTGACATTAGACATACCGAGACTCCTCCGTGCCTCAGATCGCACGTTGAGCCGTTGGTTCCTCCTGTCATTCGTGAATCTTTGACAGTCGTTACGGGTATACAGAAGCCCGAAAGCCTGACAACCATTCATATACACCTCGGGGTAATACGATATATTACCCAGTTACAGATAGGCAGACGAGCCATGTAAAATCATGGTATTCAGCTAAATTTGAAAAGAAAATTCAGCAGATTTTTTTTATTAAATAAAACCCAAAAAACAGTAGAAAACTGATTTAGGAAAGTAGGTGTCGAAAAAATGTTGAAACGATTTATTGAGTTTTGAAGTTTTACGATGGCAGACTTGCCCCCGGTTTATGACGGTCAGCGATGTGTTATATATTTATTTTTTGTTATCAGGTGCTGTTCTAGCTTCTCCAACCACACGAAGAATGAAAGTTGAAATGACAAAAATCATAAACTCTACTGATAATGAGCAGCTATATGAAATCTTTACTGGGATTCATGCTACTTTCTCTCAAGGAGATTATCATACTGTTGAAGGTTAGTCCATCAGAAAAAAACATAAAACTTATAGTTTTAGAAAAGAGAAAGCATCCTTCTGTTAAATAATAGGTAGTAGATTGGGTCACAAAGCAAAATAATGTAATGAGGGCGAGAACGATTGTTTGAATACAGAGTGAAGCGAAGGATTCTAGAGGAGAATCCTAAGCGTAGCGAGGGATTCAAAGTACGTCACTCGAGGTTAAATAATTTTGGTACCGTGACACACTCTGCTCTTCATCCCCCTCTATGAAAAAATAAATAATAGATGCATTTAGTAGTGACGATTATTTATTTTTACATAAACAAATTACAAATGTATATTAATACCAAATTAAATTTTGTCTTTAATATTTTGACAAAAAGTAATGAAAATACGAATAAGGAGTTCCCGCGTATTTTTTTTTTAACTTGGCTAACCAATGCTGCGTCGGCAGGCTTTTATAATTACCGGCCAGGACTTTATCGAAGCGAATTGCGTTCAAACTACTTCATTAAATAGTGTTCCAAATTCAAAAGTCATTTCATCACTGTCTAAGTTCGCCGGAATAACCCATTTTGCTCGCACTTATCGAGGAACCCTTCGCATCTTTTCGAATAGATGAAATGAAAAAACATTTTTTTTTTAATTACATGAGCATAAATAATTCTTATGAGATTCAACTGGGCCATGTAATTATAAGGAAGCTCATGGTTGCATATTTATTTATGGACTAAATTAAGACTTATACTGATATATTATATTCATTACAGGTACTCCGCTTTCCAAAATTGCTTGCCAAACTTGGGCGCCAAATGAGCCAGATAACAAGGATAATAAAGAAAGTTGCCTCACCTTGAATAGTCAAGGAGACTTAGCAGATCTTTCTTGTGAACAAACTCGACCTTATGTATGTTATCGTTCCATGGACTCTAAAAAAAGAGTAAACGAGTGCGGCACTACTGATCCAGGTAAATATGCTTGAAGAGATCTTTACAATTTGCTAAAATAGGGTTTTAGCCTTAACCTGTTAAGCCCCGCGCGACACCGATTCGGAGTCAAACAATAGAAAATCAATTGTGTCTCATTAACTGTCCTTAACCAATTAAATTATGTACATTCTTATCATCATCATTATTTTTTATTAATTTCCTTCTTATACACGACATAATCTGTATGTCCGTCTAGTAAGGTACCTACTACGGTTAGATGTTGGTTTTAATCAAATGAGTCATTTGATTATTGGAGCAGAAGTTGTGTTTATTATAGTTATAATAAACAAAACTTCCTGCCTAGTTAGACACAGTTATTATTTCCTTTATCCTAGCATTGACATAAATATTCAAAATATTATTTTCAGAATACCGCTTGGATGCAAGAACAAACAGTTGCTACAAGTTTCACACATTGGCAAGAAATTACTCTCGAGCCTTCTTCGCTTGTTCAGCTGAAGGCGGCCATCTTGCTATTATAAACAGTGACATCGAAGCCACAGTACTTAGAGAGCTTTTCGCTAAATATCCTGGCGGAACGATGACGGGAAATTTCTGGAAAGATGTAGCTTTTATCGGAGTGCACGATTGGGGCGAACGTTGGGGATTTAGGACGATTCATGGTAATTATTCACTATGTCATAATTTGAAAATAACAGAATTATTATTTATTGCAACAACAGTGAAATAATTTATAATCATGTACATAATTGGAATAGTAAAATTGCCTAGAATAAAGAGAGATTATTCTGAAATGTTGACCTTAGCAGATTATAGTTATCCATCGTCACGCAATAACAATAAAAAAAAATTTCAGGCGAAACGCTTGCGGAAGCAGGGTACAGCAAATATTCAGGAGGGGAGCCAAACAACTTTCCACCGGGTGAATCCTGTGGTGCAATATACCGCTCGGCTCTAATAGATGACTTGTGGTGTGACCGGCCAACCCCATTTATCTGTGAGAAGAACCCAGATTATCCTGACATTTGTCGTGCAGAAACTGAAGAACAATAGTGAGAAATAGAGAAAATTTATAAAAAAAATGTTTATAAAAATATGTGTATTGTAAAAGAAATGTTTAATAATAAAAATGTGTACCCTTAAATTATTCTCTTATATACTTTTTAATACAACTTTGACGTAGGTGTGCTTGGAGGTACCACAGGGCACCCAGGACCTTTGTTTTTTCAATATTTTTATGTAAATTGAGGGCTGATTTCGGGATGTTATAAATAGTGCAAGTTCATATTTTGTGAACTAGAATAACATTGTTGTGTATTTCTCGTTGATGTTCCTCCTATAAATAAATTAACATTATGTTTTGAGGAAGTTTTCATTTATTAAAAACTGAATAATTGAAAACTGTCGTATCATAAATTTATTTTATTTGAGAATAACATGGTCAACTTGTGATTCAAGTGCTATTTAATCAAACTGAATTTGGTCATTCATTTATTTATAAAATCAGTAACAATAAGGAAAACCCTTCTTTAAATGAATATGTATAAATACATTTACTTCAGCAGCTAATATTATTTCTTGTGTCAGTGCTTTTCAAATAGTCAACATTTAAGTCCTACAACATTTTACCTTTGCCTGAAGAACTTAAAGAGCAGTTTCTTCAAGTCCTGCAAGCAGAGGTGAACTGTTTGAAATTGAAGTGCGGGTGTATCAAGGCTTCATAATCAGCCCAATACAATGTAGGTTTGTACAGACACTTTTAAACGTCAATTTTATTTAAAAAATCAGATGAGGTCCAGTCAGTGCACGCATTCGTCACCAATCGTGTAGAAGGTAACCATATTATACTCATAACTTAAGGCGCTCAACTACGAGTGGTTCTATTGAATATCACTATGGACAATCCGACATAACACTGTATAAACAATGGCCTCAATGTTTTAAAGCAGTTATTTTTGCACTTCTCAATTAACGCTAATGGGTAAAAAAGCCGGACACCCTTAATTTTTTAGTCTTATAACACGACATTTTTTTAAAAAGTAAAACAAGGTCTTTTTGTTATTTACCATAAAATCTTCATAAATTATAATGAAACAAAAATAAAATTGAATGAATCAGTCTTCTTTCTTATTAATCATTCAATAGTAGTTAACAGTAACTACTATCGTAATTTGCAATGGAAAACAAAATAAAACAAAATGGTCATGGTAAAAAAATTAAAAAGCCTAACAAAAGCCGGACAAGCCAGAAAACGTCAAATTTGGCCGCACAAGCAACCAAAAATCTTGACTGTGTCCGGCTTTATCTGGACGCCTGGCAACGCTACCTTTGGATAAGGTTTTACAAATCTAATACTTTTTTTTTTTGGGTGGGAAATCATCAAATAACTTCTCCCGCTCTGGGCGGAGCGGGAGGGTGTGTCAGACTCTTACTGACTAAAACCCACCCGTATTCCTTCCGTGTTTCCTGTGTTGCCAGGGGCCTCGGTAATGTATAGTAAATATTGATATTGAATATAATAATAAGTATTTATATTAATATTAATATTGAATATAATAAATATGATTTGCATGGAAAGTAGGTACAACAAAAAATGCAGATGTTTTATAATTAGGGATCCTTATACATTCTACCTTAAAATAGGCATGCAAAATTTTAGTACAAGTGCATAATAGTCTAAAATAATGCCAATGTGTAATTTTTTATAATATCGTCGATTAAATAAAATAAAGAATTAAATATATCATGATTAATTAGGTAACTATAAAACTTTATCATTTAGAAATTAACAAATGAAGTAATAACATTTATCAATTAATAAGACTGACAATTTATTTTTAAACAGTGGAATGGTGAAATAAAAATATAAATGCAAAAGTCAATAAGACTGCTTGTCTGTTACCTTTTTACGCCTAAATCGCTGAACGGCACAGCTATAAAGGTACCATGACTTAGTTTAGAATATAGAATACATTAGATGCCTATAGTCAACCTCCATGCGAGCGGTGCCGTACGCAAAATCTTGTATTCTATATTGTCTCATAATAATTGGGAAGCACTGACTTAAGGTGTCATGTTTGCCAACATGGTATTTGGAATTGCCTATAAATAATAGTTGAAATAATTGAATCGCCACAATTTGCATTTCTGTCATTTTGTATAGAATATAATAGAATAGAATAGAATATTTATTTGCCAGAAACATGGTATGTTTACACAGGTGTTCTTAAAATTGCAATAGTGCTACATGTCTCATCGTTTTAACGGTATGCAAAATCAATTTAAAATTACATAAAATCAAAGAGATACATTAATTTATCAATTTACATTATTTGTTTATTTTAAAATTTACATTTTATTAATTTAATATTTTAAATATTATTTCCATTATTATATTATACATACATTCATACAAATCATACAACATACTTTTGTGCACTAATTTTACCATGTCATTAAATAAAACAATAAGTTTAACATAGTATCACTTAACTTAAATAATTACTTATGCCTGTATTTTGATACCATATCAAGAGAAAAAAATTTACAGGGACATTATACAAAAAACTCGTGAATTGAGTAAAAACATTCCTGCAACAGCCACTTCCGTAGTGCCGAACAAAATTTTGGGAAGGGTAGTTGGGTAATTGACTTTGGCAAAGCATTATAAATAAGGGGAGCCATGTAGATACAACTCTTTCGGAAGAGTTGCAACTTAGGAACAGGTATCTCGAAATCTAAATGTGCAGCTTTCCTTTTATTTGTATTATCCCTTCGTTTAAATAATGCAAGATTGGATCTCAGAAACTTGGCAACTTCAAATATATATATGCAGGGTACAGTCAAAAGGTTATGTGACTTAAATATAGGCCTACACGAATCAGACCATTCGATATTAAAAATCGCGCGGATACACTTTTTTTGAGCAATGAAAATGCGATCTATTTCTGAGGAGTTTCCCCACACAACTATGCCGTAGCGAATAACTGAACAGACATAGGCATGATACACCATTATGGAGGTTTCTCTCGACGTTACATTTTTTACCTTTCTGAGTGCAAATACAAATTGATTGATTTTCTTGCAGAGTATCTCGATATGATTCTTCCATGTTAAGTGCTCATCAAGTGTTATCCCTAGAAACCTTGTGTTATGTGCCTGCATTACGCTAATATTATTGTACGCGATATGAAAATGGACAGGTTTACTTTTCCATGTTTTAAAGTGGAGTACGTTCGTTTTAGCAATATTTAATTTTAGTTTGTTAAAATCTAACCATTTTATTATATCATTCAATGTTTGATTAATTTCATTGTCATAGTCTTGGTGATCCTTACATTGAATAATAATTGTGGTGTCATCAGCAATTAGAACACACTGATGTTTTATTGATTTTGTTAAGTCGTTTATATAGAGAAGGAACAATAACGGCCCCAGAATGCTTCCCTGAGGGACACCGCAATGGTTAATTCTTGGTTCCGATTCAAAATTATCCATACTATTTGCCATATGGTTCAACTTTGCTATTCTTGTTATTTGCTTCCGGTCACGTAGATACGACTGAAACCATTTTATAGCTGGATCCCTTATTCCGTATCTTTCCATTTTGTCCAATAGCCTCACATGGTCAACGAGGTCAAACGCCTTGCTTAAATCTAAAAATAGTGCACAGGAAGGGATTCTTTTATTGATATTATTCATGATATGTTTTATTAACGTATAAATTGCTAAGGTAGTGGATTTATTTTGTCTAAATCCATATTGTTGACTAACTATAATGTTGTATTTATCTAGGAACCCTATTAACCGCCTGTACATTACTTTTTCAAATATCTTTGAAAGTATGGGAGTTAGTGCTATAGGTCTATAGTTGTCAACATTAGATTGGGAGTCCTTTTTATGTAGTGGCTTCATTATGGAAAGTTTCAATCGGTCAGGAAAAGATCCATGTTCCAAGGATAGGTTAATAATGTATGCTAAAGGCGACAATATATATTTTGAAATACTTTTAAGAAGTTCAGTTATGATATTATCATAACCTGCTGATTTAGTATTTCTTAAGCACTTTGTTATACTTTCAATTTCGGAAGCATTTGTAGGTTCTAAAAATATACTATTATCATGAATTTCTACGTTGTACCTGTCAATATTATCATTATTAAAATTAGAGGAATTATTAATGGCAATGTCAATGAAGTGATTATTGAATTTATTAGCGATGTCAGATCCGGAGGTTAGTGTTATACAATTATCTTCGATTTTACTTATGCAATCCTTAAAGGGCTCGGTGCCCATATTGCACTTTACATATCCCATGTAGCTTTGATTTTGTTTCGCGAATAAGTAATATGCTTTTGGTTACATAGGGATTGCAGGTTATTCATACAACTTCTTAATAATTTAGAATATGTTTTAAATTTGTTCTTATTTTCATTATTTCTATTCAAATAGTATTGATGTCTTAATGATCTCTTAGTGCTGCAGCTTTTTTAAATACCTTTTGCTATCCATTTTTGTTTATTTATGTTATATTTTCTTTTAATTTGTATACATGGAAAGCAAAGATTATAGATCAATGTTAAAAGGTCATAAAATCCATCAAAGGCTGCATTTGCATCTGAAATATCATAAATTTCTCCAAAACTTAAACAACTTATGTATTTAATGAACCTACCAACATTAATTTTATTTAAATCATTAATAGCTATAAAAAAGAAATCCGTTTTGTTGTTAATATGTTGATCAATTGTAAGGATTTGAGCTGTATCATGTATCATGATCAGACAGATTGTGTTACTATTCTGCCTGAATTCCATTGGTAAGCTGTTTGAATCATACCGTTTGCTTTTAATTACTGTTTGATCAGAATGCTGTGTGTTAATATCTGTAGGTAAGCCGTACATTTTGACCAAGATAAAAGGGTTGTAGTGTTGGGGGCTTGGCTCTACGTTAGATCTGATAACTTTTAAACAGTAAAAGCGTGCTGTAGCGGTTCTTTCAGAGTCAGACATGGAATCGTTGTAAAACCACAGACGGTTTTACAACGATTCCATGTCTGATCATGGTTTGGTCTGGTCATGTCTTTATGTTCGTCCATATTAACAATTATTGAACTGTTGTCTGAATCGTCGGCTTCTTTTAGGGCATTTAGGTGAATGCGAGATATCGCATCTGCGTTTACGGTTTTGGTGTGGCAAGTTATTGCCCCTTACATTTTTTTGATTGTGGACGGTTTATAAGGTGTCTGTAGTCTGTCTTAGGCTTATATTGCAGCCGCGGATAGTGTGTGTCGCGGCATTTAGAGAATCCTGCGGCTAGTGACAGCGAATGATGGCTGTCAGACGTCATATTGCACTGCCGCCGATCGGAAGCATTTCGTCTCACCGCAAACCACGTTTTTTCAATCTCAATTCATCGCGCCCGTAAAACCGCAAACTTTATTACGTTATCCCGTAATCCTTGGGGATATACTGTGTTAAGTTTTCAAAATTAAAAATAATAACCCGCGTCCGATTAAATACAAAATATAGACTTTCAAGTGAGCAGTGTACGGGCAAGCAAGGTGGCCACCTGTCCAAAAGGATTCTTCAAGACTTTCGCCAGGAGAAGCACAGGTACCGCTTTGCATGATTTGCTGGAGTTAGGCTACAAACGCCACCTGACCGTCACCAATTCCTCTTTGAAAGTTTGCTCAAAAAAGGCAAATTGAATTATTATGCATTCCACATAATAATTTTTCTGTCGTCCTCGACCCGCAAGGATACACGGCTATTTACACGCCTGTCCCTCCATACTTATGGTCCATTCGAGCCTGGATAGGTATCAGTTAAACAAGTACAAGTCATTGCAAGTACTTACGATAATTTACAGCAATTAATATTAGATAGTGCCTTATAATGGCAACTCAAAAACAAGAAACTAAATTAGCTCAGCTTATTGCTAAAAAAGAAGTAATTTTTGAGCGAGTTAATCGCTTGTATAATTCTTCCAAAAGTATATCTAATTATGATTCACGCTCGAACGAGTTATTCCTAGCGCAGTCTGAATCTATTGGTGAATCTTGCAGCAAGTTTGAAACAATTATCGACCAGATTAATGAGTCGCGGTTTGAAATTGATGACACACCACCAGATTATACGAGTCTATGTTCTATTGAAGACTTATATTCCAGTATTAAATACAAACGTAATCTCATACTTTCAAACAATAAAACATTAACATCAGATCAGAAGAGAGGTAGTGGCATAAAATTACCACCAATCGAATTACCATCATTTGACGGTAGAACTGAAAACTGGCCCATTTTTTATGAAATGTTCCGTACTAATGTTCATTTAAATACTGATCTGACGGATTCGCAGCGTGTGCAGTATTTAATAAGTAAATTAACTCATGATGCCTTAAAACTAACTGCAGGCATTGTTCCCACAGGAGATACATACAGTGTTATGTGGAACAGTCTTGTCAAAAGGTATCAAGATAAACGTAGTTTAGGTATTCATTATCTCAATAATATACTGGACATTAAAGCATGCGCCGGCAATGCTGCTAGTCTGAATGCATTTGTAGAACGATATTCAGCGTCTGTCGCTGCATTGAAGCAGTTAGACATTCCAGACTTATTCGATTTCGCAATATTACACTGTGGTTTAAGAAAGGTTGACGCACAAACTGTTCAACAATTTGAAAGCCGTGTGAGTGGGAAAGAATTACCTTCCTATACGGAGTTTATATCATTTTTGCAAGACCATGTTAAGGTACTCCAGCGCTCACACGTTAATAATCCACAGACGGAACCACGTGCTAAGTCTAGTTTAGCTCACAATCGAATAAATAATACGCAAAGTACCGCCAAGTCGTTCGTGTCATGCAAACCAGTTCCGAATAACCGCTGCCCGCTGTGTGAAGGCGATAACGTCGATCATCGACTGTTTGATTGTCCACAATTTAAAAATATGAATTCTCCGCAAGCTCGTTTCGAATTTATTAAAAAGAAACGCGGCTGTGTTAATTGTTTAAGTATATCCCACTCTTTGATTAAATGCAAGTCACGGAGCGTTTGTAAAATTTGTAAAAAAACACATCATTCCTTGTTACATTTCTCCGAAGTAAAAGATGATTCGCCGCGCGAGCCTGCCGCTACGTCTGTCTCGCTTAGTGCCGCCGCTAAAACATGTTTACCGACAGAGACAACTATTTTGTTAGCTACCGCGCAGATATACGTATATGATAGTAGCGGCCGAGATAAGCTTGTTGTCAGGTGTTTAATAGACAATGGATCGCAAAATAATTTAATTACGGTGGACTGTTGTAAACGTTTGAACTTACCCATAATTAAATTACGCAATTCGTCTTTACAAGGTGTTGGTACGACCTCACGACCTGTACACGTCTTTATTTATCTCAATATAGAATCTCGGATTAATCCTCACAATAAGTATTATATACACGCATTAGTTGTTGATTGCATTACAGATAGACTTCCCGCTAGTTTTATCAGATTAAATGACGATATGTCATATTTAAATAATTTACCGCTTGCTGACTCAACCTGGAATGTACCTGGTGGAATCGATGTTGTGCTTGGAGCACAGCTGTTCCCTTTTATTTATTTAGGTGATAGGGTTGACTCAGGCACCCGCGCACCCCCAGCTATACTGACTAGTTTCGGATATGTACTGATGGGTGATATTGATTGTCATAGTAGTGACGTAACACACATGATATCTTCGTTTACCGCGCTTGCTAGCATTGACGTCGAGTCAAGTTTGCAGAAGTTTTTTGAGCTAGAGGAAATTCCGTCTCAGCGTTTTATTAGTCCGGACGAATTAGAGTGTGAAAATAATTTTAATTCTTCAGTTTTATTTAAAGACGGTAGATATTTTGTTGATTTACCTTTCGCGCGCAGTCCCTCCGAATTAGGCAATTCACGCGGTGTCGCTCATCGGCGGCTACTTGCGCTCGAGCGTAAATTCACGTGCCTGCCAACCCTACGCGAGAATTACAATAAAACTATCACCGATTATATAACTCAGGGGTATTTATCGGAGGTACCCGACTCTGAATTAACAGAAGAGGGTTACCACATACCGCATCACGCCGTTATTAGACCGGACAAAGACAGCATTCGAGTGGTTTTGGACGCTAGTGCCAAAACACACTCGGGGTTGTCACTCAATGACATTCTGCATGTCGGACCTAATTTACAGGCCGACTTGTTTTTATTATTACTCGATTTTCGTACCCTCCCTGTCGCAATGATAGCGGATATAAAACAAATGTTCCTACGGATCGGTGTAAATGAGCACCACCGCAAATATTTACGAATTTTATATCGATTCAACAAAAATGAACCTATACGTACTTTTCACTTTAACTTTATTTAGCGATGCGCACAATACGCAATTTAGCGTGTGAGCATGGCGACCGCTATCCTGAGGCTTCTAAATTAGTAGAAACTCAGTTTTTTATGGACGATTATGTCTATTCTGTTCCTGATGAACAGATTGCTATACAATTATCCCGCGATTTAATTGAGTTATTTAAGTTAGGATCCTTTGACCTGGTCAAATGTAGGGTAAGGTATCGCGTTACGCGTCACGTTAAGATCGGCTCCGTAATAATTTACCAAATAAAAATATAAACAATCGACTTATTAACTTTTAAAGTGATAAACATGGTCCTAAAGTTCCAAAGTACTAGTGAAAGTGTTATCCAATGTTAAATCTTTCAAATAAGATCCCGGAACTCAAATAAAAAACATGGACACGAACCAGTGATAAAACGACTTTACTTCTAAGTTTCTAGCAAATAAACATCATTTCAAGTGCAGTAATCGAAAGTAAATCCATCCTAAATCAGTGCGCTGGGTGCAAGCAAAATAACAATAACAAAAGTGTTGTGAAGCGTGTGCAAAAATGTGGAAAAAATTTTTTACTAATGAGTGAACTTAACGACTTTATTTGATTCAAAATTTGCGTAATCAGAACAAGATCCAAAAATTTGACGCTAAAGTAAACAGTAGTCGTGGCCGCTAATAAATGTGTTCGCTTCAGCTACAACGAGACGCAAGTTCGAATCTCACGTGATAATTCAACTTTTTGTATTTTTTAAAGATCATTTTATTACTTTGGTTTTCTTCAAACAAGGAAGTCTGGCAAATATGGATTCCGAAAATGTAACTGTACGAAAAAATAAGACAACAATTAACTCACTTAATTCGTCATTCGAATCCACAAATTCTGACTTTCTTTCAAAAAGTTTACCGCAAGTGTCTACTGGCTTAAGTTACGAAGAGGTTGAAAAACTAAATGAAGAAGTTAATCAGCTGAGAATGCAGTTACATGCTGCTAATAATGAAATAGACAACTTAGTCATGGAAAACAGCACTTTGAAGAAACAAACGGTTGAACAACAACATGTCATAACCCATTTAAAAAACTTATGTAGCGAACCAACAAATAGTATCACAAAATACTCCAATTCTAAAAAAAGGAATAGTAAGGTACAGAATCTAGATTACAAAAAGAAACTTGATATGAGTTTAATTGATCTAGAGAGCAAATTGTGCGAAGAAAGTGTAACAGATGGCGCTGACGGCCGAGTAGTGATGAGCCGGTCGCCTCAAGAGAGTAACACAGATTTGAAGAAGTACGATCAAAACGAGCTAGATGGCGCAGAAACAGAACAGAATCTAGATTTAATAGACGAAAAGAAACTTGATAAGAGTTTAATCGATCTAGAGAGCAAATTGTGCGAAGAAAGTGTAACAGATGGCGCTGACGGTCGAGTGATGATGAGCCGGTCGCCCCAACAGAGTAACACAGATTTGAAGAAGTACGATCAAAACAAGCTAGATGGCGCGTTGCTAAATCTTCATGAAGTGCATTTAAACAATAATCAAGTACTGACTAAATGCGCCAGAATCGAATCAAATTCTCAGTTAATTATATTTGGAGGACAACAATTTACAGGACTGGCTACACTACTTATACAATCTAGAAACAATACTAAGTACAAGAATTACCATATTTCTTCCAATACGAAACCATACGCCACCACAGAAGAGATTCTCAAGCCTATCTACCAACTGGAAGATTTGGAAGATAATTATCTAGTTATATGTGTAGGGGAAACTGATACCAACCCCAATAAAATACTATTAGAATTAGGATCGTTGCTAAAATCCTTTCAAAAACTTAACGTGCTTGTATTTAGTGTTTTGCAAAACAAATATTTGAATTGTAGTTTGTTAAATAACAACTTAAAAATGCTATGTAACAACTTTAAAAATTGTTCATTTGTGAATATAAAAGGTAATTACCAGTACAAGAAGGACTACTATTTGTCAGAGGTATGTAAAAAAATTAACTTTATCATTGACTCGAATTATTATGAGAGGACATTTTTATGTTTTAAAAATATTAAGTTATTAATTAATACATCGAAGGCTAAAACAGAATGCACAACTTTTCCCAAGAAAGGCACTATTCCATTCTACTTTCAACGTAATAAGAATACGCATTCAAGCGATAATGGTCAAAATATTAACTCGAATACTGCCTCTATGAGTAAGCAGGTAATGGTAAACACCGACACCCACAAGAAGGGAACCATTCCATATTATTTTAAAAAAATTACACCGTGTTTAACAATGCAATCCGACAAAAAGTTACCTTTGCCAACACAGAAATGTTTTCGTCCCTAAATCAGATTTTAATTTTAGAATATTTCATCAGAATATTGCCGGCGCTATAAACAAATCGGAAGAATTAGCATTTGCAATCCACGAGCTATCGCAACAAGGGCCGAAAATAAACGTAGTGTGTCTGACTGAAACTTTTATTAAAAAAGGTACAGAGATGCTTTTAAAAATTCCTGGGTACCAATTAGTTGCATCATACTCACGTGACAATAAACGAGGAGGGGTATGCATACTGCTTAATAATAATATGAAATATAAAAAAAATAACTAATATTAGCGACTTGACATGTAATTTCAATTTTGAATGTTGTGGCGTAGAAATAGATAATATTATTATTGTTTGTTTATATAGAACTCCAAATAGTAATCCTCAAATATTTCTCGGAAATCTAGAACAGTTGCTAATAAGATTAACGAGAAAGCATAAAAAAAATATTTTATGCGGGGATTGGAACTTGGACATTTTAAAGCCAAACAAAAGCTGTGAAAACTTGAAAAGCATTTTGAAAAATTTTAATATCGAATTGCATATTAAAACGCCCACAAGACAGATGTCGTGCTTAGATCAGATAGCAAGCAACGTCAAGCAAGCTAAACCGGAGGTGCATCATCTTGCCTTGTCCGATCATGAAACGGGACAGTCGCTTTCGATGAGGACTATTAAAACGTACGAAATATGCACTTGGTTTGAGGAGGTCAGAGATTTTAGTCAGGAAAAAATGGACAAGTTCTATAGTTGCATGTCATCTCTCACTTTTTCAAGCGTATACGAAAAACATGGTTTTCAGGAAGCGTTTGGGGAATTTCACGGTCTTATAAAATTATTTTTTGACTTGTGCTTTCCAATATATTAAAAAAAAATCTCATAGAGAAAACCACAAATGGTTGACAAAAGGCATAAGAAAACCGTGCGTAAAAAAAAGGATTCTTTATCTTAATCAACAATACAATAAAACTAAGCGGCAAAAACTAAACACAACATATAAATCGTATAGTGACATTCTCAAAAAGTGTATATATAAATCTAGACAGCTACAAAGTAAGAAGTATATTGCCAATAATAAAAATAAGTGTAAAGCCACATGGGCGGTGATTAATGAAAATATTGATGATTTAAACGCTAAAACCCGAATTGACGTAATAACTAAAGATGACCGGAAAATTCTAGACCCTAAGGAAATAAGTGACACATTTAATCAATTCTACATACAAACGACCAATAATTCTAATTTTAAATACAATGTTGACGAGATAAACAAGACTATCGATGGTAATAATGACCACACAATATTTCTCAAACCTACTGATGCTACGGAGGTATTTAGAATAATACAAAATCTTAAAAACACAACTGCAGTAGGACTGGATGATATAACAACAAAGGTAATTAAATTAGGCGCTTCATGCATTTGCCAACCATTAAGTTATTTAATAAACTTTTCTTTTGAAGAAGGTGCATTCCCAGAGATTTTAAAAAAATCAATAGTAAAGCCACTTTTAAAAAAAGGTAATGCATCTGACATGAAGAACTATAGGCCAGTGACTCTGATACCAATCATGTCAAAAATCTTGGAGAAAATCATGCTGAGAAGGCTCCAAGAATTTGCGATTGGTCATCGTATACTTAAAGACGAACAATTTGGGTTTAGGAAAAACAGTACCACGTCTTTGGCTTGTTTCAATTTGATGAAGAATGTCACCCAGGCGATAAATGACGGCTTACCAGTAGCGGCAATCCTCTTGGATATGAGCAAGGCGTTCGATTTTGTAGATCACGAACTGCTCTTACACAAATTAGAAAAATACGGAATAAGAGGAAAAGCGAACGACTGGTTAAGAAACTACCTAAAAAACCGACAACAATGTGTAGAAATCTCGAGAATACATAATGGAAAAAAAGTGTCATTTAGAAGCGACTATCAGGAAAATAATTTCGGAGTGCCGCAGGGCAGTGTATTGGGGCCTTTTTTATTCCTTCTCTATATCAATGACCTCCCAAATATCACTCGCCATACAGTCATTTTATTTGCTGATGACACGACCCTTGTCGTGAAGTGTGATAGAGTCGATATCTACGAGTATGAGATTAATGAAGCCATCAAAAATATAATACACTGGTTGAACTCCAATAACCTACAAATTAATATGGAGAAAACGAAAATGATGCAATTTCAAACATACAGGAGAAACCCATTAACGCTGACTGTTAAATATAATGACACTACAATAGAACAAGTAGTAAGTGCTGCATTTCTGGGCATACAATTGGATCAAAATTGCGATTGGAAAAAGCATGTCGAATATGTTTGTGACAAACTGGACAGATTTATTTATGCACTAAGAAGATTAAGAGCCACAGTCTCAACTGAAGCGGCTCTTTGTGCATATCACGGATACGTTTCCTCCGTACTCTCATACGGTCTCTTGTTGTGGGGTAATTCGGTGGATGTCAATAAAGCGTTTATGTTACAAAAAAAATGTGTGCGTGCAATCTGTGGAGCTGGGTACATGGATAGCTGTAAGCCACTGTTTAGAAAGTACAACATTTTACCGTTAGCATGCATGTATATTAAAGAATTGTGCCTATTAGTACGACAACATCCTGAAAATTTTATTAAGCATAGAGATGTAACCAAAAGGAATGTTGCCTCTAGAGATAAACATAGGCTCTGCTTGCCACAATGCAAGCTCGATATATATAAAAGAAATTCGTTTATAATGGCTATTAAGATATACAATAAATTACCAAACGCCTTTAAAGAACTACCTTTGCTTATGTTTAAAAAAAAGCTGATTCAGTGGCTTCAAGAAAAATGTTTTTACACTGTTAATGAATTTGTGTCACATGTCGAAGAAAGAAAGTAATGTCATTATACTTGGTTTATTTAAATTTTATTTGTTTTTAATTTGACATTTACTTACTATTATTATTTTTATTTTTGACATTTTAACAATATTCATGGACATTATCATTTCAATTAATATATACAATCTGACACTTTATAAAGATCATATTGGTAACTGATGTAATGATATGACATTTTTAAATTATATAATGTACCTATTGTGAAATTAAATATTTGCAATTAATTTATTTAATCTGACTGTTTGTAACGATTATATGAAATGAAATGAAATGAAATGAAATGAAATGAAATGAAATGAAATGAAATGAAATGAAATTGTTTATTCTGTAAATAGGATATGACAATCACTTTTACACGTCATATTAAAAAATAAGCTAGATGGAGTCGACATTTCCTATCTGACTACCCCTGAGAAGAAATGGCGAAACAAACTCAAGGGTCAAAGTCTCTTTTAAAGTCCAGACATAATCTTGGTCAGATCATGTGAGGACCATGTAGATCTATGTCTGAAATGGTCTTTTGAGGAAAGAACCACACAAATTTGAGTGGACCTGTCCAGTCAGTGCAAGCATTTGTCAGTAATCGTGTAGCTCAACTCAAAACTTAAGGAGCTCAACGACTCGACGAACAATACCAAAGAAAGGACAATTGGGTTGGCCGCATAAAGAACTCAAAATGACAGACCATCATTAAAACTAAAAGAAAAAAAAACAACAAGAAATAAATAAAAATGACCCACATAGTGCTCACATTCACAATAATTAAAGTAATACTCGTATAATACTTTTTAAGGTACATAAATATTCACGTAATTTTGCTTATAATATTCATCAATGTCAATATGTACATATAGTTGTATATAATGATGATTTTGCATAATTTAAACTTCAAATTTTATGGTTTTAGCACAAAGCTTATCAGAGCGAGCAGCTCAATCCCAAGCTTTTTTGTCTTCTAAATAATCTGAAATTTTATAGTACCCTTTTTTACAAAGTTTGGTTTTAATACAGCTTTTAAATCGTTTAATGGGTAAATTTCGAATAGCAATAGGAAGTTTGTTGTAAAAGCGTATACATTGACCCATGAACGAGTTGCCTACTCTGTGGAGGCGAGTGTGAAGTACAGCAAGATTATGTTTATTCCTGGTATTTAAACTGTGGATATCGGACATTTTCTTAAAATTTGATATATTTTTGTGTACATACATAAGATTATCAAATATATATTGAGAGGCTATAGTCAGAATATCTATTTCTTTGAATTTTTCTCGAAGGTAATCTCTTGGACCTAGGTTGTAAATGGCTCGAACAGCCCTTTTTTGCAAAACAAAGACGGTATTAATGTCCGCACAGGTTCCCCAGAGAAGAATCCCATATGACATAAGACTATGAAAATAACTAAAATAAACAATTCTGACCGTATCTACATCGGTTATCTGTCGAATTTTTTTAACAGCATAGGCGGCCGAACTTAGCCTTCCTGACAATTTTTCTATGTGTGGGCGCCATTGTAATTTAGCGTCAATAGTTATTCCAAGAAAAACTGTCGACTCAACAGGGTCCAACTCTATTCCATTAAGTTGAACATTGGTAGTTAGCTGCCTGACATTTGGCGTTGAAAATTTAATAAGTTTAGTCTTTTTTTCGTTCAGGAGAAGATTATTTACATTAAACCAATGGACAACTTTAGAGAGTGCATCGTTAACATGTTCAAAGTTGACCAGCAGTCATTTAATTTTAAAAATGAGGGAAGTGTCATCTGCGAACAATACAATCTTGTGATTATCCCTTATGTGATAAGGTAAGTCATTTATATAGATTAGAAACAAGAATGGACCTAGAATTGAACCCTGCGGAACGCCCATAGTGACCGCAGATCCTGCAGATCTCTTGCCATTTATATCAACCCTCTGAATTCTATTATTAAGATAGGAAGTCAGAAGGTCGAGAGCCCTGTCCCTCATACCATAGTGGTGCAGTTTCCTGATGAGAGTATCATGATGGACGCAATCGAAGGCCTTAGACAAGTCGCAAAAAATGCCAAGAGCATCCTGCGACTACTCCCAAGCCTCGAAAATGCTCTTCAGCAATTCCACGCCCGCGTCTGTAGTTGAACGACCCTTCGTAAAACCAAACTGTTTCAGATGAAATAAATTACATGAATTGAAATGTCCTAACATTTGTTTTAAAATTATTTTTTCAAAGATTTTGCTCAATGTAGGTAATATCGAAATAGGCCGAAAATTCGTGGGATCAGTTGTGCTGCCAGATTTGAACAGTGGAATCACTTTGCTAAGTTTCATCAGATCAGGAAATATACCAGATGCAATACAAGAGTTAAAAACAATTGCTAAAAAGGGTGTAATAACATCAATTATTGAAGACATTGTATTTACTGATAATCCCCAAAGATCAGTAGTTTTTTTTACATCAAGTTCTTTAAAAGATTCCAAAATGTCTTTAGGGCTAACAACTGTGAATTTAAAGTGTTTATCACATTCTGGTACACATTCTTTTAGTATTGAGTAAGCAGAAGTGGAGGACGACGATGACAGAGTTTTGGTTGTTAAAAAGGGAATATTAGTGAAGAAGTTTTCAAACTCTGTTGCCACCTCCACGTCTGCCCTAATATCTGCATCATCGATTTTTAGATGGAAGTCACGATTCCGTACTGTCGTTCTTCCCGTTTCAGAATTAATAATATTCCAAGTTGTTTTAATTTTATTTCCAGAAGATTTTATTTTATTTTTAATGTGTATGGCTTTTGCTGAGGAACAGGCTCTTTTAAAAGTTTTAGAATAATTCTTAACAAATTCTTTAAAAGTTTCATCATGGTTAAATGTTTTTTCATGATACAGTTCATATAACCTCAACCTACTTTTGTAAATACCTGGTGTTGCCCAGTCACTAAATATAACGCGATCATAAACAGGCAATGTTTTTGAGGTGAATACCTTCCTAAATTCACAATTGATGAGGTTAAATAGTAAAGTATATGCTTGGTCCGGGTCAGTGTGATAAGGCAAACCCGGTAGTTTTTCCATTAAATTATTTTTAAATTGTTCTAAGCGACTTTTGTTAACAGGAACAAAACTCATAAGTTTTCTTTGAACTCTGATTATTTTTTGAGGGAAAGTGACCAACTGGCCACAGTGATCAGAGTCCAACTCATTTACAATTGAATGGCTAGAAGGTCTTAAATTTGTAAAAATATTGTCAATACAGATAGCGCTAGTGGCAGTTATTCTAGTTGGCTCAAAGAATGTATTGTACAAATTATAGGATTTTAATAAAGTTATAAATTTATTTACTGCAGCAGATTTTTCCAATATATTAATGTTGAAATCTCCACAGACAACAAGTGTTTTATTACTGTTACAAGTCTTTAATAATACTTCTTCCATATATTTCTCGAAAATATCATATGAAGCACATGGGGGCCTGTACACGCTCATTACAATGAACTGCTCAAGCTCAATGCAAGCTATTTCAATAACTCGCTCAACAGAGAGGCTCACAATATCCTTACGTTCTTTAAATTTCGTATTGTTACGAACAATTATTAGAGAGCCACCACGTATCATGTTAACTCTGCTGAACGAGCTGGCAACCTGGTGATTGTTAAAGCTGAACATGAACTGGTGGACTTTTAACCAATGTTCAGTTACACATAGAATATCAATATAATTACAATTCATGAACAGCTCCAGTTCCAATTCCTTACCTATCACACCCTGTATATTTTGATGAACGATTTTTAGAGTATTATTATTACATTTATTTAGGTTACTGCAATTTGATGGGTGTGATATTAAAGAACTTTGTGTAACATTAAGATGATTTAAACCTTTATTTAAATTATCTTCATTTGTTAAGCAAGAGGTTTCCTCTATTGTCCTAAAAAATAAATAGTAATAAAGTAATAAATAGTAATAAATAGTAATAAATAGTGATAACTGAAGGAATATTTTGACATTTTTAGTAATTTAATGTATTCTGAAATTAAATATTTGCACACCACATGTAATGGTAGAATGTAAACGGGCCACATTTATAATAACATCATACTACTTTGTACACCTACATTTTGGCAAATAAAGTTTTATTATTATTATTATTATTATTAATGGGCTACTAACTCACCCGCTTTGTTGGAGATTCTCCCAGAGTCTCACCGCTTACCAGTTAATTTTTCTGGCATGGATAATGATAAACATAATTTCAAAATCCTTGGATTAACCTGGGAACCCGCTGATGATTATTTTTCTTTGACAACAGTCGCTGTAGATGATAAATGCACTAAGCGTGCGATTCTATCGCTAGTTGCCCGCTTGTTCGACGTACTTCGCCTCGTAGCACCCGTCGTGTTGTACGCGAAAATCCAAATTAAGGAACTTTGGTTAGCTAAAATAGGTTGGGATGAGGTTCCTCCGGACTCCATCACCAATCGGTTTTCCGTTTTTTTGCGCGATTTCCCCTCACTCTCTTCTCTAAAGGTTCCTCGCCACATTGGCGTCCTTAGAGAAGCTGTAGTGAATATCGTAGCCTTTTGCGACGCCAGCTTTAGTGGTTACGGTTGTTGTATTTATTTACACATAACTGACTCTAAAGGCAATATCAGCGTTCGGCTTTTATGTGCAAAGTCCAAAGTTTCCCCCGCTAAAATAACAACGCTAGCTCGATTAGAACTTGTCGCCGCTTTACTTCTGTCTCAGCTTGTTCGCGTGGTCAAAGATAAGCTTTCCGCTCGTGTACCTATTGCAGGTGTCTACGCTTTCTCGGACTCCACCATAGCTCTTTCGTGGATCCACTCATCTCCCCATAGATGGTCTATTTTTGTCAGTAATCGCATTGCTAAAATACAGGAAAACCTACCTGCCGCTAGTTTTAATCACGTGTCCGGAAAGGAGAATCCTAGCGATTGTCTCTCCCGCGGCATGCTGCCATCTGATTTAATTGAACACTCGTTATGGTGGAACGGTCCTACTTGGCTCCATCGACCCATTAGCGAGTGCCTTTTAAATTCTCGACCGCTTAGTGTTCTCTCATCAGATCCGCATCCGGGCGTGCTCACGCCTGCGCATTTTCTAATGTCCAGTCCACTTAAGCATTTGCCTTCTTCTGAATTGACAGAAGAAAACATAAATTTAACAAACCGCAAAAGGCTTTTGGATCAGCTTGTGTTATCCTACTGGAACAAATGGCGAGTTGAGTACTTGCACACGTTGCAAGTTCGCCAGAAATGGTGCACTCCCGATCGCCCTATAGAGATCGGTACTGTCGTTCTCTTGGGTCAAGATAACGTACCACCATTGACTTGGCCATTGGGCATCATAGTGGAAGTTTTTCCGGGATCGGATGGTGTAATTCGAGTAGCTTCAGTAAAAACCGCGTCAGGTACATATAAACGTCCTGTCACCAAGTTATATCCTTTGCCAACCCAATAGAACTATATTATTTCGTAGTTTAATTTAGTTTATAATTTACAATAGTATATTTTCTCAATGGTACGCAATTACATAGTTATAATTTAGCTTAGTAATTCAACTTTGTCTTAATTTAATCAAACTGCAATTTCATTCTTTGGAATCTGATAATTAATTTCGAACGCCGTTTCCTAGTAATGGTGTTTTGAACTGCTGCTTGGGATTCTCTTGATGCTTTCAGACTGCCAGATATATAAACATCATCTCATCCTCCCAACCGCACCAGCTTTTCAGCGTATAGATTATCATCTTTGAAACCTTTCAAGGCGGGGAGTATGGTGTGGCAAGTTATTGCCCCTTACATTTTTTTGATTGTGGACGGTTTATAAGGTGTCTGTAGTCTGTCTTAGGCTTATATTGCAGCCGCGGATAGTGTGTGTCGCGGCATTTAGAGAATCCTGCGGCTAGTGACAGCGAATGATGGCTGTCAGACGTCATAGTGCACCGGGCCGAACGGAAGCATTTCGTCTCACCGCAAACCACGTTTTTTCAATCTCAATTCATCGCGCCCGCAAAAACCGCAAACTTTATTACGTTATCCCGTAATCCTTGGGGATATACTGTGTTAAGTTTTCAAAATTAAAAATAATAACCCGCGTCCGATTAAATCCAAAATATAGACTTTCAAGTGAGCAGTGTACGGGCAAGCAAGGTGGCCACCTGTCCAGAAGGATTCTTCAAGACTTTCGCCAGGAGAAGCACAGGTACCACTTTGCATTATTTGCTGGAGTTAGGCTACAGACGCCATCTGACCGTCACCAATTCCTCTTTGAATGTTTGCTCAAAAAAAAGGCAAATTGAATTATTATGCATTCCAGATAATAATTTTTCTGTCGTCCTCGACCCGCAAGGATACACGGCTATTTACACGCCTGTCCCTCCAGGTTTATTTACCGTTTTTATATATAACGTTAAAATCGTGAAATAGATTATAGAAATGTTGACGCCGTTTATCTTTGAAGTCTTGTCCTTAAACGATAAATCAGCATTAAGTCGAGACATAAGGTCCATTCCAATCAACCCATCATATCTTTTGTCCACACCATAAATGTAAAATTTATGATATCCCTCATGATTTAAAATCGACACCAGCAATTTATACTATGCTAACTCATAAAAGTGTACTTTACATTAGAGGCCTATAAAGGGAAAAATGTGATAACTTTTATATTAATTAACATACTTAATTGAAAATTGATACACTTAGTAGTTAATTTATTCATTGTAATATCCCATACAAAGACAAAGATCATGTCAAATGCCCATGTTACACCCACTCTCATGAAAATCGGAGACGCTACGCTCGAAGTTGTGGACGAGTATGTTTATCTAGGACAAACTGTCCAGTTAGGTAGGTCCAACTTCGAGAAAGAGGTCAATCGTCGAATCCGACTCGGCTGGGCAGCGTTCGGGAAGCTACGCAATGTCTTCTCGTCCCGCATACCACAGTGTCTCAAGACGAAAGTCTTTGACCAGTGCGTGTTGCCAGTGATGACCTATGGCACTGAAACGTGGTCGCTTACAATGGGCCTTATAAAAAAGCTAAAAGTCACTCAAAGGGCAGTGGAGAGGGCTATGCTTGGAGTTTCCCTACGTGATCGAATCAGAAATGAAGTGATCCGTAGGCGAACCAAGGTCACCGACATAGCCCTAAGAATTGCCAAACTTAAGTGGCAGTGGGCAGGGCACATTGCTCGCAGAATTGATGGCCGATGGGGCCGAAAGGTTCTGGAATGGCGACCGCGTACCGGAAGACGTAGCGTTGGAAGGCCTCCTACAAGGTGGACCGATGACCTTGTGAAGGCCGTAGGAATCCGCTGGATGCGGGAAGCACAAAACCGGTCGAAGTGGCGGTGCTTGAGGGCGGCCTATGTCCAGCAGTGGACGTCTTTCGGCTGAAATGATGATGATGATGATGATGAATATCCCATATTTATTTTTCGTTAATTATTTATATTTTTTGATTTAGCGCAAGTTAGCCGTTTGTAAACGTAATTCCTCAATAAAATTTTACGTATTACAAAAGTCTAACTAATGTTAGCGTAGTGTATTACGAGAGGTTATGACCTCTCGTAATACACTACGCTAACATTAGTTAGACTTTTGTAATACGTAAAATTTTTTAGTGCTAAGGAAGTGTTATTATTATTGCGTTGCAATAATAATTTTAAAATATTATGCATTAATCCTAACTTTAGGGTTCTAAATATATTCACAAGATATATTATTATCAATTCTTGTGCTAAATAAAAAGTTATTAAAGTTAGCTTTATTTAAATGGTACATGCGTCACTGATGGATGTGGTATTAAAAGCCGTCAAATTATATATAGCGTATCGATCTGTACCACAAGTTAGCGTATCATATAACTTTCCGTTGAGCTATAATAAAACATGTCGATTTTTAGAAATTCTGGATTAAATTGTGTAATAATATTATTTTTTGTAAGGTAAATACATAATTAAAAGAAAAATAGTATATAATCAACTGTTTATTAAAATATTTTAAGTCTTTATATTTTGCTTCATTCATTTTTAGCAAAGCTTTGTATGCTTTTTCGGGAAAAGAATCCAAGTGGGATGATCTAGTAGATGTGTTTTTAAAACATTGTATTTCAAAGCTTTCGTTATCACCTAGACTATACTTATATCCCAACGACCCGTAATTATCGGGAGAAACTTAAATTTTTTAACTTTATTCCACATAACTTTATCATTATTTAAATTTTTAGGCCAAATTTTTTTGCTAATATTATTTTTGAAATCAAATATCATGTTTTGATTGACCTCGATAACATTATAAGGATTCCCATCGACCTTTGCCCATCGCACTAGTGAATACCATTCATCTGGCGAATATATCTCTCTAACTCTTGCAGTTTTTTCTATTAAAGCATGAACTGAGTCGTTCTCATTTTGTGTATGGCCCTTTTCCATAAAATGGTGACTTTCGTTCATTTAAAAAAAAAAGCAGCTACTAAGTACATATAGTAAATAATACAGTTACGATTTTGTCCTTCACAGTTGTCTGCCAATTTATAAAAAAAATCGTATAAACAACTGGCAACTTCATTAGCTCCCCCCCTTTTAGCCGTTTGTTCATCCCACATATAACAAAATGCTTCTCTTGATGCCATATCGTAAATTGTAAAATTATATACATTGAGATTACGCCTATATTAATAAACACATATTACCATGTGGTGAGTTTAAATTTTTTTGAAAACCAAATACAATACAAGCTACTTTGTTACTAGAGGCAGTTAGTAGTTTACATTCCAATTTTAACTTACGGGATTTTTTTTTCTGTTTGATATTTAGTGAAGTTTTCTTTTAATTCATCTGTGGGGCTAGATATATTTTTGTACTGATGACAGAGGTCGCATTGGTCTTTTTTTGAAAAATGAAAGCCTATCTTCAAATTAGTGTTAACAATATCTCTACACTGTCTTACTGTCTGTACTCTAACATTATAGTTATTATCGGCACATCACTCGTACAAACATTAAAAAAAAAAAGATAAAGACGGATCTAAGTATTTTCTATTCGAACGTCTTGTAACGTACTGAGAATCGATAGGGGTAAAAGAATTAACGTGCTCTATGACACCTTGTTTAATTTCATTTGAAATTACAAATTTATGATTTTTATCATCGGCCTCTGTCATCAGTAATATCGTTGTTGTCTTGGATTTTTCGTATTGCAGTATAAACAAAATCTTTGCTAATATCAAAGGTGTTCAAGAACATTGTTTTGCCAACTTTTTGTAATGTGATGCCATCTTCAGAATTTACGGGAAGGTGATAATGCAAAGTGTGTGATCGACGACTTGTTTCGCTTTCAATATTAGTGGCAGTCTTTTTCCTTTTTGTATCACATATTTGGCGATGATTTGCCATTGTTTCGCGTGATTACCAGTGCCCCAAAACTTATCAAACAGGTCAATACGAATTTCTTGGCTTATTTTATTATAACATTGCAAACGACAATTGATACAACTGCCTTTAATACTTCTCGCTGTTTTATTCTGTTTTTTTAGTATTTATTGTTATAGCGGCAAAAGAAATACATCATCTGTAAAAATTTCAACTGTTTCACTATCACGGTTCATTAGATACAGCGTGGTGACAGACGGGCAGACAGACAGACAGACGGACAGCGGAGAAGTAATAGGGTCCCGATTTTCCCTTTGGGTACGGAACCCTAAAAACTAAGAAATAGCAGTAGTCTACAAAAAAAACTGCCACTGATACGCATACTGTTGGCCTGCATAATCCCACTGCTGGGCAAAGGCCAGGACAATCCAGGACTAATATGGACTACTGGTCGTTTGTTTTATCCAGGTCGTCCTGCCAACTTCTAGGGCCATGGCTGTGGCAGGGCGCCAAGGCGTCAAGTAAGCGACGTACAGTTTTATGTGTAAGAAGCAGTTAGCCTGCAGTCTTCAGTAGCAATCAGATCAGCTACGACCCTGGCTCGAATATTTCACATGATTATATGATGGAAACCAAATGCGATATAATGAGAAAAAAAGAACGGCGTACGGTGAACTGATGAAACGTGGATATACTAGTATATGTACACCTCTGCCTAACTCTTCGGGGAATACAGGTGTGATAATATGTTATGGTAAGAGACAGACATTCATTGTTTTCGAGGGTGGTGACAACGATAGTGGAGTAAAATTCAAATTCAAGAAGGCCCCACCGAAAATTTGCAACCATGGAAGTCATTTTCAATATTGATTTTCACCCGAGTTTTGATATCAACGACCAGGAAACTACGAAAATCACACCCGCCGAAACTACTGTATAAAGAAAAAAACGAGAAAAAAAAAGGTGCAGTAAAAATACTACGACAAAAACTATTGGCACTTAACTGGTGAATTGTGGGTGAACTATTCATAGCGTACACCCCTGCCCCAAACCTAGGCGTGATGTTATGAAGAAATCTGACTTCTGCCACTTTTTCGCGCAATTATCATTTCACGCAAATGTCCATTCGTGCAAAAGTCCATTCGCGGAAATGTCTTTTCGCGCAAGTGTCTTTTGCGCAAGTGTCTGTTCACGCAAAAGTCCATTCGCGAAAATGTATTTTCGCGCAAATGGGTTCCGTAGTTGGGATGAATTTGTCCCAAGAAAAGGTGATTGACTGAATTTTCTAGTTCTTAGACCAACAGTTGGCCTATGTAACATAGACTAACAGTTGGTCTGATATACTTTTTTAATCCTTGTAAGAAACAGGATCGATTGGCACCAAAAAAGGTTTTTGTTAAAACTGCCCATTTTCTTGCTGACTGATCGCGCCAGTGGGTGCAAGGGTTCCGCAGTTGGGATGAATTTGTCCCAAGAAAAGGTGACTGACTGACTTTTCTAGTACTTAAACCTATGTTGGTCTAATAGAGTTTTTTGATCCCTGTAAGAAACAGGATCGATTGGCATAAAAAAAGGTTTTTGTGAAAACTGCCCATTTTCTTACTGACTGCACATTTTTTTCAAAATCTGAATGCAGATCTAAATGTCTCAAAAAGTTAAGGACGGTCTCTTAAGATCGTTTTCCTGTAGCTACAACGGTTAAGGTTAAAAATATAAGGTCAAAAATCCACCCTGTATACTGGTGTAAACGCGAGGTCACAGACTATTTAGCTTCACGAGGTAATGGGTAATGAGAAGTACAGATTAAGGATAAGAAATAATTTTTAAATCTTGTTATAGTTCGAACTTGAATATCTCCGTAACCAAAAAGTATGGTACAGTACAAAAAAAAATATCACACTTACGGGAAGAACAAGTGAGTCTCGGCTTCGTTAATTAGGCGTCTTTTTACAGCCGTTATTATTAGTAGCCATAGTCTTTTGTTTTTGTATTGTTGACCGCTATTTGCATAACACTGGTGTGATAAAGCTTAGTTACTAATTAAGTACCATGTTAAGGATGTTTTGATGTGTGGTTAGCTTAGCTTCAGGTGTTATCTAAACTAGACCTCACTAGTACATAAATCATGAATTATTTATTTAAACAAAGCGTATACCTAAAATTTGATTTTATTTCCTGTGTCAGTGGTTTTCAAACTTTTTAATGTATGATTACGTTAAACGTATCTTCTACCGCATTTTCACTTAACATTAGGTGAAGTCGTTTAAAAAAAGAAACCTATAAAATGTATCTTGGTATTTGGCATAAACATTTTTTGCAAATTGTACATATAATATTAGGTAAAAATTAGAATACGCTATGGCCTGTTACAGACCACTTAAAATGTCTCACCATTGTATTCCGACGCTATGTCGGTTAAAAATTACTTAGCACCACGACGAAAAAAAAAACAATTGAAAATTATTGCGCCATAATTTGGGAACCACTGACTCATGGCCTAATCCCCATAAAATATTGGAGTCACCTATAAATAATTGTTACAACAATTCTATCGCCCATGTGCACCTCAGTCCTCTCAAAATGAAGTCTTGGTTAAAATATTTTCTGTTACTATTCTGCCTAAATTTTATTGGTAAGATACTTTTGATTCATTAATTAGTTTGAGAAGTTTACTACAATGAATGCTTGCACTAAAGCTACTATATATTGCTTTATAATTTGCTATGAAATCCTGCATCTTCCGTTCCTTACTACAATTTATATGCAAGTATTTTTCTTCCATACATCTCCATTTGCCAACTTCCTTCTTAGCCATAATTTAAATGTTTGAAACAATCTATTCCTCTTTTCTTATTTCCATCCACATTCACACTTACGACTTTCCACATTCCATCGCATCACATGTCCTAATATGGTTCATTTCACGACTGTTAGTTACTCCTCAGCTTTTGACCTATCGAGGTTCTAATTTGGTATTACGTTTGAGCATTACCTTTAATTTGAGTTATTCTTTATGATTTATTATGCTCGTTTTTTCAGAGGGATCGCAGTCATTTAGATGTGACTACACATATAATTCAGCAGCCAAAGGATGGTTCAAACACATTATTGTACCAGCGACTTGGATAGATGCTCGGTTACGATGTGAACTGGAAGGTAAGAACTTTTGTATAAAGTATGTGTTATATTGTATTCAGTAATATAATATTAACAACCGCATGGGTCGATCCATCCGGTTAAGCTACGCTTGCCGGGGTAGGTCTGTGGATGGGACCATCTTTAGTTACCGAAACTCCTCCGTGCCTCGGATCACACGTTGAGCCGTTGGCCCGCCTGTCATTCATGAATCTTTTACAGTCGTTACGGGTCTTCAGAAGCTCGAAAGCCTAACAACTAGTCATATACCCCTTGGTAAGCCTACTGGGTAATACATTACCCAGTAACACATAGGCAGACAATCCGTGTAAAATCATGGTATTCGGCTAAATTTTAAAAGAAAATTCAGTAGAATTTTTTAATTAAATACTAGGGCTAAAAAAACATGGTATAAAACTGATTTAGGAAAGTAGGTGTCGAAAAAATGTTAAAACGATTTATTGAGTTTTGAAGTTTTACGATGGCAGACTTGCTCCCAGCTTATGACGGTCAGCGCTGTGTTATTTATTTATTTTTTTGTTTTCAGGTGCTGTTCTAGCTTCTCCAAACACACGAACAATGAAAGTTGAAATGACAAAAATCATAAACTCCACTGATAATGAGCAGCTATAGGAAATCTTTACTGGGATTCATGCTACTTTCTCTCAAGGAGATTATCATACTATTGGAGGTTAGTCAAACAGAAAATAACATAAAATTATGAAAGAAAGCATTCTTCTGGTTAATAATAGTAGATTTTGTCACAAGGGAGCAAAATAATGTAATGAGGGCTAGAATGATTGTTTGAATACAGAGCGAAGCGAAGGATTCTAGAGTAGAATCCTAAGCGTAGCGAGGGATTCAGAGTAAGTCGATCGAAATAAATCATTTTGGTACCGTGACACACTCTGCTTTTCATCCTCCTCTATGAGAAAAATAAATAAGAGATGCATTTAGTAGAGACGAATTACAAATTATTATTATTTTATTATTTACATAAACAAATTACAAATTTATATTAATACCAAATTAAATTTTGTCCGTAATATTTTGACAAAAAGTAATGAAAATACGAATAAGGAGTTCCCGCGTATTTTTTTTTTAACTTGGCTAACCCATGCTGCGTCGGTAGGCGCGCTTTTATAATTACCGGCCAGGACTTTATCGAAGCGAATTTCGTTCAAACTATTTAATTAAATAGTGTTCCAAATTCAAAAGTAATTTCGTCACTGTTACTAATTGCGCCAGAATAACCCATTTAGCTTGCACTTACCGAGGAACCCTTCGCATATTTTCGAATAGATGGAATGAAAAACAATATTTTTTTTATTACAAGGGCATAAATAGTTTTTATGAGATTCAATTGGGCCACGTAATGCTAAGAAAGCTAATCGTGGCATGTTTATTTATGGACTAAATTAAGACTTATACTGATATATTAATATTACAGGTACTCCGCTTTCCAAAATTACTTGCCAAACTTGGGCACCAAATGAGCCAGATAACAAGGATAATAAAGAAAGTTGCCTCACCTTGAATAGTCAAGGAGACTTAGCAGATCTTTCTTGTGAACAAACTCGACCTTATGTATGTTATCGTTCCGTGGACTCAAAGAAAAGAGTCAACGAGTGCGGCACTACTGATCCAGGTAAATATGCTTGAAGAGATCTTTACAATTTGCTAGAATAGGCATAAAATAGGGTTTCAGCTAGATATTATTATCATATTATCTATATTCTTATCATCATCATTATTTTTGATTAATTTTCTTCTTACACACGAGATAATCTGTATGTCCGTCTAGTAAGGTACCTACTACGGTTAGTTGTTGGTGTTCATCAAATGAGTCATTTGATTCTTGGAGCAGAGGTTTTGCTTATTATAATTAGGCACGGTTTATAATTCCATTATCATAGCACTGACATAAATTTTTAAAACATTATTTTCAGAATACCGCTTGGATGCAAGAACAAACAGTTGCTACTAGTTTCACACACTGGCAAGAAATTTCTCTCGAGCCTTCTTCGCTTGTTCAGCTGAAGGCGGCCATCTTGTTATTATAAACAGTGACATCGAAGCCACAGTACTTAGAGAGCTCTTCGCTAAATATCCTGGCGGAACGATGACGGGAACATTCTGGAAAGATGTAGCTTTTATCGGATTTCACGATTGGGGTGAACTTTGGGGATTTAGAACGATTCATGGTAATTATTCATTGTGCCATAATTTGAAATTATAACAGAATTATTATTTATTGCAACAACAGTGAAATAAATTATAACCATGTACATGTTTGAAATAGTAAAACTGCCTAGAATAAAGAGAGTTTATTCGGAAATGTTGACCTTAGCAGGTTATAGTAATCCATCGTCACGCAATAACAATAAAAAACATTTTTCAGGCGAAACGCTTGCGGAAGCAGGGTACAGCAAATTTACAGGAGGGGAGCCAAACAACTGGCCACCGGGTCAATCCTGTGGTGCAATGTACCGCTCGGCTCTAATAGATGACTTGTGGTGTGACCAGCCAACCCCATTTATCTGTGAGAAGAACCCAGATTATCCGGACATTTGTCGTGCAGAAACTGAAGAAGAATAGTGAGAAATGGAGAATGTTTATTAAAAAAGGAATGTTTAATAAAAAAAATGTGTATTCTTATATCGATGGCAGCAAAGTTGAAACAGACATCTACAAAATCGCAATTTTACAGGAGAGCAGATTTAGTAAAAAAATAATAGTCATTTTGAGAGCTATGGACCGATTAACACGAAATTTTCTATGGTGCATTAAAATAACCTTCTTTATGAATTATGTAATAGATTTTATCGCTATGTCGTTGTTGTGCTGAAACAATGTAGATGTCTTTTTTTATTCTGAAAAAACTTTGACTTAGAAGAAGACACCTGTTTGATATCCGTTTATACGTTGTGATAAAAAAATGCCCATTACATTTTAAAATATCTAATAAACTAAGATAATAATCTTCAGTAATACTTTTAAGGATATTTAAAGAAAATCTAAGCAACATGTAAATAGTATTCCTCTTTTTTTACGAAATTTTGTACATGTCTTTATTTACTTTGCATTTAACATTTATACATTATCAATAAATGAGTTATCTACCACTAGTTTAGTGGTAGATAACCCATCTAAGTTTATCAGTTAAACTAATTTATTTAGTTCCCAAACCACGTAAAATATACATATATTTTTCAATAAAAATGCAATATATTACTATGTGTTATTTATTATCAAAGGCACCATTGGCAAATAGGTAAATATCAGACTGATATAAAATTAAAAAGGAACATAACAAAACTATATTTCAAACAGCAATATCAATACTATAATTATTGTTAGGTACTACTTCTAGTAGGAAAAAAGAGATCAAAACTTTAACGATTAGGTACGAAAAACGAAGTTATTCTTCGCCATCAGCAGCTTCTGATTCTTCCATGTCGCTGCTATGCTTACGAGTAATATTTTTGTAAAAATCATGGTGTCTTGGTGGGATTAAATTTTGTTGACACAAGGACATTAAATCCTTGTATTTAGCTGTAGTAATGGGTAAAGTCTCACCATAAACTTTTCCAAGTTCTAGTGTAATAATTGACTTGCAAAACTCGTCTGCTTGTCCTCTTGGAACTGTCTATATACATGGATGATCTGTCATTCAAATCGTATTTACAAAATATTTTATTGGGTTGTCTATTTTCCACCACCATTTCGCGCACTTGATTCCATTTTACTTTGCCCCCATCTTCATTTTTTAACCATTTGTGATAACTAAGAGTAGACTTAGAATCCAAGATATAATTTTGATTTATCTCCATAACTTCATAGGGTTGATCGTTTGTTTTACTCTAGCGTACACAGGTATACCACTCTTGCGGCGAGAAAATCATTTTATTTTTGGAGGATCGGTCGATTGATGTATGAACGCTATCACCCTCTTGCTGCGTATGACTCTTTTCTAAAAATCTATGACAAATGAGAACACCAAAACTTTTGGCCACATGTAAATACATAGTAAAAACGATACGATTACGGTTTTGGCCTCCGCAATTATCAGACCATAAGCGTATATCCTTTACTCCTTCTTGGCTTTTTCTCTTTATGTAGTTGTAAAGGCAACTGGATACTTCATTTGGCCCCCTTCTAGCTGTTGTCTCATCCCACATGTAGCAAATGGCTTTTTCTTAGACCTTCTCTTCTTTTTATCAAAGACGGTAATGTTATAAACAGATATATTTTTTTTTTGTAATAATACGAATTAACTTCACCACGAGGAGAGCTTAAGATTTTTTGAAAATCAAATGTTGCAGCTGCGATATTCGAGGGACTCTTCTGAGATTGTCGCTTATCTTCAGTTTTCAACGATCTGGCCACATTTTTGTTTTGAATGTGTTTTTCGTACGTTACTTGATCTTGAGATTCATTTGGTGGATTATTTTTATTAGCAGTGCACTGATCACACTGATCCTTTTTCGGTACAAAGAAGCCTATATTCATGTGGCAATTAATAAAATCCCTGTACTGTCTCAATGAATTGACAATTTCTGTGCGGTTTTTTTCTTGAGCCCATGTTTTGTACATTTTGAACATGGTACTGAAATTTAATGAGTTGTCTAAATACAGCTTATTAGTATCATTGCGGGTGTAATGAGATTCTATTGGTTGATAACTTTTAACATGATCACATACGCTTTGGATTCAGTCAGCTTCAGTCAGCAATTTTGGTTTATTGCCATGAACACCTCGGCGATCACCTCTTTACAAAAACCTGTTGTTTTATCAAACTTATTCATTGCGCTTTGAATTAACTGATTGCTAATACAAAGAGTATTTTTAAACATAACTTTGCAAACTTTTACCTTACTGCCATTCTCATTTATTGATAGTATGGGTAGGAAATAATGAACGCTCATATTACATTTCGATTCGCTATCAGTCGTGATCCTTCTTTTTGTGTAACGTTGTGTATTTATTTATTTATTTATTTATTTATTTATATATACTTTATTGTACACCACAAAAAATACATGACAAAAAATAAATCAAACACTACAAAATATACAATGGGCGGCCTTATCGCCTTCTGCGATCTCTTCCAGGCAACCATAGGATGGACAGTGATTTGCCTGGACATAAAGTGGGGCTGTCGTGGCGTAAAAAAATAAATAAATACAATATACTAAAATTGATACACAGATATATATATATATATATATCCTAAATAATATATACATAAATACATACATATTAAATGTATAAGCAACGAAAATAAATGAAGACTATAGATAATTACAGTTACGAGAACAAGCTCACAGCGACAAGTAATGTTCCTTTACGAGTCTTTTAAATGCGAGTAACGATTGCGCGCGTTTTATTTGAACTGGCAAAGCAATCCACAAACGAGTGGCCTGGACAGTAAAGGATTTGTCGACGAACGTTGTGGAATGCATAGGCATTTTAAGCTTCAAGTTATCTGATGACCTTAAAAATTTCGTGTGGGAGTCGCCAAGAAACTGGAAACGTTCCTTGAGATAGAGAGGGGTGGAAGGGGAAAAGAGGACATTATACAAAAGACAAAGAATATGAGCATTCCGGCGAAGGCGAATTGGTAACCACTTGAGCTTCACACGAAATTCGGAAACATGGTCAAATTTACGCAAACCGAATATGAACCTTATACAAAAATTTTGAAGCCGCTCAAGTTTATCAAGTTGGTCTTGGGTAAGGTCAAGATAGCTGGTATCAGCATAGTCAAGGATGGGTAGAAGAAGCGTTTGTGCAAGCGCAATCTTGGTGGCAGTCGGTAGAAAATTACGCAATCTCTTCAAAGCTGCAGCGGATGCATATAGCTTGCGGCTAACTTCCTGTAGCTGGGCAGTCCAAGAGAAGTTCTTATCAATCAATATTCCTAAGTTTTTAACTTTCTCACTGAAGGGAACAACTGAGTTGTCAAAAGAAACTTGGGGAAGAATCGTCCAGTCGATCCTTGAGATCATCCTAGAACTGCCCACCACCACAACCTGCGTCTTTATGGGGTTGACCAAAAGTCCATATCTCTTGCTCCATTCGCATATACGGGCCAAGTCACGATTAATCGTAAAGATAGCCTCGGACAGATTTCGCAAAGGAGCTCGCGAGTAAGTTTGTAAATCATCTGCATAAAGATGGTAGAAAGAAATTAGTTCGTCAGAGATAGAGTTAATAAAAATTGCGAAAAGTAAAGGGGATAGAACGCCACCCTGGAGGTACACCGGCAGAAGTATTACTCCAGGAAGACAAGGTCTCTCCAATGCAAATACGTTGCCGGCGACCGAACAAGTAAGTACGAAACCAGTCAATTACCGATGGAGATATGTTAAGGGAGCATAGGATGCCAAGCAAAACATCAAAATCAACAGTATTAAAAGCATTACTGAAATCTAGCAAAGCTAAGACCGTTAGATTACCGCTTTCCATGGCAGACCTTATATCATCCGTAATGTTCAGAAGCGCTGTAGTTGTGCTATGACCAGGACGGAAGCCAGACTGGAAGGGGTTGAGGAGATTATTTTTAGAGAGGAAAGTGCTTATTTGATTGTGAATCAAACGTTCAAGGACTTTGGATAGGAATGGTAAAACGGATATTGGACGGTATTCAGCAAAGGATGTGGGATTCGACTTTTTAGGTAAAGGAATTATTTGAGCATCTTTCCATGAGCATGGAAAGACACCACTTGATGCAGAAAAATTGAGGATGTGACAAATGACGGGAAGGATAACGTCCAGCACAGGGACTAACATATTACGGCTGATACAGTCACTTCCTACTGCATTGGAAGTAATCGATAGTATGCTCTTCTTAACATCACATGCGGAGAACTGACCAAAAACAAATGGAGAATAACTGGGAGTCGGAAGTGAAGAAAGATAATTCAGTGTATTCAATTTTATTGTCCTATCAAAATTGGACGAAGCAGTAAAATTACTGTTAATTGCATTGATATCTATATCTTTTGTGATTGTCTCTTGTCGGGTTTTACCGACCCCCAATGATCTAAGAAATTTCCAAACTTTGTATATTTACCAATGAATTCCCATTGTTTAACATGATTACCCAGACACCAAAATAAATCCAAAACTTTTCGTCTTGTTTCTTCACTAATTTTCGTGGAACACTTAAATGTGCAGTTTTCACATGGGAGCCGCATATCTTTTTATTTTTGTTCTTTACTATCCCGTGAGACGTGTGTTTTACCAAGATTTAGCAATAATTTTCTTCTTGTATCAATCCAATTCTCTTTTCTGCACTTCATCCTTCTTTTTGTAACGTCAATTGTAAAGAACAATGGTCACTGTGGACTAAGAAAAAACAGAAATTGGTCCCGAGATGAGACTGTCACCAATATTTAGTGTATTCTTAATGTAATTATTGGATACAATCAGTTTATTTTTAAAAGCAGGGAATATAGATATAGACGTAACTAAAAAAAAACTACTTTAATTAATAGAACGCAGTTTAAAATATCTAGCTTTGAACGCATCCGTAATAACTTTATTTTTTTGGGTGGGAAATCATCATATAACTTCTCCCGCTCTGGGAGGAGCGGGAGGGTGTGTCAGACTCTTACTGACTAAAACCTACCCGTATTCCTTCCTGTTGACTGTGTTGCGGGGGCCTCGGTGACCCATAAGTACCTTCCCGCGACCCCGGCAGGCATCGGCCTTAGTGGACCCCGACCTTTGTGCTGACGACATCTCTTTGAGGCGCGCGTGGAATACAACGCGCCGTCGACTCGGGCCTGGTCCTTACCGGACGGTGAGCGTCATTAACGCGCCTACGGTGGCCGGAAATCCGCCAGGGATTTCCGACGCCCAGGGCGTCTCCTGCGGCGGCTAGGGGCGAGAGGGCGCGAAATTTGCCTTTCCCTCAACCGTCCCGCCTCCTCCTTCCCGAGCATTACTGCTTCGCAGAAGGAGGTGACGGCTGCCCATGCCCTCTTGCTCCGTACCATGGCCTGAACCAGGGCCGGACGCGAGAGATTTCTGCCGCCGATCGCCTCCACGAGGACACGGCGGTGCTCTGCCGAAGCCGGGCAGACCTCCACCGTATGCTCCACCATGTCCTCCGGGCGATCCACACAGTGGTGACACCAGAGCGTTTCCTCCCGCCTTATCCGACACAGGAACCTCCCAAAACTGCCGTGTCCCTTGAGGACCTGCGTCAGGCGGAAGGTGCCTCTCTAGCCACTCCTCAAAAAGGGGACTTATCACCGCAATTGTGGCGTGCCCAGCACTGGGTTGCATCAACCGTACTCTCCATGACATGAAATTTCGCCGGATTCAATACTGGCTTGGATTAACAAAATAAAAATTCAGGAATTTACTGACTGAAGTTTCTTAAATTGAAGCTTTGCATCGAGGAGTAACCGGTGTAGTAGCATATTTAATGAAATTGATAAATGGAGATTCAGATGAGAGGATAGCTAGCCTAATAGGTATTCCTCGAAGATCTCTAGAAAGATGGATGAACAATGTCAGAGAAAAACTTATCCAATATTTTGTCCCCATTAACTTGGGTATCGGACAAATAAGCAGACGAAATGTATTAAGTCACAATTTATTAATTCTCAATGGAATGGAAAAACTAAAGCATCCTCCAACACCATAGTCCCCAATGCAACATTAGCAGATCACCATCCCGTTCTATTTTGTTTTAATTTTATAAAACCACAGCAACATGCAACTTCTACAAAGGCCATCATTAACGATAAAACATTAGCACAAGATATTTTACATATTGATTTTGATCCCATTTATCAAATAGACAACCCTAACACTAGTCTAAATTACCTAACACAATGCTTACAAAGAGTAATAGAAAATAATACAAAAATCGTAACACTTTCTGGACGCCAAAAAATCATTAAGCCGTGGATAACTCCAAGACTACTACGTTGCATGCGACACAGAGATCAACTACACAAAAAGGCAAACATTGATCCGGATAACGAACTCTCGAAAATTACCTACAAACGATACAGAAATTTCTGTAATTCTCTATTACGAAGGTTAAAAAGAGCATACGAAAAAAATCAAATCCTGGAAGTACAGAATGACAATAAAAAAAATATGGAAAGTCATCAAAAACATCACACACACATCAAAACCAAAACTACACCATAAAGATCTTCTAACTCTATCATCTTCTCCAGACCAATCACTTCACGAAGCAAACACCTATTTTATAAACGTGGGTAACTCACTGGCGGATAAAATCAGCCAACAAAATATTAATTTCCGGAATCTACCATTACTAAGTAATACCCAAGACAAAGTACAAAAGGTCACCAATTCTTTCGTCTTAATTGAGCCAGACAAATACGAGATTGGACATCTTATCATGGGTCTAAAAAGTGCACCAGGATGTGATAATATCAGCAGTAGATTCCTAATACAACATAAAAGTATTCTCGTACAGCCCCTGGAAAAAATGATCAACGATTGTTTAAAAGCTGGAGTGTTCGCCTGTTCCCTAAAACGATCAGAAGTGTGCCCAATCTATAAGAACGGGGACAGAAGTCGTATAAACTACTATTGAACGATATCTATACCACCCGCAATTTCAAAAATTCTAGAAAAAATTATTAACATCCGTCTAGTAAAACATCTCGAAAAAAAAATCTGCTTTCAGTAAACCAATACGGGTTTGGGCAGGGAAATTCTACAGAACAGGCAGTGAATAAACTTATTGAATTTATTCGTTCTAATTTGGACAAAGGAAAAAAATGTTTGACAATTTTTTTTGACGTGGCAAATGCATTTGATATGATTTCTGTCTCTCTCTTACTCAACAAATTGGAGGCACTGGGTATCAGGGGCACCCAGCTTGAACTTTTCAAAAACTACCTCTTTGGGCGAACTCAGTGTGTCCGCGTGGATAAACACAAAATTTTACACCTTCCAGTTACACACGGCGTACCTCAGGGATGTATACTGGGGCCCACCCTCTTCCTCGTGTACATAAATGAGCTCTGAGCTTCTTCGTAAAAACAAGAAATCGTACATTCATAGTTTGAGACATAATATGCAAAAAGTACGACGTATAAACGAACAAGTGGCAGATGTCCATGTTTTCGTTGGACGGTAACCTCAAAATAAATTTTATTACTGACACTAAGATTTAATTACTAGCATTAATATGAACTGTAAACACTACCATTATTATAACATAACTGTGTCACAGTCACAGGTACCTAGTCACCTTCGTAGACATTTTGCATTGTTTTCTTTAAGATTGTCAAATCCGAAATCTCATTTATTTCCTTCTGTACACCTTTTTGGGCCATATTTTTAAAAGTAATTTATTCCTCGAGGCACTCATTTTTAAATATTAACTGATATTTTAATGATAGAATGCGATAAACAATGTCACTTTAATAAAAAAGCACGAAAACATAACCGGTACATGCTAGAATGTAACAAGTGACTGATTTCTTTGTTGACGTTTCATTCATTTGTCAAAGCTCTGAAGTAAAGGCGGACAAATTCAAATGTACGTTTCTAATGCGATTATTTTTTTTTAAATCGAATGTAGATGTCTTCATTTACCTGCCAGATTTACTTAATTATTATGAAATTTGAAAATAATTTTAATACAGACTTATAGATAGGGTTGATTAAAGCTCATTTTTGTAAAAAAAAGCATTTTCACAAAAATGTAGATGTCCGTTTTTACTTTGCTGCCATCGAAATTATTCTTTTATATACTTTTCAATACAACTTTGACGTAGGCGTGCTTGGAGGTACCACTTGGCACCTAGGTCCTTTGTTTTTTTAATATTTATAATGCAAATTGAGGGCGGATTTCGGATTTATACACAGTGCAAGTTCATATTTTGTGAACTAGAATAACGTTTTTGTGTATTTCTCGTTAAAGTTCCTCCTATAAACAAATTAACATTATGTTTTGATGATGTGTTAATTTAATAATTGGAAACAGTCGTATAATATATTAATTTTATTTGATAATAATATGGTCAACTGTGATAAATAATCAAACTGTATTTGGTCATTAATATATTTATAAAAGCAGTAACAACAAGGAAAACCCTTTGTTTAAATTAATATGTATAAATACATTTACTCCAGTATCTAATGTTATTTCTTGTGTCAGTGGTTCTCAAATAGTCAACTTTTAAGTCCTACAATATTTTACCTCTGCCTGAAGAACTTAAAGAGCAGTTTCTTCAAATCCTGCAAGCAGAGGTGAACTGTTTGAAATTTTAAGTGCGGGTGCACCAAGGCTTCATAATCAACCCAATGCAAAATAATAAATGTTTTTATATCTATGATGTAGGTTTGTTCAAACACTTTTAAGCTTCAATTCTATTTAAAAAATAAACAGTTGAGGTAGGTTTTTCCTATCCGACAACTCTAAGAAGAAACACTCAAACAAACTCAGAGTATTTTATTGTCCAGACATAATCTTGGTCAGATCATGTTAAGCCCATATGGGTTAGTGTCTGGATTGATCTTTTGAGGAAAGAACCACACAAGGTTTGAGTGGACCCTGTCCAGTCAGTGCCCGCATTCGTCAGCAATCGTGTAGAAGGTAACCATATTATACTCAGAACTTAAGGCGCTCAACCACTTGAAAAAAAGTATCAAAGAATCGCTATTGAATAGAATTGAACAGAAACCCTCGGGGCACCCAGATCCTACACAGAGGTGATCAACTTCTGGAGGGAGGTGGGTTGGTTGGAATAACCACCAAACAGCCGCCATGGCCCACGCACAATGGTCCACCTGAAGGACTAAGTGCGGAAACCAAACCCTCTTATATATAAGCGCTATTGAATATCATTATAAACAAATCTGACTAATAACACTGTAAAAATCATTGTCTTAGTGTCTTTTTAAAGCAGTTCTTTTCGCACTTATCAATTAACGCTGATGGAGTTGTTTTGGTCAGAGGGTCGTCTTAGGGGTTTACTTAAAACAATTCATGATTAGTAGGCAGAAGACATCTTTTGTTAATAACATTCAGGTTACTTTTGGAACTACGCCTTTAGATAAGGTTTCACAAATCATATACTTAGGCTCAATACTCAGCAGCAATGATGGAAAGCTTGACAGTGAATAGAATGGAATAATTTAAATATTTATTTCCATAGAAAGTAGGTACAACAAAAATGCTGATGTTTTATAATTAGCGATCCTTGTACATTCTACCCTAAATTAAGCATGCAAACATTTAGTACAAGTGCTTAATAGTCTAAAATACTGTCAATATTAATTTTTTTATTTATTTCAGTAAAATAAAACAAAGAATTAAAGATGTCATGATTAATTAGGTAACTATAAAGTTTTATGATTCAGGAATTCACAAATAGAGTAATAACATTTATCAATTAATAAGACTGACAATTTCTTTATAAACAATGGATTGGTGAAATGATGTAACATAATAATATTATCTATATAAATGCAAAAGTCATGACTGTTTGTCTGTTACCTTTTACGCCTAAATCGCGGAACAGATGGCAGCGCAATATAGGTACCATGACTTAGTATAGGATATAGAATACATTAGATGCCTATAGTCGACCTCCATGTGAGCCAAACCGTACGCAAAAGCTTGTATTATATATTGTCTCATAATAATTGGGAAGCACTGACTTAAGGAGTCAAATTCAAATTCTTTATTGTGAAATAAGTGTACAGAATTTTGAAGATGTTAACAATAGGTAGATTCTTAGAACTTAGTTGCCTGATAAGGCATTGCAATTTAAATGGTTATAAATATAAGAACAAAAAATAAAAGTGTACATGCCCAATATAACCGTTATACAGTTTACATTATATTTTATTAATTATCATTATTCATACATTTTCATGTCATGTTTGCCAACATGGTAATTGGAATTGCCTATAAATAATATTTGAAATAATTGGATATAGCGGGGCTTGTGGCTAAATAAAATCAGCCGCACGGGTCAATCGATCGGGTTAAGCTACGCTTGCCACGGTTGGTCCGTGGATGCATCTTTACATACCAAGACCCCTCCGTGCCTCGGAAAGCACGTTAAACCGTTGGTCCCGGCTGTCATTCGTGTCGTGTGTCATCTTTGACAGTCGTTACGGGTCGTCAGAAGCCTGAAAGTCTGACAACCAGTCTTACCAAAAGGTATCGTGTTACCCAGTAACTGGGTTGTGGAGGTCAGATAAGCAGTCGCTCCACGTAAAATACTGGTATTCAGCTGTATCCGGTAAGACTGGAAGCCGACCCCAACGTTGTTGGGAAAAGGCAGGCTGATGATAAATAGTTGAAATAATTGAATCGCCACAATTTGCATTTAAATCCTTACAAAATGATGTGTTGGTGTAAACATTTTGTGTTACTATTCTGCCTGAATTCCATTGGTAAGCTGTTTTAATTTGTGTTTGAGCGGTTGAATCATACCGTTTGCTAAACTATTGTTTGATCAGAATGCTGTTTGTTTATATCTGTAAGTAAGCCGTACATTTTGAGCAAGATATAAGGGTTGTAGTGTTAGGGGCTTTTTTTTTTGTTTGAGAAATCTTGATATAACTACTACTTTACTGACTAAAACCCACCCGTATTCCTTCCGTTGCCTGTGTTGCCAGGGGCCTCGGTAACCCTTTAGTACCTTCCCGCGACCCCGGTAGGCATCGACCCTAGTGGACCCCTACACATGTGCTGACGACATCTCTTTGAGGCGCGCGTGGAATACAACGCGCCGTCGACCCGGGCCTGGTCCTTACCGGATGGTGAGCTACCCATTGCTCACCGTCTGCAACCCCGCGCTTACGGTGGCCAGAAATCCGCCCTAGATTTCCGACTCCCATGGCGTCTCCTGCGGTGCTAGGGGCGAGAGGGCGCGAAATTTGCCTTTCCCTCAACCGTCCCGCCTCCTCCTTCGCGAGCATTACTGCTTCACAGAAGGAGGTGAAGGCTGCCCATGCCCTCTCGCTCCGTACCATGGCCTGAACCAGGGCCGGACGCGAGAGATATCTGCCGCCGATCGCCTCCACGAGGACACGGCGGTGCTCTGCCCAAGCCGGGCAGACCTCCACCGTATGCTCCACCATGTCCTCCGGGCGATCCACACAGAGGTGACACCCGGGCGTTTCCTCCCGCCTTATCCGACACAGGAAGCTCCCGAAGCTGTCGTGTCCGCTGAGGACCTGCGTCAGGCGGAAGGTGAGGACGCCGTGGTGCCTCTCTAGCCACTCCTCAAAGGGGGACTTATCGCCGCAATTGTGGCGTGCCCAAGTGTTAGGGGCATGGCTCTACGTTAGATCTGATAACTTTTTAACAATAAACGCGTGCTGTAGCGGTTCTTTCAGAGTCAGACATGGAGTTGTTCTAAAACCGTCTGTGGTTTGTCTGGTTATGTCTTTAAGTTTGTATATATTAACAATCATTGAACTGTTGTCTGAATCGTGGGCTCCTTTTATTGCATTTAGACGAATGCGAGATATCGCAATTGCGTTTACGGTTTATTTACCGTTTTATATATAACGTTAGAATGGTGGAATAGATTATAGGAATTATGACGCCGTATATCTTTAAAGTCTTGTCCTTAAACGATAAATCAGCATTAAGTCGAGGCATAAGGTCCATTCCTATCAACCCATTATATCTGTTGTCCACATCATAAATATAAAATTTATAATATCCCTTATGATTAAAAATGGAAAAAGGGGGAATTTTAGCTACTTCATAATGTTCACTAGCCGCATGTATGTTTTTAAATGGAAATAAAACTCATAGAATTTTAATTAAGGAAAATACCTCATTCACAGTCTTTCACACTTGACTTTCCACGAAGGCCACAGTTACGGCAATCCTACCGGCTGCGCCGTTTTATTTCGGCAGTGGAACGATGGCTAAAAATAAAAACCTTAGGACTCGTTTAACTAAGATATTATTAGACAAAACGACCCGACCTATTAAATGTTAGAAATACATATATTTTAGAGCGGTGAGCGGAGATTAAGAGCGGTGGTGGCCCAGTAGTAACGGCCACGACTAACGACTTGTAGGTCGTGAGTTCGAACCCAGACAGGCGCTTTACTTTTTGTAAATTATTTCATCACCACTGCTCTCAAAACGGTGAAGGAAAACATTTTTGCCCGCTAAGACGAAGACTATGCTTGTGCAGACTTTGATTTTCCCTATAGTCGACTATGGTGACGTGTGCTACTTTGACTTGAACGCGGTTCTGCTGGATAAGCTCGACAGACTACTCAACAATGGTATCCGGTTCATATTCAACCTAAGGAAATATGACCATGTGTCGAGCTACAGGTCTGAGCTCAAATGGATGTCCATTCGCCAAAGAAGAAGCTTGCGCGCTTTGACCACTCTTTTCTCCCTTCTCAACTCTCCCACCCCTCCTTCTTATCTTATGTCTCACTTCCAATATCTATGTTCTTCGCACGCTAAAAGTCTGCGTTCTTCCAACAATCTTCTTCTACTCTGTCCTTCTCATACTTCTGACTTTGTTCATTCTTCCTTTCATATTCAGTCCATTCTTCTTTGGAATGCGCTTCCTCTTGATATCAGGACGGCCACCAGTCGGTATGCATTTAAGCGGAAATTGCAGAGCTATTTTCAAAACAAATAGCGTAGAGTCATCTCAATTATGTATCTCTTTTCCTTGAATTTGTATGTATATATATATGTATAATGTAGGTATATATTGTAGTAAATATGTATGTATTTGTATTTTATGTTTGTAACCTATTTATGTATTTCTGTACTTATTCTATTTATAATCTATTATGTTATCTTTAATATTTTTCGTTATTTTTATTTCCTCTCAGAGCACCTGCCATCTTATCTCTTCACCACCCTTGGTTGACTGGTAGAGAATGCCTAAGGCATTAAGTCCGCCTTTGTACTTAATTGTGTGCGAGAAGTTTAAATAAATAAATAAATAAATAAAACATCGTGAGGAAACCGGCATGTCCTAGAATCAAAAATTCGAAGACATGTGACATCTACCAACCCGCACTGGGCCCGCGTGGTGAATTACAACCCACTCCCTCTCACAGAGAGGAGGCCTGTGTCCCAGCAGTGGAAACATTATAGGCTGATTATGTATACATATATTTTGGACTTAAAAGCTAGCCACGTGGGGCCCGTACCATAATTATATGCAGGGCATCAATCGAAGTAACATTGATTTTGATATGATTTGACAACCACACGTACACTTTTGCTAAAGATCGCCTCCTAACTTTGTTTTCAGGTCAAACGGAAGATGAAGCTGGTTATGCAACGTTCGCCTATGGAGAACCTAATGAACGTCCATCAGGCGGTGAATACTGTGGTACCGTATACCGTAACCCTAAACTCAGCGATGCAGATTGTGATGGACCATACGCCTTTATTTGTGAAAAGACCCCTGAATACCCTACTGTCTGTTCAAATTCTGATGACGTATGATAGCATCTAAATTCCTTTATTGAGATGCTCTCATAGCATAAAACTCTAGTTTAATTTTGAATAGAAAGATTTAAAAATTAAAATAAAAAGATGGGGTTTCATTACGAGAGATTGGAGACGGATTTTTGTTTAACACGTTCAGGCCGGGCTGTACCACCGGTGGAGCATGGAGTACTCGCTGATATGGCGGCGTGTACTACCAGTGCGCGGTGGCCACATCACACGTTCTAAGAAATTCGCGCTGCTTTGAGAGAACTTGTTGTACTAGTGTCCTGTAAAATTGACAAATATTCATAGTGTAGCTCAGGAGTTGGAAATTGTTAGGCAGGACTTTTGGTTTATGGGACGGTGATGTACTACCGGTGGGTATCTGTGGAAACAGACCATGCAAAATAAAGTGAAGTTTATATTGTTACACGGATACTTATGTTACACCTATTGCTTGCTTTTTATCTTCATCTTTCATTAATGCAAGTAGTTTTATGGGCCAAAGGCTAAATTTTATGTTTAAATAATAACTTTTTATTTACTTTATAAAGTCAATAGAGACAGCACTCCACTATATATACATATATCAAGGATGTCCACGACAAAATAAACTTTCTTCATATTGAATACTGACTTTGTTATTTCCTTGCAAGATAAGAACTTTATGTTATAACGATGATGGTTTCATGCACACAATTGAATGCCAAGATTTTAAGATAAATATGTTTTTCTTAATATTTTCTTTCACAATAATTTGTATTTTATCTTTTAGACCCAAAAATAAAAAGTCATTTAAAACACAGTTTTATTTGGACATTAATTTTATTTTATATAAGCAATACAATATAAAAGGATATTTCCTAAATCATTAATTGACTGCCTCATCAATGAATGATTAGACCTACAAAGCTTAGAATGAAAAATAATGCTTTTTAGACCTTTCTACAGGATACACATAATATAGGGCGGATGAAGTCGCTGACAAAGTGTTGGTGTTTCATTTCCTTAAAAGCATTGTGCTTTTCTCAGTAACGATGGTTTATTGACGCGACAGACGGCAGGATAATTTGGACTCTTCTCACAGATAAACGAGAAGTTCTTGTCGCACCATACATCGTTAAGGTGCCCATTGCGCCATAACGAACCACAGAATTCACCTTCTGTTGCTGATGGCTCCCCTGTATTCCATTTGTCATACCCTGCTTCTGCCAGAGTTTGGCCTGAAAAAGAAAACATTGTAGTGACATTGTTTTGGCTGTCTCGTTGGTCTAATGTTCGCAAGCGCTGCTGCTGAGCATGAGGTCCTAGATTCGATTCCCAGGTCGGGCAAAAGATCGATCGTCTGTTATTGCGTTTGACATCAGGAGTTTCTCAGTAGCAGCCCGGAGTCTGAATTTGTGCCCGATTGATGGCAATAGGCTCGCCCCCATGGGACTTAAAAATAACTGGCAAAATGTGGGTGTACTAGGTCACCTCTGCCTAACCCCACCTGCAGACGCGTTGTTATGTTATGTTTTTTTTTAACATAAAAAGGAAGAGGCCGTTAGTACACCTGCGTTTCGCATTGAAGTTTGTGTTTTAAGATCACAAGGCTCAGCTTGCTTCAACAGTGAACTAAAAATTATTTATGTTTTATAACCAACAGACAGTGATATGGGTTGTGTGAGAAATTATAATGCTAGTAAAGGGTCAACCCCTTTACTTAGATGCCGACGGAAAAATTAAGTTTCAAACTATATTAATTAACATCTTTACTCGTAATTTAAATAGTGCAAAAGAATTACCATGAACTGTTCTCCACTCCCCATGTTCACCCCAATCGTAAAACCCGATAAGAGCTGCATTTTTCCAACTTTCTATCATTCCCAACATATTGCTTAAAGGAATTGTAGCGAATAGTTCTGTTAGTACTGTTGCTTCGGTGTCACTGTTTATAACAGCAAGATGGCCGCCTTCAGCTGAGCATGCGAAGGAGGCTCGGGAGAAATTTCGTGGCTCTAGGTGGAACTTGTAGCACTTGTTAGTTCTTGTATCCAAGCGGTATTCTGAAAAGGAAATGATGATTATGACACTGATAAAATTAACGACGGTGGGACCATTCTATGCCTAAATCTGCTTCAAAAAATTAAATCTATTCCATCTCTATGATTTTGAATATTTACCCGGATCTATGCCGCATTCATTGACTTCTACGTTAGGGTCTTCAGGGCGGTAACAGATGTAAGGACGAGTCTCTTCACAAGGGTGATCAGCTAATTCTCCATTACCATTAAAAGTGATACAACTTTCTTTATTGTCTTTATTATCTGGCTCATTATCAGCCCAAGATACTGCAATGTGTGAAAGCGGTATACCTGTAATTTGTATTTTTTTATTAATTTTAATTTAGTAGTACAATATTAGCACCATTATAAGCTTTCCAATAGTTTCTGTAGAGTGTGTAAAATTCTCATAATTCCGTATCCTAATTTAATCTCTTGTCATTATTGCTACACACCTAGCAAACATAAAGCCAGTCTAAATAGTATTACATAGAAACTTAAGGCGCTGACAAGACCCAATTGACAAAAATAGGCTTCTCTTAAGAAAAAAAAAATGCCAAATCTGTATAGTTTGTGGTAGCGGAAAAAATATATGATAATTTTGAACATATTTCCCAGAACATGGTTGTTACCAAAACACGTTTTTAAAACAAAATCTCGATACAAACTAACGTTAAAGTAACCTCTTACTTTGAGTTGTAATCCAAAATATCTGTATCAAATATCAACATACGTTACGTATTCAATTAATAACAAAGACGTCTTATTTGAATGCAGAACTTGGTTGTTTTTTTTATTTTCGATTACTCAACTCAATTTTGAGTAAATAGATAATTACTTCATATTTTGCAATAAATTACAAGCGTTGTGTCATCGCGCTTCTCTTTCTTTACAATGGAAGTTGACAGTGACCGCGGTTTAGGTGTTGTCAGCGTCTTAATCAATACTTATTGACTGAGGAATAAACTATAATAGAAGATAACACAACAGGAATAATGAAACTGAAAAACTGAACTGGTAGTTATGTAACGTCGGCCATCATAGTGAAAGTAGAGGCGGAGGTTGAAAATTATAGAAAATAATAATAATTAAAGATAGACCTCGACCTGTTGGTAACAAACTAATCATCATCTGCCTAGCCTTTTCCCAACTATGTTGTAGTCGCCTTCCAGTCTATCTGATACAGCTGAATACCAGTATTTTACAAGGCGTGGCTACCTATTTACTCCCTCCACAACCCATTTACTGGGGCAACTTCAAAAATCCACGAATGACAGCCGGGACCAACGGCTTAACAAGCTTTTCGAGGCACGGAGGGTATGTAAAGTTATTCATCCATCCACGGACTAACCGTGGCAAGCGTAGCTTAACCTAATCGATCGACCCGTGCGGCTGTTATTACTTAGCCACAAGGCCAGGGTCAAACTATTTTCACTGTTTTTAAAACTGTTTCGCCCCAATGTCATATTTTAAGCTATTTCTAAGTGGTTTATAAAATCAACCGGCTCTACTTACTAGTTGCTCTCTTGGTACTGAGCCTGGCGGTGGCCGTGACATGGGAGAAAAAACTTCAAGTTATTATATCCACCACATTAAAGAATCTTTATTTAGTTGGAACCTATTTTCTTTATAAGAAGATTTCTTGCGGAAGATCCGCATTTACGGTTGCGGAGGCGGGGTTACGTACATACGTACATTACGTACATGTTGTGTCTGAATTATGGGGCTGATATCTAATAAACTGATTGACTCACCATGAACTGTTTGATAATCTCCTTGAGAAAGAGTGGCATGAATCCCGGTAAAGATTTCTTGTTTGGATGTGGAATACTTCATGATATGCATCATGTCAGATTTTATTTCTAGTGTGGTTGGGGAAGCTAGAAAAGCACCTATAGACAGAACAAAACCAAATAACATCACGTCATGATAGGCCGGTGAACGTGACTACAGGGTTATTTTTCACAAACTTGAAGATTTTACTACTGACAAGAAGACAAAAAATTTGTCAAAAAAACTTTATCTTTAATGTAAGAAGGACTTTCACGCCTCAAACTTTTAAGAAAATATTAGAGTCCTTGTTTTCATAAGTTTTATTTGGTGCCTATTAGTTCACTATAAGCTTGTTTAAAAAAATATTTTTCTACTTATATTTTATTTTGTACTTTTTAGCATTACAATTCGTTTAAATATCACCTTCACTTATAAGGTAGTAGATTATTCTTACCAAACCCTTTCATTTGATTCCCATATCATGGGAGTGCACAATGAAGTAACTAGTCCGCCATCTTGGGCTATCCGCCATATTGGATTTAGAATGTTGCCACTTAGTTAACCATGCATTATCATCCAAACTAAACATGTATGGAAAATTTCATCTCAAACGGTTAAGGATAATGGCTTTAAAATTAGTTGCTTGATTTGATCCGAACATACATACTTACATAGGGGAAGCCCGGGCAAGAAGCATAGTGTGGGTAAGAAGAATAACTGATTTTTCCAAAAATATTTAATAGATAGCGTTATTATACTTTCTCAAGTCATGACACGTGCGACCGGCGACGCCATGATAGTTCAACCAAAACAATACGCGACTGTATCAGTTGTGGAGATTAAAAAAAAGGATTTTCATTGTTTTCTTACAATTTATGTGAAGGTTTGTATACCAATTTATTATATTACCAATCAGTTACCCATGAATAAGTTCTGTTTATTCAATTGCATGTTTATTTAAGTATAATTCGTGATTGCTACCTTTTATTTACCTACTAATAACAATTAACGTCTCGACCTTCTTTCTAAAAGTGACGCATTGGGCAAAACGGATATGGGCAAAATGGATAGGTATCCGTTTTGCCTGTTTAGCTATTTGATTTATTTCTTCTTAAGTATAATATTTAATATATAAACGCAAAATTAATCAGACAGCCTGGTCAGAAGCCACATTAAACAGAGCAGTAGGAGATCTCATCTAAAAGATGATGGGCAATCAATTAAATACCGCAAAGAAGTTTACAACTTTACAGAGACACGTGAAGACCGGAAATAAGTAAAAGAAATTAGGGAGGTTTACAGCTGTTTTTAGTCCAGGACAAGAAGAAGATCTGTGTTTTAAAAAAATAGATAGCTAAGCTAAAAATAAAAGATCTCTTGGAAAACCGCAAAACAAAAACCCTAAATAAGATTTTTATTGTTTACTGTGCGCTGACAAATACACTAAACCACACCAACGGAAGATAGAATTCAGTGTAATCAGTGCAAAAGTTGGGTGCATGAAAAATGCACTTCTTATGCGAAGTGTGATCTTAACTAAATCAAAATATCCTTTTTGCCCTTGGTGCGTATCCGTTTTGCCCGACCCCTCCGGGCAAAACGGATAATTGATACTTTATGTTAATGCTCATAATTATTACAGAAATTGTCAAAGTTTTTTAATTTAAAATAGTGTTTTCGAAAGATGATTAAACATAGTACAAATTAAAAGTACAAGGGGTTCTATTGATTATCAGTTTGTGGTTTTATTTAAACTTTTCTTTAACATATGCGTCTTGCCCGGGCTTCCCCTACTAAAGTTGCAAGTTAAAGAAAAGTTTGTAAAAAAAACACTGTACACTTTCGTTCCTAGAGAAATTGCAGATTGAAAGTTAGAAAATATAAATATTTGATATAAATATGCCTATTTTTAAGTGTTATGCCATATTTTTGTAAGTTAGATCAACCACAACACTTTTCTCAAAATAAAAACAGGATTGTAGACCAAATAATCGAGCTAATTACAAATTTGTCATAAATAAAGCTGAAGTTACATTGAGTTCCTCCCAAGAGTATAGCAATAATACGGGAGAGTTCCTCCATTACTCTGATTCACCTTCCATAGCGCATTAAATCTTGGATAAAAGACCTTACCTTCCAGTGCGCATCGCAGCCGGGCATCAAACCAATTCGCTGGTACAACAAAGTGTTTGTACCAACCTCTGGCCACAGAACTATATTTGTAGTCACATCTGAACGCTCCATCTAAAATTACAAGAAAAATATAATTATAAATTAAAACGTCAAATAACGCGTGACCATGATCGAAGAAACCAAACCTAAACCAAATTAAACCTAATGCTAGATTAGATTTAAGCAAACACCACCCTAAGCGGATTTAATGATATCATCTCGCAATTGTTGCATAATTATATATCTTGGTTGCTTACGGCTCCCAGGAAAAACTTTTGTAACATTTTTTGACTGATATTTTTAATTTTTATAATCTTGAGGTACCCACAAGTTGACAAAACTAGTAAAGTCGAAGTCACTTTATAAATTGAAACCAACTTACCAATAAAAGTCAGGGAGAATAATAACACAAGATATTTTAAAACAGACTTCATTTTGTGATGACTGATATTATGTATGGTAATACAATTGTTTTAACGAGTATATATGCCCGATTTCAGTTTTTTTTTTTACTGGAGGATAAATTATATTATCCTGTGAAGGCAGTGGTTCCCAAATGTGGTACGGCAGAATATATTTAAAACCCGACCTTATCTGAAGGTGAAAAAATGTTGGTAAACAGTCAGAAAATAGGAAGATATAATCCAACTAAAATTATGCACCAAATGATGATCCATAAAATGAAAAATAGTAACGAAGTCAAAACTGTACATTGAATATTTTTGAAAAAAAGTAATAGCTACGCGGTGTGGAACGAGTCTAGTGCCATAAAATTATACGTAGTATTTAGAATTTTTGCCGGTTTATCTCTTCGCCTTTTATATTTGAGTGGATAATTATCAAACAAGTTCTCCCGCTCTGGGCGGAGCGGGAGGGCGTGTCAGACTCTTACTGACTAAAACCCGACCGTGTTCCTTACGTTGCCTGTGCGTTGCCAGAGCCCACAGTATCCCTTTTGGACTTTCCCGCGACCCCGGCAGTCCCGCGGCTCTGGCAGGTTTATCTGTTTGCCTTCATGTATGTTCCACTGACTAAATGGATTTAGATGAAAAAAGAATGGCAGGACTCCATGTAATCTGGGTGTCGCACTTAGACTTCGCGTACATTCGTACAAATACTCTCAAAAGATAGATCTTGGTCAAATAAAGATAAAAGGTAATCACAAATAATTTAATTTAATTGTTTTCAAATGTAACTATACAATATTGATGCTACTAACTATTTACACTAGGTAGATACTAAATGAAATTACTAACTATATATACAAATTAATACAAAAAACAAGGACACTTAGGCGTCAAAGTATTCGTCCGCATCGCTGTTATCTGGAAACGTGCCCAGAAGACTGGCAGCATTGCCACGTTGAATGGCAATGCTAATTCTTTGGCCAAAGAACGAGCCAACCCTCTGGTCACGTGAAGTGTCGATCAATCGGCGAGAGATTTCCTTGAAAAGGAGACGCGCACTTAGGCCCCATGACCCGAGCGTTTCGACCCCAAACGGCTCAAAACTGTAGTTTCCTATAAGGTTGCAGTATTTGCGCCGCTTGAGGTGTCTCAGCAACTGCAGCAGCAGCGCCAGCACAGCCAGCCGTGCTTGGAACATGAGATGGCGCAAGGGTGTCGACACAGGTTGCGTCCCACACCAGAGGCCTACCCAACTTCCAAGGCAACAACGTTCACAAATTATTTTTTTTATATTGGGTTTCGCCAGAAAAACGTTGTTAAACGAGCAGGTGGCTTCGTATAAACAGACCCCATGACAGTAAACCAAAGAGTATATATAATATGCAGTAAACCAACGAGTAAACAGTATATGACATTCAAAGATGGCAGAAATGAATATAGTTCCAATAATGACTAATGAAGGGAAAACTGGCACTAGTAGCTGACTTCGTATATTAAACCCTCTACACATTGGACCTCTAGAAGAGCATTTTCCACCGCTCTTCTAGAGGTTAAATGTGTACACCTCATGAATTTGTACTCCATGCACTTCTATGCAAAACGTAAAGTAGATATAATTAGGTTTTGATTGACGAAATGTCTTTTGTTATTATCAAATCAATGAAATCAACGCTTTTGGATTCATCCAAAAGCGTTGTTTTCTTCAGGAAACCAGAAATGCGACCTAGGGATACGTCAAAAAAAAAACTATTCAAGATGATTTTTGGCAGGACAGGCTCCGACGCATAAAGCTTCCCACGACACGTGTCCCTAGATATGTCTGGCATCACCGGAAACGATGAAAAAGGTCACGAGGCATGATATCTAAAAGACGTTGGTCGACATCGCCCGACGTTTCAAGCGACTGATGTCGCGGGAGATTTATCCAGTGAATACGTGACAATACTCGTCAGAGTGCTTATGGGATAACTAACATTTGTGATGTCATTTACATATTATAATAATATTTTCAGTAGTATATTAGAATTGGCATTTAAAAGGCATCAGGTTAGACTGGAAGCCGACCCCAATATAGTTGGGAAAAGGCTAGGCAGATGATGACTAGGTATTTAAAAATGTATTTGCCTAATGTCTTATTATATATACACAAGATTCAAAGGCGAATGTAGAATTTAAGACGTGTGAAGGTATTCAGGCTGGGGAAGCCGCGTATCCCATCATGTTGTCTTACTATCTTGGTCGGTTTATTCCTACTTATTATGGATTAAGCCAAAATAAAATATTTATTTGATAAATTGAGTAAAGCATTATATAATATGTATTATTACATTCTTATCGTAGAAGAACTTCTTTGAATAATTGAATAGCCGGCGCAGAGGTCATGTTTATTATCGGCATCACCATACGATGCTCATCACACATAATAGCATCAACTGCGTCCTCTGGAATTGCATTAGACTCTATCATCTCTGCACACCTGTATTACGTACAATCCTCGTGTTCTACTTCACCACAAAACAAATAAAACTAGTAGGGAAACAAATTAATTTACAACCATTTACAACGACACATCAAGAGAATGGAGTTGTGAATTAAAATATGAGAATAATTGTTAGTTAATCTTAATTATTAAGACATTTCTGATTTGAAGCTGACATCAATAGATTTTAATGTTGCCATGAAAGCTAAATTCTCCAATAAACGTATACATACTGGATTCGTTTAACTGTCATGAACAATAAGCTCATACATATTTATTAATACAAAACATTTTGCAAATAAATACAGGCACTAGCTCCAAAGCTTAATATAATACTCTTGTGCTTCAAGGAGTCTGCTTCTCCAAAATGTCTCAGATTTGATGGAACAGAATTTAGTTATCACAGCAATAATTAACGTCTGGTTCTGTACTATTTCTCAAAAAAAATTGAGGTAGTAAAGTCTCCTAATAATTTAAACGATGAAACCGCTACCATCAAAATCGTGCTGATTGTAATTATAAAAATAGAAATACCATATTCTGGTGAGTATGGTAACTTTATAGCTACCGACCCAGACTCTGCGTTTAGATATTGCCAATATTTGCGTTTTGATAGTCAGATTTAATAAAATATTAGATTTTCTTTTTTTTCTTTATTAGCAGGTTAATAAAAAATAAATAATACGTAAAAAGTAAAGCCCTGTAACTGTTTCATATAATGTACATACTTTCATTCATGAACGCTTCCGAAATTAAGCGACACCAAAAACTGCCATTCTTTTTTAGCACGCAGATAGTGTATAACCTGGATTAACACATAGGGTACTTTAAATCTCGATAGTACGTTCCCGTGGGATAGTTTCCAACATCCACGCAGGCGAAGCCGCAGGCAAAAGCTTGTTAATAATACAAGTAAAATAATCAGGTATCCAAACAGCAATGTGTTTGAAAACCATGGACACAGGAAAATAATGTTAAATACTGAAGTAATATCTATATTATAATAATATATATAGCGATAAGGCCGCCCATTGCACATTTTGTATTGTGTATTTTTTTTATAGTTTTGTAATGTATAATCTGGTGTACAATGGAAATATATAAATACAATATATATATATAAATAAATATATATTTGTATAACACAAAAGCTTTGCTCCTTATTGTGTTTAAATAAATAAATAATATCAATCATTGTTATAAAAAAAACCTTGCCTTGTGTAAAACTTTAGATAAGCTTATGAGGAAACTAAGAAACAATGTTTTGTCCTCATAGATTTTTTTTTTAATTAGAACATATTTTATTCTCAAACTGGATACTAACTAGAGGATCCGTTGCAGATTTTTTACTAAAGCAACTTTGATAATATATTTTTAAATATAAAATTACGCTTGCAGTAATTCTAAAACAGGAATAATCATTATTTATAAATAAAAAATACGATTGGAAATAATAAATGGCTATAATATGGCATTTCTAAATAGTGGAAAGTTAGGACCTTATTAGCTTAATTTATTAATTTCTCATTTTGAACAAACTTCTTTGCAGCTTTTGATACCCTTTTGTTTTAAAGAGAGTTCAAAAGTTAACGCTAAGGTTAATACAATTATCATCTATGATTTACTGATAAATTTATTAATACATAACTTTTGGGCTTCATCTTTTTTCATTTTTGACCACAAGCGTTTACAATGGAATGTTGAACAAATGATTATTATATCCATGTTCTTTCTGTTACTTCAAGTAATTAAAAACTAAGAAGGGCCAGTTCACAAAAACAAAACTATTACCGATACTCATACTGCTAGCCTGCATTATCCCCATTTCCCCAGTTATCACCCCATTAAATTTTAGCTATTTTAATCCAAGGCTAATATGTACTACTTGTCGTTTATTTTATGTGGCTCGTTCTGCCATCTTCTACGGGAATTATGAATGTTAGTCAAAGATCAAGTCTGGGATCCATAGGTCAAATTGGGCATAACGAACATGTCCAAGATTTTTCGCTTGAATGGCAAAGGAAGCTTTCCTTTCTATTGAAAGGAAAGCTATTGGAGCTATTGCTCTCATAAGGAAAGTTATAATAACCATAAGTTGTCTAGTAGATTGAAATAATATCAGTGTAACATCAATATTACTGATTCGTCATGTTTGTTTCTCAGTGGAAGTTCTATTGGGTAATCTTAATTAAATGTATGGTGCATTTTCAGGTAAACCACGACACGTGACAGGATATCCTGGACTCTTCTAACAGATAAATGCGACTTTTCTGTCACACCACCAGTCCAAGAGAACCGGAACGGAATATTGCACCACAGGATTCACCTGGTGTTGCATTGTCTGGCTATCTTGAAGCAAAAGACTACGTCGAAAATGGCCCTAGGACCAACAAAAATCTGACGTACTTACCTTACTAATATTATAAATGTGAAAGTTTGTAAGGATGGATGGATGGATGGATGGATGTTTGTTACTCTTTCACTCAAAAAGTACTGAACGGATTTGGATGAAATTTGGCACACAGCTTGTCTTTAACGTAGCCTTTGATGATTTCCCACCAAAAAAAAAATGTTTTGAATATGAATTTCAATGCTATGACAAAGGAAATATAAACTCTGCTTTGTTATAAAAAACAAAACTTCTACTCCAAGAATCAAACAATTCATTTGATAAATACCAACCACTAACCGTTGTGGACCTTACGAGTACTAGGCGGCTATGCAGATTATCTCGTATGTGAGAAGGAAATTAATGAAAAATTATCAGGCCATCCCTTCGAGTATAATTACCTGGATCAGTAGTAACGCACTCATTGACTCTTTTTATAGAGTCTACGGAACGGTAACATACATAAGGTCGAGTATCTGGTCCTTACCAGACGGTGAGCTACCCATTGCTCACCGTCCGCAAGCGCGCGCCTACGGTGGCCGGAAATCCGCCCGGGATTCCCGACGCCCTGTTGGTGGCTAGGGGCGAGGGTGCGAAATTTGCCTTTTCCTCAACCGTCACCTCCTTCTTCGCGAGCAATACTGCTTCGCAGAAGGAGGTGATGGCTGCCCATGCCCTCTCGCTCCATACCATGGCCTGAACCAGGGCCGGACGCGAGAGATCTCTGCCGCCGATCGCCTCCACGAGAACATGGCGGTGCTCTGCATTTGCGTGCGACTAAGTAATTCCTGCGAGGTTTGGGAACGAGTCTGATGCCGAAAATATTTTCTTTTTTCGTTTTTCCGTTTATCTGGGCAAAACGACATAAAAAATTTGGATGAAATTTGGCTCACAGATAGTTAATAACCTGGATTCAAACATAGAGTACTTTTAATATCGGTAATATGTTGTAGGAAATTTTTCAACACACACGCGGGTGAATCTGCGGACAAAAGCTAGTAAATAATACAAGAAAAATCAAAGTCATAATTAGGTATTCAAACAGCGATGTGTTTGAAAACCACTGACACAGGAAAATAATATTAGAAACTGAAGTATAATCTATATTTAAAACACAAAAGCTATGCTACTTATTGTGTTTAAATAAATCAATTATATCAACCACTGTTATGAAAAACCCTAGCCTTGAAATTTCAGATATGCTAAACTCAAACTATTTATTTCAAATAAACCAATCACAGGCACTTTTAAACTGTCAAGGAATCGGTCAGTCAGAAAGATGAAGCTAGTTGCCCATTCCAAAGCGTAGTACATTCCTATGGAGAAAGTCAAGAAAGCAAGAAAGTCCACAGACACAATAATAAAATAAAATGTTGTTACAAAAATATTGGTTACATCATTCATGTTGAAATTATACATGTGAAAACAATTTGGATAGACGTGTACGTTAAAAGCGTTCGTGATAAAAAGATAAAAACAATTCAAAAATGAAAATGAGCCGTGGCAGGTAAAAGATGACTAGTCCCTACTGACGGCACCCGATCACGAACATGACGCATAGATCAGCACCATTCAACTCACTTAATGATCCAACACACACGCTACCACCAGCGACACCTTTGAGTGAGCATGACATACTCTCACCCGCCAGGACACATTCAAGTCAATGAAAGACGTACTCAGCAAATGGTAACTTTATAGTATACAGTGCTCATACGTCATGTGCAATTATACAATAATAAGAGATTGAATTTATACAATGTAAAGACAATTTTTACAATCTTCAGCAGCTCCAACAATTAGTTTATGCACCGTTGTGGAGCAGGACCAGCGTTGAGTCAAGCATTTTTGTAAGCGATGTAATCTAAATAAATTTGAAACCTGTATAAAACGCACACTATGCAGCCAAGCATATTAGAAGTTGGGGACTTCTAATATGCTTGGCTGCATAGTGTGCGTTTTATACAGGTTTCAAATTTATTTTCATTCAGTTGGAGAATGTGGGGAGGTATTTTATTGTATCATTTTAAACAGTACCTCATGAAGGATGAGTCTACCTTAGCCAGTCTGAAACTTGGTTGGACTAATTGGTCCCTATTGCTAGTACAATAGTGCCTTCCACCTCTTTCAGTGAAAAGATTAAGATTTTTCGTTACGTTCATGATGTTTTCATAATACTGACAACGTAGTTACATTCTCCGAACCTACTCGTACCTTATCGTTGTGGTAGAGTCATATGCTCGTACGCCGCATTTTTGTTCTTATCAGCCAGACATGGCGTCATGTGAAGGTGCCAGTGACCACCAGCCTAGTTGTAAGTCCTATGTATGTATTAGGCTAGATAGAATAGCAATCTCACATCAAACTCTGTAAGTTCGGGTCGTTTTGTCTAATAATATCTTAGTTAAACGAGTCCTAAGGTTTTTATTTTTAGCCATCGTTCCACTGCCGAAATAAAACGGCGCAGCCGGTAGGATTGCCGTAACTGTGGCCTTCGTGGAAAGTCAAGTGTGAAAGACTGTGAATGAGGTATTTTCCTTAATTAAAATTCTATGAGTTTTATTTCCATTTAAAAACATACATGCGGCTAGTGAACATTATGAAGTAGCTAAAATTCCCCCTTTTTCCATTTTTAATCATAAGGGATATTATAAATTTTATATTTATGATGTGGACAACAGATATAATGGGTTGATAGGAATGGACCTTATGTCTCGACTTAATGCTGATTTATCGTTTAAGGACAAGACTTTAAAGATATACGGCGTCATAATTCCTATAATCTATTCCACCATTCTAACGTTATATATAAAACGGTAAATAAACCGTAAACGCAATTGCGATATCTCGCATTCGTCTAAATGCAATAAAAGGAGCCCACGATTCAGACAACAGTTCAATGATTGTTAATATATACAAACTTAAAGACATAACCAGACAAACCACAGACGGTTTTAGAACAACTCCATGTCTGACTCTGAAAGAACCGCTACAGCACGCGTTTATTGTTAACAAGTTATCAGATCTAACGTAGAGCCATGCCCCTAACACTTGGGCACGCCACAATTGCGGCGATAAGTCCCCCTTTGAGCAGTGGCTAGAGAGGCACCACGGCGTCATCACCTTCCGCCTGACGCAGGTCCTCAGCGGACACGACAGCTTCGGGAGCTTCCTGTGTCGGATAAGGCGGGAGGAAACGCCCGGGTGTCACCTCTGTGTGGATCGCCCGGAGGACATGGTGGAGCATACGGTGGAGGTCTGCCCGGCTTGGGCAGAGCACCGCCGTGTCCTCGTGGAGGCGATCGGCGGCAGATATCTCTCGCGTCCGGCCCTGGTTCAGGCCATGGTACGGAGCGAGAGGGCATGGGCAGCCTTCACCTCCTTCTGTGAAGCAGTAATGCTCGCGAAGGAGGAGGCGGGACGGTTGAGGGAAAGGCAAATTTCGCGCCCTCTCGCCCCGAGCACCGCAGGAGACGCCATGGGAGTCGGAAATCTAGGGGCGAGAGCCCACCGACTCCCATGGCGCGGAGGACATGGCTCCACCATGTCCTCCGGGCGATCCACACAGAGGTGACACCCGGGCGTTTCCTCCCGCCTTATCCGACACAGGAAGCTCCCGAAGCTGTCGTGTCCGCTGAGGACCTGCGTCAGGCGGAAGGTGATGACGCCGTGGTGCCTCTCTAGCCACTCCTCAAAGGGGGACTTATCGCCGCAATTGTGGCGTGCCCAAGTGTTAGGGGCATGGCTCTACGTTAGATCTGATAACTTTTTAACAATAAACGCGTGCTGTAGCGGTTCTTTCAGAGTCAGACATGGAGTTGTTCTAAAACCGTCTGTGGTTTGTCTGGTTATGTCTTTAAGTTTGTATATATTAACAATCATTGAACTGTTGTCTGAATCGTGGGCTCCTTTTATTGCATTTAGACGAATGCGAGATATCGCAATTGCGTTTACGGTTTATTTACCGTTTTATATATAACGTTAGAATGGTGGAATGGATTATAGGAATTATGACGCCGTATATCTTTAAAGTCTTGTCCTTAAACGATAAATCAGCATTAAGTCGAGACATAAGGTCCATTCCTATCAACCCATTATATCTGTTGTCCACATCATAAATATAAAATTTATAATATCCCTTATGATTAAAAATGGAAAAAGGGGGAATTTCAGCTACTTCATAATGTTCACTAGCCGCATGTATGTTTTTAAATGGAAATAAAACTCATAGAATTTTAATTAAGGAAAATACCTCATTCACAGTCTTTCACACTTGACTTTCCACGAAGGCCACAGTTACGGCAATCCTACCGGCTGCGCCGTTTTATTTCGGCAGTGGAACGATGGCTAAAAATAAAAACCTTAGGACTCGTTTAACTAAGATATTATTAGACAAAACGACCCGAACTTACAGAGTTTGATGTGAGATTGCTATTCTATCTAGCCTAATACATACATAGGACTTACAACTAGGCTGGTGGTCACTGGCACCTTCACATGACGCCATGTCTGGCTGATAAGAACAAAAATGCGGCGTACGAGCATATGACTCTACCACAACGATAAGGTACGAGTAGGTTCGGAGAATGTAACTACGTTGTCAGTATTATGAAAACATCATGAACGTAACGAAAAATCTTAATCTTTTCACTGAAAGAGGTGGAAGGCACTATTGTACTAGCAATAGGGACCAATTAGTCCAACCAAGTTTCAGACTGGCTAAGGTAGACTCATCCTTCATGAGGTACTGTTTAAAATGATACAATAAAATACCTCCCCACATTCTCCAACTGAATGAAAATAAATTTGAAACCTGTATAAAACGCACACTATGCAGCCAAGCATATTAGAAGTCCCCAACTTCTAATATGCTTGGCTGCATAGTGTGCGTTTTTATACAGGTTTCAAATTTATTTAGATTACATCGCTTACAAAAATGCTTGGCTCAACGCTGGTCCTGCTCCACAACGGTGCATAAACTAATTGTTGGAGCTGCTGAAGATTGTAAAAATTGTCTTTACATTGTATAAATTCAATCTCTTATTATTGTATAATTGCACATGACGTATGAGCACTGTGTACTATAAAGTTACCATTTGCTGAGTACGTCTTTCATTGACTTGAATGTGTCCTGGCGGGTGAGAGTATGTCATGCTCACTCAAAGGTGTCGCTGGTGGTAGCGTGTGTGTTGGATCATTAAGTGAGTTGAATGGTGCTGATCTATGCGTCATGTTCGTGATCGGGTGCCGTCAGTAGGGACTGGTCATCTTTTACCTGCCACGGCTCATTTTCATTTTTGAATTGTTTTTATCTTTTTATCACGAACGCTTTTAACGTACACGTCTTTCCAAATTGTTTTCACATGTATAATTTCAACATGAATGATGTAACCAATATTTTTGTAACAACATTTTATTTTATTATTGTGTCTGTGGACTTTCTTGCTTTCTTGACTTTCTCCATAGGAATGTACTACGCTTTGGAATGGGCAACTAGCTTCATCTTTCTGACTGACCGATTCCTTGACAGTTTAAAAGTGCCTGTGATTGGTTTATTTGAAATAAATAGTTTGAGTTTAGCATATCTGAAATTTCAAGGCTAGGGTTTTTCATAACAGTGGTTGATATAATTGATTTATTTAAACACAATAAGTAGCATAGCTTTTGTGTTTTAAATATAGATTATACTTCAGTTTCTAATATTATTTTCCTGTGTCAGTGGTTTTCAAACACATCGCTGTTTGAATACCTAATTATGACTTTGATTTTTCTTGTATTATTTACTAGCTTTTGTCCGCAGATTCACCCGCGTGTGTGTTGAAAAATTTCCTACAACATATTACCGATATTAAAAGTACTCTATGTTTGAATCCAGGTTATTAACTATCTGTGAGCCAAATTTCATCCAAATTTTTTATGTCGTTTTGCCCAGATAAACGGAAAAACGAAAAAAGAAAATATTTTCGGCATCAGACTCGTTCCCAAACCTCGCAGGAATTACTTAGTCGCACGCAAATGCAGAGCACCGCCATGTTCTCGTGGAGGCGATCGGCGGCAGAGATCTCTCGCGTCCGGCCCTGGTTCAGGCCATGGTATGGAGCGAGAGGGCATGGGCAGCCATCACCTCCTTCTGCGAAGCAGTATTGCTCGCGAAGAAGGAGGTGACGGTTGAGGAAAAGGCAAATTTCGCACCCTCGCCCCTAGCCACCAACAGGGCGTCGGGAATCCCGGGCGGATTTCCGGCCACCGTAGGCGCGCGCTTGCGGACGGTGAGCAATGGGTAGCTCACCGTCTGGTAAGGACCAGATACTCGACCTTATGTATGTTACCGTTCCGTAGACTCTATAAAAAGAGTCAATGAGTGCGTTACTACTGATCCAGGTAATTATACTCGAAGGGATGGCCTGATAATTTTTCATTAATTTCCTTCTCACATACGAGATAATCTGCATAGCCGCCTAGTACTCGTAAGGTCCACAACGGTTAGTGGTTGGTATTTATCAAATGAATTGTTTGATTCTTGGAGTAGAAGTTTTGTTTTTTATAACAAAGCAGAGTTTATATTTCCTTTGTCATAGCATTGAAATTCATATTCAAAACATTTTTTTTTTGGTGGGAAATCATCAAAGGCTACGTTAAAGACAAGCTGTGTGCCAAATTTCATCCAAATCCGTTCAGTACTTTTTGAGTGAAAGAGTAACAAACATCCATCCATCCATCCATCCATCCTTACAAACTTTCACATTTATAATATTAGTAAGGTAAGTACGTCAGATTTTTGTTGGTCCTAGGGCCATTTTCGACGTAGTCTTTTGCTTCAAGATAGCCAGACAATGCAACACCAGGTGAATCCTGTGGTGCAATATTCCGTTCCGGTTCTCTTGGACTGGTGGTGTGACAGAAAAGTCGCATTTATCTGTTAGAAGAGTCCAGGATATCCTGTCACGTGTCGTGGTTTACCTGAAAATGCACCATACATTTAATTAAGATTACCCAATAGAACTTCCACTGAGAAACAAACATGACGAATCAGTAATATTGATGTTACACTGATATTATTTCAATCTACTAGACAACTTATGGTTATTATAACTTTCCTTATGAGAGCAATAGCTCCAATAGCTTTCCTTTCAATAGAAAGGAAAGCTTCCTTTGCCATTCAAGCGAAAAATCTTGGACATGTTCGTTATGCCCAATTTGACCTATGGATCCCAGACTTGATCTTTGACTAACATTCATAATTCCCGTAGAAGATGGCAGAACGAGCCACATAAAATAAACGACAAGTAGTACATATTAGCCTTGGATTAAAATAGCTAAAATTTAATGGGGTGATAACTGGGGAAATGGGGATAATGCAGGCTAGCAGTATGAGTATCGGTAATAGTTTTGTTTTTGTGAACTGGCCCTTCTTAGTTTTTAATTACTTGAAGTAACAGAAAGAACATGGATATAATAATCATTTGTTCAACATTCCATTGTAAACGCTTGTGGTCAAAAATGAAAAAAGATGAAGCCCAAAAGTTATGTATTAATAAATTTATCAGTAAATCATAGATGATAATTGTATTAACCTTAGCGTTAACTTTTGAACTCTCTTTAAAACAAAAGGGTATCAAAAGCTGCAAAGAAGTTTGTTCAAAATGAGAAATTAATAAATTAAGCTAATAAGGTCCTAACTTTCCACTATTTAGAAATGCCATATTATAGCCATTTATTATTTCCAATCGTATTTTTTATTTATAAATAATGATTATTCCTGTTTTAGAATTACTGCAAGCGTAATTTTATATTTAAAAATATATTATCAAAGTTGCTTTAGTAAAAAATCTGCAACGGATCCTCTAGTTAGTATCCAGTTTGAGAATAAAATATGTTCTAATTAAAAAAAAAATCTATGAGGACAAAACATTGTTTCTTAGTTTCCTCATAAGCTTATCTAAAGTTTTACACAAGGCAAGGTTTTTTTTATAACAATGATTGATATTATTTATTTATTTAAACACAATAAGGAGCAAAGCTTTTGTGTTATACAAATATATATTTATTTATATATATATATTGTATTTATATATTTCCATTGTACACCAGATTATACATTACAAAACTATAAAAAAAATACACAATACAAAATGTGCAATGGGCGGCCTTATCGCTATATATATTATTATAATATAGATATTACTTCAGTATTTAACATTATTTTCCTGTGTCCATGGTTTTCAAACACATTGCTGTTTGGATACCTGATTATTTTACTTGTATTATTAACAAGCTTTTGCCTGCGGCTTCGCCTGCGTGGATGTTGGAAACTATCCCACGGGAACGTACTATCGAGATTTAAAGTACCCTATGTGTTAATCCAGGTTATACACTATCTGCGTGCTAAAAAAGAGTGTCGCTTAATTTCGGAAGCGTTCATGAATGAAAGTATGTACATTATATGAAACAGTTACAGGGCTTTACTTTTTACGTATTATTTATTTTTTATTAACCTGCTAATAAAGAAAAAAAAGAAAATCTAATATTTTATTAAATCTGACTATCAAAACGCAAATATTGGCAATATCTAAACGCAGAGTCTGGGTCGGTAGCTATAAAGTTACCATACTCACCAGAATATGGTATTTCTATTTTTATAATTACAATCAGCACGATTTTGATGGTAGCGGTTTCATCGTTTAAATTATTAGGAGACTTTACTACCTCAATTTTTTTTGAGAAATAGTACAGAACCAGACGTTAATTATTGCTGTGATAACTAAATTCTGTTCCATCAAATCTGAGACATTTTGGAGAAGCAGACTCCTTGAAGCACAAGAGTATTATATTAAGCTTTGGAGCTAGTGCCTGTATTTATTTGCAAAATGTTTTGTATTAATAAATATGTATGAGCTTATTGTTCATGACAGTTAAACGAATCCAGTATGTATACGTTTATTGGAGAATTTAGCTTTCATGGCAACATTAAAATCTATTGATGTCAGCTTCAAATCAGAAATGTCTTAATAATTAAGATTAACTGACAATTATTCTCATATTTTAATTCACAACTCCATTCTCTTGATGTGTCGTTGTAAATAGTTGTAAATTAATTTGTTTCCCTACTAGTTTTATTTGTTTTGTGGTGAAGTAGAACACGAGGATTGTACGTAATACAGGTGTGCAGAGATGATAGAGTCTAATGCAATTCCAGAGGACGCAGTTGATGCTATTATGTGTGATGAGCATCGTATGGTGATGCCGATAATAAACATGACCTCTGCGCCGGCTATTCAATTATTCAAAGAAGTTCTTCTACGATAAGAATGTAATAATACATATTATATAATGCTTTACTCAATTTATCAAATAAATATTTTATTTTGGCTTAATCCATAATAAGTAGGAATAAACCGACCAAGATAGTAAGACAACATGATGGGATACGCGGCTTCCCCAGCCTGAATACCTTCACACGTCTTAAATTCTACATTCGCCTTTGAATCTTGTGTATATATAATAAGACATTAGGCAAATACATTTTTAAATACCTAGTCATCATCTGCCTAGCCTTTTCCCAACTATATTGGGGTCGGCTTCCAGTCTAATCTGATGCCTTTTAAATGCCAATTCTAATATACTACTGAAAATATTATTATAATATGTAAATGACATCACAAATGTTAGTTATCCCATAAGCACTCTGACGAGTATTGTCACGTATTCACTGGATAAATCTCCCGCGACATCAGTCGCTTGAAACGTCGGGCGATGTCGACCAACGTCTCTTAGATACGAGTATCATGCCTCGTGACCTTTTTCATCGTTTCCGGTGATGCCAGACATATCTAGGGACACGTGTCGTGGGAAGCTTTATGCGTCGGAGCCTGTCCTGCCAAAAATCATCTTGAATAGTTTTTTTTTTGACGTATCCCTAGGTCGCATTTCTGGTTTCCTGAAGAAAACAACGCTTTTGGATGAATCCAAAAGCGTTGATTTCATTGATTTGATAATAACAAAAGACATTTCGTCAATCAAAACCTAATTATATCTACTTTACGTTTTGCATAGAAGTGCATGGAGTACAAATTCATGAGGTGTACACATTTAACCTCTAGAAGAGCGGTGGAAAATGCTCTTCTAGAGGTCCAATGTGTAGAGGGTTTAATATACGAAGTCAGCTACTAGTGCCAGTTTTCCCTTCAGTAGTCATTATTGGAACTATATTCATTTCTGCCATCTTTGAATGTCATATACTGTTTACTCGTTGGTTTACTGCATATTATACTCTTTGGTTTACTGTCATGGGGTCTGTATATACGAAGCCACCTGCTCGTTTAACAACGTTTTTCTGGCGAAACCCAATATAAAAAAAATAATTTGTGAACGTTGTTGCCTTGGAAGTTGGGTAGGCCTCTGGTGTGGGACGCAACCTGTGTCGACACCCTTGCACCATCTCATGTTCCAAGCACGGCTGGCTGTGCTGGCGCTGCTGCTGCAGTTGCTGAGACCCTCAAGCGGCGCAAATACTGCAACCTTATAGGAAACTACAGTTTTGAGCCGTTTGGGGTCGAAACGCTCGGGTCATGGGGCCTAAGTGCGCGTCTCCTTTTTAAGGAAATCTCTCGCCGATTGATCGACACTTCACGTGACCAGAGGGTTGGCTCGTTCTTTGGCCAAAGAATTAGCATTGCCATTCAACGTGGCAATGCTGCCAGTCTTCTGGGCACGTTTCCGGATGACAGCGATGCGGACGAATACTTTGACGCCTAAGTGTCCTTTTGTTTTTTGTATTAATTTGTATATATAGTTAGTAATTTAATTTAGTATCTACCTAGTGTAAATAGTTAGTAGCATCAATATTGTATAGTTACATTTGAAAACAATTAAATTAAATTATTTGTGATTACCTTTTATCTTTATTTGACCAAGATCTATCTTTTGAGAGTATTTGTACGAATGTAAGCGAAGTCTAAGTGCGACACCCAGATTACATGGAGTCCTGCCATTCTTCTTTCATCTAAATCCATTCAGTCAGTGGAACATACATTAAGGCAAACAGATAAACCTGCCAGAGCCGCGGGACTGCCGGGGTCGCGGGAAAGTCCAAAAGGGATACTGTGGGCTCTGGCAACGCACAGGCAACGTAAGGAACACGGTCGGGTTTTAGTCAGTAAGAGTCTGACACGCCCTTCCGCTCCGCCCAGAGCGGGAGAACTTGTTTGATAATTATCCACTCAAATAAAAAAGGCGAAGAGATAAACCGGCAAAAATTCTAAATACTACGTATAATTTTATGGCACTAGACTCGTTCCACACCGCGTAGCCATTACTTTTTTTCAAAAATATTCAATGTACAGTTTTGACTTCGTTACTATTTTTCATTTTATGGATCACCATTTGGTGCATAATTTTAGTTGGATTATATCTTCCTATTTTCTGACTGTTTACCAACATTTTTTCACCTACAGATAAGGTCGGGTTTTAAATATATTCTGCCGTGCCACATTTGGGTTTTCTGAAGAAAACAACGCTTTTGGATGAATCCAAAAGCGTTGATTTCATTGATTTGATAATAACAAAAGACATTTCGTCAATCAAAACCTAATTATATCTACTTTACGTTTTGCATAGAAGTGCATGGAGTACAAATTCATGAGGTCTACACATTTAACCTCTAGAAGAGCGGTGGAAAATGCTCTTCTAGAGGTCCAATGTGTAGAGGGCTTAATATACGAAGTCAGCTACTAGTGCCAGTTTTCCCTTCAGTAGTCATTATTGGAACTATATTCATTTCTGCCATCTTTGAATGTCATATACTGTTTACTCGTTGGTTTACTGCATATTATACTCTTTGGTTTACTGTCATGGGGTCTGTATATACGAAGCCACCTGCTCGTTTAACAACGTTTTTCTGGCGAAACCCAATATAAAAAAAATAATTTGTGAACGTTGTTGCCTTGGAAGTTGGGTAGGCCTCTGGTGTGGGACGCAACCTGTGTCGACACCCTTGCACCATCTCATGTTCCAAGCACGGCTGGCTGTGCTGGCGCTGCTGCTGCAGTTGCTGAGACCCTCAAGCGGCGCAAATACTGCAACCTTATAGGAAACTACAGTTTTGAGCCGTTTGGGGTCGAAACGCTCGGGTCATGGGGCCTAAGTGCGCGTCTCCTTTTTAAGGAAATCTCTCGCCGATTGATCGACACTTCACGTGACCAGAGGGTTGGCTCGTTCTTTGGCCAAAGAATTAGCATTGCCATTCAACGTGGCAATGCTGCCAGTCTTCTGGGCACGTTTCCGGATGACAGCGATGCGGACGAATACTTTGACGCCTAAGTGTCCTTTTGTTTTTTGTATTAATTTGTATATATAGTTAGTAATTTAATTTAGTATCTACCTAGTGTAAATAGTTAGTAGCATCAATATTGTATAGTTACATTTGAAAACAATTAAATTAAATTATTTGTGATTACCTTTTATCTTTATTTGACCAAGATCTATCTTTTGAGAGTATTTGTACGAATGTAAGCGAAGTCTAAGTGCGACACCCAGATTACATGGAGTCCTGCCATTCTTCTTTCATCTAAATCCATTCAGTCAGTGGAACATACATTAAGGCAAACAGATAAACCTGCCAGAGCCGCGGGACTGCCGGGGTCGCGGGAAAGTCCAAAAGGGATACTGTGGGCTCTGGCAACGCACAGGCAACGTAAGGAACACGGTCGGGTTTTAGTCAGTAAGAGTCTGACACGCCCTCCCGCTCCGCCCAGAGCGGGAGAACTTGTTTGATAATTATCCACTCAAATAAAAAAGGCGAAGAGATAAACCGGCAAAAATTCTAAATACTACGTATAATTTTATGGCACTAGACTCGTTCCACACCGCGTAGCCATTACTTTTTTTCAAAAATATTCAATGTACAGTTTTGACTTCGTTACTATTTTTCATTTTATGGATCATCATTTGGTGCATAATTTTAGTTGGATTATATCTTCCTATTTTCTGACTGTTTACCAACATTTTTTCACCTACAGATAAGGTCGGGTTTTAAATATATTCTGCCGTACCACATTTGGGTTTTCTGAAGAAAACAACGCTTTTGGATGAATCCAAAAGCGTTGATTTCATTGATTTGATAATAACAAAAGACATTTCGTCAATCAAAACCTAATTATATCTACTTTACGTTTTGCATAGAAGTGCATGGAGTACAAATTCATGAGGTCTACACATTTAACCTCTAGAAGAGCGGTGGAAAATGCTCTTCTAGAGGTCCAATGTGTAGAGGGCTTAATATACGAAGTCAGCTACTAGTGCCAGTTTTCCCTTCAGTAGTCATTATTGGAACTATATTCATTTCTGCCATCTTTGAATGTCATATACTGTTTACTCGTTGGTTTACTGCATATTATACTCTTTGGTTTACTGTCATGGGGTCTGTATATACGAAGCCACCTGCTCGTTTAACAACGTTTTTCTGGCGAAACCCAATATAAAAAAAATAATTTGTGAACGTTGTTGCCTTGGAAGTTGGGTAGGCCTCTGGTGTGGGACGCAACCTGTGTCGACACCCTTGCACCATCTCATGTTCCAAGCACGGCTGGCTGTGCTGGCGCTGCTGCTGCAGTTGCTGAGACCCTCAAGCGGCGCAAATACTGCAACCTTATAGGAAACTACAGTTTTGAGCCGTTTGGGGTCGAAACGCTCGGGTCATGGGGCCTAAGTGCGCGTCTCCTTTTTAAGGAAATCTCTCGCCGATTGATCGACACTTCACGTGACCAGAGGGTTGGCTCGTTCTTTGGCCAAAGAATTAGCATTGCCATTCAACGTGGCAATGCTGCCAGTCTTCTGGGCACGTTTCCGGATGACAGCGATGCGGACGAATACTTTGACGCCTAAGTGTCCTTTTGTTTTTTGTATTAATTTGTATATATAGTTAGTAATTTAATTTAGTATCTACCTAGTGTAAATAGTTAGTAGCATCAATATTGTATAGTTACATTTGAAAACAATTAAATTAAATTATTTGTGATTACCTTTTATCTTTATTTGACCAAGATCTATCTTTTGAGAGTATTTGTACGAATGTAAGCGAAGTCTAAGTGCGACACCCAGATTACATGGAGTCCTGCCATTCTTCTTTCATCTAAATCCATTCAGTCAGTGGAACATACATTAAGGCAAACAGATAAACCTGCCAGAGCCGCGGGACTGCCGGGGTCGCGGGAAAGTCCAAAAGGGATACTGTGGGCTCTGGCAACGCACAGGCAACGTAAGGAACACGGTCGGGTTTTAGTCAGTAAGAGTCTGACACGCCCTCCCGCTCCGCCCAGAGCGGGAGAACTTGTTTGATAATTATCCACTCAAATAAAAAAGGCGAAGAGATAAACCGGCAAAAATTCTAAATACTACGTATAATTTTATGGCACTAGACTCGTTCCACACCGCGTAGCCATTACTTTTTTTCAAAAATATTCAATGTACAGTTTTGACTTCGTTACTATTTTTCATTTTATGGATCATCATTTGGTGCATAATTTTAGTTGGATTATATCTTCCTATTTTCTGACTGTTTACCAACATTTTTTCACCTACAGATAAGGTCGGGTTTTAAATATATTCTGCCGTACCACATTTGGGAACCACTGCCTTCACAGGATAATATAATTTATCCTCCGGTAAAAAAAAAAAACTGAAATCAGGCATATTATACTCGTTAAAACAATTGTATTACCATACATAATATCAGTCATCACAAAATGAAGTCTGTTTTAAGATATCTTGTGTTATTATTCTCCCTGACTTTTATTGGTAAGTTGGTTTCAATTTATAAAGTGACTTCGACTTTACTAGTTTTGTCAACTCGTGGGTACCTCAAGATTATAAAAATTAAAAATTAAAAATATCAGTCAAAAAATGTTTCAAAAGTTTTTCCTGGCTAAATAATATATCTTGGTTGCTTACGGCTCGTAAGCAACCAAGATATATTATTATGCAACAATTGCGAGATGATATCATTAAATCCGCTTAGGGTGGTGTTTGCTTAAATCTAATCTAGCATTAGGTTTAATTTGGTTTAGGTTTGGTTTCTTCGATCATGGTCACGCGTTATTTGACGTTTTAATTTATAATTATATGTTTCTTGTAATTTTAGATGGAGCGTTCAGATGTGACTACAAATATAGTTCTGTGGCCAGAGGTTGGTACAAACACTTTGTTGTACCAGCGAATTGGTTTGATGCCCGGCTGCGATGCGCACTGGAAGGTAAGCTCTTTTATCCAAGAATTAATGCGCTATGGAAGGTGAATCAGAGTAATGGAGGAACTCTCCCGTATTATTGCCATACTCTTGGGAGGAACTCAATGTAACTTCAGCTTTATTTATGACAAATTTGTAACTAGCTCGATTATTTGGTCTACAATCCTGTTTTTATTTTGAGAAAAGTGTTGTGGTTGATCTAACTTACAAAAATATGGCATAACACTTAAAAATAGGCATATTTATATCAAATATTTATATTTTCTAACTTTCAATCTGCAATTTCTCTAGGAACGAAAGTGTACAGTGTTTTTTTTACAAACTTTTCTTTAACTTGCAATTTTAGTATGTAAGTATGTATGTTCGGATCAAATCAAGCAACTAATTTTAAAGCCATTATCCTTAACCGTTTGAGATGAAATTTTCCATACATGTTTAGTTTGGATGATAATGCATGGTTAGCTAAGTGGCAACATTCTAAATCCAATATGGCGGATAGCCCAAGATGGCGGACTAGTTACCTACTTCTTTGTGCACTCCCATGATATGGGAATCAAATGAAAGGGTTTGCTAAGAATAATCTTCTACCTTATAAGTGAAGGTGATATTTAAACGAATTGTAATGCTAAAAAGTACAAAATAAAATATAAGTAGAAAAATATTTTTTTAAACAAGCTTATAGTGAACTAATAGGCACCAAATAAAACTTATGAAAACAAGAACTCTAATATTTTCTTAAAAGTTTGAGGCGTGAAAGTCCTTCTTACATTAAAGATAAAGTTTTTTTGACTAATTTCTTGTCAGTAGTAAAATCTTCAAGTTTGTGAAAAATAACCCTGTAGTCACGTTCTCCGGCCTATCATGACGTGATGTTATTTGGTTTTGTTCTGTCTATAGGTGCTTTTCTAGCTTCCCCAACCACACTAGAAATAAAATCTGACATGATGCATATCATGAAGGATTCCACATCGAAACAAGAAATCTTTACCGGGATTCATGCCACTCTTTCTCAAGGAGATTATCAAACAGTTCATGGTGAGTCAATCAGTTTATTAGATATCATAATTATAAGCCCCATAATTCAGACACAACATGTACGTAATGTACGTATGTACGTAACCCCGCCTCCGCAACCGTAAATGCGGATCTTCCGCAAGAAATCTTCTTATAAAGAAAATAGGTTCCAACTAAACAAAGATTCTTTAATGTGGTGGATATATAACTTGAAATTTTTTCTCCCATGTCACGGCCACCGCCAGGCTCAGTACCAAGAGAGCAACTAGTAAGTAGAGCCGGTTGATTTTATAAACCACTTAGATATCGCTTAAAATATGACATTGGGGCGAAACAGTTTTAAAAACAGTGAAAATAGTTTGACCCTGGCCTTGTGGCTAAGTAATAACAGCCGCACTGGTCGATCGATTAGGTTAAGCTACGCTTGCCGCGGTTAGTCCGTGGATGGGTGACCATCTTTACATACCAAGACCCCTCCGTGCCTCGGAAAGCACGTTAAGCCGTTGGTCCCGGCTGTCATTCGTGGATTTTTGAAGTTGCCAGAAGACTGAAAGTCTGAAAACCAGTAGCAAGGGGTATCGTATTAACCAGTAACTGGGTTGTGGAGGGAGTAAATAGGTAGCCACGCCATGTAAAATACTGGTATTCAGCTGTATCAGATAGACTGGAAGGCGACTACAACGTAGTTGGGAAAAGGCTAGGCAGATGATGATTAGTTTGTTACCAACAGGTCGACGTCTATCTTTAATTATTATTATTTTCTATAATTTTCAACCTCCGCCTCTACTTTCACTATGATGGCCGACGTTACATAACTACCAGTTCAGTTTTTCAGTTTCATTATTCCTGTTGTGTTATTTATTTATTTATTTATTTATTTAACAGTTTATGTACACACATATAAACAGACAAAAAGAAAGGAACAGAAAAATACGTACAAAGGTGATGCTTATTATCTATTGGTTATCTTCTATTATAGTTTATTCCTCAGTCAATAAGTATTGATTAAGACGCTGACAACACCTAAACCACGGACACTGTCAACTTCCATTGTAAAGAAAGAGAAGCGCGATGACACAACACTTGTAATTTATTGCAAAATATGAAGTAATTATCTATTTACTCAAAATTGAGTTGAGTAATCGAAAATAAAAAAAACAACCAAGTTCTGCATTCAAATAAGACGTCCTTGTTATTAATTGAATACGTAACGTATGTTGATATTTGATACAGATATTTTGGATTACAACTCAAAGTAAGACGTTACTTTAACGTTAGTTTGTATCGAGATTTTGTTTTAAAAACGTGTTTTGGTAACAACCATGTTCTGGGAAATATGTTCAAAATTAACATATATTTTTTCCGCTACCACAAACTATACAGATTTGGCATTTTTTTTTTTTCTTAAGAGAAGCCTATTTTTGTCAATTGGGTCTTGTCAGCGCCTTAAGTTTCTATGTAATACTATTTAGACTGGCTTTATGTTTGCTAGGTGTGTAGCAATAATGACAAGAGATTAAATTAGGATACGGAATTATGAGAATTTTACACACTCTACAGAAACTATAGGAAAGCTTATAATGGTGCTAATATTGTACTACTAAATTAAAATTAATAAAAAAATACAAATTACAGGTATACCGCTTTCACACATTGCAGTATCTTGGGCTGATAATGAGCCAGATAATAAAGACAATAAAGAAAGTTGTATCACTTTTAATGGTAATGGAGAATTAGCTGATCACCCTTGTGAAGAGACTCGTCCTTACATCTGTTACCGCCCTGAGGACCCTAACGTAGAAGGCAATGAATGCGGCACTGTAGATAAGGGTAAATATTCAAAATCATAGAGATGGAATAGATTTAATTTTTTGAAGCAGATTTAGGCATAGAATGGTCCCACCGTCGTTAATTTTATCAGTGTCATAATCATCATTTCCTTTTCAGAATACCGCTTGGATACAAGAACTAACAAGTGCTACAAGTTCCACCTAGAGCCACGAAATTTCTCCCGAGCCTCCTTCGCATGCTCAGCTGAAGGCGGCCATCTTGCTGTTATAAACAGTGACACCGAAGCAACAGTACTAACAGAACTCTTCGCTACAATTCCTTTAAGCAATATGTTGGGAATGATAGAAAGTTGGAAAAATGCAGCTCTTATCGGGTTTTACGATTGGGGTGAACACGGGGAGTGGAGAACAGTTCATGGTAATTCTTTTGCACTATTTAAATTACGAGTAAAGATGTTAATTAATATAGTTTGAAACTTAATTTTTCCGTCGGCATCTAAGTAAAGGGGTTGACCCTTTACTAGCATTATAATTTCTCACACAATCCATATCACTGTCTGTTGGTTATAAAACATAAATAATTTTTAGTTCACTGTTGAAGCAAGCTGAGCCTTGTGATCTTAAAACACAAACTTCAATGCGAAACGCAGGTGTACTAACGGCCACTTCCTTTTTATGTTAAAAAAACATAACATAACATCGCGTCTGCAGGCGGGGTTAGGCAGAGGTGACCTAGCACACCTACATTTTGCCAGTTATTTTTAAATCCCATGGGAGCGAGCCTATTGCCATCAATCAGGCACAAATTCAGACTCCGGGCTGCTACTGAGAAACTCCTGATGTCAAACGCAATAACAGACGATCGATCTTTTGCCCGACCTGGGAATCGAATCTAGGACCTCATGCTCAGCAGCAGCGCTTGCGAACATTAGACCAACGAGACAGCCAAAACAATGTCACTACAATGTTTTCTTTTTCAGGCCAAACTCTGGCAGAAGCAGGGTTTGACAGATGGAATACAGGGGAGCCATCAGCAACAGAAGGTGAATTCTGTGGTTCGTTATGGCGCAATGGGCACCTTAACGATGTATGGTGCGACAAGAACTTCTCATTTATCTGTGAGAAGAGTCCAAATTATCCTGCCGTCTGTCGCGCCAATGAACCATCGTTACTGAGAAAAGCACAATGCTTTTAAGGAAATGAAACACCAACACTTTGTCAGCGACTTCATCCGCCCTATATTATGTGTATCCTGTAGAAAGGTCTAAAAAGCATTATTTTTCATTCTAAGCTTTGTAGGTCTAATCATTCATTGATGAGGCAGTCAATTAATGATTTAGGAAATATCCTTTTATATTGTATTGCTTATATAAAATAAAATTAATGTCCAAATAAAACTGTGTTTTAAATGACTTTTTATTTTTGGGTCTAAAAGATAAAATACAAATTATTGTGAAAGAAAATATTAAGAAAAACATATTTATCTTAAAATCTTGGCATTCAATTGTGTGCATGAAACCATCATCGTTATAACATAATGTTCTTATCTTGCAAGGAAATAACAAAGTCAGTATTCAATATGAAGAAAGTTTATTTTGTCGTGGACATCCTTGATATATGTATATGTAGTGGAGTGCTGTCTCTATTGACTTTATAAAGTAAATAAAAAGTTATTATTTAAAAATAAAATTTAGCCTTTGGCCCATAAAACTACTTGCATTAATGAAAGATGAAGATAAACAGCAAGCAATAGGTGTAATATAAGTATCTGTGTACAATATAAACTTTACTTTATTTTGCATGGTCTGTTTCCACAGATACCCACCGGTAGTACATCACCGTCCCATAAACCAAAAGTCCTGCCTAACAATGTCCAACTCCTGAGCTACACTATGAATATTTGTCAATTTTACAGGGCACTAGTACAACAAGTTCTCTCAAGGCAGCGCGAATTTCTTAGAACGTGTGATGTGGCCACCGCCATATCAGCGAGTACTCCATGCTCCACCGGTGGTACAGCCCGGCCAGAACGTGTTAAATAAAAATCCGTCTCCAATCTCTCGTAATGAAACGCCATCTTTTTATTTTAATTTTTAAATATTTCTATTCAAAATTAAACTAGACATTTTTGCTATGAGAGCATCTCATAAAGGAATTTAGATGCTATCATACGTCATCAGAATTTGAACAGACAGTAGGGTATTCAGGGGTCTTTTCACAAATAAAGGCGTGTGGTCCATCACAATCTGCATCGCTGAGTTTAGCGTTACGGTATACGGAACCACAGTATTCACCGCCTGATGGACGTACGTTAGGTTCTCCATAGGCGAACGTTGCGTAACCAGTTCATCTTCCGTTTGACCTGAAAACAAAGTTAGGAGGCGATCTTTAGCAAAAGTGTACGTGTGGTTGTCAAATCATATCAAAATCAATGTTACTTCGATTGATGCCCTGCATATAATTATGGTACGGGCCCCACGTGGCTAGCTTTTAAGTCCAAAATATATGTATACATAATCAGCCTATAATGTTCCCACTGCTGGGACACAGGCCTCCTCTCTGTGAGAGGGAGTGGGTTGGTAGATGTCACATGTCTTCGAATTTTTGGTTCTAGGACATGCCGGTTTCCTCACGATGTTTTCCTTCACCGTTTTGAGAGCAGTGGTGATGAAATAATTTACACAAAGTAAAGCGCCTGTCTGGGTTCGAACCCACGACCTACAACTCGTAAGTCGCGGCCGTTACCACTGGGCTACCACCGCTCTTAATCTCCGCTCACCGCTCTAAAATATATGTATGTCTAACATTTAATAATGATTATCTTTTTTAAATTTTCTGAGGACATTGACTTAAACACCCGCTTAAAACTTGGAGATGATAAATTGTGTGAGTTTTATGGTTTTACCAATGACAGTTGGTCATATACTCGTATTATGTACATGTAGGACTAACCCGTCTCCTATTACCGCGCACCAAATTAGTTATAGAGAAAAATATTTATGTTGCAAAGTCAATTCTAATACAATTATTTCACTAACCATGAATGGTTCTCCAATCGCCATATTCTCCCCAATCACTGAAGCCAACAAAAGCCACGTCCTTCAAGAAGTTTCCAATCATACTGCTTGCCGGATACATGGAGAATAGTTCCTCGATGACGACAGCTTCAGTATAATTGTTGATGATAGCAAGATAGCCGCCTTCCGCTGAACATGCGAAGAATGCACGCGAAAATGTTAGAGGTACCGTGTGGAACTTGTAGCAGCTGTTTGTTTGTTGATCATACTTGTATTCTGGAAAAAAAGAGGTTACAATATTGGACCATTTCATTTTATAGGCACTTGATTAAAACATACGTATTTAAAAAACCGGTAACTCGGAAACCCGTCCTGAAGCGTAAACTCTTATGGAGAAGAAACAACGATCAACTTCATGGTTACCGTTTTAACAAGTTTTTATAACAATAAGTCACGATTGCTACAACTTATACCAGACTTCGAGCCACTCCGAGCGAATAACTCTTTGCCTGACTTAAGCGTATTAATCACCACTAGATTGATAAGACAGCTGGATCTTTATTTAATTGATTGAATGAGGGTTCACCTGGTTCTACAGTCCCACAACCACCCATTTCTTTTGTCAAGTTTCCCGACTTGAAGCAGTAGTAACGCAGTGTCCTGTTACAGCTGACGTCAGATAAAAGTCCCTTATTATTTATAGCGAGACAATCCTCGTCATTATTGATATTGTTCGGCTCATAGGCTTCCCATTTGTGAGGTATTTCAGATAGAGGGACACTAGCTCTACCATGAGTTAACACAACCAAAACTCGCTAGCGTCTCCGTAAATGATATGTATGAAATCTTGTACAGCGCCCCTAGCGGTCACAGAAAGAATTAAAATACGTACAATGAGTACTATAGATTTCGATAGGTAAGAAACCTATCGTAATCTATTCGATAGTCACTAACGTTTTTCAGCTGTCACCATACTGTTGGACAAAACATATTGTGTTTTTACTGTATAAGTGTTGCAAATAATCTATTAAAAGATAAGACTGTTACTGTAGACTGTCATTCGTAGATCATTGACAGCCGTTACGAGAAGTTAGAAGTCCGAAAGTCTGACTACCAAGTAGTCTTACCAAGGGGTATCGTCTTACTAGATTGTAGAGGTCAGGTAGGCAGTCGCTTCAAGTAAATTTCTGGTATTATTAACTAATTATGGTATAATGACATTAAAAAGCTAATGTACAAAAAAGTAACGGCAAAATCTAAACTTAAGCGTAGGGCTAATGACGCTAACAGGGAAAGATACCTCTCTATTCGTAATCACTGCAATAAGGTGTGTAGGAATGCTAATCGCCACCACATTCATACTTCAGTCCAAAATGGGGACGCATCCAAAGTTTCAAAGTTTGGAAATTTCTTAGATCATTGGATTCACAAAAGATATAGATATTAATGCAATGAACAGTCATTTTACTGCTTCGTTCAATTTTGATAGGACAATAAAATTGAATACACTGAATTATCTTTCTTCACTTCCGACTCCTAGTTATTCTCCATTTGTTTTTGGTCAGTTCTCCGCATGTGATGTTAAAAAGAGTATACTATCGATTACTTCCAATGCAGTAGGAAGTGACTGTATCAGCCGTAATATGTTAGTCCCTGTGCTGGACGTTATCCTTCCCGTCATTTGTCACATCCTCAATTTTTCTGCATCAAGTGGTGTCTTTCCATGCTCATGGAAAGATGCTCAAATAATTCCTTTACCTAAAAAGTCGAATCCCACATCCTTTGCTGAATACCGTCCAATATCCGTTTTACTATTCCTATCCAAAGTCCTTGAACGTTTAATTCACAATCAAATAAGCACTTTCCTCTCTAAAAATAATCTCCTCAACCCCTTCCAGTCTGGCTTCCGTCCTGGTCATAGCACAACTACAGCGCTTCTGAACATTACGGATGATATAAGGTCTGCCATGGAAAGCGGTAATCTAACGGTCTTAGCTTTGCTAGTTTTCAGTATTGCTTTTAATACTGTTGATTTTGATGTTTTGCTTGGCATCCTATGCTCCCTTAACATATCTCCATCGGTAATTGACTGGTTTCGTACTTACTTGTTCGGTCGCCGGCAACGTATTTGCATTGAAGAGACCTTGTCTTCCTGGAGTAATACTTCTGCCGGTGTACCTCAGGGTGGCGTTCTATCCCCTTTACTTTTCGCAATTTTTATTAACTCAAATCTCTGACGAACTAATTTCTTTCTACCATCTTTATGCAGATGATTTATAAAATTTACTCGTGAGTTCCTTTGGGAAATCTGTCCGAGGCTATCTTTACGATTAATCGTGACTTGGCCCGTATATGCGACTGGAGCAAGAGATATGGACTTATGGTCAACCCCATAAAGACGCAGGCTGTGGTGGTGGGCAGTTCTAGGATGATCTCAAGGATCAACTGGACGACTCTTCCCCAAGTTTCTTTTGACATTTCAGTTGTTCCCTTCAGTGAGAAAGTTAAAAACTTAGGAATATTGATTGATAAGAACTTCTCTTGGACTGCCCAGCTACAGGAAGTTAGCCGCAAGCTATATGCATCCGCTGCAGCTTTGAAGAGATTGCGTAATTTTCTACCGACTGCCACTAAGATTGCGCTTGCACAAACGCTTCTTCTACCCATCCTTGACTATGCTGATACCAGCTATCTTGACCTTACCCAAGATCAACTTGATAAACTTGAGCGGTTTCAAAATTTATGTATAAGGTTCATATTCGGTTTGCGCAAATTTGACCATGTTTCCGAATTTCATGTGAAGCTCAAGTGGTTACCAATTCGCCTTCGCCGGAATGCTCATATTCTTTCCCTTTTGTATAATGTCCTCTTTTCCCCTTCCACCCCTCTCTATCTCAAGGAACGTTTCCAGTTTCTTGGCGACTCCCACACGAAATTTTTAAGGTCATCAGATAACTTGAAGCTTAAAATGCCTATGCATTCCATAACGTTCGTCGACAAATCCTTTACTGTCCAGGCCACTCGTTTGTGGAATGCTTTGCCAGTTCAAATAAAACGCGCGCAATCGTTACTCGCATTTAAAAGACTCGTAAAGGAACATTACTTGTCGCTGTGAGCTTATTCTCGTAACTGTAATTATCTATAGTCTTCATTTATTTTCGTTGCTTATACATTTAATATGTATGTATTTATGTATATATTATTTAGGATATATATATATATCTGTGTATCAATTTTTGTAGTGTTTGATTTATTTTTTGTCATGTATTTTTGTGGTGTTGTTATATTATTATTTTTGTTCCCCCTAGCGGTAAACTAACATAAGCCCAGAGGCCAGGTGGTTGGGTATTGAATTGAAAAAAACAAACAACAAACTATCTTAAATACAGTATAATTATAAAATTAATTCTTCACAACATAACACACGGTAGCCGATACGGGGCTACCGTCTTAAAAATAAGGTAGGTGACTACTGTGAAAGCCTACTTTTGCCAGCCAGCTTATAATTCAGTGGATAAAGCTACGGTCGTGGGGAGTTGGAGATAAACCCAGTACTGTTCCGTTTTAAAAGTTCTAATTTAATATTATTAATTTGAATATTATTGTTTAACCTTCCAGTTATTATGAATGTTAATATTTATTAAATGGGCGCCAGGGACTTTGAAGAGTCCCGGATCCTGGAGCCGACGAAGGTGTCCAATATTCGTCTGGATGAACGTAGATTGTCGAACCCAAGATCCTCAATTTCAATTTAGTTGTCAGACCGGTTTCCACTATTGAAAACCGGACTGCGGTAAACAATAGGTTCCTACTGAAACCGTATTATAATAAAAAGTAATAAGGTATAAAAAAAAACCGTCCCGCCTGCGCTTTCGCTAGACGGGGTCTGCCAGCCGCACAGTCGTCTCCACAAGAGGCTTCGAGTGGCCTCGAGGAACGGGTCTCGCGTCCAGGTCCCAGACTCTCCTCTAGATCCTGGCGGCGAGAAGAATCTCTCGAGGTGCCTCTCCTGGAATTGACAATACGGGGACCTAATAATATAAGGGAAGCAAATTAACCTTCCAGGACGTGACTGAGCTTGGAAATCTAAAAGGCTAACACATTAGCCGGTTAACTTGGCCTTGTTTCAAATACAACATAACGAGTTACAACTTCTGTTTGCCTGATCCTGAGCGGTGGGACAATAGGAATGAGGATTACCCATGTGGCATCCATCAACTCCGCAACAAGGACTTGTTGCGTATCCCTGAACAAGAATCTAATCCATTGTTAACACTGAGGAATATCCTATGAAATATCTAAGGCAAATAGTCAGCAGGTGAAGTAGTCACGGTTGGCTTAGGGAAAAAGCACTTGACTGTAAGATCCTTGACTGGCTGGAAAGTAGTCTGCGTATGCGCAATTTGGAATCCTGTAATAAATATCCATGGATCACTAGAATATCCATGGATCACTAGAATATCCTTTTAACAACCAGGGAAGGGCTCACAGACCACTTCTAGGCACTATTACCACCAAATCCTTACCTTTTAAAACATGGAATTAGTTTTCCACTATCACTCAAGCGTGTTCAAGAGCAAATAGACGCCACCACTCTTTAATAATCCTGTCACGGATTACAAACCGGAAATAGACAGACTATTTCTAAAATCTCTCATATATCGGGTAAAATGATTATAAGATAAATACTACACCAAGATAATAAATTCTTGAAAATCACTACAACATTCCAACGTGACGTTTAAACTCTGAAACAATAAGAATCTTCATGATCTAGACCAACAAACAATTTATTTATAAATCCCAATTCTAAAACTTGTCTTGATCGGGGTAATTATTCCGAAATATTAATTGGTGTAATTAACAACGTACAACCTGGCTACATTATGTCAAAGATAAATCACAGATTAAAAATGGATTTATTTGACACCGAAGTTTCTAGAAGAAAAGTCTATATTGTAAAAAATATTTCATTTCCGCTTTCGGTTATTTATTTTATTATTAAGTTTTACTGAAAGCTGAAAATTATTAAGGATTGTTCCATACGATTTAATTCGATGGTTGGCAATCAATAAGTTCAATTATCGATTAAACTACAACTGTGAACCGGCGACCATCAGATGTCGTTTCTAAACGACAGAATCTAACGTTCGACTGGATGACAGTTGGAATGTAAACATTATAAGTATTTATTGTTCTAATTAATTGTGAAAACCTGATATCAGGGTTTAGAAAATTGATTTAATGTTAGAAAGTGTTTACTAAAGAGTCCAGTGACGAAATATAGTTGAAGGAATGAGTCCTTCCATCAAGTGCAGACCAAAGTTACTTGCACAACAACAATGAAATAAATTACTCAGAAACCTCACTAGGTACTACTAATGTTTTCAGGTAAATGCTACTTTACTTATTAGTAATGCAGCTGTGTAATACCAACCCTTGGTAGGTACTCAAATTTACAACGTAACAGTGTACAATAAGGTATATATAAATAAATATGGTAAAGTGAACCCACACTGAGCCCGTGTGATGGATTGCGGCACACTTCCTCTCACAGAAAGCTGGCCTGTGTCCCAGCAGTGGGAACATTATAGGCTGATTATGTATGGTCAAGTTACTTCCCAAGAGGTACTGCATTCTTTGATACGCTACCATAGAATGGTGCAAGGCTATTATCTAATTGTGGGGCAAGGCTTTATAAGACGTTGCTGGTCCAGATAGTACTTTGCTCGTATATCGTTTGAATAACAATTCTCTTGGCTTTTAAGGGTAAGACGATAGTTTTGTAGAAGATCAGAAACTTACCATCAACTGAGAAGTAATCACCTTTGGAAAAAGTAGCATGAATCCCAGTGAAGATTACCTTATTGATAACTTCATTCTCATCATCGTTTAGCAGTAATTAGTACTAAGAATGACGTGTAGTAGGAGACGCTAATATTCCACCTGTTGTAAAATACTGTTTAGTTATTAACAATTCAGCACTTACTGCTAGTAAAAGACTTGAATTAGAGGCTTGATTATATTTAGCAGTAGAACAATAAAGGCTGCCATTATGATGATGAATCACAGAAGAGTATTTGAAAAACTTTGACTACAATGCACTTTAATGAATTTTAAATGACTAATGATTTTATTTCTGTGAGCAGGTTTGTAAAAATACTTTTACACGTCAATCATATTTTTAAAATAAAGCTAGATGCTTTCCTATTTGACTAATATGAGAAGAATGGCCGGAACAAACTCAGTTATCACAGTCTCTTTTAAAGTCCAGACATAATCTTGGATTATGTGAAGGCCGTGTAGATTGGTGTCTGAAATGGTCCTTTTGACGAAAGAATCACACAGATTGAGTGGACCTGTCCAGTCAGTGCACGCATTTGTCAGTAGTTGTGCAAGTGCACTCAGAATAAGTTCTGAGATCTGAGGAGCTCAACGATGCGACGAACAATACCAAAGAAAGAACATTTGGGTAGGCCGCATAAATTACTCAAACTGCCACACCATGTTAAAAACTAACTGAGAATAAAACAAAATTAAACAATAACCCACATAGACTTCACATTTACCATAATTAATATAATACATATAATCCTTCACAGAGTAAATATTCATGTCATTGCATAAATAAAATTCATCAATGTCAATGTGTATATCTGGACATAATCTTGGTCAGATCATTTGGGGACCAATATTTGGTCAGATCATTTATGAGATAATTCCAGACACCAACCTACAGTTGGTGTCCGAAATTGTCTTTTGAGGAAACAACCACACAGATTTGAGTGGACCTGTCCAGTCAGTGCACGCATTTGTCAGTTATCTTGCAGCACACCTCAAAACTTAAGGAGCTCATTGATTTGACGAACAATACCAAAGAAAAGACATTTGACAATAAGAAAATATAAATAGCTAGAAAAATAAAAAACCCCCGAAGCTGACATGTCCGGTGAGGACCAGGTGGAAGGTGAGGATGTCATGGCACCTCTCTAGCCACTCCTCAAAGAGGGGAGTTATTGTGGCGTGCCCAGCACTGGGTTGCGACAATCGCACTCTCCATCTCCCCATTAGATCCCGCCGGAGCTCTCTCCGCTGTTCCGCGGTTTCTCACGGCAGTGGAGTTACACCCCGGCGCGGCGTTTCGCCTCCTCGCGCCATTCCCATACGTGCGCGAGGAAATTTGCCTCCAGATCCCATGGCGGCAATCCGGCAAGTAGGCTCGCTGCCTCACCGGAGATCGTGCGTTATCCCCGGACCAGCCGGATGGCCATGACCCTTTACGTTATGAAAATAACTAAAGTTTTTACTTGTCTAACATGAGGTATTGGTTAAACTTAATACATTTGGTTGTTTCTCGTTAAGATGTAGGTAACTTTAAACCAGTTAAGTACTTTTTCGATGGCACTATTTACATTGTCAGTAACCAATTGCTGACATTGGAGTTTAAATAAAAGTGAAGTGTCGTCTGCAAAAGCACTATATCATGATTATTCTTTATGACTTAAGGCAAGTCATTTATTTAAATAAGAAACAAAAATGGGCCCAGAATTGAGCCGTGGGCAACCCCAATTCTTACTACAGATCCGGGTGATCTGGATCCTATTACTTAAATATGAAGTAAGAAGAACCGGAGAGGCGTTTCGGATTTCGGACTAGATAGATAAGATTATGTGTGTGTTTCCTGATCAAACTTTCATGAAGAACGCAATCGAACGCCTTGGACAAATCGCAAAAAAATCCCAAAGCATCGCACTGATGCTTCCATGCATTATAAACATGTCCTAAAAGTTCAACACCTGCCATCGGTAGTCGAACGACCCCTTGTAAAACCGAACTTGTTTGATATGACTAAAAATTATCCACTAGCAATTCCACCTCCAATTACATTTAAATTTAATAAGTGCTAAGTATATACAACCCAAGACCTCACGATCACAAATCACGCTTGGGATCACCCGACTAACTTCTTTTTTCACTTTTATGTTTCCGTACCGCAAAAGGAAAAATGGAACCCGTATGGGATCACTCGTGTATAAGTCTGTCCGTCTGTCACAGCCGATTTCCTCCGAATCTACTGGACCGATTAAGTTGAAACTTGGTACACATATGAATTTCTGTGACCCAAACACGGACATGTAACGTTAATAAATGAATTTTGAAAATGAGGGTTAATTTTGGGGACAAAATAGAAAATAAAAAAAAGTTTTGCCAACTTACCGTGTGACATGAAATGGCTTATTGTAAGTGTGGTATATTTTTTTTATAATTTTAAAATAAATAGTTTTAAAGCTATTTAAGGAAATAGATGAAAATTGACAATTTTTCAACAAAATTATGAAAAAATACAGAAAAGATTTTTTTCTTTATAGATTATAGGAAGACCTATAAGAACTCTATTTTCTTAAAATAACATAGTGAATCTCTCGATATTGGTGCCGATTCTGTTGTTCACCGAACTTAACTAAACTATCACTAAAACTTCTTATTTTTGGTTAAGAGAATCCTAAAAGCTATTCTGCAAATAAGTTTCACTAAAATTAGAAACAATTTTGACACAATTATATTTGAGTTTGACAATCGTAAGTTGAGTAAACCATAGGCCAAAATAGAGGTGACAAAATGACAGACAGACAGACAGATCATATTCAAAATAGTCGAATAAAGAACAATAAATTTGTCAAATCCATGATTTTTGTATCTGTCGATAGACAAAAGTATAATATTTTATTGGAAAATTCGTATTTGATTTTATTATTAAATAAAGTTTATTTCAATGTGTTTGCGATGGTAGCAATGAAAATATAAGCTCCAATAAATCGAAGCTCCTTATAATATATGTAGCTATAATCGAGCCTTTATCCCTATGGCATTCAGCTATGGGGAACAGCATAATACTCTAATATAGAGATAACACAGCGATTTCAGACCAAGCTTCTAAGAATAATCACAAACGCCCCATTGTTGTACCAAATAAAGCTCTACACCATGATATAAAAATACCGACAGTAAAGAGGAAATAAAAAGCTATCTCAAGTCGTATAAAGAAAGAATTACTCGGAACCCATATATCCAGGCATTTTTTTTTTTTTTTTTGAGTGTGGGAAATCATCAAATAACTTCTCCCGCTCTGGGCGGAGCGGGAGGGTGTGTCAGACTCTTACTGACTAAAACCCACCCGTATTCCTTCCTGTTGCCTGTGTTGCGGGGGCCTCGGTGACCCATAAGTACCTTCCCGCGACCCCGGCAGGCATCGGCCCTAGTGGACCCCTACTTTTGTGCTGACGACATCTCTTTGAGGCGCGCGTGGAATACGACGCGCCGTCGACCCGGGCCTGGTCCTTACCGGACGGTGAGCTACCCATTGCTCACCGTCCGCAAGCCCGCGCCTACGGTGGCTGGAAATCCGCCCAAAATTCCCGACGCCCAGGGCGTCTCCTGCGGCGGCTAGGGGCGAGAGGGCGCGAAACGTGCCTTTCCCTCAACCGTCCCGCCTCCTCCTTCGCGAGCATTACTGCTTCGCAGAAGGAGGTGACGGCTGCCCATGCCCTCTCGCTCCGTACCATGGCCTGAACCAGGGCCGGACGCGAGAGGTCTCTGCCGCCGATCGCCTCCACGAGGACACGGTGGTGCTCTGCCCAAGCCGGGGTCTGCCCGCCGTATGCTCCACCGTGTCCTCCGGGCGATCCACACAGTGGTGACACCCGGACGTTTCCTCCCGCCTTATCCGACACAGGAACCTCCCGAAGCTGCCGTGTCCGGTGAGGACCTGCGTCAGGCGGAAGGTGAGGACGCCGTGGCGCCTCTCCAGCCACTCCTCAAAGAGGGGACTTATCGCCGCAATCGTGGCGTGCCCAGCACTGGGTTGCGACAACCGTACTTTCCATGACGCCATGAGATCCCGCCGGAGCTCCGTCCGCTGTGCCACGATTTCTCGCGGTAACGGACTTACGCCCCGGCGTTTCGCCTCCTCGCGCCACTCCCATACGTGCGCGAGGACTTTTGCCTCCAGATCCCATGGCGGCAATCCGGCAAGGAGGCTCGCTGCCTCACAGGAGACCGTGCGGTATCCCCGGACCATCCGGATGGCCATGATCCTTTGGGTCGCGCTCAACCGACGGGCTGGCCGCAGCGCCAGAGAGCGCGCCCATACAGGAGCCCCGTAGAGGGCCATGGACCGCACGACCCCCGCGTAGAGCCTCCGGCAGGAGGCGTTTGGACCCCTAGATTGGGCAGGAGACGCTTCAATGCAGCGCCCGCCCGCTCCAGTTTGGGAGCCAAACGTCGGAAATGTTCCACGAAGTTCCACCGGCTGTCGAGGACGAGTCCCAGGTACTTCATCGTCGACTCGACGCCGATAGAAACCCCTCCTACCGTTATTTGGGACCCCAACGGTGGCGCGTTCCGAGGACCATGAAAACACATGGCCTCGGACTTGTGCAGGGCCACCTCGAGTCCCAATTGCCGGATCCTTTCGACGATTGTCGCAACCCCGCGTGCCGCTAATTCGGCCGCCGCCTGGTGCGACCTCCCCTGCGCCAGGACCAACGTGTCGTCAGCGTAGCACACTACGCTGACGCCGCTAGGGAGGTCGGCGTGCAGCACCCAGTCGTATCCGATGTCCCACAGATGCGGCCCCAGGACCGATCCCTGTGGGACACCGCACGACATCTCTTGCCGGTTCCACACTCCCTGGTGACCGGGGTAGATGACGGCCCTGTCCGTCAAATAGGCCTCGACCACACGACAGAGGTAGGTCGGCATCCGGTGATACCGGAGTGCCTCCCTGATGCAACTCCAGGGCAGGGTATTGAAGGCATTGGCGATGTCTAGAGACACCGCCAAGACGACCTCACCCTGGGCAACAGCATTCCCCGTCGTCAGGGCTCATATATCCAGGCTAACAACCTAATGGATAAAAAAGGAATACACAGGCTAAAACACAAAATTCCACAGGATTTCATCACACAAACTTAGCTTGATGTTTCATAACTGTGTGGATTGTTTCATAACCTTGGATGTGTCAAAGGACACTTAACAAGCAAGACAGAACATGTCATAAAAAATACTGAATGTCCTAATACATAGTGGCAGATTGTAAGAAAAAGGTGACATAAAGAGCAGTAGGGCCACGAGTACAGTGCACAAAACACACCGACCTACGTCCGACCTCACTGCCGAGGTCCCTCGCGTAAACCCCGACGTAATTATCCCCCCCGACCCCTGCTCGACGAAGTGCCAGCCCGCGCCGCAGCTGAGCCCGTAGCTTTAAATTCCCCGCTTAATAATAATTCTGATCAGATCCAGCCTGTCCCACCTTGCTGTCCTCCCCCCAGCGATGCCCTAAGCCGAGGTCCGTACCCCACAGGGGGTGCCCTTAGCGTGCAGTCACTTAGTAATGTAAGTTATTCGCCCCTGGCTGGAGGCTTTGAGTCCGCTTAAGGCAGCCACAGGAAAGTCCGGTTGAGTCACGACCTTTCAAGGTCAACTACGAGATGCCATACATAAAAATAAAAAAATAAATAAATGGAGCAATTATTCCCTGCAATATCACGAGTTTCATTTTGACTATCCTTGTGACACAACAATTGGTGACCCCGAATTTAAAATCGGAACACTTCTAAGAAGACCTTTTTGCGCGGAGCAAGCTACCATGTCTGAAGAGCAACAAGCGAAGATCCAGACCGAAATGAATTACGACGTGAGCGCAGTGCAGTCGCGGCTCTTACCTTTTTGGAGAGAAATACCCCATGCCTGGTTCATCCAATTCGAAGCCGTGATAGATCCATTGAAGACCTCGGATGACCCGAAGTTCCGGTATCTACTGCAACAGCTACAAGCGGTCGACTTACAGCATTTGACCGATATTCTCTACAATCCGCCTGGAACTGGGAATTACGATAAAGTAAAACAACGCCTACTCGAAGCCTACGACAAATCAGACGTCAAGAATTTCCAAAAACTTATAAGCGGACTAGAGCTGGGAGATCAGAAGCCCTCCCAGCTGTAAAGGAAGATGCGAGAACTCACAAGCGGCATGATTACCGAAAAAGCTCTCAAAATAGAATGGCTAAATCACCTGCCCGCACAAGTTCGAGTCGTCTTGTCCGTAAACAAGGAATCTTCTTTGGACACCTGCTGCGATGGCAGACAAGATGGTGGAGTACGCAGTGAGTCCCAGCGTCGTCGCAGTTATAGTACCAGCACCAACCTCGTCGTCTACAGCATTTACGATACAACTAGAAACGCTAGCAAAGCAAGTGGACAAACTCACGCTAGAGAACGCCGAACTACGTCGAGGACGGCCACCACATGGACACCGTCGCCGCTCATACAATCCTCGCTTCCGATCTCGTTCACGCTCGCCGTCAACGCAAAGTGGACCGGCACTGAAGCCTGAAGATGCCAAACTGGGAATGCCGATACCACTACCGTTTTGGAGACAAAGCGAAGCGCTGTCAATAGCCATGCTGTAAAAGAAAGAAGCCGTCGGAAAACTAGAGCCGACATCGACCGTGGCGGACGTCGGTGTCCCGTACACTAGTGATCGCTTTTGTGTACACGACCGTTTCCTCGTGGACACAGGCGCAGACATCTACGTGTTGGCCTCTAATCACAAAAGTAAACGGACAGAAAACTATCAGGCTAAATTTTGGATTACGAAGAGACTTTGTTTGGTCGTTCGTCGTTGCAGACGTGAAAACCTCAATACTGGGAGCTGATTTTCTCCGACACTTTAAACTGCTGGTGGACATAGACAAGAAAAAGTTAGTTGACAAGATTACCGAACTATCTATCGACGCATTAGAAGTTTCTTCAAACACCGAATCAGTTCACGTCATAAGCAACAATCAGGTATACTACGACATTTTAAAACAATATCCTAATGTCTTAAGCCCCATGTCGCTGAAACAACCACCGAAACATGACGTAGTCCACCATATCAAAACTACCGGCCGCCCACTCTATGCTCGCCCACGCCCGCTGCCCCGGGACAAGTATAAGGCAGCCAAAGAAGAGTTCGATCGCATGTTAGAAATGGGAATCTGCAAGCCATCAAAAAGCCCATGGGCCAGCCCTCTTCATGAAGTAAAGAAAAAAGATGGAAGACTGCGCGTGTGTGGTGACTATAGACGTCTAAACGCGGTTACTCAACCAGATCGCTATCCCGTACCTCACATTCAAGATTTCACGTACCAACTACATAACAAAAAAATATTCTCAAAACTTGATTTAAAAATGGCGTACTATTGGATACCGATCGCCAAGGAGGACGCACAGAAAACGGCGATCACGACACCTTTTGGAATGTTTGAATTCAATTGTATGACGTTTGGACTACGAAATGGCCGCGCAGGTGGGTGCGCATGCCAGGTCGCTATGTGCTTGACGTGAGGCCAAGCAGATGCGTCGGCAAGCGCGAACATGTTTGACGCGAGGCGCCTGCAGTGGTCGTCCAGACTCTCGATCCTAAGATCCCGCTGGATTATGCTGTTCCTCACATAGCGAGGGGCAGCGGTGATTTTCCGCAGCGTTAGACTCTGCTGCGCGCGGAGGAGCTTCTTGTTGGACTCGCTAGTGAGGGCGAGCCAAGCTGGGGCGGCGTACGTGAGCAGCGGGCGAATGTACGTCTTGTACACACTCAGCTTGGTACGCAGTGGGAGGCGGGATGAGAGCACCGGGTGGAGCAGTGCGCGGGCTGTTCTGCCCTTCGCGGCGACCTTACGGACGTGACTTCCCATGGTGAGCCGACGATCTATGGTGACCCCTAGGTACTTGACTTGTGGTGACCATGCGATGTCGACTTCTTGCAGCTGTAAGGGTGGTGGGAGGTTGGCGCTTCCAGCGAGCAGCGCCTGTGTCTTACTCACGTTAACCGACAACCGCCATTTCGACAGCCAGTCGGGAAGCAAATCTAGAACGCGCTGCAATTTGACGGCTGCGTGTCTTGGCCTGATAGAGGACGAGATGTACGCGGCGTCGTCAGCGTACAGCGCGAGCGTGGTGTCCTGCATCGTGGGGATGTCGTCGGTATAACATGAGTAGCACAGCGGCGATACACAGCTGCCCTGCGGTACCCCTGCTGCTATCTGACGCGCGCTTGACAGCGCACCGTCGACCACCTCCCTGAAAGTCCTGTGGGAAAGGAAGGAGGAGACCACCTTTATGACGCGACGGAGCGCGTCTGATTTCGACAGTTTAAAAAGCAGACCGGCGTGCCAAACACGATCAAATTCTTTTTCCATGTCCAGGAATACTGCAACTGCATGTTCTTTCTTTTTCAGTGACGCCGTCAGTAGGTGCAGTACGTCCGACACACCGAGACGCGAGACACAACTGCATTTCATAAGTCAATTTTGTACGAGCATAAAGTAAATAAAAGGGGAACAAAACACAGTCGCCGACGCTTCTTTATCAATAATCGAAGAGATTATCTGTCCGTCAACTATCGATTATAAGCAACTAAGCGTCGATCAGCAACAAGACCAAGAACAGACTCAGGATGTAACCAACCAATCACATGAGAGCTTTCAACTTCAATACCATGACCCTATCTACCCGAAAGACACCGTTACGCAGGTTTCAAAGCGCTACATGAGTTATGTCACCCGGGCGTTCGCAGTACATGGGAACTGATGACAAGAAAATTATTTTGGCCGTCTATGAATAAAGAAGTAGCACAGTGGACGCGAGCCTGCATAAGCTGCCAGCGAGCGAAAGTACATTGGCACGTTACCACGCCATATTAGTACAATTCCCGCGGTCACAACGCTTCGAACACATCCACATAGTTATTGTTGGCCCGCTGCGTCTTTCTAATGAATATCGGTACTTCGTCACTATAATTGACCGATGCACCAAATGGCCTGAGGCAATTCCAGTCCGTGACATCACAGCGGAGGTCGTCGCGCAAGTATTATACGAAACGTGGATAGTGAGATTCGGTTGCCCGCTACGCATTACGACAGATCAAGGACGCCAGTTCGAGTCTTCCCTGTTCAACGCGCTCATGAACAAAATGGGAATCAACAGAATTCGTACTACGGCGTATCACCCACAGTCGAATGGACAAGTTGAGCGATGGCACCGAACAATGAAAGGGGCGCTAATGGCTCGCGGAGCAACAACTACATGGACAGAGGAACTTCCAACCATATTATTGGGATTACGCACTGCCCTGCGACAAGACAACAACCTCAGCCCAGCTCTAATGACGTATGGTACCACAGTTCGCAAACCATCTGATTTCTTTGAGCCACAAAATACAAGAATCGACGACGCCGAATTAGTACGCCGTCTCGGTCGCACGATGACATCACTCACGCCGGCTCCGCACCGCTCACAATCAGCTGACAAGCCTTTTATTTACAAGGACTTATCGACGTGTACGCATGTTTTCGTTCGCAACGATACCGCCAGAGCACCACTCACACCACCTTACGATGGCCCCTATGAAGTGCTAAAGCGCAATGGGAAGTACTACAAAATCCAGTTACCATTGCATACTACAGTTGTGTCACTGGATCGGCTTAAACCTGCCTACATCGTGAACGATACGGAAACAAGTTTTGCAAGCATCCAGACATCATCAAGGTACTCCCATACATCGGCAGCACACCATGACCCAACCACTAACACTGCACCTAAAAATCAACCCTATATTACGAGAAGCGGAAGATTGGTCAAGAAAAACGTACGCTTCTCTTGAGGGGGAGTGATATGGGAGTCATGAGAATCATAGATTAATATACATGAGAATAAGACAACGTGCCTGCGCAGCGGCGCACGGTCCACTGACGAGATGCGCCGGGGTGAGTAATATTTATAGTGTGCGTACAGACGACGCTACACGTCGCGCACGCGCCAGAGCGAGATGGGTGCCCGTTCACCGTAGATCATTGTTCCGGATGGTTTTAAGTTTTGGAAATCAATGTTCTCCCATTGGTCAGTTAAATATTGAATGTATGTGAGCCTAGCTAGCCACTATGTATGTCCAAAAATATGAGGAAGGATCTTTACCAATAAATGGAGCAATTATTCCCTGCAATATCACGAGTTTCATTTTGACTATCCTTGTGACACAACAGAACAAACCTACATCATAGGTATAAAAACATTTATTATTTTGCATTGGGCTGATTATGAAGCCTTGGTGCACCCGCACTTAAAATTTCAAACAGTTCACCTCTGCTTGCAGGATTTGAAGATACTGCTCTTTAAGTTCTTCAGGCAGAGGTAAAATGTTGTAGGACTTAAAAGTTGACTATTTGAGAACCACTGACACAAGAAATAACTTTAGATACTGGAGTTATATGTTAGTTAATTTATATGTCGGAAATACGTTAATCACTCGTTTGTCTAATCGGGACGCTAGCACCACCAAGCGGTGCTCGACAGAGTCTAGAACATAACACTCGACCCGAGTTAAGGACAGTTTGTCGGAGGCGGTCAAGGAGTAGACAAGTTTAGAAACTGTCGCGCGTTCCGTATAGTTGTGTCGTGTACCTACAGTGTGTGAATAGCTAGTGTGATTATTTGATCGTAAATTATAATTTGATTTAAACTGCAAACGGTTTTTCTATTGTGCAATAACCAACACTTCCCATTGTACGCCCACAGTAGATAAAACATGGCTGATGATATCGAGAGAGATGTACCTTCTCCGTCATCAACCAACACGTAATCCCACGATTACGTGTTGGTTCAGACGCAAAATGAAAACGCTGAAAGTTACCATTGCACAGTGGTCCCGTTAGTAGGTCATAGGCTTCCAATGGCAATGACTGAGCTAAGCCTTATATCTGGTTCAGTTACCCACTAGTTGTCATACTACCTGAGGGTATAAAAGGTTTTGCAATCTATTGTTCGCAACATTCCGGGGACTGTCGCCATCACGGCCACGCGCCGGCCTACTGTGGCCGAACATAGGCCACAGGAGGCCCTAGAAGAGGCCCAAGGTATGATGCTGTTGGCGGCAGCCAACGGGCCCACTCAGAGAAGCCAAGCCACTCCCTCCGGGCGGAGGAAGCATAAGTGTGGGGGGAAAGGGAGGAAACCCAACCCCCCCCCCCAGGCTACCCAAGAAGAGACCCTTAAGGCCGGCCCTGCCGTACACAGGACACAGGCCGTACAGGAAAGCTCCACAATCACTGCTAGCGCCGGCATAGCGCAGCGGGGAAGTGGGGAAACCGTTGCAGAATCAACAGAAACTCCCTACAACTATGTATGGTGGCGCCTCCGGCGCTAAAACCCAGAAGAAGGAGTTTACGGCCTGTGCCATTAAGTTATTAATGAACCTAATAAAAGCCATTAGGCAGGGCCAAGACATTGAGACGGTCATCCTTGACGGTCTAGCCACGCTACTCACCCTGTATCATGGATAGACCGTTAAGGGTGATCCACTGGAACGCCCGCGGCCTTAAGGATAAGGTTGCCCTCCTCCGCCACCTCCTTAGGGAGCAAAACATCGACGTGGCGCTCATAAACGAGACGCTCCTGGGGCCCGAAGATAGGGTTAGGTTCCCGGGTTACCTCGTTTACAGGAAGGACGAAAGGTCGGCTAACAATACCCGCAATCGTGGTCTGGCGGTTATTGTGAGGCGAAGAGTCGTACACCAGGAGCTCCCCTTGCCGTCGCTCAGGCCCTTTTACGCGCTGGGTGTGCAGCTGCACCTGGCCGGCGTGGACATAGACTTGTATGCCTGCTATAAGCCGCCCGTGGCACATTTGGATGTATCGGAGCTGCGGGCGCTTATTAGCACACACCAGAGGGCAACCATCCTCGCCGGTGACTGTAAGCCACGCTGGGTTGGAATAGCCACACCAGGAATACCAAGGGGAGACGGCTCTTCGCGGACGCGGAGGCCTTCGATTATACGGTGTCCGGCCCAGAAACGCCGACCCATTACTACACACCACACACAGTTGCACAGGGCTACCTACCGGATGTGCTGGACATCGTAGTCCATCGAGGGCTACACTGCCAGATCACACAGCAAGTGATCGACGACGAGTTACAGTCGGACCACCAACACAGGTTGGTGGTCCGACTGTAAGTCGTCGTCCTATCGGGTATGCTGGCCCGACTGAAGCCCATAGCGCCACGTCGATCAACGGACTGGATTAGGTTCGAGGAAGAGCTGGAGACCACCACGCCCACTCGGCCTATAATTACCTCCGCGGACGTGGACCGGACGGCCTGTGACGTCACTGCTTGCATACAGAGCGCCTTAGGAGCGGCGACAACGACGCAGCCGCAGGGGAGAGTGCTATTGCCACCCCTGCCGGCGCGCCTACAAGCGATTATCGCCGAGAAGAGGCCCCTTCGCAAGCAGTGGCAACAGTTAAGATGCCCAACGCTCAAGACGCAGCTGAACCGTCTCGCGGAGAAGGTTAAGGCCGAGCTCCGGGCGCACACCGCCGCGGACTGGGAGGAACGTATCGACGCCACTAGAGATAGTTGGCCGTCGATACACAAACTGTGCCGCCACTTTTCGAATACCCCAGCCCCGGTGCGTCCGCTTCTAAACAGCGACGGGGCACTTAAATATTTAGCAGAGGACCGGGCGGAGGTCTTCGCCGAACACCTGGAGCGTCAGTTCCGCCCTAACCCGACCGACGACACCGAACATGTCGCAGCGGTCGAGAGACACCTCGGGGACTATTTCGGCACACCGATAGCTCCCGAAGAGGACCCCGTCTTTTTCTCGCCGGGCGCAGTCAGACGCGCCATCCTGAGGACGAAGCCGAGGAAGGCCCACGGTGCTGACGGTATCTCCAACGCAGTGCTGCGCCACTTGCCGTTCCGAATGGTAGCGGCACTGGCGCGCCTGTAAACGGCGATACTGCGCACGGGGGCCTTTCCGGCCTCGTGGAAGGAAGGGCGCGTCATCATGCTGCCCAAGGCGGGGAAAAACACCCAGAAGCCGGAGAGCTATCGGCCCATTACACTGCTGCCGACTGTCTCCAAGGTGTTTGAAGCACTCCTGCTGCGACATCTCCAGCCGCACATCGCCCCACGCCCAGAGCAGTTTGGGTTCAGGGCGGAGCACAGCACGACGCTCCAGCTGTCGAGGGTACTGCACCACCTCACAGCTGGGCAAAATAAAAAGGAATACTCGTTGGCAGTATTCCTCGACATGGAGAAGGCCTTCGACCGTGTGTGGCACGAGGGCCTGATATATAAACTGGCCACCTCAGACGCGCCCCGTCGCGTTGTAATGGTGTTCTCTAGCTTTTTATCCCACAGGACCTTCAGGGTGGTGGTCGACGGCGCGCTGTCTAGCGCGCGCCCGGTGCTGGCGGGCGTGCCGCAGGGCAGCTGCGTGTCGCCGACGTGTTACTCACGTTACACCGACGACAACCCCACCACTCCCGATGCGATGCTCGCGCTGTATGCCGACGACGCCGCGTACATCACTACGTCGCTTAATTTGAAGTACGCGGCGGTCAAAATGCAGCGCGCGCTCGATCTACATCCGGAGTGGCTGTCGAAATGGCGGCACTCGGTGAACGTGGGTAAGACGCAGGCGATGGTCACAGGATCAGCGCGCCTCCCACCGCCCTTGAAACTACAAGGAGCCGACATCGATTGGTCGCCCCGGGTCAAATACCTGGGTGTCACCATCGACCGTCAGCTCACTATGGGGCCACATGTCCGCAAGGTCGCCGCGCAGGGTAGGGTCGCCCGCAACCTGCTTAAACCTGTGCTCTCGTCCCGCATCTCGGCGCGCGTCAAACTGGGCGTGTACAAATTGTACGTGCGCCCAATCTTGACGTACGCCGCCCCCGCTTGGTTCGCCCTCACGAGCGAGTCGAGCCGGAAGCTGCTCCGCGCGCAACAGAGCATTGCGCTGCGGACTATCGTTGACGCTCCTCGCTTCGTGAGGAATGATGTAATCCAGCGGGACCTCGGGATCGAGAGCCTGGATGAGTTCGTGCGGCGCCTCGCGAAGGGGATGTACGCGCGTGCCGACGCGTCTGCTTTGCCCCATGTCAAGCAGATAGCGCCCTGGCATACGCGCCCCCCTGACGCGAGACCCTTGCCCCGCACCTGGTAGCGGATGAGTGACCCCATACACCGGACTGGACGCCTCGAGTCAGTCGCACCCAGGTTACACGCGGCTTACTCGATTCAACTGAACTCTACAGATGACACACATCTATTGCGTGGCGTGTACTAAGTTAATATAGGCGCGTCACGTGATTAAACCAGACATCCATAACTAAACAGGCATTCAACTCACACGTACGGGCGCGGCGCGGGCTGCGACGCACGTAGACACTGAACGGCGTTACACGCAATACAATGCCGTTCACACACACACACGACAGTTCTTTGCCCGGACCGTGATCGGCTAGATCTGAGAGCGGGGCGGGCGGGAACTAAACACCTATTCTGTAGGAACGTCGAGTTGGCTCCACTGTCGCTGGTCGTCTTCGTTGGGCCTCCCCCGGGTAACCGGGGGTCTCACCTGGCGGGGACTGACCGCCGTGGAGTCGTGAAGAAAGCGGCGCTAATGTACCAGCGTCGTGGCGAGCCTACAGAAATACACATAGCAACCAATAACACAGGCGCGGTAAAACGCGTCTAAAATTTTTATTCGCCGCTATAGGCGCCTATAATGAGGGGCCCGTTTTTACGGGCCAACGCAGATCCTCCGCGGCCAGGGGGCTATGCCCCGGTTCCGCATGCCGCGCCCCCTTGCGGGGGCGCAGCGACATCCCCGATGGTTCGCAACATTCCTTTTTTGGCATCGGAAGTAAACACATGTAATTAGTCATCAACCGTGTTATCACCAAGCGCTAATTACCCTAAGACGCGACGCGTGTTTTCAAGATCGAACTTGTTTGTGACCTGTTATTTTGCAATGGACATTCAAGTTACAGGTATGTATTATTAATTTACTTTACTATTTTGCATTTTTAATACACCATTTTTTTTTAAATAGAGTGCTACGCCGCAGCATTTCTTGCGTATTTATTTCTGTATTTTTTTTATATTGAAGCTTTTACTTATGTTTGTATCTACTTGTGCCATTGAATTAGATATAAAAATGTCGCTTAAAATCTCTACTACTACTACGAATTTAAAAAAACTACTTGCGGCATGCTGCATCTGTAAGGTGCAGCCAGGGTCTACGCCGAGCGGCTGGGCGCGTAGCACTTGCTACGAAATATGTATTGTTTTTGATCCGCATTTAACTGTTTGTTGTTTTGTTTTAGGTACTAGTATTGAGTGTTCTTTTAAAAGAATGCTTGTACTAGATACTTGGCTGTCTATGAAGGACAGCAATTCCGAACTGCAACGGTGGCGTCGAGTTTTTCAAGCCCTGATACAGTTACTGCCTGACGTTGAGAATTTGGTTGCTGATGACTTAGAAAAAAGAGTTGCTAATCTTTTTACTAGATTTGTAGCTATTTGGAAGCAAGTCTCTCGCAATCAATCTCGCATGGTATCTAAGTACGGAGACTGGCTGAACGAAATTGAAGTTTGCGTTCTGTCAAATTGTGCAGCAGCAGGGAGCCACGACACTCAACGGCCAGCAGCAGAGGCTTCGACGAGCACTCAACAGCATCAGCACAGGAAGGACTTCGAAGAGTGTAGCAAGAGATCAAAACGCCGCAGGCTTGCAGAGTTAAGTAAAGTAGACAGTTCCGCGATCAATTATTTGTTGGATGATTCAAGTCGATCTGACGCCGCTTACGCTTCTTTAAATTTCAACACTGATGAAGTCTTGTTTCTCATAACTGAGACTAAACTGACTAAACATCAGTATCTTATGATGAAAGAGTTCATTAATGCAAAATCACCGAATGCATTACCATCTTATCCAAAAATGTTGGAAGCTAAGAAACGGTGTTATCCATCGCAAGAGTTTATCACGAAATCATCGGCTGAAGTAGAATTACAATCATTGTTAGACCATACTGCATGCCGGATACTAGAATCCCAAAAACACGTTTTAAATAATATTGACCTTAATAAAGAATTTGTTTTAATTGGAAAATGGGGTTTCGATGGGAGTACGGGGCACAGCGAATATAAACAGTGTTTTGGTGATTCTGGTATCGAGGATGATGGCAGTATGTTTCTTACTTCATATTGTACTCTCCAATTAGTTTGTAAGTCAAATACTTCCGACCCAGACCAAATATTTTGGAAAAACCCGCGCCCTTCCTCCACCAGGTATTGTAGGCCTATTCGATTCCAATTTGCCAAAGAATGGAAAGACCTTTCCGTGCAAAAAGAAGCTTATTTCAAGACTAAAATTGACAGTTTACAGCCATCATCTTTCACTCACAATGGATGTGAAATAAAGGTGCGGCATTCTTTACAATTAACCATGGTTGATGGTAAAGTGTGCAGTGCTCTGAGTGATACATCTTGTAGTAGGTGCTATATTTGTGGTTTAACTCCAAAAGACATGAATGATATAGATAAATCATGTAGCAAAACTGTAGACAGTAGTAAATATCAATTTGGACTATCTCCTCTTCACTCGCATATCCGATTCTTTGAATATTTTATTCACGTTACCTATAGATTAGATTTCAAAAAATGGCAGGCGCGTTCTTTAGACGATAAAGCTCTTCTTGCACAGAAAAAACAACATGTCCAGCAACAGTTTAGGCAACGACTTGGTCTAATAGTCGACAAACCGCGAAGTGGAGGAAGTGGCACATCCAACGATGGAAACACTGCCAGAAGGTTTTTTTCTAATTCAGCTATTTCAGCGGAAATTACTGGATTAGACAAAGACCTTATTGACAGATGTCATAATCTGCTGCAGTGTCTTTCGTCGGGATACAAAATTAATAACGTGGCTTTTAAAGAGTATGCTCTAGACACAGCACGTAAGCTTGTTGCTACCTATCCATGGTACAACCTGCCCTCGTCTGTACATAAGGTCCTCATTCATGGTTCGGAAGTAATTGACCACGCATTATTGTCAATAGGTGAGCTTTCGGAAGAGGCCGCCGAATCTTGCAATAAGTTAGTTAAGCAGTTTATTTGTATTTTCTTCAAACCATTTACATTTCTGTGTAGGTATTCTGTAATGGAGTGCTCACTTGTTACAAATCGGTCACACGATCACTACCTGCCGTGAATGCTACGGGTTACCAGTAACCCTGCATATATATTATATATTTTTTATTTATTATATATAATTATAGGACAAGAAATAGGGACCAGTTAGTTCAACCAGGTGTTAGATTGGCTAAAGTAAACTTATCCTTCAAGGGGTACTGTTTAAAATGTTGAATGAATGAATGAATGAATGAAATGCACCGACCCCAGCGTGGTTAAACCAGACTCGATTGCTCGAATGAACCCAAGGATTCGCACCCAAGGGTAATTTATCTATGGGAGGGAGTAGTGTATTATTTGGGGTTCTGCATCACTTGCTCTCGCTTCGCTCGAGCGCGTTGTGCAGAACGCCCCAATAATACACCTGAATCAGGAAACACTATATCACGCACTATACTTCTTGTTACTAATTTAATATCAGGTGGGAGATTTGATGGCTATACAGTCGATTTTTCAGGATCAGAATGCACGTTGTCAACTCGAACAAATGTAAGGAGTTCATTGTGTCCTCTCTTGAGTATGAGATATCGTGTATTTTCAAAGGTGGATTTTACTGAGTTTTGCTCTATCTTGTTTGTATTTTCCTGAAGTTTTGATGAACTGGTGGTCATTATTTTCTGGTCAGCCATGTCTTGAGTAAATAGAATCTCGCCACTAGCATTCTTGAAAATAAGTTTAGAAATGCCTTCCAAATCAAATTTCGGTGAATTAAGCATAATGTGAATAAAATTAATTTATTCTCTCTTCATAAAGCAAGCGTTGATTAAGATCGAACCAACACACTACAATGCTAACAGTTTAATGCTGTGATGGAGATATATGTATTAAATATATATTCTCTTCCTTTCACAGCGTTCAAATAAAAACATCGAGGAAAATGTATAGCATGTTGCATCCAAGGATCGTCATAAATCTCCCAATCTTGTATAACACCTCCACATGAAAAACATGCTGCTTTAGCATTTATACTATTTCCACAATAAAAGAATCCAGCGTCAGCCATTTCCATCACCAATCTTTTCTTTGAATCAGCCGTTGCCCAGTAATAGTTAAATGAAAATTGACGCATTTTAAACGTGTTAAACATATCATATCGAGGTTTGTATTCATTTTGAGACATGTTCTATTTTACTTTCTAATTCAATTATAAACGTATAATGATATCGTCCAGCTCTTGTCAACAACTTATAAAGACTGGACAGAGGTGGGAGGAGGAGGACAGAAAACTCTAACATGCATTTTACCTGTCTATAGAAATGAAACAAGAAAATATTTATTTTAGAATTTATTATCAAAGCACCACTTATTTAAACACAATACATTTTTTACAGCACATACAGAGTCATGATGAATACAGTTATATAAATCTTGAGAATATTTATATTGATCGTATAAGCTTATCAAACACAACCTTTATCTTCTAAATTGAATATATTACAATTACTATTTTCTAAAATATGCTTTAACCACAACACTTTTTCTGAACCTTTGACGTAGATACATTTATTTCTTAAAATATCTATAACTAAATTCTGATAATTAGAATAGGGTACAAATCCTTCGCGCCAGTGTATCTTTCTGTTACGTTCAATCCAACTTACTTGTTTTTTTCTTGTTTCGTTAACTTTTCAAATGGAAATGGTGGCTTAATTAAAAACACTTGTAATGTTTTGTTATACAATATAGCGATTTCTTTTATTATAAATTCATTTGTTTCTGTTTTAAAGCCTTGAATATCCACAATAGCAATCATGATAGCCTGCGCACAATGTTGCTGAGAGGTTTGTATTCCACAAGACGATCGTTTATAATCAAACAATATGCAGTCGTCTTATCTGGTATTGCTGTAGAACATTCAATTTCTACCCTCACATCCACTGGACCTGTTTTTAGGCTATCGTTTTGTCTTGAGCAGTCTAAGATAAAGAGAGGGGCTTTTTCTTTGAATTCCTTTAGGTCAAGCAAAGGGTCTACTGGACAGTTGTAATACGACTGACGAAATTTCACAAACATTTCGTATAATATACTATATTTGTTCTCAGAAAACTTTAAACCTAAAGGTTCGTATGGATAATACTGTGAATTTAAAAAGAGTGTAACGTTTGTTACTTCACAATGATCGAATACTGAACTGTCTTTAGTTTTATTATTTTTTCGATTAGTTTGTAAACAAAAAATTACATATCTGGGTTTTTCCAATTGTGAAGCAGTTTTCACTGACCAAGAATGCTTTGTGGTTTTAGGTATTAACGGATACTCATATAAATCCCAATTTTTAAACGCCACCTGAATAGGTTTATCTCCTTCTAAATGCTTTAAAAGTATCAGTCGTTCTCGGTCTGATACTTTTATGTGTGGCACTCTCCACTGAACTCTTTGTATGTCTATTTGAAAATGAGCAATATCATCAGTAAGAATAACGCTATTTAAGTTAGTGTTACTTCTGTTCAATATAAGCTCATGTTTACAATTTATCACTATTTTATTGTAATCCTCTGCAAACCCTAAAACCTTATTTAATGGTATCACAGCGCTAAAATGCCCATCACTTTGATATCCCTCTAAACTCCAGCCCCATAGAGCGGCAACTTTATTTTCTGCTTCATTTAATGAGATGTACGATTTTATTGTTGAAGTTATTGCAGAATTTTTTATACGGTCTATTTCAATACCATTCATTTCGTATCTGATGTCTTGAAACAAAGACATAACAGGGTTATTAGTGAACGTAACAGTTTTCTTGATCGGATTCCCATCTTTACCGATGAGCTTCGCTTGTCCTTCAACGTAAATTGAGCTGGCTGATGGTAACACGTATATATCTTGCTGGTGGATGGAAATTCTGATTTCATCGTTTTCTCTAAAGCTGTTATTGTAGGGATTGTATGAATGGACTTCATAACTTTCGATCGTAGTGTCGAAGTGTGGTAATTCACTAATCTGTAGTATATTCATACTTTAAACCCTAGGGCTTTAAGAAAATCTTTATTTGCTTTTGTCAATTTCTTAACTTTTTTCTGACGTCTTTGCCCCTTAGCAATCGCAGAAGAACTAAGACATTTTGATTTCACTGAGATATTTTTATAGTATACTATCATTTTGCTTTTATTATATGAAGACGTAACTGAACTTGATCCTCTCCAAAGTTAATACAATGCCCCAATTGATCTACAACCTTAACAGATACCGATGAAATTATATTTTTGTTTACTGGAAAGTAAATAACATTTTGTGGTATTTCCACGCACTGATGACCTGGAATAGTATCAGACACAAATTCATGAATAAAATGATAAAATAGCTGGTGATCCGTTGCAGTACGAACCGTGAACAAGATCACATTCGATTCTGATTACAGACAGACCTCTGCTAATAATGGGACTATTTGGTCTTGATTTTAATACTGAAAAGTATATCAAACCGCACTCGTATTGATCTGACAAATGCAGTGGTGGTTGAAAGTATGAAACCAATTCCGATTTATTTCCAGAGATGGTAACCGTAGTAGACATGCTTCTATACTGACCTCTTTCATAAATTATGTTTATTTTATACCTTCACTAAAATAAAAATTCTTCAAAAAGTTTAAACAAAGATGCCCACAATTAAAAGGATGATCACGCTGAATATTGTCGTAATTATAGTGAATTTCGGATCACAAGTATTTTATAAATTCCTTTGGAGGCTTAAGATTTCCGTAACTATCAAAATACTCAATATAATCGTTGTATTTTGCATAGGCTACCCAATGAGAACCAGGATTTTTAGAGCTATTTAAATTTATAACTTCACATTCTTTTTTAAAAGGGTGTTTAGGGAGCTTATCTCTCATAAAGACACCTCTGAAATAGGGAATATTATTCCCATACTTCAAAATGTCTAAATTAGTCAAGGCTCGTTTGGGTAGCCGATATTTTAGTTTTTTTCTTTCGATACAAAAATTCCGAGCCCATCTTTATGTGGTTTAAGGTGTAATCCTTTTCCGATGCAGAGAGCTTCCATCTTTTCATTATGTCTCTTCGATTCAGTCAATAACTTATTAGCCATTTTGAATTCATTTATGGTTTTAGCAATACCAGCTGCACCGCCTGCTAAAGCTCCCGCTGCTGATAATCCTGCAAAAATCGGAATCAAAGGCAATACTCCACCAGTTTTTGGTAAAGGAATAACACGAGGAAGTTTAATTGATGAATCATCAGCTAATTCTCTGGTAGCGGCCATAGCTAATTCTATTGCCACTTTCTTGCATTTCGGTTTTAATTTTTTGATATGTCTCTTCATTTTGCTAATAACACTTTTAAATTTATTTTTTAATCCTTTTCCAGGTTTAATTTTAAGAGAACACTTTTTGCTATGTTTTTTTAGGCCAGAACCACTTTTAATTTTAGTTGACATAGCGCTGCTTACTAAGCGCGCTGACAATTTTTCCCCTACACTCGCATCTGAGGCAATTGCTCGCTCGTTAGCCATTTTTAACAAAGTTAAATCTGCCTTATGACGATCCTTTAAGTTTGAAGACTTGTGATAGACAATGTCGTGTTGTTTGCAATATTCATCTAATTTATTAACACCTTTATCTCCACGTCTAAGCCTTTTAATTAATTTAGTGCCAGGCCCTCAATAATTGTATCCTGGTAAATGTAATTCAAATGGCAAATGATTTATTATCCAATTGAGAAGACTACTCTCTTCAATACACATCATAATACTGATACATTTTGGACTGAACAATTAATAAATATTCAATTTATCAATCCAACTGTTTTCAGAAGAAGGTAAACCTAACCAGTTTACTAAAACTCTGTCCCCTTTACTTTTAAGAACTTTCTCGACTAGATATAAATTGGGATGTTTTGTCTTTTGAAGCTCTTGTAAGTAAAATGCCCCTAAAATAGGTTGACCTATGATTGTATCTTCAATTAAGTAGGTAATTGGAGTTGTATATTGTATTTTTTTAATTTTAAATATTTTAGTCGACCAGTTGGGGGTATATCCTTTTTCAAATGTTCCTTTATACTTACTGATACGTACGTAATCACCCACTTTATACTTGCTTTTTATTCTTTCATTTTTTACCAACCTTAAATACCTTTCTAAATTACGTTTTTTATTAATGTTATCTACATTAGCAGGAATTTCATTGATTGTCCGATGGTAAGTGTGATTGTACTTATAAATAACATAATTAAGGGTACTATCTACCCAATTATAGTTGCCTTTTAAACTAAATTCCTTATACAGTTTAGATTTCAATGTTCTGATAAATCGCTCAACTCTTGAGGCCTTTTTTGTTGAGAAGGTTGAATAGTGGTTAATATTATTAGATTTCATAAGTCTTTGAAATTTATTATTATAAAATTCTGTTCCGTTATCTGTTTGAAGATTTTTCGAAACACGTCCTGTAGTCAGCAAAATTTTGAATGAGTTATAAACATCATCTTTGGTTTTACTTTTCAGAGGAAAGGCCCAAGCATATTTCGAAAATGTATCGATAATAGTAAGTATAAATCTGTAATTTTTATTTTCTTTTGAAATTGATTGCATATCAATTAAGTCCGCTTGCCACAGGTCATCTATATCTTTCATAATAACATGTCTTCGCGGAAAGTTCACCCTTGCATTTTTATGAATTTCGTTTACCACATCAGCTTTGCTCATATTCAGTACATTTGTCTTGAATCCATCTATAATACTGAATGAAAAGCATATTATTACAGCTATTTATTCTTTAATTATTTCAGCTTCTTTTAATTCTTCAATTAACGATAAAATTTCATTATCATGGTTTGTGTTGCCAGCATCTCTTGAAGCAACTAATAGTTTCAATCTCTCGACTAATTCGTTAGGGTCATCCCAATATATAAAGTCAGTGTTGTTTTTGTATTTTTTTAGGGTGGGTAAGTTTCCTCCAAGTTTAGTGTTAGCAAGTTTATCATCGTTTGACGATTCGGAAAACAGTGGTTTGATTATTTCACGATATTTTATTCCTTTATCGCCTCTTATTTGTCCATAAGGATTGAAATCTCTCTTATGAGCATTTGTAAAATGCAGCATATCCTTATAGACAAGTTTGTCTTCACTCGAAATTAATTTTAAATCGGGTTTTCTTTGAAGTAAAAGTTCCTTCAGGCCAGGGGTTAAATTATAGGTTTTGTCATCGATTTTAATTAAAATGTCACCACTGTTATTTAAACTATCAATTTAAGTAAATGTTACCACCGAATTACCCAACAGTAAAGTTTTGTTTACATTTCTTATTCCAAACGGTATATTTACATCATCATAAATACTATGGACATCACGAACGCTAACGAAATTTCTAAATCATCTTTTAGTCCCGTTTTATTCGATTTTTTAAGTGATTGGGCAGAATTTATTTTCAGATCGTAACAGTCTTCAAACTTTGTAGGTGAACTAGTATTGATATCATCCAATTTACTGTTTTCAGAATCATTGAGCGTTGCATTATCTAAATGTTTGATTTTTTCCATAGATATATTAGAATCAACTAGGGTTTTAAGTGGATCTGTGACAGGTTTTAGCAGTTTCTCGAGTGACAAGTTCATTGAGTGTTCCTGGTTCTTCATTTGTATAATTTTATTTTTTATAGAGTTTACAGACTTCATTAATTCTATTTTAATATCTTTTTCCATGTTTTAACAACTGTGTGCAACTGAAGAACAAACGATACTAATTTTGTTTTTGTGTGTTATTCACTTATATTTACATACCTTCAGTCAAATTTAAAAAAAGTATCAAAGTTTTGCCTGTACCTTCCATTATTTAACGACGATTCTTTGTTAATAAGAAGAAAATTAAAAGTTTTACTCCAAACAGTTTGACAAATATTTTTAAACTCTTTCCATTCTAAATCAGAACTAACATGTTCTTCATAAATATGTTTTAAATTCACGTCGTCTTGTTTAAATATTATAATAAAATTTACATTGTCACGCAACAATTGTTTTGGAATTTTTGAATACGTTTGAGATAGATAGAAACAATCAATTTGTTTATGCCTACCCATACAGAAATAATTGCGGATATTTACTTGATTTTCACATGCAACATCGTCAAAAATGAAAACAGAATTTGTTAAAGCTTCACTCGGAGAAATTACATCTTTATTATCATTGAACTCGTAGAAGTTAATCTGAGGCACTCTTTTGAATACTTCAGTCAAGAAACGGTATTTTGGTTGGAAAGAAGTTTTAGAGTAAAGATAAAGATTTTTAAAATTGAGCCCATTTTCATGCAGCAGTAAAATAAACATAACATTAGTTTTTCCACAGTTTGATGGACCACATATTATACAGCGAATGGTATTTGGCAATAAAGCGCTATGTCTGATGTGGTGAACTGAGTCACATAATCTTATATTATTGACGTTGAGAGATATGGGTTGCTTGATCAACTTCATCTTGTCGATTAATTCAAATGCTAACCTTACATACACATAAATACTTATTATTATAACATAATTAATTAATTTATTATTTAAACATAATCTTAGTGCAGGTTTTTTTTTTTTTTTTTTGGGTGGGAAATCATCAAATAACTTCTCCCGCTCTGGGCGGAGCGGCAGGGTGTGTCAGACTCTTACTGACTAAAACCCACCCGTATTCCTTCCTGTTGCCTGTGTTGCGGGGGCCTCGGTGACCCATAAGTACCTTCCCGCGACCCCGGCAGGCATCGGCCCTAGTGGACCCCTACTTTGTGCTGACGACATCTCTTTGAGGCGCGCGTGGAATACGACGCGCCGTCGACCCGGGCCTGGTCCTTACCGGACGGTGAGCTACCCATTGCTCACCGTCCGCAAGCCCGCGCCTACGGTGGCCGGAAATCCGCCCGGGATTCCCGACGCCCTGGGCGTCTCCTGCGGCAGCTAGGGGCGAGAGGGCGCGAAACGTGCCTTTCCCTCAACCGTCCCGCCTCCTCCTTCGCGAGCATTACTGCTTCGCAGAAGGAGGTGACGGCTGCCCATGCCCTCTCGCTCCGTACCATGGCCTGAACCAGGGCCGGACGCGAGAGGTCACTGCCGCCGATCGCCTCCACGAGGACACGGCGGTGCTCTGCCCAAGCCGGGCAGACCTCCACCGTATGCTCCACCGTGTCCTCCGGGCGATCCACACAGTGGTGACACCCGGACGTTTCCTCCCGCCTTATCCGACACAGGAACCTCCCGAAGCTGCCGTGTCCGGTGAGGACCTGCGTCAGGCGGAAGGTGAGGACGCCGTGGCGCCTCTCCAGCCACTCCTCAAAGAGGGGACTTATCGCCGCAATCGTGGCGTGCCCAGCACTGGGTTGCGACAACCGTACTTTCCATGACGCCATGAGATCCCGCCGGAGCTCCGTCCGCTGTGCCGCGATTTCTCGCGGCAGCGGACTTACGCCCCGGCGTTTCGCCTCCTCGCGCCACTCCCATACGTGCGCGAGGACTTTTGCCTCCAGATCCCATGGCGGCAATCCGGCAAGGAGGCTCGCTGCCTCACAGAAGACCGTGCGGTATCCTCGGACCATCCGGATGGCCATGACCCTTTGGGCCGCGCTCAACCGGCGGGCTGGCCGCAGCGCCAGAGAGCGCGCCCATACAGGAGCCCCGTAGAGGGCCATGGACCGCACGACCCCCGCGTAGAGCCTCCGGCAGGAGGCTTTTGGACCCCCTAGATTGGGCAGGAGCCGCTTCAATGCAGCGCCCGCCCGCTCCAGTTTGGGAGCCAAACGTCGGAAATGCTCCACGAAGTTCCACCGGCTGTCGAGGACGAGTCCCAGGTACTTCATCGTCGACTCGACGCCGATAGAAACCCCTCCTACCGTTATTTGGGACCCCAACGGTGGCGCGTTCCGAGGACCATGAAAACACATGGCCTCGGACTTGTGCAGGGCCACCTCGAGTCCCAATTGCCGGATCCTTTCGACGATTGTCGCAATTCGGCCGCCACCTGGTGCGACCTCCCCTGCGCCAGGACCAACGTGTCGTCAGCGTAGCACACCACGCCGACGCCGCTAGGGAGGTCGGCGCGCAGCACCCAGTCGTATCCGATGTCCCACAGATGCGGCCCCAGGACCGATCCCTGTGGGACACCGCACGACATCTCTTGCCGGTTCCACACTCCCTGGTGACCGGGGTAGATGACGGCCCTGTCCGTCAAATAGGCCTCAACCACACGACAGAGGTAGGTCGGCATCCGGTGATACCGGAGTGCCTCCCTGATGCAACTCCAGGGCAGGGTATTGAAGGCATTGGCGATGTCTAGAGACACCGCCAAGACGACCCCACCCTGGGCAACAGCATTCCCCGTCGTCAGGGCTCGCACACGCATGATGGCGTCCACCGTAGAGCGCCCTCTGCGGAAACCAAACTGGCTCTCCACCAAATCCGGCCCCACCCGCACCAGCTGGCCGACGAGGCTGTCTGCAATGACTCTTTCAAAGAGCTTGCCCACCTCGTCGAGCAGCACGATGGGCCGATAAGCGGACGGAGAGTCCGCAGGGCGCCCTGCCTTCTTTATGAGGACCAGTTTCCCCGTCTTCCAGCGAAGCGGGAACTGGCCCCTCTCCATGCATGCGCTTAGGAGCCCCCTAAGTCGAGGCCCGAGAGCTTCCAAGGCCAGGACCCATACCTTCCCAGGTAAGCCGTCGGGTCCTGGGGTGGTATTTTTGGCATTAAGCCTGCGTACCGCCGCTCTCATTTCTACCTCGGTCACCTCCGGAGCATCGTCGTCGTCGTCGTCGTCGTTGACGGTGTGGTCCGCATCGGGCACCGCAGTAGTCGGAGCCATAGGCGGGGAGGTGTGTTCCCCTCGGGAAGGGAACAGAGCGCTCACCACGTCCTCCACAAGCTAGGGCCGGAGAGGAGACTCTGCGTCAGCGGGGGAGCCCATGGGCGGAGTTTATCCCGCACCACTTTGTACGGGCGTCCCCACGGGTCCCTGTCCAGAGTCCCCAGCGACTCCTCGCGGGCCAACCCCCTGGCCCGCAGGATCTCCGCTTGGAGGGCGGTCTTCGCCGCTCTGTACCCCTCGTACAGCTCCGCCTGAATGGCTTCCGTATCCGGAGGTTTGATACGGAGCCTGCGGTGCCTGGTGTACCGGCGTCGCGCAGCCACGCACGCAGTGCGCAGAGCCGTCAGCTCCTGCGACCACCAGTACACCTGGCGCGAGGCACGTCCAGGCTGGACCCGGGGCATTGCCACGTCACATATGTCGGACATGGCCTCCCGGAACCACTCCGCCTCGTCGTTGATGTCGGCAGGCCTGTCCGGTGGTGAAACCCAGGCCTGCACGATCGAGGCTTCCAGGAGGAGCTCCCGGTCCAGCTGCTTCAACGCCCACCGCGGACCACTCGGGGCCCGTCGGACCAGCGCGTCCGAGGTCTGGGCGGAGACGTCGAACCGGATATACCGGTGATCGGAATAGGTCTCCACCCCCTCCATGACACGCCAGTCAACTACACGCGGCGACAGAGCGGGGCTGGCGAATGAGATGTCCACCACTGATTCACCCCGCATCCGCACACACGTGGGGACAGAACCCCGGTTTAGGACGACCAGGCCTGTCTCCAGAGCCCAGTCCTCCACCATCCTGCCCCGTGTGTCCGTTAACCGGGAACCCCAAGCCAAATTCTTGGCATTGAAGTCCCCGAGGACGAACACGGGGAGGGAACCAAACCCGACGACGACGTCTCTCAACTCCGCAAGGGAGTTGTGGAACTCGGCAAGAGTTCGGTTCGGAGAGAGGTAGACCCCTACCACGACAATCTCCCCGAACCATAATGCTACGCAGCCCCGTCCTCTCTTGACGGCCTCGAGGGACGGGGTACTGGCGGCGGCTGACGCAATTAGGGTCACTGAGCCGCTCAGGTCCTCCACCCAGTCATCCCTGGGCGGGACAAAGTACGGCTCAGCGACCACGGCGATGTTAATCGACCACTGCGCCATGCTCTGGAGCAACAGATCCTGAGCGGCGGCGCAGTGGTTGATGTTCGCCTGGAGGAGGCGTAATGGGGCCATTATTGGCACTCCATGTTGGCATTGGCCTCCTCCCGAACCAGGGGTCCTGCAGCGGCGGGTATGGCGGTGACGACTGCGGTGGCGGAAGCGGCAGCGGCGGCGGCGGCAGTGGCGGTGGCTGTGGCGGTGACGGCGGTGGCGGCTGTGGCGGAGGGCTTACCCCTGGCCTTGGCTTTGGCGGGTGGGGTGCAGGCCTTGCCCCCCATCCGGTGGTCGGCCGGCTTGCCAGCCGCCGCACATACGGCACAGTGCGGCGTGGCGTTGCAGGAGCCGGCCTTGTGCCCGGGCTGACCACAGTGGTAGCAGAGACCGCTGCGGTCCACCTCCGAGGTGCAATTGGCTTGCACGTGGTCGCCCACCTGGCAACGGAAGCACCTCAGAGGTCTGGGCTCCAGCAGTTTGACCTGTGCTGACACCCAGCCCACCAATAACCTTTGGCCCTCTCTGGCAATATTTTTGGCCGCCGACACGGGGCAGCTCACCGTAGCGGTTTGCAGCCCCGCGGAGTCAGGTGCCCACCCTCACCTGCTCGGCAGAGCACCCCCCAGTCCTAACTACTGCGGCGACCACCTTGTCCTCCGTCACGGAGTCGTCCAGGCCCATGATGCGCATGCTAGCGCACTTGGTGGGCCTGGACACTCGGACCTCGTCCGCATTTAGGGACGCCCTGAGCCTTTCGGCCAGAGCGTCAGCGGCTGGGCCACTGGCCGCACCGGGGACCTCCACCATTCGGGCCCCAGTCGCCGTTACCTTCATTTTTAGGCCAGTGGCAGCACCGAGCTCCTTGAGGCGCACCACCTCACCCACCTTCGCCATAACAGTCCTGTAGGACACGCCCTTCTTTTCCGCATCCGGCTGTAGTGTGATTACTACAGCTGCTGAATTCGGGGCGCGGAGCCTAGCCGCGGCGGTTCGCTCCTTGCGCCGCTGCCGCCTCTCCCTCTTTTTGGCCGCCTTTTTGGCCTTAGCCGCCTTCCTCTTCTCCCCGGCTACTTGCCATTCGGCATCGGCCGGAAGAGATTTAGGAGGCGGGGGCGGCCGTCTCGCCACCGGAGCCCTCGCCGCCAAGGCTGGAACCCTCGCCGCCGGGGCCAGAGTCCTCGCCTCTGGGGCTGGAGCCTTCGCGGCCCGCGCATTCGCCCCGCCCTTTGGCTGCCCCGACTTGTTTAAATATTATAATAAAAATTACATTGTCACGCAACAATTGTTTTGGAATTTTTGAATACGTTTGAGATAGATAGAAACAATCAATTTGTTTATGCCTACCCATACAGAAATAATTGCGGATATTTACTTGATTTTCACATGCAACATCGTCAAAAATGAAAACAGAATTTGTTAAAGCTTCACTCGGAGAAATTACATCTTTATTATCATTGAACTCGTAGAAGTTAATCTGAGGCACTCTTTTGAATACTTCAGTCAAGAAACGGTATTTTGGTTGGAAAGAAGTTTTAGAGTAAAGATAAAGATTTTTAAATTTGAGCCCATTTTCATGCAGCAGTAAACTAATCATAACATTAGTTTTTCCACAGTTTGATGGACCACATATTATACAGCGAATGGTATTTGGCAATAAAGCGCTATGTCTGATGTGGTGAACAGAGTCACATAATCTTATATTATTGACGTTGAGAGATATGGGTTGCTTGATCAACTTCATCTTGTCGATTAATTCAAATGCTAACCTTACATACACATATATACTTACACATTATTATTTAAACATAATCTTAGTGCAGGTTGGAACTTGCATTGAAATTGAGATGGCTTTTAAGGTGATTGCACAATAGGTTTGGATCTGTATAATAAAATAAAAATCATCTAAGAACATATTTGTGATTAAGGGTCAGTTCACATCGAGACATAACATGATGCTACTTACAGATTCTTAAAAGAAGTCTGTAGCTTCACTGAGATGTTCATCTATTCTTGTAAATAAGTTCAGTGTCGCTATCTTAAAAGTGCATTCAGAGTCGGGTTGAATACTTGTATTGCGTTTCGGTGTGAACTGACCTTTATACCAAATGGTAATAAGAGTCTATTTGTATTACATACCTAAAGTTCATCAGTTTGGACACCTCAAGTAAAAAGTAGTTCATTTAATTGTGGCAACCATCGAAAGTCAGTCACTTTTGTTGTGGATTTAAATTTAAAAAATATTTCTATTTCAATTATTATAGGTAAGTTTCTATATAAAACCAACAAAAAAAAAAAAAACACTTGTAGTTTTTTATTGACTTTATAAAACAAATAATTATGTAATGTATCTTCTTTTTTTTTTACAGAATCATGTCACATTCACCATCCTACAGCCCCGTTTTAGATATCGTCGAGCCACGAAATTTAGGGGTATGTAACTATTAGGATTATCTTAATCCAAACATTAAATCCATAGTTGATGCTGTTTAGTTATAATATTCTTGGTATTCTTTCAGAATGCGATAGAAGACTTAGACCCAGTTACCAATCCTTTTTACTATGCTCAAGATAGAGAGAGCTGGGATATGGAAGTAGCAGCTAAAGCATATGAGGAGAGTCGACAGCAAAAAACAGAGGAGCGAAGATTAAAGAAGAAAAAAAGTAAATCTTTTAAAAACTCATCTTTTATCATGCGTAAGGAGCAAGGGCGTGTTCGTCACCTAATAAAAATTATGGTCTATGATTTGGATAGTCGTAATATGGAAGAAATAGACACTGAAACGGATAATGCGAGTGTAAATGTGTAGTATATAGTGACAAGTGATTACGATGATATCATGGACAAAACTGATCATTTAGTTAGTAAAATAGTACAAAAGTTAAGCAAATCGAATGTGTAATGTTTTATTATTGTTTATTATGCAGCAGCTGGAGTCGCATCACAACGTCAACTTTAAGGCGTTTGTGGTGCGCATACCAACATGCTACCTGCACCAGGTGATGGAAGAAAGCTTTTGGCCACAGGATGTGGTGTTCCGCCGCTTTCGCGGACAAGTGCCACTGGAACGCGCAAAGAGATAGTGCAACTACATATGTGATACTAACATGGTTTTAAGTTTTATTTACTAACACAATTGTTATTTTAATATATGTATACTTAGGTTAAGGTATTCATCTATGGGTCTTTGTAACCTGATAATAAATGGTTTATTATTATTATTATTATTATTATAAAAAGTTCATTTAATTATTATTTTAATGTATTATGTGTTATATGTATTATGTAATGTTTATATCAATCGGGCTCATGTTATATCTGTATAAAGCAAATCTAATTTCGTTATTATTTGAATGTTTTATGTGTTGTATGTAATGCAATGTTTAAATTAATCGGGTTCATGTTATACCTGTATAATAAGGCGATATGAATAAATCAAACAACTGCTTTAAGATTACACAATTTATTTATTTCACATTATTAATTAAATTAAAATATAAAATTATTAGTAAACTACAAACTAACAATTCAAGTTAGGTACTATTGTTACAAGATGCTCATATATATGCAATAAATAATATCCGAAAAAATCATTAATTTGTTTTCATTTAAAATATTGTTTTATAATGACCCCATGGTAAGGTTGTTATCTTATCATCCATTATTTGTCGTTTATCATCGCTGTTTGACAAAATTACTTTATTTATCATTTAATAAAGTAATTTTGACATTCTGTTTCTTAGATCTAATAATACACATATCATCTCTGAGAATTTCATTGTTCAGTAAAACCTTTTTATATTTTTCTATATTCAGTTTTTTTGGTAATACATTTCTTAACACCTTTAGCTTTCTAAGCTGTTGCTATTATATGAACACTATCAAATTGTGTCTGTAATAAGCAATTCGATTTGTGTACATTCGTTTTTTCTTTTGTGTGCAGAATATTTCGGAACTGAAACGTTACAGACTTCACAGAAAAAACATATTTAGATAATTATAATTGCAAAAACTACCTTAAAGTATTTAAATATTCTAGATTTCTGATATTACTTTCCTGTAAATTATTATTAAAACGAATTTTAAAGTGGATGAAAGTTTAAATGTAAAACAAATTACAAATCATATATTATTATTAAAATAGTATCGAGTATTCTTAATGTTGAACTTTCTCAGAATCGAATATTCTTAATCGAGTTTTCTCAATATCGAGTATTATTAGTATCGAGTATTCTTGGTATCGAGTATTCTAAGGACCGAGTATTCTTAGTATCGAGTATTCTTAGTATCGAGTATTTAGATTTTTAATATTTCATATATTTGAGCTTCCTGTAAATAAATCACAATTTAATATAATGAAAATAATATTAATAAGTTTATCATAAATGTGGATTAAATTTGTTTAAGTAATATATGTAAATAGAAGAGAATATGAGTAAAATAGGTATCCCAATAATATTATTTAAAGTACTTAAGTATTCTAGATTTCTGATATTAATTTCCTGTAAATTATTATCAAAAACGAATTTTAAAGTGGATGAAAGTTTAAATGTAAAACAAATAACACATCGAATATTATTATTATTAAAATAGTATCGAGTATTCTCAATGTTGAATTTTTGTCAGAATCGAGTATTCTTAGTATCGAGTTTTCTCAGTATCGACTATTCATTCCGTTTTTGGACAGCGGCGACAGTCTGTCGCAGTAATCTGAGATGAAATTCTAAAAAGGAAGTTGCATGTACCTTGAATATTCAATATCGATCTACGAAGTGTCACATTAAAATGGTAGCAAACGGTTTTGTAAACACTTACCAAAATTAGTTAAGCCTAGACATTACATTTAGGAAAATGTATGAAATTCAAGGGTTATCGTAAATCTTTCCAATCTTCAAAGCGATCCAGTATTTTGTCACATTTTCGACGACATGTATGGCGCATTGATCAAGCGCTCGTCTCGCTGCATCACAATGTAAATATTAGTTTATAAACGTGCTGCTACTAAATGCACCAAGTGTCGCGGGTTCGATTCCCGCACGGAGCAAAATATGTATTTGTTCTGGTCTGGATTTTGTTTTCATGTTTTATTTTACCATTATTTAATTTAATATAAATAATAATAATAATCAGGAAATGAGCAAGTATGAGCATGGATCAAAACGTCCTATAGGTAAGTACAATTGGTGCAGTGGTTAGATTGACTTCGGCCCTACGTATTGCGGGTTCAATTCCCACACAACAAATATTTGAATGATCTACAACTAGTTCCGGATCTGGCTGGGAGTGGATCTTTTGTGTTATAGGGTTTGGTTTCCGCACTCAGTCCTTAAGGTGGATCATTGTGCGTTGGCTTTTGGCATCTGGCTGTCTGTAAAATGTGTCTATCAGCGAGAGAAATCTTAGCATGGAATCATTTTTATTCTTGGTTTTTGTGCTAATGGTCTGTTGATATCTATTATTTATTAATAACATAAAGTACTTTTAGACATTGCCATAGACGAGCTTCCTAGGTAGCCTTCATAAAAACGAACGATTTTGGGATACTATAATATAAAACTGCACTGCACATAATATTATTATAGTTGTCACACACTTAATATAGGTTAAAGTGAGTTACACTATTTGTACATATCACACATAACTAATTAAGCCGATAGGGACAGTATAACTAGTAACTAAAAGTGTCGGACCTAACACACTTTACTGGCTGCCAAACGCCAACACTTGGTAGGATACCCAGGCCACCCAGTACCTGGGTCAACCCTGCGCGTGCCCGTGGCACGTTTATTGTTTGTTATCTGGCCGAGGGTCCGTACAGAAATTCTATTTCCCGCACGCCGTTCTTCGTCCAAGACCCTTTTAAGCGTACGGAATGTGGTCCTTTGTTGGTTGGCCTATTGTTTAAAAAGACAGCTTGGTAGTTGCCTAATGCTTTTATTATTTCGTCAATTTTTTAATATGTGGCTTGCGGTTGCTTTTGTTCCTTATGTTTGGCCCTGTCTCTCTTGTTCTTTATCCGCCCCCAGATTATTTTATTGTCGGAGGTGCCCCTATTAGCCCATTCACCTTTAATGAGGTGGAAGTGGTTTTCCTTTTGCATGTGGTATAATAATGTGATCCAATTCGGATTTCTGGGTGCCAATTGACCATGTTACCCTGCATGATGGTTTCGCTTTTGTCGTGTGTTGGCTATATCCATTAACGTTGTAGCGTTGCCCCGTTGTAGTTGGAATATTCATGGTATATAGATGGTTTGAATAGTCACTCCTGTGAAAGATCTGGTTCCTTTAGAAATACAACTGTTGATATGAGAGTTGATTATATAAAGAAAAACATACTTGTCACTTCCCGCACCAACTTCAGTTGGTGTCATTCTATTTGGGTATTTTTCTAATTAAGAATTGACTAATTGTGTGATTTCCCAGTGGATGCCAATCGTAGTGCGTAGAATTGTATGTTCCTAAGTTCATCTCTGTTTCTTGTAGGCAGGCTACATGAATCTTCCTTTGTGGAAGTTCAGCGTCTAAGGTTCAGTCTGTTTAAAATGTTACAATAAAATACCTCCCCACAAAAAATATTCAAATAAAAACAATAAAAAAAAAGTTCTAGAAACTATAGCCCCGTATTCATAGGTAACAAAAATTGTACAAAATTGTTTCAGCAACATCTTTTTGTGTTGCGGGTAACATGTTGCTGGCAACATCGAAAGTTGCAGTGTTACTCGCAATATGTCAAAAGTTGGGTACTCCAGATAAACTTTGTACAAAATGCTTTGGACAAAACAAAAGTAATGACCTGTCTTATGCTCATTTTCACTAACACTAGGCGACACGTTAATGAATACTTTAATAAAAACGTGTTATGAATTTTCAGTTTTCGGCGCTTCGCCGAGCGTTCAAAATAAAGCATAAACTTAATTTAGGTGTTGGTACTCTTGAGTGAAAATAGGCAACAGTCTACTGCTACTTAGTCTTACGGCCCTTCTAATAAAGGGATCCCATGCCCTTTCTTACAATAATAATATTATTAGTATTACTTAGGTACCTATAATAAAAAATATAGCACAAAACACCATCCAAGGACTTCATAACTACATAAAGAAATTCACAAATAACTTGTTTCTTAAATATTAATGTCCACACACAGCTAACGTAATTCTAACATTATAAAGCTTATAACTTATTTTAGTATTTAATATTTTAATAGCAGCGGTGCCCTTGGCGGAAAAATATTAATGTTTAAGATTATGGAGCCGTCTAGTTCGTGATAACTAAGTATTTAAAGTGTTATAACTTTTGAAACCGCTTGAAATAGCCTTAGAAGGCGTTTTCCCAATTCGTCAGCATTTTTAAAAATATTTTTTTAATTTAAGGGGTTTTTTTTTATACCTTCCCCCTCAACCCTTATCTACGCCGGGGTCGCGGGAAGGTACTTATGGGTCACCGAGGCCCCGCAACACAGGCAACAGGAAGGAATACGGGTAGGTTTTAGTCAGTAAGAGTCTGATACACCCTCCCGCTCCGCCCAGAGCGGGAGAAGTTATTTGATGATTTCCCACCCTCAAAAAAAAAAAGAAAACCCTTATCTACGCAAGCTGATTCAGTTCGATAACTATAAAAAATATCTATTGTTAGTGACAGTTGAGCTCTAGCGACAATTTAAATCCCGAAGTACAAAATAGTACAAATAGCAACGTACTCATAAACACATTTTACTAATATCAATAATAAAAATAACAAAACTGAAACTATCTAAGTCATCATCTTCCTGCCTTTTCCAAACTATGTTAGGGTCAGCTTCCAGTCCAACCGGAAGCAGCTGAATACCACTATTTTACATGAAGTGACTGCCTATCTGACCTTCATCATTCCTTCCTTCGGGCCTTATCAGAATACTAGCGCTGCGGTATTTATTTTTTAAATATCGTAGCAATATGCTGAGATAGGAGCCTTTTTGGCATCGCACAAGTCGTTCTTATTGGATATTCTTTGTTGTTCTTTGTTTTTTCGAAGTTTAGTTTTAAATGCTTCTTTTTTTTTACTTTTGTGTTTCTTGTGCGTGTCCCAAATAAAATATTTTTCTTTCTTTCTTTCTTTTCTTTCTTCATTACCCAGTAACTGTGTAATACGATACCCCTTTGTAAGACTTTCAGGCTTCTGACAACTCCTTACGATTGTCAAAGATCCACGAATGACAGCCTGGACTGGCTTAACGTGCTTTCCGAGGCACGGAGGAGTCTCGGTCTATAAAGATGGTCATCCATCCACGAACCAACCCGGGCAGGCGTAGCTTAACCTGCGGACCATTCGACCCATGCGGCTGTTATTACGTAGCCCCGAGCTTTTCCTTAAAACCAAAAGTCGCTAAGTATGTTTCAAAATTAGTCAAACTAGTATTAAGTAGATTATTATGATGAGTGCAGTTTGCACTGCAATTCAGTTCACGATCATTGGACAATATTGGATCACAATACAATAATTACAGTAATTATCCTGTTTTGTAGCCTCATCTGACTATCCAAATAGATAATTACCAACTAATTGAATTAGTTGGTAATTGGTTAACTAATTTTTGTCTAGTTGATGTAACTGGTGACCGAAAAGCTGGCGGCTTTTTCGTGCAACACATCAGCATTGCAATTCAGCGATGAAATGCCGCCAGCATCCTCGGTACAATGGCTCGAGGGACTTTTTTAGGTTTAACTTAGTTTCAATTTAATTTAGTAATCATCTTGTAATTTGGTTATGTAAATAAATGTATTACATCATTGAATTAGTGTTGAAGTAGGAAATAACTAAAATAATTAATGTCAGGAATGCTACACACATATTCGATTTGGTAGTATTTATGGAATAAATAAAGCCAACCCGAAGCAATTACTACACATCGGCTTCATTCGAACTCCTTTTGGAATCTTCCTTCGCTGAATCATGTTCGGGTCGGCTCTCCACAATTTGTGCTATGCCGAGTGGCTATTACGAACATTACTATATCCACACTTATTGTATTTGTGTTAAAACTATAGTTCAAATTAAAAGATAACATGAATGACTTTTGAGATCAAATTAACTATTCCACACTTGACATAGTAAGTTCTGTGTATGATCTGGCGTCACCCAATATTGTAGAAAAATGGCGCCGATTACGTTAAAATTGATTTATTTATTTATTTATAGCAACACAGAAGACTTACAGCTTAAAAACTAAATAAAAAGAAATCCATAGCCGACAGGAAGCCAATTACAAGTCTTCGCGTGTAGAATTGGACTGGAAATATGGTGAGCATATAACAGTAACACGTAATAATACATATTAATACATATTTGTCTAATTATATTTGTCACGTAGTAATACATATTTGTCTAAAACTATTTGGTTTATATTATAAGGAGAAAAAAAAAATTTAAAAGGTAATAGTCGAACGAATTTATGATGGGTATTTGAAAAAAAAATAAGGCTTAAGCACCGTCTAGCTGACATCACACTAGTCGTAACAAAACTAAATCAGTTTCAATAAGTAACTACTTCATTATGTACTTACTAGTAATGAGGTACATAATCAGCCTATAATGTTCCCAAAGCTGGGACACACGCCTCCTCTCTCTCTTGAGAGGAGTAGTAAGTTTACAACGTCCGATTTTTTTTTTGTAGAAAACACCAACTGACTTATTGGTACGTCACAAGTCTTGTGCAACTGCGACTGCGACTGCGAAGTCCAAACTTTAATTCTCCATTTTTTTTTGGTTTTTCCTATAATTTCATGGGAAAATGATCCAAATACATTTGACAGACACTTGTTGAAGACTTTGGAAAAAGGGATTTCAAAGTGCACATGGTTTCTAACTTTGCATACATTTTTAAATAACTGTTACGACTTAAATGTGTTTGCACATTACTTTATTTGAAGCTATGGCCCTGACTTCAGGTACATCATTTTCAGGGGCCTTTTTTTTTTGAGGGTGGGAAATCGTCAAATAACTTCTCCCGCTCTGGGAGGAGCGGGAGGGTGTGTCAGACTCTTACTGACTAAAACCCACCCGTATTCCTTCCTGTTGCCTGTGTTGCCAGGGGCCTCGGTGACCCATAAGTACCTTCCCGCGTCCCCGGCAGGCATCGGCCCTAGTGGACCCCTACATTTGTGCTGACATCTCTTTGAGGCGCGCGTGGAATACGACGCGCCGTCGACCCGGGCCTGGTCCTTGCCGGACGGTGAGCTACCCATTGCTCACCGTCCGCAAGCCCGTGCCTATGGTGGCCGAAAATCCGCCCGGGATACCCGACGCCCAGGGCGTCTCCTGCGGCGGCTAGGGGCGAGAGGGCGCGAAACTTGCCTTTCCCTCAACCGTCCCGCCTCCTCCTTCGCGACTGGGGGCCTACTCTCTAAGTCTGTCTACGAAGATATGGGCCTGTCCGAAAGTATTTCGAAACTTCGAAGTTAACCCGATTAATTACCTTTTTTGAACGGGCATAAACACATCGGGAGTAGGGACAAATCAAATCGTGGTGTCATTCATTCTTAGTTCGGGCCCCAAACTAATCATATGTCCATAGGTGATACGAAGTAGAAATCACCCGAACTGTGGCCAACGGTTTGATGGCACGAGCACAAGTGCACAAATGCACGACCACTCAACGTTGAGTCCTTATCATTCAAGCTCTTATAATATCGCCACTTTCATGAAATCGTTCCTGTTTAACCCCAGGCTAAATATTTAACTCATTAAAGTGTTTATTTTAAAAAATGTTCAGAGGTCAGTGTAATTGACGATAGCGGCATAATAGATATGAGAAACACACGCGAGGGCTGTTAAAATTTTATCAGATTTCGTATTATTGCCCAGCCAATAGACCTCGCAAGAATATTTATTGCATAACGTAATTTGTAAAATCCAGGCAGCGGTCCGCTTTAAAAATCGTCTGGCACATGCTTTGCTAGAGAACTTAAGGGTCGGGTAATCGCCCTTGACCTTGAGCATACATATACGCCTCGTGCTCACACCGCGCCCCCGTTCGATTTCATAGGGAATATTTATTTTTAGTAACATAAATATGAATATTTGAAAAAAATCACAGATAGAATTACCTATAGTTAATAAAATAGTCTATTCATACAAAAAAAAAAAAACATGATAATGACATGACATGACACAGCGGCAAGATATGGTGGATAGAGTAAATATGTTCCTTGATGGTGGCAGTGTGCTGTGAACCAGCCTCGGATAGCGTACTGGCGCACTTTGAGCCGGTGGCGCAGCTCGTGCTCACGGTGGACGCGGGCCCGAGTGGGTTCGGTGCCGTTCTCTCGTAGCGCGGGCACGATGATTCTCATGAGTGACCGCTTACATATACATCTCGCTCGCTTGCCGTCAGCGAGCGAAACTATAAACAGAGACAGGAGGCGACCGCTATAATATTTGGTGTGAAAAGGTTCCATCAGTATCTGTACGGTCGCAGTGAGATATTCATTATGAAAACCGAACATAGGCCTTTGGTTTCCATTTTTTATAACAAAACGGGTAACAGTACCGACAGCTCTAAGACTGCAGAAAAATGGTATTACATTATCGGCTTATAATAATAGAAACGGCTGCGACTTGTGAGTTGTAGGTTAGAACCCAGGCAGGCACTTTACTTTGTGTAAATTATTTCATCACCACTGTTCTCAAAATGGTGAAGGAAAACATCGTGAGGAAACTTGCATGTCCTAGAACTACAAATTCGAAGACATGTGACATCCACCAACACGCACTGGGCCCGCGTGGTGGATTACGGCCCACTCCCTCTCACCGAGAGGAGGTCTGTGTCCCAACAGTGGGAACATTATAGGCTGATAATGAAATATCTATTATGCGCTCAAGTTTTTGGATGAAGCGATGCTCGCTTCTACGATACGTGACATAAAGCAGGCAACGGAGAGTATACGGTGATCCAAACTGTCATTAGGTACATGCAAAAAGGATGGCCGCGAAAAATAATTTGTAAGTCTGTTTTCCCTTATTTTTAGTCCAATTTGCAGTACGAAATGGGGCGCTGCAAGCTGAAAATTCGGTAAGAACCTTTAAAAAACCAGCAAGTGCAAGTCGGAATCGCGCACGAAAGGTTCCGTACCAAAAAAAAACATATCTGTTGTATGGGAGCCCCCTTAAATACTTATTTCAACTGTCTAACTATCACGGTTCATGAGTTACAGCCTGGTGACAGCGGAGTCTTAGTAATAGGGTCCCGTTTTACCCTTTGGGTACGGAACGAAAAATTGCTAAAATGTATTTTAAGAGATAATTTACCGCTGTATCAAATAAATGAATTTTTGTTAGGCTGGCTGTTTAAGCCGCTGACAAAAGCTAAACCGCGGTCACTATCAGACTGCATAGAAAAGAAAAAGAAGCGCGATGACACAACGCTTGTAATTTATTGCAAAATATGAAGCAATTATGTATTTACTAAAAATTGAGTTGAGTAAACGAATATAAAAAAAACAAGTTCTGCTTTCAAATAAGACGTTCTTGTTATTAATTACGTAAATACGAGTACGTAACGTAACTTGATATTTTATACAGATACATATTTTGGATTGGAAATCAAGGTAAAGGATTAGTTTACCGTTAATTTGTATCGAGTTTTTTTTTTCAAAGCGTGTTTTGGTAACAACCAAGTTCTGTTTCAAATATAACATATATTTTTTCCGCTACCATAAACTATACAGATTAGGCAATTTTTTTTTCTTAAGTAAAATTACCAAAGTATTACTTTGGTAATTTGCCTCTTGTCAGCGCCTTAATTATAGAAATACCGTTCATTGTATCACTGGGAACGCGAAACGCCAGCAAAGTTAGTGTTTAGTAGAAATCTACGATCTCATGTTGGTGTTGCAGCAGTCCGTCGGAATTCCACGCCATTATTTTTCGTGTGTTATTCATGATTGATTTTTGTAGTGCTTGATTCTAATTTCTCTAGTCTCTTGTCAAATGAGGATATGCACTTCAAGATCAAAATCAAAATCAAAAGTCATTTATTCAAACTAGGCTGAAAATCAGCACTTTTCGAACGTCAAAGTTACATAAGACAGTCCCCCAAAAATGCCCGCCCTTCACCACTTCCGAGTGCTTTAGTCGGGAAGAATAAGTGGTGGAACAAACTCCCCAGCAGCACGTCTGTCTGTTTAGTTATATAAACTTGATTCTGTACAAATCGTATGCAAAGTAATTAACATTACGAAACACAAAACATTGGATTAAATTACACACTTGCCATATGTTAGCTAGCACACGCCAGTATACCAACAAAACAATGAACAAACTGTACTCACGCAGATAAAAATTACAACATAAAAAACGTAAATAGAAGTACTCATTGACCTGGTATGTTTAAGTTCAAGTCCATTTAACATTGCACGTATAATTTTTGTATCATTTTAATTATTATATTACTTTGTTTCTTTCCATCGCTTTCCATCGCATAAGAAAAAATATAAATGTCAAAAGAAAAAGTAAGATTAGTACGTCAATATACAAATAAAGTTTAAACAAAAAACTTTATTTGTATATTGACGTACTAATCTTATTTTTTCTTTTGACATTTATATTTTTTATAAGAAAAAATATAAATGTCAAAAGAAAAAATAAGATTATAAATAGTAAAAAAATGACACCACAAATACTGAACTCACCAAACCATGATATGCTGTGATTATAGCATTGACGTTAATCACTGGGGTCAGTTTAAATAGGGCATAGGCTGATCTGCTAATACGTTTAGTTAGCTCCTCAGTGTGTTATTTCCAGTCCAATATTTTGTCAATCGTTAATCCTAGGAATTTGGATGTATCTACTTGTGTTATAATTTTATCTTGTGCAGGTTCGTTGCAATCAGCTGTGAGGTATTTACCTGTACATTTAACAGACCTTGGCTCTTTTGAGCAATAATTTGAGGTTTGACCATAAGCCTGGCATCTCTTACACTGCGGTATTATTTTTGACGTTTTAAGCAGGTTTATTTCAGCTTTACACCCTAGGATAAATGTTTAATGCCGTATATTTTACTGTACACCTTCGTCATTCTTGAACGATAATATAAGTTACATGTTCAGTGGCTCTTTTGTTCTACAGCTTAACTTGTTAATTGCAGTTTCTATCTGGAATCCTTGCGACGTTAAAGCATCTACCCGCGAGCACTCGCGCTATGAGCATTTTGCTCACAGTAAATTTAAAATACGCGCCATTTTGTCAAAATTATTCGTACGTAATCGTTCATTTGGTAGCTGAGTTTTGTTCCGTCCCCCACCCCTGCATGCAGTTCACTTCTCGCCAGTGTGCGCCAGTCGCTTGGACGAGGTGGTTTGTTGCGCCGTGTACCATCGCCGGCGTTTTGCTCATCGCGCGGTATCGATGTAAGTACATTTTTTACTCATGACTTTATTTTTTTTTTCATCTTAGCGATAGTTTTACTGCTATTTTTATGTAATATCATGATTTTACATTACTGAAATAATAATCTATTATGTATTTCTATTATAGATGGATCGTGATCGAAGTGATGAACAAGTTTTGGCATGGTTGATGGAGGAAGGTTTGGAAGACATTGAGGACCCGTCTTTTAGAGCCGACGATATTGAAAGCGATCGAGACAGTGAACACAGTCAGCATTCCACTAACACCGAACAATCGTCATCGGAAGTAGAAGGTAAGGTTTCTTCAATTTCACCGGGCAATCAGCTGTGTTACGTAGGCAAAGATGGGTGTACAAAATGGAACTATAATCCACTTCGTTCCAATGTGAGAACAAGAGCTCACAACATTGTCGAAAAACAACCAGGGAAAACCAGTGACTAAAAATGCTAACATTATAATGGATTGTTTTCTCCTCTTTATGAGTAAAGAAATGCTGACTGATATAGTTCGCTTTACAAAAATATCCACATCAGTAAAATCAAGGACCAATTCTCAAGGAAGAGAGATTGCAAAGAGATGGATATTGTAGAACTAAAAGCCTTTATCAGTATTTTGTACATGGCTGGTACAAAAAGATGAATCACTTAAATTTAAAAGATATGTAGGACAAAGATGGCACGGGACATGATATTTTTAGAGCTGCTATGAGTCGCATTAGGTTCCTTTTGTTGATGAGAGCTATAAGTTTTGATGACGTAAACTCCCGCTCCGAAAGGTCAAAGTACGATAATATTGCTCCAATTCGTGAATTATTCGTATCTTTTATCGCAAAGTGTCGAGCAAATTACCAAGTAGAAGAGAACGTGACTATAGATGAAATGCTGGAATCGTTCCGAGGACGATGCAAATTCCGCATGTAATATAGCAAACAAACCAGCTAAGTATGGTATAAAAGTATATGCTTTGTGTGATTCAAAGAATTTTTATACAAGTAACTTAGAAATTTACCCGGGAAAGCAACCGAACGGTCCACACAAATATGATAATACTGCATCTGCAGTTGTAAAACGTTTATCACAAGATATTTTGAATACAGGCAGAAATATTACGGCTGACAATTATTTTACATCGATTCCATTGGCCGATGAATTACTAGCTGCATGGACTACTATCGTTGGTACACTTAGGAAGAATAAAAGGGAAATTCCACCATTTTTTCTTGACATCAAACAAAGACCAAAACCTAGTAGTATCTTTGGTTTTCACAAGAGCAAGGTTCTGGTGTCTTACGTACCAAACAAAAAGAATAAAAAAAATGTTCTTATGATAAGTACACTTCATAACGACGACCGAATCGATCCAACTACTGAAACTACCGCGAAACCCGAAATTATTACCTTTTATAATAAAACAAAAGGAGGTGTTGATGTTGTGGATCGACTAAAAGAAGAGTATTCTGTGGCAAGAGTAGCATGTAGATGGCCGCTAAGATTATTTTTCACGATCCTAAACATAGCCGCAATCAACAGTCAAATCATTTACAAAAAAAATACAGGTATAATCATCACGCGCAGAGACTACTTGAAACAACTAGCTCTTCAACTAACACAGCCATATATCCGAAGAAGAAGCACCTTCCAAAATATTTCATATCCTCTTCAGCAAGTGATGAAACGCTTTGTACCAGAATCTGAGTTACCAGAAGAAGAAAAACCAAGTGGTATCTGCGTGGTTTGCCCAATGCGCAAAAATCTCAAGACCAAAAAGAGCTGCATTTACTGCCAAATTTTTTTATGTACCGAGCATAGTCGTACACTGTGTGATATGTGTTAGTTCCTATGACTGTTAATTAAAATAAAAAAGCTTAACATTGTTAACTTTTTGAATATATATTTTGTAGAATAAATAATGTATATTTTATTTAATAAAATATATTTTTATTAACATTTTTTGGTAAAACGTGCATTTATTGACATTTATAAACGTGAGCAAAATGCTCTATACGCGAGTGCTGATGTAATTTCTTGAGGCGCGAGTGCTGGCGGGTTAATCCAATCCAGTAGGCAGGAAGAATGCAATTTTTTCATTACTACTCTTATTGGCCTGGTATGTTTGTTTATCCTCGTATGAGTGCCATAAACAGTTATTTTCTGTTAAGCGTCGAGCATTCACTCTGTAGGACTTTTCGGTTTTGGCATTTATTTTCATACTATTACCGCATAACATTTTGGCGGTAAATGTTTTTTACTGACTAGGATTCAGTCAAAAAGTCGTAGAATGTTTGATAATTCTTAACAACGTCCACTACGATTGGAGGCGGTGCTAGAATTTTTTTATGGTTGCCTTCTCTTTGTTGTTGAGTTGCCGCTGCTGAGCGCTAGTTGTAGCTTGTTGTAGTGGTGGTAGAGTGAGTGAGGTGTTTAACTTCCTTTTCTTCCCGTTTTTCGCTCTAATCCACCCAGTCTCTTTGGCCAGTTCATCCTCATCCGTGCAGTACTCTACGTCACTTTTAGTACGCTGAGCAAGTGTTATGGTCTCACTGACCTGTTTATCTGAGGGTTTTTCCTGTTCTTCTGCCTATAGGAATTTTAATTGTCCTTGAATATCTTGTACCTGTTCTTGCGAGCTTTGTATGTGGCCGTTCAGTTAGCGTACCATTTGTTGCAAGTTTTCTCAGTCCGTTTTCTCCTGGATGTAACAGTCATACAACTGTTTCTCCAGATCAGTTTATATTTTAATAGACTGTTTTGCAGCCATTATTTAGTTTTAAGGCGAGCGTGACACCTAAATAATTAGGTGAATAAGGAGAGAAACGTCGCGGCTAGGCCTCGCGCCCCAAATTCCGCAGCTATAGTGATCACACTACAGCCGGATGAAAAAAGAAGGGCGTGTCCTATAAGGAAGTACTAGCCAAGGTGGGTGAGGTGGTGCATCTAGAGGAGCTCGGTGCTGCCAAGAGCCACAGAATGAGGATTACGGTAACTGGGGCCCAAATGGTGCGGCCAGCGGCCCGGCCCCTGACACTCTGCCCGAAAGGCTTAAGGCGTCCCTAAATGCGGACGAGTTCCGAGTGTCCAAGCCCACCAAGTGCGCTAGCATGTGCATCATGGGCCTGGAGAAACGATACCAGGAAGCGTAGGAAGTAAGCAACAGCGAAACACAAACACAGCAGGTTGAGCAAAACTCGCTACCACCTATGATTAAACACACATGCTCGGGCCGAGTAATCAAGCAACCCGTGCGATTTTTTCTCAACTAGCAAATAATAGCTTAGGTAAATGTAAGAAACCGTAAATGTAAGAAATTCCTGCACAATTCACTAATTACTGTGCCAGATCCAAGTAGAGAGCATACAGATTTTTAGACATGGGAAATTCACAAAATCAGGGATACGTTTCCACAGCCCAAGCTCAAGTAGTAGCTGGACAATAATTAGAAAACAAACTAAATTATTTTGGGATAATACTTATTACTATCGTGTTCATATAGGGAATTTTGTTATGTTACGCAAACACTAACACTACACACACACTACACAAAACACACTATCTTTCCACTTTGCCATAGTTGCATATTATGTATTTATTATTTTATACTATTCATTATATATAAGTATTTTAGTGATATTTATTTTAGAAGTATGTATTTATGTAAGTATATTCTATTATTGTATATTTGAATTAGTGAATAGTTGATTTTTTGTTTTTATGTATTTTGTTTTCTCTTTTACTCTTAAACACGGTGTCTACATCTCTTCGTCTACAGTACTGTCCTATCGCAGGTATGCTGGAAGAGATGTTTTTAGAAATAAGCATCATCTTTGTACGTATTTTTTCTGTTCCTTTCTTCTTGTCTGTTTATATGTGTGCACATATAAATAAATAAATAAAAAGAGGCTGCATGAGCCAATTGAGAGGGTGGTTGAAAAAGGAAGTGATGGCACTGACTGGGACAGCGGCAATGCCCGGAAATATGGGTATTCCGGCACGGTTACGTATAAATAGTGTACGAAAAGTGAATTGTGCAGAAATTATCCAGTTTATATTGAGTGTTATTCAGAAAACAACATAGCAAACAATATATTTGTTATCGCTAACTGTGTACGGTTACATCAACTGTGGTATCCTATATTGTGATTACTTGTATCTATTATATTGGCGCTGTCATAAAGGTTGCCGGCCCTAGTGGCGTTATTGATTATTGCAGAAAGGACGTTATGACAGCTACCCATAAACATAAATAACCTTATACATATATTTTTGTAAAGACGGCTCTCAAATGTGGAGAGACCGCGAGGCATTAGATAAGTAGTGTGTAGAACATTAATAGTGTGCATTGTATTGTGTAGTTTTGTACGCACCATAGTGAATCCAGTATATTTGAATAATGTTTCTCTGTGTAACCCAAGTAACGTTTTTGTAGAAAGGTGTGATGTAGCGACCTTAGCGATGCGAGTGCTGAATTGCATTTTTGATGTGATGTAGGAACGCCCGCACCGGACTCGCCAGTCGCTTACATACCATCGCCCTGCCACGTCCTAACTTGCTGTATTAATCATAACCAGAGATCGGATATTCGGATGCATATTTACCTAAAGTTAAATTTTAGCTGTGAAAGTATGGAAGCGGCTTCTTAAAATATTTTTATTTGTAAAAAAAAAATCACGGGATGCCAGGAACACCGGGAATGCATAGCTGGTCGGGTGTATAATAAAGAAGCAACTTCTAAAATATGTATATGTAGGGTGTAAGAGGAGGGATGGTGTGTGTTAGTTAAAACAAAAAAACACCCGAACGCATGGCAAGCACAGCGACGAATGCAATTATTTTAATTGAATAAACTAAGATAACTATTGGTCGGGGTAGCTACTTGCGCATATGCAGGTATAATTTGCCGTCCCACTCACAAACTCGCAAAATGCCTATCGCCGTTTTCTATTAATATAATGGTGCTAACATATACTGTTTTTTTCGCTAAGTATGTGGAGACGAAAGGAATTTAACAGAATTTCACTAAGCACAATAATTTTTAACTATTTGTTTCAATAGGTAGCTACATCAATTATTCTAAATATATGTAGTCCGTTATCTTATAATAACGTTATTTGTTATGGCAGTTTGGTATTTACCTACCTACTTTACAATATTAGGTAGATAGATATGCATCCGCTTACATAGTCAGAAAAAACACAAAATTTGTCGATTCCGGAATCGCGGGTTTTTTTTTACTATAGTGCATTCCATTTATGCTAACATTTGAAAGTAAGTTATATGTAGTACTGATTATAATACTAATCTGATTCAAGAATCAGAAACCTTGTTAATCCCGGAAACGCGGGATTTTTTCGATACAAAAGCGCATTCCACATTCGCCAACATCTCAACTTTAGGTGAATATGCATCCGAATATCCGATCTCTAATCATGAAAGAATAATGTTTACTGTAACTGTTTTATATGCTGTCCTATGGGGCAAATCTTCACATGGCCACCGGTGGTACATCTCCGCCCCATAAACCAAAAGTCCTGCCTAACACCGTTCAACTCCTGAGCTATACTATGAATATTTGTCAATTTTACAGGGCGGGAACGTTAACTAGTCCAACACTTTCTCTGAAGGCGGCGCGAGTTTCTTGGAACATTAAAAGTCTAGTGTGATGTGGCCACCGGTGGTACACGCCGCCATATCAGCGAGTACTCCGTGCTCCACCGGTGGTACACCCCGGCCTGAACGTGTTAAGCGTCTATTTATGTCACCGTGATAGATACCGACGAAATTATTTACTAAGTTTTATTAAATCAACCTTATCGAAGTCTGGCAAAAAAATCGTCATAATTGAAAAGTAGATTTTTGATCACAAAAAATAATCATGGCTTAGTTTTCTTTTTCTGGCTTGACTTGTTGCCATGTAATAAAAGTCTTGGTCAAGTTACATATTTTTTTTGCTTTACGTATTGCATTAATATACTTTTAGGAACCGGAAGTTGATTTAATTAAAAAAAAACAAAAATAACGGCTACGAACTACTTTAATGCAATCAGAAAATATTAATAATAAGAAAAACAATTATCAGCAAACTCTAATGCAAATACGACACAGCTGCGACGTGTGAACGCTCCGACGTTTGACAAGCAAATAAGGGCTGTAATTTTTTATTTTTTTTATTTATGGCATCTCGTAGTTGATCTTGAGAGGTCGTGACGACTTAATCGGACTATCCTGTGGCTGCTTTAAGCGGACTCAAAGCCTACACAGCCAAGGGTGAATTTCTGACGTTACTAAGCGACTGCACGCTAAGGGCAACCCCTGTGGGGTACGAACCTCGGCTTAGGGCGTCGCTGGGGGGAGGACAGCAAGGTGGGACAGGCTGGATCATAACTAAAAAGGTCGGAATGTCGGTCTGTGTGTTTTGTGTATTGTACTCGTGGCCCTACTGCTTTCCTGGAGGAGGGTAATGGGGTCATCGGGGTCGGTGAGAGCATGCCTTGGACGGCGAACAGAGCTAATAGTGGAGGGCCTATAACTGGCGGCCTTCATTACCAGAGGTTTGCGGTGGGTGACAGCAGAGTCAAAGAACCGCTTCGTGGTTCGTTCCATGAACTGCTGGATGGTGGGGATTTTAAGGTCGAGATGGAGGATCGCATGAACCAGGAGATCCCGTTGCCTTTCGGAGGCAACGGTTTTGGAGGCACTGCATCCTGTGGATGTGGTGGGGCTTAGCTTGTGCGAAGACAGCACAGGCATACGTCATGATTGGACGGATGCACGTTGTGTACATACGCAATTAGCACTTAACGGACAATTTGCTGCGTGCATTTAAAACACTTATGAAACGTCAGAAGTTAGGTGCACGGTTCCAATTGGTCGTTTCCTATGGAGAAGAAGCCGACAAGAAACTCCACGGTTAGTCTTTTAAAAACATTTCGCTTTAACAATATTTCCAAATTACGGTGTTAATAAATATGGGAGGACAGTGTAAGCCTATCAACAAGTACCAGGTACTTGTTAAATTGGAAATGATCTACAAATCTAGTCTATTATACCTACGTTCTCACATAACATCTCACGGCCTGGCTTCGATTTCCGGATCGGGCAGTGTTATTGGGTTTTTCTGTCTGAAATTTCTCAGAAGTAGCTTGGAATCTGGATCTGTGCCCGGTTGATGGCAATAGGCTCGCCCTCTATTACATGGAATTTTCATAACTGGCGAAACTTGGGTTTACTACAGGTACACCTCTGCCCAAACCTTCGGGGAAACAAGGCGTGATGTTATATATGTTGTTACTAAGATTAAATTAATTTACCTACGGGTTAGTGATAAGGAATGTATTGATAACCGGTGTCTGATTTGGTGTTTACTGAAAATTGTACAGGCTATTTGTTAAGGAAACATTTTTTGCAGTATCTATCTGGAAATTTGGAAGTGAGTCCGTGCATTTAGTTTTTTAACTATGCTTGGAAAGGTCATAGAAATTTAATTAAATAATACAAGGATTCGGTGAAATATATAGAAGCCAATGAATCCTAAACTATTTCGTATTCGATCCGCACTTTATTGAGTAATTGATTATCCTATCCGGTATTGGTTATGACGTTACCAACACTGTGTACAGAGTTGGTTTTAAAATCACGACATCACTCATCATTCTGACCAGCGGGATAATTGCAAAATACACCAATGTCAGTTCAATAAAATAAAAAGTTTTTTTTTATTTCAGACTTATAAACTCCATTTGGTTAGTATACCTACGACTTAGAAAATTACCAGAGAAACAAAACAAAATGTTTATTACTATGCCGCAGTGGCATGTAGGAGTAACCAATGTCTCAATATGGGGCTGTCCCACCTGCTGTAGTTTTCAGGATGTTGATGGCGCTGGCGCGTACCTTGCGCATGAAGGACGCGCATTGCTTGCCCATGATAGCGAGAAAGTCATTTATTCTCGCCTCTGCAAACATGCCGAAAGCACTCCTTCTTGGAATAAAAAAACCTAATTTCAGCGTCGCAGTTCGTTTTTCGCTGCGGGAAATCGACCGCCGACGCGGTGCATGAGCTTACTGATTCTATTGTGTCCAATATAGACTGCAAAATAAAATGCCTAACCATATTCTTGGATCTAGCCAAAGCCTTTGACACGGTCTCTGTCCCACACCTTTTGAAGAAGCTAGATAGAAATGGAGTGAGAGGACTTCCTCTCCTACTTTTTGAAGACTATATCAATGATCGTACACAGAGAGTGAGAATAGACAGCTGGACCAGTGATGAGGTCATTGTAAGCTATGGTGTTTCGCAAGGAAGTATACTTGGGCCCTCGCTGTTTTTAGTGTACATCAACGAACTTTGTCAGCTAAAACTATATAACGGAAAAATTCTAACGTTCGCTGATGACACTGCGCTTTTGTTCTACGGAAATAGTTGGGATGATGTTTTTCGTAATGCGCAGGATGGATTTCAGACTATTTGCAAATGGCTCAAGAACAATGTACTTACGCTAAATGCCACTAAGACGAAATATATTACATTTGCTTTGAGAGAATATGTTCTACCCCCTACGGCTTTATCTATCACAGCGCATTCATGTCACCACCCGATGCTGACTGGCTGCGACTGTCCAAAACTTCAAAGAACGGACTCCCTCAAATACTTAGGTGTCACTATAGACCAATCCCTATCGTTCAAATCCCACCTGCGGGTTCTTGTTACCAGACTTTGCAAGGTAATTTATATATTTAAGACACTCAGACATATTGCTGACCGTCAAACCATCAAAACGGTATATGATGCCTTTTGCCAGTCTCTTATAAATTATTGCATAGACTCGTGGGGAGGGGCCGGAAAAACTCACATTTTGGAGGTTGAAAGAGCGCAACGGGCAATTCTCAAGGTTGGAGCTGGACTTCCTTTTCGATACCCTACCGCCCAACTTTACAAAAACAGGGATGTCCTGACAGTCAGACAGACGTTTTTACTAAAAATAATTCTAAAAAAGCACTCCCCGCTGAATTTCAATATGGACCTATGTAAAGAAAAACGCAGGAAGGGTACGGCATGCCCATAACCCCCTGTTTAAAACTAGCTTCTCTCACAAATTCTATTGCTTCCTTGGTTCATTTATCTACAACAAGGCAAACACTGCGCTTTCCATCTACCAAAAGCTCAAAAGGGGTTGTAAGGTCTCTGTGAGTAAATGGCTTAAAACCATGGAGTATGATGAAACTGAAAAATTATTGATTCCTTTAACTTGAACGTCTTACTTTCACATTTTCACACATGACACTACAAACGCTACACCTACACAATACACCTCACTTACACTTACACACGCACACAGCACACTGTTGAAATTAAATTCACTCTTGATGTTCCATTATCGTTATATTATTTTAATTAACTTGTTTTTTTATCCTGTGTATTTAACCTTAAATTTTATTCTCTTTAGTTTTTAAAATCACTCAATGTAAGCTTGTACGTATGAAGCGTCGTGGGGCCCTGGTGACTTGTACCACAGGCGTTGCTTGCAATGCCTATTTCAGGCACCAGTCTCTCATAAATGTAAACTTGTCCACAGCTAGTTTTAAGTATTACTTATGTACATTTGTGAAGAGAAAATAAATATACTTTTATTATTATTATTATTATTATCTTTTATTTCATTATATACACATTATAATTATATTTTTAAATATTAGAATATAAAAAATATATATAAAAACATTTAAAAATACAAAAAATGGTAGCCCACCGGTATCGGGAACAGGGTCCAAGCTACCGGCGGTCAGGGCTCCAGAGAGAGGAACCTCCTAACAATGCGGGCCGTGTCCAGAAGTACCGCTTTCTGAATCAAGCCCTTAATGAGCCGTCCAACGTGAGCCTCCTAAGGTGTTGGTCGAGGCTCTTGGCAATTAAGCCATTGGCTGATACGACTATCGGCACAATGATTGCTGAATCCACATCCCACATGTCGACAACCTCGCGAGCCAAGTCAAGATACTTGATCTGTTTATCTTTCTCGGCTTTCACGAGATTCCCGTCATGAGGGACTGTTATGTCAACAATCATTGCACGCCGCTCTGTTCGATCCACCACCACTATGTCAGGCTTATTGGCAACAATAGTCCTGTCAGTGATGATGGATCGATCCCAGTACAAAGTGATATTTCCATTGTCGAGAACTGGGTCGGGCACATACCTGTAGTACGGCACTTCAGATTCTACAAAGCTGAATTTAAGAGCAAGTTGCTGATGGATAATCCTGGCTACAAGGTTGTGTCTATGCAAATACTCTTCGTTAGCTAGACGACAACACCCGGAGATAATGTGTCGGATTGATTCTCCCGGACGGTGGCATGCCCGACACATGTCAACCATGCCGTCCTTCACAATAAATCTCCGGTAATTCTTTGTCATGATAACTTCGTCCATAATTGCACAGACAAAACCTTCGGTTTCCCCAAAGAAGCCAGGCTACGGACGCTTGGAAATCTACATCGGGTTTATGTAGGGCCCGGAAAAAGCGTCCGTGAAGCTCCTTACTCTGCCATACCTCCCTGCGATCGTTAGTGTCAAGCACTACAAGCTTGCGCCAGTTCTCTTTAGCCAAGGAGAGTGGGGTGAGGCCCTTGTCCACCGCGACCACATCTCGATGCATCCCCACGTCGGCTGCTAGGAAATATTCCCTGAGACTGCATACCTCGCGATTGTGGAGGGTCTTAGCGTTTAAAAAGCCTCGACCTCCACACTTTCGCGGGATATACAGTCTCATTACCGATGACCGTGGGTGATGCATTCGATATGCAGTCAACAGCGTAAGGGCCCTCCTATTCAAGGCGTCGAGTTCGGTTTGAGTCCATTTGAGTATGCCAAAAGAGTACATCAAAACGGGCATGACCCAACCGTTGAAGGCGCGCACCTTGTTTCCGCCTGATAGAAGACTATTAAATACTTTCTTCAGGCGGTCAAAAATGCGCTCCTTCAACGATTGCTTCATGTCAGTAACATTGATGCCCAACGCTTCCGACATACCCAAATATTTGTAGGTTTCGGATGCAGAGAGGGCTTTACGGGACGAAGGTTTATGAAATCCGAGAGTTGGGTTCCCACGGATTCCACAATCTCCCCTCGCTTTACATGCATGACCGCACATTTATCCACTCCAAATTCCATCCTGATGGCGCTACTGAAAGTGTCAGTAGCTCCATCAGTTGCAAATTATTGGAGGCAAAGAGTTTTAGGTCATCCATGTAGAGGAGATGACATATTATCTGACCACCTCTCCTCAACCGATAGCCTAGACCTGAATCCTCCAGCAGCGTGCTTAGAGGATTCAAGGCTAAGCAGAACCAAAGCGGACTCAAACTATCGCCCTGAAATATGCCCCGCTCGATCCTTATCGGTTCGCTATTCCTCTGGATATTTCGACATCCTGGATAGCGAAGGACCGTCCTCCATTGCCCCATACACGACATCAGGAAGGTGCGCAGAGTTGCATCTACTTTATACAACTCCTGCACCCTCATGAGCCATGTATGTGGCACCGAGTCATAGGCCTTCTTATAATCTATCCAACATGTCGACAGATCCTTTCGGAAACGACGAACCTGTTGGCTAATGGTCATATCAGTGAGGAGTAACTCCTCAGTACCGCGGGACCCGTTCCTACATCAACTTTGAGAGGCACACATGATGGAATTGGTGTCTATATGGTTGTTAATTTTAGCTCTCAAAATGGATGTAAGAACTTTATATACCGTCGGTAAACACGTGATCGGTCTATAATTTTTGGGTTCCGCGGTGCTACATGATTTATGGAGCAGGTGGGTAACGCCTATCGTTAGGAATTGGGGCAGCGAACCAGATTCCAAAGCAGTCTGGTACTGAGCCGCCAAGCGAGCATGCGACCCTAAAAACCATTTGAGCCAGAAATTGTGCAGCCCGTCCGGCCAACTAGGTAACTTCCAGTTAGGTAACGGACGGACTGCACGAGCTACATCTTGGGGGCAGATGGTAATAGCCCCCATTTCTGGTAATGGATCGCAAGCTCGCTCGACCTTTCGAGCCCAATCACCTTCGGTGTGACTGACAAGCACTAACAAGATACTGCGCCAAAACGAACACATGACATCGTCATCTGGCAGGCGCGTGTCAGTCACACCTTGGTCTCGCTGCTCCCAACCCCTATAAACCCACCTTTCATCGCTCTGGAAGGTGCGATTCTGAGTGTATCATCCTACTCGCCGCTTATACCTACGAATACGGTTCGCCCATGCATACACTTTCTGCTTCAGGAAGTCGATGCGCTCTGTGACACGGGACATATAGTCCTGAGGGCTGATATCAATCCCTGAGAACGCCCGCCTCACAAAACGCATTACTCTAGGGCGAGTATTGCCCTCCCTGAAGCAGATTAGTTTGCCGATGAGCGCTCTGGCCCCACCAATACGGTGTTCAATTCTGCACTGCCAAATTGGTACGGTTGGTTTCGGTCGTGTAGCTCTAGAATCATTAGGAAATATTACGTGAGCTACACGACATACCGCTACAGCCGCGCAGTACAGAATCGAATGAGTATCAGTGAGGTCTTCGCAGTCATCAAAATAGTTTGACAACTGCGAATCCAGAACTGCCACTAGCTCCCTATTTTTCTTATGCATGGGCAAACGAGGTAAGCGTGGCCTTAGATCGGGCGACATGAACCGATTTTCTCGAATCGCATCCTCCAAAGCACTCCTCAATTCCACATTGCACTGGGTACTTACGTTTATAGCCCTGTCATCACTCCCCTCGTCAGCTTGATGTGTGTCTAACTGAGGTAAAACTACAACAGTCTGCGACGGAAGGGCGATGACTTGGCTACTCTGTATTTCACTTCGCAGGCGCTCAAGTACAGTGTCATCCAACTATGATTATGCTGGATAACCCGCACCTGATCCGACAGTCGTTGTGCCGAAACGTTGACAGCTGGCTCAAGCACCTGAAAAAGAGAGAGCATCCGAACACGGTACGCGGTCAGATTGTTTCCCCCCTCTGTAGCCCCATAGTATGAGCGCATGACGTTCTCATTGATAGATCGTGTCTATTTCATGCGCTGCACACTTCCGCCGGGAGCTGGGACCCTATCAGAGGCCGGTGGGCCTCGAGGTCCTAAACCGTCCGGCGGCCGGCGTCCTCCCCATCGACGAACAGGTGGTGGCGTCGTGGGCGGAGAGATATACTCGTCGCTCGAGCTCGACGCAACTACCGCGGCCGGTGTCGTCACAGCACTCACAGCGGGGCTGGGTACCGGCGGCGGTGAGGCGGAACTGAGCGAAGAGTCCGGAGGTGTTAGGCGTGCTGTAGAGCACGCCTAACACCTCCGGACTCTTCGCTGAAAATTTCAATTCGAATAATAAAGAATGTTGACAAGAGCTGCTGCTGCACGTAGGTGCAGCAGCAGCTCTTGTCAACATTCTTTATTATTCGAATTTTCTGTAATGTTGTTTTATCGGAGGTGACATCACTGTCATGTCACCTCCGATTCGGCGGTTTTTAATTAAATTTTGTTACATTTTGGTGTTGTGTAATGGTCTCTTTTTAAATTTTCAATGGTTTTCTGTTCTTCGTTTTGTATATATTGTAAAACTCTTGTAAAATTTGTCGAAATTATTATCTTTAGTAAAATTTGGAAAACGGAGACGGAGACGTTCTGTTGACACGGTGTTGCCAGTTATTATTATTATTATTACTCCATTAGCACGGCAACTCCCTCAACACCACAAATGCATTATGCATGCATATTCATTGCGTCATTTCTGTTGTAGAGCAGACGAATTTTTCAAACATGTACTGGATTCGCCATTTCCTTTAAGTCCTTCGGAATGTAATTTAAAGTGTGTTACGCAGTTGAAGTCCAGGGTCGCCAAAATCTGAAGAACTTAACTTAGGTAAATCTTTTTGCCTGCCGGGGTCGCGGGAAGGTATAAAAGGGTTACCGAGGCCCCTGGCAACACAGGCAACGGAAGGGACACGGGTGAGTTTTAGTCAGTAAGAGTCTGACATACCCTCCCGCTCCGCCCAGAGCGGGAGAAGTTATTTGATAATTTCCCACCCAAAAAATAAAAAGTAAATCTTTTTGCATCAAAAGGGTTTATTGCATCTTATTGTAATAATAACTTGTAATCAAACTATATTCTTTTTTTATTGATTTATTAATGAAAGTTTTCCAACAACTTTCTACCTTGCGCCGCGAAACTCACGCGCCAACAACCACCATGTTGTCAACAGTCTTCTGTTAATATACGTATAGGTACAGTCTCCAAGGATAGCAGAACATTTTTTTGATGTGTATAGAGAATAATAATCGTCGTAAAAAGAATGAATACCTACGTGTTTATCAATAAGTTTAGTCTCTAGATATAAAAACCCGAGCAGAGGTTATCATTTATTTGTCACCTCACTATTAAAATCGTTCAAAATATTGCGTCATGTGTCATACAATATTTGGGAACATCCCAAACCATCTCATCAATCTTAGAAACGTTATCTATCGTTGAACAAGTTGGGAATTCCCAAATGAGCAATTTCATACTCGTATATAAATATTCTGGTGACAAAAAATCGACACACATTGTGTGTCTCAGTCCTCGCAAGATGAAGTCTTGGTTAAAATATTTTGTGTTAATATTCTGCCTGAAGTGTATTGGTAAGAAAGCTTTTGTTATATTATTCGTTTAAACATAACAATTTTTTACTTGTATTCTTAACTTAAAACGTATTAATTTTGTGAAGTTTATGGCCACCTTCACCAAATTATAAATACATTTATAGCTTTAAAAATATTTCAAAGATAATCTGTGCCTGTCAAATTCAACTAATAATTGACAGAAATATAGAATGATGGTTTTTAAAAATTTGAATTTTTTTTTTTTTTTATCAGTTTCACGTCAATTTCTGTTTTCCCCCCTCCCATGCCAGCTCATGGGAGGGGGGAAAACACAAATTGACGTAGCTAATAGTTGTTTTTGGATATGTGAAAAAATTCATCGCAGTAGCGTGTAACAAAATTAAAAGGAAAGCTATCACAGCTGAGTAGGCTATACAAGTAAACGAGTAATGGTTGACCAACTTACATTTGCAGTTGGAGAATTGACCGTGACGTCTATCGATGTATGGGACAACATGTTTTTCAACTACAATGTTAAGTTTGTTTTTGGGATAAACTCATCCCAACTAAAGAACCTTCATTGTGCGTGGGCCGACACGCACTTGCCCAGTTGTTTGTTTCATTGTTATAAATTCAAGAACATCATCAACAGCACCTTTCAACTAATGATATTTATGTGGTATTATTTTGGAATAACATTATATTGTTTTGCGTTTATTTTTAGAGGGATCGCAATCATTCAGATGTGACTACGAATACAGTTCAGCAGCCAAAGGATGGTTCAAACACTTTGTTGTACCAGTGACTTGGTTCGATGCTCGGCTGCGATGTGCACTGGAAGGTAAAAAAATTATGTCCAGAAGTCACACACTTTGGAGGAAGTGAGCTAGAAATTGTCTTAGTGCTATTTATCAAAATCCATTTATTTCAGGTTATCCCATATTACACAATACAAATCACAATATAAAAATAAATAGAATTTCATCAAATTATAAATACAATGTCAAAAAATAAATTAAAATTAATGGGAAATTAATAATATAAAATACACATAAAAATAAAAGTTTAGGGCAAATTTTGGGTAAAAATAATAACAAATTTTTAAAACATCAAATATCACGACCTGGCTATATGCCTACTACAACACTTCCCAATATAAGGGCAGTCCAAACGTCCAGCAATCATCTCTATAGGACAGCATTGGAGCTGACCCGCACCCTGCGCACCAAGGACGCGCACCGCTTGCGCATTGTGGTGTGGAAACAGTCGGTGCGCGCTTCAGCAAACATGCCCGAGGCACTGCAGAAGCGGGTTAATTTATTAGTTTTTAAAAAATTGTGAAGGAAGACTTGCCCCATGTTGGTTTTTGATTGCCTTGTTATTCTTGGTCCGTAAACTGCGGCTACTGAACACTATTGCGGCTTCGGTTCGATCATCAGCGGGATGATTGCGTAGCACACTATCAGTAGCAATGGGTATCATTTTGACAGTTCAGCAACATTCATTGCCTTATTTACATTATTGATCAGACAAATTTTTGGAACATATGAATAGCAATATAGTTCAATATCATTCAAATTCAAAATGTTTATTTGCAAAGAAAATATAGTTTACAAGAGAAGATCTTACAGCCTTAAAGTCATTGTATTCTGCCTGCAAGCAAGCGTGCAAATTATTTATATTTAAATGTCATAAATTCATAATTATTATGCAAATTACATTATTATTATTACATTATTATTCAGACTGTGATTCAAACCGTGTTACGCAATTAGGATGCAGTTCGGGAAAAAAGTTGGCCGGCGAGCCAATTGCCATCAATGGCAATGTGCATGTGAGTACTATACAGCTTGGTTTGGCACTTTGAAGAATACAGACGTTATGTATATTTTGTTATCAGGTGCTGTATTAGCTTCTCCTACTACACCAGAAATAAAAAATGAAATGATAAACATCACGACCTCCATTAAAACTGAGCAGCAATATGAAGTCTTCACTGGGATTCATGCCACTTTCTCAAAAGGAGTTTATCATACGGTTGAAGGTTAGTGGATCAGTTTGTTTTTTTAAGCTTACATTGTGTTCCACTTCTGGGCAAATTCCCTCTACCTTGCTCAGAACCATATATGTCAATCGTATTATTTAGAATAATACAGATATATAAATTACAAATACACCGCTTTCAAAAATTCCTCAAACTTGTAAAGCCAACGTTGTGTACCACTCCTGGGTAAACGCCTTCTGACTCTTGTGCTATCTCTGGCCATATTTGCCCCGCAAATATGATACGTCACACCGTCGCCCTTGACTCCTATCTCCTCCCGCCGGCGTCCAGTAAAGTGATGATCTTTGCCCATCTCTCCGGGTGCATTCGTGTGTGGTGGCTAGTCCACTCCTATTTCTGTCTGGTGTTTTTCATCCAAAGTGTCTACTTGAGTTCTGGAGCGCAGGATAAGTTTTCTATCGCGGTCTATTCGTTTGACACCTATTATGCTGCGCTCCATTGCCCGTTGGCCTATCTTGACTCTGTGCTTTCTTGTGGACTTTAAGTGCCCGGAAGGTCTTCCAATCTTTTGTACTAGTCTCGACTCCTACACAGAATACAATTATAAAGTTTTATGGATACAAACCTAGAGCAAAGGTCGAAAATTTATCGAGAAGTTTAATAACAACGCAACATTAGGCTTTCCTTCAAAGAACTTTTAACAACCACACCATACTGTCATGAAATCTGCACAGTACCAATTCTCGATTTGTCTTCTTCCTGGAAAATGAATAAGATTAAATCTACTATTAATATTATTATTTGACTTCACTATGATTTCTGTTTTGTTGACATTGGTGCCGATTCCCTTATTCACAAACTAAATTAAATTTAAGTTCAGTGCATCTTTTTCTTTCTATTTCATTAAGAAAAGGATAGAAGATAAATTTTAGTTTAGTCCTGTCAAATTAATCAGCGCCTCCACACTATCACTACTCCATACAAGTTTAGACGTGATTAAAAACTTGCCTACTAAAATTACGTCAATTTACGTCAAGCACTGATTAATTTACAGGACTAAACTAAAATTTATCTTCTGTCCTTTTCTTAATGAAATAGAAAGAAAAAGATGCACTGAACTCAAATTTAGTTTAGTTTGTGAACAAGGGAATCGGCACCATTGTTTTGTTTATATTTATATTTTAATTTATGTAATAATTTGCACGCGCCTTCAGGTAGACTGTATGACATCTCATTAATGTATGTACAAGATGTTATACCTTTGTTTTCTTTTTTGGGTGGGAAATCATCAAATAACTTCTCCCGCTCTGGGTGGAGCGGGAGGGAGTGACTCTTACTGACTAAGACCCACCCGTATTCTTTCCGTTGCCTTTGTTGCCAGGGGCCTCGGTAACCCTTTAGTACCTTCCCGTGACAAGATGTTATACCTGTATTCACAGAAAATAAAATTCTGATTCTGAAGAGCATGAGATTACCTCCTGTTTTATCAAAACATCATTTTTTAACTAACGCATTAATAATTGTTTGAGATTGCTCAGAAGCCTCATAATGCCGTATTTTAATCCTAATATTTATATTAATACAGATTTATAAATTACAGGTACTCCGCTTTCGAAAATTCCTCAATCTTGGTCGCCAAATGAGCCAGATAATGAGGACAATAAAGAAAGTTGTCTCACTTTGAACAGTAATGGAGACTTTGCAGATCTTTCTTGTGAAGAAACTCGTCCTTTTATCTGTTACCGTTCTGAAAGCAATGAAGTAAAAGTCAACGAATGCGGCACTGTAGATCCAGGTAATTAATATACTTACGCGCTAGTCTACAGAATTAGCTAAAATAGAATATTATAGCTACAATACTTGAACACCTTGCTGAACAAGGGGAGAACCAAGTATTTCGAGCAACTGCCGCTTAAAAAACAGTACTGTTTGAAACCTTTTACAAAAATCCCAGCATTCACTTTTTTGTTTTATAACATGAATTTCCTTTTCAGAATATCGCTTGGATAACAGAACTAACAAATGCTACAAGTTCCACACAGTTCCACGAAATTTCTCCCGGGCCTTCCTCGCATGTGCAGCAGAAGGCGGCCATCTTGCTATAATAAACAGTGACACCGAAGCTAAAGTACTCAGTGATCTCTTCGATAAATATCCTGTATCGTCTATAATGGGAAAGCCTTGGAACCCAAACCGAGCTTTAATTGGTTTGCACGATTGGAATGAACGTGGGGATTGGAGGACTATCCATGGTAATGCGTATTGTCTTTTATATTCTTTATTAGCTTTTACCCGCAGCTTCGCCCGCGTAGAGTTCGGAAACAATCCCACGGTAACGTACTACTGGGATATATGTGTTAATAAACACAAACAATCCGTGTGAAACAATGACAATGACAAACAATGTGGCTATAAAACTATCCATGTGCCAAATTTCAATCAAAATTCTATTGGTAGGATAATATTAATGATTGAAATACTATAGTGAATTCATCATGCAAGTCTTGTACTTTTTGATAGTTTACTGCTCAGAAATTGTGCACAACGTTTCCTGAACAGACGAATACAGTGTGTACAAGTATGTGTGCCGGACGGGCGTGATCGCTGGATGCGAAGGGTATGTGTAGGGAGTGTGTAAAGCCTATCCAGGTTTATCCCGGTGTGACGGTAGCTCTCCCTGTCCATGCGGCGCTGACGTCCTGCACCTATAGATTCCAGATATCTTCAAGACGGTACCTGCCTCTTCTATGGCTATTATATATCTTCATGTGTACCATTGTTTTTGACTGGGAAGGGTTTTCGACTATCTCCTAGAGCAGTATGTTTTTGGCAGCTGTTTAAGGAATATTTTACCTTAATAATAACACAAGTCTCCGCGAATCTCCAGGAAGCAACTTTCGGGACTCTTCAGGGACACTACTTTGAACTACTTGATGATTTTGAAAATATAAATAAGTACCTTGGCGATGACTACGAATTGTTCTATGTTACATGTTTTCTTAGGTACTGGTTACCTTTACCGAAAAGAGAGCTGCTAATTGCTTCCTGTTTTAAAGTTTTATTATAAGAACTTTTTCATTAAGTTTGCGTCACATTTAGGTACGCTTACAAACTCTTAACTATTAGAATACACAAGGCATGTTATATGTTATTACATTTCTCGTAAAACTTCCCGTCTCTTGAGATATCTGTATCGGTTTTATCTGTTTCCCCTGAAATATCCTTTCAGTGGAAACAGACAAAATATTGCAATTTTCCTCTAAGACAGTTTTGTTCTGTGAATTCCTGAAAAAGTACTGAACCGATTTTCAAACTAATTACAGATACCTCAGGCCAGTCTACAGACCTAAAACAATCTGATATTTAAAATATCACAGCTATATGTTTCAGGGCGTGACGCACCCTGAAATTAGGATTGGTTAAACCAGAATAACAATATTTACTAATCTAAAGTAGCACGACATACAAACTCAGTTAAATGGACTTTTCCAAGAGACTAGATACATAAAGTTATGTCCAAAGGTCTTGGTCCAGGCTACCTGGACGCTCTGAAAGAACTATCAATTATAGCTATATAGTCCACTCAACTGATGCTTGTAAGTACTTACCTTTTTATGTACTAAATACTATTTTAATAGTGTTTACGAGTATATGCTTAAACTAGCACTGTTATCACTTTGAATCTACATACATAATCAGCCTATAATGTTCCCACTGCTGGGACACAGGCCTCCTCTGTGTCAGAGGGAGTGGGCCGTAATCCACCACGCGGGCCCAGTGCGGGTTGGTAGATGTCACATGTATTCGAATTTTTGGTTCTAGGACATGCCGGTTTCCTCACGATGTTTTCCTTCACCGTTTTGAGAGCAGCGGTGATGAAATAATTTACACAAAGTAAAGCACCTGTCCGGGTTCGAACCTACGACCTACAACTAATAAGTCGCGGCCGTTACCACTGGGCCACCACTGCTCTCTTTTAATCTCTTTCTTTTTCTGTTTTAATCTACGTTATGTCAAAAACACTGAATAACACTATGGTGATACCGTCATGAACACTGAATTTAAGTTACTTTCAAAAACAATACGAAAACACTATAAGATGACGTATTGTCGCGAACAGTATGCGTGGAACAAACTACCGAGATAAAAGTATTCTATGTCCTGGTGACCGAAAAGCTGGCGGCTTTCTCGCGCAACGCATCAGCATTGCAATTCAGCGAGGAAATGCCGCCAGCATCCTCGGTACAATGCCCCGAGGGCCTTTTTTAGGCTTAATTTAGTTTTAATTTAATTTAGTTAATGTTAATAATCATCTTGTAATTTGGTTATGTAAATAAAATATTTATTTATATGTCCTTACCCAGGTCATTGTCTACATATGTACCGAATTAATATTATTATTATTAATATTAGTCTGTTTTTTCTGTAATAAATCTGCCATTACTCAAAACCATAATATGTTTCCCTTTTCAGGACAATCGCTGGCGGAAGCAGGGTACGGCAAATTTGATAAAGGGGAGCCAAACAATTTGTCACCGGGGCAATACTGCGGTGCGATGATCCGCTCTGGGGAATTAGACGATATGTTTTGTGACAAGCTAACCGCTTTTATTTGTGAAAAGAGTCCAGATTATGATGCTGTTTGTCCTTAACCTGATGATGGTGCATAGGAATATACGCAATGAAAAAAAATGTAAAGTTTAAAATAAAAGAAACTAATAATATAATCACCAATTTTTTTGTAAGCTTTATATACCGTCCTGCTGCTAGACGAAGGCCTCTCTCAAATACTTCCAGATGTTCTGAACCTGATTCTGCGCGGAGGAGCAGAATCAGAATAACAAACTGGGGCCATGGTGTGCATCCTTGTCATCTCGCCACCTTTTTTGGAGAGGCTTGGGCGACGCCGTCTATCTTCAGGCATCTATTGCGTGGAGACTTGCCCAGCGTCCCGTTCATTGCCATTTGAGTTTAGTAACCTTTTTTTTTGAGGGTGGGAAATCATCAAATAACTTCTCCCGCTCTGGGTGGAGCGGGAGGGTGTGTCAGACTCTTACTGACTAAAACCCACCCGTATTCCTTCCTGTTGCCTGTGTTGCGGGGGTCTCGGTGACCCATAAGTACCTTCCCGCGACCCCGGCAGGCATCGGCCCTAGTGGACCCCTACTTTGTGCTGACGACATCTCTTTGAGGCGCGCGTGGAATACGACGCGCCGTCGACCCGGGCCTGGTCCTTACCGGACGGTGAGCTACCCATTGCTCACCGTCCGCAAGCCCGCGCCTACGGTGGCCGGAAATCCGGCCGAGATTCCCGACGCCCTGGGCGTCTCCTGCGGTGGCTAGGGGCGAGAGGGCGCGAAACGTGCCTTTCCCTCAACCGTCCCGCCTCCTCCTTCGCGAGCATTACTGCTTCGCAAAAGGAGGTGACGGCTGCCCATGCCCTCTCGCTCCGTACCATGGCCTGAACCAGGGCCGGACGCGAGAGGTCTCTGCCGCCGATCGCCTCCACGAGGACACGACGGTGCTCTGCCCAAGCCGGGCAGACCTCCACCGTATGCTCCACCGTGTCCTCCGGGCGATCCACACAGTGGTGACACCCGGACGTTTCCTCCCGCCTTATCCGACACAGGAACCTCCCGAATCTGCCGTGTCCGGTGAGGACCTGTGTCAGGCGGAAGGTGAGGACGCCGTGGCGCCTCTCTAGCCACTCCTCAAAGAGGGGACTTATCGCCGCAATCGTGGCGTGCCCAGAACTGGGTTGCGACAACCGTACTTTCCATGACGCCATGAGATCCCACCGGAGCTCCGTCCGCTGTGCCGCGATTTCTCTTTCGGCAGCGGACTTACGCCCCGGCGTTTCGCCTCCTCGCGCCACTCCCATACGTGCGCGAGGACTTTTGCCTCCAGATCTCATGGCGGCAATCCGGCAAGGAGGCTCGCTGCCTCACAGGAGACCGTGCGGTATCCTTGGACCATCCGGATGGCCATGACCCTTTGGGCCGCGCTCTACCGGCGGGCTGGCCGCAGCGCCAGAGAGCGCGCCCATACAGGAGCCCCGTAGAGGGCCATGGACCGCACGACCCCCGCGTTGAGCCTCCGGCAGGAGGCGTTTGGACCCCCTAGATTGGGCAGGAGCCGCTTCAATGCAGCGCCCGCCCGCTCCAGTTTGGGAGCCAAACGTCGGAAATGCTCCACATCTTCTAACCCCTACGGCTTTATCTATCACAGCGCATTCATGTCACCACCCGATGCTGACTGGCTGCGACTGTCCGAAACTTCAAAGAACGGACTCCCTCAATTACTTAGGTGTCACTATAGACCAATCCCTATCGTTCAAATCCCACCTGTGGGTTCTTGTTACCAGACTTCGCAAGGTAATTTATATATTTAAGACACTCAGACATATTGCTGACCGTCAAACCATCAAAATGGTATATGATGCCTTTTGCCAGTCTCTTATAAATTATTGCATAGATTCGTGAGGCACATTTTGGAGGATGAAAGAGCGCAACGGGCAATTCTCAAGGTTGGAGCTGGACTTCCTTTTCGATACCCTACCGCCCAACTTTACAAAAACAGGGATGTCCTGACAGTCAGACAGACGTTTTTACTAAAAATAATTCTAAAAAAGCACTCCCCGCTGAATTTCAATATGGACCTATGTAAAGAAAAACGCAGGAAGGGTACGGCATGCCCATAACCCCCTGTTTAAAACTAGCTTCTCTCACAAATTCTATTGCTTCCTTGGTTCATTTATCTAAAACAAGGCAAACACTGCGCTTTCCATCTACCAAAAGCCCAAAAGGGGTTGTAAGGTCTCTGTGAGTAAATGGCTTAAAACCATGGAGTATGATGAAACTGTAAAATTATTGATTCCTTTAACTTGAACGTCTTACTTTCACATTTTCACACATGACACTACAAACGCTACACCTCTCAATACACCTCACTTACACTTACACACGCACAAAGCACACTGTTGAAATTAAATTCACTCTTGATGTTCCGTTATCGTTATATTATTTTAATTAACTTGTTTTTTTATCCTGTGTATATTTCCTTAAATTTTATTCTCTTCAGTCTTTAAAATCACTCAATGTAAGCTTGTACGTATGAAGCGTCGCACAGTGGATCGAAAATCGGCTGTAGAAGACATAGGATCTCGATTTCTTAAATGTTATTTCTTTTGCTGGAAATGACTTCTGCTGATCATTACTGTTCTATAAAATGACATATGAAGTAATTGTGTTCACAAATGGAACAGTTATCATTTTTATAAGAAAAAAATGTATGGAGCTGACATGAAAAATGAGGATATCTCTAGAATCGCAAGGTTGGCCGTTATATTCTTGCACACTGTTATAGTACTATTTATTTGTAAATTTTTGACATACTTAATATCGCGGCATCAGTTGCGATTTTTTTTTTTTTAATTTCAAAATCTTCAAAATATGATACATTTTAATGCTTAAATATGGCTATACCAAGTGTAATTTACAATATTTTTTATGCTTAGACCAAAACATTCTAAGAAATCACAAAGTCGTATTACCCACTTATTTGAAATGACATGGTAATTATGAATTACATAATATGTAATCTTGTCTAATGCCTCAAGTCCACATTAGCTAATGATTAATAAAACTTAATACATTTATATACCTGTTAAAAGGATACGTACCATAATGAGGGTAATTAGATAAACGTGATCATTAGTCAATAACAATAAATGGTAAACTATTGTATGATTAAAAATAAAAGCAAATTATTAAAAAAAGAATATTAACTTAACCTAACCTAACATAAACAATAAAAGTTAACTTATTTTATACTTCGTCACCATCAGAATCCACTTCAGAATCAGGCTCTACAATAGATATAACTTCTAAGAACTCTGTCGGAGCTTCCTGATCCTGAAGTTTCAGTAGTTCTACTGTTTCCTTAAAGTATGTCTGCCTCTCGTGGGCATTTAATTTTGGTCTTGTGGAAGAAATTAGAGGATCAGAAGAGACGATAAGCATATTGAGGATATCCTCGTTTGATGCTTGTCTACTCTTTTTCCTCGAATGGTGTTCTCTGAACCTCCTAAAGTCTTTGTTTCGGGCCTCTGAAGCTTCTTCCGAAAGACTTCCAATTGGTACAATAGCATTTTCTGCAATTATGTCCCCTCCGTGAATCAACAATTTGTGGACGGTTGATGACATGTAGTACCAATCGTACAGTTCCACGTATTTTTCAGCGGTTGTTCTAGCGTATTCTTTAAATTTCGGCACGTCTACAATCTCTCCAGATATAGATATATATGTGATAGCTTGCAGAATCACAGCAAATCTGCGTATTAGGTCTTCATCTAATCCAGTGATCGCTGCAGTTTTATCAGGAAATTCAAAAAACCGCCTTGCTGTGTTCCCGTCGTTAGTTGTGCCTGATCCTTGCTTAACGATGTCAATCAAAAGGTTGAGATCATCTTTGAATCGATCTTGAATGAGTATTTTTCGTGAAAGCAATAACTCTTGATGACCTTCTCCTCTTGCAGACCACTTTTTGAAGTCGAGACGATACGCTATGTGTAGAAGACATTCCATCACATTAATGCGGGCATGAAGTGATGATAATCCACACCAGAAGAAATGGTTTTTGACGCAATGACATCTAACTTATTCATTTCTGTAGGCTTAGCCAAACACAGGTAGCAGGCCGCATTTGATTTAGCTTCCGACAGATATGTACAAATTTTGCCGTCAATCATCGTCATCATTAATGTGTGACTAATTTCATGTCCTTGACATTTTGAGGGAACGAGAGCTTCAATTTCGTTATCCATTGCAGTTGTTTCATTTATGACAACGTCTTTGGTTGCTTTCACAAAACTAAACTGGACTGGACGGCAATACCTAGGTGAGCAGGGTTTTGGATTCACCCATACGGTATCACCGTCAGCTGTCAACTTTAATGGAACCAAAGAGGTCATAAATATGCTGGAATCATCTTGACCACTCTCTATGTTTTGCTTATATCTACTTTGGTTAGATGCACCGTCAAATCCCCACTTTGATATTAATATCAATTGTTTATCTTGTATCGCATCAGGACTACGAATAGTTTCAAAAATTCTGTTCACTGTTAAATCTAGTAACGCTTGTAGTGCAATCTTAGCAGATGAATCCGTTACAGTCACAAATGTCTTCGGAGGGTAGCACTGTAGCTTAGCTTTTTGCACTTTATAGTATGACGGATATATCTCCTTTGAACCTTCTCGAATAGTCGTTTCCCTTAATGTGATATATTGCCATTTCGATAGTTTTAATGAAAGTAGCAAACCCAGTGCTTTTTCTGGTGAAAATATTGTTGAAGGAGCTGGTTTGTTCAACATTTCCTTGATTTTTGCTGCTGCTTCTGGATTTTGGAGCATATGTTCAATAACAGATGCAATATCCTCACGACCACCTCCTTTCAAAAGTGCTGCAGCTGAATAAGCTACTTCATTAGGGTCATCGCCTATATGTTCATCAGATCGTCTCTTCTTCTGCTTGTTACTTAGATCTTCAAACGGCTTTCGAGATCTTTTTGTCATCATTGAAGTTGATTTCATTGTTGAAGTTGATGGTACAGGTTCAGGTACAGGTTCAGTAGAAATATTTTCACTTGTTGATTCTTGAATGAGCAAATTGGTTTGCACGCAGTTTGGCCAGTCAATATTTGCCTCAAGCCAATTACTGTAATCACGTCTTAAAACTTCACTTTTCCTGTGAGATCGTAACCATCTCTTTTGAACTGCCCGTGTAAATCTTCGACAAAATTCTTTCACGGTAACACTGTCTTCATCTGAAAGGCTAGAGCCCAGTCGAATAACAAGTGTGTTGAACAATATTTCATGATCGAAAGACGAAGCATCCTGATTAATCAGAATCACAAACAAATCCAAATTTGTAATAATGCTTTCCATTATTCACGATCACTGAGTAAAAAGACACGGTAGGATAGATGCTAGTATTAGAAATGCTCTAAATGAACTGAAGTTGTGAATCCAATGTTTGACTATTTATTGTTATTGATTAATGATGGTATCACATTTATCTAATTACTTTCATTAAGTTAATCCTGCACTAATTGCTAAATTAGCGAGTACCCCAAATTATTTTGGTACGTATCCTTTTAACTAGGTATATAGGTATTAAGTTTTATTAATCATTAGCTAATGTGGACTTGAGGCATTAGACAAGATTACGTATTACGTAATTCATAATTACGTTTTATTAATCATTAGCTAATGTGGACTTGAGGCATTAGACAAGATTACGTATTACGTAATTCATAATTACCATGTCATTTCAAATAAGTAGGTAATACGACTTTGTGATTTCTTAGAATGTTTTGGTCTAAGCATAAAAAATATTGTAAATTACACTTGGTATAGCCATATTTAAGCATTAAAATTTATCATATACTTTTTTTTTAATTTTGAAGATTTAAAAAAAAAAATCGTAAGTGATGCCGCGATATTAAGTAGGTATGTCAAAAATTCACAAATAAATAGTACTATAACAGTGTGCAAGCATATAACGGCCAACCTTGCGATTCCAGAGATATCCTCATTTTTCATGTCAGCACCATACATTTTTTTCTTATAAAAATTATAACTCTTCCATTTGTGCACACAATTACTTAATGACATTTTATAGAACAGTAATGATCAGCAGAAGTCATTTCCAGCAAAAAAAATAACATTTAAGAAATCGAGATCCTATGTCTTCTACAGCCGATTTTCGATCCACCGTGCGTCGTGGGGCCCTGGCGACTTGTACCACAGGCGTTGCTTGCAATGCCTATTTCAGGCACCAGTCTCTCATAAATGTAAACTTGTCCACAGCTAGTTTTAAGCATTACTTATGTACATTTGTGAAGAGAAAATAAATATACTTTTATTATTATTATCTTTTATTTCATTATATACACATTATAATTATATTTTCAAATATTAGAATATAAAAAAATATATATAAAAACATTTAAAAATACAAAAATGGTAGCCCACCGGTATCGGGAACAGGGTCCAAGCTACCGGCGGTCAGGGCTCCAGAGAGAGGAACCTCCTAACAATGCGGGCCGTGTCCAGAAGTACCGCTTTCTGAATCAAGCCCTTAATCCAGCCGTCCAACGTGAGCCTCCTTATGTGTTGGTCGAGGCTCTTGGCAATTAAGACATTGGCTGATACGGCTATCGCCACAATGATTGCTGAATCCACATCCCACATGTCGACATTCTCGCGAACCAAGTCAAGATACTTGATCTGTTTATCTTTCTCGGCTTTCACGAGATTCCCGTCATGAGGGACTGTTATGTCAACAATAATTGCACGCCGCTCTGTTCGATCCACCACCACTATGTCAGGCTTATTGGCAACAATAGTCCTGTCAGTGATGGTGGATCGATCCCAGTACAAAGTGATATTTCCATTGTCGAGAACTGGGTCGGGCACACACCTGTAGTGCACTTCAGATTCTACAAGGCTGAATTTAAGAGCAAGTTGCTGATGGATAATCCTGGCTACAACGTTGTGTCTATGCAAATACTCTTTGTTAGCTAGACGAGAACACCCGGAGATAATGTGTCGGATTGATTCTCCCGGACGGTGGCATGCCCGACACATGTCAACCGTGCCGTCCTTCACAATAAATCTCCGGTAATTCTTCGTCATGATAACTTCGTCCATAATTGCACAGACAAAACCTTTGGTTTCCCCAAAGAAGCCAGGCTACGGACGCTTGGAAATCTACATCGGGTTCATGTAGGGCCCGGAAAAAACGTCCGTGAAGCTCTTTACTCTGCCATACCTCCCTGCGATCGTTAGTGTCAAGCACTACAAGCTTGCGCCAGTTCTCTTTAGCCAAGGAGAGTGGGGTGAGGCCCTTGTCCACAGCGACCACATCTCGATGCATCCCCACGTCGGCTTCTAGGAAATATTCCCTGAGACTGCATACCTCGCGATTGTGGAGGGTCTTAGCGTTTAAAAAGCCTCGACCTCCACACTTTCGCGGGATATACAGTCTCATTACCGATGACCGTGGGTGATGCATTCGATATGCAGTCAACAGCGTACGGACCCTCTTATCCAAGGCATCGAGTTCAGTTTGAGTCCATTTGAGTATGCCAAAATTGTACATCAAAACGGGCATGACCCAACCGTTGAAGGCGCGCACCTTGTTTCCGCCTGATAGAAGACTATTAAATACTTTCTTCAGGCGGTCAAAAAAGCGCTCCTTCAACGATTGCTTCATGTCAGTAACATTGATGCCCAACGCTTCCGACATACCCAAATACTTGTAGGTTTCGGATGCAGAGAGGGCTCTAAGGTTTATGAAATCCGAGAGTTGGGTTCCCACGGATTCCACAATCTCCCCTCGCTTTACATGCATGACCGCACATTTATCCACTCCAAATTCCATCCTAATGGCGCTACTGAAAGTTTCAGTTATTTTCAGTAGCTCCATCAGTTGCAAATTATTGGAGGCAAAGAGTTTTAGGCCATCCATGTAGAGGAGGTGAGATATTACCTGACCACCTCTCCTCAACCGATAGCCTAGACCTGAATCCTCCAGCAGTGTGCTTAGAGGATTCAAGGCTAAGCAGAACCAAAGCGGACTCAAACTATCACCCTGAAATATGCCCCGCTCGATCCTTATCGGTTCGCTATTCCTCTGGATATTTCGACATCCTGGATAGCGAAGGACCGTCCTCCATTGCCCCATACACGACATCAGGAAGGTGCGCAGAGTTGCATCTACTTTATACAACTCCAGCACCCTCATGAGCCATGTATGTGGCACCGAGTCATAGGCCTTCTTATAATCTATCCAACATGTCGACAGATCCTTTCGGAAACGACGAACCTGTTGGCTAATGGTCATATCAATGAGGAGTAACTCCTTAGTACCGCGGGATCCGTTCCTACATCCATTTTGAGAGGCAGACATGATGGAATTGGTGTCTATATGTTTGTTAATTTTAGCTCTCAAAATGGATGTAAGAACTATATATACCATCGGTAAACACATGATCGGTCTATAATTTGTGGGTTCCGCGGTGCTACCTGATTTATGGAGCAGGTGGGTAACGCCTATCGTTAGGAATTGGGTCAGCGAACCAGATTCCAAAGCAGTCTGGTACTGAGCCGCCAAGCGAGCGTGCGACCAAAAAACCATTTGAGCCAGAAATTGTGCAGCCCGTCCGGCCCCCCAGGACCACTTCCAGTTAGGTAACGGATGGACTGCACGAGCTACATCTTGGGGGCAGATGGTATTAGCCCCATTTCTGGTAATGGATCGCAGGATCGCTCGACCTTTCGAGCCCAATCACCTTCGGTGTTACTGACAGGCACTGACCAGATACTGCGCCAAAACGAACACATGACATCGTCATCTGGCAGGCGCGTGTCAGTCACACCTTGGTCTCGCTGCTCCCAACTCCCATAAACCCACCTTTCATCGCTCTGGAAGGTGCGATTCTGAGTGTATCGCTCTACTCGCCGCTTATACCTACGAATACGGTTCGCCCATGCATACACTTTCTGCTTCAGGAAGTCGATGCGCTCTGTGACACGGGACATATAGTCCTTAGGGCCGATATCAGTCCCTGAGAACGCCCGCCTCACAAATCGCATCACTCTAGGGCGAGTATTGCCCTCACTGAAGCAGATTAGTTTGCCGATGAGCGCTCTGGCCCCACCAATACGGTGTTCAATTCTGCACTGCCAAATTGGTACGGTTGGTTTCGGTCGTGTAGCTCTAAAATCATTAGAAAATATTACGTGAGCTACATGACATACCGCTACAGCCGCGCAGTACAGAATCGAATGAGTATCAGTGAGGTCTTCGCAGTCATCAAAATAGTTTTTGTACCGAAACGTTGACAGCTGGCTCAAGCACCTGAAAAAGAGAGAGCATCCGAACACGGTACGCGGTCAGATTGTTTCCCCCCTCTGTAGCCCCATAGTATGAGCGCATGACGTTGTTATGATAGATCGTGTCCATCTCATGCGCTGCACACTTCCGCCGGGAGCTGGGACCCTATCAGAGGCCGGTGGGCCTCGAGGTCCTAAACCGTCCGGCGGCTGACGTCCTCCCCGTCGACGAACAGGTGGTGGCGTCGTGGGCGGAGAGATATACTCGTCGCTCGAGCTCGACGCAACTACCGCGGCCGGTGTCGTCACAGCACTCACAGCGGGGCTGGGTACCGGCGGCGGCGAGCCGGAGCTGAGTGAAGAGTCCGGAGGTGGTAGGCGTGCTCTACGTGCAGCAGCAGCTCTTGTCAACATTCTTTATTATTCCAATTTTCTGTAATGTTGTTTTATCGGAGGTGACATCTGTCATGTCACCTCCGATTCGGCGGTTTTTAATTAAATTTTGTTACATTTTGGTGTTGTGTAATGGTCTCTTTTTAAATTTTCAATGGTTTTCTGTTCTTCGTTTTGTATATATTGTAAAACTCTTGTAAAATTTGTCGAAATTATTATCTTTAGTAAAATTTGGAAAACGGAGACGGAGACATTCTGTTGACACGGTGTTGCCAGTTATTATTATTATTATTACTCCGTTAGCACGGCAACTCCCTCAATACCATAAATGCATTATGCATGCATATTCATTGCGTCATTTCTGTTGTAGAGCAGACGAATTTTTCAAACATGTACTGGATTCGCCATTTCCTTTAAGTCCTTCGGAATGTAATTCAAAGTGTGATACGCAGTTGAAGTCCAGGGTCGCCAAAATCTGAAGAACTTAACTTAGGTAAATCTTTTTGCCTGCCGGGGTCGCGGGAAGGTATAAAAGGGTTACCGAGGCCCCTGGCAACACAGGCAACGGAAGGGACACGGGTGAGTTTTAGTCAGTAAGAGTCTGACATACCCTCCCGCTTCGCCCAGAGCGGGACAATTTATTTGATAATTTCCCACCCAAAAAATAAAAAGTAAATCTTTTTGCATCAAAAGGGTTTATTGCATCTTATTGTAATAATAACTTGTAATCAAACTATATTCTTTTTTTATTGATTTATTAATGAAAGTTTTCCAACAACTTTCTACCTTGCGCCGCGAAACTCACGCGCCAACAACCACCATGTTGTCAACAGTCTTCTGTTAATATACGTATAGGTACAGTCTCCAAGGATAGCAGAACATTTTTTTGATGTATATAGAGAATAATAATCGTCGTAAAAAGAATGAATACCTACGTGTTTACCAATAAGTTTAGACTCTAGATATAAAAACCCGAGCAGAGGTTATCATTTATTTGTCACCTCACTATTAAAATCGTTCAAAATATTGCGTCATGTGTCATACAATATTTGGGAACATCCCAAACCATCTCATCAATCTTAGAAACGTTATCTATCGTTGAACAAGTTGGGAATTCCCAAATGAGCAATTTCATACTCGTATATAAATATTCTGGTGACAAAAAATCGACACACATTGTGTATCTCAGTCCTCGCAAGATGAAGTCTTGGTTAAAATATTTTGTGTTAATATTCTGCCTGAAGTTTATTGGTAAGAAAGCTTTTGTTATATTATTCGTTTAAACATAACTATTTTTTACTTGCATTCTTAACTTTAAACTTATTAATTTTGTGAAGTTTGTGGCCACCTTCACCAAATTATAAATACATTTATAGCTTTAAAAATATGTCAAAGATAATCTGTGCCTGTCAAATTCAACCAATAATTGACAGAAATATAGAACGATGGTTTTTAAATTTTTTTTTTTTTTTTAAGATTAGGGCTAAACGTATAATGATTTGTGGTAGTGCGGGTTTTCAGGATTCCGTAGTCAGCAAGGAACCCTTATAGTTTCATCATGTCCGTCTGTCTGTCCCCGCTTTAGCTCAGAGACGCTTAGTACTAGAAAGCGGTAATTTGGCATGGATATACATATTAGTCACCTCGACAAAGTGCTTTATATATTAAATCTTAGTGTCGGGTATCGTTAGGTAGGCCGTTCAAAGATATTGCGATTCTGGGATCACCATTTTTTTATTCAGGGATCCTTTTGCGTAATATTATGCTTTTAAGTGCAATTTTTTGTTAGAGTCAAATCAATTTCACGTCAATTTGTGTTTTCCCCCCTCCCATGCAAGCTAAATAGTTGTTTTTGGATATGTGAAAAAATACATCGCAGTAGCGTGTAACAAAATTAAAAGGAAAGCTATCACAGCTGAGTAGGCTATACAAGTAAACGAGTAATGGTTGACCAACTTACATTTGCAGTTGGAGAATTGCCCGTGACGTATATTGATGTATGGGACAACATCTTTTTCAACTACAATGTTAAGTTTGTTTTTGGGATAAACTCATGCCAACTAAAGAACCTTCATTGTGTGTGGTCCGACACGCACTTGCCCAGTTGTTTGTTTCATTGTTATAAATTCAAGAACATCATCAACAGCACCTTTCAACTAATGATATTTATGTGGTATTATTCTGGAATAACATTATATTGTTTTGCGTTTATTTTTAGAGGGATCGCAATCATTCAGATGTGACTACGAATACAGTTCAGCAGCCAAAGGATGGTTCAAACACTTTGTTGTACCAGTGACTTGGTTCGATGCTCGGCTGCGATGTGCACTGGAAGGTAAAAAAAAATATGTCCAGAACTCACACACTTTGGAGGAAGTGAGCTAGAAATTGTCTTAGTGCTATTTATCAAAATCCATTTATTTCAGGTTATCCCATACTACACAATACAAATCACAATATAAAAATAAATAGAATGTCATCAAATTATAAATACAATGTCAAAAAATAAAATAAAATTAATGGGAAATTAATAATATAAAATACACATAAAAATAAAAGTTTAGGGCAAATTTTGGGTAAAAATAATAACAAATTTTTAAAACATCAAATATCACGACCTGGCTATATGCCTACTACAACACTTCCCAATATAAGGGCAGTCCAAACGTCCAGCAATCATCTCTAGTACAGCATTGGAGCTGACCCGCACCCTGCGCACCAAGGACGCGCACCGCTTGCGCATTGTGGTGTGGAAACAGTCGGTGCGCGCTTCAGCAAACATGCCCGAGGCACTGCAGAAGCGGGTTAATTTATTAGTTTTTAAAAAATTGTGAAGGAAGACTTGCCCCATGTTGGTTTTTGATTGCCTTGTTATTCTTGGTCCGTAAACTGCGGCTACTGAACACTATTGCGGCTTCGGTTCGATCATCAGCGGGATGATTGCGTAGCACACTATCAGTAGCAATGGGTATCATTTTGACAGTTCAGCAACATTCATTGCCTTATTTACATTATTGATCAGACAAATTTTTGGAACATATGAATAGCAATATAGTTCAATATCATTCAAATTCAAAATGTTTATTTGCAAAGAAAATATAGTTTACAAGAGAAGATCTTACAGCCTTAAAGTCATTGTATTCTGCCTGCAAGCAAGCGTGCAAATTATTTATGTTTAAATGTCATAAATTCATAATTATTATGCAGATTATATTATTATTATTACATTATTATTCAGACTGTGATTCAAACCGTGTTACGCAATTAGGAAGCAGTTCGGGAAAAAAGTTGGCCGTCGAGCCAATTGCCATCAATGGCAATGTGCATGTGAGTACTATACAGCTTAGCTTGGCACTTTGAAGAATACAGACGTTATGTATATTTTGTTATCAGGTGCTGTATTAGCTTCTCCTACTACACCAGAAATAAAAAATGAAATGATAAACATCACGACCTCCATTAAAACTGAGCAGCAATATGAAGTCTTCACTGGGATTCATGCCACTTTCTCAAAAGGAGTTTATCATACGGTTGAAGGTTAGTGGATCAGTTTGTTTTTTTTAAGCTTACATTGTGTTCCGCTACTGGGCAAATTCCCTCTACCCTGCTCAGAACCATATATGTCAATCGTATTATTTAGAATAATACAGATATATAAATTACAAATACACCGCTTTCAAAAATTCCTCAAACTTGTAAAGCCAACGTTGTGTACCACTCCTGGGTAAACGCCTTCTGACTCTTGTGCTATCTCTGGCCATATTAGCCCCGCAAATATGATACGTCATTCCGTCGCCCTTGACTCCTATTTCCTCCCGCCGGCGTCCAGTAAGTGATGATCTTTGCCCATCTCTCCGGGTGCATTCGTGTGTCGTGGCTAGTCCACTCCTATTTCTGTCTGGTGTTTTCCTCCAAAGTGTCTACTTGAGTTCTGGAGCGCAGGATAAGTTTTCTATCGCGGTCTATTCGTTTGACACCTATTATGCTGCGCTCCATTGCCCGTTGGCCTATCTTGACTCTGTGCTTTCTTGTGGACTTTAAGTGCCCGGAAGGTCTTCCAATATTTTGTACTAGTCTCGACTCCTATACAGAATACAATTATAAAGTTTTATGGATACAAACCTAGAGCAAAGGTCGAAAATTTATCGAGAAGTTTAATAACAACGCAACATTAGGCTTTGCTTCAAAGAACTTTTAACAACCACACCATACTGTCATGAAATCTGCACAGTACCAATTCTCGATTTGTCTTCTTCCTGGAAAATGAATAAGATTAAATCTACTCATAATATTATTATTTGACTTCACTATGATTTCTGTTTTGTTGACATTGTTTTGTTTATATTTATATTTTAATTTATGTAATAATTTGCACGCACCTTCAGGTAGACTGTATGACATCTCATTAATGTATGTACAAGATGTTATACCTTTGTTTTCTTTTTTGGGTGGGAAATCATCAAATAACTTCTCCCGCTCTGGGTGGAGCGGGAGGGAGTGACTCTTACTGACTAAGACCCACCCGTATTCTTTCCGTTGCCTTTGTTGCCAGGGGCCTCGGTAACCCTTTAGTACCTTCCCGCGACAAGATGTTATACCTGTATTCACAGAAAATAAAATTCTGATTCTGAAGAGCATGAGATTACCTCCTGTTTTATCAAAACATCATTTTTTAACTAACGCATTAATAATTGTTTGAGATTGCTCAGAAGCCTCATAATGCCGTATTTTAATCCTAATATTTATATTAATACAGATTTATAAATTACAGGTACTCCGCTTTCGAAAATTCCTCAATCTTGGTCGCCAAATGAGCCAGATAATGAGGACAATAAAGAAAGTTGTCTCACTTTGAACAGTAATGGAGACTTTGCAGATCTTTCTTATGAAGAAACTCGTCCTTTTATCTGTTACCGTTCTGAAAGCAATGAAGTAAAAGTCAACGAATGCGGCACTGTAGATCCAGTAATTAATATACTTACGCGCTAGTCTACAGAATTAGCTAAAATAGAATCTATAGCTACAATACTTGAACACCTTGCTGAACAAGGGGAGAACCAAGTATTTCGAGCAACTGCCGCTTAAAAAACAGTACTGTTTGAAACCTTTTACAAAAATCCCAGCATTCACTTTTTTGTTTTATAACATGAATTTCCTTTTCAGAATATCGCTTGGATAACAGAACTAACAAATGCTACAAGTTCCACACAGTTCCACGAAATTTCTCCCGGGCCTTCCTCGCATGTGCAGCAGAAGGCGGCCATCTTGCTATAATAAACAGTGACACCGAAGCAAAGTACTCAGTGATCTCTTCGATAAATATCCTGTATCGTCTATAGTGGGAAAGCCTTGGAACCCAAACCGAGCTTTAATTGGTTTGCACGATTGGAATGAACGTGGGGATTGGAGGACTATCCATGGTAATGCGTATTGTCTTTTATATTCTTTATTAGCTTTTACCCGCAGCTTCGCCCGCGTAGAGTTCGGAAACAATCCCACGGTAACGTACTACTGGGATATATGTGTTAATAAACACAAACAATCCGTGTGAAACAATGACAATGACAAACAATGTGGCTATAAAACTATCCGTGTGCCAAATTTCAATCAAAATTCTATGGTAGGATAATATTAATGATTGAAATACTATAGTGAATTCATCATGCAAGTCTTGTACTTTTTGATAGTTTACTGCTCAGAAATTGTGCACAACGTTTCCTGAACAGACGAATACAGTGTGTTACGAGTATGTGTGCCGGACGGGCGTGATCGCTGGATGCGAAGGGTATGTTTAGGGAGTGTGTAAAGCCTATCCAGATTTATCCCGGTGTGACGGTAGCTCTCCCTGTCCATGCGGCGCTGACGTCCTGCACCTATAGATTCCAGATATCTTCAAGACGGTACCTGCCTCTTCTATGGCTATTATATATCTTCATGTGTACCATTGTTTTTGACTGGGAAGGGTTTTCGACTATCTCCTAGAGCAGTATGTTTTTGGCAGCTGTTTAAGGAATATTTTACCTTAATAATAACACAAGTCTCCGCGAATCTCCAGGAAGCAACTTTCGGGACTCTTCAGGGACACTACTTCGAACTACTTAATGATTTTGAAAATATAAATAAGTACCTTGGCGATGACTACGAATTGTTCTATGTTACATGTTTTCTTAGGTACTGGTTACCTTTACCGAAACGAGAGCTGCTAATTGCTTCCTGTTTTAAAGTTTTATTATAAGAACTTTTTCATTAAGTTTGCGTCACATTTAGGTACGCTTACAAACTCTTAACTATTAGAATACACAAGGCATGTTATATGTTATTACATTTCTCGTAAAATTTCCCGTCTCCTGAGATATCTGTATCGGTTTTATCTGTTTCCAAGGATATTTCAGGGGAAACAGACAAAATATTGCAATTTTCCTCTAAGACAGTTTTGTTCTGTGAATTCCTGAAAAAGTACTGAACCGATTTTCAAACTAATTAAAGATACTCGTACCTCAGGCCAGTCTACAGACCTAAAACAATCTGATATTTTCCTGACGATGTTTTCCTTCACCGTTTTGAGTGTGCAGTGTGATGAAATAATTTACACAAAGTAAAGCACCTGTCCGGGTTCGAACCTACGACCTACAGCTAATAAGTCGCGGCCGTTACCACTGGGCCACCACAGCTCTCTTTTAATCTCTTTCTTTTTCTGTTTTAATCTACGTTATTGTCAAAAACACTGAATAACACTATGATGATACCGTCATGAACACTGAATTTAAGTTACTTTCAAAAACAATACGAAAACACTATAAGATGACGTATTGTCGCGAAAAGTATGCGTGGGACAAACTACCGAGATAAAAGTATTCTATGTCCTGGTGACCGAAAAGCTGGCGGCTTTCTCGGGCCTTTTTTAGGCTTAATTTAGTTTTAATTTAATTTAGTTAATGTTAATAATCATCTTGTAATTTGGTTATGTAAATAAATATTTATTTCTATGTCCTTACCCAGGTCATTGTCTACATATGTACCGAATTAATATATACAGGTTGAATTTGAAAACTTGCGACAAACTGAAATGGGACATTGTATACATCATTATTAACAACTTTTACTAAGGGGCCAAAGCTGTAATCCCAAAAAAAAAATCTGCTTTTCCTACATTTTGATGAGGTATTGCGAACATAAATGTAGGGGACAGCAGTTTTTTTTTTTGGGATTGTAGCTTTGGTCCCTTAGTAAAAGTTGTTCATAATGATGAGTACAATCTCCCATTTCGATTTGTCGCATGTTTTCAATGTCACCCTGTATATAGTCTGTTTTTTCTCTAATAAATCTGCCATTACTCAAAACCATAATATGTTTCCCTTTTCAGGACAATCGCTGGCGGAAGCAGGGTACGGCAAATTTGATAAAGGGGAGCCAAACAATTTGTCACCGGGGCAATACTGCGGTGCGATGATCCGCTCTGGGGAATTAGACGATATGTTTAGTGACAAGCTAACCGCTTTTATTTGTGAAAAGAGTTCAGATTATGATGCTGTTTGTTCTTAACCTGATGATGGTGCATAGGAATATACGCAATGAAAAAAAAAAAATAAGTTTAAAATAAAAGAAACTAATAATATAATCACCAATTTTTTTGTAAGCTTTTTAAACCGTCCTGCTGCTAGACGAAGGCCTCTCTCAAATACTTCCAGATGTTCTGAGCGCAGAGGCGCAGAATCAGAATAACAAACTGGGGTCATGGTGTGCATCCGAGTCATCTCGCCACCTTTTTTGGAGAGGCTTGGGCGACGCCGTCTATCTTCAGGCATCTATTGCGTGGAGACTTGCCCAGCGTCCCGTTCATTGCCATTTGAGTTTAGTAGCCTTTTTTTTTTTTGGATGGGAAATCATCAAATAACTTCTCCCGCTCTGGGCGGAGCGGGAAGGTGTGTCAGACTCTTACTGACTAAAACCCACCAGTATTCCTTCCTGTTGCCTGTGTTGCCAGGGGCTTCGGTGACCCTTTAGTACCTTCCCGCAACCCCTGCAGGCATCGGCCCTAGTGGACCCCTACACTTGTGCTGACGACATCTCTTTAAGGCGCGCGTGGAATACAACGCGCGGCGTCGTCCCGGGCCTGGTCCTTACCGGACGGTGAGCTACCCATTGCTCACCGTCTGCAAGCCCGCGCCTACGGTGGCCGGAAATCCGCCCGGGATTCCCGACGCCCAGGGCGTCTCCTGCGGAGTTTAGTAGCCTACCATTTTGGAGAGTAATATCTCAAAATATTATGTCAACAGCAGGAAGAGATAGATCCGTTGGAAGGCCATAGACCAGTAGCTTCTGTTAGGTATGCGGAGCCTAATGAATAACAAGAAAATCTAGTGATTATCTTGTTTTTCATTAGGCTTCGCGGTTTTCATTATCTTCTCCCTGGTGGGAGAAGATAATTTTTATATTATGTGTTAATGAGTAGTGGATTAAAAATTAAATAAAAATTATTTTTTTACCTTTGTTTATTGGTGTGGTAATGATTATAGTATAACGTTTGATTAGAAAAGTAGGCTTACACTAGTACATTATGATACAAGTGTGTAATGATCAATACAAGGTAATGATCAATGCAAGGAAATGTGAAATATGCACCGTGTCCACAATTCGATGGGATAACTGCAATAGAGGCATTACAGTAGATGTACCAGAAACATCAGATTTTTAATGTTGCTTGTTTCACACAAAACATATGACTCTTGATATTGTATTTTGTCGGGCACCTGAAAAAATGTGGTACCTACTAATAATATGATAATCACATTTATTTATTTCAGGCCAAAGGGCCGGGCTATTATTAATCATAATCAATTATTTTAATACACACTTACAGAAAATACTGTGGGAACAGAGTTATTATGTAATCTCATTACACCAAGTGTTAATGAAACAACTTTCTTCAAAGTGAAGGTAGGTACCTTCTTTATTTCGGGGATTAATATTTTCTTCACCAATATAGCCTCTAGCCACTTTTTCTTTAAACCTTTATTTTTAGGAAAGCTACAAAAAAGGCAAGTATTTTTATCAATAATTTATTTTGGTCAAATAATGGAATGCACACGCACAATAATGGAATTTCTTTAAGAAAAACTTGAAACTTGTATATTATCTATTAATTTAGAATTTTTTTTTTTGCGGAGCCGAAATGATGACTACAAAGTGTACTAGCCAACAATTCTACCTTCAAGTAGAAAATATAATAAAAAATAAATTGCTTAGACGCAAACACAATACGACGATTTGCTCTAAAATATGAGCAGGCGCGTACACAATCAAATTAGGAAACACCAAAACACTTTTCCAAAAATATTCCACTAAGGAAAGAACATGTTAATGTAATCAATAAATTAAACAATTATGAAATCTAATTAGAAGAAAGCAAAAAAAGCTATGAAATTGATACACAGCGCTTACAGTCTGACATACAGGTACTTGAGGGCAGACTTAGTTCCCTTTACATTAAATATGTGGGTTCTCAGAACCAAATTAATTCTTGCTGCTAATAAGTTAGTTATGTGTCAGTGTACTTGTCAGAAGGTTTCAAACCCTGATGCTGTCCAATCTGAGGCAACAGAAGACCCGTTCCAGACTGAGAGTTTGTCTCAAGACTGCATTCTCAACCAAGATAAACCTGATATTGTGCAAAAGTTATCTCATGTGGTACAGTCAGTAGCCAGTAGTGTTTCCTCTTGTAGTAATCAAATTTGTTATGAGTCAATTATTTTTTCAGATAGTATAGCAAGAGGTTTAGGGAAATTAGTTAGTAACAACTTAAGTTTTCCTACTCAAAATTATTGTTTACCTGGGACATCCTTCAAAGAAATAATTACATCAATTACAAGAAATCAATATGATTCAAATACTAACATTACTGTATTTGTAGGTAACCAGGTCAAAAAGGAAGATATCATTGACAGTGTTATTGAGATTAAAAAGATAAATTGTAATAAAATTATTTTGTGTGCTTTTCCATATTTTGAGAGGTTATCAAATAGAAAAAACAATTATATACATATGCTTAATAAGCATATTCATTCTTAGTAAGTCACTACAGTAACAAACTTATATTTTATGACACCAACAGTTTTGTTGATAATTTGAAATCGACAAGGAATACAGTGTATCTACCCATTAGGTTTAGACATACATTATCAGCCTATAATGTTCCCACTGCTGGGACACAGGCCTCCTCTCTGTGAGAGGGAGTGGGCCGTAATCCACCACGCGGGCCCAGTGCGGATTGGTAGGTGTCACATGTCCTCGAATTTATGGTTCTAGGATATACCGGTTTCCTCACGATGTTTTCCTTCACCGTTTTGAGAGCAGTGGGGGATGAAATTATTTACACAATGTAAAGTGCTTGTTTGGTTTCGAACGACCTACCACTCATAAGTCGGTACCGTTACGACTGGGCTAGCACTCCTCTTTTAAATAATTATAAACTTCTAATAATTACTAAATAAATACCTGCTTTTACCCGACTACAGCAAAAGTCAAAAGAGGATTATGATTTGTATTATATATCTTCTGTTCATATCAGATATAATGAAGTTACCTAATTCTCAGGTTTAGACATAAAATAATAATAATAACATTATTATTATTATTAACAAGGGCCTCACCCCACTCTCCTTGGCTAAAGAGAACTGGCGCAAGCTTGCTTGACACTAACGATCGCAGGGAGGTATGGCAGAGTAAGGAGCTTCACGGACGCTTTTTCCGGGCCCTACATGAACCCGATGTAGATTTCCAAGCGTCCGTAGCCTGCCTGCATTTCGGTGACCGCTTTGGGGAAACCGAAGGTTTTGTCTGTGCAATTATGGACGAAGTTATCATGACCAAGAATTACCGGAAATTTATTGTGAAGAACGGCACGGTTGACGTGTGTCGGGAGAATCAATCGGACACATTATCTATGGGTGTTCTCGTCTAGCTAACGAAGAGTATTTGCATAGACACAACCTTGTAGCCAGGATTATCCATCAGCAACTTGCTCTGAAATACGGCCTTGTAGAATCTGAAGTGCCGTACTACAGGTATGAGCCCGACCCAGTTCTCGACAGTGGAAATATCACATTGTACTGGGTTCAATCCATCATCACTGATAGGACTATTGTTTCCAATAAGCCTGATATAGTGGTGGTGGATCGAACAGAGCGGCGCGCATTGTTATGAGGTTCCTCTCTCTGGAGCCCTGACCGCCGGTAGCTTGGATCCTGTTCCCGTTACCGGTGCGCTACCATTTTTTTATATTTTTAAATGTTTTTATATATTTAAAAAAATATATATAAGTTTAGTGTGGATATAATGAAACAAAAGAAAATAATAATAATAATGGTTTATTTCCAAAAAAACTTAGTACTACTTTACAATGGCAATGTGGCAACAATTTCAATTACTGTAAGTAGTGAGGCTATTATCTTATATAAACTCAGACTTAAGTAGTGTGTCGAAGTCTTGTACTATAATTAACACCTCAATTATTAGTAGTAATTATAATGTACAGGTGGTCACCTTAAATAACTGTAGCACTAATGCTACAACTATTTACAATAATTGTACGAAGGAGGATCCATGTATCACTATGGCAAATCCTTGTCCTAATGTGGGGTCCACAAGTAGTAGGATCTCATTACCTGGTGATGGCATGAAATGAAATGAAATGAAATGAAATTGTTTATTCTGTAAATAGGATATGAGAATCACTTTTACACGTCATATTAAAAAATAAGCTAGATGGAGTCGACATTTCCTATCTGACTACCCCTGAGAAGAAATGGCGAAACAAACTCAAGGGTCAAAGTCTCTTTTAAAGTCCAGACATAATCTTGGTCAGATCATGTGAGGACCATGTAGATCTATGTCCGAAATGGTCTTTTGAGGAAAGAACCACACAAATTTGAGTGGACCTGTCCAGTCAGTGCAAGCATTTGTCAGTAATCGTGTAGCTCAACTCAAAACTTAAGGAGCTCAACGACTCGACGAACAATACCAAGGAAAGGACAATTGGGTTGGCCGCATAAAGAACTCAAAATGCCAGACCATCATTAAAACTAAGAGAAAAAAAAAAAAACAACAAGAAATAAATAAAAATGACCCACATAGTGCTCACATTCACAATAATTAAAGTAATATAATACAATTTCAAGATACATAAATATTCACTTAATTTTGCTATGTACATATAGTTGTATATAATGATGATTTTGCATAATTTAAATATCAAATTTTATGGTTTTAGCACAAAGCTTATCAGAGCGAGCAGCTCAATCCCAAGCTTTTTTGTCTTCTAAATAATCTGAAATTTTATAGTACCCTTTTTTACAAAGTTTGGTTTTAATACAGCTTTTAAATCGTTTAATGGGTAAATTTCGAATAGCAATAGGAAGTTTGTTGTAAAAGCGTATACATTGACCCATGAACGAGTTGCCTACTCTGTGGAGGCGAGTGTGAAGTACAGCAAGATTATGTTTATTCCTGGTATTTAAACTGTGAATATCGGACATTTTCTTAAAATTTGATATATTTTTGTGTACTTAAATAAGATTATTAAATATATATTGAGAGGCTACAGTCAGAATATCTATTTCTTTGAATTTTTCTCGAAGGGAATCCCTTGGACCTAGGTTGCAAATGGCTCGAACAGCCCTTTTTTGTAAAACAAAGACGGTATTAATGTCCGCACAAATGGGAGCACGCATGGGAGTCTTGGGGCTCACTCTGTATGTTGATTTAAACTAGATAGTAAGACAACAGAAGATACCGGTAACGATATAGTTACACCTACCAACAACAAGGTGTCTTCTTGCTCTCAAATAGGTAAATGTAAAGAAGGGTGTAAGCAGAATTCTTTGAAATTATTTCATCAAAATATTCAAGGTTTTTCTTCCAAACAATTAGAGATTGCACTATTTTTAGAAAAAACTACGTTTGATATTGTTTGTTTAACTGAACATTGGTTGAAAGATTATGAAATGCTAATTAATTACGAAAATTATAGTGTGGGCAGTTGTTTTAACCGAAAATCTATGCTGCGTGGGGCGTTCACTAATCTTAGTAAAAAATCTATTAAATCTAAGCCTCGTAAAGATATAGTTGATTTGTCGGTGGAACATAACATTGAACTGCCCTGTGTTGAGCTAGATAAGCATATAATAGTGTGCGTTTACAGACCCATGTTGAAGAAATTAGTATTATATTTTTTCCACAGCTTGAAGTAATAAAATACTTAGAAAGAGCACTTCACAACATACAAAACTGCCATTTAACCGGAACGGCACAGATTAGCTTTTACCAGACGTGGTCTTTACCAGGTATCAGTGGTTTAGCAGTTACAACATCGTCAGGATTGTTCAGGAATATAGCACTTTGTCGTGGACGTGTTACGACAGCGGTTTTTCTGACATAATCTCTCATCAGAGGACAGACGCCACGAAACCATCGATGCGAAGCTCTGCTAGAGTGACTGTCACCAGCCAGTGTCACACTTATCCGATCTCTTCGGTAATTCCAATAACTTGGTAACAAGACTAGACGGCGCCATTTGCTGCGCCGTCAAATAATTTAAAACACATAGTAGACATTTATTGCTATAATCATACATTTTAGTAATTCATTATTATTGATTAATTGTATTGTGCATTTTCAGGTAAAGTACGACAAGAGACATTATAACCTCGACTCTTCTCACGGATAAATGCAGCCGCATTTAAGTTCTGTCGCACCACATGTCGTCCAAGAGCCCCGAACGGAAAATCGCACCACAGGATCCACCTGGTGCTGCATTGTTTGGCTCCCCTGGAGCAAATTTGCTGTATCCAGCTTCCGTTAGAGTTTGACCTGAAAAGGAAAAAATGGCAGATTATTTATCAAGGGGACTAAGCAGTATCTTGTGTCATGGGCACTTTATTGAATCCGCGAGGGCTTCAAGCTCGTCCAAGACGAAGACATCTTTATCTCCGAGGAGAATATTCTACTTTTCACGCCTTCTGTGTGAGATAACAAAAAGCAATTCGGTCATATTATTATAACCCCTGGAACAACACGTCGCTTTCAATGATAGCTCGTTTGTCAAAATACGTCAAGAAGTTTAGGAGTTATGCGAGAACATATGACTATACATACATACCTACATCAAACATAGCCTGTTGAAATCATAACCCACTTTTGACTTTACTGTATTCGGGTAAAAAAAGCATCTCGTGAGTTGCTTGATTTCAGTCTCGGTATCAAATGAGATTGATCTACATTCCAGTATGTGACGTAACAAAGGTGCATTATACAAGCAACTCAATGCAGTTGTTTGTAGTTTTTTTTTTCATAATATAGATGTTTTTAATTATGCCTAGTAACTTGAATTTAGCTGAGTTTTTGCCGTTGAAAACAGATACTTGATAATTTTTATGTTTTCATGACTATCTCTGTAACTAAGTAGTTTTTATTTGCGCCTTCAACCAAGAAATCGAAATCAGTAAAAAAAAATATTTTCAGAAGTCGAGTTACTTGATTTCAAGTTTGAGCAGCTGAACTATCAAAGATCTACTAATAATAGCCGAGACTTATTACAGAAAAAATATAAAAGACAATATACATTACCATGAATAGTCCTCCAATCCCCATGTTCGTTCCAATCGTGAAAACCGACGAAAGCTGGTTCTTTCCAACTTTTTCCTATTATACTGCTTTCAGGATATTTAGAGAAGAGATCACTGAGTACTTTAGCTTGGGTGTCACTGTTTATTATAGCAAGATGGGCGCCTTCTGCTGCATATGCGAGGAAGGCCCGGGAGAAATTTCGTAGAACTGTGTGGAACTTGTAGCATTTGTTAGTTCTGTTATCCAAGCGGTATCCTGAAAAGTTAAATGTTATCGCACATAAAAGACGAAGTGAACAAAATAGTGGATGTTAGGACTTTTCAAATGGTTTCTATGGATATAGACCATCGGGACTGATTTTTAAGCTGCAGTAATATTGCTAGAAAGATTTGATTCAAATCAAATCTAAAGTAATTTATTCAAACTAGGCGGAGAATCAGCACTTTTTGAACGTCACAATTGATTGATTTATTATTTATTTATTTAATAATTTAAGCACACAAATGTACAGAAGCGGACTTAATGCTATATGCATTTTCTACCAGTCAACTTTTGGGTGATACAAACAGTGGTAGGTGCACTAACGAAAATTGTGGAATAAATATTTATTTAAATATAAGGATATACGTACATATACCTATTAAAAACTTTAAATATAATATACATACCAAATTATACATAAATATAAGACCAAATAAATACACATAAATACACGAATATAGGAAAACAGATACACAAAAAAACACTTATAGCCTGCTGTGGAACATACTTTAACAAATTCTGAAGACTAGCTTGTTAGTATATTTACCTGAATCTACAATGCCGCATACGTTGACTTGTACTTCATTGCTTTCAGAACGGTAACATATAAAAAAACTTTTTACAAAAAAAAAAACAACCGACTTCCAAAAAAAGACTACAAAGTGAAAAATTACTTTAATTGCGGAAGTCGGTGTATTTAGATCTGTATTTTAGTTTTTTGCCCCTGCCTTCCGAAATTAAAGGTATTTTAAAAAAGTTTTTATTTTTCACTTTTTAGCGGGTCAGTTTGTAATTTATCTAAGTTACAATAGCCTAATGTTAACTGCTCATCACCTTTTACAAAATATTGCTTTTCTTGATCCAGGGACGTTAATTGTTGAGGAGTTCTCCTGGTAAGAACCAGGAGAACTGCCACTCGCCATATGCAGTGTGAAGAGCATAAATGGCTTAGCAACCAAATTAAAGTACCTAATCGAATCGCAACTCGTTAAATACAAGATGTATTTAACGAGTTGCGATTCGATTAGGTAGTTCCGGTGGCTATCTGTGGTATTCATCATCAATTCCACTCCACCAAATGGTGCTTTCCGAGATCAAATGAACAAGTTACTATGAAAAATACCTAACTCGCTAGGTGTGCCTTTAAAATTTGAGGATTTCCCTCGATTACCATGGGATCCCCTCATCAGATTATGACTTGGTGATAATGGGTGGTCCCCCTCGGAAGCAAACGCTTTCAAACAAATAAGAATTTTTAAAATCGGTCCACAATTGACGGAGAAATCGGCTTACACCTCCTCCTTTTTTGAAGTCGGTTAAAAAGGACGACTTTCTTAACAAAATAGATCTGCTAAGTCTGGGTCCTGGTCTTGGAGGCTCTCGGGCCTCGATTAAGGGGGCTCCTAAGCGCTTGCTTGAAGAGGGTCCAGTTCCCGCTTCGTTGGAAGCCGAAGAAACTGGTCCTCATAAAGAAGGCAGGGCGCCCAGCGGACTCTCCATCCGCTTATTGGCCCATCGTGCTGCTCAACGAGGTAGGCAAGATCTTTGAAAGAGTCATTGCAGACCGCCTCGTCAGCCAGCTGGTGCGGGTGGGCCCGGATTTGGCGGAAAGCCAGTTTGGTTTCGGCAGGGGGCGCTCTACGGTGGACGCCATCATGCGCATGCGAGCCCTCATGACGGGGAATGCTGTTGCCCAGGGTGGGGTCGTCTTGCCTGCTCTGAAGTTGCAGCAGGGAGGCACTCCGGTATCACCGGATGCCGACCTACCTCTGCCGTGTGGTCGAGGCCTATTTGATGGACAGGGCCGTCATCTACCCCGGTCACCAGAGTGTAAAACCAGCAAGAGACGTCGTGCATTGTCCCACAGGGATTGGTCCTGGGGCCACATTTGTGGGACATTGGATACGACTAGGTGCTGCGCGCCGACCTCCCTAGCGGTGTCAGTGTAGTGTCCTACTCTGATGACACGTTGGTCCTGGCGCAAGGGAGGTCGCACCGGGCGGCGGCCGAGTAGCGGCACGCGGGGTTGCGACAATCGTCGAAAGGATCCGGCAATTGGGACTCAAAGAGGCCCTGCACATGTCCGAGGCCATGTGATTTCATGACCCTTGGAACGCGCCACCACCCGTTGGAATCCCAAATAACGGTAGGAGGGGTTTACATCGGCGTCGAGTCGACGATAAAGTACCTTGGATTCCTCGACAGCCGGTGGAACTTCGTGGAGCATTTCCGTCGTTTGGCTCCCAAACTGCAGCGGGCAGGGGCTGCCTTGAAGCGGCTCCTACCCAATCTAGGGGGTCCAAACGCCTCTGATCCCCAAACTAGACGTTAGTCTGTATTTTGGGGATCAGAGTTGTACATTTTCGTTATATCCAAAAGGTACACGGTGATTATTAACAAAATCAAACTAAAAGTTAAGTTAATGAATAAACCAGAAAAATAAAATTAAGAGTGCATAAAAAAATTGGTAATAATACTCTTAGAAACAAGGTTCAACTTAAATGTGTGTGTGCAATGTGTGTGTGTGTGTGTGTGTGTGTGTGTGTGTGTGTGTGTGTGCGTGTGTGTGTGCGTGTGTGTCAGTGTAGAGTGAGATTAGGAGTGCTGTCAGTTTGTTTAGTCTTACGTCTTATGTAGCTATTTGTAGATAATCCTTTCTGTTTCGTTGTAGGAGAGTGTAAGTACGAATAACCACGTCTTTATGATCTTTTTACACAGGGATAATTTGAGGTCTATTATGTTGCAGTTCTTAACAGCTTCATTATATATGCGTGGGTGTAGATAGCTTGAAGAACGTCCTGCCATAAGAGAGTTTGCTTGGGGTGTGGGAATCCTAAATGTACGTTTTGAGATTATCTCTGTGTCTGGATTTTATTTTTCTGTGTGTTTGAAGTACTGCATTGAGGATAAACAGCTGTCGGACACGGAGGACCGAGAAATGCATGGCCCTCCGTGTCCGACAGCTGTTGCTTACACTAAAATAATATAACAGTAGGTTGTAAACACAAGGGATTTCTCATCACCGAGGCCCCCGCAACACAGGCAGCGGAAGGAATACGGGTGGGTTTAGTCAGTAAGAATCTGACACACCCTCCCGCTCCGCCCAGAGCGGGATAAGTTAGTTGATGATTTCCCATCCACAAAAAAAGTGATTTCTCATTAACAGTCACCTAACATTTATATATACTGGCCGCTACAACGAAGACTGGCCGAAAATGACCAAAATGATTAAATTTCAAGCGAATACGCGTTATAATTTTATTTGCTTTGAGAATAGAATTTAGAAAGTATCTATGTCGCTTGCGATTACTCACATGAAAAAATTAGGACCTAAAATAGTTTATAACGTTCAGACTTTTATGAGAAAAGTTTTTTGCGATTTCTGACTTTTGTAGAGGCCAGTGTATTCATCATAAAAAAAAACCGGCCAAATTTGTGTCAGCCCATACACAATGAAGGCTTCCGTAGTTGGGACGAAATTATCCCAAGAAAAAACTTAACATTTTAGTTGACAAAAATGTTCTCCGCGTAGACTTTTTTTTTTTGGATAGCAATTATCAAATAACTTCTCCCGATCTGGGCGGAGCGGGAGGGTGTGTTAGACTCTTACTGACTAAAACCCACCCGTGATCCTTCCGTTGCCTGTGTTGCCAGGGGCTTCGATAACCCTTTCGGACTTTCCCACGACCCCGGCAGGCATCGGCCCTAGTGCGCGTTCATTTAGAAATTTGGGATCGTAAACGCAGGTTTACGGCAGGAGGTATCAAGTTGAAATTAATATCATATACGCAGGTATATGACATTAATTATTGAGGATTATTTATTAAGGAGATATCATTGACACAATAGCCCCTGTCCTAACAGGCATATTTAATCAATGTTTAGACAGCGGTACGTTTCCTGATTTAATGAAACATAGTAAAGTAGTACCAATTATCAAATCGGGTAGTAAGAGTGATCCTCCAATTATAGACCTATATCTGTGCTACCAGCCATGAGTAAAAAATATGAAAAATCATGCTAGACCAGATGCTGTCACATTTCAATTCTAATGGGATTTTACATAGTCGCCAGTTTGGCTTCACGAAAGGAAGGTCGACGACTGACGCAGGAGTAAAACTCATCAGTCACATTTTGGAATCCTGGGAGAAATCCCAGGATGCCATTGGCATTTTCTGTGACCTCTCAAAAGCGTTTGACTGCGTTGACCACCAATTATTATCTGGAATGCATAATAATTCAATTTGCCTTTTTTTGAGCAAACTTTCAAAGAGGAATTGGTGACGGTCAGGTGGCGTTTGTAGCCTAACTCCAGCAAATAATGCAAAAGCGGTACCTGTGCTTCTCCTGGCGAAAGTCTTGAAGAATCCTTCTGGGCAGGTGGCCACCTTGCTTGCCCGTACACTGGTCACTTGAAAGTCTATATTTTGGATTTAATCGGACGCGGGTTATTATTTTTAATTTTGAAAACGTAGCACAGTATATCCCCAAGGATTACGGGATAACGTAATAAAGTTTTGCGGTTTTGCGGGCGCGATGAACTGAGATTGAAAAAACGTGGTTTGCGGTGAGACGAAATGCTTCCGTTCGGCGCCGGTGCACTATTACGTCTGACAGCCATCATTAGCTGTCACTAGCCGCAGGATTCTCTAAATCCCGCGACACACAATATCCGCGGCTGCAATATAAGCCTAAGACAGACTACAGACACCTTATAAACCGTCCACAATCAAAAAAAATGTAAGGGGCAATAACTTGCCACACCATACTCCCCGCCTTGAAAGGTCCCGAGCTTTCAAAGATGATAATCTATACGCTGAAAAGCTGGTGCGGTTGGGAGGATGAGATGATGTTTATATATCTGGCAGTCTGAAAGCATCAAGAGAATCCCAAGCAGCAGTTCAAAACACCATTACTAGGAAACGGCGTTCGAAATTAATTATCAGATTCCAAAGAATGAAATTGCAGTTTGATTAAATTAAGACAAAGTTGAATTACCAAGCTAAATTATAACTATGTAATGGCGTACCATTGAGAAAATATACTATTGTAAATTATAAACTAAATTAAACTACGAAATAATATAGTTCTATTGGGTTGGCAAAGGATATAACTTGGTGACAGGACGTTTATATGTACCTGACGTGGTTTTTACTGAAGCTACTCGAATTACACCATCCGATCCCGGAAAAACTTCCACTATGATGCCCAATGGCCAAGTCAATGGTGGTACGTTATCTTGACCCAAGAGAACGACAGTACCGATCTCTATAGGGCGATCGGGAGTGCACCATTTCTGGCGAACTTGCAACGTGTGCAAGTACTCAACTCGCCATTTGTTCGAGTAGGATAACACAAGCTGATCCAAAAGCCTTTTGCGGTTTGTTAAATTTATGTTTTCTTCTGTCAATTCAGAAGAAGGCAAATGCTTAAGTGGACTGGACATTAGAAAATGCGCAGGCGTGAGCACGTCCGGATGCGGGTCTGATGAGAGAACACTAAGCGGTCGAGAATTTAAAAGGCACTCGATTTGTACCAGTACGGTAGAGAGTTCCTCGTAAGTGAGAAGCTGCTTTCCTATGACTCTATACAAGTGAGTTTTAACACTCTTAATGTTCGACTCCCAAATACCTCCGAAGTGCGGAGCTCGCGGCGGTATTCTTGTCCACTCAATGCGAGATTTTAGAAGCTTATTTTTAATATCTGTTTGAACAGACGAGTTCAATAAGAAAGAATAAATATCATCAAGTTGCGCCTTAGCGCCAACAAAATTGGTACCATTGTCTGAGTACATGACAGACACTGGACCGCGGCGAGAAATAAATCTTTTAAATGCGGATAAGAAAGCCTCGGATGTGAGGTCCGATACGAGTTCGATATGTATGGCTTTAGTTACCATACATATGAACAAACATATAAAGTTTTTGCGAACGTTGACCTCTACGGCGAATAGGTGTGTAAGCAAGTTCTAATCGAGCTAGCGTTGTTATTTTAGCGGGGGAAACTTTGGACTTTGCACATAAAAGACGAACGCTGATATTGCCTTTAGAGTCAGTTATGTGTAAATAAATACAACAACCATAACCACTAAAGCTGGCGTCGCAAAAGGCTACGATATTCACTACAGCTTCTCTAAAGACGCCAATGTGGCGAGGAACCTTTAGAGAAGAGAGTGATTGGAAATCGCGCAAAAAAACGGAAAACCGATTGGTGATGGAGTCCGGAGGAACCTCATCCCAACCTATTTTAGCTAACCAAAGTTCCTTAATTAGGATTTTCGCGTACAACACGACGGGTGCTACGAGGCCAAGTACGTCGAACAAGCGGGCTACTAGCGATAGAATCGCACGCTTAGTGCATTTATCATCTACAGCGACTGTTGTCAAAGAAAAATAATCATCAGCGGGTTCCCAGGTTAATCCAAGGATTTTGAAATTATGTTTATCATTATCCATGCCAGAAAAATTAACTGGTAAGCGGTGAGACTCTAGGAGAATCTCCAACAAAGCGGGTGAGTTAGTAGCCTATTTGACCAGGTCAAAGGATCCTAACTTAAATAACTCAATTAAATCGCGGGATAATTGTATAGCAATCAGTTCATCAGGAACAGAATAGACATAATCGTCCATAAAAAACTGAGTTTCTACTAATTTAGAAGCCTCAGGATAGCGGTCGCCATGCTCACACGCTAAATTGCGTATTGTGCGCATCGCTAACTTTCCTATGACTCTATACAAGTGAGTTTTAACACTCTTAATGTTCGACTCCCAAATACCTCCGAAGTGCGAAGCTCGCGGCGGTATTCTTGTCCACTCAATGCGAGATTTTAGAAGCTCATTTTTAATATCTGTTTGAACAGACGAGTTCAATAAGAAAGAATAAATATCATCAAGTTGCGCCTTAGCGCCAACAAAATTGGTACCATTGTCTGAGTACATGACAGACACTGGACCGCGGCGAGAAATAAATCTTTTAAATGCGGATAAGAAAGCCTCGGATGTGAGGTCCGATACGAGTTCGATATGTATGGCTTTAGTTACCATACATATGAACAAACATATATAAAGTTTTTGCGAACGTTGACCTCTACGGCGAATAGGTGTGTAAGCAAGTTCTAATCGAGCTAGCGTTGTTATTTTAGCGAGGGAAACTTTGGACTTTGCACATAAAAGCCGAACGCTGATATTGCCTTTAGAGTCAGTTATGTGTAAATAAATACAACAACCATAACCACTAAAGCTGGCGTCGCAAAAGGCTACGATATTCACTACAGCTTCTCTAAAGACGCCAATGTGGCGAGGAACCTTTAGAGAAGAGAGTGAGGGGAAATCGCGCAAAAACACGGAAAACCGATTGGTGATGGAGTCCGGAGGAACCTCATCCCAACCTATTTTAGCTAACCAAAGTTCCTTAATTAGGATTTTCGCGTACAACACGACGGGTGCTACGAGGCCAAGTACGTCGAACAAGCGGGCTACTAGCGATAGAATCGCACGCTTAGTGCATTTATCATCTACAGCGACTGTTGTCAAAGAAAAATAATCATCAGCGGGTTCCCAGGTTAATCCAAGGATTTTGAAATTATGTTTATCATTATCCATGCCAGAAAAATTAACTGGTAAGCGGTGAGACTCTGGGAGAATCTCCAACAAAGCGGGTGAGTTAGTAGCCTATTTGACCAGGTCAAAGGATCCTAACTTAAATAACTCAATTAAATCGCGGGATAATTGTATAGCAATCAGTTCATCAGGAACAGAATAGACATAATCGTCCATAAAAAACTGAGTTTCTACTAATTTAGAAGCCTCCGGATAGCGGTCGCCATGCTCACACGCTAAATTGCGTATTGTGCGCATCGCTAACTTTCCTATGACTCTATACAAGTGAGTTTTAACACTCTTAATGTTCGACTCCCAAATACCTCCGAAGTGCGGAGCTTGCGGCGGTATTCTTGTCCACTCAATGCGAGATTTTAGAAGCTCATTTTTAATATCTGTTTGAACAGACGAGTTCAATAAGAAAGAATAAATATCATCAAGTTGCGCCTTAGCGCCAACAAAATTGGTACCATTGTCTGAGTACATGACAGACACTGGACCGCGGCGAGAAATAAATCTTTTAAATGCGGATATGAAAACCTCGGATGTGAGGTCCGATACGAGTTCGATATGTATGGCTTTAGTTACCATACATATGAACAAACATATATAAAGTTTTTGCGAACGTTGACCTCTACGGCGAATAGGTGTGTAAGCAAGCGGCCCGGCGAAATCTACTCCAGTGTGCACAAAGGCTTTAGTATCACGGACACGGTACCCAGGAAGTTCAGCCATTTTGGGTGTTAGATGCGTAGGATTTAGACGGAAACAAGTGTTGCATTTCCGACAGCGAGAACGTATGACTGTTCGTCCATCTAATATCCAAAACCGCTGCCTTATAATAGACATCAATAATCCGGGGCCCGTGATCAATAATTAGATCAACTACGCGGTCACGTTTAGGTAAAAGCGCGGGATGCTTGGCTTCATGATGAATACACTGGCCTCTACAAAAGTCAGAAATCGCAAAAAACTTTTCTCATAAAAGTCTGAACGTTATAAACTATTTTAGGTCCTAATTTTTTCATGTGAGTAATCGCAAGCGACATAGATACTTTCTAAATTCTATTCTCAAAGCAAATAAAATTATAACGCGTATTCGCTTGAAATTTAATCATTTTGGTCATTTTCGGCCAGTCTTCGTTGTAGCGGCCAGTATATATAAATGTTAGGTGACTGTTAATGAGAAATCACTTTTTTTGTGGATGGGAAATCATCAACTAACTTATCCCGCTCTGGGCGGAGCGGGAGGGTGTGTCAGATTCTTACTGACTAAACCCACCCGTATTCCTTCCGCTGCCTGTGTTGCGGGGGCCTCGGTGATGAGAAATCCCTTGTGTTTACAACCTACTGTTATATTATTTTAGTGTAAGCAACAGCTGTCGGACACGGAGGGCCATGCATTTCTCGGTCCTCCGTGTCCGACAGCTGTTTATCCTCAATGCAGTACTTCAAACACACAGAAAAATAAAATCCAGACACAGAGATAATCTCAAAACGTACATTTAGGATTCCCACACCCCAAGCAAACTCTCTTATGGCAGGACGTTCTTCAAGCTATCTACACCCACGCATATATAATGAAGCTGTTAAGAACTGCAACATAATAGACCTCAAATTATCCCTGTGTAAAAAGATCATAAAGACGTGGTTATTCGTACTTACACTCTCCTACAACGAAACAGAAAGGATTATCTACAAATAGCTACATAAGACGTAAGACTAAACAAACTGACAGCACTCCTAATCTCACTCTACACTGACACACACGCACACACACACGCACACACACACACACACACACACACACACACACACACACACACACATTGCACACACACATTTAAGTTGAACCTTGTTTCTAAGAGTATTATTACCAATTTTTTTATGCACTCTTAATTTTATTTTTCTGGTTTATTCATTAACTTAACTTTTAGTTTGATTTTGTTAATAATCACCGTTTACCTTTTGGATATAACGAAAATGTACAACTCTGATCCCCAAAATACAGACTAACGTCTAGTTTGGGGATCAGAGGCGTTTGGACCCCCTAGATTGGGTAGGAGCCGCTTCAAGGCAGCCCCTGCCCGCTGCAGTTTGGGAGCCAAACGACGGAAATGCTCCACGAAGTTCCACCGGCTGTCGAGGAATCCAAGGTACTTTATCGTCGACTCGACGCCGATGTAAACCCCTCCTACCGTTATTTGGGATTCCAACGGGTGGTGGCGCGTTCCAAGGGTCATGAAATCACATGGCCTCGGACATGTGCAGGGCCTCTTTGAGTCCCAATTGCCGGATCCTTTCGACGATTGTCGCAACCCCGCGTGCCGCTACTTCGGCCGCCGCCCGGTGCGACCTCCCTTGCGCCAGGACCAACGTGTCATCAGAGTAGGACACTACACTGACACCGCTAGGGAGGTCGGCGCGCAGCACCTAGTCGTATCCAATGTCCCACAAATGTGGCCCCAGGACCAATCCCTGTGGGACAATGCACGACGTCTCTTGCTGGTTTTACACTCTGGTGACCGGGGTAGATGACGGCCCTGTCCGTCAAATAGGCCTCGACCACACGGCAGAGGTAGGTCGGCATCCGGTGATACCGGAGTGCCTCCCTGCTGCAACTCCAGAGCAGGGTATTGAAGGCATTGGCGATGTCTGGGACACCGGCAAGACGACCCCACCCTGGGCAACAGCATTCCCCGTCATGAGGGCTCGCATGCGCATGATGGCGTCCACCGTAGAGCGCCCCCTGCCGAAACCAAACTGGCTTTCCGCCAAATCCGGGCCCACCCGCACCAGCTGGCTGACGAGGCGGTCTGCAATGACTCTTTCAAAGATCTTGCCTACCTCGTTGAGCAGCACGATGGGCCAATAAGCGGATGGAGAGTCCGCTGGGCGCCCTGCCTTCTTTATGAGGACCAGTTTCTTCGGCTTCCAACGAAGCGGGAACTGGACCCTCTTCAAGCAAGCGCTTAGGAGCCCCCTTAATCGAGGCCCGAGAGCCTCCAAGACCAGGACCCAGACTTAGCAGATCTATTTTGTTAAGAAAGTCGTCCTTTTTAACCGACTTCAAAAAAGGAGGAGGTGTAAGCCGATTTCTCCGTCAATTGTGGACCGATTTTAAAAATTCTTATTTGTTTGAAAGCGTTTGCTTCCGAGGGGGACCACCCATTATCACCAAGTCATAATCTGATGAGGGGATCCCATGGTAATCGAGGGAAATCCTCAAATTTTAAAGGCACACCTAGCGAGTTAGGTATTTTTCATAGTAACTTGTTCATTTGATCTCGGAAAGCACCATTTGGTGGAGTGGAATTGATGATGAATACCACAGATAGCCACCGGAACTACCTAATCGAATCGCAACTCGTTAAATACATCTTGTATTTAACGAGTTGCGATTCGATTAGGTACTTTAATTTGGTTGCTAAGCCATTTATGCTCTTCACACTGCATATGGCGAGTGGCAGTTCTCCTGGTTCTTACCAGGAGAACTCCTCAACAATTAACGTCCCTGGATCAAGAAAAGCAATATTTTGTAAAAGGTGATGAGCAGTTAACATTAGGCTATTGTAACTTAGATAAATTACAAACTGACCCGCTAAAAAGTGAAAAATAAAAACTTTTTTAAAATACCTTTAATTTCGGAAGGCAGGGGCAAAAAACTAAAATACAGATCTAAATACACCGACTTCCGCAATTAAAGTAATTTTTCACTTTGTAGTCTTTTTTTGGAAGTCGGTTGTTTTTTTTTTTGTAAAAAGTTTTTTTATATGTTACCGTTCTGAAAGCAATGAAGTACAAGTCAACGTATGCGGCATTGTAGATTCAGGTAAATATACTAACAAGCTAGTCTTCAGAATTTGTTAAAGTATGTTCCACAGCAGGCTATAAGTGTTTTTTTGTGTATCTGTTTTCCTATATTCGTGTATTTATGTGTATTTATTTGGTCTTATATTTATGTATAATTTGGTATGTATATTATATTTAAAGTTTTTAATAGGTATATGTACGTATATCCTTATATTTAAACACCCGTATTCCTTCCGCTGCCTGTGTTGCGGGGGCCTCGGTGATGAGAAATCCCTTGTGTTTACAACCTACTGTTATATTATTTTAGTGTAAGCAACAGCTGTCGGACACGGAGGGCCATGCATTTCTCGGTCCTCCGTGTCCGACAGCTGTTTATCCTCAATGCAGTACTTCAAACACACAGAAAAATAAAATCCAGACACAGAGATAATCTCAAAACGTACATTTAGGATTCCCACACCCCAAGCAAACTCTCTTATGGCAGGACGTTCTTCAAGCTATCTACACCCACGCATATATAATGAAGCTGTTAAGAACTGCAACATAATAGACCTCAAATTATCCCTGTGTAAAAAGATCATAAAGACGTGGTTATTCGTACTTACACTCTCCTACAACGAAACAGAAAGGATTATCTACAAATAGCTACATAAGACGTAAGACTAAACAAACTGACAGCACTCCTAATCTCACTCTACACTGACACACACGCACACACACACACACACACACACACACACACACACACACACACACACACACACACATTGCACACACACATTTAAGTTGAACCTTGTTTCTAAGAGTATTATTACCAATTTTTTTATGCACTCTTAATTTTATTTTTCTGGTTTATTCATTAACTTAACTTTTAGTTTGATTTTGTTAATAATCACCGTGTACCTTTTGGATATAACGAAAATGTACAACTCTGATCCCCAAAATACAGACTAACGTCTAGTTTGGGGATCAGAGGCGTTTGGACCCCCTAGATTGGGTAGGAGCCGCTTCAAGGCAGCCCCTGCCCGCTGCAGTTTGGGAGCCAAACGACGGAAATGCTCCACGAAGTTCCACCGGCTGTCGAGGAATCCAAGGTACTTTATCGTCGACTCGACGCCGATGTAAACCCCTCCTACCGTTATTTGGGATTCCAACGGGTGGTGGCGCGTTCCAAGGGTCATGAAATCACATGGCCTCGGACATGTGCAGGGCCTCTTTGAGTCCCAATTGCCGGATCCTTTCGACGATTGTCGCAACCCCGCGTGCCGCTACTTCGGCCGCCGCCCGGTGCGACCTCCCTTGCGCCAGGACCAACGTGTCATCAGAGTAGGACACTACACTGACACCGCTAGGGAGGTCGGCGCGCAGCACCTAGTCGTATCCAATGTCCCACAAATGTGGCCCCAGGACCAATCCCTGTGGGACAATGCACGACGTCTCTTGCTGGTTTTACACTCTGGTGACCGGGGTAGATGACGGCCCTGTCCATCAAATAGGCCTCGACCACACGGCAGAGGTAGGTCGGCATCCGGTGATACCGGAGTGCCTCCCTGCTGCAACTCCAGAGCAGGCAAGACGACCCCACCCTGGGCAACAGCATTCCCCGTCATGAGGGCTCGCATGCGCATGATGGCGTCCACCGTAGAGCGCCCCCTGCCGAAACCAAACTGGCTTTCCGCCAAATCCGGGCCCACCCGCACCAGCTGGCTGACGAGGCGGTCTGCAATGACTCTTTCAAAGATCTTGCCTACCTCGTTGAGCAGCACGATGGGCCAATAAGCGGATGGAGAGTCCGCTGGGCGCCCTGCCTTCTTTATGAGGACCAGTTTCTTCGGCTTCCAACGAAGCGGGAACTGGACCCTCTTCAAGCAAGCGCTTAGGAGCCCCCTTAATCGAGGCCCGAGAGCCTCCAAGACCAGGACCCAGACTTAGCAGATCTATTTTGTTAAGAAAGTCGTCCTTTTTAACCGACTTCAAAAAAGGAGGAGGTGTAAGCCGATTTCTCCGTCAATTGTGGACCGATTTTAAAAATTCTTATTTGTTTGAAAGCGTTTGCTTCCGAGGGGGACCACCCATTATCACCAAGTCATAATCTGATGAGGGGATCCCATGGTAATCGAGGGAAATCCTCAAATTTTAAAGGCACACCTAGCGAGTTAGGTATTTTTCATAGTAACTTGTTCATTTGATCTCGGAAAGCACCATTTGGTGGAGTGGAATTGATGATGAATACCACAGATAGCCACCGGAACTACCTAATCGAATCGCAACTCGTTAAATACATCTTGTATTTAACGAGTTGCGATTCGATTAGGTACTTTAATTTGGTTGCTAAGCCATTTATGCTCTTCACAATGCATATGGTGAGTGGCAGTTCTCCTGGTTCTTACCAGGAGAACTCCTCAACAATTAACGTCCCTGGATCAAGAAAAGCAATATTTTGTAAAAGGTGATGAGCAGTTAACATTAGGCTATTGTAACTTAGATAAATTACAAACTGACCCGCTAAAAAGTGAAAAATAAAAACTTTTTTAAAATAACTTTAATTTCGGAAGGCAGGGCCAAAAAACTAAAATACAGATCTAAATACACCGACTTCCGCAATTAAAGTTATTTTTCACTTTGTAGTCTTTTTTTGGAAGTCGGTTGTTTTTTTTTGTAAAAAGTTTTTTTATCTGTTACCGTTCTGAAAGCAATGAAGTAAAAGTCAACGTATGCGGCATTGTAGATTCAGGTAAATATACTAACAAGCTAGTCTTCAGAAGTTGTTAAAGTATGTTCCACAGCAGGCTATAAGTGTTTTTTTGTTTTTTTGTCTATCTGTTTTACTATATTCGTGTATTTATGTGTATTTATTTGGTCTTATATTTATGTATAATTTGTTATGTATATTATTTTTAAAGTTTTTAATAGGTATATGTATGTATATCCTTATATTTAAATAAATATTTATTCCACAATTTTCGTTAGTGCACCTACCACTGTTTGTATCACCCAAAAGTTGACTGGTAGAAAATGCATATAGCATTAAGTCCCCCTCTACATTTGTGTGCTTAAAGTATTAAATAGATAAATAATAAATCAATCAATTGTGACGTTTAAAATGTGCTGATTCTCAGCCAAGTTTGAATAAATGACTTTAGATTTGATTTGAGTCAAATCTTTTTAGCAATATTACTGTAGCTTAAAAATCAGTCCCGATGGTCTATAACAATAAAAACCATTTGAAAAGTCCTAACATCCACTATTTTGTTCACTTCGTCTTTTATGTGCGATAAGATTTAACATGACATGTATTTCCTTTTACGAAATTTCTCCCAGGCCTTCTTCGCATATGCAGCAGAAGGCGGCCATCTTGCTATAATAAACAGTGACACCGAAGCTAAAGTACTCAGTGATCCCTTCTCTAAATATCCTGATAGCAGTATAAGCAGTCGGTCCCGTAAACTCCTGCATCTAATCGAGTCAGCCAGTTTGCATGTATTACCTCTCCAAGCCACTCACCAAAATATAGTCGGTGATGATACTTGGCTTGACCTGATCCTCACCTCTAATCCTTCCCTAGTTTCCTCACATGGTCAATATGCTGCTCCTGGCTTTTCCCATCACGATCTTATATTCCTATCCTATGTCCTTAAACCCCCTAAACCTAAACCAAAATTCCAGTACAGGCGTGCCTTTGCACGTATGAATAGCGAGAAGCTTCAACAAGATGCATCCAATATTGACTGGTCACCCCTGGAAGCAGCTGCTTCAGTTGACGAAAAAGTTAGTTTGTTCAACAATGTTGTGGTCAAGCTATATGACACACATGCTCCTATCAGAAAAATCAAGTTGAAGCGTCCGCCTGCGCCTTGGATGAACATGGGAGTTCGGATGGCAATGCGACGGCAATTGGACCTGCTTTAAGGCTGCTAGGAATCGGTGTAACCAGATGATACGCAACGCTAAACGCTGACATATCCTAAATAATATCACTTCTTCTTCTCCTGCCGCTTTTTGGAAGTTCCTTGGAACTTTAGGCATCGGCAAATCGCGGCACCCAGACCTTCCTAACACAATTGGCTTAGAAGATCTAAATCACCATTTCTCCACTGTTCCCGCGCTAGATAGTCTAACCAAATGTCAAACCCTTGACTACCTTGCTGGTCTGACGCGCCCTAATATTAATCCCTTTGTCTTCACCCCAGTTGACCCGGGAGAGATCAGAAAGATTATCCTTTCTATTAAATCCAAAGCTGTGGGCTGCGATAATATCAGCCGCTATATGATCGTTACGGCTCTTGATCAACTCCTTCCTGCAATCTCCCACATCTTAAACTTCTCCCTGTACACCGGTGTTTTCCCCTTCCTTTGGCGTAAAGCCCTTGTTCGGCCACTGCCTAAGATAGCCAACCCCTCTCTTCCTAGTCACTTTCGCCCAATTTCCATCCTGCCCTTTCTGTCTAAAGTGCTGGAGGCCAGTGTTCATAAACAATTCTCCCACTTTGTCCACCACAACTCCCTCATCAGTCCCTTTTAGTCCGGTTTCAGGCCCGGGCATAGTACCGTTTCAGCTCTCCTTAAAGTGACTGATGATATAAGGCGGGGAATGGAAGACACCAAAGTTACAGTCTTAGTGTTAATTGACTTCTCCAATGCTTTTAATGCCGTCAGTCACGAAGTCCTTTTATCCATCCTTTCTTATCATATGGTCTCTCCAGAGGTATTGGAATGGTTTTCCTCTTATCTTCGGGGGCGTCAGCAGTCTGTTCATGCTGGTGACTCTTCGTCGAGTTGGTGTGATCTTGCAGCTGGCGTCCCTCAAGGCGGTATATTATCTCCTCTTTTGTTCTCCATTTTTATTAATCTCATTACCACCGAACTTCGGGCTACGTATCATCTCTATGCCGACGATTTGCAACTTTACTGCCATGCAAGTGTTGATAACATTTCTGATGCGATTGAGGAGCTAAACCGGGATTTAGGTGTGGTCAAAAACTGGTCTGATCGATTTGGAGTGGCGGTTAACCCTACCAAGTGTCAGGCTATCTTAATAGGAAGCCCCCACAACATAAGGAAGCTGAATGGCTTATCTTTGCCACCTGTAATCTTTGACAACTTAGTCATTCCGTTTAGCTCCGATGTGAAAGATCTTGGTCTGCATGTCGACATTTGTCTTGACTGGCAAAAGCAGGTGACGACTGTTAGTAAGAAAGTCACCGGAACGTTGCGGTCGCTCTATCGGTTGAGAAATCTTCTCCCATCACACATAAAGGCAATGCTTGTACAGTCCTTAATCTTTCCCATAATCGACTATGGTGATGTGTGTTACTATGACCTGAATGCAGATCTCCTCAATAAACTTGACCGACTTCTCAATAATTGCATTCGATTCGTTTTCAATCTTCGTAAGTATGACCATGTATCCGCACACCGTGTGCTTCTAAAATGGTTACCCATTCGTCAGCGCAGAGAGGTGAGGGCTCTGTCTATGTTGTTCTCTATTCTCAACAAACCCACTTCTCCTTCTTACCTGACTTCCCATATTCAATACTTGTGCTCTGCCCATAGTAAAAATCTTCGTTCCACCAACAATCGTCTTCTTCGATGTCCTTCTCACCGCTCTGGTTTCATTCGCTCTTCTTTCTTTGTCCAGGCTGTCTTTCTTTGGAATGCGCTTCCTCTGAACATCAGAACGGTGACCTGTCGGTTGTCTTTTAAACTGAAGGCACGTGAACATATACGTAAGAAGTTGGCAGAAACATCCCAGCGCTGATATTTTGCTGAATTCGTTTTCTCCTCTACTGATCGATATTTCCCCACTACCGATCGTTATTTCTCCTGACAAAGTTTATTCTGTTTATATGTATGTATCTACGTATGTATTCTTGTATTGTAAAGTTATTTTCGTGTTATCTATCTGGAGGGACAGGCGTATAAAATAGCCGTGTATCCTTGCGGGTCGAGGACGACAGAAAAATTATTATCTGGAATGCATAATAATACAATTTGCCTTTTTTTGAGCAAACTTTCAAAGAGGAATTGGTGACGGTCAGGTGGCGTTTGTAGCCTAACTCCAGCAAATAATGCAAAAGCGGTACCTGTGCTTCTCCTGGCGAAAGTCTTGAAGAATCCTTCTGGGCAGGTGGCCACCTTGCTTGCCCGTACACTGGTCACTTGAAAGTCTATATTTTGGATTTAATCGGACGCGGGTTATTATTTTTAATTTTGAAAACGTAGCACAGTATATCCCCAAGGATTACGGGATAACGTAATAAAGTTTTGCGGTTTTGCGGGCGCGATGAACTGAGATTGAAAAAACGTGGTTTGCGGTGAGACGAAATGCTTCCGTTCGGCGCCGGTGCACTATTACGTCTGACAGCCATCATTAGCTGTCACTAGCCGCAGGATTCTCTAAATCCCGCGACACATAATATCCGCGGCTGCAATATAAGCCTAAGACAGACTACAGACACCTTATAAACCGTCCACAATCAAAAAAAATGTAAGGGGCAATAACTTGCCACACCATACTCCCCGCCTTGAAAGGTCCCGAGCTTTCAAAGATGATAATCTATACGCTGAAAAGCTGGTGCGGTTGGGAAGATGAGATGATGTTTATATATCTGGCAGTCTGAAAGCATCAAGAGAATCCCAAGCAGCAGTTCAAAACACCATTACTAGGAAACGGCGTTCGAAATTAATTATCAGATTCCAAAGAATGAAATTGCAGTTTGATTAAATTAAGACAAAGTTGAATTACCAAGCTAAATTATAACTATGTAATGGCGAACCATTGAGAAAATATACTATTGTAAATTATAAACTAAATTAAACTACGAAATAATATAGTTCTATTGGGTTGGCAAAGGATATAACTTGGTGACAGGACGTTTATATGTACCTGACGCGGTTTTTACTGAAGCTACTCGAATTACACCATCCGATCCCGGAAAAACTTCCACTATGATGCCCAATGGCCAAGTCAATGGTGGTACGTTATCTTGACCCAAGAGAACGACAGTACCGATCTCTATAGGGCGATCGGGAGTGCACCATTTCTGGCGAACTTGCAACGTGTGCAAGTACTCAACTCGCCATTTGTTCCAGTAGGATAACACAAGCTGATCCAAAAGCCTTTTGCGGTTTGTTAAATTTATGTTTTCTTCTGTCAATTCAGAAGAAGGCAAATGCTTAAGTGGACTGGACATTAGAAAATGCGCAGGCGTGAGCACGTCCGGATGCGGGTCTGATGAGAGAACACTAAGCGGTCGAGAATTTAAAAGGCACTCGATTTGTACCAGTACGGTAGAGAGTTCCTCGTAAGTGAGAAGCTGCTTTCCTATGACTCTATACAAGTGAGTTTTAACACTCTTAATGTTCGACTCCCAAATACCTCCGAAGTGCGGAGCTCGCGGCGGTATTCTTGTCCACTCAATGCGAGATTTTGGAAGCTCATTTTTAATATCTGTTTGAACAGACGAGTTCAATAAGAAAGAATAAATATCATCAAGTTGCGCCTTAGCGCCAACAAAATTGGTACCATTGTCTGAGTACATGACAGACACTGGACCGCGGCGAGAAATAAATCTTTTAAATGCGGATAAGAAAGCCTCGGATGTGAGGTCCGATACGAGTTCGATATGTATGGCTTTAGTTACCATACATATGAACAAACATATATAAAGTTTTTGCGAACGTTGACCTCTACGGCGAATAGGTGTGTAAGCAAGCGGCCCGGCGAAATCTACTCCAGTGTGCACAAAGGCTTTAGTATCACGGACACGGTACCCAGGAAGTTCAGCCATTTTGGGTGTTAGATGCGTAGGATTTAGACGGAAACAAGTGTTGCATTTCCGACAGCGAGAACGTATGACTGTTCGTCCATCTAATATCCAAAACCGCTGCCTTATAATAGACATCAATAATCCGGGGCCCGTGATCAATAATTAGATCAACTACGCGGTCACGTTTAGGTAAAAGCGCGGGATGCTTGGCTTCATATGGTAAGACAGATTTAGACAATCTGCCCCCAATACGTAAGATTCCGTAGCTATCAATAAAGACAGACAAACAGCGCAACTTCTTAGATGGAAGTTCGCCTGCTTTATTTAAATTTAAATCGTTAGAAAAATGCGTATTTTGAACTATTCGAATAATGAAATTTTCGGCGGTTTGTATATTTTTAACGGAGCTATGACTAAGTAGTCTGTTCGTAAATTTAAGAATGTACATAAATACACGTAACAATTTATTCCATGAACAAACACGGTCAGCTATTGTATCTAAAATACGCGGTTCAGTATTTGATGTTTCTACAAGAAAAACCTTTGATTTAAACTCTGACAATGTTTCACATTCAGTAGGAGAGATTTTTAAAGGCCACTCGCTAATGGGTCGATGGAGCCAAGTAGGACCGTTCCACCATAACGAGTGTTCAATTAAATCAGATGGCAGCATGCCGCGGGAGAGACAATCGCTAGGATTCTCCTTTCCGGACACGTGATTAAAACTAGCGGCAGGTAGGTTTTCCTGTATTTTAGCAATGCGATTACTGACAAAAATAGACCATCTATGGGGAGATGAGTGAATCCACGAAAGAGCTATGGTGGAGTCCGAGAAAGCGTAGACACCTGCAATAGGTACACGAGCGGAAAGTTTATCTTTGACCACGCGAAACTTCAAAACCCACATCAAACGTGTCCTTACCAAAAACGCATATTATAAGATTAAAGACTACGTTGAAGACAAGGAAGTTTGGCAATAATTTCTTCTGCACATGTGGCTTCCCTGGTACCTCATAAACGGCATAACTATGTAAATGTCTATTAACTGCTCCCAAATTACGATGTTTATTATTATTATTTTTTATACAAATTTTCTTTTTGACATATTATTTTCACTGTTTGACATTATATATACCTAAAATTTTGATTTCAGACTTGTAATGGCAAACTTCATTTGGTTTAAATGGGTTTCTATTTTTATTATTTTATTAATATTTTACACAGACTTGTGTGTACCTTGTGAATGTGAGAACGTTGTAGGCTTAATAGACTAGATATTTTGTACACCTTTTTCTTTTTTTTTGTTAAGTACCTGGTACGTCTCGACAGGCCTACACTGTCCTCCCATACCTTTTGACACTGTAATTTGAAAACATTGTAAAAGCCAATTATTTTTAAAAGAGTAACCGTGGAGTTTCTTGCCGGCTCTTCTCCATAGGAAACGACCCATTGGAACCGTGCACCTAGCTTCTGACGTTTCATAAGTGCCCATGTAGGTTTATATGAAATAAAAATATTTTGATTTAGAAAAAGGGTCTTGACTGACTGATAGATAGATGGATGGACGGACAACAAAGTGATCACAAGGGTTCCGTTTTTTATTCGGAGGTAAAATGCCCTTAAAAGTAAGTTGGAGCATCTTTTCCTACGAAATGTACGGTAAAAGATTTTTGCGATTTCTGTTTCACCTAGTACTACCTCCTTGTAAACCTCAGTTGGTGTATTGAAATTTTTGATCCTCATATAAGAAACAGGATCAAAAAAAAAAATGTGTGCGGTCGGGGGACCCACGTCTCGAACGAAGTTCCTTCTCACGTATGATTTAAAACAAAAAAAAAAATAACTTTTTCGCAGCCGCCATCTTGAATTTACATTTTGACTTTACTTTTGGCTTCAGCACCCTCGAAAACCACGGAAACGACACCCATGACGAACATTTTTTTATATTTTCGCCGCCGCCATCTTGGATTTACATTTTGATTTCACTTTCACTATAATAGCACCCTCGGAAACCATGAAAACGATATCCATCACGAAAAATAAAAAAAATCTTCGCAGCTGCCATCTTGGATTTACATTTTGACTTCACTGTCGGCTTTAGCTCCCTCGGAAACCATTAAAACAAATCCCATGACGAAAATTAGAAAATTTTCAAAGTCGCCATCTTGGATTTACATTCGACACCACTATTGGCTTGAGCACCCTCTTAAACCATGAAAACGACACCCATCACGAAAAATGTGCAATTTTTTGCAGACGCCATCTTTGATTTTCATTTTAACTTCACAATCGGCTTTAGTGCCTGCTGAATCATGAAAACGATACCAACCATGAAAAATTTAAAAATTTTCGCAGCCTTCGAATTTTTTTTTTTTGGTTGAAAATCATCAAATAACTTCTCCCGCTCTGGGCGAAGCGGGAGGGTGTGTCTCTTACTGACTAAACCCCACCCGTATTCCTTCCGTTGCCTGTGTTGCCAGGGGCCTCGGTAACCCTTTTGTACCTTCCCGCGACTCCGGGCAGCCTTCGTCTTGGATTTACATTTTGACCTAAGGAGAAGGCAGTTTCAAGTATGAACGCTTTTTCATGTGACGATTTATGATAGTTTACTCCTACCACAAGCCGCGTTAAAGAACTTCGTTCCAAAAATTTTGTGCAAATCTTGCCGACTGTACATGTTTTCAAAATTAGTGTATGCTGTTCAAAAGTCTTAAAAAGTTAAGAACAGTCTCCTAAGACCAATTTCATGTAGCTACAACGGTTACCGAACCTGCCCTTACTTCACCATTTCAAAAATCCATGCTCATTCACTGCTTAGATTCATAAAAATATAGTATAATGATAATCATATATATCTGTAACTATCTGAAATGTTCTAACCATTTCGCTCGTCTTATTACAATTTGCTGTAGACTAGAGGAATACAAACATAATGCAATATTGCTCATCATCACCCTACAACAAACAGCGGGATAATATATAGCCGATTTACTGACCAGACTTATAGGGAATATCTATGCAAAATTTGTACAGAATCTATTCGGTAGAATTTACGTGATGCCGGATCATAAATTTGGATAAACAGACAAAAATTCAAAAAAATATATTTTGGCATTATCATAGATCCCAAACCTCGTAGCATTACTTGTTTTTTCTAAAATATTAAATACTACAATTTTGACTTCACTATGATTTGATTATATAAATAAAATACATTTATTAAATAATTAGTTTATTTTACAAAGACAAACACATACACTTAGTCATACACTAAACTTTGTTTGTACTCGTACAAGTGTTGTTCCAAATCAAATATAGGTATGTGTAGATATTTTTTTATACTATTAATTAATTATATTGTGCATTTTCAGGTAAAGAATGACACGCGACATGATAACCTGGGCTCTTCTCACAGATAAATAGGAATGGTCTGTCACACCACAGGTCGCCGAAGAGCCCCGAACGGAACATCGCCCCACAGGATTGACCTGGTGCTACATTGTTTGGCTCCCCTGGAGAAAATTTGCTGTATCCGGCTTCCGTTAATGTTTGACCTGAAAAGTAAGTAATAATATGTAGTTGATTATTCAAGGGGATAACGCAGTGTCTCATGTCACGAGCGCTATATTGAATCCACAATGTAGAGAGAATAATTGTAGATGATGATGATTTAGTTAATTTATCAAAAATATAACATTTGTTAAATGGCATCCATTTCTACGCATTAAGATTCCTGTGCACAGATATTGAATTAACCTATTAACAGTTTAAAATATTATGTAATCGGTATTCTATATGATTTTATCGAAGCTGCCAATTATGTTCTTGTTACTGGAAAATTGCATCCCACCAAAAACATTCTGTAAAAAACTCGCCAAGTCTCGATGGAGCTGCTTCTTTATCTCTAAAAAGTAATGAAATCTAGACCAAGTCGTGCCAAGTCTAAGGTTCCTTACTGCGATTTCTTTATAGTTAATGTTGTGTGACTTGGCCGTTGAACATTCTTTATACGTTAGTGGGTACTAGTCAATTTTGTTTACACATAACGTTATATCTCTGTTTTTTAAGCGAGATAATAGCCCATACTGTTATTGGTAATTGGACGCTAGTGTCTCATTTTAGGCTGTTGTTGATTGTGCAACACATGCATGCAGCACTGACAATGAGCTTCTGCTCTCTCCTTTTTGGAGCGGCAAATCGACCACCGATCTAACATAAAATAGACGTACAGACGGACTTCTATCAATGATTAGAAGTCCGTCTGTACTGGAAAAAAAAATATACTGTTTGTTTTAGGCTCGCATATACATAAGTATTAATGAAATACGCAGCTTTATCAAGCCTACAATTGACTGGTTATTGAATCAACGTTTTCCAAGTGGCAATTTTCCATCGTCAATGGGTAGCGGTTCTGGCGACAGATTGGTGCAATGGTGTCATGGAGCACCTGGTTTTGTACCCTTGTGTACCCTTCTACGGCCAAGTCACTCAACATTAACTATAATAATAAAGAAATCGCAGTAAGGAACTACTTGAAGGACTTGGCACGACTTTATCTAGATTTCATTACTTTTTAGAGATAAACAAGCTGCTCCATCGAGACTTGGCTAGTTTTTTACAGAATGTTTTTGGTGTGATTTCACTTCTTTTTGTAGAAATGTATATTGATTTATTTTGCATTATATTTTGACCAAATTTTGAGCGAAATTAATATTTTAGTGTAATTTGTTTATTTAATTTGTGTAATGTTCGAGTAGAATAAAGTTAATCGTTCGACTATTTCTTCTTGTAAACTTGTAAGTATAAGTATAAAATCCAGTCTAGTCTTATCCAGAGTTTTCCTTTAATTTTATTTATATGCATATTAAAAGCAGAAGGGGAGGCATTCGCCCAGCAGTGGGACGCTATAGGCTAGATTAAATTAGATTAGAAGATGTGTCCCACTACACTGGATTTTTGAAATGACAGTCGATTTTTTTATGTACCAATAGTAGAAGGGGGCATTACCATATCTCTGATACAGCTGAAACCAGCTGAGGGTTCTTCATCAGATACTTCAGACCTTCGATTTTTGACATCAAATCAAGCGGCCTACCAAGTTGAATATTTTTTGTAAAGGAGGTACTCGTATGTCGATCTCTAATAGTTTGGGTGGGCTCTTGTGTTTTCTAATCAGGGTCACCAGGTACTCCAGATCTTCGATTATCCTAGTTTTTTATAGTTTTCCCTTTATGTGGCCATTAAACCCTAACTCTGTACCAAAGTTCAGCTCTCTGAGTTTATGGGAAGTACTATTTCTATTCTGATGATCATGAGTGAGTGAGTGAGTGTCATAAATGCGAAACTTTGCTTTCGCTTAACTTCGGAATTAAATGACATACAGACTTGAAATTTTGGATTTTAAGTATGTGATTATAGCTTTCTGGATGACGAAAATTTCTGCGTTCTCGTCTTATCCAGACGTTCTCAAATAGGGGCCAGAAAATGCGGCGAAATGGTTCCAGTAAAGGATGGTACGACAGTGTTTGCTTCGCGTTCGACTTTGCGAGGGCACTGCCGTGCCCCCCGATTATAAACAATTTTTGATAAATGAAGAACATTGTGAAGAACAAAATAAAAATTACCATGAATAGTCCTCCAATCCCAATTTTCGCCCCAATCGTGAAAACCAATAAAAGCTAAATCTTTCCGGAGAATTCCCACCAACTTCGAATCTGGATATTTGGCAAAGAGTTCCTTCATCACTGTGGCTTCGGTTTCACTGTTTATAATAGCAAGATGGCCGCCTTCAGCTGAACATGCGAGGAAGGCTCGGGAGAAATTTCGTGGAGTTGTATGAAACTTGTAGCATTTGTTAGTTCTTCTATCAAAGTTGTATTCTGAAAAGAAAATATTATAACTGTATTATTATTTTGTTTGCGTCATTGTAGAAGGCAAAGGTGTACACTTTAATAATACACAATAAAAGAGACTTTGTTTTTTTTATAATCTACACTGGTTATTATTTATCAGCTGGATGCTACTTCAAGAAATTCAAAAGACTGTCAGCCTATCCTTCCGAGTATATTTACCTGGGTCGACAGTGCCACACTCTCTGACTTCTACTTGAAAGCTTTCGGAGTGGTAACAGATGTAAGGGCGAGTCACATCACAGCGTTGATCTGCTAATTCTCCAATACCATTAAAAGTAATACAGCTTTCTTTGTTGTCCTTATTATCTGGCTCATTGTTAGCCCAAGGTACTGGCATTTTCGAGAGCGGTGTACCTGTAATTTGTAAATCTACATGAGTCTTAATTTAGTGTGATTGTACATTAGAACTTGCATTGACATAATTATTATGTTATAATAATTAGAGATCGGATATTCGGATGCACATTCACCTAAAGTTGAGATGTTGGCTAATATGGAATGCGCTTTTGTATCGCAAAATCCCGCGACTCTGGGAATACAAATTTAGGTTTCTGATTATAGAATCGAATGTATATTAACTTACTTTCAAATGTTAGCTTACGAGTATATGGAATGCACTTTTGTATCAATCGTAAAAATCCCGCCCGCCATTCCGGAATCGACAAATTTAATGTTTTTTCTGACTACATATGTAATTGGACTCATACGTACCTACCCAATATTGTGATGTAAAGTAGGTTGAAGCAATAATTTTAAATAAATATGCAATCCACTAATACCAGGTTTTTTTTTTAATAAATATTTTTTAGAAGTCGCTTCCATACTATACACCGGACCAGTTATGCAATCCCGTTGTTCCTGGCATCCCGCGCTCTTTAAAAAAAAAGATTTTTAAGAAGCCGCTTCCATACTTTCACAACTAAAAATTAACTTTAGGTAAATATGCATCCGAATATCCGATCTCTGGTTAAAATTAACTTTTCAATTTCAATAAAATTATAATACGGATTATTTCGCTGCTTAAGTAATTATGTATTTGCAATCTACAATAGGTGTTGAGCACGCAAAAACAACCAATTTCCAAAAAAATTACGGCACTATGTAGTGTTTTTTTTTAAAGGTGGTTGTTTTTTTTTTTTTTGTGAAATGCTTTTTTGTTTTCACTTTTTAGTCGTGGTTCCACTACCTACCTCACATTAATTCGTATACCACTACTTGCTATGTAAATAAGAGTAACAGGAAGTTTTATAGCAAATATTAATGAAGCTAATTAAAAAAAATATCAAAAATAATTTATACCACCGGCATGATTCTTCTACCAAACGAAAGAAGTATTTACAAAATCGGTCCACAATTGATGAAAATATCGATGAAAGTATATTTAAAAAAATGTATATAATTTTTATATACCGGCAAATTGAGAACCTCCTGTTTTGAAGTGGGTTGAAAAAGATGCTGCACTTCATGCTCTTGTTTTTTTGTTTGTTATAATTCGTTATGATTTGTTATTATTTTGAATAATTTTTAAAATAACCAAATTACAAGAAAGAAAGAAAGAAAAATGCGTTTATTGGCATTACAACAAAGAAAAAATACACCTTAAAACTAATAAAAAACAGAAAACAATTACAATAATGCCAAAAGGGCCTCAGCTCAGCATAATGTCAGATGACACACAAGGTGTACCACCTGACGCTGATTTTCAGCTGCAACCCACACGATGATTATTAACATTAACTAAATTAAATGAAAACTAAGTTAAGCCTAAACAAGGCACTCGGGGCATTGTACCGAGGATGCTGGCGGCATTTCCTCGCTGAATTGCAATGCTGATGCGTTGCGCGACAAAGCCGCCAGCTTTTCGGTCACCAGTTACATCAACTAGACGTTTCGCGATTTCCGCAAATAACATATGCGCACTGGGACCCCACGGACCTAGGGGCTCGACGCCAAAGGGCACAAAGTTGTACTTTCTGCCAAGGCCTCCATATTTAAAAACTTTCAGATTTTCGGCATTTTCTGCCGCTGCACCCGCTTTAGAAGTAGTCCGTTGGAGGTGGGACTGTGCCAGTGTATCTACACAGGTAGCGACACAAGCATTCGTCCCAAACTCTACGGACCCAAAGACACACCGTCAGGTCTTTTGCCATCATCTCTGACAATGCCAGTCGGCTCAAGAAGAGCAGGCACATTGATGCTGGCAAGATTTCTAAAGAGTATGAAACAATCAGAGCTGTTGCTCTGATTATTTAATTCTTATAATCTTTAATAATTGACTAACCTTCAATCGTATAATAATCTCCTTGAGAGACAGTGGCATGAATCCCGGTAAAAAAGATATAATCCGGATTGGAGTTATTTATTATGTTTCTCATTTCAGCTTGAATTTCTGGTGTAGTTGGTGAAGCGAGAACAGCACCTGATGACAGAAAAAAATAACATCACGCCTATGTTTCGAAGGGAGGGGCAGTTGTGTATACTTGGCATTAGTAAAAGTCAAATGTTATTGAGGGTGGGGGGACTCTTATCGAATAATTTCTGATAGACAAATCAGGAAACTCTTGGCCCTAACTTAGGAATGTACCCAAGACCCCATCACGCTTGCGATCGTGGATCAAACAGTTTTTTCCACTTTTTTTTCTCTCAACATAAGATATTACAAAATAAGTAACTTACCTTCCAGTGAGCATCGCAGCCGGGCATCGAACCAAGTCGCTGGTACAAAAAAGGGTTTAAACCACACTTGCGCTCTTGAACTGTATTTGTAGTCGCACCTGAATGATCCCTCTAAAATATAAACAAAACAATTAACAAAGTAAAATATTAAAAAAAAAACCGGCCAAGTACGTGTCAGACCATGCAAAATGGAGGGTTTCATAGTTGGGATGAATTTATCCCAAGAACATCGTAGAATATCGAAGAACATTGTAGTTGAAAAGCATGTTCCCCCATACAATCCAACTGAAAATGTAAGTTTGTACGCACAGTATTGAGAGATATACCACGTTATTTTATCGCCATAGACTTCTTATAGGTTCTTCTGTAATCTTTGAGTAAAGAAATACTATCTGTATTTTTTTAAGGTCATTAGTTTCGGTGATGATGCGTCTATCTTCTTTAATAACTTTAAAACTATTTATTTTAAAAGTAAAAAAAATATATAGTTGATACGCTCATAAAAACCCCTTTCATTTGATATGTCACACAATACAGTTAGCAAAATATTTTTTTTGTTTTCTCATTTGGTCCCCAAAAGTGACCATCATATTAAAAAAAAAAAACATTTATTTACGATACACGTTCGTGTTTGGGTCACAGAAATTCATATGTGTAACAAATTTCAACTTAATTGGTCCAGCAGGTTCGGAGGAAATCGGCTGTGACAGACGTACCGACAGGCAGACACACGATTGATCATATAAGGGTTTCGTTTTTTCATTTTGAGGTACGGAACCCTAAAAACGGAATTTTGGTCAAATAATAGTTAAAATCAGACAGTTCGATTCAACCCCTCAAGCACAAATTAAGACAGCTTACCAATAAAGTTCAGGCAGAATACAAGAAACACGAAATAATTTAAACAAGACTTCATTTTGTAAGGACTGAAATGAAAATGATGGCGATTCAATTATTACAACTGTTATTTATAGGCATTTCCAATTTGATAATTGAGTCAACGTCTGCGAATATAATAACTGGCAGACACGACTTTTTGAGTCAGTGGTTCCCAATTTTTACGAAACAAAATACGATATTAAGGAGACGACAAAACGACAATAAATGAAAAAACTGACAGACAAGCCTATTGCATAGGAGTAATTTGAAACTATCAAATAAATTTAAACATAAAAAAACCGGCCAAATGTGTGGCGAACAACGCAAAATAAAGGGTTCTGTAGTTGACTTTATTATTTATTATTTTATTGGGGTGAATTTACCCCAAAACAAACTTAACATTGTAGTTGAAAGCATGTTCTCCCATAGATCGATATACGTCACGGTCAATTCTCAAACTGCAAATTTAAGTTGGTCGACTATTACTCGTTAGCTTGTAAAGCGTACTTAGATGTGATGGTTTTCCTTTTAATTACATAAGTACTACTGCTATGATTTTTTTCACATCTCTATAAATAACCATTTTGCTAGCAGGGGTGGGAGATACCTGACTAACAAAAATTACCACTCTAAAGCTTTAATACCTATTACGCAAAAAGATATTTGAACCGAAAAATGGTGTTACAAGACCCGCAATATTTTTAACGGCCTATCCAATGATACGCCACACCATGGGATAGACGAGAAAAAAAAATCATCCCCACATACGTGCCCTAAAACAATTTTTTTTCAAGATATTATTTTAGCACTTTGCCAACGTGATTAATATTTATACCTATGCCTTACAGCTTTCTAGTACCAAACGTCTTTGAGCTAATCTAGGGACAGACAGGCAGACAGACGGATATGGCAAAACTATAAGGGTTCCTTGTTTACTACGGATCCCCAAAAATGGAAAACGTATTTTTTTCCAACAAGCTAAATAGCAGTGATGGGCCGACGAGGTTATAGGTTTTACCAATATTTGACTAGCTATAGTGACTTAATTATTGGATATATTGGGTTGATTTTTTGCAGACTGGGAATAATAATAATAATACAGGAAATATTGCCCCCTTGTCACTATGTGCTAGCGGCCGTTTTCGGGGGCCCATTATTGAGTGTGCAAGTCACCCCCTGCCATTTTGTCGGTGTATTTTATATAAAGCATTGGTCAGGTAGGGGCCATAGCCTTTCTGTAGTCTTAAGAAACTGATCCACTATAGCCTCCCAAACCCATATCCCAATATTTTTTGTTCCCATGTTCTGCAATAGTCTTGCATCAACCGGGGGTTGTCCTTGGGTGCACCTTTATAGAGCAAACAGGGATATTCGTCGGTTGGTGCCTCATTCCATTAAAATTGTCCAAGGGGCCTCTGCGAGTTGGCTTCGGCCCCTCGTACGCCTTCCAAAGGTCCGGGACCCCATGGTCCCGAGATATGTAATGACATAAAAATAATAATAATAATTTTATTCATTCAAGTTCACATAGAAATTACTAGAAATTCACTGAATGTCACTAGTTATACGAAGTTTAATTTATTGACGGTTTGTCATCTCCATCTTGTATAGTATTAGTTACGTGGGATTCGAAAATTATCAGGGGAGACGTACTATCGGGATGGAAAGTATGATATGTCCTAATCCATCGTAACACACATCGTGTTTAATGGCGTAAGGGCTCCCACACAAAACTGCGAATTCGCATCGCATCGCAAAAATCTGCGAGCTCGTTGTCAGTTTTTCATAATAAAATGACATCGAGCTCGCAGATTTTTGCGATGCGATGCGAATTCGCAGTTTTGTGTGGGAGCCCTAACTCAATATCAATGACAATCTATTCAGATTGTCATTGATATTGATATTGAGTATTGAGTGATATTGAGTTTTGAAGTATATTGCTAATTCATTGCTTCATATGTTAGACAAATTTGTGTGCTCAAAATCGTAAATAACACAATGAATGTTGTTCAACTGTCAAAATGAAAACCCATTGCTATTGATATTGTGTGTTATGCAGTTACCCCGCTGGTCATGGTCTGTCTGTCTGCCAAACTTCATCTCAATCCATTCAGCTGTTAGAGAGTAAGAAGGTATGACAAGGACAGACATAATATCTCAGTTACTATCGCACTATGTTCTAGTAACATCATTGTCAATCTTGCTGCTGAGTATTGATCTGGATGTGATGCAAACAAAATATGTGTTCCGTCTCTTTCCTACTAACCCTAAGACTGTTATTTATTTATTTAAAATTTTCGCACACAATAAGGTACAAAGGCCAGGTGGACTTAATGACTTAGGCATTTTCTACCTGTCAACCAAGGTTGGTGAAGAGATAAGATGGCAGGTGCTCCGAGAGGAAATAATCATAATGAAAAATATTAAAAGATAACTTAATAGAATAAATAGGTTACAAACTTATAATACAAATACATACATATTTACTACAATGTATAAAATCTACATTATATAATTGTATATATATACATACAAATTCAAGGAAAAGAGGTACATAATTGAGATGATTACGCTATTTGTTTAGAAAATAACTCTGCAATTTCCACATAAATGCATACCGACCTGTGGCCGTCTTGATATCATGAGGAAGCGCATTCCAGAGAAGAATGGACTGAATATAAAAGGAAGAATGAACAAAATCAGAAATATGAGAAGTACAGAGTAGACGAAGATTGTTGGAAGAATGCAGAGGCTTAGCTTGTGAAGAACATAGATATTGGAACTGTATTATTAAAAAACAATTATTGTTTTAAGTAGCTAAATCCAAGAGTCTAAGAATCCATGAGGGCTACTCAAGTCTGTGTAGTTCTTTCCACAAAAGACCATTTCAGATACTAATCTACCTCACATGATTTGAGGACCTCACATGATCTGCCCAAGATGATCACTCAAATGATATGCCTTTAAAAGAGACTGTGACTTTGAGTTTCTTTAAAAGTGTTTTAATAAACCTACTTATAGAACTGTTTTTTTTAATAAATATATCGTCCAGCTGCTGAGCATTGGCCGCCCCAAGTTCCTCCAGGTACTCTTTTCTCGAGAAGTTATTTATCATTTTGCCTTAACGCACCCTTCCCTTTAAAACATTTCACCTCTGCTTGCCGGACTTTAAGAAACTTCTCTTTAAGTTCTGTAGGCAGAGGCGAAATATTGTAGGATTTAAAATCGAGTATTTGAGAACCACTGACACAATGACATGAAATAACTTTAGGCACTGAAGTAAATGCTTTTGTTTTTATTAAAACAAAGGTTTTTCTTATCGTTATTGCTTTTATAAATAAATTAATGACCAAATGCGGTTTTACTTAGATAACCTTGAAGGCCAAGTCAACCACATTATTCTCAAATTTTAATATAATGTATTTATGACTTGTTTATCGTGCTTGGCGTCACTCGGATGAATTTTATGTCTCTATCTCCAGCGGTTTAGGCTGTGCATTTTCTCTGTCAGTCAGTCAGTTCATCGAGAAGGGATTCATTCAGCCGAATCTTTCCATGAATTTGTGTGAATTGTAACAATCTATTTAAGTACGATCATGATTTTTATCTCCAGATGTACAGCTAAATGGACTACAGTGAGTTTGTGCATGGATAGTGAAAAGTTTTTCCCAACCGCCTCATTGCAGACTGCTGACATAATTCTTCCCATTTGTTATTGCGAAGCTTCATTGTTGGCATCAGAAGCTGCAATGCGAAAAACAGCCATGTCGCTTCCTTAACCGAATCTTTTCATGAATTTGTGTGAATTGAACCACAGTGGGTTCGTATATGGAGACCGAAAAGGTTCTCCTAACCGCCATATTACTGCTAAGATAATTTTTCCCATCTGATATTGCGTAACTTCATCGTTGGTGTCAGGGGCTGCAATACGAAATACAGTCATGTCGCTTCCTTTCGTAACTTTCCTTGTAAACGTATTCGATGCACTTGCCAGAATTGCAGTACTCAATATTGCAATACGCTTTGAATATTTTGGAAAGCAGCTGCGAATACATAGAACAATCCAGCTGTTATCGCCTACAACATCCTTATTTTTGAATCTCAACTTTATCTGTCTGCCGTTATCCTCAACAGAGCGAGTCTCTTGGTTTATAAGTTTTATGCACTGGCTAGAAGCGTTTATTTACTAAGGCATCCACACATTACAGGAGGTTTTACAGCATCGTGAACTATAAAGATGTACCTACCTAAAAAACAGAGAATTGTGATAAACGAGAGACCATTTTAAACCGTAACGTAATTGTAAATGACTTTATAACCTCTGTACATTGTTGGTGCCCTGTTGGTCTCGTGGTCACAAGCGCTACTGCTGAGCGTGAGTCCTGGGTTCGATTCCCAGGTCGGCCAAAGTCGGATTTCCGGCCACCGTAGGCGCGGGCTTGCGGACGGAGAGCAATGGGTAGCTCGCCGTCTGATAAGGGCCAGGCCGACAGCGCGTTGTAATCCACGCGCGCCTCAAATGATATCAGCACAAGTGTAGGGGTCCACTAGGGCCGATACCTGCCGGGGTCGCGATAAAGTCGGCACGTAGCCACATTCAAGAACTAAGCCTTAATAAATTCAAATGTTTTATAAAACTGAAACTGTGTCTGAAAGCCTTTTATACTGTTAAAGATTATATTGAGGACAAAAAAGCTTGGGATTGAGCTGCTCCAATAAATTTACAGTGAATGTTGTTTTTTACTCTTTTTATTTTGCTAGCTACTTATATTTTCTTATTTTATATAACATTTTATACAAAGAATGACATGAATATTTACTTTGTAAAGTATTATATTATATTACTTTAATTATTAGGAATGTGAGGACTATGTTGGTCATTGTTTTTTTTGTCTCTTAGTTTTAATGATGGTCTAGCAGTTTGAGTACTTTATTCGGCCTACCCAAAAATGTCTTTTCTTTGGTATTTTTCGTCAAATCATTCAGCTCCTTAAGTTTCGAGTTGAGCTGCATGATAACTGACAAATGCGTGCACGGACTGGACAGGTCCATTCAAATCTGTGTGGTTCTTTCCTCAAAGACCATTTCGGACACCGACCTACATGGTCCTCAAATGATCTGACTAAGATTATGTCTGGATATACACATTGACATTGATGAATTTTATTTATGCAATGACATGAATATTTACTCTGTGAAGTATTCTAGTATTTTAATTATTGTAAATGTGAAGACTATGTGGGTCATTGTTTAATTTTGTTTTATTTCTGGCAGTTTGAGTATTTTTTGCGGCCTAGCCAAATGTCCTTTCTTTGGTGTTGTTCGTTGAATCGTTGAGCTCCTTAAGTTCTGAGTTGAAATCAAAAATCAATCAAATCAAAATCAAAACTCATTTATTCATAATAGGCTGAGAATCAGCACTTTTCAAAAGTCAAAGTTACACAAGACAGTCCCTCAAAAATGCCCACCCTTCACCACTTCCTAGTACTTTAGTTGGGAAGAAGAAGTGGCCAACAAACTCCCCAGCAGCACACCTGTCTGTTTAGTTATATAAACTTGATTCTATACAAATCGTATGCAAAGTAATTAACATTACGAAACACAAAAGATTAAATTAAATTACTTGCCATATGTTAGCTAGCACACACCAATATACCAACAAAACAATGAAAACTGTACTCAAGCAGATAAATATTACAACATAAAAACGTAAACAGAATTGAATACCTAAATAAAAGCCTCCAGGCATAAAGGGCGTGCCCGCTTACATAAAGATATTGCTGTAACTCGAAGTGAGAAATGATAAACTAGCACCATCGACGACTAACTTTCCTTGTTGGCAGCAAACTGTATTATTTCAACGTTAAAATCCATTTTAAAGTTTCGTCCCGATTCACCCCTGCATTTCAATTCACCCCGTGTTACGGTAATAACTATTAAAACCATGATGAGCTGCACAACTACTGACAAATGCGTGTACTGACTGGACAGGTCTACTCAATCTGTGTGGTTCTTTCATCAAAAGGCCATTTCAGACACCAATCGACATGGTCTTCACATGATCTGACCAAGATTATGTCTGGACTTTAAAAGAGACTGTGACCTTTGAGTTTGTTTCGGCCTTTCTTCTCGTAGTAGGTAGTAGTCAGATAGGAAACGCCGAATACATCTAGTTTAAAAAAAAATATGACTGACGTGTAAAAGTGTTTGTACAAACCTACTTACAGAAATAAAATCATTTATCATATTAATTAGGATATATATATATCTGTGTATCAATTTTAGTATTATATATTGTATTTATTAATTTTTTTACACAACGACAGCCCCACTTTATGTCCAGGCAAATCACTGTCCATCCCATGGTTGCCTGGAAGAGATCGCAGAAAGCTCAAAGAGAGTAAGGCCACCCATTGTATATTTTGTTGTGTCTGATTTTATTTTTGTCATGTATTTTTGTGGTGTACAATAAAGTTTTTATAAATAAATAAATATCATTTATCATTTATGAGAGTGAGGGAAGAGAGAGCGCACCTGTGTCTGCGCACACACTTGTGCCTTATAATATCTCCCGCGTCGAAGGCTGGTCTCCGCTGAGATTCGTCGCCATGGCCGAAATTCGGTCTGGAGGATTATTACATTGTCAAGTACCTAATTGTAGTTTAAGCACTTAGTTTACAGCTTTGCTGTGTTGATTTTGTTGCGAAATTTGAAAATCCAACGTCGTGCTTTTATTTAAGACGCTGACAACACCTAAACCGCAGTCACTGTCAGATTGCATAGAAAAGAAAGAGAAGCGCGATGACACAACGATTGTAATTTATTGCAAAATATGAAGCAATTATCTATTTACTCAAAATTGAGTGGAGTAATCGAAAATAAAAAACAACCAAGTTCTGCATTCAAATAAGACGTTTTTGTTATTAATTAATTATGTAACGTATGTATGTTGATATTTAATACAGATATTCTAGATTAGAACTCAAGGTAAGAGGTTAGTTTACCGTTAATTTGTATCAAGTTTTTTTTCAAAACGTGTTTTGATGACAACCAAGTTCTGGGAAATATGTTCAAAATGAACATATTGTTTTTCCGCTACCACAAACTATACAGATTTGGCAATTTTTTTTCTTAAGAGACGCCTATTTTAGTCAATTGGGTCTCGTCAGTGCCTTAAGTATTAATTTAGGTGTTGCTTAGTGTAAGTGAAAACGTACAGTATTCTTAGTTTGTATCTGGAGAATGGTTCACTTTCAGTAGGTATCCTTATGAACGCTCGTGTTAAATAAAATGTTTACGTATCAACGTAACGTCCTTAATGTGTCCAAAGTCAACTTATAACACTCTGCATAGTACCCAGAGCGATTGCCACAGCATGTTGCCGAGAACCAGCTTCCAACATTTGAACGGCTCTGATAATTTCTTCTCGGCTCAAATTATGTCTTCTCTCCATTACAACGTTATTTTGTATTGATTCTACTCAGAAGTGTGGATTTTTTCACTGATTTGGCCTCAAATTCGTTGCAGGAATATACAAGGTGTCGTTTTGCATCCTCGTCAAATTTCAGGAGGCTGCTTTGAAAGACATACAGGGTGACATTGAAAACATGCGACAAATCGAAATGGGAGATTGTACTCATCATTATGAACAACTTTTACTAAGGGACCAAAGCTACAATCCCAAAAAAAAAACTGCTGTCCCCTATATTTATGTTCGCAATACCTCATCAAAATGTAGGAAAAGCAGATTTTTTTTTTTGGGATTACAGCTTTGGTCCCTTAGTAAAAGTTGTTAATAATGATGTATACAATGTCCCATTTCAGTTTGTCGCAAGTTTTCAATTTCAACCTGTATATAATCAAATTAACTTACGATACCTGCTCAGTGGTTAATACATACCTACTTGTTTTTTTAGTTATTTAAGTTGGACAGTATTTTAGAATACACCATTTTCACAGAACAGAATCATCCTGTTGCGTATGCGGTAGTGTGTGTGTAAAAGGACAGTTACAGTGCGGTATCACACGGGCCGCGTTTTAACATGCGTGTCCCACTTAAGCCGATTTCCGAAAATTATAAAAATAAAGAAAAAAAGACCTACTTATTTTATTATCGATTCGTGTCAAGAATCATTAGCATAGTTACCTTTGAATTTGACGAGGATGTAAAACGACACCTTGTATAGGAATAAGACTTGACAGAAGATGTTTATCTATTGACCGGATTTACAAAATCATTCTCTTTTCAAATGTCGAAATATACTAAAAAATATTTTACAATATTTAAAATATACAATATTTAAAATATTTTTTTAATATTTTTTTTTTACCATGATTTATAGTAACTAGCAAAAACGTGCTTGATCTCTAGCCACTTTTGACGTGTATAGTACAAAGCCAGCTTAATAATGGTTTTGCTACCACTCGCCTGCGTTCGGCTGTACATATAATTTGTAAAGGATGTTTGGTTAAAAATTAATATCTGAAATAATATGCCCCTTTAAATCTTTCAGATTGATAATAACATCCTAGCAAAATGCCATATTTTCTGTCCGAAACACTTCAAAGCTGTTGAAGTTGGTTCGATAACTTAGCATATTTCTTACTTCTCAGTGATTCATACAAAGTGTGATAAAAACGTGTCGTCACGTCCACTCGAGACTTATCACTGGCTTGAGTGGACGTGACGACACGTTTATTAAGTAAAGGTGCGTTTTGATAACTCATTAAGAAGTTCAATAATATCAGTTTAAACGTAACTTATTTATCTAAAATACAACTTATTACATGGAAGAAAAATGTTTTTTCTCGCATATACGTAATATGAGATTGTTTATTAATATTTATGCCTTTGAAAAGTGTATAGCTTCATGTTTATTTTTTTTTATTAGGTAAAATAAAATATTATTTATTTTACTTTAACCAAAAGCTCCCAAATCAGGCCGAATTTCTTGTTCGTTTTTTGGCTTGTTGGAATGGCTGTTGTGGAAACATTGAAATGCAGTCTTTCAAAATAGCAACAGAGAGTTACAGTATGTCAAATATAATTAAAGGCTGTAAAAACACCTACTAGACAATGTTTCACGCAGAAACAAAAGAACGACATAAAAAGGGCCTTTTAACTTCATATTAGTAGGATCCACACCAGATGATCCAAAATGGATCGCCAATTCCTGCGATCCGCGATCCGGGAGCATGAGGCATCGATCATGGATCGTGTCGTCTGGACGAACTTAACTTTTCTTGCGATCCCGCCGCGTCGCACCGACAGGCTCCAACCGATCACACGTGCAGCAACAACGTCGAATTGCTGTGGCAGCAACAATCTACATTCTTCTTAAATATTTACGCATTTATGTTCCTTGTAAAGGGATATTAGACGACGACTTTCAAAATTTTCCATAATGTGTGATCGCCAGCTCCATACACACATGTCTACACCGAGCGTGCCGAGATACTGAAGCGCCTGCGTACTAGTAAGAAAAACCGACAACTGACGGATCGCTCGCGGCAAGGAGCGCGCGATCCTACGCGCAGTTTGGATCGCGCGAGGCAAGTCCACATCAAACGCTCCTATGGAGCGCGCTCCTGCCGCCCGCGATCGGAGCGCGTTGGATCGTCTGGTGTGGATCCGGCTATTGAGTTAATTCGAATCGAAATTTGTACCGCGTCTTATGTACTTAAACAAATTTTATAAATTAAAGCCGATTTTCGTGTCTGTCTGTGTGACCGAATTGTTCCTGTAAAATACGCAACGGATTTTTAAGCGGTTTTCACCATTTACAAAATCTATTCTGGAATATTTACGTCAGTAATACATTAATCACAATCAAAATATTTAATTATACATAAACCTACGTGGACAATCATGAAACGTCAGAATAATAAACAACATAATTATATTAAAGAAATCTCAATGTTTTGTCCAGTCATAAAACCCGTGCATAGCTGGTCATCCCATAAACGCTTACTCAAGTTATATTACCGATAACCGTTAGACTTGGCTTTTTTGATGTCAGTAGTCAAATCCAAATTCAAATATTTTTTTTTTCTTCACAAACGATGACATAATAAATACATATTTAAAACAAGCTTAAAACCGACTTAAAAACGTGTTTTTTTTTTTCACCATTGACTGACAGTGAAGTAAAAAATGTTGATACCTGGTCCCCCAACCCCGGTCTATTCTGAAAACTTTGGTGAAGTGAGCTTGAAGTGAGTAAGTTGTTTTTCTACCTGAAGTTAGGGATCGACACTATTGACAGGTCACTTCAAACTCACTTCACCTAAGATTTCATGATGAGATTTTTACGGAATAAATCGGTAGGACTTATTTTTGTTTTGGAATGATCAACTCGCACTAAGATAGCATCCCGCGTTGTTACTTTACTCTGCAATTAAGCAAACGCAGGCCTTTATAGCAAAGGAGGACGCTTTTTTTTTTTTTGGTTGGTATGTCATCAAATAACTTCTCCCGCTCTTTGTGTCAGACTCTTACTGACTAAAACCCACCCATATTCCTTCCGATGCCTGTGTTGCCAGGGGCCTCGGTAACCCTTTAGTACCTTCCCGCGACCCCGGCAGGCATTGGCCCTAGTGGACCCTTACACTTGTGCTGACGACATCACTTTGAGGCGCGCGTGGAATACAACGCGACGTCGAGCTGGGCCTGATCCTTACCGGACGGTGAGCTGCCCATTGCTCACCGTCCGCAAGCCCGCGCCTCCGGTCGCCGGAAATCCACCCGGGATCCCGACGCCCAGGTCTCCTGCAGCGGCTAGGGGCGAGAGGGCCGTGAATTTTGCCTTTCCCTCAACCATCCCGCCTCCTCCTTCGCGAGCATTGAGCTGAGGAGGACGCTGAGTTGCTCTAATTTTTTTTTCATGAAGTTAATGTTACCTAAAAAAATGTTGTGCGTAAAATAATGTCTTGGTTCTAACTAGGTTGACACTTAAAGTCAAAATAATTACAACATTAAAACGCACTTTTGAAAGTCTAAACAAAAAAACTTATTGAATTGTGTTGCCTCTTCGAAAAGGTAGACTCGTACGGAGAATAATGGGCAAGAACCTCCATTGTTTACTAAAAATAATATAACTTTAATAAGAAATATTTAAGTACAAGATAACATCTACGCGCACCTTTATAGCTGAGAAAAAAGCAAAAAGTTGACGAGTTCATTGACTTGATAGCAGCAGACATTATTGAAGACGTGCCGGATTTAACGGTAGACGAAGATAATCTTATTAGAGAATATTCTAAGTGTTGAGATAAACCTCATAATAATGAAACCTTGCTTATTATATTACACACATCTGTGTTCTAAAGGATATAACGTATCCTGACGTAGAACATATTGCAGATTTACACTTCTAAGTAATATAATAATATATTCAAAAATGTATGGTATAACGTTAAATACAGTTTTTCTTAAATCTATGTCAAGTTCACCCATGATTTGTGCCTGAACTAGGTAATCCTGTGTTTAGGGCGATTGGAGGTAACATTAATTGATTAAATAATCACATATCATATTAATCTTATTGGTACATAAATGTAAAAAGGTGTCTCAAGTTATAGTATATTAACTTAACTAACTAATTAAAAAATAACACTAATACAAACAATATTTACTTCAGCACTAGTAATAACTTCTCTGTATCTTCATAGGACATAGTTTGAAGAGTTTGCTTAAGGATTTTTCCTTTTTCATTTAGACTGTTATAGAGTAGCGGTCCGAGGTACATATAAAATTTGGCTGTGAAAGCATGTTTTGTACTTTTTGAGAGCAAACTATATATTTCCGTCTCCTTTTAGTAAATTCAGTGCTGTATGGAAGTGCTGCGTGTTGTTTTAGTACCGTGCTTGTCATAAATAACTGTCGAGCTGTTAGTACTTCACAAGATTTATACAGGAGGTTAGTGGGGAATAGGAAAGGTCGGCAAGTATAGCCACCTTGAGAATAGCCCTTTGAGATCTTTCAATGGTCAATAACAATGTTTTACTTGCGCCACCCCATAAGTAGAAAGAAGAGAAGTAATCACAATAAGTCAAAATTCACTGACAAAGAGCAAAGTACACTTGCCTAATAATTTTTGGATTTACAATAAATCGTAGCTTTTTGAATACGTAAGTACCTAAATACCAGCAGCTATTTTAATTAACATAGCATTAGTACAATGCCTTATATAATAATAATAAATAATTCCGGGCTCCTGGGATTGTTCTGATAGCCGTGGAATACTACTCGGAAAGTATTGCACTATGTGCTAGCGACCGTTTTCGGGGGCTTGAGTGTGCAAGTCATCCCCTGCCATTTTGTCGGTGTATTACATAACATTGATCAGACAGGGGACAAAGTCCATAGTTTCAGGTAACCAAGCCACTATAGCCACCCGTACCCATAGCCCGATATGTTTTGTTTTCATGTTCTGCAATAGTCCTGCACAAATCGGGGGTTGTCCTTGGGTGCACTTACGTAGTGTAAACAGGGATAACCGTCGGTTGGTGCCTTATTTCATTTAAAATTATCTAAGGCCTCTGCGAGTTGGCTTCGGCCCCTCGTACACCTTGCAAAGGTCAGGGACCCCATGGTTTCGAGATATGTAAAACGTATAAAAAAAAACTTTATTTCAGACATGAATACATAAATGAACAGTCCATATGTTGTTTAGTGATGGGTTTGATGGAATATGAGATGAACGCAAACGCCTACTACTTTGCTCATATCAACGCGCACTACTTGCTGTCATCCTACTTTATGTATCGGCGCTCTCTTGTACTGGACTAAGACGCGTGTGCATTTGTCATATTTTGTATCCAGTTAAAATAAAAGTTTTTTTTAATTCAAAAGCCTTGGTTTAATTTCGTCAGGTTAAGGGCCGTTAGATGCTTGTTGTAAAACGTAATCTGTGAATTCTATGCAGTATTTTAATTAATAAAGGAGAAACCCGTTTCTCCGTTAATGCCAATGGATGCCAAATTACAAATCAGTGTGGAGAAAACATAACCTAACCAACCTAACCTAATAAATGACATGTACAAATTAGATGCCACTATCCATAATGAAGCACATGCCATTTCAGCGTTGACTAAAAGTTACATTTACTTATGTCATCAACGAATGGGTCATTTGAATTTCACTGATTTAAATAAATTATCAATTTGCACTACTACCTCCTGAGAAAGAAAACTTTACCTGCATCAGCTGCATTGAAGGAAAGCAGACTAGGCAGTCTTTTCCAAATGAAGGCTCCCATGTAACTGAATTGCTAGAAGTCATTCAGTATTTTGTCACTTTTATAGACGATTTTTCATGTAAAGTATCTGTGTATCCAATAAAAATAAATCTGAAGCTCTATAGAAAGGTTTATAGAATATAAAACAGAGTAAAAAATGAATTAAATAAGAAAATAAAGATGTTGAAGACAGACAATGGAAGGGAATATGCAAATCACAGTTTTTATAATTACTTAAAAAAATACGGTATATTGCATCAAACTACGAACCCTTACACACCGGAGCAAAACGGTTTCAGTGAGCGTATGAATAGGACACTAATTGAAAGATCCTAATGTATGCTATTTAGAACTCATACTGGAGCGAAGCAGTGGTCACGGCAGCACACATCATAAACCGTTCGCCGACTAAAACACTTTCAGAAATTACCTCTGAGGAAATGTAGACTGGCAGCAAACCATCTGGTCTAAGTCATTTAAGAGTATTTGGGTGCTGAGCTATGATATACATACCGAAACAGCGCCACCTAAAGCTAGATCCAAAATCACGCGAATTAATTTTTGCTCGATACAACGATGGTGTGAAAGGCTACCATTTTATAGACCCGAAGACGAAGCAAGCAGTAATTATTAGAGATGTAATCTTCTTTGAAGCCATCGTAAACAAAAAAAGTTTTGTTGAATCAGTTTCTGTAAAAGAAAAAGAAAATGTTAAACACCAAACACACAACATGTAATAAAAGAAAATAAATAATATATAAAGAAAACTTACCTTTGCAAAGCGATATTAATGTACCTTTGTCACAGACAGTTCCAAATGAAGAGGAAGAAAGAATTCATTCCAATGATGAAAATGATGAGTCAAATTCTACCTCACAAAATGAAAGTCAAGATTAATCAACATCATTTTATTCAGATCCAGATGACGAAACCTATGTACCAAGCGAAAGTACTATATTAAATGATGATAATGTTGATGAGCGTAATATTAACTTGCGACTAAGACGTTGTAATGTGAATTCCGACTCCACTAAAGGTACTGAATTATCATTCTTGTGCATGGATGGTGAAACTGCTATGGGTATTCTAGACCAAGATCCACAGCGCCTTTTCGTTGCACTTCATAGTCAAAAGGCTGATAAGTGGCGGCAGCAATGCGAGAAGAACATAATTCTTTACTTATAAACAACACACGGATGCTTGTAGATGTACCAGAGAACAAAAAGGTAATACCATGTAAATGGGTATACAAGACAAAGACAGATGAGAAGGGTAATATAACGAGATAAAAAGCTCGCCTTGTTTTAAAGGGCTACCAACAAAAAAAGGTATCGATTACCACGAGATATATGCTCCAGTTGTGCGTTACTCTTCAATCCGATATGTGTTCGGTCTGTCGGTCAAATATAATCTCAAAGTGCACCAGTTGGATGCAGTGACTGCATTTCTACAAGGCGACATAGATGAAGATATCTATAATTATGTCACAACCACCAAGTTTTGAAGAAGGAAACAAAGTATGTAAACTTAACAAATCAATATACGGCCTTAAGCAAGCGAGCAGGCAGTGGAACAAAAAGTTAAACACAATTCTTCTTGACATAGGAATGATAAGGTCAAGAGTTGATCCTTGTATTTATTATAGAATAATTGATGAAAAGGACATATTATTTTTAACCACATATTATTTTATATGTCGACGATACATTGTGTTTTTTCAATAGCGACAACACAATCTTGATGCTAAAAAGAAAACTAAATGAAAAATTATACATAAAGGATTTAGGTGAAGCTAAATGTTGTATGGTTTCAAAATCAGTCGGACCAAAAGCGATGAAATTTCAGTGGATGAGTCATTGTACATAGAAAAGATACTCACTCGATTTAATATGATTGACAGTAATCCTGCACTGAAACCATGTGAACCTAACTTACAGCTGATGAAAGCTGAAAATGAGGCTAAATGAAACAAACAGCCAATCAGTTCATGGTAAGGAACGTTTTTTTAATAATTCTATTAAAAAACGTTCCTTACCATGAACTGATTGTCTGTTTGTTATATTTGTCACAGTGCACGAGACCAGACATTTCATATATAGTAAATCAGCTAAGTCAATTTAATAATGAGCCCACATTCCAACACTGGACAGCAGCTGAACGAGTTTTAAGATATTTAAAAGGAACACAGAGTCTGAAACTTACATTCAAGAAAAGCAATACAAATGTGGTTGGATATACCGATTCTGATTGGACCACTGATAAAGACAGAAGATCACGTTCTGGAAATGTATTTATTTTTCAGAGAGCTGCCATCAGCTGGTGCTCAAAAATACAGACCACAATAGCTCTGTCGACAACTGAGGCAGAGTAAATGTCACTTGCCACAGCTGTACGAGAAGCCATATGGCTCAACCAATTACAGCAAGACTTTTGGCCCGCTTTATTATCAGGTATACCTATTACAATGAATTGTGATAACCAAAGTGCAATTAGTCTTTCAGGTAACGACCAGTATCATGCCAGAAGCAAACACATCGATGTTCGTTATCACTTCATACGAGAAAGATTATCTGTTAAACAAGTTGCTGTTCGCTACATAAGTACACAAGAGATGGTCGCAGATGTTCTTACTAAAGGACTGCCCCGACCAAAGCACCAGATGTTCACCGCAGCAATGGGTTTGCGTCCAGGGACGGATGATGGAATATGAGATGAACGCAAACGCCTACTACTTTGCTCATATCAACGCGCACTACTTGCTGTCATCCTACTTTATGTATCGGTGCTCTCTTGTACTGGGCTAAGACGCGTGTGCATTTGTCATATTTTGTATCCAGTTAAAATAAAAGTTTCTTTTAATTCAAAAGCCTTACTTTCATCAGGGTTATTAACAGAAAGTACTTATAGTCTATATTAGTATTGTTAGTAAGGATACAAACACAGTTAAATTGCCTAAGCCCGCCCTTGAGCTCAGTGTGGTAACATCATAGATACATCTACTAATGCCAAACCAAAGGTACAACTACTTATAAAGTCAGGCAAATAAACGAATAATACCCCCCCCCCCCCCCCCGCCCCTGTTTGTACGATAAAGAATAAATAAATGTGGTCCAGTAAAAGGGCAAAATATGTACACAAGAAAGAAAGAAAGAATGAATAACGTTTAGTTCGTGAACACACAAAATACAAATAACAGAATAAAAAAGTAATAGCTAAGTTGAAACACTATTAGCTGAATTGAAAAAAAAAATACCAAAAAAAATTACCGACGAAAAAAACAACTAAAAAACGAAAAATAAAAAAAAACCTTTTAGCCTAAGCTCCTAAATGAATGTTAATTGCTAATCTTGAGACGGCTCCAAAAAAAATATTAAACAAGATCAATCAAGCTGCCGTCATTTTACTTAGCGGCTTTTTGTTTTTCTGGCGCCAACTTAAAATTGGTAATTCCTTCTTCAATAGCAAAATAATCAGACTTCTCTGTAAAAATTTAGGCGGGGTCATATTTACATTAAAAATAAAACAAAATATTTACATGTCGACTTGAAAACTTCCTCATTTTTGTGGGTAAAAATCTACCAATCGATCTTGTGATAGGTAGTTAATACGAAAAAGAAAACACTGATTGTAGGTCCCTCCTTTAAATAATGTATAATTGCTAATCCAATATTATTGTAAAAATCTTATTTGCCTATATTATAATGGGCTATCAAGCAAATGAAAGAATTTGTTAATTCATCAAGATTAACTGTCTCTCATTGTCGAGCCATCGACACGACGAAGATGAATTTTCATCTACATAAAGCTGTACAAGAATCTATTGGCGCGGCGCGGCGCGTGCCCAAAATGTGAACAAACGCCGCCGCGCCGCCGTGTTGTTTTTTAAAACATTTGACAAAACAATATCGTACAAATATTTACCAACAGCGCCCCTCTGTTAACGTCATTCAAGCGCCAAAGGATCCTTATAGCAGTTTAGTTGAAATAGTTTTCTTGTCACATATAGTTTATTAATAAAAACCTTTTTATTAATAAACTGTATGTGACAAGAAAACTAATACTAAAACTATAGCTATCTTGATGGAATCTACCCATCTACTACCTAGTAGATGGGTAGATTCCATCAAGATAGCTTATAATCACGATCAGCAAAAACATAATTGGATTAAATTCTAATTTAGCCTTAACTAGCTCTGCGTCTAAATTCTCATTACATTTTAGATCCATCACATTGCTAAAATTAATTTAACTTCGAAACCTAATAATTCTGCCTACTTTTCATTTATGTCAACATTCAGTCTACTGACGCGTGACGCGTTCTACCCTTTTGTTAAACTGATGTATAAGGCCTGTCATCCACGAAGTTACTGAAAACGAATGCTACGGTTCCCTACGACAGCCGTCATGATAATGATGGCGATGGAGTTTGACTTTACGGTGTCAAAAAACGCTGTCTAGGGAAACACACCAACTTATTTTCATTAATTGGTCAAGGACAGCTAATGACACACAATCTATTGTCTGAATCCGAATCGGTGTCCAGTGACGTCATTCGACGGTAAATTTCGGACGGTATGTGGGCCGTCGCAGTCTTAGGAAATCGTAGCTTAACCAGCTACAACCTCAAATCACCAATGAGTAGCCAGTATGTCACAGCAATAATATTTCGACGCATCCTACGAGTATAACAAACTTAATAACGCGTTAGAAGTCGCGTCGTGTACAGATAACCAATAAATTACTAGTTTTGTGACATTCTAACTACTCCTTGGTGATAAGATTTATTTGGACAATTAAATGTTAACTGCTAACAATTTAGGCTAGTAGGCTTATTTTAAACAAATAAATTGTCATTATGACTATGACAGACTTCAAATCAATTAACAACAAACATTTTTTTTTGGGTTGTAAATCATCAAATAACTTCTCCCGCTCTGGACGGAGCGGGAGGGTGTGTCAGACTATTACTGACTAAAACCCACCCGTATTCCTTCCGTTGCCTGTGTTGCCAAGGCCTCGGTAATCTTTTAGTACCTTCCCGCGACCCCGGCAGGCACCGGGCCTAGTGGACCTCTACACTTGTGCTGACGACATCTCTTTGAGGCGCGCGTGGTATACAACGCGCCGTCAATCCGGGTCTGGTCCTTACCGGACGGTGAGCTGCCCATTGCTCACCGTCCGCAAGCCCGCGCCTACGGTGGCCGGAAATCCGTCCGGGATTCCCGACGCCCAGGGCATCTCCTGCGGCGGCTAGGAGCGAGAGGGCGAGAAATTTGCCTTTCCCTCAACCGTCTCGCCGCCTCCTTCGCGAGCATTACCGCTTCGCAGAAGGAGTTGACGGCTGCCCATGCCCTCACGCTCCGTACCATGGCCTGAACCAGGGCCAGATGCGAGAGATCTCTGCCGCTGATCGGCTCCACGAGGACACGGCGGTGCTCTGCCCAAGCCGGGCAGAACTCCACCGTATGCTCCACCGTGTCCTCTGGGCGTTTCCTCCCGTCTATTAACAAACACTGGTAGGACTCGTACAAAGTACGGTGTGCGGTGTGTGGTAAGACTTTGTAACACGTTACTTTCTAGTAGTGACGTGGACGATGGACCTAAACCAATGTTGGGTGGACCAAAATATCCGGGCAGGATATACGCCGTACTAGATTTTATTACGGTTGTAAACAAGGGACATCTGTCATTCCGAGTGGCAGATAGATGATATCAGGAAGAATAAATACGGATTTTTATAGTTTGGCATAGAAAGCTTTTATGTCCCAGTATCTTAGGAATAGACAAATAATAAGAAAATAAGGCTTTTATCTGTTTATTTCATTGAATACTGTAACTTTGTTATATTTTTTTATTACAGGATGTAAGCTAGATTTTAAAACTTTCCATAACTGTTCCCAAAACAAGGTTTATCTTCAGTACCAGGCTTAAAGCATGGAGACATTTTAGAATTTCGAACTTTATTCAGACTGTAACTGTGGGAGGGGCTTGTGGCTAAGTAATAACAGCCGCACGGGTCGATCGATCAGGTTAAGCTACGCTTGCCGCGATTGGTTCGTGGATGGGTGACCATCTTTACATACCAAGCCTCCGGGCCTCGGAAAGCACGTTAAGCCGTTGGTCCCGGCTGTCATTTGTAGATCTTTGACTGTTGTTATGAGTCGTCAGAAGCTCGAAAGTCTGACAACCAGTCTTACCAAGGGGTATCGTGTTACCTAGTAACTGGGTTGTGTAGGTCAGATAGGCAGTCGCTCCATGTAAAATACTGGTTTTCAGCTATATCCGGTAAGACTGGAAGCCGACCCCAACATGGGAAAAGGCTTGGCAGATGATTCAGATTGTAACTGTAGTTCAATAACGGTTACGTGCTTATTATAAAACTGGCTCGATGGTATTGAAAAACCATTTCAAAAGAAAAACCTTTTAAGGCGCTGACAAGACCCAATTGACCAAAATAGGCTTCTCTTAAGAAAAAAAAAATGGCCAAATCTGTATAGTTTGTGGTAGCGGAAAAAATATATGTTAATTTTGAACATATTTCCCAGAACTTGGTTGTTACCAAAACACGTTTTGAAAAAAATCTCGATACAAACTAACGTTAAACTAACCTCTTACCTTTTTTTTTTTTCAGGGTGGGAAATCATCAAATAACTTCTCCCGCTCTGGGTGGAGCGGGAGGGTGTGTCAGACTCTTACTGACTAAAACCCACCCGTATTCCTTCCTGTTGCCTGTGTTGCGGGGGCCTCGGTGACCCATAAGTACCTTCCCGCGACCCCGGCAGGCATCGGCCCTAGTGGACCCCTACTTTATGCTGACGACATCTCTTTGAGGCGCGCGTGGAATACGACGCGCCGTCGACCCGGGCCTGGTCCTTACCGGACGGTGAGCTACCCATTGCTCACCGTCCGCAAGCCCGCGCCTACGGTGGCCGGAAATCCGCCCGGGATTCCCGACGCCCTGGGCGTCTCCTGCGGCGGCTAGGGGCGAGAGGGCGCGAAACTTGCCTTTCCCTCAACCGTCCCGCCTCCTCCTTCGCGAGCATTACTGCTTCGCAGAAGGAGGTGACGGCTGCCCATGCCCTCTCGCTCCGTACCATGGCCTGAACCAGGGACGGAAGTGAGAGGTCTCTGTCACCGATCGCCTCCACGAGGACACGGCGGTGCTCTGCCCAAGCCGGGCAGACCTCCACCGTATGCTCCACCGTGTCCTCCGGGCGATCCACACAGTGGTGACACCCGGACGTTTCCTCCCGCCTTATCCGACACAGGAACCTCCCGAAGCTGCCGTGTCCGGTGAGGACCTGCGTCAGGCGGAAGGTGAGGACGCCGTGGCGCCTCTCCAGCCACTCCTCAAAGAGGGGACTTATCGCCGAAATCGTGGCGTGCCCAGCACTGGGTTGCGACAACCGTACTTTCCATGACGCCATGAGATCCCGCCGGAGCTCCGTCCGCTGTGCCGCGATTTCTCGCGGCAGCGGACTTACGCCCCGGCCAACTTCTTACCTTGAGTTCTAATCCAAAATATCTGCATTAAATATCAACATACGTTACGTATTTAATTAATAACAAGAACGTCTTATTTGAATGCAGAACTTGGTTGTTTTTTATTTTCGATTACTCAACTCAATTTTGAGTAAATAGATATCAATTCTCAATTCTCAATTATTTATTGCATTCCATATGTATTACACAGATGATTAAAAGTAAAAGATCAATATGGACCCTGTCGGGCACAGCAACATTTAGGAGAGAGGGAGAGGGCTAAGTCGCAATTCAAGAAATTCAATATTATTATAAATTATTATATGTGTTTAATTGGTTGTATGATTATGTATTTTTTTTTTTTTTTTTTTTAATAATATCATTTATTTACATAACCAAATTACAAGATGATTATTAACATTAACTAAATTAAATTAAAACTAAGTTAGGCTTAAAAAAGGCCCTCGGGGCATTGTACCGAGGATGCTGGCGGCATTTCCTCGCTGAATTGCAATGCTGATGCGTTGCGCGAGAAAGCCGCCAGCTTTTCGGTCACCAGTTACATCAACTAGACGTTTCGCGATTTCCGCAAATAACTTATGCGCACTGGGACCCCACGGACCGAGGGTCTCGACGCCAAAGGGCACAAAGTTGTACTCTCTGCCAAGGCCTCCATATTTAATAACTTTCAGATTTTCGGCATTTTCTGCCGCTGCACCCGCTTTAGAAGTAGTCCGTTGGAGGTGGGACGGTGCCAGTGTGTCTACACAGGTAGCGTCCCACACAAGCATCCGTCCCAAACTCCACGGGACCAAAGACACACCATCAGGTCTTTTGCCATCATCTCTGACAATGCCAGTCGGCTCAAGAAGAGCAGGCACATTGATGCTGGCAAGAGACCGGCGGATTATGTCATTAAGTGTTGCATGTCTTGAAAAGCGGCCTGCACTTTTTTGACAACAAAGTCCGTGGTGACCCAGTCGGTCCACGTCCGTGCCACAAGGGCATGTGTGTGGAGTGCATACCGTGACCCCAAGCCGCAGACCAGTCGCCAGACGAAGCGAGGTCGGATCCAGGAAGGTACCGGTATATGGAGAAGGATGGGCATGTAGCCAATGACCGGCCTCTCTGGTTCCGACCGCCAAAAGTCTTGCGCGATCCGGACCTGAACTGCGGCTCAGAATCGATTTGTATGTTAAATCGCAATAAATATCGTCCCAGCTCCTCTGAGATTTTAGGTTGTCTGGAAATTCTTTACCCGGGCAAGCAATTTGAAAAGCATTCTTGGCATCCTCCAAGCCCGCAGTCTCATAGTTTGTGGGCAAAGCCCTTAGGACATTACCTATGAGACGTGACGTGCTATGGGTGGACGACAAAAAGGCTGGGGAAGCAACACTCGAAATTTTGCGGATTCCTAAACCGCCAAACCGAATAGGGAGGGATGCTTGTAACCAAGATGGTTCATTGAGCTGAATATTTAAAATCGTTTCTAAACTAGTTTTGACTAAATCGTCTATTGGTGAAAGCAAATTTGGATGTTTCCAAAAAGGGCTACAGCGAAGCACATAAGTAAATTTAGGGACAAAAAGGCAAAACTTTAGAATTATAAGAGCATAATGAGGACTGATTTCGAGTAAACAATTTGCGTGACTTTGGAATTTAGAAATAGTGTTAGTAATGTAATCAGGAAAAGATTCTTCAAAAATGAAGGTATGTATTTAGGTTTGTGTGTATAGGTATAGTATAATATAATAGTTACTTTTAATTTATGTATTGCATAAGAATGATGTAGGTAATTATTATGAAATCCGTAAGAGGTATTTTTTATTATTATTAAATTATGTTATTATTTATGTATTCATATTTTCTTATTTATATTTGATTTTCTATATTCCATATTATATTATTTTATTTTATTTTGCAATCGATTTATCATCTAAAAACTCCTTAACTGAATAGTACGATTTGGATTCCAGAAATTGTTTCAATTTATTAATAAAAACATTTGTTTTGTTTACTTCTCTAATGTCATTTGGCAATTTATTATAGATTTTTATGGACATGACTAAAGGGCTGGTTGAGTGCATTTTGAGTCGGGATTGAGTTATGTTTATTTTGTTTTTGTTGTGTCGGAAAGTATATCTTGTTTGTGTTTCTTCGCAAGTGGTGTAAAAAGATATATAAGCAGGGAAGTGTGAGTAATTTGTGTTTTTGGAAGTGTGGTTTGCAGCTATCTGTTTGTTCTATGTTAGTTATTATTCGAATTAACTTCTTTTGTAAAATAAATATGGTTTGTGAATCCGTACTGTTACCCCACAGCATGGCCCCATAGCTGAGCCATGCCTGGGCATAAGCATAGTAAGTGACAAGAGCAGTTTGAAGGTCGGTAGTTTTTTTAATTTCGCGTAGGGCATATGAAAATTTTGATAGCTTTACTCTTATTTTCTGTATATGGAATTTCCAATTTATGTGGGTATCTATAGACAAACCTAGGAGAGTAAATTCATTTACTTGTTCCAGTTTTGCATTATTAAAAATGAAATTTAGTTTTAGTGGGGATTTTTGATGGGGATGAAAAGTAATTAATTTTGTTTTGGTGAAGTTAATTTCTATATTATGGTTATCCATCCAGTTTACAGTTGTTGAAAGAAGGGACTTTAATTTGGCGTTTATATTGACATCGTTCTGGCATGAGGTAAGCAGAGAGATATCGTCCGCAAATAGGACACATGGTCCGTTTATAATTTTAGGAAGGTCATTCATGTAGATAAGAAACAAAAGGCACTCCCTTGGGGAATTGACGCGTTAACTGTTTTACTGTCGGATCTAATTTTAATTATTTCATTTGTGTTGTTGTCGAAATATTCAACTTCTACTAGTTGTACCCTATCCTTTAGGTATGATGCAAACCATTCATGAGCTTTTCCTCGTATTCCTATCCCATGTAACTTGTCTAATAGTATTTGGAATTGCACCTTATCATAAGCTTTGGTCATATCGAGCAGCATACCTATGGCGTAGTTTTTATTATTAATAATAGTTAGAGCCTCTTGTACGTATTTGTAGACTGCTAGCGTTGTAGACCTGTTTTTACGGAAACCGTTTTGGCAGTCGTCAAGTATTTTATATTTTTCACAAAAAGAGTATACGCGGTCACACATAGCCTTTTCAAAGATTTTAGACGCAGTTGGTAACAGCGCGATTGGGCGATAGTTATTAGGGTCAGTTTTTGAATTTTTCTTATGTATGGTTTTTATTAGTGCGTTTTTAAGTAGACTGGGAAAGGTTCCCTCTTCAAACGATTGGTTAATTAATTTATAAAATGGTAGGGTTAGTTCGTCTGCACGTTCTTTTTCGTGCTCTTAGCATTTCCTCACGCATTAATTTTCTTTCTTTTCGTGCATTTTCATTTAGAAATTTGGACACATGAATGTTAGTTCCTTGGAAATAGTAACTGTTCTCGACAATGTACCTAGCCATTTTCTTGCTTAGAAGCTCAATAACTAGGGGTCTGTTTTTTGTGGTAAATCTTCCTATGCGATTGGTTTCCTCTATGTATCCGTTTAGATCTATATGCAGAATTTCATAAAACATTTCAATCAATCTGCTGTGCAGTTCGTAGTCAGACTCATTGTAATATTCAGAGAAGTCATAGATTACTAATTTTTTAGAATAGCTTTTAGGAACTTTAATTTCTGGAGTTGGCGATAGATGCTTCATATTTTTTATTTCGTTTTTCAGGGATTCATTTTCTTTGCTTAGTTTTTCTATTTTTTTGTTTATTTCTTCTAGTTCATGAGTTCTTTTATCGTTTTGTTTATATAAGTAGTCGGTTTTTCCTTCAATATCCTCTTTGAGCTTGGTAATTGCTTTATTTATTTCAACTTCAATTGTATTTTGTAGTTCTGATATTATAAATGTATTATTTTCTTTTGACGCTGTATTATGATTTCGCTCAAATTTTCGAGTGAAAAGGTCGCTTGTATACCCGCGTTTATATTAATATCCGTATCTTCTTGGTGGATAGTATCACCAAGAAAGCACGAGTCTTCTGATATTGTGCTATCATTTTTGAAATTTGTAGTCTTCTTTCTGATGGTAATATTATTGTTGGCAGTATTTTCTAGGGGGGAATTTGACTGATTGGTTCTTTTGTAGTCTTGAGGTCGTAAAGGAGTGTCTATATTGCCGGTTTTCGGAGCCTTGCAGCGGCATGCCTGACATTGCCATGTTTTTTTATGCTCTGGCGTCATGCTCTTGAAGATGTCAATATTTGTGCTGGCACATTGTAGATCATATTTGTCTTGACAAAAATAACAGACAAGCATTTCCATGTCTGGTAGGTTTTGTTGACATCCTGCACACACAATCGTAGATGACATTTGGAGATCTTTAAAATAGCGCCCTCTAGTGTGGAATGTGTATACTTGCAGCGAAACTCAATACGTAGTTGAGCATTGATAGCTGTCAATACAACGATAGTGCTTTCGCTATATTTTGGTGCTAGATGGAGCTGTTAGGAATGCAGAATGATTTGCACTTTCTATTGTTTTTCAATATTTATCCACTTAGGTATTCAATATTTGTTACTCACCTTTTCGGGATGCTTTTCTATTTACTTCCTTTTCAATTCAACAGGAATTATTATCACTTGTAACTACTTTTCCCAGTAAAATACGTAGTACAAATTTGAATTTTGGTCGTTAACGTCACAGTTTTTAATTTTAATTTATCTTCACTTTTCTTGTTAGATTTTAATAAACTATAACTACTGTCACTGTTACTTTCTTAATTTTCCAGTTTTATTTACTTTTTGTTATGATAAAAGCACTGTATCTATTTTTAAAGGTAAAAAATACACAGAGCGAATCTTTACTTGCGCACTGCAGCGCCCTCCCTCTAGATAATTGCTTCATATTTTGCAATAGATTGCAAGCGTTGTGTCATCGCGCTTCTCTTTCTTTTATATGCAATCTGACAGTGACCGCGGTTTAGGTGTTGTTAGCGTCTTAATAAGACCGTTTTGGTCCGTATAGCTTTCTATCATCATCCTAATCTTCCTGCCCTTGTTCCATGTTACGTTGGGTCGGCGTTTTCTTCTTCTATCTTCTCAGTTAGCCTATAATGGCCTATAATGCTATTTTACTTTTATTTACCTAAGTTTTATTTTAGTTGTAACTCTATATTCATTGTTAATTTATTACATTATGTATTTATGCACTTTATAGCCTGAAGCACAGGTCCAACCTAGTTCAGGCAAATTACCAACTGTGCTCTATTTTAATTGTTAAGGTATTTATTGTAAATGCGTCCCTCTTATAAATAAACGATTTATTATTATTATTATTATTATTAATGTCCCCACTGCTGGGACACAGGCCTCCTCTCATCGACAGGGAGTGGGCTGTAATCTATCACGCTGGCCCAGTGCGGGTCGGTAGAATGTCACACGTCTTCGAATTTTTGGTTCTAGGACATGCCGGTTTCCTCACGATGTTTTCCTTCACCGTTTTGAAAGCAGGGATGATGAAATTGTTTACAAAAAGAAATGGGTCTGCTTGGGTTCGGACCCACAATATACAACTCGTAAATCGGGTACGTTACCACTGGGCCACCACTGCTCTCTCTCTGCTCTCAGTTCCTAATACTTATTAAATATTATATTCTATGACACCATGTCACATTTAATCCTTAAACCGGGTAGGGTTTAAGGATTAAATGTGACATGGAATTTCCTGTAGGATCATTATTACTACCCTGGGGCCTAGAAGGACCCCAACATAATTAGTTTCATATATTTGAAACAACACAATATTTTAATAACTTATATTTTTTATTGAGATGGGTAGTTAATCAGCCATATTAAAACACAAAAAAACTCAAAGCAAACTTTCATTGTCACGCACTCCCAGCATATACACATATTTTGTGTATGTTCCCTGACCATGGGTTTTCGGCACATAGGTACATACCTAATTTTGGTTTTGTAGTCCTTGTTCCTTGGATAGAGCATACATATTTTTGGTAGAACATTGTAATGTTGTACCAATCAATGATTATTTTTCAAGATACTTCCCAAGGCAGCCTGGAGATGGGTGGGCAAAGTTGGCCTAAAAAAATAACAAAAATCACTTTACTCAATAAAGCATTGAATAACAATAATATCCTGCCATTACTTCCTAGGGGTCTTGGAGAGTCACTGTAGATACGTCTGTGGTTTACTTATGCTTGCACACGACTGACGGTTATTAGGCCGGTGTACATTTTTGAGATAAACTAAATAATAATGAAAATAAAAAAAATAATTTGTGATCTCCTGTGCGAGTCCCAGTAAATACTTTTCTTTCTTTCTTTTAGAAATGTTCGTTTTATTGTTTTTAAGTTATTTACGAAAATACTTTTTACAAACTGCCAACTCCAGCCAACAACTACCCCGTTGTGTAACACACTGACAGTAGCAATGGGTGTCATTTTGACAGTTCAAAAACATTCATTGCGTTTTATATACGTTGTTGAGCAGACAAATGTTTCGAACATATGAAGCAATGGATTAGCAATGTCCTCCAGAATCATTCCGATTGTAATACGCACAGTGTGATACGCACTTGGGTGCGGGTTAGAGTTAATAAAGTCCTCTGCCCATGCCTCAAAATAAAATAAATTTTGCTGTTCTTTATCTACTTATTTTTCTCTATTAAGTGTTTTATGTGTACCAGCCGGGCGAACTAACATGACCCTGGCTCGGAACTCGATACTCCTCCCGCTACGCTGCGTTGGGTTGCGGGGGAGTACCGGAAGGGCGAGTTCCGAGCCAGTGTCATTTTAATTCGCCCGGCTTGTACATCAATATCATCATAATTTATTTGTACAAATATAAATTTAATCAAATTCGTAGTACGCCGTCACAAGTGAAGACTTAAAACTATGCATAGCTACAGTTACACTGTTAAAGTTTTAACATTAGTATGTCGGTAACAACATGTCAGTGACGCGAGCTCATAAGTTTTGCTCCTAACAAAAATCGCTCAATGTGCCTAAAGATGTTTTCACCTCTAAAACAATGGGCATATTATGTTAATAAAATGTAATTAATGAAGTATAAACTAAGGTACAATGTAGAAAAAATCTACACAGGCTGCTGTGCGTCACCGGTCTGACGCAACACGTCCCAATAGCATGTCACGGATAGCATGTCGGTGACGCGAACCCATAAGTTTTTCCCCGACCAAAAATCGCTCTACGCGCCTAAAGAAGTTCTCATTTAAAAAAAATTGGTTGTTTGTAAAGTCGGTTTACGGACGATAATTTTACGTGATAACGAGAGAGAGATGCGTCACAAGCCGAACGCTTAGGCCGATCGTGCTTCGCTATCGCTAGTTCCGCGCTCTCGCTTGCACGTTCGGCTCATGCGAAACGTGACACTTTTTCGTGCGTGCAGCCAGCGTTCATCGATTTATAAGACGTTATCACGTCAAAAATACAGCAAGTATTTTAATTTCACCACTTCTAAAAGTGATCGTGTTATCAAATTTATTCCATGTTATCTAAAATACCAGTTTACTTCTCAAAGACTCAAAGACATAGATTGCAAATTTGAGAGGCGACGCTCCTTTGGTTAGAGAAAATATTATGTTACCTTTGACATACAAGGAAATTGGATTTTCTAATGATATTGTATTTAAGCCTTTCATCACCAAAGCAAATAAAATCTGTAATATGTTAATATTATCAACATATCGCTTCGGTGTAGAATAAATCTGCCTGGGATTCCCGACGCCCAGGGCGTTCCTTGCGGCGGCTAGGGGCGTGAAGGCGCAAAGTTTGCCTCTCCCTCACCCAATTCACCTCCTCCTTTGCGAGCATTACTGCTTCGCAGAAGGAGGTGACGGCTTCCCATGCCATCTCGCTCCGTATCATGGCCTGGACCAGGGTCGGACGCGAGAGATCTCTGCCGCCAATCGGCTTCACGAGGACACGGCGGTGCTCTGCCCAAGCCGGGCAGATCTATACCGTATGCTCCATCGTGTCCTCCGAGCGATCCACACAGTGGTGCCACCCGGGCGTTACCTCCCGCCTTATTCGACACAGGAACCTCCTGAAGCAGCCGTGTCCAGTGAAGACCTGCGTCAGGCGGTAAGTGAGGAAGTCGTGGCGCCTCTCTAGCCACCACTCAAAGAGGGGACTTATCGCTGGAATTGTGGCGTGCCCAGCACTGGGTTGTGACAATCGCACTCTACATATCGCCTTGAGATCCCACTGGAGCTCTGTCTGCTGTGCCGTGATTTCTCGTGGCAGCGGAGTTACACCCTGGCATTTAGCCTCCTCGCGCCACTCCCATATGTGCACGAGGACTTTTGCCAGGACTTTTTCCAGATCCCATGGCGTGTTTGATGTCCCTGAAATCATTTACTATAAATGATGTGCCATGTTTTCTTGCACTTTTAATAGCGGATACGAACTGGGAAGGCACATAAATGGGCCACCGCACTCGCCGTCCGATAAGGACCAGACCCGGGTCGACGGCGCGTTGTATTCCACGCGCGCCCTTAAATACATGTCAGCACAAGTGTAGGGGTCAGCACACTTGTGTTACCGATGCCTGTCGGAGTCTCGGGAAAGTCCGAAAGGAATACCGTGGCCCCTGGTAACACAGGCAACGGAAGGAGCATGGGTGTGTTTTAGACAGTAAGAGTCTGACACACCCTCCCACTCGGCCCAGAGCGGGAGAATTTATTTGATAATTTCCCACCCAAAAAAATTAAGGTGTAGAATAAATCGTTCATCACCTAAATTTTCAAAAGGAATGAAAAAGAAAACCTGAAAATATAAAAATAATTTCATATTGGCCTTATAATTTCAATTTCCATTAATGCAAATTTCATAAAAGTTGTATTTCGTTAGGCTGAGGGCACAAGCACGAACGCGCTTAGTTAACGTAACGTATTACAATAGCGAACGATTTTAAAATTGAAATTACTCGTTTCGAATAAAGTATTAATTTACTTTCTTTCTTCTTTACAGACTTTTTTCATATCTTTGGCTGATACTTATTATGCTTGTCGCAATTTTTTTTACCAAAATGCTATAAGATTTCGGCATTTGCGATGAAAAAATCGTTAGAATTTAAGTTAAGTGTTCTAACAATTTATTTATATCGTCGCGTGTTTTACAGGGGCCTCTGAACGCTAAAATTTACAGTGATTTCTATCAACAGCAGGTATCAGTAACCGCTGGACTGATTTAATCTTTCTAGACATTTTGATTCGGTAAGATTTGAAGTGAAATATTTTAGCTTGAGAAAATGTTTTCCTCTTTAAGTTGTTTGAGTTTTGTTATAAAGTTCTATTTGCATTTTTAAAGCAATTGTTGCACGGCCGTGCTTGCTTGCTAAGTTAGTATTGATAAAAATATGTTTTAATGTTACTACAGAGCACGGAATTGCCATCGCGCTGGCAGCGCCTAGAGATCGCGGTAAAAATAAAATTCGTGACGCCGTAGCGCACAAGATCTCCCTCTACTATTAGCTCAGATCGCCTTCCAAGGCATGTTCTCACCGACTCCGATAACCACATTACCCTCCTCCAGGAAAGCAGTAGGGCCACGAGTACAGTGCACAAACACAAACCGATATTCCGACCTCGCCGCCGAGGTTCTCTCGCGAAGACCTTGACTTAACCATCCCCCGACCCTTGCTCGACGAAGTGCCAGCTCGCGCCATAGGTGAGCCCATTGATTTAAATTCCTCTGATAATAATAATTATCCAGTTCTGATCCAGCCTGTCCCACCTTGCTGTCCTCCCTCCAGCGACGCCCTAAGCCGAGGTTCGTACAGGGGGTGCCCTTAGCGTGCAGTCGCTTAGTAATATAAGAAATTCCCTGGCTGGAGGCTTTGAGTCCGCTTAAGGCAGCCATAGGATAGTCCGGCTAAGTAGTCACGACCTCTCAAGGTCAACTACGAGATGCCATACATAAAAATTAAAAAAAAGAGCACAAGATCTGTCACGGACCACTATCAAAGCTGTTAGTTTCTGCGACTAAATGGTGAGACGCTTGGTTTGTATGGAAAGTTTTGACAATGCTGCCTCTAACAGCGGCCGCCGAGGCATCTCCGTGCTTAGTTACCGTATATGTATGTATAGTGTATGACAACGATGAGGATGAAATAAAAAATAAAGATTTACACTGTCAATTGGTAATTCATTTATTTCAGTTGTAGCATTCAGGTCTTGCAAATGGAATGTGTGGGGAAACATGTTTTCCAACTACTATTGTTAAGTATTTGGGATAAATTCATCCCAACTAGGGAACCACTTATTATTGTGCGTGGTCCGATACGCACTTGGCCGGTTTTTTTCAAACATTTCAACTGACATTTCTCATAAAAATTGCACGATTTTTTACCAACAGGTCCCCGGTCAACGTCATTCGAGTGCCAAAGGATTCTTGTAGCTGTGTATATACTCTTGTAGCATACTTATTGTTCGCGATGGAACAAAAGATTAAGGTTTTAGTACTTGGTTCGGGTTATATTAATCGAAGCTTGAATTTCAGATACATGTTATAATTACTTTCCACAAGATCTTATGAAAAACTTAGGTTAACGTAGACGGCTTGTTCGTAGGAGGGAAGAAAGAGAAGTGTCACCGTAGTGCTGCGCCGGCCCTAGTGCGGTCCGCTTGCTAGTGATGAGCTTCATTGGTTACGGTTGGATCTTATTAGTCGATTAGATGAGCGGGCGCGAACACTTATTTTTAACTACTTTAATCCCTGACTTGATAGCATCACATCGCCTCATACAAGCACATTATGTATTTCATTATTTAAGTGTACTAACTCATTCTACATCACAATCTAGGGAGCGAAATGATTCTAGATGGCATTTCTTCGCCAATGAAACTTGCCATAGTATTTTACGAGTAGGTACCATCAAAGTGGTATCTTTAGTGTACAATCTTTGGTAACATTATTGTGGCGAAAGAGCCTTGTTTTACTAGGAGATATTTTATGAAAAAATACGATTTTTCGTGAAGTTATAAACCTTTTTCCATAGATAGGTATTTACTTCAAAAAATGCAGGTGTCCACAAGAAAATTGGATAATTGGGTCAATCATTAATTCTTGCACTTTTGGATTGAAAACGATCGACTTCCATAAAAAAAATAAAAACTTTAAAATAAAAAAATAACTTGTGTTTCGGAAGTCGGTGGTAAAAATTAAAATACAAAAGCGAAGACACCGACACTTCAAAAATTAAATTTATTTTTTTATTTTAAAGTTTTTATTTTTCACTTTTTGGTTGTGTACCACACAAATTCATATACTTGCTATACATATAAATATCAGTGACAGGAAGTTATTATACACTTTAATGAATAAGTCGTTGGTGTGCCAATAAATAAATACACTAACTGGGAAAAATACGTATTATTGAAGCTAACTCAAAAACTACTCAAGAATACTTACTGAAAATTATATGTTAGTGGGACCACCGCACCGATTTATTCAATGAGATTTATACATGTGACGAAAACATCAACATAATATACTGGGTGAATTTTTGAGATGGGCCAGTATGGACAGATACCTTAACCGTTTTAGCTACAGGACAACGGTCTTAGAAGACTGTCCTTAACTTTTTGAGTACGGGGGTCACATTCATGGGTCAAAAAAAAAGATATTCAAACCGTAAGTACCTTGTGACATATCAAATAAAAGGGTTTGTTGTAAGAGTTCCAGATATTTTTTTTATATAATTTTAAAATAAATATTTTTATAGTTATCTAAGAAAATGGATGAAAATTGACCATTCCAACCCTTATCTCCGAAACTATTGAGCCAAAATTATGAAAAAAATACATACGTTCTTACATACAGGAAAACCTATATAAGCCTATATAAGTCTATGGTCTTAAAATCGCATGGTAAATCTCTCAATAATGTCCGTAAAAAACTTACATTTGCAGTTGGAATGAATGAAAGAGCATGTTTTTCAACTAAAATGTTAAGTTTGTTCTTGAGATGAATAATAATTCATTACAACTAAGGAACTCTGCATTGCGCGACTACTGACTAAAACCCACCCGTGTTCCTTCCGTTGCCTGTGTTGCCTGGGGCCTCGGTATCCCTTTCGGACTTTCCCACGCCCCGGCAGTTCCGGCACGCTCTTGGCCACTGTGCCACGCTGTTTTTTATAATGTATACAAGACTGGCCGCTACTATAGTCTCAGTAAAGAGACGCATTGAGGGGTCACGTTTACATAATCAGCCTATAATGTCCCCACTGCTGGGAGTCACGTTTGAGTAAAAAAAAAGTCAGGTATCGCAAAAAACTTTTCCTACATACATAAACTGACGCCTTCTTTCCATGGAGGTAGGCAGAAACTATAGAACGCCACCTGCTACGCTCGTTACATACTCCTTTTGCATTGTTTACGTTCATCCATCTGGTCATACACACGCTGGTTGCGAGTATTACGCAGCTGACCTTTTTGAAGAACATCACCAATGAGGTCACTATAAGTCTTACAGGGGCGTCCTTTCGGCGCGGGCGTTTCCAGTCACATCTGCCTTGTAAATACCTTTTGTTTAGTCGCCTTTCATTCATCCTCTTAAAATGACAATAAACTCAATATGATGACTCTTTTCCTATACAGGTTGAAATTGAAAACTTGCGACAAACTGAAATGGGACATTGTATACATCATTATTAACAACTTTTACTAAGGGACCAAAGCTGTAATCCCAAAAAAAAAAACCTGCTTTTCCTACATTTTGATGAGGTATTGCGAACATAAATGTAGGGGACAGCAGTTTTTTTTTTTTTGGGATTGTAGCTTTGGTCCCTTAGTAAAAGTTGTTCATAATGATGAGTACAATCTCCCATTTCGATTTGTCGCATGTTTTCAATGTCACCCTGTATAAGTCAAAACGCTCTAAATTATCTGAGGTACCTTATTTTTTTCTCAGAATACCAGAAATTTCAAGCAACAAACCATCTAAATTCTGTTCAAAGCAATTAAAATTACAACGCGTATTCGTTCTAAATTCGAAGTTTAATTTTTTCTGTTCATTTTCGGTTTTTTCCTACGGTGTATGGGAAAAGTTTTTTGCTTATCCTGACTTTTCTAGGACTCAAATAAAGTTCTCAGTTGGTCAAATAAAGTTTTTCCATCATTTTACGAAAGAGGATCGATGGGCATCAAAAAAGTTTTAGTCAAAAATGGACTCTGTATGAAAAAATATAGGTTCCTATGTACGAATTAAGAAACTCCTTTTTTTAAGAAGTCAGTTAAAAAGAAATTGTCTATTAATCAGTGACTGAAATAAATAAATTCTTACTACATTAATTGAGTTGGCGCTACAGTTTAAGTATACTTTTGCAGCTATCATCGTTTTTACTTAGTTATTGTAATTTTTTTATTGTTCCGAAATAAACTTTATATATATATATTTTTTTTTTTATAATTTCTGGCATCAAAATACTTGCCACTACCACAATATTTTGTTCGAACAAGACTGTTTTAACTATAATTGTTAGCAATTTCATCCATTTCGTCATAAACGACTCAACGTGTGTGACATTCATTTAAATTGCTAGACATATAACCTCATTTTATCGGGGTTATCAGGAAAACTCATTCCACTAGAGATCACTTTATTATGTGTGACATCATACTGAGCATTAATTTGCTCTTAATTACCACAATTTAGCAGTTATTCGGTCAGATATACATGGATTTTGGACATTTCGGTGTAACCGATGATGATAACAATATAAATATTATATTATTAATAAGTATTATAATCCTAACTAATTATAAAGAAGAAATATTTTTTTGTTTATTTGTTTGTTTGTACCGAATAAGTTTCGAAACTACTCGACTGATTTTAAGCATTTTTTCACCAATAGAAAGCTAAATTATCAGAAAGTAACATAGGCCATATTTTATTTTATTTTTTAAATGTAGAAAATTACTTCCCCGCGAAAATTACAATAATGTAACCCAAGGTATCAAAAAATTGCCTATAAAAGTCATTATTAAATTTGGCGTGCGCTGCGAAAACGATTAATGATACAAAACACTAATGTACTAGGATGTTGGTAGTACTCATCGTTATCCACAAAAAAACCACGGAATGTGGTTATGAAAAAAAGGAAGGAACACGTGTGGGTTTTAGTCAGTAGTCGCACAATGCAGAGTTCCTTAGTTGTAAAGAATTATTATTCATCTCAAGAACAAACTTAACATTTTAGTTGAAAAACATGCTCTTTCATTCATTCCAACTGCAAATGTAAGTTTTTACGGACATTATTGGGAGATTTACCATGCGATTTTAAGACCATATACTTATTATAGGTTTTCCTGTATGTAAGAATGTATGTATTTTTTTCATAAAAAAATGTCTAACTATTAAAGTTAAGTCACAATAACCGTTTTTTGTTCAAATTTGTCAATCAAAACACGGGTAAAATCGAAAGATGATACGCGATGATTTATGGAACTGCCAGTCAGATTTGAATGATTCTTTTTTGCATTTTATAGCTCAATTATTGAGAAAGGTTAATGGCTATTTAACATCACGCTATGACCCTTTTTTTGGGTGGGAAATCACCAAATAACTTCTCCCGCTCTGGGCTGAGCGGAAGGGTGTGTCAGACTCTTACTGACCGCAACCCTGGCAGGCATCAGCCCTAGTGGACCCCTACACTTGTGCTGACGACATCTCTTTGAGGCGCGCGTGGAATACAATGTGCCGTCGACCCGGGCCTGGTCCTTACCGGACGGTGAGCTACCCATTGCTCACCGTCCGCAAGCCCGTGCCTGCGGTGGCCGGAAATCTGCCCGGGATTCCCGACGCCCAAGGCATCTCTTGCGGCGGCTAGGGCCGACAGGGCGCGAAATTTACCTTTCCCTCAACCGTCCCGGCTCCTCCTTCGCGAGCAACACTGCTTCACAGAAGGAGGTGACGGCTAGCCATGCCCTCTCGCTCCGTGCCATGGCCTGAACCAGGGCCGGACGGGAGAAATCTCTGCCGCCCATCGCCTCCACGACGAAACGGCGGTGCTCTGCCCAAGCCGGGCAGACCTCCACCGTATGCTCCACCGTGTCCTCCGGGCGATCCACACAGTGTTGACACCCGGGCGTTTCTTCCCGCCTTATCCGACACAGGAACCTCCCTAAGCTGCCATGTTCGGTTAGGACCTGCGTCAGGAGAAAGGTGAGGATGCCGTGGCGCCTTCCTAGCCATTCCTTAAAGAGGAGACTTATTGCCGCAATTGTGGCGTGCCCAGCACTATGTTGCGAAAATCGTACTCTCCATGTCGCCATAAGATCCCGCCGAAGCTCCGTCCGCTGTGCCGCTGTGCAGCGGAGTTACGCACTCCGGAGTTTGGCCTCCTCGCGCCACTCCCATACGTGCGCGAGGTCTTTTGCCTCCAGATCCCATGGCGGCAATCCGGCAAGGAGGCTTGTTGCCGTACAGGAGACCGTGCGGTATCCCCGAACCAGCCAGATGGCCATGACCCTTTGGGCCGCGCTTATCCGGCGGGCTGGACGCAATTAGGGAACGCGCCCACACAGGAGCCCCGTAGAGGGCCATGAACCACATGACCCCCGTGCACACACAATAACCGTTTTTTGTTCAAATTTGTCAATCAAAACATGGGTAAAATCGAAAGATGATGCGTGATGATTTTTGGAACTGCCAGTCGGATTTGAATGATTCTTTTTGCATTGTATAGCCCAATTCTTGAGAAAGGTTGATGGCTATTAAACACTACGCTACGACCCTTGGAAGCCGAGCAAAAAGAATAACAGAAAAAAGAACGCGAACGGGATGCGACACGGTGCCGCGGTGGCTCGAAATTAAACGCGGGCGAAGTCGCTGAAGAGCTGAAGCTAGTATTTTATAAATGGAATTTGTTTATTTGTTACGCTTTCACGCTAAAACGGCTTAACGGATTGTGATGCAATTTGGCACATGGGTAGATCATGACCGAGGTTAGGATATAGGACACTTTTTCTTCCGATAAACGCAGACGACGTTGCGGGCAGAAGCTAGTAATAATATAATAATATTATTAATATAAATTATTATGATATAGATATTGTTGTTGAGTTACCAATAATATCATAATCAGCCTATAATGTTCCCACTGCTGGGACACAGACCTCCTCTCTATGAGAGGGGGTGGGCCGTAATCCACCACGCGGGCCCAGTGCGGGTTGGTAGATGTCACATGTCTTCGAATTTTTGGTTCTAGGACATGCCGGTTTCCTCACGATGTTTTCCTTTACCTTTTCGAGAGCTATGGTGATGAAATAATATACACAAAGTAAAGCGCCTGTCTGGTTTCGGACTTGCGACCTACAGCACGTACGTCGCGGCCGTTACCACTGGGCCACCACTGCTCCACCAATAATAACACTGTCCCACTGAAGAGCAAAACCCTTGTCGTACAGAGAAGGTACAAGCATTGATCACCACGCTTGCTCAAGACGGGTTGGCGATTTCAGACTTACGTACATATATAATAACTAAACTGGCCTGCAAAACTATGTATCATACTTTTAAAATTGCAATAACTTTTTAAGTACACAAGATATACTTTCGAAACAAAAATTATTCGAAAAATAGTTTAATTTTGTACATAAAAACTTCATAGTCGGTAACCTTATTTTAAGAAATGGCTGAAAAAAATTTTATAATCAAAAATAATCCTTTTCGAATTACAATTTTACCATTCATTTTTTGTTTCCATTTTTGTTTTCAATTTTTTTCTTGATCGATGAGTCTTGTTCCAAAAGCTAAGTTAGATAACAGCACATAAACTTATTTATCATGCCTCTTTCACCTGAAGAAAGTGCTAGGATCATGATTTTTCTGGAACTAGGCATCAGTATGCGTGGTACTGCAAGAATGGTGGGTGTGACGTTACTAAAATCTATAACTTCTACAGTTTAGAAAAAAATAAAATTTGAAAGTGTAGTACTTAGTTATGCAGACCAGTGTATAAGTCCAACTTTCCTCACGATGTTTCCTTCACCAGTGTCAGTAATGTCCAAGATGACCTCAGAAAGTCCATATGAATTGAAAAGTCACATTGGTACTACTTGCCCGGATTTGAACCCACAACCTCGTGCACAATAAAAATATTAATGTTGTTGACAATTAAAACCGTTGCGTTATTCATTTAGAAATACCACGGCTGGTGATAAAATTATCATCATCATCATCATCAGTATATTTTATTTCACATAAACCTACATGGGCAATTATGAATCACCAGAAGCTAGGTGCACGGTCCCAATTGATCGTTTCCTATGGAGAAGAGCCGGCAAGAAACCACGGTTACTCTTTTAAAAATTACAATGTTTTCAAATTACAGTGTTAATAGGTATGGGAGGATAGTGTAGGCCTGTCAAGAAGTACCAGGTACTTAAAAAAAATGAAATGGTCTACAAATCTAGTCTATTAAGCCTACAATGTTCTCACATTCACAAAATATAATAGAATCTATGTAAAATATTAATAAAATAATATAAATCTATTTAAATCAAATGACATGTATGCTTGGAGTTTCTCTACGTGATCGAATCAGAAATGAAAGGATCCGCAGGCGAACCAAGGTTACCGACATAGCCCGAAGAATTGCCAAACTTAAGTGGCAGTGGGCAGGGCACATTGCTCGCAGAACAGATGGCTGATGGGGCCGAAAGGTTCTGGAGTAGCGACCGCGTACCGCAAGACGTAGCGTTGCAAGGCCTCCTACAAGGTGGACCGATGACCTTGTGAAGGCCGCAGGAATCCGCTGGATGCGGGAAGTACAAAACCGGTCAAAGTACACCGCAAAGCACAGAACAGGTTGAAGTGGCGATGCTTGGGGGACGCCTATGTCCAGCAGTGGACTTCTTTTGGCTGAAATGATGATGATGATGATGATGATGACATGTTTGTCATTACAACTATAAGAAAGAAAGAAAGAAAAAATATTTATTTGGGACACGCACAGGATAAGAAAAGGATATAAAACTAACAAAAGCATGTAAACATTAAAAAAAAAATAACATAATAGAGAAAACAAAAACAAAATAGAAGACCTGTGCGAGGCCAAAAAGGCTCCTATCTCAGCATGATGCTGCGATATTTAATACAAAAAAAAACAAATACCGCAGCGCTGGTATTCTAATTTAACACGTCTTAATTCGTATCCTGTCCACCAAATTGATATTCTTCTTACCGAGTTGATGGAAATCTAAATGACCGGTCCAGCACCTCAATTACGTAACAAACTTTCTTTCAGAATCGAAAGGATTTTGAAGGAAATTCCTAATCCATTGCTTCATATGTTTGATGAAAAATTCGTCTGCTCGTCAAGGTAAACAACGTCATGTCGCAGTCACGAGGCATACTTTCCTGCAAATTTTTAACATCGCACTTTATAGTTTTTATTATTTTTTATCTGCTGTATGTTATGTGCCTTTTAGTTTGTGCAAAATAAATGTATTTTCTGTGTTTGTTTCTTTCTTTCAATGAATATTGTTGTCATTGTACTGTTGTGTTGGTACTGTTTATTTTTATCATATTTTTTATTATTAATTATTTAAATCTAAATTAAAATTAACATAATTACTTAAGCACTTTTTGCATGGAACATCACTCCATTCTGTATCTGGGGAAGGGCGTTGTTAGCTGCGCTACACTTTATACTTTAGCAGCTATCATCAAAACGATGATGTTTAAAATATGTTGTACTTAGTCTTGTGTTGTTGTTCCGAAATAAAGTTTTTATTATTTTTTATTATTGTCAGTATTAAATGCATTGCTATTATTAGACATTGTGTTAAGCAATTACCCTGCACGATTCAGCTTCGAGTTTGGCGCCATCAGTTGCTTCTATACTTCCTCTAGATTCACCTTCTTTTTCTTTGACACTCTGTGTCTGTGCTAAATTCCAGGTGGATTTCCGGCGCTCGCTGTCCGATAAGGACCAGGCCCCGGGTATTGTGTACCACGCACGCCTCGAAGAGATGTCAGCACAAGTGTAGGGGTCCACAAGGGCCGATGCCTGCCGGGGTCGCGGGAAAGTCCGAAAGGGTTACCGAGGCCCCCGCAACACAGGCAACGGAAGGAATACGGGTGGGTTTTAGTCAGTAAGAGTCTGACACACCCTGCTGCTCCGCCCAGAGCGGGAAAACTTATTAAATAATTTCCCACCCAAAAAAAAAAGACTGTGCTAAATAAACCAATGTATTTTCTTTCTTTCTTTCTTTTGTTGAATTGCCTCGTTGGTCTAATGGTTGTAAGTGCTGTTGCTGAGCATGAGGTCCTGGGTTCGATTCCCAGGTCGGGCAAAGTGTTATTGTGTTTTTCCATTAAGAATTTCTCAGTAGCAGCCCGAAATCTGGATTTGTGCCCGGTTGATGGCAATAGGCTTGCCTCCTATTTTGGTAGGATGCGAAGGTTTAAAAAGTCACATATTCTCCGAAGATCTGAAGTAACTAGTGTAGTATATATGTGTTTCGGCCAGACCAGGAAGCATATCACAAAATAGAGGAGGCTAAACTCAGCAGTAGGTGGATTAAGCCTGCCAGTGATGACGATGTGTGTTGTGAATGAACTTAAAACTTTCTTGGCCTTAATTCTTGACCTTAATTTGGCTTAGATACAGACATAATGTTCTTCTTAGTTGGGAAAAATGTCAATTATAGTTCAAAAAAGATCTTTTGGCGTGTGTCGTCTGTTGGTACTGGTCACCTCTTAGCTGCCTCGGCTTATTTGTAATTATTATATTTTGAATTTTGTGTTTGTTTTTACATCGTCCTCATATTTATAAATTCAACATTATTATACTAATATTTATGTAACAATACAACTGAAAAGAATGTTTATGGAGTTTCTTGCCCGTTCTTCTCCATAGGTACCTATTACGCTTTGGAATGGGCAACTAGCTTCATATTTCTAACTGACCGACTCCTTGACAATTCAAAAGTGTCTGTAAATGGTTTAATTGAAATAAATGCTTTGAGTTTGTGTGCGTGACCAAGATTGGAAATCAACGCCGCCATCTTGTTTTAAAAAAAAATACTATATCTGAGAAAATTTCTCAAATGTTTACCAACAATACACTCGTGTCAATGTTAAAGGTCCCTGTTGCGCTATATAATATGAATGCACCAAGAAGATCAAACATCTCTCCTATTTTAACTGAGAAGGGACAACTTAACATGGAATCGCAAAGCAAATTTGCATTTGTTGAGCTTCACACAAATAATTATTTCAAGTAAAAGTCCTTCATACCTGTGTAATAAATTATATTGATGTAGGACGCTCATAGCTTGTATACCAGATCAAACGTGAATCGAACGCTAATGATACAGAGACACAGAACGAAAAGTTATAAGGGCAGCTTCGAAGATCTGGAATAATATACCACCTCCCTTTCGAAACATTCAAAACACAAACAATAAAAAAAATGTAAAATATTAAACTTTGCATAGGTATAAAAAAAATAGCACAATGTTATTAAAAAATATGCCCATCGTCGTTCACTGGGTGGTTCAATCTGTATTTTTCTCTCTTTTTTTTTCGTTTTTACGGTTCCGTATTAAACAAGGAACCCTTATAGTTTCACCATGTCCGTTTGTCTGTCTGTCTGTCTGTCTGTCCCCGCTGTAGCTCAGAGACTCTCAGTACTAGAAAGCTGTAATTTCGCATAAGTTTACATATTTAATCATGCCGACAAAGTGCTAAAATAAAATCTTATTTTTTTTTTAGGGTATGTTTCTTGCACGTAATGTGGGGATGATATTTTTTTCTCGTCTACCCCATGGTGTGGGATATCGTTTGATAGGCCTTTCAAAAATATTGCGGGTCTCTGTACACCACTTGTCGATTCAAGGATCCGCTTGCGTAATATTAAGCATTAAAGTAAACATTTTTGTTAGAGTCAAGTGTACCCCGCCCCCTGCCATCTAAATGGTTGTTTATGGAGATGTGAAAAAAATCATAGCAGTAGTACATAATTATATTGAAATTAAAAGGAAAACTATCACAGCTAAGTACGCTTTACAAGCTAACGAGTAATAGTCGACCAACTTAAATTTGCAGTTAGAGAATTGACTGTGACGTATATCGATGTATGGGAGAACATGTTTTTCAACTAAAAAGTTAAGTTTGTTTTTGGGATAAATTCGTGCCAACTTCCCAACTACGGAACCTTTCATTGTGCGTGGTCTGACACGCACTTCTCTTCTCCAACTCTTTTTTTTTCTCTAATTAAATCATATTAAGACGCTGACAACACCTAAACCGCGGTCACTGTCAAATTCCATAGAAAAGAAAAAGAAGCGCGACGACACAACGCTTGCAATTTATTGCAAAATATGAAGTAATTATCTATTTACTCAAAATTGAGTTGAGTAATCGAAAATAAAAAACAACCAAGTTCTGTATTCAATTAAGACGTTAATTAAATACGTAACGTATGTTGATATTTGATACAGATATTTTGGATTAGAACTCAAAGTAAGAGGTTAGTTTAACGTTAGTTTGTATCAAGACTTTGTTTTCAAAACGTGTTTTGGTAACAACCAGGTTTTGGGAAATATGTTCAAAATTAACATATATTTTTTCCGCTACCACAAACTATACAGATTTGGCAATTTTTTTTCTTAAACAAAGCCAATTTTGGTCAATTGGGTCTTGCCAGCGCCTTAAGTATGATCATCATATAATTAGCATTTAGTATAGTAATCTGTTGTTGCTAAATGTACTTTTTTTTTTGTAAACAGGAATCAAGGGTTTGAGCTGAAAACCAGCACTTAGCAACTCTAAGCAACGCTTAAACCTTTTAATTCCAGTATTATAGTTTTTGTGTATGTACCACTAATAACAGCTGTAATACTGGGGACAAAAAACGTTATTCTATTCTTATTCTATAATTAAATAATTTTCTAAAAATAAGTAAGTAAGGAAAAACAGACATAACTTTAAAAATAATTATTTATGTACAGATAATAAAAAAATACTTATAACACTTACACAAATATAAACTCACGCACACTATGCGCTCTCACTCTTACTTACAAATAAACTTTAATTAACAATACTGTTACAGAAGTTTATCCCAAAGCCTTGGCTTGTCCTAGGACGCCGATGGCTGGTCCAGCCTTGATGATGCCATTTCTGACGTTGCGGCCAATTTTTTCCTGAAAAAATAAATTGAAGATATTAGTAAAAGTTTGAACTCTCTCTAATGGTCGCTAAGTACATTGAACGGTTTTTAGGTCATTACTATGACTGATGTTCTTCACTTAATCCTAAGTCAGGTGAAGTAAAAGTCTAAGTGTAATTTTATTTTTCTAGAAAAAACAATCCTACTGCTGTTCGTGGTATATTTTTTATTAAATCAGGTCACACTATTGTGCCTGGTCTGAGTATCAACCTACTTATTATGAGGCTTTGGTCTCATAATCAGTATCCACACTTGCAATAACTAGACTACAGGAACAATAACCTCTTACAAGCTTACACCTTATCTGCGCGGTTTCAATATACCAGTTGGTAGTTGATAAAAAGGAAAACAAATATAAAATATCAAAAATACTTACAATTTTCTTGAACACCTTCCACCTAGGCTCAGGCGCCGCCGACACAGCGCACAGTGCGACCAAACAAGCGAACACGAACAATAATATCCGAGAGAAATTCATCTTTCGAATTATTATTATTTTTAACTCAAATTAATATTTTATATGAACTCACGAAGACTTCTTCGAGTTGAATGATGTTCCAGTTTCAAAACTCTTGTCTTATATACTACCAAACTGACCAAGATATCGTTTGTTGTTAACAAACTCATAATTACACAAACATGGACTTTATTGTGTTGACATAAAGAGTATTTAAGTCTTGACCGTGTGTAAATGTCAGTTTGCATTGATAACGGTTCGCGGTGTTGACTCCAGGGAACTCCCGTTTCTGTGATCTTAATAAAATCCCTCCTACGTCACATTTTTTTTTTAAATTGTTTCCTTACTCTACAGACATGATGATGAGTTTCGATATCCAAACATGACAAAACAAAAAAGAAACTGATTTGATGACATTATTTTTGGGATCAATGATTCCAAAAAAAAATGTGCCTGGTCGTGTAGTTAGTTGAGGAGTTAAACTAATTTTATCAGGGGATGTCTTTTAAGGTTTTAGACTATGAGTAGATGAGATAGTTCTGCTGGCATATGGGGCGCTACTTCGAGTGGAGACTTCCCTATCTCTTCGAAGACATTCTTCGCACTGAAAAAAGATTTAAAAAACTGATAAGTATTTCAAGACGGTCTTTCACTCAAAAAAAATACCATCACTTAAAATTTTTAAATGTTATAACACATTGGTTATCGAAACCCATCTCGACTGTCGAGTTTCGTCAGGTAACTTAATTTTACCCTGTAAATGAGTGTCAACGAGAAAGTAGGTCTCGTAGTTGCAACCGTGACTGCTGAGCGTGGGGTCCAGGGTTCGATTTTCGATTCCCAGTTCAGTTCAATTCGTTTCCCATTCCAAACAAAATTTCTTATTTTTATGCTTAATGGGTAGGGCCATTAAGAATAAAATAAGAAATTTTATTTGCTCAATCACGTGTATACAGAATTAAAATAATACATGCATGCAAGATCTTAATAAAAGTGACTCACGACATGTCTGCCATTTCTCATGGCGTGCAAATATCTTAGGTACAATTATTATTATTGAATCAATTTTTTTTTTCAATTTTACACATTTACATTAAATTAATATCAGTCACAATTAAACAAATTTCTTTTATTCAATAATTTACATAATCCAATTATTAATTTATTTTCCTAGTCCAATATTACAAATTACAGTGATCACAATTAAGATTTACATCACTTTAATTTTGATTGACTTGAATGATTTACATCCCTTTGCCTTTTGTTTTTTTTTTTTAAGTCTTACACGTTGCCCGGCCGGCGCGCGGCGTCTACATTTATTTTGCGCGTGTTCAAAATAGGTTATTACAAATGGGACTTACTTAAAATTACTTGTGAAATTTGGGTGTAGGTGATACACCTAGTCTGCTCACCTTGTCAGGGAATACAAGCGTATCTATGTTAGTTTTTTCTAAATTAACCATAATCCTACTAATATTATAAATGCGAAAGTTTGTAAGAATGGATGGATGGATGTTTGTTACTCTTTCACGTAAAAAGTACTGAACGGATTAGGATGAAATTTGGCACACGGATAGTTTATAACCAGGAATAACACATAGAATACTTTTTATCCCGATATACCCACGGGGTCAAAACTTATGCGGGTGAAACCGCGGGGCGCATCTAGTATAACATAATTTAAAACTGCCTCGTTGGTCTAGTGTTCGCAAGCGTTACTGCTGAGCATGATGTCCTGGGTTCGATTATCAGGTCGAACAAAGTGTTATTGGGTTTTTCTATCAGGAATTTTCTCAGTAGCAGCCGGCGTTCGGATGTGTGCCCGGTTGATGGCGATAGGCTCGCCCATATTACATGGGAATTGAACGTAACTGGCGAAATGTGGGTTTATACGTAGGTGCACCTCTAAATAACCCTTCGGGTAAAAATGCGTGAAGTTAAGTAATGTTATCCAAAATAATCTATTTATCATGTCAAGCAATGGACAAAGTGCGGTCCATGGCCCTCTACGGGGCTCCTGTATGGGCGCGATCTCTGGCGCTGCGGCCAGCCCATCGGTTGAGCGCGGCCCAAAGGGTCATGGCCATCCGGATGGTCCGGGGATACCGCACGGTCTCCTGTGAGGCAGCGAACTTCCTTGGCGGATTGCCGCCATGGGATCTGGAGGCAAAAGTCCTCGCGCACGTATGGGAGTGGCGCGAGGAGGCGAAACGCCGGGGCGTAACTCCGCTGCCGCGAGAAATCGCGGCACTGCGGACGGAGCTCCGGCGGAATCTCATGGCGACATGGAGAGTACGGTTGTCGCAACCCAGTGCTGGGCACGCCACGATTGCGGCAATAAGTGCCCTCTTTGAGGAGTGGCTAGAGAGGCGCCACGGCGTCCTCACCTTCCGCCTGACGCAGGTCCTCACCGGAAACGGCAGTTTCGGGAGGTTCCTGTGTCGGATAAGGCGGGAGGAAACGCCCGGGTGTCACCACTGTGTGGATCGCCCGGAGGACACGGTGGAGCATACGGTGGAGGTCTGCCCGGCTTAAGCAGAGCACCGCCGTGTCCTCGTGGAGGCGATCGGTGGCAGAGATCTCTCGCGTCCGGCCCTGGTTCAGGCCATGGTGCGGAGCGAGAGGGCATGGGCAGCCGTCACCTCCTTCTGCGAAGCAGTAATGCTCGCGAAGGAGGAGGCGGGACGGTTGAGGGAAAGGCAAGTTTCGCGCCCTCTCACCCCAAGCCGCCGCAGGAGGCGACCTGGGCATCGGGATTCCCGGGCGGATTTCTGGCCACCGTAGGCGCGGGCTTGCGGACGGTGAGCGATGGGTAGCTCACCGTCCGGTACGGACCAGGTCCGGGTCGACGGTTTTTTATTGTAAACAGGAATCAAGATCTTAGCAACTTTAAGCATAATGCTGACTGTATTATAGTTTTTGTGTATTTACCACTACTACTAGCTGTAATACTGGAGACAATAAACGTTACTCTATTCTATTCTTATTCTATAATTAAATCATTTTTTTTAATAAGTAAGTTTGAAAAGGAGACGTAACTTTAAAATTATTTATTTACAGAGCATTAATTATTTATGTACATATAATAAAAGAAATACTTATAACACATACACAAACATGCAAACAAACTCACGCACGCTACGCGCTCTCACTGTTACTTATAAATAAACTTTAATTAACAATACTGTTACAGAAGTTTAACCCAAAGCCTTGGCTTGTCCTAGGACGCCGATGGCTGGTCCAGCCTTGATGATGCCATTTCTGACGTTGCGGCCAATTTTTTCCTGAAATAATAAATTGAAGATATTAGTAAAAGTTTGAACTCTCTCTAATGGTCGCTAAGTACATTGAACGGTTTTTAGGTCACTACTATGACTGATGTTCTTCACTTAATCCTAAGTCAGGTGAAGTAAAAGTCTAAATGTAATTTTATTTTTCTAGAAAAAAAAATCCTACTGCTGTTCGTGGTATATTTTTTATTAAATCAGGTCACACTATTGTGCCTGGTCTGAGTATCAACCTACTTATTATGAGGCTTTGGTCTCGTAATCAGTATCCACACTTGCAATAACTGGACTACAGGAACAATAACCTCTTACAAGCTTACACCTTATCTGCGCGGTTTCAATATACCAGTTGGTAGTTGATAAAAAGGAAAACAAATATAAAATATCAAAAATACTTACAATTTTCTTGAACACCTTCCACCTGGGCTCAGGCGCCGCCGATACAGCGCACAGTGCAACCAAACAAGCGAACACGAACAATAATATGCGAGAGAAATTCATCTTTCGAATTATTATTTTTAACTCAAATTAATATTTTGTATGAACTCACGAAGACTTCTTCGAGTTGAATGATGTTCCAGTTTCAAAACTCTCGTTTTATATACTACCAAACTGACCAAGATATCGTTTATTGTTAATAAACTCATAATTACACAAACATGGACTTTATTGTGTTGACATAAAGAGTATTTAAGTCTTGACCGTGTGTAAATGTCAGTTTGCATTGATAACGGTTGGCGGTGTTGACTCCAGGGAACTCCCGTTTCTGTGAACTTAATAAAATCCCTCCTACGTCACATTTTTTTTTTAAATTGTTTCCATACTCTACAGACATGATGATGAGTTTCGATATCCAAACATGACAAAACAAAAAAAAAACTGATTTGATGACATTATTTTTGGGATCAATGATTGCGAAAAAAAATGTGCCTAGTCGTGTAGTTAGTTGAGGTATGAATTAATTTTATCATGCGATCAGTCTTTTAAGGTTTGAGACTATGAGTAGATGAGATGGTTCTGCTGGCATATGGGGCGCTACTTCGAGTGGAGACTTCCCTTCCCAAAGACATTCTTCGTACTGAAAAAAGATTTTCAAAACTGATAAGTATTTCAAGACGGTCTTTGTTTGACTAAAAAAAAAATACCATCAATTAAAATTTTTAAATGTTTTATCACATTGGATATCAAAACCCATCTCGACTGTCGAGTTTCGTCAGGTAACTTAATTTTACCCTGTAAATGAGAAAGTAGGTCTCGTAGTTGCAACCGTGACTGCTGAGCGTGTGGTCCTGGGTTCGATTTTTGATTCCCAGGATGGGCAAACTGGTAAATAAAATTTCTTATTTTTATTCTTAATGGGTTGGCCCATTAAGAATACAAATAATTGATTTATTTGCTCAAAAATGTGTATAAATACACATGTTTGAGCAAATAAGTCAAACATTAAAATAATACATGCATGCAAGATCTTAATAAGAGTGGCTCACGACATGTCTGCCATTTCTCATGGCGTGCAAATATCTTAGGTACAATTATTATTAATTATTATTATTGAATCAATATATTTTTTTAATTTTACACATTTACATTAAATTAATATCAGTCACAGTTAAACAAATTTATTTTATTCAATCATTTGCATCCAATTGTTTCTTATTTATTTTCCTTGTCCAATATTACAAATTACAATAATCACAATGAAGATTTATATCACTTTAATTTTGATTGACTTCAATGATTTACATCCCTTTGCCTATTATTTTTTTTTTTAATTCTTTCACGTTGCCCGGAGTCTACATTTATTTTGCGCGTGTTCAAAATATGTAGGTTATTACAAATGGGACTTACTTAAAATTTCCACACACATCTACCTTGTAAATAACTATTGTTAGCCGCCTTTCATTCATCCTCTCAACATGACCAAACCATCTAAGCATACTCTTTCCAACTTTTAGCACTACATCCTCCTTTAAACCGCACCGTTGCCTTATCACATCATTTTTCAGCCTATCATTTAAAGTAACACCACCATGCTTCTCAAGGAGTTCCTATAAAATACCTGATCATCAACAACAAAATATGGAAAGGTAAATTCTATGAAATCTATCATTATTGTAATGGCTTCGTTGAAATAAACGACGGAGGTATCGCATGGTGAGGGTTCTTCCCGTGATACCTAATGAATCTACCACATGAAAGAATCTCAGATCTCTCAATATTGTGCGTACAAAATTACATTTACGGTTGGAATGTATGGGAGAACATATTTTTCAACCACAATGTTAAGATTGTTCTTGGGATAATGTCATCCCGACTACAGAACCCTTCATTATTCGTGGTCATCATTCATCTGGCCTGGCCTTCTTCCCTGAACCTCATGTAGGTTACAGTTACATGACCCATTGGCTAGGCTAGGCAAGGCAGGACTGTATAAAGGCCAAAAGGATTGGGTTACGAAAACCTTGAGAGTGGACGAAATATACTCAAGAATCATAACACGTAGTGTTCTGCAGAATCTGCCTTCTGCGTCTATCAGGAAAAGACATGTATCGTCAAAGTAGTAATGAACTGGGTTTTGGAGAAAAACGATTGCGTGTTTTTATTGAACATGGTTGGATGCCGATATTTTGCAAAAGTAAAACAAAACTGAAAGCAGTTGTAGCCCACAGGCACATTTCTTTGTGTACTTAAACAATTTCATCACCACTGCTCTCAAAACGGTGAAGGAAAACATCGTGAGGAAACCGGCATGTCCTAGAACCAAACATTCAAAGACATGTGACATCTACCAACCCGCACTGGGCCCGCTTGGTGGATTACAGCCCACTCCCTCTCGCAGAGAGGAGGCCTATGGCCCAACAGTGGGAACATTATAGGCTTATTATGCTAAAACAAAACTGTTTACATTTTACGTCAATGAATGGGCTTTTAGTCATTCGGTGTGCTTACCGTCCATAACACAAAACTGACATTTTATTATCATCATAACATAGCACCTGTATTTCCCGAAGGGTTAAGCAGAGGTGCATTAATAGTACACCTAATTAAGTACCTGCAATGGAGAGCGAGCCTATTACCACCAACCGGGCACACATCCAGACTCTGGGCTGCTGCTAAGAAATTCTTAATGGAAAACCCAATAACACTTCGCCCGACCTAGGAATCGAAACCAGGACCTCGGGTTTAACAGTCGGGTTTGCGAACACCATGGCAACGAGGAAGTCATTAAGGGTCGGATAATCGCCGTTGACCTTTACCATACAAATCCGCGTCGCGCTCACGCCGCGCCGCGCGCCGCCGTTCTGTTTCATAGGACATATTCATTTTTAGCATCGAAAATATGAATAATTTAGAAAAATCACAGATAGAATTATAGATAATAAAATAGTCTGTTCATACAAAAAAATAATCATGAAAATATCTTAAGTAGTTGGAAAGTCCTGCCGGGGTCGCGGGAAGGTACGAAAGGGTTACCGAGGCCCCTGGCAACATAGGCAACGGAAGGAATACGGGTGGGGTTGAGTCAGTAAGAGTCTGACACACCCTCCTGCTCCGCTTAGAGCGGGAGAAGTTATTTGATAATTTCCCATAGAAAACCCAAAAATAACTAGTTGGTAGTATTATAATTTTTTATGCTTTGGCTAGACATTACTTCCTGATTTTATTTCATAAAGTATTTCACTACAATACTTACATATTCACATATAATTGACGTGTACGCGTTCTAGTTTAACATACATTTTTTGCATAACTTACTTGCATTATATACCTATAGGCATAATAATAGATTTAAAAGTCACTATAATCATATATCTGCGCCTTAATACTACCGTTCATAGAATAAATGAATGATTCAACATTAACCAATCAATGATCTATTACCATTTATCTTACTAGCTATGTTTTTCCTCAATTCCGTGCAACACAAGGAAGTTCACGCACTGAGTCATTTCAGGTCATTCCCCCATGCTTGGTATTATAAGAAAACGTAATTAAACATCAGATTTACTCACTCATAAAGAATTTACTACTGTTTGTGGAATCGCAGTAAGTTGTAATAATATTAGGTGTATGAATAATGCGGGTCAGTCCTGTCATTGCTGTGTGTCAAACTCAAACTCAAACTCAAAGCATTTATTTCAAATAAACCAATATAATAAACAAATTATATATACAGGCACTTTTGAATTGTCAAGGGTTCGGTCGGTCAGTCAGAAAGATGAAGCCAGTTGCCCATTCCAAAGCGTAGTAGGTTCCTATGGAGAAGAACGGGCAAGAAACTTCACGGACACTCCACGGACACGTGTGTGTGTGTGTGTGTGTGTGTGTGTGTGTGTGTGGTTGTGTGTGTGTGTGGTTGTGTGTGTGTGTGTGTGTAACTAATGTAACATATAATGTTATTGTTCTGTTTAGGCACGTATTTGAACACCAGTGTTGTACATGGAGCTACTGTATATCTGATCCCTGCAACCCAGTTACTGGGTAACACGATACCGTGTGATAAGACCGGTTGTCAGACTTTTGGGTTTTTAACTACGGAGTGGTTTGATATATAATGGAAGGTCACCCATCCATGAATCGTCTTTTGAGGACCACATACATAATAATGCAGGTATTTTTTTTTCATTAAATCATTAAAAAAAAGTAATATTAACCCAAGAAAAGTATTAAAAGTTTCAACTACTGCTTGCTGCTCAAAAAAAAAAATGAAACTCCAACAATTTTCTTTCATGATGTGACGTCATTTACCACGATACTCAATTCAATTCAATTTATTTATTCAGTAACAATTTACATTGCGTTCGAATATAATCCAACATGAGACATTAATAGAATTAGACAACAAATATATATGGAAACATGCAATTAAATAAAAAATTAGAAAATTACTCAGGAATTATATAAATAAAATGTAAAATACCAAATGTAAAATACTGATTTGTTTACATCTGTTCCAAATCATATAAATACAATTATTTTTTATTAGAGCAGAAATCGCACTTCCACACACGCAGATTTCAAGCACTTTGCAAGGAATCGTTTTTTACGTCACTTCAGACATTGCAGAAGACAACGTGATTTGAGTTTGCGTTCCATTCCAACAAAAGAAGACAACATAAAATAATGAATTGTAAAGGAAGTAATTCAATATTTTTTTTTTTTTTTAAATACGTATTTGTTTCTTGACTCTATACAATGTATATTTAAATAATTAATAAGTTTTGAATAACAGGCATATTCCCTATCGTACAAGTATTTACCAACGCCGCCGGGCCCCTGTCGTCGTCATTTGAGCACCTAAAAATCCTTATAGCAGTGTATGCTAATGTAAAATTGACAACATACAAACAAAAAAAATAGTAAAAATCTACATGAAAAAAATCTACATAAAAACACATAATTGTTAATCCGATCCAACCCGTCCCTTGCTGTCCTTCCCCAGCGACGCCCTAAGCTGTGGTCCGTACCTCAAAGGGGGTGTTCTTAGCATGTAGATGTTTTAAATAAGTTTATGCCCTGGCTGGAGCACTTATTTTATTGAGGCACCCACAGGAAAGTTTGGTTCAGCAGGCGGTTTTATGTTTTTTTTCAGGGGTGGAAAATCCTCATCCCAGGGCGTAGGACATCCGTCCTACGCCTTGGGGCGGGCTGAGGGATCTGTCAGACTCTTACTGACTAAAAACCACCCCGGTGTTCCCCTCCCACACTTGCACCGGGGATCATGGGATCTAGTGCGACTTCTGCGATCCCACTTTTGCTGGCCACGTCAGGTCCGCGGGGGGGAATAAGGTGTAAGACTCCTCCCGCGACGTCCAATAGGGGCGTGCGTGGAACACTATGCGCCGCCACCTCGGATCCTGCTGCGTGGGGGGCGATGGATGTCCCCGAGTCCGTCACCCCTGGACCTAAGACGACAACCTCCTAGGTTGACCTGCGAGAAAAATACTTACTTCTGAACAAACCGCACTCCAAGGTACTTTACCGAAACTCGCCGATGAATCATTTTTCACAAATTAAACAAAGAAGTAGTTTTAAATATAAGGAAAACTATTTCTGTTAGCGTCTGTGTCAACAGCTGTAAACTGCTGTAGATAACAAATTCGTTTAATTAGTAGACTTACGAGGTTCTTTCCCTAGATAAAAGCAATGACCTCAATGTTAAAGAAACACAAACCGCCGACAAGTTGTCGCCTCTGGCATAGACTAAAGTCAAGAGCAAACCCATCACAAATAAAAAAAAAAAAAAAAAAAACAAAATATTGTATTGGAACATCTGAATTTCAAGGACATGAAATGTTCTACGACTGTTTACGTAATAAATGAATTATCTATACTAATATTATTAAGAGATACAATTTGAGAGTTTGTATTTAAGCGGTAATCTTCGGAACTACTGATCGGACTAATTGGAATTAGCAGTATTTCCGAGTGTCGTACGATATAATTTAACTTTGACGCAGACGAAGTAGCAGGCAGAAGCTGTAAAGTAATCTTGCAGTTTGTTGTCAATTAATATACTATAGAGGTATCTATGAGGGAAAAGGAGGAAAGTTCCAAATCCTCCTTTAAAACGGGAGCATCCTCCAATCAGACAGGTGTTGTGTCTGGTGGGCTAGTGTCCAACATTTCAAGGTTATGTCAGCCCCAAATCATACATGTTAATCGCGTTAATCTTTTAACGCGATGCAGGACAGATAGATAGATAGATAGATAGATAGAATACTCTTCATTATGAACACCATAAAAAATACAGATATAAATTTAGAAATTTTACATAGGGTGACATAATGGGCGGTCTTATCGCTAAAAGCGATCTTTTAAAGACAACCTTTGGATGGATTAAGGGGAAAGGCCTATTTTGGGGGAGGCCTATGTCCAGCAGTGGACGTCTTTCGGCTGAAATGATGATGATGATGAAGGGGGAAGGAAAATACTGCAGAAAGTCTGTAGTGTGCCATCTACATATGGGATTTCAGTGGTAAGAGGATGTGCGTGACGTTAGGGTGTCATCCGTAGTCGTCAATGCTGCCACAATACCATCTATTAGACCCAATTTCCGATTCTAATCTGAAATTGGAAAGAACCTGATAGCTCATCAACACTCATAATCATCACCCACTCGCCCTTATCTACCTACGATGCCGTCTTTGTTAAGTTGTCTTTATTATGTCGTCTTTATTATGCCGTCTTTATTATGTTGTCTTTATTCATATCTACATCTTTCTCGTCATCTCACCCTTCAACGCTATAAATCATCTTTACGCCTCTCGCAGACAAGCGCAACGCGACTCTTGTAGAATAATTTCTATGAAAACTTCATGGAAATTGTGAAAAAATCGCGTCACCCTACCGCGTCACGCCTATCTGCAGGAGCCTTTAACCTCAAAAGATCATCACAGACACTAATCTACATGGTCCTCCTTATGATCTGACCAAGATTATGTCTGGACTTTGAAAAGAGATTGTGACCTCTCTCAGTTTATTTCGATGATTCTTCTTAAAGTAGATAAATAAGAAACACCAACCTCATCTAGTTCTAAAACAATGTCTTTTTGTCGTAAAAGTTTTTTGTTAAAACCAATTTATACAAATAATAATAATTGATCGCAGTAAATTCCTCCATCGTTTCTTTGGGAGCTACAAATAGCTCATGCCGAAACAGCTGTGAAGCTGTCATCAGACTGAGTTCACTAGGTCATCGACTGACGCAAGGTTTAAATGACCAAGTTCCGGAACATAATTTTCTGATCCGAACGCACATAGAGATAATGCACGATGTTTGTTATTAAATATGACGTTCGCACGATAATGAATACAAGTCCGCTGTTAGGTCATATTAACACCCCTTTTTTAGATAAAAAAAACATTTTCCGTATTTGATGACAGATAGATATGATAGGTATTTTGTACAATAAATAAAGGAAAAAACATGTCTGTAAATCACGTGCATTTTTTGGGTATACGGAAATAGATTTCTCGAAATTGTAGGCCGTAATTATAGGACGACAAAATACATCGTCTGGTAACTGGAGTATTTTGCAAAATGGTTTGGCATCGATATTAATTCTATGTGGGACTTCATTAAGCTCACAGAATCGGGAGTTCCCAGGAGCCAACATACCGCGAACCGTTATCAATGCAAACTGACATTTACACGTAGAAAAACACCTGACACAATAACCTGATCTTTATGTCAACACAATAAAGTCTGTTTGTGTAATTTTGAGTACGTTGACTGCAAACAATATCTTGGTCAGTTTAGTAGTATATAAAATGGGACTTTTGAAACTGGAACATCATTCAACTCGAAGAGGTCTTCGTGAATTCAATAAAATAATAATTAGAATAAAAAAAAAAATTGTTAAAATGAATTTCTCTCGCATATTATTGTTCGGGTTCGCTTGTTTGGTTGCACTGTGCGCTGTGTCGGCGGCGCCTGAGCCCAGGTGGAAGGTGTTCAAGAAAATTGTAAGTTTTTTTATTCCCCGCTCTTCTAACAATTAGTGGTACATTGCAAACCGGTGTAATCTCCTAAAGTTGTTATCTCCTAGAGAAGGTGAAGTACGATTACCAGCCCATTTCCAATCTTGTTACTTTTGAGATCCATTTTGAACCATTCAATACATCCTTTTTTCAGTAGTGGACCTGTCACATCTTATTCATTTTGCTAATACCTTCTATATATTTCTTTTTCAGGAGAAAGTCGGCCGCAACGTCAGAGATGGCCTCATCAAGGCTGGACCTGCCATCGGAGTCCTAGGACAAGCCAAAGCTTTAGGATAAACCTCATTAACACAATTCTTAATTAAGGACTAAATTATAAGTTAGTTTTAATATCTGTACATAAAATGCTGTGAAAATAAATTATTGTTTAATCATATTTTTGTTTTTCCTTACAAATTCTATCAAGTAGTGAAAATCTACACAATATTATGAAATACACATGCGCAAATATACCCAGATCATAATAGTACTTATTTTTTCTGGAATTTAGACAACACGAATATTTATTTATTTTTAATGCAGGAATAGATAGTGCAAGAAAGAAAGAAAAAAATATTATCGTCAGAGAAACACGTGCATCAAGTAATACCGCAAACACCCTACTTAGAGGTCGGTCATTCGCGGGAAGGTACTAATGGGTCACCGAGGCCCCTGGCAACACAGGCAACAGGAAGGAATACGGGTGGGTTTTAGTCAGTAAGAGTCTGACACACCCTCCCGCTCCGCCCAGAGCGGGAGAAGTTATTTGATGATTTCCCAGCCAAAAAAAAAAAAAAAGAGGTCGGTTATAGCTTGGCTTAATGCTGGTCCTGCTCCACAGCTATTTGGGCTCACATGTTAAAATGTTAATATTTGGAAGAGTTGCTTCTCTTTTTAACCGACTTCAAAAAAGGAGGAGGTTTTTTATTTCGACCGTACTCTATATATTTAACCGTTTTTTTATATGTGTACGCCGATTTCACCGTCAATTGAGGACCGATTTAAAAAAAAAATGCTTTAAAGGGTATACTCCCGAGGTGGTCCTATTGTCAACAAGTCATAATCTGATGAGGGGATCCCATGGAAATCGAGGGAAATCCTCAAATTTTAAAGGCACACCTATAGCGATTAAGGTATTTCTGTCGGAAAGTACCATTTGGTGGGATGGAATCAATTCCATCCCACCAAATGGTGCTTTCATATTAAAGTACCTAATCGAAACGCAACTAGTTAAATACATCTTATTAAGTAGTTCCGGTGGCCATCTGTGATCTTCATCATTGATGACGTTTCGATTAGGTACTGCTAAGCCATTTATGCTCTTCACAATAGATATAGTGAGTGGCAGAAAATATTGCTTTTCTTGTTGCAGGGACGTTAATTGTAGAGGAGTTCTCCTGGTAAGAACCAGGAGAAATAAATATTTTGTAAAAGGTGATAAGCAGTTGACATTAGGCTATTGTAACTTAGATAAATTACAAACTGACCCGCTAAAAAGTAAACATATAAACGTTTTTAAAAAAAAATAAACAACTGACTTCGGTTGTTTTTTTTGTAAAAGTTTTTTTCTTGTTCTAACGTTACAATCTTATCGTTTATTTTTATTTTATCAAGTTTTAGTTGTTGAATACTTCAATAGATCTTCTATGTTTTTGCTAGTAAATTTTATTGTCCTTGACAATTCAAAAGTGCCTGTAAATGGTTTCCGGTAAGTCCCCATTGTCTCCGAATAGGGGTCGCACTCCTTCGTCCCTTCAGTCCCCACTAACACCGAATAGGAGTTTTGGGCCACGCGGTTCGCAACTCTATTATAAGGTTCCGCGTTTCTCTTATCACAAGGTTCGAACCTACGATCTACAACTCGTAAGTCGCGGCCGTTACCACTTGGCCACCACTGCACTCAGGGATTACAGGTGTGATTTTATATAATCTCTAATGTCTACTAATAAAAAAATTGAATAAAACTTTGGCCGACCTGAAAAATAGGCTTAATACTTTGTATCTAGCAACCTAAACTGCGTTCGTCACTACTAGAACCAAAGGCAGTCTGTTTTGGTACCTATGTTTTTTCTTATCATTGCCCATATGCCCAAATTCTGCCACAGTGATGCGTAGTGTAGCAAAAGGCGATAAGATAAGACCTTTGAGCCACTTCAGGCTTAAAATGGATGAGCGCAATTACCTACAGAATCATTGTCAACGGACTATTGTCCAATGCGGAATAGCATACACCTTCGTCATAATCATTCAGCCGAACGTCATCCAATGCTGAACGTAGACCTCCATCACCACAAAGACCTCATGTGTCTCCCGCATCCAGCAGGCTTAGCATGACGCTTCCTATTTCTTCGAAGAATAGACACGGCCATTTCTATACAAAGTGTCCTTTTTTATTGTAGAAGGATTTCTACGGTGAGATGTCAAAAATGGAGAAACGAAATGTCACTTTGTATAGAAAGAGTCGTGTCTTTTCTTCGAAGAAATAGAAAGCGTCATGCGGCCTGCAGTGGTTTCTGGTGAACTTTATTAGGTCATCGGTCCACCTTTTCGCCTTATTTGTGCTGCGCAATGGCGCGTTGTATTCAACGCGCGCCGCATAGAGATGTCGTCAGCACAAATGTAGGGGTCCACTAGGGCCGATGCCTGCCGGGGTCGCGGGAAGGTACTATAGGGTCACCAAGGCCCCTGGCAACACAGGCAACAGGAAGGAATATGGGTGGGTTTTAGTCAGTAACTGTCTGACACACCCTCCCGCTCCGCACAGAGCGGGAGAAGTTATTTGATGATTTCACACCCAAAAAAAAAAAAATCTAAGCTGCGCTTTTCTGTTTTTGTCCCGATCGGCTTTCCTTTCAGCTAGCAATCTGATCCGCTCACGGCCATTGATACAATGTCGAATTCAATTAGTTTGCGAAACTCCACAGACGTAATGGGTGTCAATTTCTAATCATGATACCTTTACAAGAAAAAAATAATTGATGATATTTTTTGGGGTCAACGATCTCTGGTATTATTTTATATTCTCGAAGTATGAGTTTAGAAAATATTGCAAATAGGTGCGACGTGGCACTGGTAGACCAATCTCTGTGAAGTTTTTATAGAAATTGTTCCACCACAGTCGCGTGGCGCCTGTCTACCTGGACCCTTTATCATTCAACTCATCGCGTCAGTCGAATTATGCTTGCTAATTTGATTTGATCCTGTATGTTTGGCAAAAACATAAAAGGCTCTTCAGATTACGTGCTTATGCATACTTCTGACCTTGACTGCACCAGCAATTACATACTTGCAAAGGGCTGCGTTGAAGAGTGCTAAGTTCCCCCGAAGTTCCCGGTGCAAGTGTGCGAGAGAACACAGGGTGGATTTAGTCAGTAGAAGTCTAACAGACCCCTCCATCCACCCCAGAGTGGAGGACGTATTTCCACACAGTCAGTAAAAAATTGTTATTAAATACATGCCTTTTTTATATGCACTTTCCACTGTATTAGATGTCACTGGCTGACGGTGAAAAAAAAAAAAAAACATCGAGAGGAAGCAAGGAGTTTATTGTCGTTTAAAATCGCAAAAAGGTTTTTGAATTAAACTACTAATTGTTGGTTGCCTGACACGAGGCCTTTGACTTGCAGTGGGACAGCTATGATACGGTAATAAACCTCGCTAATGCGTAAATGGAAATACAAAACTAATTGGTCCGTTCTATAACTTCCCTAAACATGTGAGGGACTTAATTAGGCTCACAGAATCGGGAGTTCCCTGCAGTCAACACTCCGCGGCCACGGACCGTTATCAATACAAACCTACTTTATCACCCCGGAAAACATCTGTCAAAACAAAATAATCTCTAAGTCAACACTATAAAGACTATGTTTGCAAGATTTCGAGTTTGTTGACAGCAAACAATATCTTGGTCAGTTTAGTAGTATATAAAATAAGAGTTTAAAGATGGAACATCATTCAACTCAAAGAAGTCTAAGTGAATTCAAATAAAATAATAATTTAAATTAAAAATAATATTTCTAAAATGAATTTCTCTCGCATATTGTTGTTCGTGTTCGCTTGTTTGGTTGCACTGTGCGCTGTGTCGGCGGCGCCTGAACCCCGGTGGAAGGTGTTCAAGAAAATTGTTAGTATTTTTTATATTTTATATTTGCTTTCCTTTTTATTAACTACCAACTGGTATAGTGAAACCGCGCAGATAAGGTGTAAGCTTGTAAGAGGTTGTTGTCCCTGTAGTCTAGTTATTGCAAGTGTGGATATTGATTATGAGACCGAAGCCTCATAATAAGTAGGTTGATACTCAGACCAGGCACAATAGTGTGACCCGATTTAATAAAAAAATACCACGAATGAACAGCAGTAAGATTGTTTTTTCTAGAAAAATAAACACACTTAGACTTTTACTTCAGCTGACTTAGGATTAAGTGAAGAACATCAGTCATAGTAATGACCTAAAACCCGTTCAATGTACTTAGCGAAAAACTTACAATTTTTTTATTTGTTTGTTTCCTCAGTAGTCCATTAATTAGTAGAGCGTTAACAATTGTTGTTTCCTAGAGGTGCATGGTAGCAAAAGGTTACTTCTCCTTAATTTTGTTTAGTGGTTGCGTAGCTACTGAACATGAGGTCTGGATTCCATTCCCAGCCCATACAATTGGTGCATTTTGAGACCGAAATTAAAGCCCTAAAATGCCTTAACTTTGAATAACTAAATACTGTAAATGAACAATAGTAATTAGTCTCTTGTGGATAACACGCTCTCAGTTTGTGCCTATCTTTGTCATCAGGCTAAAATTTAAGACCATCATAACCGATTAATATAGAGACCATTTAGAAAGCACATTTTCAGTAGGTACTGAACCTGTAACATCTTAAGATTTTGCTGATATCCTCTATTTATTTCTTTTTCAGGAGAAAGTCGGCCGCAACGTCAGAGATGGCCTCATCAAGGCTGGACCAGCCATCGGAGTCCTAGGACAAGCCAAAGCTTTAGGATAAACTTCTGTAACACTATTGATATTTTAGAGATTATCTATAAGTTAATTTTAATGTCTGTACATAAAATATTGTGAAAATAAATTATTATTTAATCTTATGCCTGTGTTTTGCCGTACTTTCTCTCACACATTCTATCATAACTAGATCTTCACACAGTTTTCTGATACACACAGCGCAACATAGACCCAAAACAATTATCTATGCCATACAAATATTCATAATTTCGTGCTATACATTATCAGCTTATAATGTTCCCACTGCTGGGACACATGCCTCCTCTCTGTAAGAGAGAGTGGGCCGTAATCCACCACGCCTGACCTCCTTTCTACTAAAGACTCTGGAAAGGCTGTGTGATAAGGAGTTGAGGGACGGCGCTATAAAAACCATACCGCTACACGGTAACCAACATGCATACAGCTCGGGTAAGTCGACTGAATCCGCTCTTCATCTAGTGGTTGGTCAGATAGAGGAAGCGATTCATCAGAAAGGCACCTACCTGGTCACTTTCATAGACATCGAAGGAGCCTTCGACAAAACCAACTTTTCCAGCATCAGCAGCGCCCTCTCCAGGCATGGAGTAGAACAGGTACTAACGGACTGGATTACTAACATGTTAAGCAAACGAGTGGTTCGCCTTGAGGATGAGCGACAGCTGGCCATGATAGCCAGAGGCTGCCCCCAGGGAGGGGTGCTGTCCCCCCTTCTATGGAATCTGCAGGCTTAGCATGACACTCTCTATTTCTTCGAATAATAGACACGGCTCTTTCTATACAAAGTGACATTTCGTTTCTCCATTTTTGACATCTCACCTTAGAAGTCCTTCTACAATCTGTCATTTTGTCTTTCGTTTCTAACGATCTTTGTCTAGGTCCTTTTTTATGTAGGATTTCTACGGCAGGATGTCAAAAAAGGAGAAATGAAATATCACTTTGTAAAGCTGTGTCTATTCTTCGAAGAAATAGAAAGCGTCATGCTAAGCCTGCTGGTGATTAACGACCTCTATCACCAAACTCTACGCGAACCACTATTACACAATAAGTTATGCAGATGAAGGTCACCTTCATCTGCATAACTTATTGTGCAATCCTTGTTTGGGAGAAAGTAACGGGAACAATCTGCAACCTCACTCAGCATGCACTACGTATCGTAGAAAGATGGTGCAGGGAATTCGACCCATCGATGAACCCCACCAAAACTGAACTAGTTATGTTTACCCATAAACGAGCATTAGGCCCTTTTCGCCTAACAATACTGTTCGATACAGAACTTCAGTTAGCCAACGAAGTGAAGTACCTCGGGGTTATTCTAGACAGTAAGTTAAACTGGAGAAGTCACTTAGACAACAAACTAAACAGGGCTTGCATCACCTTTTGGCAGTGCAAGAAAATGATAGGTAAGAAGTGGGGCCTATCTTCCAAAATTATACTATGGCTGTACACGGCGGTAATCCATCCCATGATCACCTACGGTGCCGTGGTCTGGTGGCCCCGCACCAAGCTAGTTACAGCCTCCAATAAACTCCAACGAATGCAAAGACTTGCCTGCATGGCGACCACGGGCTGCATGAGGACAACTCCGATTGCAGTAGTCGAAGCCATGCTGGGACTGCCACCGCTCCACCTGTTCATACAGCAGGAAGTGACGATGGCGTTAGTACGCCTAAATTCACTGAATCTCTGGGGCAAGAGAGACACACTACACACCGCGCTTCTTGAGGGACTCAATAAAGAGTTCCCTATTAAGAAAGCAATAAATGACCAGGTAACCAAACAATTTATCGTTGATAAAAAATAAAAAATCCAACTACACGAGGATCGTCGATGCGAGGAGTTGCGCCCCGCAGAGCTGCGTATCTTCACAGATGGATCCAAAAAAGGTAGTGGCACAGGTGCTGGAACCTTCTCGGAGGACTTCAATATACGCATAGCCACACCATTGGGGGTCCATAACAAAGTGTTCCAGGCCGAGTGCTTAGGTATTTCTCTGGCCACCTCGGCCATCATGGCCAGGGAAGTTAAGGACCACTCGATCCGCATACTCTCAGATAGCATGGCTGTCCTGCAAGCGCTAAGCAGTCACACAGTTGACTCTGGTCTAATACACGAGTGCCACCAGCGCCTCAACCAGGCGGGTAGCCTCAACAACTAAACCGATTAAAGGATACAGCGGTTCGCTAGGCCACGAAGCAGCCGATGAACTTGCCAGAAGGGGGTCAACCATGGCACCAGTGGGACCTGAACCCATCGTGCCACTCCCCTTCGGGTACTTACGCACTTTGGTAAGAAAACGCACCAGAGATAAACATCTCAAACTATGGTCGGACCAAGGTGAGTGCAGGCAGGCCAAGGAAGCACTCCCTAAATTGATGGTCGCCTCACGAAACGGGTTCTCCGACTAACTAAACTACAGCTGCGCACTGTTACAGCAGCTATAATAGGCCACGGGCCATTTAACAAACACCTCTTTGTCAGAGGAGTCACAGACAGTCCGCTGTGCAGGGCCTGCATGGAGAACGACGAGACAGCAGCACATGTGGTACTAAACTGCCCGGTGGTCGCCACATATAGGGCAATGTACTTCGGTAACCCAGGTACCCTCCGTGAGATCCAGTAACACCAAGGCGTTGCTGGCCTTCCTTGAGGAGCTGGGGTGGCTCGAATAATTAATTTCCCACCCGTACGCAAAATAAGCGCATTGACGTGGAGTTGCAGACACCAGACCGTATTACCTAATACCTGATCCACCACGCCGGCCCAGTGCGGGTTGGTAGATGTCACATGTCTTCGATCTTTTTCGTTCTAGGAGATGCCGGTTTCCTCACGATGTTTTCCTTCACCGTTTTGAGAGCAAAATTTACACAAAGTAAAGCGCCTGTCTGGGTTCGAACCTACGACCTACAACTCGTAAGTCGCGGCCGTTAACACTGGGCCACCAATGCCCTCGCAGCCTGCTATAAAAGATGATTACGATGAGTTAGTCAAAACGCCTGAGCAGGTTTAAATAATGTAGAATTCAGTTAGTTTGATTCCTTAACAAAATACGCTGCTCCGTTAGTAGTACTTACATCCACTATTTGCCCAATTGAAGTCCCATATAAAAGGGAGCGAGCTTATACCCTATAGCATTTTACCCAACCCGGGAATTAAACCTAAAACTGTTTAGCATACGCACCAGCGACCACTAAAACCAAGTGGCAGTCGGCATCTCTCGCGTCCGGCCCTGGTTCAGGTCATGGTACGGAGCGGCGGACGGTGGCTACCCATTGCTCACCGTCCACAAGCCCGCGCCTACGGTGGCCGGAAATCCGCCCGGGATTCCCGACGCTCAGGGCGTCTCCTGCGGCGGCTAGGGGCGAGAGGGCGCAAAATTTGCCTTTCCCTCAACCGACCCGCCTCCTCCTTTGCGAGCATTACTGCTTCGCAGAAGGAGGTGACAGCTGCCCATGCCCTCTCGCTCCGTACCATGGCCTGAACCAGGGCCGGACGTGAGAAATCTCTGCCGCCGATTGCCTCCACGAGGACACGGCGGTGCTCTGCCCATGCCGGGCAGACCTCCACCTTATGTTCCACCGAGTCCTCCGGGCGATCCACACAGTGGTGACACCCGAGCGTTTCCTCCCGCCTTATCCGGCACAGGAACCTCCCGAAGCTGCCGTGTCCAGTGAGGATCTGCGTCAGGCGGAAGGTGAGGACGCCGTGGCGCCTCTCTAGCCACTCCTCAGAGAGGGGACTTATCGCCGCAATCGTGGCGTGCCCAGCACTGGGTTGCGACAACCGTACTCTCCATGTCGCCATGAGATCCCGGCGGAGCTCCGACCGCTGTGCCGCGATTTCTCGCGGCAGCGGAGTTACGCCCCGGCGTTTCGCCTCCTCGCGCCACTCCCGTACGTGCGCGAGGAGGCGTGCATGCCTGCCCCAGCTATATAATAGCTGTATTCATTCAGGCGAAAGACGTCCACTGCTGGAAATTTTTCCTTTATCACCTCAATGACAGGTCTTGTGTCGCCCGCATACAGTAGATATTCCGCGACCTTCATTAGTTCATCGGTCCACCTTGTCAGTTTATGGGTGGAATACCTTGTTCGGGTCGGCACAATTGATTCGGTAGTATTTGTCAGACAAACACAGACAGACAACACACACAAAATGTCGCTTATGCCTTATTACCTTTTAACCGTCGCTATCCTTATTTCTACTCTTTACTGGACTAGCAATAATTATGTACAATTTCGTAACCCGTAGTAAATCATAAACTCATACTGAATGATTGAAGACTTGTCTGACACCTGATAACAAAAAAAAAACTTTATCTTACCAACACTGAAATAGCGCAAAAAAGTACCTACGAGTATTTCATACATTTCATTAGGTAAGTATTGCATTTCGGTACGACAGCAGAACACATTTATGATAGTACTTAATATGTTCTACATAGTATAACATCACGCTTGTTTTCCTCGAAGCGTTAGGTAGAGGTGTACCTATAATATAGTACACCCATATTTCACCAGTTATGTTTCATTCTCATATACATATTGCCGGCGATCCTATGCAACCAACCGGACAAAAACCTGGACTCCTTAAGGCTTTTACAGACTGGGGCGATATCGCGGGCGCGACAGGCATATTGCTGCCTCTCGCGCCCGCGATGTCGCCTCAGTATGCAGGAGCCTTTACTGTAGCTGAGACGTTCTAGATGGAAAAACCCAATGACACTTTACTCGACCTGAGAATCGAATCCAGGAACTCATTCTCAGCAGTAGCGCTTGCGACCACTGGAGCAACGTGGGAACTCAGGGATTATGTTGACTTCCTATATAGGAATTGTGTACTAATGACAATTAATATTGTGTCAACCTTAAGATATTGGGACCGATTCTCTTGTTCACAAACTAAACTAAATTTAAGTTCAGTGCATCTTTTTCTTTGTATTTCATTAAGAAGAGGACAGAAGATAAATTTTAGTTTAGTCCTGTCAAATTAATCAGCGCCTGTCACTACTCCATACAACTTTGACGTAATTGAAACTTGCCAACTAAAATTACGTCAATTTACGTCAAGCGCTGATTAATTTGACAGGACTAAACTAAAATTTATCGTCTGTCCTTTTCTTAACGAAATAGAAAGAAAAAGATGACTCTGAACTTAAATTTAGTTTAGTTTGTGAACAAGGGAATCGGCACCATTGAGAGTGTCGAAATATATGTTTTTTGCGGCATAAACTGCTGTATCTTTTTTTTACTTAAACTAAGAAATTTGATTTTTTCACAGCTTCAAGGGACTTTAAACTTGAATATATGGTTTTAATTTCAACTTATTGAGTTGAAATAAAAACTATATATTCAAGTTTACAAGTTCCAAAGGGTCTTGACATACAGATGGACAGACAGACGAACAACTAAGTGCTCCTATAACGGGTCCGTTTTTTTTCCTTTTGAAGTACGAAACTCGAAAAATCACGAGAGGGCAAGAATTTTATTAAAATTTTATATCGCCAAACTGCATTACGCAAGTTGGTGAATTATACTATTATTGTTGAATGACATGAGGCCTTTGACATGCAGAGGGACAGCTACGGGACGGTAAAAAACATCGCCAACAAGTACCTAGAATTATAAAATGAATTGGTCCGTCCTATAACGTCTTTAAAAGTGTATGGGACTTTATTAAGCTTACAGAATCGGGAGTTCCCTGGAGTCAACACATCGCGGCCGCGCACCGTTATCAATACAAACTGACATTAACACATCGGAAAATATCTGTCAACACAAAATCATCTCTTAGTCCACACAATAAAGTCTATGCTTGTGTGATTTCGAGTTTGTGAACTGCAAACAATATATTGGTCTGTTTCTGTAGTACGAGTATATAAAACGAGAGTTTTGAAACTGGAACATCATTCAACTCGAAGAAGTCTTCGTGAATTCATATAAAATAGTAATTTGAGTTAAAAATAATAATTCGAAACATGAATTTCTCTCGCATATTGTTGTTCGTGTTCGCTTGTTTAGTCGCACTGTGCGCTGTGTCGGCGGCGCCTGAGCCCAGGTGGAAGGTGTTCAAGAAAATTGTAAGTATTCAAATATTTTCTATTTTTCTCATTCCTTATTATTTTAACTGGTACTGTGTAACTGTCTGAGACAGCTAGTAATGTGCTTTGATCTCGTTGTTTTGGGTTAGATTACCAGTGGGGCAATAGCGTAAACACATAAAACGACAATTGATCGGTTTTTTTTATACAGTTCACTCACGTTCATTGCGTTATTTCGTTGCTGAGCAGACCAATTTTTCAAACCTATGAGGCAATGAATTAGCAATATACTTCAAAACTCTCTAATTCAACATTCAAACTGTGTTACGCAATTAGGGCGCTAGTCAGAGCTCGCCGTCTGATAAGGACCAGACCCGGGTCGACGGCGCGTTGTGTCAAGCGTGCGCCTCAAAGAGATGTCAGCACAAGAGTAGGGGTCCGCTAGGGCCGATTTCGCCGGGGTCGCGGGAAAATCCGAAAGGGATACCCCGGCAACACAGGCAATGGAAGGAATACTGGCTGGGTTTTAGTCAGTAAGAGCCTGACACACCCCTCCCGCTCCGCCCAGAGCGGGAGCAGTTATTTGATAATTTCACACCCAAATAAAAAAGGTTGCTGGTCAGGCACGCAAATATTAGTAGATAATCATAGTTTAAATTGATTAACTAATAGTAATAAACTGAAAACGATACTAGAAATATTAAAGCTCAAAAAGACTGGGGCGATATCGCGGGCGTGACAGGCATATTTCTCCCTGTCGCGCCCGCGATATCGCCCCAGTCTGTAAGAGCCTTAAAACCGTTATCGATAATATCAAGGCCGTTGCTCCGTAATGTAGTTATACCTACTTATGTGGAGCAACTTTTTCAGCAACACAAAATATGAGGCCTATATTCAAAAGCTACAACTGACACATACTTATTTTCTTCATTTTTCAGGAGAAAATCGGCCGCAACGTCAGAGATGGCCTCATCAAGGCTGGACCAGCCATCGGCGTCCTAGGACAAGCCAAAGCTTTAGGATAAACTTCTGTAACAGTATTGTGTATATTAGGTTAATTATGTAAATATTAATGTTAAAGCTGCTGTGAAAATAAATTATTTTTTTAAGTTACCTTTCTGTTTTTCCTTTCTTCTGTTTCCCAAATTATTTTGTTTTTCAACCCGTCGAAGCCAAATTAAAAAACACCGGCCAAGTGCGTGTCTGACCACGCGCAATGGAGGGTTCCGTAGTTGGGAATTTGGGATAAATTTATCCCAAAAACAATCATAACATTGTAGTTGAAAAACATGTTCTCCCATACATCGATATATGCAACGGTCAATTCTCAAACTGCAAGTTTAAGTTGGTCGACTATTACTCGTTAACTTGTAAAGCCCACTTAGCTGTGATAATTTTCCTTTTAATTTAATTATATTTAATACTGCCATGTTTTTTTTCACGTCTCCTTAAATAACCATTTAGTTGGCAGGGCGAGGGGACACTTGACTCTAACATAAATTAGCACTTTAATGCACAAACGTATCCTTGAATCGAAAAGTGGTGTTGACAGACCCACAATATTTTTGAACGGCCTATCTAACGATACCTATGGGATTCACGAGAAGAAAAAATATCATTCCACATTACGGGTAAGGGAGGTAAAAAATAATATTTTTCTATATTTTTTTTTTTTTTTTTTTATTATTTATTTATTAAATGATATTATATTACAGAGGTGTTACATAACTCTAAACTCGCCAAACTTTTACGTTTGATGGCGAGAGGCGCTCTTTTACATAACAATGCACCACCTTACGCACATACCAACTACTTATATATATATTAACAATGTTTTTACTTCTATTTACTATCTTGTATACTGTTTTTTAATTTATTTGATATTATCACTATGCCAAATTACAGATTTCTACTAAGCGTCTCTGAGCTACAGCGGGGACAGACAGACAGACAGACGGACATGGTGAAAATATAAGGGTTCCTTGTTTACTAAGGAACCCTAAAAAAAGTACCTACACGCAGCCGAAGTCGCGGACAACAGTTAGTTTATAATATGGTTCTATTATAAAATAGTTAGCAACATTGGTGCAGTGGTCGTAAGCGCTAAGTTCTAGTTGTAAGTAGCGTCTTAGGTTTAAACCCCGGGTTTTGCCCGATTCTGATAGGTTAGCAGGATACTATTTCCAATCACTGCAACTCATAAAACCGCGGTTGGGGACAGTGAACAAGCTATCTTTATGTATTTCCTTATGGTTTCTCTCAGTAGTAGCTCGGAATGTGGTTTTGTAGCCGGTTCACGATAAGCTTTGCCCTTTTCGAAAACTTTAATATTTTTCGTGAAATCTCGGATAATTATATCCTACCTCTGCCTACCCCCTTAAAGTATGGTGCGTGATCTTACGTTATTTTATAAATAGAAATACAATTGCACCAAACAACATCACAAATGCTTACATTTTTTTGGATGAATTTTTCGACGCCCTGTTTTAGTTAGGCCCGTATTATAGAACGTCACTCAATACTCAAGCACTACTTAAAACTAGATTCAAGCCATTTGATTGGTTAAAACTAGTTTTAAGTAATGCTTGAGAATTGAGTGACGTTCTGTAATACGGACCTTAGTGTATAATTTTAGTTACTTTTAACCCCGACGCAAAAACGACAGGGTGTTATAAGTTTCACGTGTCTGTCTGCCTGTGTCTGTTTGTGGCATCGTAGCTCCCGAACGCATGAACAGATTTTGATTTTGTTTGGTTGTTTGTTTGTTTGTTTGTTTGTTTGTTTGAAAAGTGACTTAATCGAGAGTGTCCTTAGCAATGGTTCAAGAAAATTAGTTCAGTCGTTTGAAGATTATCGGCTCTTTTCTAGTTGATATTTAACTCGCTTACCAACTTACAGCGCAAGTATCGTGGGCTATTTTTGGGGGTCATTGTACTGGTCGCAATAAATAGGTTAGCTAGATGGTGACCAGGGTCGGATACTGGAGAAGGAAAGAGAAATGAGGGTAAATTAGTAAGTACCTTCAGTTTAGGAAAAATACCTACAGGTGCGCAGATTAGAAAACGTTGACGGCTAAAGAAAACGTCAAACAGACGAGGCTTATACCTAGCAATAATGAATGTACTCTTAAGCTATTGTACAAAGAATAGCCGCTGTTACGAGGGCTGCACTAAAAGTATCGGGAATGGAATATTTCCACTGTTCCTGTCATATTAAAATCTTTTTAATTGAAAACTCCTTGGTTTTAAAAATCGAATACCATTTATTTATTTAAAAAAAGATTCTCGGTCTTTTCACAAGGTTTTGTCAAACTTGTTTAGTCGTTGAGAAAATGGAATTGACTCGAGAAAATTCAAGAGCGATGATTTATTATGACTTTCGAAGTGGTTTAACACAAAAACAGTGTGTTGACCGGATGATTTCTGCATTTGGTGATGAAGACCCATCCAAAACCGCAATTTATCGCTAGTAAAGAAAATAATAAATTGTACAATTAAAATAGCAACCAGTTTGATTTTGTCTAGACTCTAGATTGTCCTATGGAGCTGGACCAGCACGTATCCAAGCATTCTTATCTTGGATATAATCCTCTAATTTGTAATATGCTTGTTTACAAAGTGTATTTTTAACATGAGTTTTAAATTTTCTTTAATTTAATTGCAATATATCACAAGGTATTTTGTTGTAATATTTGACACAGTACCCCATAAAAGATGTAAGTACTTTAGATAATCTGAAAAATGGATGATCTATTTTATCTGTATTTGTAGTATTAAAATTATGTCTATCACTTATTTTATTAAAAAGACGTCGACTTTTTCTTACATACATAATATTTTGATAAATGAATTGGCAAGGTACCGTCATAATATTAATCTTAAATATTTTTCCCTAAGAGATTCACGGCGACGTAGATTATATTTTATACGAGTATGGCTCTGACAGCTCTCTTTTGCAAAATAAAGATCTTTTCTATGCAATCTGACAGTGGTCGCGGTTTAGGTGTTTTCAGGATGAGGTGATAGGGTGAGTCTGGATTCGTAACCGGTGCAGGCAATAGGCTCGCCCCTACTACATGGGACTTAAACATTACTAGCAAAATTAGGGTGTACTATTGGTACACCTCTGCCTAACGCTTCGGGGATTACAAGCGTGTTATAATGTTATGTTATTATGTGTGAATAGAAAAAAAAAAGAAGCCAAATAACTTAAAATATTTTTATTTTATGGCTTTATATAGGAATTCAATAAAGTCTATTTTCCTACAGCTTTAGCATCACCCTGGATACCACCTGCTGGTCCAGCCTTGACGTTACCGTCCCCAAAATGGCAGCCCATTTTCTCCTGAAAAAGCAAAAACATCATAATGGAATGGAGGAAATGATAACGCCGGCTCCTAATCTTGTTCCCAACTTTGCCCCTACGACACTCATCCAACGTGTGGATCGACAAATTTGCATTGACCATATGTTAAGAGATGATTCACATGATTATTTTTACGGTTCCGTAGTAAACAAGGATCTTTATAGTTTCGCTATATCCGTCTGTCTGTCTGTCCCCGCTGTAGCTCAGAGACGCTTAGTACAAGAAAGCTTTAATTTAGCATAGGTATAAATATTAATCACGCTGAAAAATTGCTAAAATAAAATATTGAAAAAACTTTTTTTTTAGGGTACCTCCTTTGCACGTAATGTGGGGATGATATTTTTTTTCTCTTCCATCCCATGGTGTGGGATATCGTTAGATAGGCCGTTCAAATATATTGCGGGTCTGTAAACACCACTTTTCGATTCAAGGATCCGTTTGCGTAATATTAAGCATTAAAGTGCTATTTTTTGTTAGAATCAAGTGTCCCCCCACCCTACCAGCTATATGGTTGTTTATGGAGATGTGAAAAAATTCGTGGCAGTAGTACATAATTATAATGAAATTAAAAGGAAAACTATCACACCTAAGTGGGCTTTACAAGTTAACGAGTAATAGTCGACCAACTTAAATTTACAGTTAGAGAATTGACCGTGGCTTAAATCGATGTATGGGAGAACATGTTTTTCAATTACAATGTTATGTTTGTTTTTGGGATAAATTCATCCCAAGTTCCGAACTAAGGAACCCTTCATTGTGCGGGGTCCAACACACTCTTGGCGGGTTTTCTTTAAACAGTCTCAATGCTTCAACTAGCGCAAAAACTAAGCTCGAGGACCAGGGTTCAATACTAGGCAAATATGTTTATACAAGATGCAGTTTTGAACCTGCAAAACATATCAGGAGGTTGTTATGAAACTCGTAAATAATCATATAACAATACGATACCAAGTCAATAATCAATAATACTTTTTATTTTAGATTTTTTTTTTTTTTTCACCTTTTAAAAAGAGGAGTTCACACTTACCGATTTCTGTAAATAAGAATAAAATGAAAAAAAAAAAATACCTGCCCATTTTATTGTTGATTCGGGTCGAGAATCACTAACATAATTACCTCCTAAAATGTTTTGCAGGTCCAAAACAACACCTTGTATAATAGTGTTTGAGGTCTTGGGTCAGGCGGTGTAATTGCGTAACACACAATGGCAGTTTAACCCAATGGTATTCATTTAGACAGTTCTCCCACATTAATTGCGTTATTAACGTTGTAGAGCAGAAGAATTTTTCAAAGCAATGAAGCATTGGATTAGCAATATATTTCAAATTTCTCGGATTGTAACTGAAAGTGTGTTACACATTCTATTCTATTTTTCACAATGGCAGATGTGTTGTACACAATTAGGGTGCGAGCCTAAGTGACACTTTGTAACATCTTACAGTTGTTCTTACTAGGAAAATGAAGGTCAGCAAAACAAGATACTAACCAATTTCTCGAACACCTTCCGCCGGGGCTCAGGCGCCGCCGACACAGTGCACAGTGTGACCAAACAAGAGAACACGAACAAAAATATGGGAGAGAAATTCATTTTTGGAATATTTTTCTTTGTTTATTTAAGATTATTTTTACGTTTTATTGAATTCGCGAAGACTTTTTCTAGTTGAATGATGCTCTACTTGCATAAATCTCGTTTTATATACCACTGAATTAACCAAAATATTGATTGCTTTTGGAGAACTTGTAAACAAACTAAGTATCGACTTTATGTCTTCCATTAGACCGTTTTGTGGCTGTAAATGTAATGTTTGTGCTGACAACGGTTCTCATTCAGATGACTCTATAAAAGCCCCGTTTCTGGGTCGATAAATGTTATCCCCCGTATCAATGTGTTGCCATTATGATAGGTTTTAAATGTTTTTAGGATTCCGTTCCTCAAAAGAAAATAACGGAATCACTTCGTTGTCCGTCTGTCTGTGTGTCAAAACCCTTTATTCTCAGGAACGCGTGGAGGTATCAAGCTGAAATTAATATCAATAACGTAGGTCTACGGTCCCTTAAATCTCTAAAATCAGGTTTCTAAGTCAACGCAATAAAAATACGGCCATATATAAAGACTAGTAAAAGATTTAGTAGGTTTTTCGGATCAGCTGCTTTGTTTGACCTATAAACCTATGCCTGGTGATGCAACATTAATTCTCTGCGTGTGCACTGAAAAAAAAATCGGTAAACCCAATCGATTTTTCGGTAATATTCACCGCTTTGGTCAGTAAAAATAGAGCCTATTGACCAAAGAAGTAAAACTAACTGAAAAAAACAGTTGAGTTATAACAGTAGATTTTACTGTGCATCTCTTAAGCTCTGAAAACGGCAATACTTAAAAGAAACTGTTTGTTTCAGTAAACTTTAATGTTCATCCAATTGAAATAACTGTTTAGCTCTTTACTGTTTTTGCCCATTTCAGTGCACTGTCAGTAAGTAATCAATTATTTTAACATAAAAATAAGTTTCCTGAAGCGTTTTTTTTTTTACTGTACAACAACAGTAAAAAGTATCGTTTCATTTTTTTCAGTGTGTAAATAAAATGCAGAGTTCTAATCATTTTTTACATTCAAGTTTCATTGTACACTATACAATTGTTTTAATATGAGTGCCCGTTTATTTTGTTCTTCAGGTTATACAAGGCATAGTATAGTCAAGTCTTGTGTATCTTCATTAGTTTTCAAATTATTTCCTATATCATAATATATTTTGACGTTACGGCACTGAGCAGAGATACATTACATAGGAAAAATATACTTATGACTTTACGAGTATAACAAAGATCAAAATAGCATTTACCTTGGACCAATGTCGAGTTGAACCAACCTACAACCTTTATAATGGCCCTAGCCATTTCATGAAAAAACATTTTTTTTTAGTTCTTAGTGACATTTTTGTTTCGGTCTAACATTTAAAGAAGATGGCTTCATGTCATTCTACTGTATTGACATTACGACGCAATATAATATATGTTGAGACTGAATAGCCTTTTTTTTTTTGAGGGTCTTCATCAAAGATCATCAAATAACTTCTCCCGCTCTGGGCGGAGCGGGAGGGTGTGTCAGACTCTTACTGACTAAAACCCACCCGTATTCCTTCCTGTTGCCTGTGTTGCGGGGGCCTCGGTGACCCATAAGTACCTTCCCGCGACCCCGGAGTCTGAATAGCCTGGTGTTATTATCTGGTTTACCTATTCTTCTATACATTATATTTACCACTATTTAATATGTAAAAACATTTGTGTGTTCATTAGTATTTCATACTTAATTAACACGGTATCGGTACTTCCCTGGGAACACAACACGTGCGTGATTTATCAATGCAAACTATTACAAACTGACACTTGCGGGCAGATAAATACTTTTCAAAATAAACTGTTGTTTAAATTTTATGAATAGAGATGATATTAGCACAGCATTACATTTTACAACTGCAATTTATATCTTGGGTATTTTAATAGTATTATAAACGGATTACAGGAAGCAGAGCATCATTAAAAGCATAAATTCGAACGGGCAGCGTCCGAATTTTGTTTAATAATAATTTAATGAAGTATCATAATAATTCTAAAAATGAATTTCTTTCGCATATTGTTGTTTGTGTTCATTTGTTTGGTTGCATTGTGCGCTGTGTCGGCTAAACTATTGCTCAATCTACAAATTAGTATGTTTGAATGACAGGTTCTAACAAAATTATCTTCCTTTAAGGCGCTGACAAGACCCAATTGACCAAAATAGGCTTCGCTTAAGAAAAAAAATTGCCAAATCTGTATAGTTTGTGGTAACGGAAAAAATATATATTAATTTTGAACATATTTCCCAGAACTTGGTTGTTACCAAAACACGTTTTGAAAACAAAATCTCGACGCAAACTAACGTTAAACTAACCTCTTACTTTGAGTTCTAATCCAAAATATCTGTATCAAATATCAACATACGTTACGTATTTAATTAATAACAAGAACGTCTTATTTTAATGCAGAACTTGGTTGTTTTTTATTTACGATTACTCAACTCAGTTTTGAGTAAATAGATAATTACTTCATATTTTGCAGTAAATTACAAGCGTTGTGTCATCGCGCTTCTCTTTCTTTTCTATGGAATTTGACAGTGACCGCGGTTTAGGTGTTGTCAGCGTCTTAAACTGACGACTTTGAAGCGCTCGGATATCGATATCGAATACAAAAAATCGTTCGACACCCAGCGTGTTCTCTACAATAATGCCTTCAGCAAGCTTGGTATGACGCTTTCTATTTCTTAGAAGAATACACACAGCTTTTTCTATACAAAGTGACATTTCGTTTCTTCATTTTCGACATCTCACCGTAGAAATCCTTCTACATAAAAAAGGACCTTGACAAAGATCGGTAGAAACGAAAGACAAAATGACAGATAGTAGGAGGATTTCTACGGTGAGATGTCAAAAATAGAGAAACAAAATGTCACTTTGTATAGAAGGGGCTGCCTCGCTACTGTAGCGCGTCGGGTATGTTTGTGGATGCAAATATATGTAGATGGATTTGCGGCGATTATTCGCAAAAGAGTTGTGGCACTGATGCGCTGCATACGAGACAGTTCCAACAGCTATCTTCAGCTGTTCGCATGGAGGATGGATCTGGATTGGATTCGCCCAATAATGCGATAATTGACCAGGCTGCATGTTGAGCATTCGGGATCCAAACCTAAATTTAGACTAAGATGAAATAGTGTACCTATATATTGTATAAGTTATTGTAAAATTGTAATTTGTAATGTTTTTATTGAGCACTTTTGTAATGTTTATTTAATTTTTAATTTGTAATCTTTAATGAATTCTTTTATTAATGTATCTAATTTTTAATGTTTTTTATTTCTTTTTGTACATGTATGCTTATGGACTGGTTCTGAAATAAATAAATATAATAATAATGAAGACAATGTTTTTCCACTTTCAGCAATGAACATGTTTTAGTTGTCATTATTTATTTCCCGTGAGTTTGTTCGGATAGGTTTGGAGATGGTGGTGGTACGATTAACCTAATCCCCGCTTTGACTACCACTAGGCGCCTCCTAAATTAATACCTAAATAAAATCCAACAGTACGCTTTTATTTAGGAATTACATTTAGATAATGCTTAGTGTTAGTGAAAACAAGCATAAGTGCATTCCTGCCACATCCAGTTACCAGGCTTTTTTATGGTTTTGGTTTTGCGTGGTCTGAATGAACAGTTTTTTTTTCAAATCTTTATGTGATTCTCACCTAACTAAAACATACTGTGTATCTGGCATTACCAGATAAATTAGAAAGTAACATAGAAATCACGTAAAATTATCTGCAAGATTAGTTCTGGGAATTGTGAGGAGGTGGTGAAATAGATATTATTTTTTTAGGAAAACGTATAAGTACTTTTACAAATTTTGTAAATATATGAACACCATGTATCTATGACAGAATTTATTTATCTGTCACTGCAATTTGTACTTATTTTTACCTATTGTGGTATAGTAGTTGTATTCTAGATGCATCGTACACATACATAACATAAACTCACGCCTTCTTCCCATGGGGGTAGGCAGAAACAATAGAACACCACCTGCAGGCTACGCTCCTTTTGCTTCATTTTTGTTCATACGCACGTTGCGAGTACTACGCACCTGACCTTTTTGAAGAACATCATTAATGAGGTCACTATATGTCTTTCTGGGGCATCCCCTCCCGTATTCTAGATGCATCGACTTCACATATAATTATATGTAATCAATGTATGTATACAAAATACTGTAAAACATTTTTAAAAGATTAATGGTTGAGTTTCTTGCCTAGTCTTCTCCATACGACACTACCTTTTGGAAGGGGCAACTAGAATCAATTCAATTTTTTTGTAAATTTTGACGTACAAAAGTGCCCCCCTCTAAGTGACTATTTGAAATAAATAATTTGACTCTGACTTTATCAGGCCATTATTATAATTCAAGAGATTCTGGTGTATTTTAACTAATGGGAAAAAAAAATAAACACAAAAGTAAGTACTTAAAATATTTATTAATGGCAGACTTGAGTATTAAGGGTAACTACATAAATATTAATTATTTAACTATACTATGACGAAGGTTTATCCTAAGGCTTTGGCGTCACCCAGCACGGCTATCGCTGGTCCAGCCTTGATGATACCATCTCTGATGTTACGGCCCATTTTCTCCTGAAAAAGTAAAGAAAAATAATGGTTAATATACTATCAAATATCGTCTTATGGTGTGTTGAACGGACGGTGAGCAATGGGTAGCTCACCATCCGGTAAGGACCAGGCCCGGGTCGACGCCTCAAAGAGATGTCGACAGCACAAGTGTGGAGTCCACTAGGGCCGATGCCTGCCGGGGTCGCGGCAAGGTACAAAATGGTTACCGAGGCCCCTGGCAACACAGGCAATGGAAGGAACATGGGTGGGTTTTAGTCAGTAAGAGTCTGACACACCCTCCCGCTCCGCCCAGAGCAGGAGAAGTTATTTGATGATTTCGCATACAAAAAAAAATGGCGTTTTGAAATGAATTGTATGAGAATTATTAGTGGAATAATGAGGTGAAAAGATTCGAAAATCAAAAAGTTGAAAGTGTAGCCAAAAGTTCTATTTTCGGGCTTTGCATAGCACCTTTCAACGTCAAATAGATTATAAGGTGAAATAATATTACAATAAATATCAAAGTTGTTGAGGACCCCTCTGTCAAAAACCTGATTTACACGGTGCGATTTATTTGCCAGGCACACCTCATATTGAAGCAATAATAAAAGTTGCACTATCATTTAATTTTTTTGCTTCAATTTTATTGTATGCCACAAGGAAGAAACCGACATAATCAGCTTATAATGTTCCCACTGCTGGGACACAGGCCTCCTCTCTGTGAGAGGGAGTGGGCCGCAATCCACCACGCAGCCTGTGTGGATTGGTAGATGTCACATATCTTCGAATGTTTGATTCTAGGACATGCCGGTTTCCTCACGATGTTTTCCTTCACCGTTTTGAGAGCAGTGGTGATGAAATAATTTACACAAAGTAAAGTGCCTGTCCGGGATCGAACCTACGCCCTACAACTCGTAAGTCGCGGCCGTTACCACTGGGCCACCATTGCTCCGCAAGAAACTTGCACGGCACGTTGTTATATTTTATAAACCCATGTTAAAACCTGTAGCGTCAGCCTATAATGTTCCCACTGCTAGCCTCCAGCCTCCGGCCTCCTCTCTGTGGGAGGGAGAAAGCCGTAATCCAGCACGCCGACTCAGCGCGGGATTGTGGACGTCTTCAAATTTTTGATTCTAAGACATGACGATTTCCTCACCATTTTGAGAGAGTGGTGGAATTACATAAAGTGCCCTTCTGGGTTTTGAACTCTCGATCTACTCTCGATCCCTGGGCCTTCGCTGCTCTCAAATTTAATATAACTATAGCAAAATACACCATTTAAGGCGAAGATATATGATAGATAGATAGATAGAATACTCTTTATTATGTACACCATAAAATATACAGCTATAAATGTAGAAATTTTACATAGGGTGACACAATGGGCGGTCTTATCGCTAAAAGCGATCTTTTAAAGACAACCTTTAATAAAGATTTTAGTGGATTTTAAATCTGTTATTACGCCTTCATATAATGCAAGTAAGTTATGCACAAAATGTATGTTAAACTAGAACGCATACACATCAATGCTATATGTCAATATTTAACTTATATTGTTGTAAAATACTTTATGAAATAAATTCAGGAACTAATGTCTGCCCAATACCCGATATTACTTTCAAACTGCTTAAGATGTTTTCATGATATTTTTTGTGTGGACAGACTATTTTATTATCTATAATTCTATCTGTGATGTTTTTCAAATACTCATATTTTCGTAAACCGAAGCCACGCGGTGCGAGCGCGACGTGTTTTTGTGTGAACAAGATCAACGGCGATTACCCGACCCTTAAGGCCCGAATTTTCCAAATAAGCCAGTTCGCAGTAGCTGGCTATCTTGCCAGTCACATCTGCGCAGTTTATTAGATCAATAGGCTACTAGTTTGTCTACACGTGAGCTTATTGCACTCGATTGATTTTATTGCCTTTTACGTAAAAACAAAATGTATTTAACCTTAAAATGTAAAATGAAGAGACAAGAGAGGAATAACATAATGGTAGTCAATTTTATTTTAAGCTACATTTTTAAAATGTGACTTGCCGCAGGTGCGTCGTATGTACGTATTTTTATATAACAACTATTTATAGGTAAGTACAAAATGATTAGGTATTGTATTGTGTGGGACCCGCAACTTGAATCGCATTTGAAGCTAATCTCTCGACAATAGAGTCGTATTTAGTACACAAGCTTAAATAAGTGCTTTTATAAAAAAACTACTCACATAACACACTTTACATCAAGCCTGTAATCCCCGAATGGTAGGCAGAGGTTTACCAATAGTACACCCACATTTCGACTGTTATGCTTAAGTCCCATATAACAGGGAGCGAGCCTAATGCCATCAACCGGGCAAAAATGTAGACTACGGACTGCTACTGAGAAATTCCAGATGGAAAATATAATAACACTTTGCCTGACCCGGGAATCGAACTCAGGACCTCATTGCTTAGGCAGTAGATCTTGTGACCACTAAACCAACGAGACACTACTATCGTTAATAAAAACATATTATCGTACTGTGTGGGGCTCGATCCCACTACACTTGAATCACGTTTAAAGCTAATGTCTCGACAATAGAGTCGTCTTTATTACACAAGCCTAAAATAAGAGGTTTTATAACAAAAAATACTTACAATTTTCTTGAACACCTTCCACCTGGGCTCAGGCGCCGCCGACACAGCACTCAGTGCGACCAAACAAGCGAACACGAACAAGAAAATCCTTGAGAAGTTCATGTTTATTATTTTAATAAAAGTATTTTATTACAGCAATTTTTAAATCACACTGATGTGTTCAAACGTTTCTTATGATGCTCTATCAAACATTATGACATATTTATACCAAGTTTACAAAACCAGACAATTTTAGTTTTACCGTTGTTTAAGTTTATCTCGTTCAATTTTGTTCTTTGGGTATAGTGGAATAAGAGTTAAATATGTTGTTTAGCAGATTTGTGACGGCAAAATGTCTGTGATAAGAAGTTCTCAGTTAATTAGTGATGCGGGGGAGCCCGGGATGTTCGTTGTGAATTCCCTTATCCAGCAGCTGCTTTATCTCTTGCAATTTTATTGTCAGTCGTTTATAATTAATACTTTATATTTTAATAATTATTACATATTTAATGATTTGTGAGTAATATACATAGGAATATTTTATTGATTGCTTAGTTGTGTGCAGATTTCCTCTAATTGTGTTCAAGTTTAAGGTTGCATTTTTTTATCAATTAAATTTAATTGTTGATAATTATTTTGTAATATTTCCTTTATTTAGCTTATGAAGCTTATTATGTAAGAAGAAAGAAACTAAAATATTTAATTTAGGACACGCCCGCAAGAAATACAAACGATAAAAAGGAATAATTTAAAACGAGCAGTAATGAGAAAAGGTAGATATCGTTGAACTAAATTAATGTATAAATCATTAGATATCTATCAAGTCAAGTCAAGGAAGCAGAAAAGATAAATACCTTTCCATGCCTGCCGGGGTCGCGGGAAGGTACTAAAGGGTTGCCGAGGCCCCTGGCAAGACAGGCAACAGGAATGAATACGGGTGGGTTTTAGTCAGTAAGAGTCTGACACACCCTCCCGCTCCGCCCAGAGTGGGAGAAGTTATTTGACGATTTCCAACCAAAAAAAAAAAGGCTTTTCTGTTTCTAACGAATGCGATATAACGAAAAACAAATACCTAAAAGAACCTAAAAAAATGTATAAAATAAATGAAAAACACTTATCTTTTTTCCCTTTTGTGCTCATGTTAACATGAGAAAAGTTATCAATAGGAACGTCTAAGCTACTGAATGCCTCGCTTCACACGAGATATCCAATATACTTATCTAAATCCACAAAGTACTTCAGTAACTACTAGACTCTTATACAATATTTTCTATCTTTATATATATTCATTATTTATTTACAAAATGTTTACCCAAACACTTGTAAAAGTATGCCAATGTTACAGATTCTTCAGTCTCCACTCAATTATATTTTTATCTTTTAAGATCTGGGTTAAAAACTACTACAATGGATTGCATTATTGTAATAATTGTGGTTTCAATAATAATGTCAATGGTCTGTTGTTTATTTGCATGGATTAAAGTAGGATGCCTCGTTGGTACAGTGGTCGCTAGCGCTACAGCTGAGCATGAGGACCCGGGTTCGATTGTCAGGTCGGGCAAAGTGTTGTTGGGTTTTTCTATCTAGAATTTTTCAATAGCAGCGCGAAATATGGATTTGTGCACGGTTGATGACAATAGGCTCGTTCCACATTACGCAGGTTGTGTCGTATATACTAATATAGGACACAACCTGCGTAATGTGGGGTGTAGTAAAGGTCCATCTGCCCAACAATTCGGGGTAACAAGGCGGCGTCACGTTATGATATTTAAAGAAGGCTATTTTCGGTTTAAGTTCGGTCATCGTAGAAGACAACACTAATGTTTTAGAGCAGCATTTTCAAGTAACCTAGCCATAAAATTCTAATAAAATTAAATGAATTATTAAATATTAATTAATTAATTCATTAATCATTTTAAAATTCTAAAAAAAAAATTGAAATACTTATTAAATATTTCAATTTTTTTTTTTAATTTTAATATAATTATGTAATTAAGGGTGTCCCAAAATTTACGCAAAATTTGAATTAAATAGAAAACACAGTTTTTTCTTTTATGCTGATATCTTTTTAATCATAAAATACATAGTCTAGGGTTATGTATGGATTAGCATATCGGGCAAATAGCTGGCATATTACCTACATATACCTACGCACTATTTTGTGAAATTTTCAATGACTTTTTTGTTGATGAAGCGTTAAATCACCTCATTCAATGCACGGGTGGCACAATGCTTGCTTGTTGGCATAGATCGTTGACTTCAAATAACCCCATAAAAAGAAATCATACCAGTGGTGTTAAATCACACAACTCTGATCACCAAACCGAGAGATTACAGGAGCAGGAAATGTGTCATACTCATGCAGTAAGCGAATTGTTTAACAGCTAAGCCGTAGAGGCCATTTGCCCATACATTACCCTAGCCTATGTACTTTATAATTCAATAAAGAAATTATAATATAAGAAAAAAAACGGTGTTTTTTTATTTAATTCACAACTTTCGTAAATTTTGGGACACTCAATGTTATTGTGAATTATTTTCTATTACTGAAACACCAAGGGTAGCAAAAGGTTAGGTATATGCTCGGTACGCAATTTTATGTAGACGGACACGAACCGTTTACTCAGATCAAACCAACACCCTGAGGGTGTTGAGACATTTTGATAAAATTATGTACCTATTTTTCTAAATCAATATATAGTATAATTATGTTTCAAGTTTCAAATGGTAAACTTAAAACCAATTATGCATAAACATGATCAACCTATACTCTTACCACTGCTGGGACGCAGGCGTCCTCTCTGTAAGAAGGATTAGGCCCTAAACCACCACGAGGGCCTAATACGGGTTGGTGGATCAAACCATAATTTAATTTTGGTAATTTGTTTATTTACAAATATACAGCTCTCCGCATTTCGCTCCGTTTGTATTTAGTAGGTAATTAACATACTCGATCATTGTTTCTGTCCGTTTTGAACGCAACGTGAATCATTGATAAACACTTATTGCGGTTTAGCTATTTATGTAGTTATGTTGCATTTACATCGTGATAATTGCCTGTGTTATTAATTTATTATTTAGATTTTGCTCAGTATTAGTTTTGACAAAAAAATAAATAACTATGTTTAACACATTAACACTATGACATTTATTTAATTTATTTTAACAATTAACCATCAATTAAAGACATACGAAAAGTGGCATGCCATGAAATAATTGACAGTATCTTAGGGCATATATGTATTTTGTAGGTAGGTTTGTAGAAAGACCTGTTAATTATTTGGTGAGGCAAAAAATTACAAATCAAATGTATAATAAGTTTGGAGTTATGAGTAAGCCAGACATTTTTTACATTCATAATTACAAGTATTGAATTCGCTTTAAGTAACGGATTCTAAAACCTGTTATTAAACGTAGTTTTTACAACACAGATCATTGCACAGGATAAACCATGTAACTACATTATCATCAATATTGTTATGTTAGTTATTATTAATTACTAACCTTTAATGGTTTCTTAACAGGAAAATCAGCAGTCTAATAAAATCAATCAACAATATGAAATCATAATTCCAAAAATAAAAATAATCATCCACAGTTCATGGTATTGAGAGTTAGCCGGGACCGAGGAAGTCCCCATACCAAGGTATATTATGCATCGGTACGTACTTACTGTTAGAAACAGCTGGCATTCTAATATGACTCATAACCACATTAAAATTAAATCTTAAACACTTTAAACTTGCATGGAGATAGCTAAACCACTTTAGAAATAAAGAAAGTATTTAAACGCACATTTATCCAGGTAGAGCATCATTCGAATCGTATCACCTGAGCTCGAAATACAAAATTAGAAAAATATTTTTGAAAAATAAATTCTTATTTTGAAAAATGAATTTCACAAAGATTCTTTTGTTCGTTTTCGCTTGTTTGGTGGCCATGTCAACTGTTTCGGCGGTGCCAGAACCAAGGCGGAAGTTCTTCAAGAAAGTTGTAAGTTGTTTTAAAAGTTCTTCTTATGATACCAGCCTGTTATTGACCCACTGCAGAAGAAAGGACGAAGTGAACACAGTGAAGGCACGAGCATTTATCACCACGCTTGCTCAAGACGGGTCGGCGATTATTTAGTTCTACTTACGATCTAGAGACAAGTTTGTAGTTTGGCTGCCAAGTATGAAGTCCGTATGAGTCCGAGAATTCCTTCTTTTCACGTAACGGCAGTTTCAGCATAAATATCTAAGAATTCAAAAGGGATTTTCTCGTGAAATAACGATTGAAACTTTAAACAAAAAACAAAACGAATTTCACTATTATAGTAGGTATAGTTTTAAAAATACTCTAGAAGAAATGTAGGGTAACGTATTATTGTCTCCAAGACAACCCATTAGTTGCATGAATGGAAAGTAACTGTTGCAACTCTAGAATTTGAACATATTCCCGATCGATACCTATAGGGTAGAAAACCCAATTACCGTCCATGATGAAAAAAAATGGACTTAACATAACATCACGTCTTGTTCACCGAAGGTTTGGGCAGAGGTGTACCTATAGTACACCCGCATTTCGCCAGTTATGTTTAAGTCCAATGTAATAAGGGGCGAGAAAAATATGAAATAGAAATTAAATATGTTGGGTAATTTAATAGTTATAATAAACACTACTAAATCAATATAATATTTTTAAATGTTTTAACTTCACTATGCATTTAAGGTAGCTTACCGAGTAATTATCTGATCATTCTCCATCCATCATCCCAATTTACTGGGGTCGGCGCAACACGACATTTTCTTCTATACTTCTCTAATAATTAGTCGCCATCTCGGTAGTCACTCCTTACCATTTCATCTTTCACACAGTCCATCCATCGTTTATTTGGTCTTCCCCCTACTCTTATAGCCAAGTAATTATGGTACCTACTATCTACATTTTTTACAACGAATTTATCCAAGTCATTTTCAGCCGTTCTAATGGATTTTTAAAACACGATTTTAAAACTTACTAGTCTTCGAAATAAACAGCATTTATTTTATAAATATCTCGAAATTAATGATGAAAACGTGCTGTAATACCCTATTTTATCGGTTACAGGGGAAGCCCTGTTTTCAGGAGAATCTTGACCTCGTACCTCGTACTCAACCTCATAACTGTCTATCGTTACACGCTTACCAATCATAACTCTGCAATTATAAACGTAAATAGATATCCGCTACACCTTCTGAAAATGCGTTGTCCGTTAGTCTAGTGGTCATAAGGGCTACTGCTGAGCATGAGGTCTTGCGTTGGATCCCCAGGTCGGACTAAGTGATATTGGATTTTTCCATCAGGAATTTCTCAGTAGCAGCCCAGAGTTTGTATTAGGCTCACCCTCTGTTAAATGGGACTTAATCATAACTGGCGAAATGGGGGTGTAGTACAGGTACACCTCTGCCCAACCCTTCGGGGAACAAGACGTGATGTTAAGTTCATATATTTTTTCATCATGGTCGGTAATTGGGTCTTCTACCCTGAAGGTACCGATCGGGAATAGGTTCAAATGCTAGAGTTGCAACAGTCACTTTCCATTCATGAAACCAATGGGTTGTCTTGGAGACAATGACTGAATGAACTGTTCTATATAACTTCTGATTAACTCTCTGGCTCTCCATGTCCACTGACAAGATTGATTGCGCAAATTAATGTCCTTAACCAACTTGCTTATATCGCACTTGCAACAAATGACTTCCAGTATTAATTGCAAGTAATTTTGTTGCAAGTGCGATCCATCATTTAACGAGATTTCCAATTTTATCAAATCAAATCATTATATTTCAGACAACTAAGAGATCCATAAATTAAAACTAAAAGGTTTGCACTTAAAATTCAATTATCAGTAAACGAATGACGAATCAATCGAAAGACCAACTAAAACACAAAAACCAGACAAGTGCGAGTTGAACTCGCGTGTTGTGGGTTCCTTATGATGAATATTAACATTGTAGTTGAAAAACATGTTCGCCCATACATTTAAACTACAAATGTAATTTTGTACGCACAATATTGAGAGATTTAACATGTTATTTTAAGACCACAGACTTCTTATAAGTTTTACTGTAATCTATGACGTGTAAAGAAACATTTTTTTTTTTTTAATTTTTATATGCTGTAGATAAGGGGGGACTGGTCAATGTTCGTCTATTTTCGTATGTCTCTATGTTACATGGTACACTGTGATTTTTTTTTTTTTCTAATTTTTCTAATTCATATGTGTACCAAATTTCTACTTAATCATCTTTCTGACTGACTGACCCCTTGAATGATCAAACGTGCCTGTAATTGGTTTATTTGAAATAAATGATCTGAGTTTGATGGAGGAGGGTTTTTGTAATTCGTTATCTGCGGTGCGACCCGCAATAATTTGCGGCATCCTTTAGGCGGGCCGCACTGCAACTGAATTGGAATGCGATGCACTGCGGTCCGATGCAGTTGTAATATGTGTTTACCTTAATACTATTATTTATCATGTTTCAGGAAAGGATTGGTCAACACATTCGTGATGGCATCATCAAAGCTGGACCCGCAGTCGCCGTGGTAGGCCAAGCAGCATCCATCGCGGGAAAGTAAACCTTATGACACGAGAAACAAAGACTAGTACGTAGTAGTCACGGAAATAAGACTGAAATTTATAGAGGCTGCATTTGTAAAAATTTGTATATAATATTATATTACAAAATTAAATCATAATTGTTGATGTAATGACTGAAGATTTTGTTTATTTTCTTAACTTTCTACCCACACCCCTACATTTAAAGTCTCTTTCCACTTTGTCAAAGTTGCGTATGTACTTATTATTTTAAATTACACTTTTTTTTAAATATTCTAGTGATGTTTATTTTAGAAGTATGTATGTATGTTAGTATATTCCCATATTATTTGTTTAGTGAATTCTTTCGATTTTATGTAGTCTATTTTCTCTTCTTCTCTTACACACGTTGTCTACATCTCTTTATATCTTTTTTCCTACCGCAGGTATGCTGGAAGATATTTCTTTAGAAATAAGCATCACCTTTGTACGTATTTTTCTGTTATTTTCTTCTCGTCTGTTTATAAATAAATACATAAAAAAAGCTAAAGTGTTTTTACACTTCCCAAAAAACAACTTTAATTTCGGATGTGGGTGGCAAAAACTAAAATACAGATCCAAACACATCGACTTTCGAAATTAAAGTTATTTTTTACTTTGTATTGTTTTATTGGAAGTCAGTTGTTTGTTTTTAATTTTGTTGTCAAGTGTTAAGTTTTTTTTTGACAAAAAAAATAAAACCCGCGTTGAGTTCCACGCGCGCCTCAAAGAGATGTCAGCACAAGTGTAGGGGTCCACTAGGGCCGATGCCTGTCGGGGTCGCGGGAAGGTACGAAAGGGTTACCGAGGCCCCGGAAACAAGCAACGAAAGGAACACGGGTGGGTTTTAGTCAGAAAGAGTCTGACTCTTACTGACTAAAACCCACCCGTGTTCCTTTCACCCTCCTGCTCCGTTCAGAGCGGAAAAGTTATTTGATAATTAACCATCCAAAAAAAAAAAAGGTGGTAGACAATTTCACCTGCAGGATTTCGTGCATAGCTATCGAAAACTTTCTGAGAGCGTTTAATTTTAATGAACCCGTAGGTATCCTGGGTCTAAAACTAGCTTTAGCAAAGATTCTGCTAACCAGTACTCGTATTGTTTGAAGAGTATGCCTACCCTTGAAGTGAAGTTACAGACACAACTTTGTGTTGAAGGTCAACTCTTGGATGGCCAAAAGCGGCAGTAACCGCTATCCATTAAAACTTTTCACAAATTGAAGGTCAAATAGACGTGGGCTTTTGTGTTTGATCCCTTGATCAAGCAAAGTGCTATAATTGGGTATTTCCATTAGGACATGCTCAGTAGCAGTCAGGAGGTTTTTGTGTAAATAGTTTGGTGCTTTTTACTTTAGCTGTGGGAATGCGTATTTGTGAAGTATGTGTGGTGTAACTATGAATAATAGGCTGAGAGAGGATTCGATAAGGCAACGTTGCGGTTTAAGAGAAAATCTAGTGACAAAAATTGAAAGTTTGTGCTAAGATGGTTTGGTCCTATTGAGAGGACGAATGAAAGGCGACTACAAGATATTCCATTTCACGAAGTCCGTTCGGCTTTGATTGTAGTAGTGACGTATCCCGACAAGCGCGCTTGTGTTTGTAAAAGTAGGTAACGTTAGCAAAAAAATCTGATATATATTCAAGTCGAGATTGAATAATCTAAATAAAATTTTGGTTTTAAAAGTATATACATTTTGTAAATAAATTAGATTAGGTTGCAATAAATACAAAAATATTAAGAATATGTAGGCATTTAATTAAGCATTGGTGTTACAGAATGGAAACGAAACAAGTAGGACTATTCAGTATTTTCAATCACTATCAGATAAATTTTCGATTTCCGATTCCGGTTTTGCTGTCGTCAGAATCATCTTGTACATTGATTATAAATTCAAAATCGAGATCAAAATATTTCAAGTAGTCTTTTTCAATTTTTTCAACATGAGCACAAGTTTTTTGCCACGTTTCACTGCTAACTTGGCCCAAACTTTCATTGATCAGTCTTTCCGTATTCGTCATGTTTTGCTCGATATTTTTAGTGCGACATAATTTTTAACGATCCCCCAAATATTTTCAATCGCATTTAATTCTGGGTGATAAGGGGGAAGGCGTAAGACATCAAAACCCTTGCTTTTTATAAAATCGTCAATCTTGTAGATTACGTGTTGGGCTTTGTACTTCTTTATTGTATCGTACAATTCCAATTTAAGAAGAGATTCATCAAATGCTATACCCTTATCCCTGTGCCATTGCTGCATATCGGCTTTCTTTGTAGATTGCGTCGGTAGTCGTTCAGCCCGTGTGTTGTGATAAGATGCATTGTCTAAGACATTGACAGAGCGCGGAAGTAAATTGGGTAGCAACTTTTCATTTAGCCATTTTACATAGTTATCATAGCTCATATTTGAATGATAATCACCAGCTGTTGAGTTGGCCTTATAAACCAAGGAAGCATTTTCAATAAAACCATCCTTGGTTCCCGCGTGCACTAAAATAAAGCGAGTGCCTGTGCTAATTTTTTTTAAAAACGGAGTTCTTTCCTTTTTTTTTGCCCAGGTGTTGTTTCGCACGTATGTCGAAAGGACGTAGCTCTCATCGGTGTAGACAATGGGCCGACTTTGAGAGCGGTACTCTGTTATTTTTTTTTAATATTTTAAACGCCACATTTGTATATCATGACGCTCCGTCAAGACTTTACGGTTGTTCTCTGTTTTGCGCCACTTGTAACCTAATTTCAACAGTAACTTGCGAACAGTTTCTAAACAACTTTCGAATCCGATTTTTTCATTCAATGCTGTTCTTAACTTAGCTAATGTTGGAATTTCTTTATGGACAATATGGAAATCTTGTACAGTACTGCGAACCACATCGGCTGTAAAATTATCTATATCCACTTTATTATCTCGCTTTCTCCTTTTCTTCATAGGTGAAGTGAATTTTGATGAAGTGGATGCCAATTCCTTCTCTTCTTTTAATATTCTTTGAACTGTTTTTTGGCTCACACCCGTAGCTTCAGCTGTACGGCGTGTAATGTCTCGTAAATGAGACAAATCACAGTTGAGTTCCATTAATGATTTTGTAAATTCATATTCTTCTCGCAGAAAATGATAAACACTAGCTATCATGTTTCGACCCTAAAACAAAATGTAATCAAAATAATTAAGTAATATAAACATTTTATAACACAAAAAACATTCATTTTATAAATACTTCTATTGCTATATTAAGTATCTTTGTATAACATTTTAATTGAAAACGTATAAATAAATATTACCTCACTATGGACAACTCTTCTTCGTTTTGTTGCCATGCTGACCTTATTCCGTGAAACAATTTGGCGCGAACTAAAAACCACTACTGATCCGGACCGTGTCCCGATCGACACTGAGCGCTCTCGAGGTTACGCACACAAAAACAATGTGCACGTGCACGCTTGACAACATTTATAGCCAAACGGACTTCGTGACATAGAACATCTGTAACAAAAGGTAATTTAAAAAGCAGATGTGAGTGAAATGCCGGGAGGGGACGCCTTAGGCTCATTACGCACTGTCGACTTGTCGCCGGCGACCGGCAGTCGCTTGTGCGTCGCCACTACGCGGCGAGTCGCCGAGTCGACTGGGCGACTGACGACCAAGTGCGTAACCACCTAATTAAACTGTAGTAAGTCACAGTCGCCAGCGACCGTGTCGCCGGCGACTAGTCGACAGTGCGTAATAGCCCTTAAGGCTCCTACATACTGGCGCGACTTGTCGCGCGACGCGTCGCGACACAAAGGCACCGCTTGTAGCGCTACACGCGGTATCTTTGTGTCGCGTCGCGTCGCGCGACAAGTCGCGCCAGTATGTAGGAGCCTATAGAAAGTAAGGTGCGTAGTACTCGTGCGTAGTACGTCTTGCTGACCATGGTTTTATTATTGTTATTAGTAATTAACTGTTTATTTATTTTACTTCGATGGTGCTAGTTTATCATTTCTCACTTCGAGTTACAGCTATAGCCTTATGTAAGCGGGCACGCCCTTTATGCCTGGAGGCTTTTATTTAGGTATTAAGTTGTGTTTACGTTTTTATGTTGTAATTTGCTGGAGTACAGTTTTCATTGTTTTGTTGGTATATTGGCATTTGCTGCTAAGTTATGGCAAATAATTTAAATTAATGTTTTGTGTTTCGTAGTGTTAATTACTTTGCATAAGATTTGTATAGAATCAAGTTTATATACCTAAACAGACAGGTGTGCTGCTGGGGAGTTTGTTGCGCCACTTCTTCCCAGCTAAAGCACTAGGAAGTAGTGAAGGGCGGGCATTTTTGGGGACTGTCTTATGTAATTTTGACGTTCGAAAAGTGCTGATTCTCAGCCTAGTTTCAATAAATGACTTTTGACTCGCAACCGGTGTGCGTGTATCACCAGATGTATGAACGTAAATGAAGCAAAAGGAGTTAGTAAAGATCCTAGCAGGTGGCGTTCTGTAGTTTCTGCTTACTCCTTGGGAACAAAGCGTGAGTTTATATTATGTTTGTAAAATTATTGCTGTACAAAAAACTTGAAAATATGTAGAGTCTGCGGTGCTTGGGGTGGCCAATGTCAAGCAGTGAAGCAGAAATGATGATGATGATGATGATGTAATCCTTATACGAAACTGAATGGATTGGCGTCATTATATAAAACATAAGAATAGTTGTTTTTAGGGTTCCTTAGTCAACAAGGAACCCTTATAGTTTCGCCATATCCGACTGGCTGTCTGTCCCCGGCTTAGCTCAGAGACTCTTCTCTCGTTTGTTTTTTAAGATAATATCATCCCAACTACGGGCTGCCATTCAATGTGCGTGGTCTGACACGCACTTGGCCGGTTTTCTTTACTACAGTTAGCAATTACTTAAAAGTCACGGACAGTCTCCTAAGAACGATTTCCAGTTGCTACAACAAATACGGTAATTATTTTTTTTTTTTTTTGATGGGAAATTATCAAATATCTTCTCCCGCTCTGGGTGGAGCGGGAGGGTGTGTCAATCTCTTACTGACTAATACCCACCCGTGTTCCTTCCGTTGTCTGTGTTGTCAGGGGCTTCGGTAACCCTTTCGTACCTTCCCGAGACCCCGGCATCGGCACAATGTGTAAGCTATCTAAAGCTACATACATTTTATCCACTTCAGATTTTAAAAAAATCTAACTAGCCTTATCCCAACTATGTACGAATGTCGAGATCGGCTTCCAGTCTAACCGCTGAATTAATTAATTATTATGTATTTATTATGGAGCAGTGAGAGCAGTGATGGCCCAGTGGTAACGGCCGCGACTTACGAGTTGTAGGTCGTAGGTTCGAACCCGGACAGGCGCTTTACTTTGTGTAAATTAGTTCATCACCACTGCTCTCAAAACGGTGAAGGAAAACATCGTGAGGAAACCGGCATGTCCTAGAACCAAACATTCAAGACATGTGACATCTACCAACCCGCACTGGGCCCGCGTGGTGGATTACGGCCCACTCCCTCTCGCAGAGGGGAGGCCTGTGTCCCAGCAGTGGGAACATTAAAGGCTGATTTTGTATGGAGCAGTAGCTTTATGTTAAAACTTGTATCCAGCTACATCTTCAGGCAGTCGCCTAACTGTCCTCCACAACTTAGTTACTGGGTAACACGGATACCCCTTGGTAAGACTGGCTGTAAAACTTTTGGGCTTCTGACTACCCGACTGTCTAAGATCTATGAATGACAGCTGGGACCAACGACTTAACGTGTTTTCCGAAGCACGGAGGAGTCTCGATATGTAATGGATTGTCACCCATCCACGAACCGACCGCGACAGGCGTAGCTTAACCTTCGATCGACCCGTGAGGCTGTTATCATGTAGCCACGAGGATATTAATGTATAATTATGTCCATAAGCCAACTATTATTTCTGTATATCCTTATTAATTTATTATCCTTCCTTCTCATAAAACATATAAATTGTCTGTTAAAACGTCATGTTCTTCCCCTATGCCCTGTATTAATAACATCAATATTCATTACATAAACATAGTTATCTGTAAAATACAAATAGAACGTCGCAAAATTAATAATTAAAGTGATAAATCATTAAAGTTTAATCATGTTAATTGCACTTATCTTAATAAGGTGATAGGTCAAATCTTGCGTACGTTTGGGAGCCGGGAAAGTACTGTTATCAAAGTTTTGACCTCAAGCATTGTTAAGGTTTATAATAATTAAACTGTTATTATCAAAGAATGACGTTATTGTATTGGGATAAAGTAGTGTCTTATGAATAAGGAGATAGAGTTGATTTTCAAGTAAGTAATTGTTTGAGGTACGCGCGTATGATGTCAGAAGTCTGCATCAAGTTGGGGCGGCTCTAACTCAAATCATTACAAAATCGTATCTTATCTCATCACCGGCAACTTAGAAAATAGTTGTCAAATAATCACCTGTTTCTAATAATTTGTTAATATTAATATATACCTAGAAATACGAAATATCGCACTATAGCGCACTACAATACCTTTCAATTATGAATTGGAATAATATAATTGAATTAGGGTTTAAGGTGTAAAAGGGGACATTTAAGGCTCCTTCAAACAGGTGCGACACGCGACGCGACACAAAGACACCGCGTGTAGCGCTACAAGCGGTGCCTTTGTGTCGCGACAAGTCGCGCCAGTATGTAGGAGCCTTTAGAAATTGGTCCAAATCAAATTTATTTTTATTTCACATAAACCTACATGGGCACTTATGCAACGTCAAAAGCTAGGTGCACGGTTCCAATTGGTCTTTTCCTATGGAGAAGAGCCGGCAAGAAACTCCACGGATAGTCTTTAAAAAAGATTGGTGTTTACAATGTTTTCATTCACAAAATACACAAGATTGTAAAATATAAAATAATAATTAAATAATAAAAATAAAAACCTATTTAAACCAAATGACATATTAGCCATTACAACAAGTCTGAATTAATAGCTTGTCCACAAAAGCCACTAATAAATAGTTCGATATCAAAATTGTAGGTATATAATGGTAAGTCACAACAGGTAAGTGTTTGCGACGTTGCCAACTTCCAGAATGGCATAGCCCTAAATATCATCAATGCAAAGTGCCAGTACGTATGACTATCATTACCCATCCATAGTACCCATCTACGCTTGCGCGCCGCTGTCGCATGAAGTCAAGATCCCTCGCGCCCCGAACTCGATCCGCGGATGAGCACCTTATTGCGTTATAATAGAGTTGCAAACCGCGTGGCCCCTGATTCCTATTCGGTGTCAGTGGGGACCGAAGGGTTCAGGAGTGCGTCTCCTATTCGGAGACAACGGGGACTTACCGGTGGGATTAGTATGCCTCCCCAAACGCATTCCACTGAGCTCAAAACTCAGCCAATCATCATCTGCCTAGCCTTTTTCCCAACCATGTCGAGTCGGCTTCCAGTCTTACCGGATACAGCTGAATACCAGTATTTTACATGGAGCGACTGCCTATCTGACCTCCACAACCCAGTTACTGGGTAACACGATACCCTTTGGTAAGAATGGTTGTCAGACTTTCGAGCTTCTGACGACCCGTAACGATTGTCAAAGATCTACAAATGACAGCTGGGACCAACGGCTTAACGTGCCGTCCGAGGCACGGACGGGTCTTGGTATGTAAAGATGGTCACCCATCCACGGACCAACCGCGGCAAGCGTAGCTTAACCTGATCGATAGACTCGTGCGGCTGTTATTACTTAGCCACAAGCCCCTCAAAACTCAGCCAATCCCATCTATTAATTACCAGTTCTGCAATGATCTTCTCAGGGTGAATTTTCATTGAGATTGAAATCTCATGCAGTGATTACTTAAGCCAATCAGTAATGTCACTGGGGCTGACTCCGCAGGAAAGAAAGAAAGAAAGGAAGGAAGAAAGAAGAAGTACTTATTGGGACTCGCACAGGAAGATTACACATACTAAATAGTACGACACAAAATAAATATAGAAAATAAAGAAAGACTATACGAGGTCAAAAGGTAAAAAAAAGTCCTAGAATGCGTTGGACGTACATTTAAGTTAATACCACCACTCGTGGAGGCTAATAAACATTTTTTCAAGCTGTTTCTTCCAACTTCTAAGTCTTCAAACTTATCTATAAGTTTCCAGAAGCCGTTCACTTTTCCCGAAGAAATATCTTTCATTAACGTTGCACGTGCCAGATGCATCAGATTAATTACGTTATTACCGGCTAGTCTATCTGTTCATTAGATACAATACGAGGTAGGCTACCAGTTCAGTTTAGTTATTAGTTAGTAACGTGCATAAAAACTAAAGCCTCCCTTAGTTATATCTGTCGCCAAGCAGCGTTGCTGTGTTCCAGGTTGAAGGATATGGCTGGCAACTATGCTGACCATCAACTACAGCTGCGCACTGTTACAGCAGCTATAACAGGCCACGGGTCATTTAACAAACACCTCTTTGTCATAGGAGTCACAGACATTCCGCTGTGCAGGGCCTGCATGAAGGACGATGAGACAGCAGCACATGTGCTATTAAACTGCCCGGTGGTCGCCACATACAGGGCAAAGTACTTCGGTAACCCAGGTACCCTCCGTGAGATGGTCAGTAACACCAAGGCGTTGCTGACCTTCCTTGAGGAGCTGGGGTGCATCGAATAATTGATTTTCCACCCGTACGCAAAATACTCGCATTGACGTGTTGTTGCGGACACCAGCCCGTTTTACCTATTACCTATGGCTGCTGGTGTTTGGCATTGTCGTGCTATCATTTGTTTGTCTCTGTGATAGCAACACTTCCGCGATGCTCCTAGTATTTCATACCTGCAACGGTTACCAATACGGTATTTGACTACTATAAAAGAAATACATAAATTAATACTTATTTTAGATATGTTACTAAAAAGTTCTGTAAAAAAGAAACCTGAAAAAATAGAGACGTTATACGCTTTCGAAATTATACGATCATTGTACTGAATAGCGCGACGTTGCTCTGGCTCTCCTGTGTTGTGACGTCAGATTCCAGTAGTGTTGTTTCTGTCCAGCATAGACTTTAATACGCAAACAACTTTGGCATTTTTATAGATGTTTAAAAATGTTGTTTTTTACTATGGCTTAATTTTTTTCTAGGTTTCGAAAAATCATATTTAAAAGGAACAGTCAAATACCCTATTAACACGGCCCACTATGGGACCAAACAGTATTTTCCATCTCAAAAATGGTTTTGTCGAAAGTCGTAAATCCATAGATTGTTTTATGGTTTTATACTCTCAAAAGATGGAACTTACGAATAAATTACAAAATATAAAAAAATATAAAGTTTAACGTTTATAAAATGAACCTCAAACATTGGGCATAAATATTTTCATGCCAATTAAATTACCGTTAAGGGAGTTCAACACATAATTATTCGGAAGTTTTCCAAGGAAACATATTAGTGTTATACATCATTAGATACCTTAGAATATACACTTTGCAACCACGTTCAGTTTTTGTAAAAAAAATATTTTTATTTAATTTTTTAATATTTTTTTAGTGAAGTAAAGAAAATTTAGTTTTTGTTCATTTCAATTGGAGTTTTCGTTGTTGCCGAAAGCAGCCGGTGTCAAGTTAATTACTCTATTAGAGACCTTATCTACTCAGTAATATGAGGATTTAAAAAAAACTTGCGCGTTTTTTGCGCCAGAGGTGATTTTGAAGCAATAATGTCAATCGGGGAAAAATCCTCGAAAATTACGGTTCTTCTTTTTTATTATGAAATATTATATTTAGTTATTATCCTTTGATGTCTATATTGTTTTTTCTATTTCTATGATAAAAACATACATTTGCAAATTAAAAAACTGCTATTATATTTGAAAGAATCTTCCCATGGCAATTTTGTTTGGGGTGGTCACCTTAACCACAAGTATGATAAACTATATTGCTGCGGAAGTTCTATTTATCTGTTGTGGTAAATAATTACAATCAGTACTGATTACACTATTTCGATGAGAACTGTTATAATCAATTGTCCCATGGTTTTTGCACAAGGCACTAAAATATTAGTCCTCTAAATACCCGTGTATGTTCAGCATACGATTCATCAAAGTGTTCAGATACTTCTTTTCAATAACAATTAACGCATAAAAAACATTATTATCTAACAATGAGTGAATTCGTTTGTGTTCGACGCGATCTTTGTGATCAAATAATAAAAGGGAAAAGTACTTCAGACCTCAAAAAATATTTATTGGAAAATTTTCAACTATCGGAAACTGACGTTAATACTGTAATAGAGAGTATTCAAAAAAATCTAACATCGAGTTGCAACCAGAAATGGACCAAAGCTCAAAGAAAGCCGGACCGGTTCGAGAGCCTATACTCAAATTGGTTAAATGGTGAGTTTAAAGTATCATTGAATTCTTGCAGTACCTCAACCACTGTAAATTCTGGTTTGAATACTTCTGGTGAACATGGAAGACCAACAAAACAATATGACGAGTGCTCGGAAAACACAAAGAAACGAAAAAATATGGAGCTGGTCCAGGAGTATGAAATGGGACATGTCCGTAACGCTTATGTGCAAGGTTTAAGATCCATGGGGGAAAATGACGAAGCGTCGATTGTGACTATTATCAGAAATAAGGAAAAAGAAGAGAAAAAAGTTATTCTACAAAACATACTCAATCCAGATAACGCACTTTACAAAAGAGGAAGCATTGAGTATATGCATTGAAACTGATTTAACCAAAGCACAATATGCGTACCTAAGAAAAAGGCTCGTTGATAAGAATTTAAGTTCTGTATTGCCTTCGTATCAAACACTAAGTGAAGCAAAAAAGGCTTGCTATCCGCCTGCATCCAGCATTACGGTGACAAATATAAGCGCAAAAATCAACCTGCAAGATCTCTTAGACCATACAGTCTGCCGTATTATAAGGATAAAGTCAGGATCGACTTACAATCGTCTCAAGCTTTTCACTAAATGGGGATGTGATGGATCCTCCGGGCAAAGTGAGTATAAACAAACTCTACCGGAAGAAAACGAACAAATATCGGACGCTAATTTGTTTATAGTGTCCCTTGTACCACTGCGACTAGTAGACGAAGAAACTTCTACGGTCATATGGAAAAACCCTACTTGCTCATCTGTTAGATATTGCAGACCAATTTCATTAGAATTTGCAAAAGAAACTCCCGAAAAAACTACAGCGGTTGTCAGTGAAATTGAAGCCAAAATTAATCAATTGATTCCAACTCTTGTGTCAATAGAAGACAAAGTCATCGAAGTTAAACATCAACTGTTTATGACAATGATTGATGGGAAAGTTGCTCAAGTGTTGACAAACACATCATCCAGTGCTACCTGCACTGTTTGTGGAGCAACTCCCAGACAAATGAATGATCTTTTAAAAGTTACAACGAGAGTTGAAAATGAAAATGCGTTTAAATACGGATACGGATAAGATTTATGGAAATGATCCTCCATATTTCTTACAATTTAGGTTTTGAGAAGTGGTCTGCAACAACTCCAGAAAACAAGCAACTTAAAGAAGACAAGAAAAAATTTGTCCAAAAACGTTTCCGAGAAGTGCTTGGCTTGCATATTGATAAACCACGTCAAGGTTCCGGTAATAGCAATGACGGTAATACGGCAAGGAGATTTTTCCAAAATTACCAATGTTCTGCAGAGATAACCGGAATTGATGAAGAATTAATCAAGAGACTATATGTAATTCTTCAAACTATGTCATCGGGATTTCCTATAAACGCAGAAAAATTTGGTCAGTATACATTGGTAACCGCGCAATTATATGTAAGCAAATATAACTGGTACTACATGCCATCTTCGGTCCATAAAGTACTTATACATGGTGCTAAAATAATAGAGCATTATGCAGTTTTGCCTATAGGACAATTATCCGAAGATGCCCAGGAAGCTCGAAATAAAGATTATAAGAAATATAGGTTACATCACGCTAGGAAGTGTTCCAGATCAGCAACAAACGAAGACGTTCTGCATATTTTGTTATATACATCTGATCCTTATATATCTAACTTAAATAAACCAAGTTTTCTAATATCCAAAGAATTATTTGACGAATCTAAAGAATTGTTGGAAATAGAAAGTGGAGGGATAAGTTTAAGTAATATTTTTTTTTTGTCATGTAACTGTTTGTTTAATAATAATAATTTAGTTTTAAACTTATTTTAAGCATAAGTGTAACTTTTATTGCTATTTTAATATAACTGTATGATTTTTTGTATGAAATTTCGTATAACTTTATCTTTGTCATTTTTTTTCGGAAAAAATATTTTTTTTAGAATGATGATGTTTGATTTCTTTTATTGCCTAGATATTCACAAATACGTGAAAAAAAAATCAAGGAGATAAATCACAAAACAACAGAGTTATCGATTTTTGAGATGGAAAATACCGGTTGGTCCCATAGTGCGGCCCAACGACTGAAGGTGAGTTTACACTAGAACATTTTCTCGAGCATTTCCATTGTAATGTAACTTTGCTGCTAATGCTGTATTCGAAGTTATGTTCACGGCAAGTGAACATTTACTTGTAACATTCCTTTCTATTTTGCATTTACTCTAAGTTGAAATGTTGAATCTGCAGGTCGCGTCTTAGTTGGATGAAATGTTTGGGTAACATTTCATTGAACAAAGACGTGATCTGTTCGCTCGTTTGTTTGCAAAATGGAAGTTGTAACAAGGCGTCGAGTGTCGTACTCACGGAACAGATAATTATCTGTTCCGTGGTCGTACTTTCTTGTTCGGTTCGTGAAAGGACATTAGAGCGGTTCGATATTTTGTTATAATTAAATACTTTACTCACCTTTAGGTACCCAACATCGACTTTAACAGGTAAATCCACGTAATAATGATTAAAATTAAACTGTCAAAAAACCTACCTCTATAATGTATTAGGCAATTTACTTCGTGTACGGAATTAAACCATATTCCTGGTATCATCGTTACTTGAATATCACTATAGTTACCATAGATACAAAGTACGCCATCTTCCTTAATTTAAATCGCAATATGGCGCCTCTTTCTCGTCGTTCAATTTAATTACTCATTTCCTTTATCAAAATATTACATTTTAACTAGATTACCAGCCGTGAGATAAAATAAATAAGGAATCTTTTTGATATTAAGAAGAAATTTCAGTATTTAGCAAGGTATGCTAAAAATATGTTGTTTGGACATCCGCCATTACATTCTCACAAAAGTATTTGACAATACGATATGAAAATAATACAGAAAATTATATGCCTAATCATTTAATGGAAAATATAAAAAAATATAAAGGAGGTAAGGATTTACACGGAAATTATTAAGTACCACAAGGGCGGGTTTGGGGTGGTTTAGGAAAAGGGAATTGGGGGTTGCCTTTGCCTAGCAGTGGGAAAATTTAATTAACTTAAAATTTTATTAAATTTAGTTAACTAAAAAAAAGCTAAGTAACCATGCAGCGACTTTAGTCGCCAGCAACTCGCTGGCAATTTCAAAATCTCACATCTACGCACAGGCTTTGACATCGTTAGCATCAAATCGGCGGTCAAAATCTGTGTGGACGTGAGTTTGAAATCGCCAGCTATAAGTCGCTGCGTGCGTAGGTCCGATGCTAAGCCACCTGTATAATAGCCGCCGCACGAGACGCCCTCGGCGTCGAGAATCCCGGGCGTATTGCCGGCCACCGTATGCGCGGGCTTGTGGATGGTGAGCAATGGGTAGCTCGCCGTCCGTTAAGGACCAGGCCCGGGTCGAAGACGCGTTGTGTTCCACGCGCGCCTTAAAGAGATGTCGTCAGCACAAGAGTAGGGGTCCACTAGGGCCGATGCCTGCCGGGGTCGTGGGAAAGTCCGGAAGGGATACCGAGGCCCCTGGCAACACAGGCAACGGAAGGAACACGGGTGGGTTTTAGTCAGTACAAAGTTTGACAACTCTCGCTCCGCCCAGAGCGGGAGAAGTTGTTTGATAATTTCACACCCAAAAAAAAAAGCAACCTCTATAATAAAAAAATAGACTTTGCAGAGCGTCTCTGCTACTTGTTAGAAGAGTTTTTTCTAAAGGTCTGTATGCCCGGGTACTGTAATAGAAATCTAGGTACTACTAAAATAGCAAACATTCCAAGGAATAATACAATATTGTATTGTATGGCTCCTACGCTAAAACTCATAGCAATATTGTGGTTATACGTCAGACACTATTGTTAGACTGTAGACACAGTTCTATATTAACACTTTGCACTAGACTGAGATTATTTCTATACATTTATGACTTGTTGGTGTGTAAACTATACATTTTATATTGTCTTGACTTCAAAAATATTAATGGTAGGTTATGCCTAAAGCCTTTCGTCCACGACGCTACTCTTATCCTGACCATTTGCAAACTAATTAATTAGTTTGTGATTAATTTCGTCGTGTATGGTCCGCCATTGAAACACTAGTGCTGTGACATTTTGACTATCATCTGCCTAGCCTTTTCCCAACTATGTTGGGGTCGGCCTCCAGTCTTACCGGATACAGCTGAATAAGAGTATTTTACATGGAGTGACTGCCTATCTAGCCACCACAACCCAGTTACTGGGTAACACGATACTTGAATGGCTGTCAAACTTTCGAGCTTCTGACGACCGGTAACGACTGTCAAAGATCTGCAAATGACGCCGGGATCAACGGCTTAACGTGCTTTCCGAGGCACGGAGGGGTCTTGGTATGTAAAGATGGTCATCCATCCACGAACCAACCGCGGCAAGCGTAGCTTAACCTATTCGACCGACCCGTGCGGGTGTTACGAGTATTACTTAGCCACAAGCCCCTCTGACGTTTCATCAACTTCTGACGTCTGACCCATATAAGTTATTGTGAAAATAAAATATGATGAATGCTGTGGGTGTACCTCTGACTAACCCTTCGGGGATTACGGGCGTTGTGTTATGTTATGTTATATTTACTGCCAATACCAATGCCATTTGGGAGAAATAGCTATTCGAAATGCCATGCCAAAATAATATTAACTCAAATCATGATTTTCATTAGTTACAAATGAATGTATATTGACTATCCGGTATCCTATCCTCCTGCTTTAAAGCATAGAGTTATATACAGTGTGTCTGCATACGGTGTAGCGAAAATTAAGGGTGTGGTACAGACCATCAAACTGAATAACTTTCTCCCGGAGACTAAAGTCGTAATTGCGAAAAAAATATCAGTTGTCCCATACATTTGGTCGAGTAGGTATTGAAGTTTTGTATGGGACGACAGAATTTTTGTTCCGGATTAAGATGTTGGTCCCCGGGAGAAATTTGTTCAATTTGATGGTCTGTATCAAACCCTTAATTTTCGCCACACCGTGTACAGACAAAATGTATATTACAAGGGCCTAATTCACTCGGAATGATGTAAGGATTCTGACGATACCCCATACATACAAATCTGTTCAGGCATTTAAAAGTTATGGTGGCACAAAAAACTCACATAGATACAAAACAAACACATTACACTCCTTTTTGGTCAGTCGTGTAATAAATATAGTCGTTTCTAATCACAAAAAATTAACATGATATTCGACAGCAGCACTTCCTCATAGTCTTGCTTGGAGTTAAAGGCTCCTGCATACTGAGGCGATATCGCGGGCGCGACTGGCAGTAATATGCTTGTCGAGCCCGCGATTTCGCCTCTGTTTGGAAGAGCCTTAAAGAAAACGGGGATATACCTACCAGTTATTGTATTAATCATTGATCATAGGTATTTTCTGTACATTGAGGCAAATGCAAAGGAAAGTCCCTTTTCACAGGACATAATAAATATTGTAAGGGTTGTCACTTACATACCGAAGTCTAGGATTAATTTATACCTTCTTGCCACCTTTTTCTTTATTCCTTATTGGCTGATACACTACTTTAGGATCAAAAGGCCAGGCCTAGGGCAATATTTATATCCAAGGACTAGCACTTCGCCCGTGACGTTGTCCGTGTGGATTACACATTTTTCTCTACAAAATTCAACATCATCTTTAAAAGGTAGCTCTCAAAAATTCATGATCTTTTTATTGATTAAAAAAGTCGGCCTGGTCCACAAATTCAAGGTCGCCCAGTGCGATATAGAGCGGGCTATGCTTGGAGTCTCTTTGAAGGATAAAATCAGGAATGAAATTATATGGAAAATAACTGGAGTTACCGACATAGCTTGCAGAATAAGCAAACTGAAGTAGCAGTGGGCTGGCCATGTTTATCGAAGAACCGTGGAGAGATCAGACTAGATTTGGAAGGCGGAGCATGGACTCTTGTGGCGCAGCCTATGTCCAGCAGTGGACTACGGTAGGCTGGGTTGATTGATGACATTTTCAAGTATTTTTATTAAAAGAATATAATTTTCGCATAAACTGTATCCCCCCTTTCACTCCGAAAGGGGTTGATTTAAACAAAATCTTCAGTTATGTGTTTCGTCATTTAATGCTTTGATTACATTTTAGTTTATCAAGACACGCAGTAACATCTGCCCCTAAAAACTTAATTTCCCCCTTTAGGTATCATAGGGGTCAATTTTCAAAAACCCAAAAACTCATAAGTCTTTATTTTCTATCAACGTTTTAATACCGAGTTTTAACGTAATCGGACGGCTCGTTAAGATTCACCCATAAAAACTTTAACACTCCTTAAAATCCCTTTAAAGAAGTAGTTTTGATAAACGAATAATTATATTTTTTATTGTTGCAAGTTTCAAGTTTAATAATTTAAGTAATAAGATTGTTCATGCATACAAATACCCCCTTTTTCACCCCCTTAAAGGTCAAATTTTCCAGAAACCCCTTCTTATTAAAGGAACCCGTGTGCAAAATGTCACTTTTCTAGTCCCGGTAGTTTCGGCTCTTCGTTTAAGAATCAGTCAGTCAGTCAGTCTGGACAAGTAATTATTTTTATATTATATTATATTATTAAATAGATAGATATATTTATTTATTGGTAACTCGGACTGCCTTGTTGGTCTAATGGTCGCAAGCGCTATTGCTGAGGTTCTGGGTTCGATTTCCAGGTCGGGCAAAGTGTTATTGGGTTTTTCCTTCAGGGGATTCTCAGTAGCAGCTTGGACTCTGGATTTGTTCCCGGTTAATGGTTTTATGCTCGCCCCCTATTATATGGGACTTAAACATAACTGCGAAATGCACGTATAGGTACTATAGGCACGCCTCTGCCTAACCCTTCGGGGATTACAAGCGTGATGTTATATGATGAATGGATATTGGTAGTGTTTCTTTATTTCTTTAATGAAATATTATTACTGGCATCCATATCTATTCAATAGGATCTTACACCCATTTTTGAAAAGTGCCTCAATTAAATTCTAAGTGCCAAAAAAAAATCACAAAATTTTTACTCAATCGATAAGTGCCATAAAAATGCATTTAAATTTTACATTTTCAAATTTCGCGCGTAGTTTGACGAAAACACTGGTCGCAGTGGATGCCATGTTGCTTTGTGGTCATGACGTCACTTGGCTATGTAAACAAATGCGCTAATCTATTAACTAACTATCAGTTGACACGTTTTAGTTTACATAGCCGTATGACGTAATAACATGGCGAGTAGCCGCCATGTTATTTCATGGTGTTTTTTAACAGATTAGAAAAACTGAAAACGTTGAATTGAATTATAAAATTTATTTTTTTATTTTATGAACTAAAACTAACATTTTCCGACTCCTTTTTGCCTAAACTATCTCAATAATATATTTATAGATTTTTTCTCGTATATAGTAAAATACCCTATTGTAACCACAGATTTTAAAATTAGATTAAAAAAGGTTTCAATACCTAGTGAGAAATTCTTGAGAGAAAAATAATGATCCAGTAGCAAATAAATTAATCTTATTATTCAAATCCAACGGTTCAATCAATCAATTAGATGGATGAGAAAATCGAGCTTAATCACACCGTATCTATTTAGCTATCTTTGATACGTGAGTCCAGTTTATTATCATATAAATTACAAACCAGATTAAATAAATTCAACTTGATATATGTGTTTAATTGGTTACTTACTGCGCTCGTACGAATATCGACAATAAAATATCATGGAAGATATCCCGCCAATGACAATGTGTATTAAAGAAGAAACGATCTTGAGCATCAACGTTCTTTAAAACTCAACTCAGCCTATCAATACTGGATACAGGTCTCTCCCAGGCTGCGCCACAACACCTTGTCCTCCACCTTCCGCATCCAGTCTGTCCCAGGCACCTTCTTAAGGTCATCGGTCCATCCAGCTGGGGGGCATCCACACTACACTTACCGATACGCGATCTTTACTCCAGGATTCGTCTGCTCTACCGGCCATAAGTTCTACGACAAATATGGCCAGCCCACCGCCACTTCAGTCTGCGTACTCGGCAACCTATGTCGGTACCTCCGGTCGCTAACACTGTCTTACCAGAACCATTCTTTATAGCAGAATATAAGGTAGCCTTGTATGTTAGGTTGCCTTCCGCTTTCTGCTTTTTCGTAATCTTTAAAATAGGGGCCAATCAATATTCAAAAATAAACCTCTAAATTCATGTCCTGATTAATCTCACTACCAGCGTTGCTGACTCTTGTGGACATAGCATAGTCTTGAATACTTCATTACGTCTTCTTCTTTAGTAACTCTTTTGACTTAACAGACAGCTGTGTTGCTGGCAAGTTTGTTGCGTCACTTCTTGTTCCCAGCTAAAGCACTAGGAAGTGGTGAAGGGCGGGCGTTTTGGGGTGCTGTTGTAATTTTGACGTTCAAAAATTGCTGTTTTTCAGCCTAGTTTGAATAAATGACCTTTGATTTATGATATTTTAACTGTTAAAGGCATTTTCTTTTTATTTATTTAATTACAGACAAAAACGTAGTTGCCAAATACCCAGGTCACGCTTCTAATACATTTCTAGCGTCAAGATTTATGTTCAATGTTGGATATTCCAGCAATGAATACTTCGGCTTTTCGGACCTTATTTAGTAAGCGAGAGCCATCCAATTTGTTTTAGCTGTTGTGCGAGCAGATATTTATGGTAACCGAATTCTCATTAAGTTTCTATTGGGGAATTGAATTAATGATTAAAAGGCCATATTTTATTTGGAATTTGGAACGAATTGGTTGAAATTATTATGAATTTACTAGGTCACATAAGGTTTTGACAATAGATTCGCTTTAAAACTGCACAACCAACAACAACTGCAGATAATTCATTTGAAATTCTTACTAACACTGTGATCTTGAAAATAATTATGTAAGTCTACGGAAAATATTGAGTTTCATTGCGCTATAATTAAAAAAAAAGAAATGCAACAAGATTTCCACGTGGAGGTATTATAATTAAATTATATATATATATTATAGTTCCATCAAGGTAGCTCCACTTTACAGGTTGGAGTTACATCTTTCCACTTAGGTCCGGAGACTTCCAAGTGGACCATGAAAGGTCCACATCAGGTCACCATCAGGTCCATGGTGGTCTCTTCAGGAAGATGCTCCTTTAGTGTTAGATAGTATTTTCCTTATAATAATTAAAAAATACCTGCTATCTAAAATCAGCCTTTGTTCTCCAGCCCTTATTTATTTATTTGGTTCTTCAACAATGAGTACACTATTACATTTAATAGGAAAACAATTCGAACTCTAATTATGTGCCCCATCACTTAGAGAAGAGCACTACATGCACTACTCGTATATTTTACGCGTAAACTGCGAAAGAAACGATGAAAAGTAAAGAAATATAAATGAAAAATAATAACATACATTATGAATTATATAACAAAATAAGTATAAATTATTTAACAAAATAAGTTAATTATATCATAAAATAAGTTAGAAAAATATTATTTGTTAGTGACGGATACACAGTTAAGATTCAATTTAAGATTATCTTCAGGCTAGACACATATGTATAAAATAAATCAATGTCTTGGTTGTGTTTTTTGTGTACATCTTACATTCTAGAACTAGATAGGGAGCGGAAGATCTCTTCAACTCACCCTGCCCGCAGCAGGCGCACCGGGCCTCAGCGGAGGGCGTACAACGCCCTCTTCCAACCCTCCTAAATGGGTCCAGGGGCGACAGAATCGGGGGCATCCGTCGCCCCCCTCACAGCAGGACACGAGGTGGCGGCGCGTAGTGTTCCACGCGCCCCCTATTGGACGTCGCGGGGGGAGTTTTAAACCTCACTCCCGCCGCGAGGTTGAGGTGGCCCGCAAAGGCGGGCCGGCACTAGCCGGGGATCGCGGAAGTGGCATAAGATCCCACGATCCCCGGTGCAAGTGTGGGAAGGGAACACCGGGGTGGTTTTTAGTCAGTAAGAGTCTGACAGAGCCCTCCGTCCACCCCAGGGCGGAGGACATCCATGAGGATTTTCCACCCCGAAATAAAAAAAAAGAAGGTATCTTCTTCATTAGAAAAAGAGGGGCGCCATCCACAATGCCGATTTGCCCAGTGCCGATTTTATTTAACACTAGCACTTAACCCACGCCTGTGCCTGCACGGATTATGTTCTTTCCTTAAGAATCCAACCTTCCCCTTTATTCATTACCATCTTTTATATTTACCTGAATTGATTGGTCAAGGACGGCTAACGAGACACAATTGATTTTCTATTGTTTGACTCTGAATCGGTGTATCAACCTCATAGCTAGTGACACGGACCCATACTGTTGTTCTCTGAGGGAGATCACAAATAATGCATTATTTGTAATAACTTACAAAATTTAATTAATATAATGTGTTAGTAAATAAGTTAGGATAAGAGTTCAGATGTACACTATCGCAATAGGTTTCTCTGTAAGGATAGATGTAAGTTAAATAAATAATAATAATATTTATACCGAGTTTCGAGTTTCTAAATCAAAGGAATTCAGTTATCCATACAAACTGTATCCACCCTTTTCACCCCGACAGGCGTTGATTTTGGAAAAATCGTTTTATAATTGTAATTGTTGTAGTTATAATTTGACATAAGGATTATTTATTTTAATAAAATCGAGTTAATCGAAGCAAGCAGTAAAATTGACCCTTAAAACTTAATAACCTCTTTTCATCCTATTAGAGGTTGATTTTATAAAGACCCAAAAACACGTTATTCTTATTTTTTGTCAAGATACTTAGACTTAAATCCTAAGAAACAAAACTGTGAGTGCCGACCCTAAACTTCACCGTTTACCTATAAATACTCCGCATGTAACTTATAAAAAGCATTCTTACAGAAGTCGTAGGACTGTCCTTACTTTGAGTAAATCAGAGGAAAATACTTGATATAATAATGAATTTCACCAAGATTTTGTTCTTTGTGTGCGCCTGTTTCATGGCTTTGGCTACGGTTTCGGCAGCGCCCGGAAATTTCTTTAAGGATTTGGTAAGTTAAATATTTGTATTTTTATTTTGTAAGTGATATTTTAAGACCAATATTGTAACAGTAACTTTAGAGTTCTGTTCCCCTTTTTCTTCATAAGAATCAATATTTTTGGAAAGCATATCATATTTTTTAAGTCCTCAATTCATTGATGATTTAAAAAAAAATACTTGTTTGGTTAAATTGTATGATTCTTTGGAGTAAGTGGTTAACTATTCACTGACTATTGTTTGAGAAATTCAATTTCAAAGCTGTGTTAAGTGGCTATCCCTTCAAAAGTGTTTATTTTGTCTGTTAAAGGTGCGGTACTTTAACATTAAAATTGTTTCCATTATAATAATACTTAAAATGAAACTTAAGCTGTCATTATTCAGTGCCTATTATTATATTAGGCTGAAAACCATCCAGTCCTTTTGCAAATAAAAACCTTTTTTTAATACCCACATGTAGATCACCGTCTTCATGACAGTGTTTTATTTCTGTCGAGTTTAGTACGCTTTGTTTCCACGACAAACCAGCTAGCAAAAGGTCGTATTGTTTTTTTTTTCCTTTCAATTCCTGGATCCTGCTTGTTGGAATGAAAGTACTTACTGAGGAATTTGAAAATTCTTTATATTATGTAATTGCCAAATTTTGCATCCACAACCTGAGAAAGAAAGAAAATAAGTTTATTTGCGGTAAACATGACGCAAACAAAGAACACAAACACAAAAGGAACAAGTTGGGGGAAAATATGCGTCACATCCACGAAAAACAGCCATCGCTCAGCATAATGCTGCGGCCCTCAACGAGACAGAGCCCCAGCGCTGGTTTTCAGCGATAGCCGGCGTTGACGTGATGAATGTATTAGATTGATCAATACATTACCATTGTTGTTATCGTTGATAGAATGTCATTTTGTCTACTTTCTGCGGTTGTGGATTAAAAACTACTAAACGCTTTATCACTTGTCGGGGCCCTCTGGTCCATGTGAAATGGTTAGGTCCTGTCCCACCGCCGTCGATTAACGAGAAGCAGGTAGAGCTAGCAACTAAAAGCGAGTAGTACTAAGAGAGTTGGCGCGCAACGAGCAGCGAGTGCGACACGGCATGGAGCGATTACTCGCTGGTATGCGTAGTATATTGTACCAAGCCTGATTTGCTAGTGTCACTAGTGTGCTAGTGTGTTCTCAGCTAGTGTTCTTTCCGACAAAGGAACGTCGCTGAGCGAGCTGTACTCTCATTGATAGCTCTTTTCGCTTTGACAAACGAGTACTCGCCGGCGGTGTGAACAGTCGGCTAACAACTATACATATATGTAAAATCTCTATTACTTACATGGGACCTACAATCTTTTGTACGTTTCTTTAGTGAGAGAATCAGCAATAGCTAGTCGCTTCCTCGTTGGCGACGGGACAGATCTCTTAGGACCAAGACTATTAAAACTGGTTTTATTGACATTTTGTTTTTTTTTTCTCAGGAAAAGATGGGCCAGAGAGTTCGTGACGCAGTCATAAGCGCAGGACCAACAGTTGACGTGGTTGGAAAGGCAGCAATCTTGTCCAAAGGAAAATAGATCTTATTATGTGTACAGAATAAGAACTGCATTTGATTAACCATAAGCATGTTATTAGTGCCATAATTGAGTATTCTTATCAATAAATGTAATGAAAAAATATTTTGTATTTACTTTCTGTCTACTTTGTAATACCTTCTTAGTATCAGTCTTATCTACAAGGTACCCAGAGTGCCCACATAAAGAAGAGGTTATCTCTACTCTACCGCGATACGCTCCAAAACGGTTAAAGCCACAAGCTGCAACAAGCCGGGCAACAAGTCCGCTAGGCTGAAGTGGGATTGGGCGGGCCATGTATATAGGAAAGGCATGCCATTGGGCATGTATGCCTTGGGACCGGTCGGCCAGAGTCTTCACGCAGTAGGACCCTCATAGACCAGCATCGTCGCCAAGGGAAGCCTAGGAAACGCTGGTGTGATAACTTAGACGCGTTTATGGAGATTAGCCGAAGAAGGCAACACCCAGGAAAGAGTGGGAAGCTGTGTGTTGGGGGCTTGGCCCAGCAGCGGGACAAGAGAGGTTCCAAAAATGAAACTCTATGTACAAATCAGCATTTAGGCTTCTTCTTCTTTTCATTTGAACGGTACCTACTTCTATGTTACTTATACTGTTTGGCTCCTGTAGCTGGCCACGTTTATTGCGGCATCAGAGGTCTCGTTCAGATCAAACCTGATTCCGAACAAATAAAAACAGTAGATAACCTATGAATGTACATAATAATATAACATCACCTTGTTTCCCCGAAGGGTTTGCCAGAGATGTCTATAGTACACCTACATTTTGGCAGTAAAGTTGAGGTCCCATGTAGCGAGCCTATTTGCATCAACCGGTTATAAATCCAGACTTCAGGCTGCTACTGAGAAATTCCAGACAAAAAAACCCAATTACAGTTTACACACTTTACACATACATAACAAGTCGGGCAGCGTTATTCAAAAATGTTAAACATCAAAAGTGTTGTTAAAAAAAGAGAAAAATAATATGAAAAAAAAAGTTTCTTTTTTTTTCCTAATAGATTTCTCAGTAATAGCCCGGAGTATGGAATTTGGCGCTGTGATAACCCCGATCCTATTCTCCGCCTGATCTCTCTCCCGTCGTGTAAGATTGATACGGACAATGATAGTGACGGAAGAGAGAGTACACTTATGTCATTCATCGAGGCCAGAGATATTATACGAGTAGTAGTCGATGGCTAGCTTCCGCTGAGATTGGCCGCCGTGGCCGAAATTTGGTCGGGTGCACAATTATTGTGGGAATGCGTGCAAAAGGATGGACAGCAGTGTACTGTTTGATGAGGACAACAGACTGCATCTACAAGCACCAATCCGTCGGCCAGCGTGATCAACATGATTGATCTTTTTGGGGTTCCGTATCTCAAAAGGAAAAAAAACGGAACCCTTATAGGATCACTCGTCTGTTTGTCTGTCTGTCTGTCTGTCTGTCCGTCTATCACAACAGATTTGCTCCGAAAGTTAGTTAAGAAGTAGATGAAGATTGACCATTCCCCTCCCCTCCCCCCCCCCCCCCCCTTAACCCCAAATCTAAGCGTAAAATTTTGAAAAAAATACAGTAAATTGTTCTTTACTTATAGATTATTAGAGGAAAACCTATAAGTATCAATGGTTTTAAAATAACATGGTAAATCTCTCAATATTGTGCGTGCAAACTTACATTTGCAGTCGAATTGTATGGGAGAACATGTTTTTCAAATACAATTTTGAGTTTGTTATGTGGATAACTTATCTTGGGATAAAAAGCTTAGTTTTGTTTGACCGTTCATTGTTCAGCGGTAAAAATATTTGAAAAAAAAAATGGTAAGTAGGTACTAACATACCTAAAAAGACCCAATTTAATTAATCAAGTTGGGATAATGTATTTAAACAATCAATTATCCCTTTATGCAATGTTTCGGAAACAATAGTTGAACATCTCTGAAGAAAAAATAATTTAAAACTATTAAAAGTTCAAGTTCCTTCTTTTACAAAGGGTTGGTTGAAGTTTTTATTAATTTCATTATGTACTGAATTATAATATTAATAATAAAATTGTTTAATCAGACAAAGTCCATAATTTAGTCACAAAAATTATCATACAAACTATCTTAGTACAGACAATACAATAAGGTAGGATACAAGATGTGTACTCATGAAACCTCTCGCTTGAGTTCAGGATAAATTGCCACGCTATCCGCCCAGAATCAGAAGGCTTTCCTTCATGACTGCCGAGTCATACTTCTCAGCAATTACTTGAAGTAGACTGTTAGCGCTGCCCCGCACTCTGCTTAGTAGGTAGGCAGAGTGCAAGGGGCAGCGCTCACAGTCTCCTTCAAGTAATTATATTTTTTTGTTTTATTTTAATACTTTTAACATTTAGACCCACTTGCACTATAAATCACTCAATGTTTTTAGCGCTATAGATATTTAATTCATATTTCTGACTCTAGGTGATAGAAACAGAATGCTTCACATCGTTCTGTTTATGTCAATTGTTTGAAGATGATTCAAACAATTGACAGAGCAGATCGATGACGTCTTAAATTCGTTTAGTGCTAAACATAAGTTACTGAATTGTGGTGAAGGTAGGCCTTAATGATAATATACATGTCACTTTGAACTTTTTATTGATCAAATCTGTCATAAAATCCTGATATAGGTAATTAAGTATTGTGACTATGACTGAAAAGATGACAGGTCTTTTTCAACAAGCTGTCCTGACATAAGCAAAATCTAAAAATATCACAATTTTTTTCAAATTATTTTAAAAATCTATAAAATGAAAGGAAGTAATTAGAACTGTCAAATTCAAGGTAGGCGTCGGCGTCGAAAATAAATGTGCCTTTTTGAGGTTCATTCATTTTACAGGACTGTTAATCGAACTATTAATATACACGTCAGAAATAATAAAAAATTCCCAAACAAATACGCATTTTAATTTCAGCGTATTTTTCTGACAGCAACCATGTAATGTCAAAACTTTTGGAAGAACGTACAAAGAGAAAGTCGGTTTTTCTGAAACGGGCCTTTGTATCGAGTTTTTTGCATTTTTTCATTCATTTAAGTCATTAATATTATGGTGGCTAGTAAAAAATTGTGCTCAGTTTCAATATTTTAATATTTTCGTTGTCCCCTATAGGTATTGGCCAATTTATTTGGGCTCAACACATCTAGGTAAAGTCAGGGAAAATAATTGTTAAGTAAATTGACTGCCAACCAACTTAAATTGTCCATTTATTCAAATTAGAACTATCATTCCTTTAGAGTTGTATGAATTGGCTATAACATGGCAAATTGACGTAGGGTATCAATTTGCTTAACAATTATTTTCGCTGATTGTACAATTTCTTACCTGATAATAAAAACTATCTTTTGGCCCGATGATATCCCTTCGAAAGGGGTGAAGGAAAAGATCGTGAGGAAACCGGCATGTCCTAGAACCAAAAATTCGAAGACATGTGACATCTACCAACCCGCCTGGACCCGCGTGGTGGATTACGGCCCACTCTCTCTCACAGAGAGGAGGCCTGTGTCCCAGCACTGGGAACATGAACATGAACATTATAGGCTGATTATGTATTCCTAGAGAGTTGGTATGAATTGGCTATAACATGGCTAATTGACGTAGGGTATCAATTTGCTTAACAATTATTTTCGCTGACTGTAACTGGTACACCACTGACTACCTGCAGTATTGTCTCTCCCCCTTTAATCCGTCCAAAGGTTGTCTGTAAAAGATCGCTTTTAGCGATAAGACCGCCCATTGTGTCACCCCTTGTAAAATTTCAACATTTGTATAGCTGTAATTTTTATGGTGTACATAATAAAGAGTATTCTATATATCTATCTACAATTTCTTACCTGATAATAAAAACTATCTTTTGGCTCGATGATAATTATCCCTTCTAATCAAACTATTCTTTTCATTCATTCATTTTAATGAGTCGCTTTCTTTTATTTCTGCATGTTTTTATCTTCTGTAGTTTAGGCCGAGTAGGTTATCTATGAATAAAAAAAAAAACAAATTCGGCCAAGTGCATGCTTGACCATGCACAAGAAAGGGTTCTGTAGTTGAGATGAATTTATTCCAAAGACGGAAGACACAAAGGCACCGCTTGTAGCGCTACACGAGGTGTCTTTGTGTCGCGTCGCGTCGCGCGACAAGTCGCGCCAGTATGTAGGAGCCCTTATTCTCCAACTGCAAATGTAAGTTGGTCGACAACAACTGGTTAACTTGTAAAGCCTACCTACTTAGTTGTGATAGTTTTCCTTTAAACGTTATATCTACTTTTGTCATGATATTTCACATATTCAAAACCAATAATTTAGCTGGCAGGGGGGGACACTCGGGCTTGCGCACGGTGAGCAATGGGTAGCTCACCGTCCGGTAAGGACCAGGCCCGGGTCGACGGCGCGTCGTATTCCACGCGCGCCTCAAAGAGATGTCGTCAGCACATAGGTAGGGGTCCACTAGGACCGATGCCTGCCGGGGTCGCGGGAAGGTACTTATGGGTCACCGAGGCCCCCGCAACACAGGCAACAAGAAGGAATACGGGTGGGTTTTAGTCAGTAAGAGTCTGACACACCCTCCCGCTCCACTCAGAGCGGGAGAAGTTATTTGATGATTTCCCAACAAAAAAAAAAAAAAGTAGGGGGGACACTAACAAAAATCAGCACTTTAAAGCTTTATTTTAAGCAAACGGATCCCTGAATCGAATAATGGTTTTCACAGACCCATAATATTTGAGCGTCCTATCCAACGCTACCATGGAATAGACGTGAAAAAAAAATATCATCCCCACTTTACGTGTAAGGGAGGCAACACTACAATTTCTTTTTTCAAGATTTGTTTTATCACTTTGTCGGCGTGATTAATAATGAATACCCATACCAAATTAAAACTTACTTGTACTAAGAGTCTCTGAGCTAAGCTGGGTACAGACACGGTGAAAACGGAACCCTAGAAATAGGCGATCAGTGCGAAGACAGAAGGGAAGTCAAAACTTAAAACTTTGGAATAACACATATAATAGGTACATGTATACAAGGTGTCGTTTTGCATCCTCGTCAAATTTCCGGAGGCTGCTATGAAAGACATACATAATCAAATAAAATCTACGATACCTACTCAATAATTAATACATACTTGTTTTTTTAGTTACTTAAGTTTTACGTTGAGTATACGGTAGTGTGTGTGTGTAAAAGGGCAGTTACAGTACGGTATCACATGGACCGCGTTTTAACATGCGTGTCTCACACATGCGGATTTCCAAAAAATAGAAAAAAAAGACCTACTTATTTTATTATTGATGCATAGTTAGCTCCTTGAATTTGGCGAGGATGCAAAACGACACCTTGTATATGCGTATACATGTACACAGGCCGCTGTGCGTCGCCAATCTTATGCAACACGTCACATTAAATGTGTCGCGGTTAGCATCTCGGTGACGCGAATACATACTTTTTGTCCCAACCAAAAATCGCTCAACGCGCCTAAAGAAGTTTTCACTTTCAAAAACTCACTACATCTGTGGGTTATCTACTGCTGAGGTCTTGGCAGTAGCGTAGCGTGGAGGGGGCAGAGGGGGCCATGGCCCCGGCGGCGCTAATATAGGGGGTGGTGGCGACGTCAGGTCATCCTAACTGTATTGTCACCAGAGGACTACATAGGTACAGTCGCCAGCACATCACCTTACCACCAACTGTCAATTTTCTCCAAAAGATATTAAGCTTTAAAATGTTCATGTTTAATTTCAAAATAGAATGTGAAAATTTCGAATGTACTTATAGTATATAATTCAAATAATGAAACTACTAGATGCACCCCGCGGTTTCACCCGCATAGGTTTTGACCCCGTGGGTATATCGGGATAAAAAGTATTCTATGTGTTATTCCTGGTTATAAACTAGCTGTGTGCCAAATTTCATCCAAATCCGTTCATTACTTTTTGCGTGAAAGAGTAACAAACATCCATCCATCCATCCATGCTTACAAACTTTCGCATTTATAATATAGTATTAGTAGGCCCCCCCTGTATTAGTCCCCCCCGACCCTTGCTCGAAGAAGTGCCAGCCCGCGCCGCAGCTGAGCCTGTAGCTTTAAATTCCCCGATTAATAATAATAATATTAACCAGATCCAGCCTGTCCCATCTTGCTGTCCTCCCCCCAGCGCGGTTAGTCGCACGAATAGCAAAATATTTTTTATACTTAAAATCGTTGTTTAAGTTGAGGTATTTCAGTAAAAAAAAAAGAACTGAATAGAATAGGTATCTTTTGTTTTTTATGATTGCTGATTATCTTTTGTTTCTAAATGGTAAGAATTTAGATATTTTTTACTGCGGCACATACTAATAATATGGCAATTTGTGCATAGGTAATCATACATATAGAACTGAGTAAATTTTGTACAGAAATTATAAAGTCATGTCTGGAAGACGTCGTCGTTCGAACATAGGTCGTAGTACAGTGAATGCCAGAAGAGTACGTTCAGCAAGAGATGAAGAATCGTCAACGGAACGTGAGGCTCGCCTCAGTCAGGCTCGGGATAGATATAGAGCTGAGAGAGAGAGAGAATCTTCAGTAGAGCGTGAGATTCGCCGCAGCCGGGATCGAGATAGGCATACGGTTCAGAGGGACAGAATCGTCAGTAGAGCGTGAGGCTCGCCTCAGTCAGCTTCGGGATAGATATAGAGCTGAGAGAGAGAGAGAATCTTCAGTAGAGCGTGAGGTTCACCGCAGCCGAGATAGGGAAAGACATCGAATACAGAGAGCCAGAGAATCATCAGCACGAGTTACTAATTCATGGGTGAATAAAGAAAATTCTGCCATGAATTACGATCCTTCGATTTCTTACAAGGACGATCGTATAGTATCAATAGGTACTATGTCAGTAGTGTGTGAACATTGCTTGGCATTGAAATTCAAGGACGAATCGAAAGGCATGTGTTGCTTACAAGGAAAAGTCAAATTAGAAGAAGTTCTCCCTCCACCTGAACCACTTCACTCTCTTCTTACGGGTGATCATCAGAAATCCAAGCAATTCATGCGCAATATACGCCGTTATAATAACGCATTTCAAATGACCTCTTTTAAGAGTAAGCAAGTCGTTGAGCGTGGGTTCATGCCTACATTTAAAATTCAAGGGCAAGTGTACCACTTAGCTGGGAGCTTGCTACCACTTCGACCCGATGATCACAAATTTCTGCAAATATATTTTATTGCAGATCCAGATACACAAGCATCTACGCGGTGTACAAGTGTTGCACAGCCAATTGATAGAGATTTGATTAGATCTCTCCAAGATATGTTACATTCTCATAATTGCTACATACAGTCTTTCAAAACTGCGATTGAGAGTGTTCCAGCAGATACTCCTGACTTTAATGTCGTAATCCATGCAAATAAAGTTCCTGTTGGAGAACACAGAGGACGATACAATGCGCCTTCCACGAGTGAAGTAGCAGTGGTGATAGCTGGACAGCAATTTAACAAAAGAGATATTGTATTGCATAGTCGTGATGATAATTTGCAAAAAAATTCAGAGTTACACAGATCTTATGACAGCTTACAATATCCTTTGATGCTATGTCGTGGAGAAAATGGTTATGCCATTAACATTTCTCAAGTTGACCCAATCGGTGGTATACCTCTGCGTAAAACAGTGTCATGTATGAACTACTATTGCTACCGTATAATGACAAGACGTAACAATTTCAATACTTTGCTTAGATATGGAATGTTAACAAACCAATACTTGGTAGATCAATATGCGAAAATTGAATCTGAGAGATTGGCCTACATCCGTAATAATCAAACTAAATTGAGAGCTGAAAATTACGTTCATCTTCAGGATGCTTTACAGGCGAATGAACACCGCAACGGCATTGGGCAGTTGGTTATACTACCTTCGTCATTCACAGGTGGACCTCGATATTTACACGAAAAATCGCAAGACGCCATGACTTACGTAAGAAATTACGGCAAACCTGATTTATTTATAACTGCAACATGTAACCCAAATTGGCCGGAAATCAAAGAAAATATTAACACCAATTTAACTCCACAAGACAGATACGATATAGTTAACAGAGTCTTCCATTTAAAAGTACAGAAACTCCTGCACCTCATTAACAAGTCTCATATATTCGGTCCGCCGCGCTGTCATATGTACACAATAGAATGGCAGAAACGTGGCTTGCCACATGTACACCTGTTGGTGTGGTTAGTGAACAAAATTAGACCAAACCAAATTGACAGGGTTATTTCATCTGAATTACCGGATAAAGATGAAGATCCTATCCTGTACGAAATCGTAAAGAAACATATGGTACACGGCCCTTGCGGGACTTTAAACCCGAATTCTCCATGTATGCGAGATTCTAAATGCAGCAAAAAATTTCCGAAGTCGTTCCAAACTCAAACAAGTACTAGCGATGATGGATATCCCAAATATCGTCGACGATCGCCAGAACAGGGTGAGCAAAATGCTACCGTCCGAAACGATGATATTGATAACCGATGGATCGTTCCCTATAATCCGCTCCTTTTGAAAATTTTTGATGCCCACATCAACGTAGAGTTGTGCAATTCAATAAAGTCAATTCAATATGTTACTAAGTACATTAATAAAGGCAGTGATCAAGCCACTTTCAGCATACAATCACCAAATGAAGTGGAAAAATATCAGTCTGGACGTTACATCTGCAGCTCTGAAGCTGTATGGAGGATTTTATCATTCGAAGTGCACGACCGGGCTCCCACAATTGTCCACCTTGCAGTTCATTTAGAAAATGGACAAACAGTATATTTCACAGAGAACAATATACAAGAAGTTGTTAATAACCCGCGGGATACAACATTGACAGCATTCTTCAAGTTATGTGCTCAAGATGATTTCGCGAAAACACTGACGTATGACAGAGTTCCAGGTTACTATACATGGAACCAGAGTTCTAAAACTTTTCAACGGCGAAAACAAGGTACTGCGGTTGATGGTTTCCCCGGAGTAAAAAAAACGGATGCTCTTGGCAGAGTCTACGTGGTTCATCCCAACAACAGCGAATGCTTTTATCTGAGAATGTTATTGCATATTGTAAAAGGCCCGACATCCTTTGCACACCTAAGAACTGTACAAGGTGTTGTTTACAATACTTATCAAGCAGCATGCAAAGCTATGGGGCTCTTGGAAGACGATTCTCACTGGGAAAACACATTATCAGAAGCAGCTGTTTGTAGTTCAGCTACATCATTAAGATATTTATTTGCCGTCATAGTAGTGTTTTGTCAAGTAACTGATTCTGTTAATCTATGGAATAAATTTCAAGAAAATATGGCCAGTGATATTCTGATTCGGCGACGGCGAGAGTTAAACTCAGATGATGTACAATATGATCAAAACATATTTGACGAAGCATTATTGGAATTGAACAAAGTAGTGCAATTACTTTCGGGTAAATCGATCAAGGATTTTGGGCTGCCGATGCCAGCTAATACTACTAACTCAGATTTAACTAACAGTGCCGAATACACAAGAGAAACATCATACGATCAAACGAGACTTTTACAAAATATAGCTCAAGATGAGCCACGATTAAACATCGATCAGAAAAAAGTATTCACTGCATTACTATCAACAATTGATAACAATGAAGGGAAATTGTTTTTCCTTGATGCCCCAGGAGGTACAGGAAAAACATTTTTAATCAATCTGCTTTTAAAAAAAGAGAGATCTATCAGAAAAATTGCGTTAGCTGTTGCGTCATCCGGCATTGCCGCTACGCTTTTGGAAGGAGGCCGAACCGCACACTCCACATTCAAGCTCCCGCTGAAAATCGCCACCGATGATAATAACAGCGTCTGTAGTGTTTCTAAACAGAGCAATACAGGAAAATTGATGCGTGACTGCTCATTAATAGTCTGGGACGAAGCTACCATGTCAAACAAGACGTCTGTGGAAGCACTGGATAGGACAATGCGCGATTTGCGCAACAAAAATTCACCTATGGGTGGATGTACAATTCTGTTCTCAGGAGATTTCCGTCAAATCCTACCAGTTGTGACTCGAGGAACACGTGCTGACGAAATAAATGCTTGCCTAAAAAGATCCAACCTTTGGCCACATGTCAATAAATTAAAGCTTAAAACTAATATGAGGGTTTCGTCATCTTCACGTGAGAACAGGCTATTTCCAGAGATGCTGCTAAAAGTTGGCAATGGAGAGTTAACACAAAGTGAGGGAAGGGTTGACCTTGAAAACCTTTGCGTTTTGATAGACAACATCCAAGAGTTAGTCAACAATGTCTATCCTGACATTGATAACATAAGTTATAAGACAATATCTTGGTTTAAAGAAAGAGCGATTCTGTCACCAACTAACGAACAAGTAGATAAAGTAAATAACTTGATTCTTTCAAAGATTGATGCGCCGACAAAAATATACTACTCGGTCGATAATGTTCTCGATTTGGAAGAAGCTGTTCATTTTCCTACAGAATTTCTAAACTCTTTGAACCCGTCTGGACTCCCTCCTCACAAAATGGTGTTGAAAGTAGGTTGTCCTGTTATTTTATTAAGAAACCTGAATCCACCTAAACTTTGCAATGGCACGCGTTTGCTGGTAAAATCATTGAAAACTTTCATAATAGAGTGCACAATACTCACAGGATGTGGTACCGGAGAAGATGTATTGATTCCCCGAATCCCTCTGATACCATCGGATTTACCCTTCCAATTTAAACGTTTACAGTTTCCGGTAAAAGATCTTTTGCAATGACCATTAATAAATCGCAGGGTCAAACCTTCAACGTTGCAGGCTTAGATTTGAGCGTTGACTGTTTTTCACATGGACAACTGTATGTCGCTCTTTCAAGAGTGACCTCCAGAGAAAACATGTTTGTATTGTCTAATGACAAGAAAGCTGTGAACGTTGTTTATAAAGACATTCTGTAATATGTTGTAAAAATAAAATAAATAGTTAAAAATGTAAAAAGTAAATAAGTAAAAATGTAGTGTATGAATTTAGATATTCCAAAGATAGCAGGAAATCTTCATGGTATAGGGAAAGGGGGATTGTTTTACTCCAAATTTAACGCGTGCGGGCCACGGGCAGTAATGAATAAATCAAAACTACTGGATCGATTTTAATCACATAGGCTATATATTTTATACCCGTGCGAAGCCAGAGCGGGCCGCTATGTTTTTATATACAACGTTCACAGTTTTTCTGTAGTGTATTTAGTATCAGCATTGCACCCGTGCGAAGCCGGGGCGGGTCGCTAGTCTTGGGATAAAAAGCTTAGTTTTCTACACCGTTAATTGTTCAGCGGGTTCAGCAGGGGAGGGGCCCCAACACAGGAACACGCTCAGCAATCGCGCGTATCACCACGAGACCAACGGGCAGGGCAGGGTCCTGTAATTATAATAATACCAGCTTCTTATTGTCCCAGTGCTGGGCAAAGGCCTCTTCTCTTGCAGATCAGAGGTCAGCGATTTCAGTTTTAATTATGGACCCAGGTTTCTTCATGATGTTTTCGTTCACCAATATCAGTGATGTCTTTTTTTTTTTGCGTGATAATTTATCAAATAACTTCTCCCGCTCTGGACGGAGCGGGAGGGTGTATCAGACTCTTACTGACTAAAACCCACCCGTATTCATTCCGTTGCCTGTGTTGCCAGGGGCCTCGGTAACCCTTTCGAACTTCCACGCTACCCCGGCAGGCATCGGCCCAAGTGGACTCCTACACTTGTGCTGACACCTCTTTGAGGAGCGCGTGGAATACAACGTGCCGTTGACCCGGGCCTGGTCCTTATCGGACGGTGAGCTACCCATTACTCACCGTCCGCAAGCCCGCGCCTACGGTGGCCATAAACTCCGCCCGGGATTCCCGATGCCCAGGGCTTCTCCTGCAGCGGCTAGGGGCGAGAGGGCGCGAAATTTGCCTTTCCCTCAAGCGTCCCGCCTCCTCTGCGAGCATTACTGCTTCGCAGAAGGAGGTGCCGGCTGCCCATCTCGCTCCGTATCATGGCCTGGACCAGGGCTGGATGCGAGAGATCTCTGCCGCCGATCGCCTCCACGAGGAGACAGCGGTGCTCTGCCCAAGCCGGGCAGACCTCCACCGTATGCTCCACCGTGCGATCCACACAGTGGTGAAACCTGGAATCAGTGATTCTAAGATAAACTTAGGAAGTGCATATGTATTCTGAAAGTAACATTGGTACTTGCCCGTATTCAAACACGCAATCTCGTACATAAGAGGTGAGGCCTTAACCACCGGGCCATCACGACACCCATTCCTGTACTTACCTTTTATAATACCCTCGAGTGAACAATATGTGATTTTCTCAAGATAAGGTTGAAAACGAATTACACATAACACGACGCCTGTTATTCCCGAAGAGTTAGAGAGAGATATACCTGTAGAACACCCAGATTTTGCCAGTTATGTTGAAGTCCCATGTAATAGAGGGCGAACCTATTGCCATCATCTGGCACAAATCTATTGTGCTGCTATTGAGTTCCTGGTGGAAAAAACTAATAAGACTTTGCCCGACCTGGGAGTTGATCCCAAGACCTCATGCTCAGCAGTAACGCTTGCGACCACTAGATCAAGGAGGCAATAAAAAAAATGTTTTTAAGGAATAATCATGTCAATAAATATTGTATCGTAACTCCCCGAGACCTCGATGGTCTTCAACGTAGTTGAGTCATAAAAATAATTCCTTTGTTTGAATACTTTTATTGCTAATGAAATTGTAAAGGAAAATGTAAAATACATGAAAACTGTTTACGCAAAATATTTACTGATAAAAAGAACATTATAATGTAACAAAGGCTTTAGGTAGGAGGAATACCCGTCAGTATAGAAGTAAGGTCCCGAAAAAAGGAACAAAGAAGTTAATGTTTTTCCTGCCATTGTCTTTAGATGCAACTTCGTTCATGTCTGCTTTATGGGCAGTAGCCTATTTCTATGGTCTGATGACGTTATTAGTATAACAGTTTAACCTTTTTTTGTTATTATGAGCAAGATTTAAAACAAAGATTTAACCCGACCGCGTCATAACAGATCCCGTTTCTGTTTCGTTGACAATGGCATTTGAATAGTATTGTCTAGCTAACTCATACTGAAAATTGTCTGAAGTTATTATTATAATAATTGACGCTTTGTTTTATTATTATGAGCAAGATTTAAATCGTTAGGTTCACTCCGACTGCGTCAAAAGAGGTCCCGTTTCTGTTTCGTTGGCAATGGTAGTTGAATAATATTGACTCGCTCACTCAAACTGAAAATCGTGTCTGTCGTTTCATGCAGAATTTTATGTTAGATCATTCTTCTCAGTAGGTATGGACACTTTTTTCCGCGCGTCCTTAGTACGGTGATGTCAAATCTAAAGATTACTTTTTGATTATGAGAACATTATTGGTTTTTATAGGAAAGTCACCTTCACGATGGATGGATTGTGACTGCATCAGATTGTACGGCTTAGGGTATACAAGTGCGGGAGGAAACGCCCGGGTGTCACCACTGTGTGGATCGCCCTTAAAAGACGGTGGAGCATACGGTGGAGGTCTGCCCAGCTTAGGCAGAGCACTACCATGTCCTCGTGGAGGCGATCGGCAGCGGAGATATCTCGCGTCCAGCCCTGGTCCAGGTCATGGTCAGGTATGGAGCGAGAGGGCATGGGCAGCCATCACCTCCTTCTGCGAAGGACGCGTGGAATGGTTGGGGGAAAGGCAAATTTCGCGCCTTCACGGCCCTAGGCAGTGCAGGAGACGCACTGAGTTTCGGGAGTCCCAGGCGTGTTCGCGCAAAACCCACCCATGTTCCTTCCATTGCCTGTTTTGCCGGGGCCTCGGTATCCCTTTAGTACAGGCAGGCATCGGCCCTAGTAGACCCCTCCACTTGTGCTGAGGACATCTCTTTGAGGCGCACGTGGAACACAACGCGCCGTCGACCCGGGCCGCCTGGTCCTTATCGGACGGCAAGCTACCCATTGCTCACCGTCAACCCATTGCTCACTGTAAGTGGCGGTGCTTAGGGGAGGCCTATTTCCAGCAGACTTCTTTCGCCTGAAATGATGATGATGATGACGAGAACGATTTTGAGTTGCATACCTTACCAAGTAAATATATCATAACAACCTATAAAGTTACCCACTGCTGGGATACAGAACTCTTCTCTGTGAGTGGGCTGTAATCAAACACGTGGGACCATTGCGGATCGGTAAATGTCATATGTCTTGACCACAGGACTTTTTCTCATCCATTTTGTTCCATTTCACGTGTCTAAGTTGACATTATAAACATAACTTTTATCAGTTAGTTGGTTTCCGATAGCCTGCTCCTGATAATTATATAATACTAGAATATTTTCGCGTAGGTTTTTCCTGGCAAATAATTTATGGTATCACAGACTGATAATGTCTAGGGATAAGTTAGCCTAATAAATAATATCAGACTATAATAAGTTTCTTTTTCAGGACAAAAACCTGTAGTCATACAGAGAATGAATGAGTTTTAGGCGCAGGGTGGTACCCTGTTTTCTTGAAATCATAATATTTTTTTACAAACTAGGCTGAGAATCATCTTTATTCAAACGTCAAAATTACATAATACAGTCCCCCAAAACGCCCGCCTTACACTTTAATGAAACACGGTCCAATTATAATAGATACATATTTTTTATCAAAGCACTGTATCTAAAGCCGGCGCCAGATACAGCAACAATATTTAAACACTTGTCTGAACACTTGTGAGGTCATACTTGGTTATTTGTTCAAAGTTTGATTATATATTTAAACTTCGCCATTCGGTGTCGGTTTTTCGAGCACACATCAAAGCGTTCAAAGTTCAAATATTTACATAGCCTGGTACACTTGCAGTGACTTGCACAAAGTTCAGTTGCATGTGAATCACTGAGCGGATCGGTCATGTTTTTCAGTCGCGAGCAACGAAAGTGACCTGGAATTTATCGAGTTACTTGAAAGAGAACCACATGGAACACTAAAAGTAAACATCATAAAAATTGAAATTTGGTCAATGACGCCATTAATTTATTTTTTGCAATAATAAATAATTACATAACATTAACATAATCAGCCTATAATGTTTCCACTGCTGGGACACAGGCCTTCTCTCTGTGAGAGGGAGTCGGTCCAGTGCGGGTTCGTAGATGTCACAAGTCTTCGAATTTTTGGTTCTAGGACATGCCGGTTTCCTCACAAAGTTTCCTTCACGGTTTTGAGAGCAGTGGTGATGAAATAATTTACACAAAGTAAAGCGCCTGCCTGGGTGCGAACCTAGGATCTACAACTCGTAAGTCGCGGCCATTACCAATGGGCCACCACTGCTCTAATAATTACATAGGTACACTTAAATAATACATCTATACCGTATCCACAAAATTGAAGTCCATGCTGTTTTGTTATCTATTTGTAGTACTATGAAGCGAACAAGTCTGCTAAGTATGTCTGGCATGTAAAGCAAAAATGTGTTCAAATGTGTGACCAGTCTTTGTTCAAGTTCACGTTTGTGTTCGCCAGACACATGTCTGTGTCTGGCGAACATACCCGCATACGCGATAGTGGAAGAATATACATTAGCACAAATACAGGATAATAATCGTGTGCTATTTAGTTTCAAAAATATCAAGTCCTACTACTTTTTTCTACCATAGAGTAACTGCTCTAGGGCAAATAGTGTTGTGAGTTTATATTTAACAGTAGGAACCATAGATGATTAGTTTGGTTCTTCACAATGTTGGTCTCCTCGCTTGACCACTGTGTGGTTACAATTTCAGACCAATAAGTTTGGACATCACTGACCGCGGTATGAAAACATCGTGAAGATGGATCTTAAATCATAGTCTAAGCCGATGTTGCTTAGATCCATGTAAAGAAGAGATATTCTTAATTTAAGATCCATGTTATAGAATGCAACACTTTAGTGTCGACGATAATGCCAACCCTATTTTTGTTAAGAAATCTTTGCACGGTCTGGCGATAGGCGCCTAAGCACAACTCTCTATCCATATTTACTTTGTGGAGTTTAATATATTTATTATTTAAATTATTGTGAATGTGAGGACTATGTGGGTCATATTTTGTGTTGTGTCTTTCTCAGTTAGCTTTAATGATGGTCTGGCAGTTTAAGTACTTTATGCGGCCTACCCAAATGTCCTTTCTTTGGTATTGTTCGACGAGTCGTTGAGCTCCTTAAGGCTGAAGCCTTTAAGCTCTGAGTTGAGCTACACGATTACTGACAAATGCGTGCACTGACTGGACAGGTCCACCCAAATCTGTGTGGTTCGTTCCACAAAAGACCATTTCAGACACCAATCTACATGGCCTTCACATGATCTGACCAAGATTATGTCTGGACTTTAAAAGAGACTGTGACCTTTGAGTTTGTTTCGGCCTTTCCTCTCAGAGTAGTCAGATAGGAAACGCCGACTTCACCTAGCTTTATTTAAAAAATATGATTGACGTGTAAATGTGTTTGTATAAACCTACATACAGAAATAAAAATCATTTATCATTAAAGTAATTGTTCAATTTCCTGGCCGAAATTCCCCACAAAATCATCAAATATTTTGATAATATTGTGCTAAATATAACTTCACAGGGACTTTACAGTACAGGGGTTTTCTGTAATAGTTACTCACCTTATGAACTTTTTTATCATAATGCATTCTAAAAGAAGCGTTTGAACGAAACTAACCCTTACGCCTGAACAACTAAAGATTATTTTGCTGTGGGTTAAGAAAGTATAAAATAGGAAAATCTGTAATCATTTGTATGTAAGAGTCATTTTTAGGGTTCCGTACCCAAAGGGTAAAACGGGACCTTATTACTAAGACTCCACTGTCCGTCTGTCCGTCTGTCACCAGGCTGTATCTCATGAACCGTGATAGTTAGACCGTTGAAATTTTCACAGATGATGTATGTATTTCTGTTGCTGCTATAATAACAAATACAAAAAACAGAATAAAATAAATATTTAAGGAGGCTCCCATACATACAACAGACATGATTTTTTTTTCCGATTTTATAGATAATGGTACGGAACCCTTCATGCGCGAGTCCGACTCGCACTTGGCCGGTTTTTGAGTGTAGATTTATTTGAAACACGGGGACTTACCGAAATAATTAATAGTATAAATACGAAGAACTTTAGTTTTGGGATATCATTCTTCTTACATTCTTTAACCAACCAAGTCACTACAAAAGGCGGACGGCAGTATTCCAAGCCAAGTTTGAAAAAGTTTCAAAAATGAATTCCAAGATTGTAATATTTTTGTGCGTTTGTTTCGTCATCATGTCAACAGTATCGGCGTGGGATCTCTTCAAAGAAATTGTAAGATTTTTGAGATTTATTGTAGGGAGGACTTTTATAGGGATTTATAATGTATAACTAGGTTTGCTCGCGGCTTCGCCTGCGGAAAATGTCCCACGGACACGTACTACCGGGATTAAAAGCAGTAAATCCTATGTGTTCATCCACAAAAAATAAAATGTGTAGGTAGAAACTTTTTAGTTGGATAAGGATGATACGAATGTCATCGTCTTTCGATTCTACCCGTATTTTGATTGACTAATTTGAACAAAAAACGGTAATGGTTAAGTATGTTAGTTATACACATAGCCTGATTACTATAAACATAATAGTATATTATTTTATAAATAGTCAATAGTTTTCGCAGCGCACATGCCCGTTGAAGACCCTGACTATCCTCTGCCTACCGTCACTCCAGACGAAGTGCATGATATCTTCAAGGGTCTACAACCTCGCAAAGCCCCCGGCTCAGACGGAATCACCAATAGGGTGCTCCAACTGTTCCCCGCTCACCTCATAATGCTCATGGCCACCATCTTCAATGGAGCCCTGAGCAATAACATCTTCCCACAAGAGTGGAAGAAGGCCACCGTCATCGGCATACCGAAGCCCGGTAAGCCGAAAACGGAGCCCACCAGCTACCGGCCCATCAGTCTGCTCAATGTCTTCGGCAAAATCTATGAGAGGCTTATCTTAAAGCGCCTCAGAGATTTTGCGGAAACAAAGGGCCTCATCCCCGACCAGCAGTTCGGCTTTAGAGCCCAACATTCTTGCGTCCAACAGGTCCACCGCATCGTTGAACACATAAGCCACGGCTTTCAACGTGGTCTTACGACCGGTGCTGTATTCTTCGATATAGCGAAAGCGTTCGACAAGGTCTGGCACAACGGCTTATTATATAAGCTCTACAAACTCGGTGTGCCCGATCGTCTCGTGCTCATCTTACGAGACTTCTTGTCAAACCGCACCTTCCGCTATCGCATCGAAGGAGCGCTATCCTCCCCTCACCCTATCCGTGCAGGCGTCCCTCAGGGCTCTGTACTATCCCCTCTCATTTTCACTCTCTTCACCAGCGACATCCCGAAAAGTAGAAAGGCGCAGTTGGCTCTGTTCGCAGACGACACGGCCATCTACTACACCAGGTTAGTCCACGACCACATATCTCGCACTCTCCAGACCGAGGTCAACAAGCTTGGCGCTTGGTTTAGAAAGTGGAGAATCGAGGTCAATCCCGACAAAGGTCAGGCTGTTCTCTTCACCAAACAGCGTAAAAACCTCATCGCCCCCCGACCGCTCACCATGTTCGGCAAGCCTATCCCTTGGGAGAAGCGAGCCAAATACCTAGGCGTGACCCTTGACCACCATCTCTCGTTCTCAGAGCACATCAAGCAGGTGCGTTCGCGTGCCGCTTTCGCTCTCGGTAGACTTCACTCCGTCCTAAATGCGCGCAGCAAATTGTCCCTTAAGGGCAAATTGCGTATTTACACAGCGTGCATCCGTCCCATCATGACTTATGCCTGTGCAGTCTTCGCACACGCTAAACCCCACCACATCCACAGGATGCAGTCCCTCCAAAACCGTTTCCTCCGAAAGGCAACGGGAGCCCCCTGGTTCGTCCGAAACGAGATCCTCCATCTCGATCTTAGAATCCCCACCATCAAGCAGTTCATGAAGCGCATCACGAAGCGCTTCTTCGACTCCGCCACCACCCACCGCAACCCTCTGGTTGTGCAGGCCGCCAGTTATAGGCCCTCCACCATTAGCTCTATTCGCCGTCCAAGGCATACCCTCTCCGACCCCGATGACCCCATTACCCTCCTCCAGGAAAGCAATAGGGCAACGAGTACAGTGCACAAAACACACCGACCTACGTTCCGACCTCGCCGCCGAGGTCCCTCGCGTAAACCCCGACGTAATTGTCCCCCCCGACCCTTGCTCGAAGAAGTGCCAGCCCGCGCCGCAGCTGAGCCTGTAGCTTTAAATTCCCCGATTAATAATAATAATATTAACCAGATCCAGCCTGTCCCATCTTGCTGTCCTCCCCCCAGCGACGCCCTAAGCCGAGGTCCGTACCCCACAGGGGGTGCCCTTAGCGTGCAGTCGCTTAGTACTATAAGAAATTCGCCCCTGGCTGGAGGCTTTGAGTTCGCTTAAGGCAGCCACAGGAAAGTCCGGTTAAGTAGTCACGACCTCTCAAGGTCAACTACGAGATGCCATACCTAAAAAAAAAGCAGCGCACACAAAATAATGATTTTTATAGGCAATGTTTTTACACCTTGGGTAACATTATTGTAATTTTCGTTGGGATCTCTAATTATTAAAAAAAAAACAAAAAATACAGACCATGTTATTCGCTCATAATGTAGCTTTATATAAGTGAAAGAGTTTTTTAAAATCAGTTAAGTCGTTTTTGAGTTTATCCATTACAAACGGACAAACAAACAAAAAATCAAATCTTTTTTCTTTATAATATTTTTTTATATATTATAATTATTATATTAAGTAGTATAGATAAATAGTTATATTTATATTTTATAATGACTTTTCTTGCTGCCCCTCTGCTGTTCAGTTACAGCTTTGATATTTATAGGGATCTTGTAATCATGTTTTTTTTTTTATTTGATTGCCTCGTTGATCTGGTCGTGATCTAAGCGCCTGTCAGGGTTCGAACGTACGACCTACAACTCGTAAGTCACGGCCGTTACCACTGGGCCACCACTGCTCATTGCACTCGTATACTTAGACATACAACTTAACCTAGGTCAGTTCGTTTGATTCTCAATAATATTTGTGGTTTCAGGAGGGAGTTGGCCAAAGAGTTCGCGACGCAGTCATCAGTGCGGGACCGGCAGTGGACGTGCTCGCCAAAGCTAAGGGATTGGTTGATAGCTCGAGCGATGAAGATTAGATATGCCATGTTGTAGAATAAATGTATATAATATTCCTTCAAGTTTTCATACCTACATCTGTAAATTTTCAACTTCGTCAAGTTTTTTATGGTCTCTTTTGGAAATACTTTTAAAATGACTCTTAATAATTAATAAGTGATCATTGTCTGCCTAGCCTCTTTCCAACTATGTTGAGGTCGGCTCCAGTCTAACCGAATGCAGCTGAATACAAGTATTTTACATGGAGCGGCTACCTATCTGACCTCTACAACCCAGTTACTGGGTAATACGATACTCCTTAGTCAATCTTTCGGGCTCAATTTTTAGTACAGTCAGTAATCTTCTTCTTTTAAGAGGGGTCAGGTAATATAGAGCACTGACCGCACTAAATAAATAAAATCAAATAAAATAAAATAATCTTTAATTCGGATAAGCAACATCCGGGTTAGTAAAAAACAAAAAGAAAACTTATACCTGTGTTAGTAAACTTATGTATTCTCTATTTTTGACAATAAGGTTCAAAATGCATCTTTGAACAACATCACCTAACAAAGGAGAATCCAACCTCCCCGCTATGGTCTTCAGGATGGACGTCATCTAAATAAATCCTGTCAGTATTTTTTGAGTTTTTTGTGTGCGTGTATGTAATGTCTTTGGGTTGTGTGTACGGAGAGAAATGAAATGCTGCGAAGACTCTGTGGTAAATTTACTTATGAACTTGTTACGAAATATTACAGAGGAGTAGCTTATCAGTTTAAGAGTGCGTCTATAGTTTACAGCGGTTACGGGCGAACTAGCGTGTCGCCGGGCGCTGCACGAATCTAGAATACAAAACGATGTGTCAGCGCTCCTACAAGTTCATCAAGTTTTAACGCAAAGTTTTTATTACATTTCTTGTTTGCTAGCTAAATTATCAGCACTATTATCATTACTTTATGTTTAGATACTGATTACAATTATTTTAGCTAAATCTCATCATTCTGTTATTAGTTTATAAAATAAAGCTTTTACAAAACAGTAACTTATTTTTTTTACCTCTATCTGATTTTCAATAAAAAAAAAATCGGGTGTGGATGTGTCGTGGACATGGCCATGTCAGCCTATAATGTTCCTACTGCTAGGACACAGACCTCCTCTCTGTGAGTGGGCCACAATCAATGACTATTGATTGCTAATCAAGGTTATTCAGGCTCACGACACTTAAATGAAATTGCACTTATATTAGATGACGATATGAGTGGCCATTTTAGTTTTGACCAGTTATTGGATTTCTGCACACGCTGTTATTTCGATACCTTTTAAAACATTTCTGCATAAATTAATATCAATTATGAGTTTCTGTTCGATTAAATGGTGTGGGAAATCGTCTAGAACATCCAGCTATAAAAAGATGGCATAACTTTTCATCGGTAAGTAAAATATATTTATAATTATGAATAATTGCAGGGCTTAAGCTAAACTGGTTGTTTACGTAAAATTTCACAAAAATGTACACCGCTTTGATGTCTTTTTGTAAAGTCCCTTTCTCTCACTAGGGTATTGTCAATATATCTATCCTTTTTTATCTGTTCTAATGCTGTAGGGTTGTGACAAACGAAGTCGATATTGACGATAAAAATTATAATGGTAAAAATTCATTTATTTTCAGACAACAGTGATCCATATTGTGTTAGTATTACAAAACAATTTATATTCTAGGGTTAGTAGTGGTAATGCAGTTCACGGGGAAAATTGATTTCCAATAAAATATAGCGTTATTTTTTCAAGGCATTTCACAGCTGATAATTTCTGTACTTTAAACAGCCAGTAACCCCTGAGTTTGTTTTTACATTCCTTATCAGAGTAGTCAGTTAGGAAATGTCGACTCCAGCTAAGCTTGTTAAATAATGACGTCTAAAGTGTTTTTTTTTTAATCCTTATTGCACAACAACTATTTGAATTTGAAATTCATTTATGAGAATTTATTGTTCTTAAAATGTAGAATTTAGACTTCGATTTTATCGATATCGATATTATTGTTGCAAAACTGGCGTGTGCATTACTATGTTTGGAACATTCGTCCTGACATTGTTGCATCGACCAATCACAACCGCTGTATTAACTTCGTCCCCCGGCCCGCAGTGGTGAGTCGTGTGCTTAGACAAAATCGGTCTATCAGCTCTAAAGTGATTTAATTCTCTTTGGCCACAATCCACCACGCCGGCCCAGTGCGGGTTGGTAGATGTCACATTTCTTCGAATTTTTGGTTCTAGGATATGTCGGTTTCCTCACGATGTTTTCTTTCCCCGTTTTGAGAGCAGGGGTGATGAAATAATTTATACAAAATAAAGCGCCTGGGAGAGACCTATGTCCAGCAGTGGACTGTTATAGGCTGGGTTGATTGAAAGCGCCTGTCTGGGTTCGAACCTACGACCTACAACTCGTAAGTCGCGGCCGTTACCACTGGGCCACCACTGCTCCGGCGAGCAGTGACGGCCGTGGCCGTGCGTTTTACATGAATACGTGTACATAACGGTTAATATTTTCTTTGTAACGATTTCTTTGATCCTTCAGCTATTGAGTGGTGTAATTAAATTTTGGATGTAGATCATGGGTATGTTAGCTACAACGCCAAACTGTATTCCCCTGATTTTTTTAAATCAGTTTTCTGAATTGGCTCCCACTATGGCAGAAAATCAAATCAAAGACGTATTCACGTCAAAAGTCTTTCAATACTAGGAAATCAAAAAGGCAATTCAATAATCTCAAAAGTAATTGCCCATAGAAGGTAATCTTGGAATATTAATAATTATAACGTTACATTGTAAAGATTAGAAATTGTATATACGTATGGGGTGCTTACACACTTGTTCGGCTCGGCGTAATTCGTCACAGCCGGCTGGCAAAATCTATATATACAGCATTATATCAGAATGTGGTCAAATTTAAGGGTGTAATACTGAACATCCAATTATAAAATATAGAGGCATCAGAAACAGGGTGTAAAGTTCACTCAGATGGGTGTCGTGTCTGATGTGTAACTGCCCGACGGTGGTTGTCGGGATGTTGTACATATATATGCAAGTTGCGGTAAACTCTGCTTGCGCGATGCAGAATTTTGCGTGACGTCAGTGAGTGGCGTAGTTCGCATGCGGCGAAGTAAATGCCACCACAGCTATAAGAGTAGGAGAAGACCAAAGAAACGATGGATGGACTGTGTGAAAGAAGATATGGCTAGAAACGGGGTGACTACCGAGATGACAACTAATAGAGAAGTATGGAAGAAAGGGACATATTGCATCGACCCCAAATAAATTGGGATAAGGGCTCCTGCCCTTATCCCAATTTATTTGGGGTCGATGGGAATGATGACGATACAGAACATCCAACTAAACAACTTACTTTCTCCATGGAACCAACATCGTAATCGCGAAACCATAATGAGCTGTCCCATATTATGAAACTTCATTACCTTCTCGACCCAAATGTATACACACCATTTTCTTTCAATTCAGATACACACTGTATGTATATTAGGGAAAATACCACTCGGTTTAGCTCGAATTGTGCCGAGTCGACCAGGAACTTGATTCAGCGAGCGCAATTGCCAAATGAAGTTTGCCGATCGGCACTCATATAAAATAATAAAACTAAAAATATATTTAAACCAAATGTTTAAATATGTTTTTAGTTTTAATATTTTATTAATATTTTACGTAGATTCTTTTTTATTGTTTTAAATGTGAGAACTTTGTAGGCTTAATAGACTGTAGATATGTAGACCGTTTATTTCTTGTTAAGTACCTGGTACATGTTTTCAGGCCTACACTGTCCTCACATACCTATTAACACTGTAATTTGAAAACATTGTAAAAGCCAATAATTTTTAAAAAGTAACCGTATGTTTTCTTGCCACCTCTTCTCCTTAGGAAACGAACGATTGGAACCGTGCACCTATGTGAAATAAAATATTTTGATTTTATTTTTTGATTTTATACGAGCCAACTGAAAGCTGAATATGTGTGGTGGGTGTGTGTGCTTCGGGTCGGTATTGTTGTTCCACAAATACTGCCGAATAAATGTGCCGACCCGAACAAGTGTGCAGCATCCGTAACTTTTATAGTTTCAGTTTCTTGACAGGAAATAATCGTACTTAAGATATATTGGTGGAACAAGTCGTGTGCAAAATAATGTTACAATACACTTCAGTATTGTTTTTATTGCGTAAGTAACTGTAACATATTTTTTTTGTTAACAAGACCTTTTTAACATGTAGGCTGTGGAACTGAAGGAGGGCTCCTGGTAAGTAATAACAGCCACACGGGTCGATTGATCAGGTAGTCTAACCTGAAAGCTTGCCGCGGTCAGTCCATGGATGGGTCGTAGATAGTCATCTTTAGATATCGAGACCCTGTGTACCTCGTGTTAAGCAGCTATCATTCAAAGATCTTTGACTGTCGTTACGGGTAGTCAGAAGCCCAAACGTCTGACAACCAATCTTACCCAGGGGTATTGTGTTACCCAGGAACTGGGTTGTCGAGGTCAGAAATAGGCAGTCGCTCCATGTAAAATACTAGTATACAGCTTCATTCATTTAGACTGGAATCCGACCCCAACATAGTTGGGACAAGGCTAGGCTGAATGATCGAAGCTACGGAACTAAAGCTGAAAATTTATTGTTTTTACACGATGTTTTTTATTCTATGTCAAAAGCGAGTTCATAATTTGGTTACGAAAACTAAGTTTAGGATTATACAGTATAGGTATGTAACAATTGTTCCTGATTATAAGCCCTCGTTATTGTTCTCAGTAAATTGACAAAAATAGGTAGTAAATTGAAAATTCTATAAAGTTGAACTATCACATACACAAACAGACCGTGTCGTTATGTGAAACACATTATAAAAAAACAAAACGTTATAAAATTACAACATGCAAATGGGTCAATATCATTTTTTTCAATTTTGGTGGCAACATTTTTGGTTTAGTTTTCGTGAATAATAAGGATTTGGTATAAGAATAGAAAGTCCAAGCTAGAAGGATCTTCCCAAACAAAACTATGAAATAAAACATAACTAACCCTAAAATAAAACATGATTCAAAAAAACAATAACAAAATACAATATTAAATACAAGGAGGCACAGTGAAATAACAAACATACATACCATGACCATTTCACCAACGCTCTAGTGACTTTACTCGATTTCAGTTTACTAAAAAACTTAACTCAATATTTGGGTGCTAATCACAAGACGAGATCAATGGTTTCTACAATAATTAGTCTTTAAATCTAAGAAAGGATCTTTTTTATTTTCAAATTTAAAATTGCCACATATTGTTTAATAAATGTTTATATATTATATAAACACTTATTAAACAATATGTGGCCCTAATTGAACAAAGTAACATGGTTTACTATAAAAAAATAGAAATATCCTATCATTTAACACCTAGATTCTCAATGTGGACACGTAAAATTTGCCGCGGGGATATTCACCCAAATTACATTATATTTTAGGGTGATATAATAATTCCGAGGTCACCTATTCCTATGAAATAGTGACGATACGCTTGCGTAGTATGGCTTTTGTGCCGTTTTTAAATACGTGTATACCAAAATGCAGTATTCAAAAGTTGAGAGTCGTTTATTCAAAATAGTAACAATCATCACGTTTTGAACGTGAAAATTACATAAAACAGTCTCCCAAACCGCCCACCCTTTACCATTTTCTAGTGCTTTAGCTGGGAAGACCAAGTTGCGCAACAAACTCCCCAGCAGCACAGCTGTCTGTCTGTTCTGTTAGAAGGACTTGATCCTATACAAAATTATGCAAAGTACATAACATTACAAAACAAAGAAACACAAAACATTTTGGATTTTGGGACAGTGTGATTGAGGCTCAGTTAACAAAGTTTATTAATCTACATGATGCCCAGTTCGGCTTCCGCGCTGAACTTTCTACTGAGAGCACAATACTGAGCCTTAAACACACTGTCGAGTATTACACCAGCAGGAAAACGCCAATTTATGCATTCTTTTTAGATCTCTCTAAAGCGTTTGATCTTGTTAATTATGAAAATCTTTGGGATAAACTGAAAGTATCTAAATTGCCGGCAGAGATATTAAGTATCTTAAAATTTTGGTATCAGACTCAAGTAAACTATGTAAAATGGGTGGGCACTTTATCAGATCCATATGTACTACAATGTGGTGTAAGACAGGGTGGATTGTCGTCACCAGTTTTGTTAAATTTATATGTAAATGCGCTGATTGTTGAGCTTAGCAGCATGTATGTCAGTTGTCACATAGATAACATCTGTGTCAATAATTTAAGCTACGCAGACGACATGGTGCTGCTGAGCCCAACAATCGGTGGACTTAGGGTATTGGTAAATGTGTGTGAGAAGTATGCGACCAGCCATGGTCTGAAATATAATGCCACAAAAAGTGAACTCGTGATATTTAAGGCAGGTACTAAATCACCAGATCAGGTCCCGCCAGTTTTCTTGAATGGAACCCCTATGAAATTGGTCACTTGCTTTAAATATCTTGGGCACATAGTCACTGAAAATCTTCGTGATGATGAGGACACGGACAGGGAACGTAGGGCGCTGTCGGTCAGAGCGAATACGATTGCCCACAGGTTTACGCGATGTAATGCTCAAGTCAAATGAACACTTTTTAGAGCGCACTGTACTTCACTATACACATGCTGCCTGTGGGCTCAGTATGCGCAAAGATCCTTCAGGGCTCTGCGAGTCCAATATGCGTTCAGCGTGCGTTCAGTATGCGTTCGTAATGCGTTCAGGCCGCTGTTGAGGCTGCCGCGCTGGTGCAGTGCGTCGGGCATGTTCGCGGAAGCGCACGTTGACGGTTTTCATGCCGTGCTTCGCAAGCGATGCGCCGCGGCGCTCTGCAGGCTGCGTGGCAGCACCAACAGCATCCTGGCTGTTATAGCGGATAGGCTGGACTCGAGCTACATCCAGCATTGGGTTAGTACCCATATTAAAAAATAACGCTCTTTTGACTACTAACACTACCATTTAAGTTCAATTGTACTAACACTATGGATTTTGAAGAAGTCTGAAATAAAAAGTTTTTATTTATTAAATTCATTTGCCATAAATCAGCTAGCATACGCCAATATACTAAAAAAAAACATTGAAAATTATTATTAAGCAAACATTTTACAAAATGAGAGCTTCCAGCCTTTGTGCACTGCACGGTTTCATTGAGGTTTTTTTTTTTTTTTTTTTTTATTTGTGATGGGTTTGCTCTTGACTTTAGTCTATGCCAGAGGCGACAGAAACAAAGTCGACGATGGAGCGAGCTTACCCAGAAGAAGCCTGTTCACTCTCACTTTGAAGAGATTAGGGTTATATGCGTTCGGAAACACAGACGCAGGCAGAGAGTTCCATTCCTTTGCTGTGCGCATTATAAAAGAAGTTTGGAAACGCTTAGTGCGAGTTGGTGGGATAGCCACCAGGAAGGGATGGTAACCTGAAGTGCGCCTAGATGACCGATAATAGAAGGGGGCCGGTGGAATGAGGTCGTGGAGTTCCTGAGCACACTCTCCGAAGTACAATCTATAGAAGACCGACAAGCAGGCAACCTTGCGACGATGGTACGGCGTATAAACCGCGCCGTAGATAAAACGTGTCTGTCAACAAGCTTCCATAGTGATCCATACAACACTGACGACCGTGCCTACACACGGCGAATAATCCGTAGTTTTTCACTGCAAGTAAAACCTGTGAGTAAAGAAAGAAATAATAATGTTTATTTGGGCACAGTTCGTGAAACACAAAATACAAATAACAGAATAAAAAATTGTGAAAAGAATGTTTTAACAACAATACAACACGGCTGCGCCAAAAGGTTCATTTCAGCATCAACGCCAGACAGATGCTGTCTGACGCTGGGTTTTCTAATGAACCTTTAGGGCCAAGGGACAGGAAGTACAAACAGTTTCGACATACCGATTACATAATTAAACTTATGTGTGTATTTATAAATTAAATTAAATATAAATACAAAAAAAAATACGAAATATACGAAAACAACAAGAACTGTCCCGGCAAAAACCTGTTCTTAGGATCAATCTAGCTTATTGATCCGTGCACGGAGCACTCACAAAGCGCTGCAGGCCGCCATGTAAAAAGGGTCTAAAGGGCGAGACCGCTACTTTGCAGAGATACCTAAAACATTCTACTATAGAAGGTAGTTGACTAAACCGATGACTCAGTTACTTCAAAGACTCCAATAAATACTAACAACATAATGAATGAGTGTGTATCACACTACAAAGAACATCCTGGGGTTAAAACTAGGAATTCAATCCATTTAAATGTATCTCTAAGACAGTAAAATCATTATTATTAATATGTAGTTTCTGAGTTACTGGAAATTACCATTCCATTGGTGAAGGAAAAACACCGTGAAGTAGCCTGAACTTATAGTCTGAAATCGCCAACCCGTCTTGAGCAGACGTTTGAGAAGAGGCCTTTGCCCAGCAGTGGGAAAATAATAGGCTGATATTTATTATTATTATAATAAATTAATAGGTTAACCTTTTTGTTTTTTGGGTGTTAAATCATCAAATAACTTCTCCCGCTCTGGGCGGAGCGGGAGGGTGTGTCAGACTCTTACTAACTAAAACCCACCCGTATTCCTTCCGTTGCCTGTGTTGCCAGGGGCCTCGGTAACCCTTTGGTACCTTCCCGCGACCCCGGCAGGCATCGGCCCTATTGAACCCCTACGCTTGTGCTGACGACATCTCTTTATAGTCTCTTTATAACCATGCGTCGTATCAAGAAGTATCGATTTACGGTTACCAATATTAGTGCCAACCCTACCGTCACGAAATATTGATCGAGGCTCTTGGCTATTAGGCCATTGGGCGTCGCTAACGGCACGATAGACGGCGATTGACCGAGACCTAATCCAGTTTGGAGTTAAGCTCAATTTTGCAAAAAAAAAGTGTTTTATTCTTTACAATGCGAATTAAGAGCCCAGTTTACAGTAGCAATATTCTACCAATTAGCAAAATTAAAAGCTCTTACAGACTGGGGCGACATCGCGGGCACGACAGGAAATATGCCTGTCGCGCCTGCGATATCGCCCCAATCTGTAAGAGCCTTAAAGCCGACCCCAACATATTTGAGGAAACCTTAGGCAGATGATGAAAAATAATAATCATAAATTAGGTTATAATATTTCTGTAATTACGTTTGTACAGGCACTTTTACACGTCAATCAAATTTTAAAAACTAGATGAGGTCGGCGTTTCTTATCTGTCTACTCTGAGAAGAAAGGCCGAAACAAACTTAGAGGTCACAGTCTCTTTTAAAATCCAGACATAATCTTGGTCAGATCATGTAAGGACCATGTAGATTGGTGTCTGAAATGGTCTTTTGAGGAAATAACCATACAGATTTGAGAGGAGCTGTTCAGTCAGTGCAAGCATTGGTCAGTAATCGTGCAGCTCAACTGATGTTGAGCTGCACGATTTTATGAGGTGATGATATTGCTGGTTTTTATTCTAGTGCTGATGGTGATATACGGTGACGGCTTACGTAGTTACGTGAACAGCAGCCATCCTAGACCATGGAAAGTCATATATTATCCCAAGAAAACAGTATTCCAAAAGGCTGATCTTATCGACGTGGGATGTGTCACTTTTATCAAAAAATGTCCTAGGTTTTACAAGTAAGTAACTACTGTGAGTACCTGCTTATGGAGGCATGAGGAACAGGGTGTAAAGTTCACTCATCCTCCATAGAAAAGGGAGGATCCTCCTATCAGATGGGTGTCGTGCCTGACGGGCAACTGCCCGACGGTCGATGCAGGATTTTGCATGACGTCAGTATGTTGCGTAGTTCGCATGTGGCGATGTAGATGCCGCCACATACTTATATGCATTATGAAGCTGGAAAAATATGCAACTAAATTTCATTGTAGGATAATATGGTGGGCTTCTTAAAGGAAGATTACAAGATTATTTTTTTGGTTTACCATAAAATCAGCCCAGAAATCTTGGAAAAATCATATATATGTCGCAGCCATCTGGATAAATTAGCCAGCTAATTGGACGCCTAGGCCGTTCATTAAACGCTGACATCTAATTAAATAGCTGAAGGACAACTAGATCTGTGACCAGCTCCGCGCGAGCCGAAGTGGTAGCAGTAACTAAGCCAGTGCACTCCGGTCAAATGGGTTAGGTTAGGTTAGAACTGTGACCAATCGCGCGCGAGCCGAGCGAGCGATGCAAGCGGTGCCGCGGCATCGGCCGGCGAGCGCTACTTCTAACGGTTAAGCTGTTAACTAAATGGCTAATTAAGCTAGTTGGCTGCGACATGTACAAGTACATATTATATAAACAAGGCTCCTCGTTTTCTAAAGTCCAACCAAACTTAACAAGTTCCTTCATGACATATTATAATAGATACCCGAGGTTATCGGAACATGAACTGTGCATGAACTGTAAAAGATTTATCATAGAAACTGGTGGACAGGTTCTATGATAAATCTTTTACAGTTCAAGCAGTAGGTACGGTATTGGAATGCCTTGCCCGTGTCGGTAAGGCGTGCTCAATCTTTGTCCATTTTTAAAACTATGGTTTAAAAACTCTCTCTCCTTAAACATATTTTTTATTTTCTTTGTTCTTTGCACTTGTCTTATTGTTCTTAACACTTTTTGCATGATTATTATTGAATACATTAATTAGATAATTTCAATATGTTTTATGTATGTAGTTTTAATTATTATTTTTTTTATTTTTTGTATATAGGAAAATGGTACACCACAGACTACCTGCAGTATTGTCTCTCTTTTCCCCCCTAAACTATCCAAAGGTTGTCTTTAAAATATCGCTTTTAGCAATAAGACCGCCCATTGTGTCACCCTATGTAAAATTTCTACATTTATATCTGTAATTTTTCTGGTGTACATAATAAAGAGTATTCTATTCTTAACTTATTTGGTTGTAAGGTTAAAAGATAAGCTAGCCAGGCGGAATTTAAGATGTTGTAGATTTATGTAACGTATGTAGTTACTCTGTATCTTTATCTAGCGATAGCGACCTCTCATATTTTTATTGAATGCAGACTTCAACATAACTAATGGTTACTAGCCTCCACACTGATTGATTTTGAGGTGCCGTTCTTCACCGAGGCTATGGATGCCTGGAGACTCGCTTGCCCGAACACAGACCTACCTGGTAATTCATCTTCCCAGAGACGGTGGGATGAGCGGCTCTGCAGAGTAGGTACAGAACGATTTACTCAACAAGTCTGCTACAACTGTGGAGCGAGCGCGCTTGCTGGCTGTGGGTAAATGGGAGTCGGGTCTGTGGCTTCATGCACTACCGTCGTCGAATTTAGGTACCTTGTTCGACAACACTACTTTCCGCCTCGCTGCTTCCCTAAGACTAGGAGCTTCTTGTTGTTCTCCTCATCGCTGTCACTGTGGAGAAGTTGTCAACAGTCTCGGATACCACGGCCTGTCTTGCAGCCGACGTGCGGGTCGCTTAGCGCGGCACGCGAACATTAACGACATTATCCGTCGAGCTCTTGTTACCGTCGGCGTTCCAGCTGTATTAAAACCCAATGGCCTGGCGCGCGACGATGGCAAGAGACCGGACGGCATGTCTTTATGTCCATGGAAGGTGGGAGGCCTTTAGTGTGGGATGCAACGTGTAAAGATACTCTTGCGCCATCCTATCTTTCTGGCTCGGCGTGATGTGCTGGCGCTGCTGCTGCGGCTGCAGATAACCTCAAACGGCGCAAGTATAATAACCTTGTTGGCCCTCGGGCCGTGGGGTCCGAGTACTCACGGCCTTTTTAAGGAAATCTCCAAACGGCTAGTTGACACTTCCCGTGACCCGAAAGCTGGCTTTTACCTTGGCCAGAGGCTAAGCATTGCCATACTACGTGGCAATGCCGCCAGTCTCTTGGGTACATTACCAGTCGACAGCGATGTGGATGAATTTTTGACGCCCTATTTTAGTTTGTGTATAGTTTTAGTTATTTTTATTAATTAGATATATCTGTTTTTTTATGTACGGTTGTTATTTATCATGTTTTATTAAATAAAATACACTAATGGTTTGCTTAAGGTAACTAAAATTACGCTATTATTTATATGCATTAGACTTGATGTTGACCTAGATTGCTTGGTGTTGCAGAAACTTCGTATTGGCAAGAATTGCACAAGTAATTGCTTGTGTAAGTGTGTCTTAAGAAAAGACTAGGCTGTTTTTCATAATGTTTACGTTCTTATTTCAGGCGTAACAGAGTTTGCGCTCGTCACTATGATGGACATTTTAAAACTTTTGATAACTACTGTGACATGGAATATGAGAACTGTAATAGTTGGCGACGTAAGTAAAATTGATAATATCTATCTTTTAGATAAATAATATAGTTTTAGTTTTTTTTTCGAGCACTTGGTAGTGTGGCTGGGACCATAGCAGCTGGATGAGGGTAGTATCGAGATAGTGGCTTGACTATCTTATGTAAGTAACATTACATTGCGCCTGTTTTCTCTGAAGGGATAGGCAGAGTGTGCAGTCAGCTACTAAAATTCGATTTAAACTTTCGATGTTTGAATTATTAAGCTAAATATTTAGATAAAACTGAGTTAAAATTAAAAGAATATTAATTGTTAGCAATATGAAATGCTGAAATGCAATGAGTGGAATAATTTTGTGTCAATTCAGATGATATGTACCTATCTTAAAGTAGCAGTGTGAATCGATGTCACTGACCGTACCGTGACTTGTAGAACAGCCACATTTCACCAGTTATGCTTAAGTTCCATGTAATTAAGCGGCGAAGCATTTATTCCAGAATTTAAAAGCCTCTTTTTTAACCGTTATTCTCCCTTTGTTGGGCAGAGGTCTCAGTTATTTTTATTTTTTTTCCAGAATGGTCTTTATTCAAGCACGTGAGATGTTGAAGGAATACAACCTTGCTATAAATTATTCATAAGGCGATTTACATTAATTTAATTTATTATTGATTGGTTTTTATTAGTGGTAGTCCAGTGGTAATAACCTCGACATTCGAGTTGTAGGTTCGAACCAAGACAGGCGTTTCACTTTGTGTAAATTATTTCATCACCACTGCTCTCAAAACGGTGAAGGAAAACATCGTGAGGAAACCGGCATGTCCTAGAATCAAAAATTCGAAGACATGTGGCGTCTACCAACCCGCACTGGGCCCGCGTGGTGGGTTATGACCCTCTCTCTCTCACAGAGAGTAGGCCTGTGTCCTAGCAGTGGGAACATTATAGGCTGATTATCTATGTATGTATACCAATAGTGTAAAACCAAGTTTGCAGCTTCAGAAGGCCTGTGCTAACTCCGTAGTACTCGAAAAACGACGAAATTTTCGGACTTCTTTCAATTCCTGGCTTATAACTTCTAAAAGGAATTCAACGAAAAAAGTCATCTAAACTTTAAGTAAACAAAATTATTAGCTCTGTAGGTCCTAAAAACATCCCAATAAATCAGAACAGTGCAATTTTTTGCGTTCACGACGTTTTAAATGACTTGCCTATCCTATTGACGAATTTATTCTAGAACGGACCGGAGGTCCGGTCCCAGCAGTTGGAATCTTACCTCTGATTATGACATGGTAACTGGATCGTAGAGGTTAGATATGTAGTCAGTTAATGCTAAATACTGGTATTCAGCTGCATCCTATTAGACTAAAACTCGACCATAACATAGTTGGAAAAATTTTAGGCAGATCATGATGTGGATCATCTTCAGCATAAACTACCAACTCAAACTAAATCTAAATACCTTATCTACAACTATGTCCGAGTATGTGTATCTATTTGGGCTGATGTGAAATTTTCTCTTTGTTCTTGTTAACATCAAAGTGAATACTTTCAGCCATTTAGCCAATGAACAACAGAGGGTCAACAGTTCAGGGATTAGAAAAGGGTACCTACGTTGAATTTTAACTTTTGTAATCATTTATCTGAGAGAGCAGTGGTGGCCCAGTTGTAACGACCGCGACTTACGAGCTGTAGGTCGTAGGTTCGAACCCAGACAGGCGCTTTACTTTGTGTAAATTATTTCATCACCACTGCTCTCAAAACGGTGAAGGAAATCATCGTGAGGAAACCGGCATGTCCTAGAATCAAAAATTCGAAGACATGTGACATCTACAAACCCACACTGGGCCCGCGTGCTAGATTTCGGCCCACTCCTCACAGAGAGGAGACCTGTGTCCCAGCAGTGGGAACATTATAGGCTGATTATGTATAATCATTTATGTTCTGAGCATAACTTGAATTTTTGTCTTATTATTTTGTATATTTAATATTCAAAAAACATTTAACAAAAAAGCAAAAAATACAACTGACTTGAAGTCGGTCTCTTTGAATCTGTATTGTAGCCACCGACTTCCGAAATTAAAGTTATTTTTAACTTTGTAGAGTTTTTTTTGGAAGTCAATTGTTTTTTTTTTGGAAGAAGTTTTATATTTTTCACTTTTTAGTGACCCGGTTTGTAATTCGTCTAAGTTACATTAGCCTAATGTCAACTGCTCATCACCTTTTACAAAATATTGCTTTTCTCGATGCAGAGACGTTATTTGTTGAGGAGTTCTCCTGGAGAACGAAAGAACCGCCACTCACCATATGCATTATGACGAGCGTACATTGCTTAGCAACCATATTACAGTACCTAATAGAATCGCAACCCGTTAAATACTTATTGTTAAGTAGTTTCGGTGGCTTTCTGTGGTCTTCATCATCAGTTCCACTTCTTCAAATGGTGCTTTGCAAATGCAAAAGTTACTATAAAAAATACCCAAATCATTGTATGTGTGCCTATAAATTTTGAGGATTTACCTGGATTTCCATGGGATCCCCTCATCAGATTCTGACTTGGTGACAATGGGACCGCAATCGGTCCATAATTGACGGAGAAATCGGCAAACTAACAAACAAACATACACACGAACATACAACCTCCTGCTTTTTGGAAGTCAGTTAAAAAATAGCTTAGTCGCCAGTCACCGAACACGCAAAAATGGCGTTATTTGTCGCAAAAAATTGCACTGTAGTGGTACCTATTGATTTTTTGAGATTTTGTTAGGATATATACCAATAGCAATGGTGGCCCAGTGGTAACGGCCGCGACTTACGAGTTGTAGGTCGTAGGTTCGAACCCAAACAGGCGCTTTACTTTTTGTAAATTATTTATCACCACTGCTCCCAAAACGGTGAAATAAAACAGCGTGAGGAAACCGGCATGTCCTAGAACTAAAAATTCGAAGACATGTGACATCTACCAACCCGCACTGGGCCCGCGTGGTGGATTACAGCCCGCTCCCTCTCACAGAGAGGAGGCCTGTGTCCCAGCAGTGGGAACATTATAGGCTGATTATGTATGTATGTATACCAATAGTTTAAAACCAAGTTTGCAGCTTCGGAAGGCCTGTGCTAACTCCATAGTGCTCGAAAAACGACGAAATTTCTCGAATTCGAATTTTTCGAATTTTTTTTCGAATTCCTGGCTTATAACTTCTAAAAGGAATTCAACGGAAAAAGTCATCTAAACTTCAAGTAAACAAAATTAGCTCTGTAGTTCGTAACAACATCCCAAACAGTGCAATTTTTTGCGTTCCTGACGTGTTAAATGACTGGCCTATCCTATTGACGAATTTATTCTAGAACGAACATTCACTATTACGAATGTTCAAGAAAACCAGTATAAGCTAGCCTCTTATTATATTGGAGTTCCGTAATACGATAGGCCAGCTCAAGATCAATGTACGTGCGGCCTATTATGTGAAAGTTAGTCGGTATGAAGACATGTGCTAAGCTTTTATACTGATTCTATGCTTGTATGTTAAAATATTTACTTATTTCAATCAATCTGCCTAGCCTTTTCCCATGTTAGGGTCGGCTACCAGCCTAACCGGATGCAGTTGAATACCAGTATTTTACATGGAGTGACTATCTATCTGACCTCCACAATCCAGTAACTAGGTAATACTGCCCCTTGGTAAGACTGGTTGTCAGACTTTCAGGCTTCTGACGACCCCTTACAACTGTCTAAGATCCACGAATAACAGTCGGGACCAACGGCTTAACGTGCTTTCCGAGGCAAGAAGGAATCTCGGCATGTAAAGATGGTCACCGATCCCCAACATAATTGTAAAAAAGCTAGGCAGATTAATTGATTAAAAGGGATTACTATTAAAATATTAAATAATTATAGATAAAGTGTAATCGTGGCAGGTAATGAAATGAAAACCAGTTAAAAATTTACACATTTTATGTGCCGGAGACAAATTCTACTGCACATGGACCATCGTGAAAATATCCCCAGGTTCCTGAAAACAATATTATAATCAGCATTTGTTAAGTTTTTTTTTTCAAAATCAAAATAAAAATACGTTATTTCACATAAACCTACATGGGCACTTATGAAACGTCAGAAGCTAGGTGCATGGTTCCAATTGATCGTTTCCTGTGGAGATGAGTCGGCAAGAAGCTACAAGGTTACTCTTTTAAAAATAATTGGCTTTAACAATGTTTTCAAATCACAGTGTTAATATGATAACGACATAATATATTATGGGAGGACAGTGTAGGCCTGGCAAGAAGTACCAGGTACATAATAAAAAATAAAATTGATACGTCCTGATATACGAGGTCATGTAAACAATGTTTAAAAAAAAACACTTTTAAATACACGTGAATAAAATAGTTTAATTTGGAGTTTGACCTTGTTACAATTTTAGGGTAACACTCAATCAGAACTGGCAGACACAACGATAGACGGAGATGGTAGAGGTCCAGCGATCGGGACGAGACTGGCGTGCTTTGGGAAATGGGAGGCAGGCTGCTCTTAAATGATGACAAGACAATTTACAGTAAATCTATGTAATCGATTATTGTTGACCACTAAGGGTTTTCCTTAGCATTGGGAAACAGTGACAGTCAGTTCATGAACATAATTTCATGGTCATGGAATAGAATAGAATAGAATAGAATACTCTTTATTATGTACACCATAAAAATTACAGATATAAATGTTGAAATTTTACAAGGGGTGACACAATGGCCGGTCTTATCGCTAAAAGCGATCTTTTACAGACAACCTTTGGATGGATTAAAGGGGGAGGAGAGACAATACTGCAGGTAGTCAGTGGTGTACCAGTTACATATACAATAAATACTTATAATACATAAAGCATATACTATACATAACATATATCATACATAGGGTCACCTGTTCACCAATGAAACACCAAAATTTCAAACCATCCTGTCTCTGCCGTTTCTCAAGTTACGAGTCTAATTTTTTGCACCAAGATAGACAATTTATCTAGTAATCGCATAGTATTTTAAAATTTTACTTTACTTTTATAATTTAGGTATAAAGAAGCTTTTTTTAAAAAAAATACTTTGTTTCATTGTGTCCACATGTGTGTATTCAATGAAACACCTGATTTTTTACAATGAAACAGGGATAATTAACAATGAAACAGTGTTATTAGAAGGTAGTATTTTGTTGTTTTTAATCAACTAGGTAAGTATGTAAGCAATAAATTAAAGAATTTATATGAAAATAATATGTTTTATTCATAGTAATAATTCGGTTTCTAAGTTATTAATCAGACTTATTGAATCAGACTTAAACATTAACAATCACAGAGGTAATAATTGGTGATATTATGCCTACTAGTTCAGGATTAACAAAAAACAATACCTGTCCCTGTCTTACAGGTCTTAAAAACTTAAAAATAATAAAATTTCAAAACAAATACCTAAGTATTTTTTTCGCTTAAAACAATGTAATTATTTATCCTCTTCTTATAATTAATCTATTTTGTACGAGTTGCAGTCTCATTATTAAAAATATCACAATCATTGTCGTTATATTTAGGTATAACTTCTTAGTAGTAAATGAATAAACAGATAACAAAAATATCGCATGATTAAAACCGTAACCCGAAACTCAGCCAGATTTTAACGCAAATTTAGTTTCGGTGATACACGAAGAGGGAAAACATAGAACGAGTTTCGGCTTTTGGTGCCGTTAATTTTTGGCTGAGGCAGAATCATCTTTATGTCGGTGAGTCTTATTTCTGAAAGATCTGGCTCTGTAGGGCTGTAAAATTTCATCTCAGTTTTGTTTTTTACTCTCAAGAAAGAAGCACCGTATGAATTACCGCTTATTATTTCAGTAATCAATGCGACGTAGAATATTTCAAGTTTTTTAGTTTCAAAACCAACCATAACGTAGTCGCCTTCTTGGGGTTTTCGATCGATTCGTTTAAATGTTTCAGTTACCAAAGGTAAATTCTCATCGGAGTCATCTTCTTCTTCATCTATGTCACTCAGTTCTGTTTCACTTTGAGATATCACCATACCTTCCTCTTCTTCGCTAGTTTCTGCATCTGATTGATTGCCAAAAACTTTAGTCTTTTTGCTTTTATTTTTTCCTTTTTTGTCACACAGAATTAGTCGCTTTGTTTTCTTGGTTGCGGATTTTCTTTCTTGAGCTTTATTCCTTTCTTCAGCTATTTGATTTTTTTCAGGCGTGTCCGTCGCAATCATGCTTCTACCGAGCTTTCTTGGCTTGCGCCGTCCAGTTCGTGGGCCAGCCTTTAAAGGTGGCATAAACTCTTTAGGTGATTTGAAATTACTTTTGGTACCAGAAGAAGAGCTTGCGGCAACACAAGCATCGGAAGGCGGTGTAATTTCCCTGATGTTAAGTAAATTTAAGCTCTGTGAAGGTAAAATAGCTTCCTGCAAAATATTTTCAACAATAGGGTCTTCAAAAATACGCTCATCTATTTCAAATAAGGATGGACTTTCAGCTTCTCGTGGTGGGGGACTTTCAGCGTACGTTGCGTCTGACGAGGGACTGCCAAGATTTATTGGCTCACGTCGCAGGTAGTCAGAGGAAGCAGAAACTGGCCATTCTGAGGATGGTCCAGGCTGTTCAATGTCGGTGACTTCTCGGGAAGCACAAACGGGAAATTCTGAGGATGGTCCGGGCTGTTCTCTGTTGGTGACTTCTGATGGCATGAAGTCGATTTCTTCGAAAATGTCTGCGTTGTATGGAAATATTCCACATTTTTTGAAGGCTGCTGTAATATTTACTGGCGTCATTGCCTTCTGATATGCTTGACCCACACACTCGGCGACGTTGTAGATTGTCATCTGTTTGCCTGGGTTTCTTCGCAACCACGAATCTACAGCACTGTTATAATAGGTCTTAAATGGTCCGTTTAAGCCCACATCAAGTGGTTGCATTTTGGCTGTTGTGTGTGGGTGCAGAGTAAGAACACAGACCCCAGACTTTTTAGCTAAATCTAAAGCGTCAATACTTAAGTGGGATTCGTGATTGTCCATGATTAATAATGCAGGGTTTTCTGGAGAGGCACATGTATGTTTTATAAAGTGCTTCATGACTTGGACAAATAGCTCCGTATTCATCCACCAACTCGGGGTAGCAAGTCCAAGGGACCCTGGAGGTGCACCGGTCAACATAAAATCCTTGTAATTTTTCCTCGGGAAAACAAGAACCGGAGGTAAAGCTTGCCCTGAAGCGCATACCATCGCACAAGTTGTCACCAAAGTCCCTTTCTCACCACTAGTAATCTTGCCTAGATTGTGGCGTCCTTTGGGAGCCATGACTTTTTGTGGTTTTTGAACAGTGGTTGTAGCTGTTTCATCTAAATTGTACACTCTACAGCCATTGCCGAAGGATGGGTGACGATCCATAACATTTTTCAGATTGTTAAAAAAAGCATTGACGGTTTCTCTATTGAAGGCTGTAGCCCGCGCCAAACTGCATGCCTCAGGCTTTTTTAGTGATAAATCAGAATGCCTAGATCTAAAAGATCTAAGCCACTCAATACCTGCCATTTTTTCAGACTCCCAGCTGACAGGATGTTTAATATTATTTATATGAGCCATCTGGTACGCAACGCTGCGAAAGTCTTTACTAGAAAGACCATAAAATTTTAATGCGCAGTCTTTAATGTATTCTTTAAGTTGAGCTTCTTGTTCTTCGGTAAATACGCTGTTAACATTATAGTTTGGAACTAACCTTTGATTCTTCAAATCCGTGTCATTGATATTCTTATTTTTTTTAGCATAACGGAATAATGTGGGGTAATGGACACTGCATTCTCTAGCAGCTTTTCTTAAACTCCATCCCTGCCTGTGAAGCTGGATAGCTTTAAGCATGTTAGCGGCTGAATGATCTCCTTTTTTTCTTAAAATAGCTTTAGTACGTGCCATCTGAAAAATATACTATATAAAATATCTTTATACTCGTAGTAAGTACTTAGTTACTAGATAGGTTGATGCCTATGCTTAGAAAAAAATTCGTTGTGGTTATTTTCTACATGGCCTACAACGAAACAAGATTGTACACAATGACACACTGTTTCATTGTGTACAACATACTTTCGTTTCATTGTAAACCAACATGGTCATTTTTTATAACCTACAGAAAAATTGCAACAAAAAGTGAATTATTTTCATACGGATTTAGGTCAAAAGATACATTGAAATGTACAGAATGCAACGCAATATTGAACAATAGGAAATTATCTTCTATAATTTGCTAAAAAATCACCAAGTATTACCAAAAATTCTTACTTTTTTGTGGCAATATCGCTTATGTGTCACTGGAGACGTCCTCTCCCACGCGGCGCGCTCGCAGACTGGGCGTGTGCGGGGGGGGGCCTGAGCATGTCCTTTCTTGCTATCCTGCTCTAACTGGCAACGTCGTGTTTTAGAAATATCGTAAAGTTTCACTGTGTACTATTGTTTCAATGTTGGACAGGTGACCCTACATACATACATACATACATATATATATATATGCCATATACATGAAACAAGATCAATAACTATATAACTATAAGTAATAATTATGTTTAGGGAGAGAGAAAGTGTTTTTTTACCTGAATTTTAAAAGTGGACAAAGTTTGTGCACGCCTTATCGACACGGGTAAGGCATTCCATAACCGTACTGCTTGAACTGTAAAAGATTTGTCATAAAAGCTGGTGGAATGCATCGGCATCTCTAGTCTTAAGTTTTCCGATGACCTCAGGTATCTATTATGTGTGTCATGAAGGAACTTGAAACGTTCTTTAAGATAAGAGGGGGTTGTAGGATTGAACAGAATACTGTATAGCTGAAATAAGATATGAGCATTCCGGCGAAGACGTATGGGAAGCCACTTGAGTTTTGTACGATATTCAGAAATATGATCATACTTGCGCAAGCCAAATATAAATCTTATGCAAAAGTTTTGAAGTCGCTCAAGTTTATCTAGTTGTGCCTCAGTGAGATCGAGATAACTGACATCAGCGTAGTCAAGGATGGGAAGTAAAAGGGATTGTGCAAGCGCAGTTTTAGTGGCAGTTGGAAGAAAGTTCCGCAATCGTCTCAGGGACTTACCAGATGCAAAAATTTTGCGACTTACGTCCTGTAGCTGGGGACCCCAAGAAAGATGTTTGTCGAGCCAAACTCCAAGGTTCTTAACCTTTTCGCTTACTGGAATAGCAGTTCCGTTAAATTGAACTTGGGGAAGTTGTGACCAGTTTATCTTGGGGGTCAACCTTGAGCTGCCAACAACAATGACCTGAGTCTTCGATGGATTAACCTGCAACCCATGTGCCTCACTCCATTCGCAAATTGAACCCAAATCCTTGTTTACAATATTAATTGCATCAACCAAATCTGCAGGGGTAGCTTGTTTATATATTTGTAAATCATCTGCATAAAGGTGGTAGGAAGAAAGAAGTTTTTTAGAAATTGAGTTTATAAATATTGCGAAGAGTAAAGGAGATAAAACGCCACCCTGGGGTACACCGGCAGAAGTATAACACCAAGAAGAGCAAGACTCTTCTATGCATATACGTTGCCGGCGGCCATACAGGTAACTACGAAACCAGTCAATCACCGTTGGAGATATATTAAGCGAGCGAAGCATGCCAAGCAGGATATCGAAATCGACAGTATTAAATGCGTTACTAAAATCCAGCAAGCAAAGAACCGTCAGATTTCCTCCTTCCATGCCTAACCGTATGTCATCAGTGACGCTAACTAAGGCTGTAGTGGTGCTATGACCAGGACGAAAACCGGATTGGAACGGATTCAGCAGGCTATTCTTACAAAGAAAATCACTAAGCTGATTGTGGACAAGTCGTTCTAGGACTTTGGAGAGGAAAGGCAGGATGGAGATAGGACGGTATTCGGAAAAGGAAGTAGGATTAGATTTTTTGGGTAAAGGAGTGATTTTTGCCTCTTTCCACATCGATGGAAAAACACCGTAGGATATAGAGTAGTTTAAGATATAACATAGGATAGGAAGGATTTCGTCGAGGACAGGGAGTATCATTTTCCGACTTCCGTCAGGAACGGGTACCATCAGTCGAGACTGGTCACCTTTTAACTGGCAGGGCTAGTCTTTATAATTTAAATTGTACCATATTGTTTTTTTTTAATTTTGTTCTGACTTGTAGAAGCAACAGGAATAATGTACTAAATATTTTGTAATATCTTGATTTAAAAGAGTGTCCATTGAGTTTCTCGCCCGTTCTTCTCCTTAAAGATCTACGTTTTAGAATGGGCAACCAGCTTCAACTTTCTGACTGAGTGACCGACTACTTTACAAACCAAAAGTGCCTGTAAATAGTTTTAATTAAAATATATCCTTTGAGTTTGAGATTTTTGGTAGGAAATATGTTGCTGGCAACATAGATTATTCTTGTATTACTGGCAACATAATGGTTTTTTATTCACGGTATAAACTCCCAGTAAATTGATACTTCACTAAGGTTGAAAGCATAAGGACACGTTGGTTCTAAACCAAGAATAGACCTTGAAGTTTCATGACGTGCGAGGTGACAATAGATCTGAGGGTGGCAATGGGTAGCTCGCCGTCCGAAAAGGACCAGGACCGGGTCGACGACGCTTTGTGTTCCACGCGCGCCTCAAAGAGGTGTCAGCACAAGTGTAGCGGGCTACTAGGACGATGCCTGCCGGGGTCTGGGATACCGAGGGTTTTAGTCAGCAAGAGTCTGACACACGCTCCGCCCAGAGCGGGAGAATTTTTTTGATAATTTCCCACACCAAAAAAAAGGGTGACAATAACAACGTCGAATAAGCAGTGGAACCGATGACCGTTGAGGTAGACGTGTTCTTGAGTGGAAACTCCAAATCATCAAACAGGGCGAACTCAGGCTAGGTGGACGGACGATCTTCGCATTGCAGGGAGCAGCTGGATGAGCGTGGCCGAGGATGGAGCTAAATGGCCAAGAGTCAATTGAGGTCTTTTTCCAGTAGCAGACTGCTGTAGCCTACCCATAATAAGTAGGCTGGTGATGATGAACTATGATGACTACATAACCTCACCTCTGCATATATCTTCGGACTTTCAGAGTGTGCATTGTAACAGTTGGCATCGTTGCATATGTAAATAATTACCTTTTTACCTTTTGCAAAATTAAATATGATCGCACTATGATCGCTTTAAAGGACACTGAACGAGACATAATATAAGTTTTATTGTTATGTCACCTATGGGCGTTTATTGTCTCTGGACGTGTTAATATTGCACTAAAATATGAATTATTAACAAAACATCACGCTTGTAATCCTCAAAGAGAAAGGCAGTGGTGCACCTATAGTACACCCACATTTCGCCAGTTATCTTTACGTCCCATGTAATAGGGGGCGAGCCTATTGCCAGCAACCGGGCATAAATCCAGACTCCGGGCTGCTACTGAAAAATTCTTAATGGAAAATCCTAATAACATTTTGCCCGACCTGGGAATTAAACCCTGGACCTCATGCTCAGCAGTAGCGCTTGCGACCACTGGACCAACGAGACAGTCGAAAGGAGTTATTAATTGCAGTATTAACACTGAATTACGTGTTGCATGAATTTTAGGTGTAAAAAGGGAATTTGGAAAGTTTCCAAGTGCTTTATGGTAGACACACGTTATAATTGCGCAAGTTTAGACTTGCACAAGTCTGCGTTACACCGAACGCCTCGGGTACTTTTGATAAATAATTTTATTTCTGTAAGTAGGTTTGTACAAAAACTTTTACACGGCATGCGTGTTTTTTAAAACTGATGAGATTTAAGGCTAATTCATTCCACGTTAATGTATACTTGTGCAAGTCTAATTTTGCGCAAGTATATCTTAACGTATGTGGCCTGTATTAGTTCGATAATAATACCTACATATATTTCCAAAAAGTAATATTAACAAATTAATCAAACAGGCTTTTTTATTTGCACTGATGCCAATAATCAAAATGCACAGCCGGCACATTCAGTGACAACAGCTAAAGCGCGGTCACTGTCAGACTACATACAAAAGAAAGACAAGCGCGATGACACAACGCTTGCAATTTATTGCAAAATATGAAGCAATTGTCTATTTACTCAAAATTGGGTTGAGTAATAGAAAATAAAAATTGCTGCATTCAAATAAGACGTTCTTGTTTTAGTTAAACACGTAACGTACGTTGATATTTAATACAGATATTTTGGATTGGAACTCAAGGTAAAAGGTTCGTTTACCGTTCATTTGTATCCATTTTTTTTTCAAAATGTGTTTTGGTAACAACCAAGTTCTGAGAAATATGGTCACAATTAACATATATTTTTTCCGCTACCACAAACTATACAGATTTGGATTTTTTTTTTCTTAAGTCAAGCCTACTTTGATCATTTGCCTTTTGTCAGCGTCTTAAGGGCACAGCTAGTTACATTAAGCCTCCTAGCTCTGATAATGTGGGGTTCTAATCTCCTTTGAAACAGGAAGGCTGAACTTAATATCCAGATAAACTTAATGGCCATTTCTAAACGTTAATGAGAATTACTTATTTAATAAATAAGTAGATTTTTACGCCTGCGGGTAGCTGTTTCGTTATTTACCTATGTTTAATGTACTAGCTTTTTTTTTGGCTGGGTAATCATCAAATAACTTCTCCCGCTCTGAGCGGAGCGGGAGGGTGTGTCAGACTCTTGCTGACTAAAACCCACCCGTATTTCTTCCGTTGCCTGTGTTGCAAAGGGCCTCGGTAACCCTTTTGTACCTTCCCGCAACCCCGGCAGGCATCGGCCCTAGTGGACCCCTACACTTGTGCTGACGACATCGCTTTGAGGCGCACGTGGAAAACAACGCGCCGTGGACCTGGGCCTGGTCCTTACCGGACGGCGAGCTACCCATTGCTCACGTCCGCAAGCCCGCGCCTACACGCGCGAGCATTACTGCTTCGCAGAACGAGGTGATGGCTGCCCAAGCCCTCTCGCTGCGTACCATAGCCTGAACCAGGGCCTGATGCTAGAGATCTCTGCCGCCGATCGCCTCCACGGAGACACGGCGGTGCTCTGCCCAAGCCGGGCAGACCTCCACCGTATGCTCCACCGTGTCCTCCGGGCGATCCACACAGTGGTGAAACCCGGGCGTTTCCTCTCGCCTTATGTGTCAACATGTTTAATGTAGTAGCTGTGCTCGAGTATCTAATTAGGTATAAGAAAACCTAAAACTCTTTACTCTCGCACAGGTAACTACACAAGGTGCAGTTTTTTTCTTAAGGCGCTGACAAGACCCAATTGACCAAAATAGGCTTCGCTTAAGAAAAAAAATTGAAAAATCTGTATAGTTTGTGGTAGCGAAAAAAATATATGTTAATTTTGAACATATTTCCCAGAACCTGGTTGTTACCAAAACACGTTTTGAAAACAAAATCTCGATACAAACTAACGTTAAACTAACCTCTTACTTTGAGTTCTAATCCAAAATATCTGTATCAAATATCAACATACGTTACGTATTTAATTAATAACAAGAACGTCGTATTTGAATGCAGAACTTGGTTGTTTTTTATTTTCGATTACTCAACTCAATTTTGAGTAAATACATAATTACTTCATATTTTGCTATAAATTGCAAGCGTTGTGTCATCGCGCTTCTCTTTCTTTTCTATGGAATTTAACAGTGACCGCGGTTTAGGTGTTGTCAGCGTCTTAACTCTAAAATCAAGAACGTGGTTCACATTGAAATCTCTCTTTTTTGTTAGGTTCTGATTTTTTATAAGGACTGTCTATTTGGTTTCTCCTGTATACCAACATTTATTCAGATTTATCTACAATTAAAAAAAAACAAACACCTAAATTGGTGGTTTGCAACTCACAATCACAGTGAAACGTTTTATAATTGTTATGATGTAACGTAAAGATGTAAAAAAGATGTTTCCTTAGTAAGTATAAGTATGTAAGCATGTTAGCATGTCAAAATTTAAACTTTCCACATATTACGGTTCATAAGACAGTCCGCTGACAGACAGACGGACAGCGGAGGCTTAGTTTTTTTTTAAGTTTCGATAAATAATACAAACGAAGAATATTTTTCATCTTAAATTTAGAAATCGCAAAGATTAATTTTTATTTCATAATGATACTGTGAATTACAAAGCCATTTTTTGCAGTTGTATAATAACCTCCAATATTTAAATAAAATACGGCGTTTATAATATTTTTTGATTAAATACAGTATAAGGTACTTGGTAATGTGGGTGTACTACAGGTACACCTCTGCCCAACCCTTCGGGGAAACGTGGCGTGATGTTATATTATGTGGTACTTGATATACAGAAGTTTCTAATTCCTAACTTATTTAGTTATTGCAATAGAGCTCGTACAAAAATAGTCTAAAACTGAATATTTTACGGTCCCCTATTTCTTAATTTTTTAAGATATATAAAAAATATATATATTTTTAGCATACTCGATGAGTTCTAGACTATAACACGCCACATGCAAGGATAAGATTTTTATTTAGTTAAATCAAAAGTTTATTGTATGGGAACCCTTTTACAAACCTACTTACAGAAAATAAAATCATTAATTTCATTTCTTTTAATTTTTAACGTTAATAAATTTTTATTGGCAATATAAATACACAATCTGTGAAAATTTCAATTGTCTATCTATTACGGTTCATGAGATATAACCCGCTCATAGACAGACGGACAGACAGCGGAGGCTTAGTAATAGGGTTCCCTTCGGGTACGGTACCCTAAAAAGATTGACTGGTAGAAAATGCCTATGGCATTAAGTCCGCATATGTATATATGTGTGCTTAAAGTAATAAATAAATAAAAATTGAATAAAGTATGTAATGTATAAAGTATTTTAACCTAACATAAAAAAAACATAACATCACACCTTGTTTCCCCAAAAGGTTGGGCAGAGGTGTACCTGTAATACACCCACATTTCGCCAGTTATGTTCAAGTCCCATGTAATAGGGGCAAGCCTATTGCCATCAATCAGGCACAAATCCAAACTCCAGGCTGCTACTGAGAAATTCCAAATATAAAACCTGATAACACTTTGCCCGACCCGGGAATCGAACCCAGGACCTCATGCTCAGCGGTAGGGCTTGCGACCCCTAGATCAACGAGGCAGTCAAAGTATTCAAAGTATGAAAGTATTTTACCGTCTTCACTTTTGCAGTTGTCATATATCATGTCACAAAGGGATTTAAATGTTCCTTTTTCTGCAGTTTCTTTGTCCATTGCACATATTTGATAATCAACTTCCGCTCTGAAATCAAATTATTTTCTTCATAGATTATTGAGCAAATATCCAGGAACTTACGACATCACCGTCTTCCATCATCTCCCCTAAGCATCGCTACGACTTCTCAGTGGTGTAGGCTTTTGTGATTGTGTATTAGCTAGAATAGAATACTGCTGGACAAAGGCCTCCCCAGGCATTGCTAGGACTTCTCAGTGGTGGCCCCGTTCACGTTCTCGGGCAATGCGACTTGCTACGTGATTTCCGTCAAGCGACAGCGCGTGTGACTTCATGCCAAGCCAGGACCCGTGTGACGTCGGCGACTTGTCGTACCGTTTTTTGGGATCAACTACCGCTGGTTCAAGTATGAGTTGAGAAAAACTGTTATTTTTGTTTTATCGTATTTAGATATCGACACCCATCACATCTTTAGAGTCTCGCTAGCTAATTTAATTAGACCTTGTAAACTGAGTCAAATCAAATGAAATCAAAAGCCATTTATTCTAACCAGGCAGCACTTTCCGAACGTCAAAATTACATAAGACAGTCCCCCAAAACGCCCACCCTTCACCACTTCCTAGTGCTTTAGGTGGGAAGAAGAAGTGGTGCAACAACCCCCCCAGCAGCACACCTGTCTGTTTAGTTATATATTCTTGATTCTATACAAATCGTATGCAAAGTAATTAACATTACGAAACACAAAACATTAAGTTAAATTACTTGCCATACGTTAGCTAGCACACGCCAATATACCAACAAAACAATGAAAACTGTACTCAAGCTAATTACAACATAAAAACGTAAACAGAACTTAATACCTAAATAAAAGCCTCCAGGCATAAAAGGCGTGCCCGCTTACATAAGGCTGTAACTAGAAGTGAGAAATGATAAACTAGCACCATCAAAGTAAAATAAATAAACAGTTAATTACTAATAACAATAATAAAACCATGGTCAGCAAGACGACAGTCTCCACAAGCAGCAGAGTCTCCTTACTTCATTCTTTGAAAAGTCGTACACACGGTGTATGATGACATGCAATCTTCATAAGCAAGTTCCGCGTCCGTGTTGTTTAAATACCAGGCTTTAATATAATCAGGTAATTTCCTCTCCTCATACTCCACAATTTGGCCAGTTATTACTGTGGAAGCTGAAAATTCGAATATTGTATGGATAGCATTCTGTATCCAACATTAAATCTCATCCACACTACTTCACTGGTTATTAAAGTAGGTAGGTAGGTAAAGGAGTGTATACACGTTTTAGATATTATACAATACTCGGTAAGAAGGGCTTGTGGGTAAATAATAACAGCCGCACGGGTCAATCGATCAGGTTAAGCTACGCTTGCCGCGGTTGGTCCGTAGATGGGTGACCTTATTTACATACTAAAACCCCTCCGTGTCTCGGAAAGCACGTTAAGCCGTTGGATTCGTGGATCTTTTACAGTCGTTACGGGTCGTCGGAAGCCCGAAAGTCTGACAACCAGTCTTACCATAGATATCGTATTACCCAGTCACTGAGTAGTTTAGGTCAGATAGGCAGTCACTCCATGAAAAAATACTGGTATTCAGTTGAATCCGGTTAGACTGGAAGCTGACCCCAACGCAGCTGGGAAAAGGCTAGATAGATGATGACAGTGCTCGGTGAAGGAAAACGATATAAGTGTGAAATCGCTACTCCACCCTCTTCTCCTCTTCTCCTATACATAAGGCATGAGCTGATCACCACGTGTGGTCAACCATACGTGGTGAGCAGCAGGAAACCAGCATGTCCTAGAACCAAAAGTTTGAAGACATGTGACATCTACCAACCCGCTCTGGGCCCGCGTGGTGAATTTTGGCCCACTCCTTCTCACAGAGAGGAGGCCTGAGTTCCAGCAGTCGGAACATTATAGGCTGATTATGATGTAATATATGTATATTATTATCTATGTAGTAGACTCACATTTTGCCAATTATCGTCAAAAATCCTATGTAAAAGTTCAAGTCTATTGAATTCTGATGTACCCGGTTACTGAACCGGGCACATCAGAATCCGGGCTATATTGGCTATACTACATTAGAACTCTAGCTGCTGCCCGCGACTTTGAGCTTACTCCTTCTAAGATCAGCCAATTTTGACGGGACCTTCACTGGCACATAGCCAGTGAAAGTCCCGTCACAATTCGTTTCCGTTTCGGAGATTAGCCGGAACAAACAGACAGTCAGACAGACAAAAATATTAAAAAATGTTTTTATTATAAGTACCGTATATACGGTAAGCTTTTTACTAAATGCATTTGAAGGTATATACCTTCAAATGCATTTAGTAAAAAGCTGTTATATTGACATTTCATACAGAAACTTCAACTTTGTTGTTCTCTGATATTTTTTTGAAAATCAAAATCAAAAGTCAATTATTCATACTAGACTGAGAATCAGCACTTTTTGAAGTTCAAAATTACATAAGGCAATCTCCCAAAAAGGGCGTTTTTGGACCCTCCACGACTTCCTAGTGTTTTAGCTGAGAAGAAGTAGCGCAACAAACTCTCCAGCAGCACAGCTGTCGTTTCAGTTAGAAAAACTTTTGAGGGAATTCCATCATTATTTCAGCTAAAAGATGATCTTACTCAATATTTTTTTATACATGCACTTACCTATTAACAAAATGCTTTCAGTTAAAATATTAATTTTCATATTCAAAAAAATGTTTAACATCATAGTGCCAATCACTAATACAACTCTATAATTGACTAAAATTGTTCCTAATCTAAGTGTAATTAGTAAGAATTTATGAGTCATTACATGACTTTAATGAGGCTGAATTCACTTTAGCTATTAGTAGGAAATTCACTGGAAGTAATAATTTTCGAATAGGAACAACTAGATTTTCGCCTACAAGTTTTCTGGTTGGTTCCTGGATCAAAGGACGAATTTTTGTTTGTATATTTCTATAATCATTTTGTATACACTTTGAATTCTTGAAAATTATTAAAACGGTGTTACAATTGAATGTATAATTTATTATAATATGATTCTCAATACATCAAAAAGAGCTGACATTTAATTTCTGAAGATTAATACATGTCTTTTTCAATTAGGAGTCAACAAAAACGATCAAATATTTCAACGTTTATATTTAATAAAAAAAGATTCTTACAACTATATAATCGAAATAAGGCTTCGTATCAAATATTAGCACTGTACGTTTTGGGCTCAAGAAAACGTATAGTGCAATATTATAATTAAGTACAGTAACATAATAGATATATCTACAGGTATTTACAAGAGAAATTATCGTCTAACAACTCGAAAATAAAGGAACTTTTTACACCGTTACGATTAAAAAATTGACACTATAAAGTTCAAATGCTTTGCATCTCAACACTGATTGGTTCATGTTATTTACAACAGGCCTTTAGTCAGAAAATTTGGGAGCACTGTGACGTTTTCGTGTTGGCAGTAACTGTGTGTTCCAACTGCGCCAGTGCCGTCAACTCTGTGTCCATTTTCCTGTTTTTTATCCTCGTGCTCTTGTTGAGTGGTCTTTTTTTACAGCAACACAGTATCTCTTCAAATTCCTTACGGAAATTATCATTCAACCATCCATACAGTAAAGGATTTGAAACTGCGCTGGACATTCCAAACATATGGCAGACGGCGTAAGTTATTGTCATCGTCTTCTCTTCCATGAAAGGCTGAGCACTGAAGTCTGCCACCAAGTTGAACACGTTCAACGGCAGCCAACTTATGACGTAAGTAACAGCTATGGCTATGAGAATTGCCGGAGTCTTCCTCGTCGTCCGTCTCCGCCCTCTTAACCTTCTATGTATCTGGACATGCGCAAGAACTACAACTAAAACGGGCAGTAAGTATTGGAAGATTAAACTGAATACAGAGTAGATTGCTCGCCCATCCTTGATGGGCCAGTCTTCTATGCAGAAACTTAGAGAGTCCATGCCAATGAGGCCGAGGTAGTGAGTCTTGAGACTTCTGAAGACGAAGAGCGGTGACGCGAGGGTGAAGGCCGTGATCCAGATACAGAGCATTGTGATGAGGGCACCCATCGTTTGGAGGCCAGGTCGAGTTGGGTACACGATGAGCTGTGGACAAAACAGAAAATAAGTCTTTGATGAATTTTAAGATTAGTTTTTGACATTGTGGAAGAGATTTCACATTCTAACTTTTGAAGGTTTAGGCGACACGTGTCGAGATAATATTTACGAGTACGTTTCATGAAAAAATTATACATGTAGGTATACGAATTGTTATACACCTTTTGATTGCATTCAAATTGTCAGATTTACATGCAGTACATGTCACAGTATCACTGGCAATAGATTACAATATTTATAGCAGGCTTAAAATTGTTTTATAGTGACAACATTACCTAACCTTTTCTTGAACATGACATGTTACACGTTGTGTTTTATAGACATCTCGATATTATATCAAGTATATTGGGTCTTATCTATGGAGTGTGCAGGCTAGGTTCATTACTACTCTCAACAGATAAAGTTATTGATAATGTTAGTTCATGGGAAATCAATATACGTAACAGATGGAAGATGTTTGGGTACCTAGAAAGTAACTAAATATATAATATGTATTACGCATCATTATTTTGTGATAAAGTTTTCTATGAAAAAACGCGATATATTTTATATTTTAAATGAAGCTTGCTTTAATATGAATGAGCCTTATACCCTTACTGCGAGACAAAACAGACTAATGATGAGACGCTTGAAGAGAGTTTAATTTATAGTTACTATGTGAGTTTAATGAGGGACTTGTGGCTAACTTATAACAGCCGCACGGGTTGATCGATCAGGTTAAGCAAAGCTTGCCGCGGTCGGTCCGTGGATGGGTGACCATCTTTACATACCAAGACCCCTCCGTGCCTCGGAAAGCACGTTACGCTGTGGGCCCGGCTGACATTCGTGGATCTTTGACAGTCGTTACGGGTCGTCAGAAACCCAAAAATCTGACAACCAGTCTCACCAAGGGGAATTGTATTACCCAGTAACTGGGTTGTGGAGGTCAGATTGGCAATCGCTCCAAATAAAATACTAGTATTCAGCTGCACCCAGTGGGACTGGAAGCCGACCCCAACATAGTTGGGAAAAGGCTAGGTAGATGATGTGTGTTTATACAACTACTTACTTTTAACTATAAATTTCCAAGAAAAACATGAAATACAAAGAAAGCAGCATACTCGTACGTTACCATAAAAACTCTCATGGATACGTAAGTAACGTAAGTAGTCTGAGAACCGAGTTATGAGGTTTGGGAGAATTTGAAAGAGGCCTTAACACAGATGTGGACTATGAAAGACTGTTTGATCCTAATAATGATGTTTATGTTAGTTAAGGTTCATGAAATCACGAACAGTTAATATTTGTTTTACATTTCAGATTCGAATACAGTCATGTTATAAAGAAACCCCTTTGAAGTATGCTTGGATTCAATTACATGTACATTTACTTTCAGGTACAGCTTTTGAACAGTTAATAGATTGCAGATTACAAACGATTTCAAAGGATTTTGCTACATGATAGCATGACCGAAATAATATTAGCGCTCTTTGGAAAAGCATTATAATTGAAGAATATATAAATTTTTAATCTACCATTTTATGATATAAAATTATGATATTTTCGTCCGATACTCAGTAAAATATGCCGTTTTCTATTTTCACAGTTTTTTTTTACATTATCCGCATTCTCATCTGCTTATCCTTATTTATTTGAAGTCACCCCGCATGTCTTCTTCTTCCGACACAAAAAAAACAGTATTTCGTGTTTTTAGTATTCACAAAGCTAAGTAGTTTGTTGCGCCACTTCTTCTTCCCAGAACTAAGAAGTGGTCAAAGGCGGGAATTCTGGAGGACTGCCTTATGTAATTTTAACATTCGAAAAGCGGTAATTCTCGGCCTACTTTGAATAAATTAATTTTGATTTCACTAGTTTTCCAGCCACGTCTTTCACACAATCCATGTATCGTATCTTTGGTTTTTTCTACTATGATATATTATAGTAGGCAAACTATCTAAGGCTAGATTTCTTGAGCTCTGCAAGTTTCATAGCAAATATTGCATGAGAAAGTAATATGACATTGATAGTTACATTGGTAGAAAAAAAGAAAGAAAATACGTTTATTTGCGGTAAACATGACGCAAAGAAGGAACACAAACCCCTGTAGAACGATTTAAGTACTAACAGTAGACGAGGCAACAATCGATTTTCTATTGTGTATGAGGTACAATAGCATTAGAATAGGAAAATGAAGAATGTTGAAGCAAAAATGCACGATTATGGAATATATATTTAGAAAGTATAGCGATGAACCATGAACGAAATAAATGCTTTATTTCTGATGTTATACTACTTATAGATGATAGGTTTAGTAAAGTCTATAGAATAACGCACAGTATCCGTTTATTAATGAGGATAAAAATATATACACTGGATAAACTTCTTAAACTATTATTAACTAACTAACAAACTATTAAAATAAAATAGAAAATCCTAACGTAAATAAAACTATACACCCAACATCCATAATTTACGACTATTTCCCAATGCAAAGCAGAAACTACAGAACGATAATTGCTACAATTATGTTTCCATGGGTACTCCTATTGCTTTGTTAACGCTCATACATTTATTCATGCAAGCGCTTGTGGCGAAAACTACGGATCCATTTCAAATATATAACTAATAAGGTGACTATATGTCCTTCTAGCATCCGTCCTGTAAATTCCTATTGTGAATATTTAGATAGATATTATTTCCTTTCGGCAAATGTGCCGAAACAATGGTTCCTGCAGTGGCGTCAGCAAGCGTAGTTTGGGGTTCCTGGAGTGGCGTCAGCAAGCGTAGTTTATGAAAACCCCCAGCTAGATAGACCGATGACTTTAAAAAGGTGGCTGGGACAGACTGGATGCGGAAGGAGGAGGATAGGGTGATGTGCGCAGCCTGGGAGAGGCCTATGTCCAGCAGTAGACTGTTATAGGCTGAGTTGATTGATTGACATTGTTCGCCGCTCTGTACCAAATATTGAAAACGTATTATTTGATCCACTTTACGAATACATTCTACGCACAAAACAGGTTGTAAATTCCAATATTAGATCAAACACGAACTTAGATATTTTTGTTCTTCATCAATTGACTATCAATTTGAACACCCGGATCTAAAATCAGTTGAAATAATGATATAAACGGTTTACGTAAATCGGATTCGATGGAAATAGCGTTATTCGTACATTATGACGTCACTTGCGTAGCCAGTCGTGAGATACCTATTGATTTGTAGAGGATCAAAGAAAGGTCCTGGACTATCATATAGAATAAATTTGCATCAATTTTATATCTATTCAATACATGGAATCGATCTATTTTGTATTTCGACAACATTTGGGATTTCTGGCATTATAATAAATATATGTTTCATTGTCTCATGATCATTGCAAGTGATTCGACAGTGGTTTATGTTTAGTTATTTACTTACATAATAACCACCTAGCTACTTACTCTAAAAATATTTTTTGTCATCTTACTATAAGACGTTTTTATCTCTTTATTTTCTTTCTGTTTGTACTAATATGCGTTTCTAAATTTTTACTGCTTTGATATAATTTCTAATTTCGCATATGCATTTGCCTTTACACAGGAGAAACTGATATAATGTGATGGATATAGAACTATTTTCTAGGTCAAATAAGCAATAAGAACCTTAACTATCCTCTAAATAAGAACTATGATTATTATTTTGACCTAAGTAGAGCCATGACGCAAACGATGATTATAAACCTACAAATATAAATGTAAATTCAAAACACTTAAATAGACTTAACGAACTCTATATTCTGCACAATGCAAGTATGATTTCATAAATGGATACAATTTTTCCACATGAAATTGTTGTTGATTCGAAAAATGTTTCGTAGTTTAAAGCTATAAATTGCTATAAGTGCAGTAGGTAGTATCATCTATGGTTCACCAAGACCATTATCATTCTCTACGACCTACAAAAATGGTGTCTATGATTAATTAATGAAATGTTTTTAAGGAAGATATTATGGCATACTCGTATTGTATTTAATCGATACTCTAATAATTCCAATTGTACCAGTAACTAAAATAGTACAGTTTTAGTAAATAATTATGATACATATTTTCAACAAACTAATACGTCTTGAAAATATTGTAACGTATTAATGAGTTATTATTTAAACGTACAAATGTGTCTGACATACTTCTACAACCTTCAAAGCAGATGCAAGCACTAAAACACAAATAGCCCAAAATAACAAAACACACTCAAATCAGTACTAACCTGATATCTATCCAATGCAATCGCAGTAATGGATATTGTTGACACAAATATTGATATCGCTTGTATCGCACCACATGCCTTGCACAGACTTGGCCAATCTGGTAATGGCCAATGTTTGGTCAAAAGTTCCATCAAGGTCAACGGTGTCCCAACGCAGCAGACTAAGGCATCGGATACAGCCAGGTTTACGATGAACATGTTTCTAGCTGTTCTCATCACTGGTTTTCTGACTACCTGGAAAATTAAAGGAGTATTTTAGTTAGTAGAATGTTCTCATACAGCTTGGAGGAAGATTTTGGAGAGATTTTTGGTCTTAATAAGTGTGTTGAAGTTAAAATTTACAAGTATCGACGATATTTACAGCGGCTGCGAATGTAATAACTTTTTGATTTATTTACATGGAAGTTCTTTCAAATATTTTTTACAATATGGAGATCAGGCGACAGTCACATTGTGTAGGAATGTGAATTGAATAGATACATTGAACATATTTTTCAATGTTAACTATGGGCGTAGTGATATATTTCGATTGCTAATGAGTGCTAAACGAGTTTTAAAATATAACATAGCCAAACAATCTGACAAAAATTAATAGGATATCAAGAGGAACCCGACAATAATTTATAACATCTATTTGAATATAAATCGTATCGGAAAAATCCATAACTACCAAAATATTTAAACGTTTTCATAATTTTTACAAAAGTTCCCATCGAAATTCCGTCAGATTGATTAAATCATCTGTGCTCTGGAATTTTTATTAAAATTATCATGACCATAGCAAAATCAATACGCAGCTATCGTAAAACATTTCAATGTTATCAGTTTTATATTCGTGTTCTGGCAATAGAAAACTCTTGATAATAAAACACACCGCCATTTTATCAGTGTCACTTACAACTGTTGATGTAGTATAATCCCTATTAATGTTGTTACCAATCTGTTTTTGTCAATCAAGCTTTGAAAAGATATGTCTTATTCTATCAGCCGCGTTGGAACTTCCATTCGATATTGTTACATTTACTGATATGGTAATGGCATGTATATTTGTGTTGTCTTTGTTATCTATTTCAATGAAAATATTATCAATCTAGTTTCAGCTCGCGACTTCGTTCGCGTGGAAGTCGTAAGACACCATAATAATATTAAAATAATCTGTAGTTATGTCTCTCGTAAATGGGTCAGGACCAAATTTTTGACGTGTTGCACAACGGAAATCACAACGGAAATGTATCACAATGGAAAATAAATGCAGCGCAATATAAGTATTAGGGTTGTGTGAATATTTTAGGCAGGTGTAATCAAATTAATTACACTTGCCTAAAATATTCCGACGATTTACACACACCCTAATAATTATATTGCGCGCATTTATTTTCCAGTGTGATACATTTCCGTTGTGCAACACGTCAACAATTTGGTCCTGACCCAAATACAGTTTACTCAGTAATCTAGCTAGGTCTCTCATGTACTACAAAATCTTTCTGTACCTCAATAAATTATTGTCTTCTTTCTATTTTAATTACTTTTTTTCAAGTAAAGAAACACCGGATTCTACTGTTGTATTATATGTAGGAATAGATAGCATCATCATCTGCCTAGCCTTTTCCCAACTATGTTGGGGTCGGCTTCCAGCCTAACTGGATGCAGCTGAATACCAGTATTTCACATGGAGCGACTGCCAATATGACCTCCACAACCCATTTACTGGGTAACACGATACCCCTTTGCAAGACTGGTTGTCAGACTTTCGAGCTTCTGACGACCCGCAACAACTGTCAAAGATCTACAAATGACAACCGGGACCAACGGCTTAACGTGCTTTCCGAGACACGAAGGGGGCTTGTTATGTACCCATCCACGGACCAACCACGGCAAGCGTAGCTTAACCTGATCGATTGACCCGTGAGGCAGTTATTACTTAGCCAGAAGCCCCTCTATGTCGTAAGACACCATAATATATTAAAATAATCTGTAGTTTTGTCTCTCCTAAATACAGATTACTCAGTAATCTAGCTAGGAGCAGGAGCAGTGATTCACCCAACGATTCGATATACCTACACTATGTTATAATAATGTATAATTTTTAAGTCAATAAATTATTATTATTGTAGTTACCCTCTTTCTATTTTTATTACTTTTGTTCAATGTACAGACACATCGGATTCTACTGTTGTATTATATGTAGCAATAGATAGCACAATTTTATAAAAAAAAACTGCCCCGTTGGTCTAGTGGTCGCGAGCGTTACTTTTGAGCATGAGATCCTTCTGGGTTTGATTCCGGGAGTCAGGTAAAGTGTTATTGAGTTTTCCATCTGAAATTTCTCAGTAACAGGCTGAAGTCTGGATTTGTGCCCGGTTAATGGCAATAGGCTCGCCCCCTATTACATGGGACCTAAACATAACTGGCGAAATGAGGGTGTACTACAGGTACACCTCTGCCTAACCCGTTTGGGGAATATAGACGTGAAGTATGTATGTGTATGTATTTCTAGAAAACTTCCCTATATCCTACGTTTGTAGTTTTGGTCTCAACAGCCAAAATATACAGAGACCCAGGACTGATGACGCGGAAGCAAGCAACTTAAAGTTGTCCGTGTGAGAAGCAGTTAGACCTGACGTCAACTCCGTGGTCTTCAGTAGCAATTTTACACGGTCAGCTTCGTAGCTGACCGAATGAAATTGCAATTGCGTATTGAAATTCCTCGAGGCAGGGTCGTCCTTGCCTCGAGTATTACATAAGATGAAACCCGAATGCGGTATAATGAGAAAAAAAAAGGCGTAAGGTAAACTGATGAAACATGGGTGTAGGTACTATTATAATATGTACATCCCTGCCTAACCCTTCCGGGAAGACAGGCGTGAAGATATGTTATGTTAAGAGCAAAGTAGGCACTTTAGTATGCGGGACGTGCTACATTAATAAATAATATTCCTTTTTGATAAATATTGATATATTTATCCTTTAAAATTCAATACATTTTCGTTTGTGTGTTAATTAAAGACTATCTCTGTGACAATCCATAATTTTTAAATTTATCTTCCGATTTAAATATTTATTTTTATTAAGTTGCCAGTGTCAACTAGTGGCTAGGATGATGAATTATCATAGAACCTCTACAGTACCATTCCTGGTTTTCGAGGGCGGTGACAACGATAATGAATATTTGCAACATTTTCGTCATGGGTGTCGTTTTCATTGTTTTCAAGGATGCTGGCGTTACCAAAAATTTGCAAATTTTTTGATTGGCTCCTCTGTTTACAATTTTCTGTAAACTATAGAGGAATACAAACACAATGTGTGTATTTATTCATCTGCCATAGAAAATAGCGTAATAATATATAGCCTACCGCCTGACCAGACTTATAGCATACATTCAGAGAAACAGACAAAAAATTTTAAAAACTTTATTTTCCCCGACATCGTAGCAATTACTTTTTTTCTAAAATATTCTGTGTACAATTTTGACATCGCTATGATGTTATTATATGTCTAGATATTGGGGCATATTAATGTTATCAAACATGTAAAAGGGAATAAATTGCGCTACGTCTAGAATTTTTCGTAACAAGACAGCTTGCTTAAGTATTCTGACAGGTTGAATTGAATTACATTTTGCAAAGAAATGGTAAGTATTTAGAATTCTTACAGGTGATATACAAGGTGTCGTTTTGCACCCTCATCAAATTGAAGGAGGTAACTATGCTAATGATTCTCGACACGAATCAATAACAAAATAAGTAAGTCTTTTTATTTTATAATTTTCGGAAATCGGCATGTGTGGGACACGCATGTTAACACGTGCACGCGGGCTGTGTGATACCGCACTGTACTGTGCCTTTTGACACACACACTACCGCATTCGCAATGGGGTAATTCTGTTCTGTGAAAGTGGTGTATTCTAAAATTCTGTCTAACTTATATAACTAAAAAAACAAGTATGTATTAATTATTGAGCAGGTATCGTATTTTTATTTGATTATATAAGTCTTATAGCAGCCTCCTGAAATTTGACGAGGATGCAAAACGACACCTTGTATAAATGCTAATGTTAACACAATCGTTTTTGTTCATAAAATATTTACTAACCTAGCGATCTGCACCTGCAGGTTTGCACGGGTGCGATATAGGTACTGATTTCATGTCAAAATACGAAATTTCAGTGTGTTATCCTAATATTATAAATACAGAAGTGAGTTTATTTGTTACGCTTTCACGCTGAAACGGCTAATCGAATTTGGATGAAATTGGGCACATTAGACCATATTCTGGGTGAGGACATAGGATCATTTTTATCCAGATATTCCCACTGGATCGAGACTTACATAACGTACATAACATAATCAGCCTATAGTATTCCCACTGCTGGGACACATGCCTCCTCTCTGTGAGAGGGAGTGGGCCGTAATCCACCACGCGGGCCCAGTGCGGGTTGGTAGATGTCACATGTTTTCGAATTTTTGATACTAGGACATGCCAGTTTCCTCACGATGTTTTCCTTCACCGTTTTGAGAGCAGTGGTGATGAAATAATTTAAACAAAGTAAAGCGCCTGTCCGGGTTCAAACCTACGACCTACAACTCGTAAGTCGCGGCCGTTACCACCGCGCCACTACTGCTCTTACTCTCTGTCCTTGGATCGAGACTTAACGCGGGTGAAACCATGGAGCGCAGCTAGTTTACACATAAACCTTCCGGAACAAACTGTGTAAATGGTGATAAAAACTGAATCAGAATCAAATGTGTAGTATAGAATAACTAAGCTCACAAAGACACACATGATTTCACACCATATAGATGTAGAAGTATCGATATTTGCATCGCTATTGTTGCAATGTTTAAATGTCCTGCATTATCGAGGTGGCATAAGTGTTCAGAGTCTACAGTTTTTGAAATAAGTCGGAAGTTAGAATGTTAAAGCTTCACTTCCAAATAATTTCCCCCACAATAAGGGTTTTAATTGCGTTTTTCAACATCTTTAAAGACCACCAATTGTTTTAATTTCAATTATTTTTATTAAATTCCTGACGAATTTTTGCATACATGCCTGCAGAAAACATTAATTTTACTATCAAAAGTGTTATTTCAGAGGAGCTCATGGCTAAATGATAACAGCTGCACGGGTCGATCAAAGGTTGAGCTACGCTTGCCGCGGTCAGTTCGTGGATGGGTCCATTACATATCGATACCCCTTCGTGCCTCGGAACGCACGTTAAGCCGTAGGTCCAGGCTGTTATTCATAGATCTTTGACAGTCATTACGGGTAGTCAGAAGCTCAAAAGTCTGACAACTAGTCTTACCAAAGGGGTATCGTATTAACTAATAACTGGGTTGTGGAGATAGGCAGTCGCTCCATGTAACATACCGGTATTCAGCTGGATACGGTTGGACTAGAAGCTGACCCCAACATAGTTGGGAAAAGGCTAGGTGGAATTTTATTTCAGGCTCCTCCATTTTTGCTCAAATATATTTTCATTGTTTTAATTCGGTTCAAACATAATTTATGTAAAATATTTACCTATATAAAATAAATTAACCTTTTGACCGCCACAGTCATGTATAGATGACAAACCAAAATGTGCCCAGCACGCTACATTACAGATTTATAAGGAATAATGCGTAGCTCGGCGCCGAGGGCACGTTTTTGCATTTTTGACGTGGCGGTCAAAGGGTTAAAAACAAAACCAAGATTTATTTATGTACATTTTACATCACAATTTCTATCGTTAACAAACCCAGAATTAACCAGTTACTCCATCAATCCAAACAAAATCCTTACTAAAACACGTTTTCGAAACGGTTAAGTCTCAATAAGCAAGGAACCCAATACTTCAATATTTATGTTTCCCTACCCTGCCCGGATCAGATTGGTAACAAAAATAAGAATAAATCTGGTATTGGGAAACTCCAAACGACATTTGCAATGTTTGTGTTACTCGCGTTCCGGGTCAGCAAAAACAGTCGTTTTGTCAATAGTCAGAAAATTATGGAAATAATGGAAGAATTATGTTTAACTATCTATCATTCGGTAATGGAGTAATGGTAGAAAATGGCGAAGTTATGACGTTTGCTATAACTATTGCCAAATATCCTATAATTTACGTGAATCTTGGTTGGCCTATTTCCAAATATATTGTTTGCCTAGAACACATTAGATAGGAGTCACCTAATAGCGATAAATTATAAATGATAAATGATTTTATTTGTGTAAGTAGTTTGTATAAACACTTTTACACGTCAATCATATTTTAAAAACAAGATGAGGTCGGCGTTTCCAATCTTACTACTCTGAGAGGAATGGCCGAAACAAATACAGAGGTGACAGTCTCTTTTAAAGTCCAGACATAATCTTGGCCAGATCATGAGAAGACCATGTAGATTGGTGTCTGAAATGGTCTTTTGAAGAAAGAACCACACAGATTGAGTGGAGCTGTCCAGTCAGTGCACGCATTTGTCACTAATAGTGCAGCTCAACACGGAACTTAAATACCGCAACTTAAGGCCGCATAAAGTTCTTAAACTGCCAGTCAATCATTAAAACTAACTGAGAAAAAAATAAACAATGGCCCACATAGTCCTCACATTCATACAATTGTTAAAATTATAGATCAGGTACTATTATTGACCGTAAACCGACTTCCGTTACCAGTGATGTTCATAATGTTAATTAATAATCAGCTTTTAGATTTGGATCCTGTTGCTTATTCCATGTCGAAAAATTAATAAATCAGTCAGCGTATTCCTAATACAACACAGTTACTAAAACCAACGAAAAAACACACAGGAAAACATGAAACACTCACAGAAATAACAACAAGTGCATTGCCCACACCGCCGATGACTACCAGGATGCCATAGAATGTAAGGAGTAAAGCCCTCGTCGGATCGTCCACTTTTTTGTTCTGTGCAAACTTTTCTAGGAGAATGTTCGGGTCCTGAATCCCTCTGGAAGCTTCTATCAGCCATCTTGCTGATGCGTTAAGAGTGAGGTTCTGGTTTGGCTCCAGCCCCTGGAACAAGAGAAAACAAAATGTTATTTTTATAGAAAAAAAAAAATAGAAAAAATCAAACTAATTTTCATTCCATCAAAATAAACACATTCTATCCTATCTAATCCTAGTGTGAATTGCTATAGTACTTTGTATCGTAATTTGCTAAGGTCTCACGCTTCACAGTATATTTTCGTAGTAGAATGTGACAATCAAATGATATGTAATTAATGAAAATCAATTTAATAATGGGCTACGTAATTCAGTCAAAAAGCACATCGAAAACTTGCAGCTCGCGCAATTTGTAAAATACTGCGTCCTTCAGAAAAGGTTTTAAATGGATTTGTGGTCATTATGTTAATCTATACCTATTTCAGCCCGTACAATATTATCGCAACATAAATCCTTATAAACACTAACATAATTATAAATTAAAATATTATTACGAGTATGTTTTACATACTTCGCTACTTACTAGGTAACAGCCTAGTTTAAATGGATACTCAATTTGTATTCCAGAATATTTGCAAACAAAGGATAGGTGTCATTTAGGTAGCTGTTCACATAAGCGGATCGATGTCATGTCCCACAATAACAATATTATGGGATACAAAATTACTCCAAATATGGGATTATTTGGTGTCATATTGTATCCCAAAGCTGTTTTGAATATTGCTTGAAGGCAAGTTTTTATAACGATACACATTGTATCCTTAACCTAAATAAATAAATGGATACGATACGCAAAGTCTCTAGGAGATGCAAATTCAATAGTGCCTGGCAGAATTTACTTTGCAATTTTAGCAGTTAGTTTTAAAGAAGCTAAACTTGGATAATTGAAAGAAACAGTAATGAATGTAGATAAAATAGAAGGAAAACTTGCGACGATAAAGACGTTAAGCATAACATTAAAATCAATCAATAGAAATTTTATTTTTGAATATGTCATCTTCAGTACCAAGTACAGCCCTTTATTAGTTATTTTACCTTTTGCATCACTGCCTAAATCACAGTGATCCTTATACTTGTAACAAGGTTGCTATAGGATTGCTGCCACTGTCAAGTTTCTCAAAATATTTACAATTAGGTTGATGTTGGGTTGCTAATGTCAGAGCTAAGATAACTAGGAGGAGGCGGAACGGGTGAGGGAGAGGCAAAGTTCGCGCCCTCACGCCCCTAGCCGCCGCAGGAGACGCCCTGGGCGTCGGGAATCCCAGTCCGATTCCCGGCCACCGCAGGCGCAGGCTTGCGGACGGTGAGCAATGGGTAGCTTGCCGTCCGATAAGGACCTGGCCCGGGTCGACGGCGCGTTGTGTTTCTCGGGCGCCTCAAAGAGATGTCAGCACAAGTGTAGGGGCCGATGCTTGCCGGGATCGCGGGAAAGTCCGTAAGGGATACCGTGGCCTCTGGCAACCTCTGGTGGGTTTTAGTCAGTAAGAGTCTGACACACCCTCCCGCTCCACCCAGAGCCGGAGAAGTTATTTGATAATTTCCCATCCAAAAAAAAAAGAGGTAAAATAATTGTACTGAACTTTAGTAAGCATATCCGATAACCACACAGGTCGTATCTTACATAATACATAGAAAAAACGTCAATAAAGGAAGTCCTGCCAGTCTCAAATTTCGTATCAAGAAAAATCAATTAATTCCCTCCACACCGTAATCGAGTATTCATTCTTAGTTTCAAAGAGCTGTTTATTACTTGCCAAGACCCTACTGTTACTTAAGTACGACTTCAGTACATCTTCAGTACGTCTTCAGTTTATATTTATCTTCTACTCCACCCACTACTTGCGGGATAAAAATCGTAATGCTTTGAAGTGAGTTTTTATTGCGTAGGGGATTGTAGATTGTAGAAAAGTTGCCTATAAAATGGGAAAAGAATGGAATATTCAATTTATGTTCTGTTTACTGTTAGCCTGTCAGATCGCACTAGTGTGGCTGTGACCGTGAGACATTTACTTAGTATGCTTTTCGATGATCGAAAAACCTATGTAAAGAAGTTGTTTACATAGTTTGTATGTTTGATTTCGATTGTAATTGTAGTCCTTTACAATTACAATTACAATGTTTGATTTCGATTGTAATTGTAGTCCTTTTACTTTCTAACCCTTAAATGCATGATTATTACTTAAAAAAAAAAATGAAGAAGTTCTCAGTTCGTCGGAATCTTTTTTATATTATTATTTATGTTCCCCGATTACTTGAAGACGGATGGACCGATATGGATTTTATTCGTGTTCGAAAGTGTGTTCCTATTGTCATCAGGTCAGGATCTGAAGTTGGGATCCTGGAGAAATCGAGGAACCTTTCAAATATTATAGACACTCCTATATCGATTTGGATATTTTGTATAGTAGTAACTCATGCATTTGCTCTCGGAAGGCTCCATTTGGTGAAGTGGAACTGAGGATGTGGACCAGAGATGGCCACCGGTACTACTCAATCGTAAGTATTTCACGGGTTGCGATTCAATTACTTTAACTTTTTGACCGCCACAGTCACGTATAGATGACGGAGCAAAATGTGCCCAGCACGCCACAGTCACGAGGACATGACAGATTTTAAGGAATAATTCGTAGCTTGGCGTCGAGGGCACGTCTTTGCTTTTTTGACGTGGTGGTCAATAGGTTAATATGGTTGCTAAGCAATTCATGGTCATCACAATGCATATGGTGAAGTGGAGGTGATGGTGAAGTACCAAGAGAACTGCTGCACAATTAAAGGCCCTGCATCGGTAAAGGAATATTTTGTAAAAGGTGATGAGCAGTTGAGATTAGGCTAATGTAACTTACATAAATTACCACAAGGCTAAGACGATCTTTCGCACGACCGTCTGACCGACCAAACCACTAAATACTAGGTACCTACGTATTTTTCCCACTTATTCAACGTGGATTATGTTACAGTAACTTCCTGTCACTGTTATTTACATAGCAGATAGTGGTATTCGAATTTGTGTGGGGGTAGGTATCACAACTAAAAACTGAAAAATAAATACTAAACCAACTTCCAAAAAAAAACACAAGCAAGTCAAAAATATCTTTATTTCTGGAAGTCGGCGGAAAAAAACGTAAATACAAAACCAAGGATACCGACTTCCGAAATTAAAATAATTATTCACTTTGTAGCTTTTTTTATCAATGTGAACGTTTGTGTTATCATAAATTAATTTGTATAATTATACTTCTTATCTGTGCCCCGTGGCTCTTCTATAGCGAAATTATACATGGTTTCGAAAGCCTGCAGAGCTAAGTCATAAGTCATTTATTTCTTAACAAAATACATTGTGTTGAAAATTTTTAGTGATAATAGAAAAAATAATAAAAAAGTAGAAACATTACATTCATATTTAAAATTCATTACACATTTAAAATGTATCAATAATTAATAATATACAAAACAAAACTTATATGTCAGTAATTCAGTAACAATAATTAAATAACCACCAACATTACATTTAAATTAAAAATTCATTACCCAATATTAAAAAAAAAAAAAACAGGAAATGTATATAAACACAAATAACAATTCACAAATCATTTAATCGCGGCTGTCGTTTGTCACCAATGAACTCATTGATACTGTAATAGTCCCCCTTCCTCAATTCGCGAAGGAGGAGGCGGGACGGTTGAGGTAAAGGCATATTTCGCGCCCTCTCGCCCCTAGCCGCCGCAGGAGACGCCCTGGGCGTCGGGAGTCTCGGGCGGATTTCCGGCCACCGTTGGCGCGGACGGTGAGCAATGGGTAGCTCACCGTCCGGTAAGGACCAGGTCCGGGTCGACGGCACGTTGTATTTCACGCGCGCCTCAAAGAGATGTCGCGCAACACAGGCAACAAGATGGAATACGGGTGGGTTTTAGTCAGTAAGAGTCTGATACACCCTCCCCCTCCGCCCAGAGCGGGAGAAGTTATAAGTTAAGCTGTTGAATTCGTTTGGCAACTTGTTGTATGAAAAGACAGATTGAACTCTGGAACTGTGATGAACCACGTTCAATTTCGGTTGGATTGTGGAAGGTAAGTCTTTCCTACGAGTATTTTGTCTGGCTTGCCTTTCCTCATCTGTCTCGAATAAATTCTTAACAAAGTTGGATTATATGATTTCTAAAATTAAGAAATTTATTAAATTCGTCAAAACATAATTGTTTTGCAAGATCAATTAGTTCCTTCAATCTGCCTCCCTGCTTTAGTCAATGGTGCCGATTCCCTTGTTCACAAACTAAACTAAATTTAAGTTCAGTGCGTCTTTTTCTTTCTATTTCATTAAGAAAAGGACAGAAGATAAATTTTAGTTTAGTCCTGTCAAATTAATCAGCGCCTGTCACTACTCTGTACAATTTTAGGCGTGATTAAAAACTTGCCTACTAAAATTACGTCAATTTACGTCAAGCGCTGATTAATTTGACAGGACTAAACTAAAATGTATCTTCTGTCCTTTTCTTAATGAAATAGAAAGAAAAAGATGCACTGAACTTAATTTTAGTTTAGTTTGTGAACAAGGGAATCGGCGCCAATTTCATCAAACTCGTTTTAAAACTAAGGCTGACAAAAAAAAATAGACAATTCGCATTACATTCATTGTTTTATGGAACACAACCAATTGACTTTTTAAAACATTATCACCAATAAGAAAACTCCTCACGCGCTAATGAGCAAACTCATTCATTCAAACCTGGAACTTCAAAGCAACAAAAAACATCACGTCGACTCTAGAAAAAATAAATGACGGCCATTACATTTAATGCGTCTCCTGACGACCTAAGTTACATCTCAATGTCATCTCAATGTTCTCATTACGTCCCAGCCAGTAACACGATTCCGATGAAAAACGACTGAGTGTGGTTGATCTCATAATTATGAGAACGTCAGGTGGAAAAAAGCTGGTAATTGAGATTTGTTAGTATAATTGGAGAGATTTTGGTAAATTATTATTAGGGAGTTCCATGGGAAGTAAAGCATTGACTTTGATCTAAATATGAGGATTTTGTTGAGCTGTTATTGACGTATGATACAGCGCCCTGTAAATCAGTATTGATCTTGAGGTTAGGCCACTTCAAGATGAAAGTGTTAACACTGACTTGACTTAGTTCGTAATTTCAATAGAATACGACAGATAACATAATATCACGGCTTGTTTCTCTGAATGTTTTTTATATAAATGTACAAGTATTATATATTTTTGGAATGCTTATAATCTCCTTATAATGTTTCATAATTAATATTATATATATTGCATTGATAAAATAAAATTAACCAATATAGTTTAAGATGATATGTTTTTAGGGTAATTTTTTTTTAACGAGACATTCACCCTTTACCGCTGCTTGCCACTGTCGAGATATTTATTGTATTAAGATCTTTATACTTTAGTTTACGCAAGGAGAAAAAAAAAATTGCACATACTTGCACTTTTTCTGACACGGTGCCAAAACATATCGCGAGATATTTTTTTTTTTTTTCAGGTTCTTTTTATTTCTCATAATATAATCATTTGTTATCTATTAAGGTCAAATTGATAAACAGTTCATTAGAGTGATAATTATTATTAATAGTTCTTTGTGGTTTTGATACAGTTTTGACCACCTTACTTGATAAAATATGGTCACTTATCTATTAGGGTCGAAATAAAAACAGGTTGGTTATGGGAGGAGTGCAAATTATTAGTATCTTATCTTTTTGCACATAGCACTATTTCATAGGCCTATAAAAGGATTGTGAGCCCTGAAACATTCACAGTTATTGGTCAAACATTCAGTTGCCCTAAATAAGTTAATACCATTACCAGTAAATACCATATTTTCAACTATTTGCAAAGTTTGAATAATGGGTGAATTTGTTTGTAGTAAACGAGTGTTGTGCAATTTGTTGATAAATGGGTACAATATAGAAGACTACTTACAAGAAAATTTCAATTTGTCACCAGAGGATATGGCTACTGTGGTCTCCTCCATTCAAAGAAACTTGGTATCTAAATGTAACGAACGCTGGAGAAATGCATCTCGGATGAAAGACCGCTTTGAAAGTAAGAACGTCAGCTTGTTAGATGGTGTCCTTGCGCACGTATGGGAGTGGCGCGAGGAGGCGAAACGACGGGGCGTAAGTCCGCTGCCGCGAGAAATCGCGGCACAGCGGACGGAGCTCCGGCGGGATCTCATGGCGTCATGGAAAGTACGGTTATCGCAACCCAGTGCTGGGCATGTACTAGGGGACGAGCTAATTGCTAATAGAATACGAGATCAGCTTATAATAACAATAAGCCCACGGCCGTATCTTTACGTTGACGTCGTGGCGGGGCTTGCGCGCTCCGAACTTTAGGTCTGTGCCATTACAGTTACATAACATTGATCAGGCAGGGGACATAGTCATTACAGTTACATAACATTGATCAGGCAGGGGACATAGTCATTATAGTTACATAACATTGATCAGGCAGGGGACATAGTCATTATAGTTACATAACATTGATCAGGCAGGGGACATAGTCATTACAGTTACATAACATTGATCAGGCAGGGGACATAGTCATTATAGTTACATAACATTGATCAGGCAGGGGACATAGTCATTATAGTTACATAACATTGATCAGGCAGGGGACATAGTCATTATAGTTACATAACATTGATCAGGCAGGGGACATAGTCATTACAGTTACATAACATTGATCAGGCAGGGGACATAGTCATTACAGTTACATAACATTGATCAGGCAGGGGACATAGTCATTCCATAGTTTTCGGTTACCAGTCTACTACTATTGCCACCCAAACCCATAGCCCATTATGTATGTATAGTGCATACAGCGATAATCGTCGGTTGGTGCCTCAATATTTAAAATTGTCTAAGTTCTCATTCTCCTTCCAAAGACATTTAAGATAATAATAACATTTATTTGAGGCGACACAGGTACATAGAAAAATACCTTAACCTTAAACATACATAATTTTAATAAACAAAACTTTTGTTAATAAAAAGTATATTAGTAGCACTTCACTTTGCACTAGCTTGATTTTGTGCTGCCCTGTGGAACTTTTCCGCGGAAGCGACGGAATACCACGTCCTGCGGCCAAAAGTCTTCTTCCATGACAAGGGCAAACACAGTTCGGTACACGTACGACGAACGCCTTGGAGTTGACGTTTCGGTGCGACATATACTGGTTTACTTACCACTGATGTGCGAACTTACACTGACCTGATACCGAGTTAATCCGACAAGCGTATTGATAACAATCAATTACTCAGATAAACGTATTAAGCTCATGCTTTCAAGTATCGCTATCTCACACTGAAGTGTATTTAATTTCTTTACATTCACTAGAGGTAGATCAGTAGATAGTGCATTTGCTAATATTAATTATCATACACAGTTCGTGATATGGATTACATCTTATTTTTTTTTGGATGGGAAATCATCAAATAACTTCTCCCGCTCTGGGCGGAGCGGGAGGGTGTGTCAGACTCTTACTGACTAAAACCCACCCATATTCCTTCCTGTTGCCTGTGTTTCCAGGGACCTCGGTGACCCTTTAGTACCTTCCCGCGACCCCGGCAGGCATCGGCCCTAGTGGTCTTTGATGCGCGCGTGGAAGACAACGTGCCGTCGACCCGGGCCTGGTCCTTACCGGACGGTGAGCTGCCCATTGCTCACCGTCCTCAAGCCCTACATCTTACCCTGCGTTTACTTCCATATACAAGTTTTTGCTTCTTGTTTTAAAAAAGTCTTATAAAAGACTTGCCAAAAACATGCCGTGTGAAAAACATGTGTACCTCGTTGATGATGTCGGCCTCGTTGATCTAGTAGAACGCTACTGCTGAGCATGAGGTCCTGGGATCGATTCACAAGTCGGGCAAAGTGTAATTTGATTTGTGCCCGACTGATAGCAATATGACTTAAACGTAACTAGCAAAATGTGGGTGTATAGGTACACCACTTCGAGGAAACAAAGCATGATGACAAACAAAGCTTTAACAAAATGTTCTACTAGTTTTTAATACAAGTAGTCTTTACAACTTGTTTTAGGTGTAAACGATATATGAAAACAATAGACACAAAATGTAGAATACTTATTTTATACCTTGGTTAAATGTGGGGTTACAGAGCCTTGTATATATAAACATGTTCATATAATATTTTACGTACAAATTTTGGTCAGCACTATATGTATACATTTTGCATGTAGATACACCACAGATATTTACACAAATCGAATGATCTTAACTCACTTATTTTGCTGTGCTCAACAGGATCCATTGATCTAATTATTATTATCTAATCATCTTGTAATTTGGTTATGTAAATAAATGATAAAAACATTATAAGATTACCACCTAAGAATACCTACATGTGGAATGCAATAAAAGTATTGAGTATTGAGATCTGAATCAGTGACCATGTCATTTGATTTATTAAATATGCCATTGAATACTGCGTGCATTTCGGCGTATTTATGGGAATAATTCTCATAGAAAATTCTTCATTTAGCCTTCGTAAAAATGGACGACTTTTTATCGCGGCGATTTTTATTCGCGTACTGCATATTCAACGCACTGCTCAACACCGAGAGTTGAATATCCACGGCGCCATAAAAAAATCGTCGCGTTAAAAGGTCGGTCTTGCGTACATTCAAACTTTATGTCGGCTCGGAATATGAGGCGAATCGCTGCGCAGCAACGAATTCATGTGTCAGCGGGGGTGAAGGGCAGGGTACCGCGCAGCGAGTAGCGCACTTCAGAGCCGCCGTAAAGTTTGACGCGTGCTATAATATCTGTGCTTAAAACTATCTTTTACCATTCTTAGGCTTAGGTATTGTATCTCACTTGTATTTCATAATTTACTAAAAGAAACATAAGAAGACAATATTTAAAAACTCTTCCAAAATATTTTTCAGGTATTTAGTTAAAAGTATCCAAAGGTTGTTTCCAACAACATTTATAAATCACTAGATGCGCCCCGCGGTTTCACCCGCATAAGTTTTGACCCCATGGGTATATCGGGATAAAAAGTATCCTATGTGTTATTCCTGGTTATAAACTATCTGTGTGCCAAATTTCATCCAAATCCATTCAGTACTTTTTGCTTGGAAGAGTAACAAACATCCATCCATCCATTCTTACAAACTTTCGCATTTATAATATTAGTAGGTTGGATAAAACTTGAACATAAAAGCCTAAAAAGATTTAAGTACAAGATTTAGAAATGACCCAAACAACCAACCAAGTTCAACCTATAATGCGTAGTTTAAAACAAAGAAGAACTGAACTTACACTAGTTGTAGCTTTGCTTGTTGTAGATCTGCGGAAGCTTAAAGAAACTTCACAAGAAAAACAAGGCATTGTTCAGGCTTTGCATTCGGAGATTATGGACAAGGTCACTGATCACTTTTCTTAGTACTTTTGTTGACGATGCTAGTAAAATAAACAGGCGTGATCTTTTAAACATATTGATTTAGAATACACATCTTAGTCTATTGTCTGGTTTATTTTCCTTTATTTGTGCCCATTTAAGCTATAGAACCCGTCAAGATTTGAGCCTAGCAATGCATCACATACTATACGGTTGTTAAAGCACAAATGATCATGGTATAAATAAAAAAATCAATATCAAAATCAAAATATTTTTATTTCACATAAACCTACATGGGCACTTATGAAACGTCAGAAGCTAGGTGCAGGGTTCCAAGTGGTCGTTTCCTATGGAGAAGAGCCGGCAAGAAACTCCACGGTTACTCTTTTAAAATAATTGGCTTTTACAATGTTTTCAAATTACAGTGTTAATAGGTATGGGAGGACAGTGTAGGCCTTTCTTTTTTTTTTTTAGGATGGAAAATCATCAAATAACTTCTCCCGTTCCTGGCGGAGCGGGAGGGTGTGTCAGACTCTTACTGACTAAAACCCACCCGTATTCCTTCCTGTTGCCTGTGTTGCAGGGGCATCGGTGACCCATAAGTACCTTCCCGAGAACAGTGTAGGCCTGAGAAGTCCTTAACAAAAAAAAAGAAAAGAAAAAGGTCTACAAAAGATCTAGTCTATTAAGCCTACAACGTTCTCACATTCACAATGTACACAAGAATCCATGTAAAATAATATTAAAATAATAAAAATAAAAACCTATCTAAACCAAATGACATGGTAAATGGTCTTGGTAGTTCATGACTGCCAAAGTAAAAACCGAATAATCATGTCAGAGTCAGCAGTTGCACTTTCGACCACTGTACCAACGAAGCAGCTTATTCAATTAAGAATATTGTAATATAATATCTTACTAATACCTAACTAACAATAATAATCTAATTCATCGAATTGTAATAACATAAATTCCACGATAATTCCATTTATTATTTTATTCTCGATGATAAGTTGCAAAAACTTTCATCTTCGTCTACGAACCGAATTGAACTAACAATTTATTTATCAAGAAATTCTCCTAAAGACTAGCTAAACCAATAAATTTAGTGAATTGACTGGCAGAATTTGTAAGTAATTGAGTTAGGTCTCGAAAGTATATGAAAACTGACATGGAATGAGAATCTAACGTGTTTAATTCAGAATTCTCATTCGAAGTCTGTTAGGTTATATATGGTAAGGTTTAACCATATACGTATATAATCTAACAGACAGAGATGTACATACTTTAACTAAGTAACTGGTGCAAAATAAGCTGCAAGATTCAGTCTCGTTTATCGACGGTTTATGAAGCTTTTACCGTCTTCTGTTGTATGCCCTCGTTCCATAAGGTAATTAGAATCGGCGGAACATGTTTTTCTATTCTATTCTCCCCTGTCTATCCTCACTCTCATATTCACTCCTTTTTCGTCCATATCAACCCTCAAATAGTCCATCCATCTTTTCTTTAGTCTCCCTCTATAGATTTTACTGTAATGGAAAGGAAATTGGAATCGGATCATAACATGGTCCTTCGAGCCGGATTTGCACCGACGCGTGGTTGCCTTCACGAGATCTTGTAGAAAAAAAGTACTTTAGTATTGCTTGAGCTTGAGAAAAACGGTGTAATAAAATATGTTTTACGCGGTATTGCAAAAGCATTATGTGAACTAGTTAGACTTTTTCTCAAAATCATAATCAAAAGTCATTCATTCAAACAAGGCTGAGAATCAGCACTTTTTGAACGTCAACCTTTCGTTTCCTACTGCTTTAACTGGGAAGAAGAAGTCGCGCAACAAACTCCTCAGCATCACAGCCGTCTGTTCAGTTAGAAAAACTTGATTCTATACAATACGAAGTATGCAAAATAATTTATTTGCCATATATGTCAGCTAGCATACGCCAATATACCAACAAAAAACATTGAAAACTAGATATGTATATTCAATCAGCAATAAAATTATAAAAACGTGAACAGAATTAATACCTAAATAAAAGCATTCGGGAATAAAGAGCATGCCCGCTTACATAATATAGCTAGTTATAGCTGATAACAACGTGACGTACTCCAAAAAGATATGTCCAAATATCAGATCATAGGACAGTCAAGTCAAAGTATAAACCAATGCGATGTAAATTCAGAAAACGCTCTAGGCAACGTCAATTGGCATCAAAATATAAGTCTATAAATCGAGAGATAGCTCCAAGGTTTTAATTTATTGAACGCAGGTGTTAGCTTCAGAAGCTGAAATAGATAGATAATTTTATAAAATTCAAGCACGTTTATATAATAAATCTACGAGTATAAGATCACTATCATGTGTCTATTATCCTTAATAATTTTTGTTAGGTGACATTCAGCTTCTAAATAATACTTATCTAGTAGACAAAGTCGATTTGCTTCTACTACTATTATTACAAAGACGAAGCCAGTAATTTTCCCACTGCTGGGATTCAGACATCCTCTCTTTTATAAGTTGGCCGTAATCCACCACGTCAATCCAGTGTGGGTTGGTGGATGTCATATATCATAATTATCTTCTAAGTTATGGTTCAAGACCAGATTGGGTCATTTGGTTTCCTACAAAATGGTTGACCTGGATGGTGTTGATACACGCGTAATGTTCGTGAACGGGCGCCGTCATTGAGACTGGTCAATCTCTTAACTGCCTTTTCACATAAATCTAAGCAACAAGAATAATGTACCCAGGATTTTGTAATATCTTGATTTAAAATAGTGTCCTTGGAATTTCTTGCGCGGTCTTCTCCATATAGATCTGCGTTTTGGAATAGGCTACTTTCAACTTTCTTACTAACAGACCGACTCTTTGACAATTCAAAATTGCCTGTAGTTGGTTTAATTGAAATAATGCTTTGAGTTTGAGTTTCATTGTGGCAATGATGGCCTTCTACGGTATCTTAGAATGAACTAGTAAATCTGAGGCCTAACTAGTTCTTCCAAAGCGCATTAGGAACAGCCGGTTTGAGCCTAAGGAAAATTAGTAAGTCCTGAGCGTAAGGACTAACTTATTTAAGGTAAAACTTTTTTCCTAGGAAAAGCCAGAAAATCCTTGGGTTAACTTTGCACGTGCCTGGCTAAACTGCTACGATCCTTTTTACGGGAAGTTGTCAGTTTGTAAGTAGCAGAATAAGAATAAGAAGGTAAGTAGCCTTTGTCGACACCTGTTCACATAGTTCCAGTGTTTTAGAGAGAGTAAGACTTTTAAAGCGGCTTTTATAGCTTCTAGGTAGAATAATAAACGAACATTGTATGTTTCTTTATTCTTCATGACGAAGACAGGTTGTTCCTTTTGGCGTTGGTCGTTGTAGAGATTCAATATACATATTAGGTATTTACCATTGCACGATAAAATCAATCTGCCCAGTCTTTTCCAACTATGTTGGGGTCGACTTCAAGTCTGCCTTCTGTCTGCAGCTAATCAGATGCAGCTGTATTTTACATGGAGCTACTGCCTATCTGACCTGCACAGCCCAGTTAAGTATTGGGTAATACGATACCCCTAAGACAGGTTATCAAACTTTTGGGCTTCTGACTACTCGTAACGACTGTCAAAGATCTAAAAAAATGACAGCTGGGACCAACGGTTTAGCGTGCTTTCCGAGGCACAGTCTCGATATGAAATGTATGGTCATCGAATCGACCGCGGCGAGCGTACCTTTACTTTCGATCAAGCCGTGTGGCTGTTTTTATTTAGCCACAAACCCTCTGTACCATTGTATGATAAAGGAATCATAATTTCAGCCACCTCCGAGAATTTAGACTAAAATTATTTTGAATAAGGGCCGATTTGTCAATCGCCAGATAACTTTTATCTGAAGAATATGTTTGACGTTTTGACAGCTGTTTTAGAGAAAATATGTCAAACCGCCATATTTATTCCTCAGATAGAAGTTAACTGATGATTGAAAAATCGGCCCTAAAGAAGATAGAAAAAGCGATAACCCGAATTGAAATAGAAAATTAAATAATTTAGAATAAATTTTGAAGCTTAAAAATAATTATTTTAAAATAATGTTTACACCTTATTAGAGATCCGTATCTGAAAGAAACTCCTTCCCAAATAAAGACAAAACCACTGAATTTATTTGAAAAACGCCAGAAGAGAAAGAAAACCTATCTTTTTATTATGGTATCTTTTATCTTCATTATGCGGTACCCTCTCTAGCTAAATGTTTACATTTGTATGCAAACTGTCTTAAAGTTCCTTGTTGAATAGAATTACTTTTATTGGCGAGATTATTTTTTGTTTTTATTTGTTGCGGTCGGGGATCGGAGCAAATATTTTGGTTGAACAATTGATCATGGTCGGATGAACATAGAATTTGAATAAGCCATCTATACATAATCAGCCTATAATGATCCCATTGCTGCGACACAGGCCTCCTCTCTGTCCCGGGTCGATGGCGCGTTGTATTCCACGCACGCCTTAAAGAGATGTCGTTAGCACGAATGTAGGGGTCCACTAGGGCCGATGCCTGCCGGGGTCCCGGGAAGGTACTAAAGGGTCACCGAGGCCCCTGGCAACACAGGCAACGGAAGGAATACGGGTGGGTTTTAGTCAGTAAGAGTCTGACACACCCTCCCGCTCCGCCCAGAACGGGAGAAGTTATTTAATGATTTCCAACCCAAAAAAGAAAAGTCCTCTCTGTGAGAGGGAGTGGGCCGTAATCCACCGCGCAGGCCCAGTGCGGGTTGGTAGATGTCACATATCTTCGAATTTTTGGTTCTAGGACATGCCGGTTTCCTTACGATGTTTTCCTTCACCGTTTTGAAAGCAGTGGTAATTAAATAATCTACACAAAGTTAAGGCTCCTGCATACTGGGGCGATATCGCGAGAGCGACAGGCAGCAATATGCCTGTCGCGCCCGCGATATCGCCTCAGTCCGTAAGTGCCTTTATGCTCCTGTCTGAGTTTGAACTTACGACATACAACTCGTAAGCCGCGGCCGTTACTACTGGGCCACCACTGCTCTGCCAGCCATAATTGGATCAAATGTCAGATTATCATTTTTTTATTCTATTCCAAGCCACGGAAGTCATAAGTCCAATGACTGTCTTAACTAGTTTTATTTCGAAGATAATATTTATATAATTTGAAAGCTTACAGGCAGCTGGCAAGCGATGGGGACGAATTTTTGATGCCCTATGATTTTTTTCCCTTCCTTCTGTTACAGCCAATTTGTTCCGAATGTAATAGACCGATAAGGTCGAAATTTGGTACACGAATAAATTTCTACGACTCAAACACGGACGTGTAACGTAAATAAATGAATTTTGAATATCCTTTTGCCCACAATGGAGCCGAAAAGGCTCGTGCAGACTAGCGTGATATCGCGGGTGCGACAGGCAGCAATATGCCTGTAGCGCCCGCGATATCGCCCCAGTCTGCAGGAGTCTTTACGCGGCGTTTGTCAAATATGGGGGTCACTTTTGGGAGGCAGATACGAAAAATTAAGAAACACGTATGCATTTAGTACCGTGTGACATATCAAATGAAAGGGTTTAGCTTGCGAGGGCCTCAAATATTGTTTTTTAATCATTTCAAAATGAATAGATTTAAACCATTTTAGAAAATAGATTTTAAAAATCCGTTCCACACCTTACCTCCGAAACTACTGAGCTCAAATAATTCTATACTTATAGATTACCTGCAGGAAAACCTATAAAACGTCAATGGTCTTAAAATAACATGGTAAATCTCTCAACTACATGAATACATCCATCCCAACTACGAAACCCTTCATTGTGCCAATTTGTATATACAAGACTTGTAAACACGGCTACATATCAAGCTATAAATCTCCAGTATAAGCTGATCTCTCATTGTACGGAAATCCTATACAATGCGAGATCAGCTTAAACTGGAAATTGATAGCTTGATATGTAGCCGTGTGTTCTTAGTACTTATATTATTGTAAGACTGTTAGTCCAATGATGTGATCGTGTCCTTTTGTTTGTCCTAGCTTTGTTCAACAGACTCAATACAATATTTTTTTCACGATGACACTCTACGCTCAATCGTTTTAGGTAATCTCTGACCACATTGAGGTGAATCCCGCGCAGGTTGCGGGACGCGACTGCGTGCATCAATTATTTTAATGATTAAATTATTGAAAATAATTAATTTATTGAAAAAGTGAAAAGTTAGTTAATTTAGGGATCAGGTACCTAAATTTGAACAGTTAAGGGGACTACAGGACCTAAACCCAAATTTTGTAAGTTTTATAATGCCTAAAAGTATATGATCCACTGCAGTAAACAAAATCAGAAAAATATATGTTATTCTTTAGGATATATGCAAGGTAAACAGTGTGTTGAAAACTAATACAACTAATTTGATACGATAGAAAAAAATCACGAAGATACCTCTAAAAATTTCTTTTAACGATTAAAAACCATACTAATATACATGCAATCATTCTGATTTTTGTCAGATTATTCTACAAGCGAAATATTAGCATAATAGTGTTTTATTTTTTTTATACAGTCTATAGCTTTTTTGTAAATCGATAATTGCTTCATATTTTGCACTAAATTACCAGCGTTGTGTCATCGCGCTTCTCTTTCTTTTCTATGCAGTCCGACAGTGACCGCGCTTTAGGTGTTGTCGGCCTCTTAAGAAATGACGCGACTATTCGCGTCAGCTTGAAGACCTCAATACAAGTAATACTAAAGCCAACTAGATGAGATAAATTTCATGATTTCGGATTAAAGAATAACATACAACTCTTTAAAACATCAAACATATGTACATTTAAAATATGTATTGTATTTAAAGATATACTGCTTTATAAAAAATAAATAGCAACGTCTAAAAGAACTTTGGCTTTTGTGCCTCTTCTATAAACATTCCTCCGTACTTTATAAGTTCCAATTATGAAAAAGTTATAAATTATTGAATTCGCGGTTCAATGATGTATAAAAGTCGAAAAAATATTGTTTATAACGAGTTATTAAACTTAAATAATTTTTATTTATTTATTCTTTAGGATTTTTTTTCTCGGCAATGACTAAGTAGTGCGCTCTACGGTTTGAGGATATAGTTACACTTACTAAGTACTTTTTTTTTTTTTTTTTTTTGAGGTTGGGAAATCTTCAAATAACTTCTCCCGCTCTGGGCGGAGCGGGAGGGTGTGTCAGACTCTTACTGACTAAAACCCACCCGTATTCCTTCCTGTTGCCTGTGTTGCGGGGGCCTCGGTGACCCATAAGTACCTTCCCGCGACCCCGGCAGGCATCGGCCCTAGTGGACCCCTACTTTGTGCTGATGACATCTCTTTGAGGCGCGCGTGGAATACGACGCGCCGTCGACCCGGGCCTGGTCCTTACCGGACGGTGAGCTACCCATTGCTCACCGTCCGCAAGCCCGCGCCTACGGTGGCCGGAAATCCGCCCGGGATTCCCGACGCCCTGGGCGTCTCCTGCGGCGGCTAGGGGCGAGAGGGCGCGAAACTTGTCTTTCCCTCCACCGTCCCGCCTCCTCCTTAGCGAGCATTACTGCTTCGCAGAAGGAGGTGACGGCTGCCCATGCCCTCTCGCTCCGTACCATGGCCTGAACCAGGGCCGGACGCGAGAGGTCTCTGCCGCCGATCGCCTCCACGAGGACACGGCGGTGCTCTGCCCAAGCCGGGCAGACCTCCACCGTATGCTCCACCGTGTCCTCCGGGCGATCCACACAGTGGTGACACCCGGACGTTTCCTCCCGCCTTATCCGACACAGGAACCTCCCGAAGCTGCCGTGTCCGGTGAGGACCTGCGTCAGGCGGAAGGTGACTTACTAAGTACTAATAACACGCGGAACCACAGTTCGATTTGAGTACCCCACACCCTTGCCGTCTCTTTGTGAGATTACTTGAGTTTAAAGTTGATATTATGTGGCTGCAATTTTATGAATTTACACGTTCGAATTTCGTCTATAAATTCCTTGACAAGATTGTGATTTTTTCGTACTTGTCAAGCAATTTTGTCTGTCTAAGGACCCGATTAGGACTTTGCGACCGAATTCGGTCGTAAAGCGAACGCTGTTTATGTCGAGAGCCCTTGCCCTTGAGCTTTAATAACAAAAGGTTTTGAAAAATATGCGTAATTTCTGCGGAAAGCGGCCATCACTGCATATTACTGAGGATGTAGCAAACAGAGCCATGGCACTCGTTTTCGACCACCACAAGTATCCATTCATCATGCTCCACAACCATTTTGCCAAGAATTGTCCACTCATTACGCTAACCAGACATATTAACCTTTCACCAACGTGCACTGGGCCCGCGTGGTTGATGACGGACCACTCACATAGAGGAGGCCTGTGTCCCAGCAGTGGGAACATTTTAAGCTATGTAGGCTTTGTCATAGCATTACTAAAAAATGTCAAACTGGTCTGTTTATTGAATGGCGACGTGCAAAGGCACGCACCTAAAATTATAGCAGTTGTAGAAGGCAAAGATCGGTATTTTACGCTAAAATTGAAATATATTTCTAGCCTCAGTGAATCCTTGATTTGTCCATCAATGATCGAACTGAATTTCAACATTTAAGCCTCGAAATCATAATAAAATTATATTCAGAGCCATTATTAAACCTTTAAATAGTTGATATTTTCCTGTTCGTTAACAATCCGCTTTCAAATATTGTAACAATGAAGGACTGATTAGGGCTTCGAAGAATTTTCAATAAAAAAACTTTTTTGGTGAATGAAAGTCGAGTTTTTTTAAGTGTTAATAATTGTATAGGTATTGTTCCTTTCGTGTTTTGCGGTTAGGGAAAATATGTCAGGGAACCCCGAAACGATCAATCGCAATATTGTTCAATTGCCATCAATTTTTATTGTAGTAATATTGTCAATCGTTTCAATTGCACTTGGTAGACGATCAATTTGCGCATCAATGTGTCGCGTAAAAATTTACAATTGCAATTGATCGTTTCGACCCTTTTTCGGGGATCGTTCCTGTGTTGAACGCAAACTTGTATACTTTTGTATATGATGTTTGACTCCGTGTATCAAGCGACATTCAGTTGTTTTTTATCTAGGTACCCACAAAATGTTGATTGCATAAATGTCTAGTTTTTGTAAAACGCCCAACAATATTGACATGTTTTAGTTTTAATATTCTCATTACTGTTCCTGGTAATGTGAGCCTGTATCATCCCACTATCGGGCAAAGGCCTCTCCTCATGAATTCCAGTATTTGCAATTCACAGCTAATGTGGACTACTGGTCGTTTGTTTGATCCAGCTCATCCCGACATTTTCCACGGGGGCTGCCGCGACGTCTTCTATCTGTCTTAGGGTATTATTCTCATGTAAGCGAATTATAGAGATTATTAGAGCAGTGGTGGCCTAGTGGTAATGGCTGCGACTTACAAGTTGTAGGTCGTAGGTACGAGCCCGGACAGGCGCTTTACTCTATGTAAATTATTTCATCACCACTGCTCTCAAAACGGTGAAGGAAAACATCGTGAGGAAACCGGCATGTCATAGAACCAAAAATTCGAAGATATGTGACATCTACCAACCCGAACTGGGTCCGCGTGGTGGATTACGGCTCACTCCCTCTCACAGAGAGGAGGCCTGTGTCCCATTATAGGCTGATTATGTGTGTGAGCTAATTATTTTATTCTTGTGAGAATATATTTATCTTCAACTTCATGTTAATTTAAAATGGTGGTGGAAGTCGTTTTCACAGGGTGTAGGCAAAGATGTAGGTATTTATCATCATCCTATACTGCCTCGTTGGTCCAGTTGTCGCAAGCGCTGAGCTTGTGAGGTCCTGGCTCCCAGGTCGGGCAAAGTGTTATTGGGTTTTTCCATTGAAATTTGTCAGTAGCAAACCGGAATTAGGATTTGTGCCTAGTTGATGGTAGCAATACGCTGGCCCCCTATTATATGGGACTTAACATAACTGGCGAAATGTAGGTAAACTATAGATATAACTCTGCCTAAACCTTCGGGGATTACAGGCGCGATGATATATTATGTTATTACTGGAATTGTATCTAACAGAAATCCCAACAACACGATTAAATTTCACATGACCCTTTTACTCGTCACCCTCCCAAATGTGTCTACTGCTGTTGTGAATGTGACTGGGTCTGCTAATAGTTGAGAGCTGTCTTAAAAATTGTATACGGAACGTATCGGTTTTTCTCGCAAAATCCATAAGGGACTGTCGTCAGTAACATACCTAAGAGCTCCTTAGAGCCTCTTACAGGAAAAAAATATGGCAATAAATAGGTAGATAACGTAGCAGAACATATCCTACGTAAAATCGTAAGAAATTAACCACTGCAGGCCTTGGGCATTGAAAATGCCCTTGAAAAAGTTTATTTTACAGGAAAAAGAGATTAACGATTGTGTTGGAATTTTTTACTTCATATTTCGAGAGTATTAACAGATTTTTGAGCAGAGCAGTGGTAATGGCCATGACTTACGAGTTGCAGGTCGTAAGTTCGAAACCGTCTAGACAGGCGCTTTACTTTGTGTAAATAATTTCATCACCACTGCTCTTAAAACGGTGAAGGAAAACATCGTGAGGAGACCGGCATGTCCTAGATCGAAAAATTCTAAAACATGTGAGATCTATCAACTCGCACTGGGCCTGCGTAGTGGATTATATATAAAATTTCAAATTTAATTAGCAGCGACATAGTCAAATCAAAATTTCGGACATATTTATTAGCTATATTTTATTGATTGTTTGATTTTGTAGAACAGGACTTTTTTGAAACTAGTTTATAACATAAAATTATGTGATTTAAAAATAAAATTGCGACGTTTCGTTGCGATTATTCCTACTTTTTACCAACTTTTAATTCAAATTCAAATCAATACATAACAATACAACAACAACATATACAATGGTAACATCAAAACTTGTATCTACTTTAAGTCAAATCGTTATCCTTATACAAGCAGACTTAATAAAAAGTACATAAAACGGTATATTGTAAGTCGGGACTTTATTATCTGGACAAAAACAAGGTATTCCAAAAAGATACAGTTTCCTATCGGAAATAACATAAAATAGCTATAAACGAGTCTACGAACAGGAAGTAATTCTTTTATACTGTACTAGAATATTAATTTCCTAACAAATAACATAACAACAAAAACGAAAACAAAACAAACAACTAAAAAACAAAAAACAACATATTAACTTGCGTTCCATGCATTAATATATTTTCCAGAAAATATATTTAAATGTGGTTGCTCTTAATTAAAATTAAAAATTAAAATTAAAAATTAAAATTTTCTCAAATATGTCTGCCTTCTCTTCATGCACATCTTCTGCTAGCCATTTCTCGCGTCTGCGTATATGTTTTAATACAATTATCCAATATCAAAAGTAGCCTATGACATTTTTTTTTTTTCATGTCCCAGGCTACCTGTCTCCTGCCGGGGTCGCGGGAAGGTACTAAAGGGTTACCGAGGCTCCTGGCAACACAGGCAACAGAAGGAATACGGGTGGGTTTTAGTCAGAAAGAGTCTGGCACACCCTCCCGCTCCAGCCAGAGCGGGAGAAGTTATTTGAAGATTTCCCGACCCAAAAAAAACAAAAAAATGGCTACCTGTCTGTCAAATTTCATAACAGTCGGTTCAGTGGTTTAGGCGATAAAAGAATGTACATATAATGACAGACAGATTTACTTTCGCGTTTATAATATAAATATTAGTGTGAATAATTTAATCATCTATTTAAATAATATTTTATCTTTTTCCATTTGTTTTTTTTTCTGTGGCAATCCGTAGTCAGTTTTGTACTTTTAGCGGATGAGTTAGAGGTAAACATTGGCGGGAAGAGCGTGAATCCGGCCATCTACTCCGTAATTGAACCATTTTACACATTTTACACATATGAATACAAAAGTATGAAAGGGTTTCATTAAAAACCGCAACACGTATTGGTAGACTTCTTTATGTAGGATCTCTTTCGGGAAAGTAAAACACCCTAAACTTCTGTGCCGTTGGGACATCCTGTAACAGCTGTGAGCGACGTGACCACTGCGAAGAGTTTTTAAGAGAGTTGAATATTTTCGAAGGCATATTTTATGATAATGCATGATTAATATGTATACCCATGCCAAATTACAGATTTCTGGTACCTACTAAGAGTGTCTGAGCTAAGCCGCGGACAGACAGATAGACACGTCGAAACTATAAGGGTTCTTTGTTGACTACGGAACTCTGATAAGTAGGTAACGGCTTGAATAAAATATTAAATAACTTCATTTTGGGTAGAATGATGACAATGTGTTTAAAAATTTTACACGATTTGCAAAAATTACATTTAAAGGACATCAGTAAATGGTTTTCCAAATGTCCTTCATATTGATCGAATTGAAGTCCCATTCGTGTGAATTCTGTTTAGTAAATGTCTTTAACATCTTTTCAGGTGCCCAAAAATTTACCTTTTCAACCCTTGTCATTGTGATTTTCTCATTGTTATGTGTCTCATTTAAATTACTGTACAGCGACATATTCGAGCGTGACATGCTCGTCATAAATAATTGGTCATAAATATTTCGTCGTCGCATAAATAATTTGTGTCAGGAGAAAATACATTTTCTTTTTAAACGTAATAATAAGATTTGCTTTGGAATGTTTTTTTTTTTGCGTTTCATCTTGATTGCCTGAGATTTTCCCCCAAAAATACAGTCTTTGACAGTATGCTTAATATAATTTTATAAGTCTTTAGAATAGCCTACGTCTTTTTTAAATTTGATCTTTTTTGTACGAGCACCTCATAGGTATCTAATGAATACCCGGGTTTAGTAGCTATGTAGTCAAACGCTACTCTTATTAAAATTACAGATCCTTCTATTGGAGATATTTTAGTGACAGGAGGACTTTTCAAAAGGTCTTTAGGTTACGTGTATTTTGGAAATTTAGAGCTAAATTAAGAGATTTAATGCTTTTTTCGGAAATTTCTGATATTTACTTATTCATCGTTTCAAGCCTTGAATATCAACCAATAAATGTCGGCACACTATAAAACGACAATGTACCATAAAGTCGGCCAAGTGCACGTGAAGTGGGGCCTTATCATGAAAGTTATGGCGTCGAGCGACGCGTCAAATGTTATACAATATCTTTATGAGGCGGGCGCTTTAATTAATTAACTAATAGAGCCTCATCTTTTGAGCAAGGAACCCTAAAAGTAAATGCTTTCTTAGTAATAGCCAAATATGTTTAACTAAATTATAAAGAGAAAAACCGGAAAAGTGCGTGTCGGACCACGCACAATGAAGGGTTCCGTAGTTGGGATTACTTGGGACGAATTTATTTCAAAAACAACCTTAACATTGTAGTTGAAAAACCTGTTCTCCCATACATCGATATATGCCATCCACTATAACTCATTAACTTGTAAAGCCTACTTAGCCGTTATAGTTTTCCTTTTAATTTCATTATATGTACTACTGCCACGAATTTTTAAACATCTCCATAAACAACCGTTTAGCTGGCAGGGGGGGACACTTGACTCTAACAAAAATTAGCACTTTAATGCTTAATGTTACGCAAATGGATCCTTGAATCTAAAGGTAGTGTTCACAGACCAGCAATATTTTTGAACGGCCTATCCAACGATACCCCACGCCATGGGCTCCCCCATGGCGTGGGGTACGAGAAAAATAATATCGTTCCCACATTACGTGCGAGAAAGGTATTCAAATTTTTATTTTTCAATTTTTTATTTTGGTACTTTGTCAGCGTGATTTATATGTATATCTATGCCAAATTAGAGCTTTCTAGTAGTAAGCGTCTCTGAGCTACAGTGAGGTCAGACAGACAGACAGACGGACATGGCGAATAAAAGGCTTTTAGGATTCCTTGTTTACTACGGAACCCTAAAAATGGAAAAGTACGCAACATAGCTAAGAGCCACGAGCCACGAGAATATAGTGGCAAGTACTGTAAAATGGGACTAATTAAAAAACCACCGGTTCTAATGGAGATTAACAATGTTTTCGTACAGCTTTTCCTTCAGTAATTATACTGAAAATACAATTATTTTGCTAAGAAACGAGGTCCGGAATAATACATTTGTGGCGAGAAACATATTGTGTTTTAAAGGTTCTCATGGCTTTTAGTTTGTTAAGATGGGTGGGAAATATAATTTCGAGAGGCAATTATTAAAATGATCATAGAGCTTCAATATCGTCATCGTTTGTTTATGAAATTGTCTTCAATTAAGGATGATGCAACATGTGTCGATACTCTTGCACCATCCCATCTTCCTGGTAGGGCGTGCTATGCTTGCGCTGCTGCTGCGGCTGCAGAGAACCTCAAGCGGCGTAAGTATAATAACCTAGTTGGTAATTATATTTTCGAGCCGTTTGGGGTTGAAACCCTCAGGCCGTGGGGTCTGAGTGCTAATGGCCTTTTTAAGGAAATCTTCCAGACGGCTGGTTGACACTTTCCGTGACCCAAAGGCTGGGTTTTACCTTGGCCAAAGGCTAAGCATTGCTATACAACGTGGCAATGCCGCCAGTCTCTTGGGTACATTACCAGTCGACAGCGATGTGGATGAGTTTTTCGACGCCCTATTTTAGTTTGTGTATGGTTTTAGTTATTTTTATTAATTCATTAGATATGTTTGTTTTTTTATGCACAAATCAATATTTATTATTTCAATACAATAGAATTGTTCTTAAATAATATATTAAGAATGATCAGTAAATCGATTAGCAATTCTCCGGTTAATTGTTACAAAAAATTTGGAACTTCCAAAATTGCACGCCTCACTGACTGAAACATATTGACAGTAAATTTTACGGAAAAAAAATCTTAGAAAATTCATTGATTTTTGTTAATATCGTTTGAACGGTTATGAGTTTGATAACCATAATCAATAAGGCTCATCTAAAGTATGAAATAAAACTTATAGAAGAAGATTTAGATTTATCCATTGTTCACACAAAATGGATTAATCTAAATCTTCTTCTGAATCGTGACGACAATAAGACACACTTTCCAACGGAAAGCACGACACGCATATTTTTTTTACATTTTTGTTATACAATATGTAACAAAAACCCTGTTGTTTCTTCTACCTACGTTTTAAGAATCGGTTCACTAAGCGATAAAGCAACTCATTTATAAAAACTAGTTCAATAAAAAAAAAACTAAAATAAATATTTAATTATTAATATTTGTAATGTTTAATCGATTTGTTACCTCTGCAATTCTGCATGAAGCGATGACGCGAAACCAGAAGTAGATAGAACGTTCCCGCTCTCTCTTTGATCGGCGCCGCCGCGCCGCCGATTATCTACCTATTTTTCTACACAAGTTCGTGACCTTGTCAACTGTTGTTTATCAGTATCACTTTAACTAATTAATCTTTGAAAATCTTGCTTTACACAGCATTTTTAAGCACAATTGATATTTGTTAAAACTACACAACACTTCACTACGTTAAAAAAACAAATTCGCCACGTCTGTCACATAAAACCTGATGTACCTATTTACATTTTAATGCATTAATTTATTATGATATCTACTTGACGGCCACGGAGTTGCTATTCGATATGACCACCTTGTACCTCTACACTTCTTGGCTCATAGTCGGAGGGAAGTAGTGATTGGACACGACAATAGTGAAATGGGTGCTGCCCATCTTCTTTGAGTACTCTCTTAACACGCATATGATTTACTCCGAGTTCGTGTCCCACTGAGCGTGTACTTTGCGTTGGATCGTGCTCAAACAAGTCCAAGACTTCTGTCTCGAGTTCTCGGTCTGCCTGCGTCAGCTCGATGTCAGGTCTCGCCCGTGCACATTGACGGTATTGTATGTACGTATGTGCAAACGTTGGAATGCCATCGCCGACGGTAATGATCGCAAAACGTTCTTGGTAGAGTCTGCGTGCTTCTGCATAATTGCAGTCACATTTCCGAAGACACATCAACATATTAAAATATTCTATGTTAGAATAAGACATTGTCAAAGTTTACGTAAATAAAACACAATTCACTCACTACGTAGGTCAATAACATCCATCCTGAAGTAAAGTGCGCGGGAGACTAAATGAAGTTGTTCGCAGGGAGACGGGTGGCGGGGCGGCGGTGTAGGTAGGCACGTGGTACCGACCCGCCGACATACGCGGCGGAACATTTTGGCGGCACCTTTTGTCGCATTCAAAGAAAGCCGCCGGCAGCTAGTAGGCTATTTAGCGAAATAAAGATGTACTTGTAAAATCAGATACTGTAAACATTTTTTTGAATGTGTCGATTTTAATAGTTATTTGATTTTGACCTCTCGACTAGCCAATGCTTATTTTTTTAATTATAATTTCATCAAAGTTCTGCTTATAGGTAAATGTATACGTTCCTAAAAGGAACAACAGGGTTTTTGTTACATATTGTATATATCAAGATATATATCAAGGTATCTATCTAAAAATATATTAATCTTATAATTTCAAGTCTCTAGTTTTTAAAATTTCCTGCTAATATGAATTCTATGTATAATTGAGAGCATAGAAACGATTTTATGATGGAAAATGTTGACACGGCGCCGGCGACATATCAAACTCAAACTATTTATTCCAAACAAACCAATTACAGGCACAAATTACAAAAAAAAAAAACAAATTACTTGAAATGGCTAGGGAAGAATTTACCAACCGATTATTTGTGTCATCTCGGCTTGTCGGTTTAGTGATAGGAAGGTTAACAAATCCGTTTGTGGTAAGGTATTCCTACATCAGCGAATCTGTTTTCTTTTGGTAAAAACTCAAATGGAGTTGAGCAAGACACCTGGCAAGGCACAGTGATGAGAGGTGGATTAAGGCAGTGGCCGAGTGACGTCAAATGAACGGAAGATTAAGTGTCGGTCGTCCGGTGGCGAGATGGGCAGACGAATCAAATGGAGTTGAGCAAGACACCTGGCAAGGCGCAGTGATGAGAGGTGGATTAAGGCAGTGGCGGAGTGACGTCAAATGAACGGAAGATTAAGTGTCGGTCGTCCGGTGGCGAGATGGACAGACGAATTTGTTATCATCGCGGGTAGATCCTGGAGGAGGCTGGTAGAAGCGTGGAAATTTGCACAAGAAAAGAGAGGCCTATGTGCAGTAGTGGGTGAAGTGGATGATGATACTGAGGTAAAAACTGAGCAATTGAGCACTTCGATCAAAATGTGTGTTGATAATTTCAGACCATTACATCTAGGTGAAGGAAATCGGCATGTCATAGAACCAAAAACATGTGTCATCTACCAACCCGCACAGGGCCTGCGTGGTAAATTACGCCCCACTCCCTCTCACCGAGAGAAGGCCTGCGTCTCAGCAGTGGGAACACTATAGGCATTATGGCATCTAAGTCTCCTCGCGATTATTCTGTTCACCATAAAACAATGTAATCTGAATAAAAAGCTCATTTTATAGTGACACTGAAAAATTCACACTAATACTTGCCAGGTCTCGTTAGCTATCCAACAAAAACGTAGACAATCCCTCGTGACTCTATTTTGCTGTAACATCAGTTTCTGATCAGAGGCGATAACTAGGTCAAACGGTCTCGTCTTAAGCACTATTGAGTTTAAATTGTGATACTGAAACTTTATGAACTAAAAGTTTTGTGTTTATTGTTGATTTCTTACATTTATTATGGAACAGTTAGGTACCTATAAGTAATTATGATGTGATATTAATAGCTGTTAAACTTTCTAATTTTTTTGTAGGTTAAAAATAAAAAATAATAATGTAGACAAGGTTCTATAATAATCTATTATGATCCCTTGTGAACAGATGACTTTTTGGTGAACGTTTTTTTTTTTTGGGTGGGTAATTATCAAATAACTTCTCCCGCTCTGGGCGGAGCGGGAGGGTGTGTCAGACTCTTACTGACTAAAACCCACCCATGTTCCTTCCGTTACTTGTGTTGCCAGGGGCCACGGTATCCCTTTTGGACTTTCCCAGGACCCCGCGCAGGCATCGGCCCTAGTGGACCCGTACACTTGTGCTAACGACATCTCGTTAAGGCGTGCGTGGAACACAACGCGCCGTCGACCCGGGCCTGGTCCTTATCGGACGGTGAGCTACCCATTGCTCACCGTCCGCAAGCCCGCCCCTACAGTGGCCGGGAATCGGTTTGGAATTCCCGGCCAATAGTAGCTGTTGATACCTCCTACTTTTTTTCGTCGGTAAAAAATAAAAATGTAGACAAGGTTCTATAATAATAAGTTATGATCCTTTCTGAACAGATGACTTTTGTCGACCTAACCACATCAAAGTATTTAAGAACAAAATCTCTTAAGGGTCGGTTCATCACCGCTGACCTTGGCCTTACAAATGCGCTTCCTGCTCACGCCCGCCGCGCCGCCGTTTGGTTTCATAGGGAATATTTACTTTTAGTTACGAAATTAAGAATAATTAAAAAAAGTCACAGATAGAATTATAGACAATAAAATAATCAGTTCGTACAAACAAAAAACATGAAAATATCTTAAACAGTTTGAAAGTAATATCGCTTTTTATGCTTAGGGTAGACATTATTACCTGAATTTATTTCATATAGTATTTTATATTATACCTTATACTTAAATATTCACATTTGGAATTGATGTGTATGCTTTATAGCTTAACACACATTTTTTTGTATAACTTACTTGCGTTACATAAAGGCGTTATAATAACAGATTTAAAATATCATATATCTGCGCCTTAAACCAACAATTTTGCTTACAAAGTGAGCTAAAAATACTTCGAGAAAACGCAGACTAACTTTAAAATTACCAACTTTCCAATATTTCTATTAAGACTATCGGAAAACCGATTTATTTTGTGGTTTGAAAGTTAGACAAGTCAAGGTTAAATATATTTTATTAGACATTTATTTATTTTATAAATTGGTAGCCTGGAATTTTACTGATTAGCAATAAGACTATTTCAATGTTAGTTGATAAGTCTATTTTAAAATTATTTTATTTTTCAGTTGAACCAAAACGCCGCTGACTTAGCCCCTTTTCACATTCTTCGGCCATCGGACACCAGCAGGCTTAGCACGACACTCTCTATTTCTTCGAAGAATAGACACATCTCTTTCCATACAAAGTGACATTTCGTTTCTCCTTTTTTGACATCCCACCGTAGAAATCTGTCTACATAAAAAAGGACCTAGACAAAGATCGTTAGAAACGAAAGACGAAATGTCACTTTATATAGAAAGAGCCGTGTCTATTCTTCGAAGAAATAGAGAGTTTATATAACTAAACAGACAGACGTGCTGCTGGGGAGTTTGTTCCACCACTTCTTCTTCCCAGCTAAAGCACTAGGAAGTGGTGACGGGCGGGCATTTTTGGGGGACTGTCTTATGTAACTTTGACGTTCGAAAAGTGCTGATTTTCAGCCTAGTTTGAATAAATGACTTTTGATTTTGATTTGATTTTGATTTTGATTTTATCATGCTAAGCCTGCTGAAGCCGTTGAATTGATATTGAATTTGAACGCGTTTAAATTCAAATCGCAGTCTCATTTCAGCGACAATCAATGTAAAAATGTAGGTAAGAGTTACTTTTGACAGATTAAGAAGGAGACTGGAATACACACGTTCTTAAAAATTCTATTTCTACGAAAAATAGACACAGCTTCTATACAAAGTGACATTTCTTTTCTCTATTTTTGACATCGCACCGTAGAAATCTATCTACAATCTGTCATTTTGTCTTTCGTTTCTAACGGTCTTTGTCTAGGTCCTTTTTATGTAGAAGGATTTCTACGGTGCGATGTCAATAATGGAGACACGAAATGTCACTTTAAAAAGAAGAAAGAGCTTTTCTTTTCTTCGTAGATATAGAGAGCGTCATGCTAAGCCTGCTGGTGGACACAATGCTCACCTCTAATTGCATGGAAAGACATGCAATGCAAGGTCAGATTAAACTGTAAATGTTCAGCTTGATGTGATCGTGCGTAACTACTCGGTGGCAAATGTGTGAGCATGCCAGGTAAATAGTTTTTATAGATAGATGTAAAGCTATCATACTGACCCAAAGATTTCGCCACTGACGATCCGGCAGCTGAAGCGGGAGAAAAGATCAGGTTAGATTAGGTTTTCTTTAGGTAAAGAAAAATAATCGAGTGAAAAATAGAATAAAGTGCTATTGCATTTGAATTCGCCGCTCGAAACGCTAGTGATTGTAAATTCTCTATAAAATCCATCTGCCTAACCTTTTCCCGGGGTCAGCTTCCAATCTAACCGGAAGTAGCTAAATACCAGTATTTTACATGAAACGACTGCCTATCTGACCTCCAAAACCCAGTAACTGGGAAACACGATACCCCTTGTTAGGACTGGTTGATAGACTTTTGGGCTTCCGACTACTCGTAACGTCTCTAGGAATGTCAAAATGAAATGTCACTGAACGTTCACTATTTACGTTCTATTTTGTCGCAGATTTGGTAACGTGAAACATTCGCGTTTTTGGAAAAACAACGACTATGCGTTATTGTTTTTTACAAAGACGCGTATATTTTTGGGGAGGATAGTTATCCCCGCGAATTAGAAACGTATATCCCTATTTTTTTATGGAATATAACAAAACCTCCTCGTTTTTACGGTTCCGTACCTAAAAATGAAAAAACGAAACCCTTATAGGACCACTCGTGTGTCCGTCTGTCTGTCCTTCTGTCACAGCTGATTTGCTCCGAATCAACTGGACAGATTAAGTTGAAATTTGCTACACATATGAATTTCTGTGACCCAAATATGGACGTGCAACGTAAATAAATGAATTTTGAATATGGGGGTCACTTTTGGGGGGCACATTAGAAAGTTAACAAAAAAAAGTTTTACAGACTGGACCGTGTGACATATCAAATGAAAGGACTTATTGTAAATATTTCAGGTGTATTATTTTTGTAATTTTAACATAAACACTTATAGAGTTATTTAAGAAACTAGATGACAATTGACCATTACACCTTATCTCCAAAACGAACCCATAATTTTGAAAAAATAAATACAGAAAATAGTTCTTTACTTATAGATTACAGGAAAATATATAAGAAGTCTATGGTCTTAAAATAATATGTTAAATCACTCAAAATTGTGCGTATAAACTTAAATTTGCAGTTGGAATGTATAGGGTAACATATTTTTCAACTAAAATGTTAAGTTAGTTCTTGGGATAGATTCATCCTAACTACGGAACCCTTTATTTTTTTCAATTTGGTTGAAAACCACAGCCACAGCCACAGCTAATTAGATGAAATCATAGACAGTAATTTGTAGTGATGGGGCACTGCAGCGCGTCGGGCATGTTTGCTAACGCTTGTATTGATGGCTTCCATGCCATCCTCTGAAAGAAAGCTGCATCGTTGCTAAGTCGTGCCCACGGCAGTGGCAACAGCATTCTTAGCATTGTGGCTCGCAGAATTGACTGCCCAATATTATGACATTGTGTGCAGTTGCATGTTCAAAAGGTCAGCAATGGATGAACATATATTGTTTTGTTATTATTTCTATTCATTCGTTTGTTTTTTTTATTTTATTTTTTTATGATTTCAATTAATTTCTTGATTTTAATAATAGTGTTGATGATTTTAAACATTTTAGTGAATTTGAGGATGATTGTGATTTCTTTTATGTGACTAGGTACTTCTGTTATTTCATTTTAGTTAGTTATATATAGTAGTAAAATGTTGATGTGTATTATATATTTTGGTTACTAACATAATTCTTAAGTACTTACTTACAAAAATATAGATCACTTGTGTCTGAATTGAAATAAATTATTAAAGGTCCGTCCCACTCTTTGTAAAATGAGCCCCTTCCCTTGTAGTGGAACAATATAAACCTGGGAAAAATATCTTGTTTGCATTGTACATAAAAATGTACTCCAGAAATAACGTAACCACGTAGCAAGCACGTGTTTGCCATAATGTGACGTCATCATATGTCCCAAAGGACAATACCGAACGATGTAGAAACATTGGAAATTTCCAAAGAAAATGATGTCATGCTGCATTTTAAATTGTGGAATATTGTGGATGCGTCACTGCTATGAGGCTATTTTGAATAAACATGGAAGATTGTTAAAAAAATCGTGCTCAATTTCTAATTTGTTTTAGTTTGAAACGAACGATAGTAGCCATACTTCGCAAACAAAAATCTCAATTAAGTTAAAATGCATACCGCAACCCAATCCGGTGATGGCACGTTAAATCAAAATTACATTTGTTTACATTGCGATAGATCTTTTCAATCAAAAAGGGGTCTTAACATTCATATTTCAAAAAAACATCGTCTTTGTATTAGCCAGAACGGCCCTGCTCTAAATTTAGACCCAGTTTCTTTACCGGCACCTGTTTCCGACAGTCCAAATTCTACCCCATTCCATTTGTACCTTAGTTACCTAAAAAATAATGTGCCTGTTATCAAACGAGTCCCGCGCGGCGCCAGGATCTCCGTCGCAAACCACCTTTCAGGCTTGATTAAAAAATGTGTGGAGAGCAACCAAATTGTAGACTGGCATAATCTCTTCCTTTTTTCGTATACCACTTTGCATGTCAAAAAAGATGAGGCTACTATTTCTCTAACCCAAAAAATCAAAAATAACTGTTTAACAAAAACAACTTCACCTTTTGATTCTCCCAAGAGGGGAACATTATCTAGAATTAAATTAATTGAAGGCAAAATTGCCGACGGGGATCTCAAAGGCGCCGCACGTCTTCTTTTTACTAACGAAGTGTTGTCGCCTGATACTCCTGATACCCTTTCGGCTTTGCATTCGAAACATCCCCCGGCTCCCGTGATCCCGTATTTTTTCGACTCTCCTACAGCAGACCAGGCCTGCCTCGAAATCGAAGGCAAAGACGTTATTGACGCAATAATTTCTTTTAAAACCGGTTCAGCGGCCGGCCTGGACGGAATCTCACCCCAACATTTAAAAGATTTAACTTCTTATTCTGTGGGTGATGCAGGTGTGCAGCTTATTTGCTCTATTACAAAATTAATAAATTTTATGTTTTCAGGCAAAATCAACGCTGATATTGCCTCACTTTTATTTGGTGCTAATTTGATCGCCCTAACTAAAAAGGACGGAGGGGTGAGACCCATTGCTGTGGGGTCAACTTTAAGACGTTTGGCATCCAAAATTGCGGTGAGACATATCAAATCTAAATTACAGTCTGTTTTCGAACCTATACAATTAGGATTTGGCACGAAAGGTGGGTGTGAGGCAGCCGTCCATGCCTTAAGAACCTACCTTTCGTATGATGATTGCGAAATTGTAGTCAAAATTGACGTCAAAAATGCTTTCAATTCAGTAAACAGGGATGCCATGCTGACAGAAGTTAAGAACAAAATTCCGGAACTCTATCAATACCTGCTTACCTGCTACGCAGAACCTTCAAAATTAATTTACCGTTCCCATGAACTTTCTTCGGAGGTCGGCTGTCAGCAGGGCGATCCCCTCGGGCCAGCAATTTTTAGCTTGGCTATAAATCCGATTATTCAAAATTTAAAATCAAAATTTAACGTTTGGTATTTGGATGACGGAACCCTGGGAGGCGATGTGGACACTGTGCTATCTGACTTATCAGATATTAAAACAAATTTCGAAAATATTGGTTTAGAATTAAATTTTAGCAAATGTGAACTCTTCATTCAAAAAACTTACGGTTTGGATAATTTAAAATCCAAATTAAATTTTCTGGCACCGAATATCAAAATAGTAGACAGAAAATCACTTTGCCTCCTGGGTTCTCCCATCTTTGATGAATCTTTTCCTGATTATATTACTAACACTATTTCTAAATTCCAAAGTCACGCAAATTGTTTACTCGAAATCAGTCCTCATTATGCGCTTATAATTCTAAAGTTTTGCCTTTTTGTCCCTAAATTTACTTATGTGCTTCGCTGTAGCCCTTTTTGGAAACATCCAAATTTGCTTTCACCAATAGACGATTTAGTCAAAACTAGTTTAGAAACGATTTTAAATATTCAGCTCAATGAACCATCTTGGTTACAAGCATCCCTCCCTATTCGGTTTGGCGGTTTAGGAATCCGCAAAATTTCGAGTGTTGCTTCCCCAGCCTTTTTGTCGTCCACCCATAGCACGTCACGTCTCATAGGTAATGTCCTAAGGGCTTTGCCCACAAACTATGAGACTGCGGGCTTGGACGATGCCAAGAATGCTTTTCAAATTGCTTGCCCGGGTAAAGAATTTCCAGACAACCTAAAATCTCAGAGGAGCTGGGACGATATTTATTGCGATTTAACATACAAATCGATTCTGAGCCGCAGTTCAGGTCCGGATCGCGCAAGACTTTTGGCGGTCGGAACCAGAGAGGCCGGTCTTTGGCTACATGCCCATCCTTCTCCATATACCGGTACCTTCCTGGATCCGACCTCGCTTCGTCTGGCGACTGGTCTGCGGCTTGGGGTCACGGTATGCACTCCACACACATGCCCTTGTGGCACGGACGTGGACCGACTGGGTCACCACGGACTTTGTTGTCAAAAAAGTGCAGGCCGCTTTTCAAGACATGCAACACTTAATGACATAATCCGCCGGTCTCTTGCCAGCATCAATGTGCCTGCTCTTCTTGAGCCGACTGGCATTGTCAGAGATGATGGCAAAAGACCTGATGGTGTGTCTTTGGTCCCGTGGAGTTTGGGACGGATGCTTGTGTGGGACGCTACCTGTGTAGACACACTGGCACCGTCCCACCTCCAACGGACTACTTCTAAAGCGGGTGCAGCGGCAGAAAATGCCGAAAATCTGAAAGTTATTAAATATGTAGGCCTTGGCAGAGAGTACAACTTTGTGCCCTTTGGCGTCGAGACCCTCGGTCCGTGGGGTCCCAGTGCGCATAAGTTATTTGCGGAAATCGCGAAACGTCTAGTTGATGTAACTGGTGACCGAAAAGCTGGCGGCTTTCTCGCGCAACGCATCAGCATTGCAATTCAGCGAGGAAATGCCGCCAGCATCCTCGGTACAATGCCCCGAGGGCCTTTTTTAAGCTTAACTTAGTTTTAATTTAATTTAGTTAATGTTAATAATCATCTTGTAATTTGGTTATGTAAATAAATATATTAACTGTTAATTAAGTTAATAATTAATATCTGAAAATCGCAAACAAAGTAGTTGCCTACACGACTATAGTAACCACAGTTTTCGTCTAGAAGAAAACACGGAGAAGAAGATGAAGTTTAAAAAATCTGTTGAGCGAAAATAGATTTTTTAAAACGGCCCAAAAAGCCGACAGACTGTATTATAGTCTTAATAAAATAGGATCCCGTTGACAACCTTTGGGTACGAAACTCTAAAAATGATAAACAATGTCTCATCGATAAAAAAGTAAATAAAGAAAAATTGTTTAACAACAAATAAAACACAACAAACAACATTTGTTTGGTTTATTGGCTCGTGTTGCTTTGTGTTCGTTGATAACATAAAGTTTAACCCTAAAAAAAACATCTACACTTAATTACTACATCATATAAAACGTTGCTATAAAACAAAATGGCGGCCCCGACTCAATATCGCGACAGAGAGCTCTTTATAAAACTTTGCCAATATCGCTCAGTTATTATACATCATGCATATTCATCAAGTTGGGATTATGGACGCTCCCGCTGCAGTTTATTCATTAAATATCTTTATAAGTTGCTAGTGTTGCAAAAGGTATGTATTTAATCAAACCCCAAATAAGCCCCATTCTGCTTTCCTAAAAATATTATTATTGAACACTCTTATACCTCCTCTCCTCTTATACCTTCTCTCTCTCTCTTCTTGATTGCGTCCCTTTTTGTGAACTCCAAATAGTTCCTATTTTGGGGTCCTTAAAAATACTAATCAATCAAAATCAAAATATTTTATTTCACATAAACCTACATGGGCACCTCTGATACGTCAGAAGCTAGGTGCACGGTTCCAATTGGTCGTTTTCTATGGAGAAGAGACGGCAAGAAACTCCACGGTTACTCTTTTAAAAATAATGGGGTTTTACAATGTTTTCAAATCAAAGTGTTAATAGGTATGGGAGTCCCAGTGTAGGCCTGTCAAGAAGTACCAGGTATTTAACAAAAGATAAATGGTCTACAAATCTAGTCTATTAAGCCTATAATGTTCTCACAATTACAAAATACAAAAGAATATATGTAAAATATTAGTAAAATAATAAAAATAAAAAACAATTTAAACCAAATGACATGTTTGCCATTACAGCTGTCACAAGTCTGAATTGTTATCCTGTCCACGAAAGCTACTAATAAATAGCCAAGTAACTGCCACCAATTTGGATGTAGCGCTCACCCGGCTACGACACCGCTCGCTTCGCTTACTCAGGTCGCGCGCGGTTGGTTACAGTTCTAACCGAACCTATTTGATCGGGGTACCCTAGTTATGTTACTGCGATCAATTCGGCTCGCACGTCACAGATCCAACCTAACCTAAGGCGATTATCACACTGCACCGCTCTTCGTCGCGCAAAAAATCTGCGCACGGGAGCGCGTCTCGTGCGCAGTAGCTCTACCATGGTAGACTGGTGGAATGGTACCATTTACGGAGGCGCTAGCCGGATTTGGCCTTGTTACTGCGATCAATTCGGCTCGCACGTCACAGATCCAACCTAACCTAAGGCGATTATCACACTGCACCGCTCTTCGTCGCGCAAAAAATCTGCGCACGGGAGCGCGTCTCGTGCGCAGTAGCTCTACCATGGTAGACTGGTGGAATGGTACCATTTACGGAGACGCTAGCCGGATTTGACCTTGTTACTGCGATCAATTCGGCTCGCACGTCACAGATCCAACCTAACCTAAGGCGATTAACACACTGCACCGCTCTTCGTCGCGCAAAAAAATCTGCGTACGGGAGTGCGTCTCGTGCGCAGTAGCTCTACCATGGTAGACTGGTGGAATGGTACCATTTACGGAGACGCTAGCGAGATTTGGCCGTGTAAACTCATGAGTTTACACGGCCAAATCTCGCTAGCGTCTCCGTAAATGATATGTGTAAAATGTTGTACAGCGCCCCTAGCGGTCACAGAAAGAATTAAACTTCTTACCATGAACACTCTAGATTTTGATAGGTAAGAAATAATATATTCTATAGTCACTGACGTTTTTCAGCTTTCACCATACAAAACGGCACCATGAGTCACTAATTTGACAGAAGCTATCGAACAATACGCTTGCGAGAGTAGTTACATAGCTCACTAGCATTTTGAGGTGTGAGACATATGTTTATATTTAAATTAGATACGTTTTTAGTGTATTAAATTCAAAATAATGTTTGGAAAAAATTAACATGAAATATGATAATAACCAACTTTACCGACTCTCTAAAGAAGCGTTTGAAGATTTGTGCTTATTATTGAATAATGTTACGGAATTTAAGTCGGCACAAGGAGTTTCATTAGAAATAAAACATTAACTTTCATTTCTCTATACACTCAACAAAATTGTGACCCACAGGTCCTCATTGTATTGTATATTATAATTTAGTAAACTTATTTCACTTTAAATTTAAGTCAAAAACGCTGAAGACCACACAACGTCAACAAAATTACAAATTGAATCGACAAAAGTGACGTATTATAAGGAATGCCAATTCAACAACCACTAAATACCATAAGTAGTCCACCAACCACCAACCACCAACCTTTCTATTTAGTCGCATTATTTCGTGGGATTCACTGTCATATGAGCTTATGAGCCGTTCTCTCTTCTTGCTACTGAGAAATAAAGAAACAAAGCATACGGAGTGAAGTTAGCTACACGACACGATCTATCGAACTTACCTTATCGTCTGCGTATGACTCCGTAAAATTCATGGTGCAAGCAATATCGAAATCTATTTGATCCAAGTTAATATGCTAGCGAGTGATTTTTCGATAGCAACTCATGGTATACGTATTGATTGTGTTTTCTATACAAACTGATACGATGTTAAATCTACCGCCCCGCACTACGTGACGGAGCGCGGTGCGGTGTGAAATTGCCTAACCCATTTGGTCGGGGTAGCCATGCTTAGTTACTGCATTCAACTGTGAGAAAAGTCCAGAAAGTTATAAGAAGCTCAATTATTAAAAAAAAAAGTGTGCAACATTAGAAGTTCAAAAGTGTTTAGAGTTTCAATCATTTAAAAAAGCGTCCATCATTAGAAGATTATTAAGTATTTAGAGGATTAGTTAAATATTTCGCGTTGCAAAGCTAGTAAGTAATAGAATGGTTGTCGTTGTAACCACTAAAGTCAAATTATTAATTAACTGCAGTAAACTGACATATGAGGCCAATAGATTATAGAACCAAAAGCAGCAATCTGACATTTCACTCATTTGAAGAAAAATAATGTCACTCTTTAATCTAATTTACAAGTTAATCACACTTGAAGTATATTACTAAGTGTGAGGTTCTTATTTCAATAAAATATAACATTCAGTGAAATAAATTAAAATTAAATTAATAATAATTGAATGAATTTTACAGATTAGTGAAATGTCAGATTGCTGCTTATGATTCTATACAACTCGTGTGCTGGCTGTCACTTTGTGTAATCAAATGGTCATATTTATTGTAATCGTGATCGTTTAGTATAATCGATATATATAAGTGCAAAATAAATGTATAATAATAAATGTACAAGTCTAGAATACATAATTATACACATAAATATGATCATTTTATTACACACATGTCAGATTACTCCAGTGAATTAATAATTTAACTTTAGGTATGTATCATAATCAGCCTGTAATGTTCCCACTGCTGGGACACAGGCCTCCTCTCTGTGAGAGGGAGTGGGCCGTAATACGCCGTGTAAACCCACACTGGGCCCGCGTGGTGGACGCGGGCCCAGTGCGAGTTGGTAGATGTCACATGTCATCGATTTTTTTGGTTCTAGGACATGCCGGTTTCCTCACGATGTTTTCCTTCACCGTTTTGAGAGTAATGGTGATTACAGTTCTACAGCATGTTTAAAATGTCAAGTTATTTTTAAAGAGGACTACCTCTTTAATAATGTTACTTCGCTTATCAACCTTTTGTTCATGGCTTTTGTGGAAGCGACACCAGTCATCTTAGAATGTAGCAAAATATAACTTTGACATGAGATAGAAACATTATCCAAAGCGTAAATTAACCAAGTTTTTTGGCATAAAATAGGAAAAGTGGACCTTAGGGCCTAGAGAAAGTGACATTCACTGACTGACATAAGCTACCGAAAGCTTATGTCAATCCTGTTGAAAGTCGTTTTAGAAATACGAAACCTGAGATCCATAGCACAAGCATGAACATAATCAACCTATAATGTTTCCACTTCTAGGACACAGGCCTCCTCTCTGTGAGAGGGAGTGGGCCGTAATCCACCACGCGGGCCCAGGGTGGGTTGGTAGATGTCACTTGTCTTCGAATTTTCGGTTCTAGAACATGCCGGTTTCCTCACGATGATTTCCTTCACCGTTTTGAGAGCAGTGGTGATGAAATGAATTACACAAAATAAAACCACTGTTTGGGTTTGAACCCACGACCTATATATAAACAAGTCATTGATGATACCACTGGTTCACCACTGCTTTGAGATCCATAGGCTATGTAGAATGATGATCACTATGATCAGACATCATCAATTTCCGTAAAAAGAATGACTTCAATAATCTTTACGTCAATACCATTAATCTCCACTCAAACAAATTTTTAATTCAAGTTTCAAGAGATAGAGACAGACCTGTGATATAAAGAGAGATAACCTAGATCTAACACGTTGCGGATTGAAAGTAGATAATATCGTATTACGAAGATTTGTTCTCTCTAAGAGCTGTGCGATGTCACACGTGCTCATATACGTGATGGCTTACTATCATGGACAAGGACGGCACGTGCATTATGTCGAAAAATTTTCGGATATTTGTAGGAAGAGATTAAGGGATGGGTTGGTAGTGTTTTCCCTTTGACCGCCACGTAAGAAATGTAAACGTGCCCTCGGTGCCAAGCTACGAATTATTCCTTAAAATCTGTCCTGTAGTCGTGACCGTGGCATGTTGGGCACTCTTTGGTCTGTCATCTGTACATGACTGTGGCGGTCAAAAGGATAATAATTTTACGAATCAGGGATTAATAGCCAGCCTTCTATAATGGTCAGCTTCTTTAATGTTTTTTTTTTACATTCTATGAACTATGTAGTTTGTGACTCTTTCTCCTTCTTTCTTTTTCATGTGGTTTATGACTAACCTGGTGTCGTAGTTTTTTATGCTATCTATGAGCCTCTGAAGGTATCTATCTCTTATTTTGGCTCAAGCAAAATAGTTATATGACCGACGATCTTATGAAGGTCGTGAGAATCCACTGTTTACGGAAGCTCATAGCCGGTTCGGGCTTCGGGGACACTTGGGGGAGGTCTATGTTAAACGGTGGACGTCTTTTGACTGAGATTGCATAGGTTTGAAGTTACAATGCGAAAAAAGTCGCGGACTACTACTACACAAACACCTAAGACTTAAACTTTAAAACCGTGCGAATTTACGTCATGTTTAATCTACACGTTCGTGCTAAGCCCACCGCAGACACTTCTCGTCGTTCATTCGAAATCTTAACTCTAAGCGATAACCGACCGTAAGTTTAAAGAAAACCAGCAGCTGAAGAACTAAGTAAGACTAAAGTTTAAATTAAAGTGAAAACGCCGTAATTGTAGGAGTTTTAAGTGCCAGTGAGCGAATCCAGGCATTAAAGGAACTGTTAACTACTGAAAGTTAAAAGGATAATGCCTTTGTTACATGTTTACTTTGTAGGTTATCTCTGGAACGTTTTACCTTTAGGGTATGGCTAGAATTGCAAGCTTGGAACGTTATAAAACTCGCAAATGTTTTAGGTATACCCGAATCGATTAAGTGTAGCAATAACGGTCATTGCCCTTTCCCTTATATCTCTCCGTAAGAACCCGAACAATAAACTGAGTATGGTTCTTCGTTATTGGAACATGTTGAAGATCACGATAATATTGATTCAGGACGTTAGAATACTAGAAAATGTAGGTGGGTCACTGACCGCTATTGCCACGCTAAAACGATTTAGCTATAGCTACAGTTGAAGGATTGTACGGACGAACGTCCCAGATCGACTTATTTACGTGATATTAGGTTGTTGTTGTGGCGGAATTTGGGAGAAGTCTATATCTAGCAGTGGACTACGATAGGCAAAGTTGACTGATAGGTAAGAGCCCAAACAGGACATCGGAGTAATTGGGTAACGCACTGACAATAGCAATGGCTCTCATTTTGACAGTTCCACAACATTCATTGCGTGATTTATTTATGTTCTTCTTTCTTTTTAGTGTTTAACCTAACCTATTTAACCTAACCTAACCTGGGGTCAGAGTTTTTATTTCGCCCATGGGCATCTGACTTGGCTTCACATGCCATCAAGAAATATCTCTCAGGCATTCCTGTGTTGTATAAGGCGGGAGGAAACGCCCGGGTGTCACCACTGTGTGGATCGCCTGGAGGACACGGTGGAGCATAAGGTGGAGGTCTGCCCGGCTTGGGCTGAGCACCGCCGTGTCCTCGTGGAGGCAATCGGCGGCAGAGATCTCTCGCGTCCGGCCCTGGTTCAGGCCATGGTACGGAGCGAGAGGGCATAGGCAGCCGTCACCTCCTTCTGCGAAGCAGTAATGCTCGCGAAGGAGGAGGTGGGACGGTTGAGGGAAAGGCAAGTTTCGCGCACTCTCGCCCCTAGCCGCCGCAGGAGACTCCCTGGGCGTCGGGAATCCCGGGCGGATTTCCGGCCACCGTAGGCGCGGGCTTGCCGGGGTCGCGGTAAGGTACTAATGGGTCACCGAGGCCCCCGCAACATAGGCAACAGGAAGGAATACGGGTGGGTTCTAGTCATTAAGAGTCTGACACACCCTCCCGCTCCACCCAGAGCGGGAGAAGTTATTTGATGATTTCCCATCCACAAAAAAAAAAAAAAAAGGCGTGGGCTTGCGGAAGGTGAGCAATGGGTAGCTCACCGTCCGGTCAGGACCAGGCCCGGGTCGACGGCGCGTTGTATTCTACGCGCGCCTCAAAGAGATGTAGTCAGCACAAGTGTAGGGGTCCACTAAGGCCTGCCGGGGTCGCGGGAAAGTTCGAAAGGATTACCGAGGCCCCTGGCAACACAGGCAACGGAAGGAACACGGGTGGGTTTTAGTCAGTAAAAGTCTGACATACCCTCCCGCTCCGCCCAGAGCGGGAGAAGTTATTTGATAATTTCCCACCCAAAAAAAAAATAAGGCCATTAAAGTGTGAGCTTCTTGGCAAACCTCCTTAATTTAAAATGTTTATCGTTTCATGAAATAACAAATATACTCGTATTTCCGTCAGACATGAAAATAAATTCAATAACTAAAAGGTTTCTAGCTACCAAGTAAAGAGGTGCCTTGACAAGAAAGGGAATGAATTCAAAGACCGCAGTACGAATTCAGATAGCTAAACAGCTTATTCCAATCGTATGGAAACTCGGTACACTTTTCTAGATTGCGTTGAAAGCGTAACTGTCTATGTTTATTTAGTTATTTACTGGTGTAAAGTTTAAGCCGGAAGGGAACCGGAGTTACCGACATAGCGTGCAGAGTAAGCAAGCTGAAGTGGCAGTGGGCTGGCCATATTTGTCGAAGGACCGATGGCCAGTGGAGCAGACGAGTCCTGGAGTGAAGATCGCGTATCGGCAAGCGTAGTGTGGGAAGCCCGTCAGCTAGATGGACCGACGACCTTAAACAGGTGGCTGGATGCGGAAGGTGGAGGACAAGGTGTTGTGGCGCAGCCTAGGAGAGGCCTATGTCCAGCAGTGGACTGTTATAGGCTGAGTTAATTTGTTGATTGTAAAGCTTGGGTTATCTACAATAGCGGGGGCAATGACGGCTGTCATGAAAATTATAGCACCGGGTTTTGACTTCACGATGTCAAAAAACGCTCCCAACCCGTACGTTCGCTCGTAGCCCAGAAAAACACTTTTACGACGCGTCCGGCTACCATGGTAGCCTGGACGTTTGACTGCAAACAAAGCAATTTCGTGCCGCAATCACACTGTACGGCTTTTAAATGATTTTACGAGATGGCGCTGTATTAAATTCCGCTTCTTTACGTATGCAACACTCGGTATCAGACCAAAGAGAACATTTAAAAAAAAAAAGATTTAGTCGTTCAGTTGGCTGTCATTGACATAATGAAAACATGCTCCTTTTTATTTTTTTAACTTATTTAATTAGAATATAGTGAATAATCCAGTGTACGAGTGTTATATACCATAAAAAACCTCTTTAAACAAGGAGTACGAATATCTACAAGTGTCCAAGGTTGTGAATCTGTTGTGTTGTGATAAAATCGTCAGGAAAAATATGGCGCATGGCGACACGCTGTGCTTCGGCATTTTCGTATTAATTACGTAAGTTTTACTAAATAATGTAATAGATTAGTGCTTGTTTTAAGGACATATGTTCATAATTAGTATTTAAACACGTTCACACCGTTAAAATACTACAAAAATAGTTACGATTAACCTGATTTACTTCGTCCCGCCGGACATTTTTTTATCAAATTTGTGAGGGAATGGGGGATTGTTTTGGTTTACTGTGTTACTCTGAATAAACCAATTAAGGGCTTAAGGTTATCAAAAAATGCTTAGATAGTCTAGTTTAATTATAAATAGGACCTTAATGACCCAAACCAAAAAATTCTGAACAAAAATTCTGCAAGAACAAATATTTTACGGAAATTCACACACGTTCTCAAGTTTAACTTTTTTTTACGGTACTTTGGGCTATGAAGTCGTAATTAAGTTTTAACACCTATTGATTATGTATACTTTCAGCTATACACATGATTTTTTATTAAGGAATAGCTACAGTAGTTTTCTAGTTATTACGTTTTATGCAGGACATTTGTTATAGGCGGTATCAAATTGGTGAGGGAATGGGGTGTGTGTTTTGGTTTACTGTGCTACTCTGAACAAACCAGGTATAGACATATGGGTATGAAAAGAAAGCTTAGATAGTCTAGTTTAATTATAAATAGGTTTTACTGACCCAAACCAAAAAATTCTGAACAAAAATTCTGCAAGAACAAATATTTTACGGAAATTTCAACACGCGTTCTCAAGTTTAACATTTTTTTACGGTACTTTGGGCTATGAAGTTGTAATTTAGTTTTAACACCTATTGATTCTGCATAGTTTCAGCTATACACTTGATTTTTTATTAAGGTATAGCTGCAGTAGTTTTCTAGTTATTACGCTTTATGTTGGAAATGACCGACGCGGAAACCGCGCGTGCGCGCTCGTGACAGTTGGGACGCGTCGGAGGGTAGTTAGGTGCAAAGCTGGGACGCGCAAGTGGGCACACCAACTTAGTTTCGTAAATAACGTTTCAGGGATGTCATTCAATGGTAAATTACGGAAGCTATGTGGCAGCCACCACAGTCTTAGGAAACACTAGCTTGAGACCAGTGGGCCTAGACAAGTATCACTTTCGAAGCGTTTAGTATTCTACAAAAACTTACAACAGGATTGACATAAGACATACTTTTCGGTAAAGCGCTACAAGGTTATTTTGGCACGTGGCTAAAGTCGGAACTGTTGTCGCCATCTTGTTTTTTGAATATACTTTAAGTGACATTTCTCACAAAGCAGTTGCACAAATGTTTACAACAGCGCCCCCATGTCTAATTGATCACCTCAACCAATTGATTCATTAACATTTGAAAATACTGTTGCAGCTACTGAACATTGTAACACTATCTTTGCATCATATAAATTCAATCTCCTTTGTATTATATAATTGCATAGTACAGGTTCACTGAGTACTACGTATATTAGAGCTACTATTTACCGGGTGATAGGTTTTCAGTGACTTGAATGGGCCCTGGCGACTGAGAGTATGTCATGCTCACTCAGATGTCTCGCTGATGGTGGCGCGTTGGATCATTTAGTTTCCTTCAAAATAGTTGAGCTGAATGATTCTGATCTATGCGTCATGTTTGTGAACGGGCGCCGTCAATTGGGACTGGTTATCGCTTAGCTGCCTCGTCTTATTTTTGATTATTTTATTTTGAAATTATTATTTTTTTGTTTATTTTGCTACTATGGACGCATTTTTTTTACATCGTCCTCACATTTAGTTATAAATTCAACATTATTTATACTAATATTTAACAATATAAATTAAAGTGAGTGTCCGTGGAGTTGCCCGTTCTTCTCCATAGGTACCTACTACGCTTTGAAATGGGCAACTAGCTATAGACAACTAGTTATATTTCTAACTGACCTACCGACTCTTTTGATAATTCAAAAGTGTCAGTAAATGGTTTAATTGAAATAAATACTTTGAATTTGAGTTTTGAGTTTGTCAACGTCATTTAAGCGCTAAAAGATCCTTGTGGCAGTGTAGCTTATATGAGTGTCTGAATTCTTTTGATTTTTCTATCAACGTTTTTGCTGATAGAATGTCACTTTTTTAGGCCCTTTACATCGGTTTTTTTCTTTCTTTATTGTTGGTTGGCAAACAAGCATAGGACGCACCTGAAGGTACCATGGATACACCACGAACTATGGCCATCTTTAATAACAGGGGCATTGCGTTGCCATCCCGGAGACAAAGCTAAAATGACTCTATAATGTTCCCACTGCTGGGACACAGGCCTGCTCTCTGTGAGTGGGAGTGGGCTGTAATCCACCACGTGGACCCAGTGCGGGTTGGTAGATGTCACATGTCTTCGAATTTTTGATTTACAGACAGAAATAGGTAAGGTATTTCTAAATAGGCGCGCGACTGCTAGTCACCGCCTGAGCTCGTATGTGATCGGTGAGACGGGGGAGGTAGACAAAGACCAAGCTAACTCAGTCTGCCAATTTTGTCAAACGCGCCCTCGCCCGTCTCACCAGCCATACCTCAGACGGTGACTAGCAGTCGCGCGCGGACTATATCACTTTGTTTCTGTTCCTTGCTTCTTACTACTAAGAAAGATGAGCTACGCTTTTCTTCAGAATTTAAACACCATTATGTTCTAGGCATCACAGCATGTTCCGTTTATACTTAACTAGTGACCCAGCCCTGCTTCGTACGGTTTTACAAAATCCTTTACGTAATGTATATTATTCGTACGTGTTTTCCCTCATATGCGTAGGGAATGTTATCACAGTATTTTTTATCGCCTGCTTTCGGATTTTTATATTGTATTAAAATGGGGTGTGTAAATAAACTTTTTATTGGTTTTACCCTTTTTGCGCAATGTTTGAATATTCGATATTAAAATATTCAAATTGTTATTCTAGATGCTATCAAAGGTCACAGGACGGATAAAAAATATATAAAAACGGTGGTCGCGAAAGTGGTGTTGATAATAGTCCTCGTTCATTTTTACAGACCAAAAATATCTCTAAAAAGATCGCTTTCAGCGATACTGTGACACCCCATGTAAAATTTGAACATTTATATCTGTCATTTTTATGGTGTACATACTAAAGAGTATTCTATTCTGAAATCTTGCTACTTTAAAGGTACACAAGCTGAACAAGAACCTCTGTGGTCATGATAAAAACTCCTGGGAAAAATAAATCCAATTATTTAGTAAAACAAAAGAACTCATATTTAACCAAACATTTTTGTATTGTCCTCGCTAACTACCTTACGTGAAAGAAGTAAAATCGTTTTTGAGACAGTATTATTTAATATTGTCTGCCTCGTTCGTGCTACTGCTGAGCATGAGGTCCTGGGTTCGATTCCCGGGTCGGAAAGTGTTATTGGGTTTTTCTCAGTAGCAGCCCGGAGTCTGGATTTGTGCCCAGTTGATGGCAATAGGCTCCCCTCCCCTTAAAAACATAACTGGCGAAAAGTGGGTGTAATATAGGTACACCTCTGCCCTACCTTTCGGGGAAACAAGGCGTGATGTTGTGTGTTGTGTTACTTAATATTCTTTGATCATCATAAATGATAAATGATAAATGATTTTTATTTCTGTAAGTAGGTTTATACAAACACTTTTACACATCAATCATATTTTTAAATAAAGCTCAATGAGGTCGGCAGCAGTCATAACAAGTTAATCCAAAAGCTTTTTAGCTCTCCATAACAACAAATAAACCCAAGTAACTAAACATTTCGAAACGTAAAAGACTTGTCAAGAACAGACCAATCAAAACGAAAGAAAAAAAACTTTACGAATTCATAAACGGATGACTTCACAGAAGCTTCAAAGAAGGTAATTTTCAAAGGTTTACAAACTTTTGTAAGGAACTTTTGTCTTGTTTCCTTATCAGGAAAAAATAACTTCAAGGAAAGAATTTCCAAAATTTTGAATAGGTACGGATAAATTGGTAAATTTTTACCAATTTCCTGTAGATTAAAAAAAAACCGGCCAAGTGCGTTTCATAATGAAGGGTTCCGTAGTTGGGAAGTTGGGATGAATTTATTCCAAAAACAAACTTAACCTTGCAGTTGAAAAACATGTTCTCCCTTACATACAAATTTAAGTTGGTCAACTTACTCGTTAATTTTTAAAGCCCACTTAGCTGTGCTCCTTGTAAATTAGCACTTTAATGCTTAATATTACGCAAGCGGATCCTTGAATCGAAAAGTGGTGTTCACAGACCCGCAATATTTGAACGGCCTATCCGGCGATACCCCACACCATAGGGTAGACGAGAAAAAAAGGATCATCCCCACATTATGTGCAAGGGATGTACCCAATAATTTTTTTTTCAAAATTTTATTTTAGCACTTTGTCGGCGTGATTAATATGTATACCTATGCCAATTTACAGCTTTCTAGTACTAAGTGTCATACTAATAGGCTGGTATTATTATTATTACTACTGGTCACCCACTGGTCGAAATTCGACTACTTACAAATTACAATCCATTTGAACTTACTTATACCATTCTCAAGCTGTCAATTCTGCCTGCCGGGCACACACAGGCAACGGAAGGAATACGAGTGGGTTTTAGTCAGTAAGAGTCTGATACACCCTCCCGCTCCGCCCAGAGCGGGAGAAGTTATTTGATGATTTCCCATACAAAAAAAAAAGCTGTCAATTCGGTCACCTATCTATCTTCAAGTCATGAGGCCCTAGTACTATGTGTATGTGTGAAACGCACGGGAGTGTGTGTAATGTTTTTTTTTTTGTTAATTAATTAATTTATTTAACAGTTTATGTACACACATGTAAATAGACAAGAAGAAAGGAACAGAGAAATACGTACAAAGGTGATGCTTATTTCTAAAGAAATCTCTTCCAGCATACCTGCGATAGGAAAGTAGATAAAGAGATGTAGACACCGTGTGTAAGAGTAGAAGAGAAAATAGAATACATAAAAACAAAAAAAAAACTATTCACTAATTTAAATATACAATAAGAGAATATACTTACGTAAATACATACTTCTAAAATAAATATATCTAAAATACTTATATAAAAATAATAGTATAAAATAATAAATACATAATATGCAACTATGGCAAAGTGGAAAGATAATGTTCTTTCACTCTTCTTTTAAAAACAGCACCAGTTTTGCAGTCCATAATGTCAGGCGGAAGTGAATTCCACAACCGAACCGCGTGCACAGTGAAGGAGTAGGAGTAGAAGTCGGTAGAGTGGGGAGGGGATTTAAGGAGATTTAATTTATTTCTAATGAATATTATATAAAAATATTAGCTTTCTGCACTCCTCCTTCATATAAACTTTAACTGTGCCAAATTTCATACTCTTCCGTCCGCGTAATTTTCGTAAAAAGGGGTGCAAAGTTTTCGCTTCACGTATTAATATAATAATTTATGAAAATGAACGCCCACTGGCTTAATGACATTTTTACATAAAAATATTCTGTTTTGATCGAAAAGTTTAGATTATTAAACTTAGTTTTTGCCCTTCACTAGTAATTTTTCCTGTATCATGGGTGCGATCAAACACAAAACCCACTAATCCAACACAAACACAATTATTTACATTCTGGATACTGACTAAAACCCACCCGTATTCCTTCCTGTTGCCTGTGTTGTCAGGGGACTCGGTGACCCATAAGTACCTTCCCGCGTGGAAGCCATACTTTTTTTTTTTTTTTGGAAGCCATACTTGAAAAATGTTTATTTCGTTCCCTCTTGAAACCTTCTACTGGTAATTCAGGAGTCTTTTAACAAACAACCTTTTAACCACCTACACACCGATCATGCCATCGAAATAGCATGTTTAAGACTTGTTTAACTTTTCCTTTCCTGTCTCGTTTTTCCAAGGTCTTCAATTATTCGTCGTCCTCCACTTCTGCTTACTCAATACTAAAAGAATGTGTACCAGAATGTGATAAACACTTTAAATTCACAGTTGTTAGCCCTAAAGACATTTTGGAATCTTTTAAAGAACTTGATGTAAAAAAAACTACTGATCTTTGGGGATTATCAGTACTTACAATGTCTTCAATAATTGATGTTATTTCACCCTTTTTAGCAATTGTTTTTAACTCTTGTATTGCATCTGGTATATTTCCTGATCTGATGAAACTTAGCAAAGTGATTCCACTGTTCAAATCTGGCAGCACAACTGATCCCACGAATTTTCGGCCTATTTCGATATTACCTACATTGAGCAAAATCTTTGAAAAAATAATTTTAAAACAAATGTTAGGACATTTCAATTCATGTAATTTATTTCATCTGAAACAGTTTGGTTTTACGAAGGGTCGTTCAACTACAGACGCGGGCGTGGAATTGCTGAAGAGAATTTTCGAGGCTTGGGAGGAGTCGCAGGATGCTCTTGGCATTTTCTGCGACTTATCTAAGGCCTTCGATTGCGTCCATCATGATACTCTCATCAGGAAACTGCACCACTATGGTATGAGGGACAGGGCTCTCGACCTTCTGACTTCCTATCTTAATAATAGAATTCAGAGGGTTGATATAAATGGCAAGAGATCTGCAGGATCTGCGGTCACTATGGGCGTTCCGCAGGGTTCAATTTTAGGTCCATTCTTGTTTCTAATCTATATAAATGACTTACCTTATCACATAAGGGATAATCACAAGATTGTATTGTTCGCAGATGACACTTCGCTCATTTTTAAAATCAAACGACTGCTGGTCAACTTTGAAGATGTTAACGATGCACTCTCTAAGGTTGTCCATTGGTTTAATGTAAATAATCTTCTCCTGAACGAAAAAAAGACTAAACTTATTAAATTTTCAACGCCAAATGTCAGGCAGCTAACTACCAATGTTCAACTTAATGGAATAGAGTTGGACCCCGTTGAGTCGACAGTTTTTCTTGGAATAACAATTGACGCTAAATTACAATGGCGCCCACACATAGAAAAAATGTCAGGAAGGCTAAGTTCGGCCGCCTATGCTGTTAAAAAAATTCGACAGATAACCGATGTAGATACGGCAAGAATTGTTTATTTTAGTTATTTTCATAGTCTTATGTCATATGGGATTCTTCTCTGGGGAACCTGTGCGGACATTAATACCGTCTTTGTTTTACAAAAAAGGGCTGTTCGAGCCATTTACAACCTAGGTCCAAGAGATTCCCTTCGAGAAAAATTCAAAGAAATAGATATTCTGACTGTAGCCTCTCAATATATATTTGATAATCTTATGTATGTACACAAAAATATATCAAATTTTAAGAAAATGTCCGATATCCACAGTTTAAATACCAGGAATAAACATAATCTTGCTGTACTTCATACTCGCCTCCACAGAGTAGGCAACTCGTTCATGGGTCAATGTATACGCTTTTACAACAAACTTCCTATTGCTATTCGAAATTTACCCATTAAACGATTTAAAAGCTGTATTAAAACCAAACTTTGTAAAAAAGGGTACTATAAAATTTCAGATTATTTAGAAGACAAAAAAGCTTGGGATTGAGCTGCTCGCTCTGATAAGCTTTGTGCTAAAACCATAAAATTTGGTATTAAAATTATGCAAATTCATCATTATATACAACTATATGTACATATTGACATTGATAAATATTATAAGCAAAATTAAGTGAATATTTATGTACCTTGAAAAGTATTATATTACTTTAATTATTGTGAATGTGAGCACTATGTGGGTCATTTTTATTTATTTCTTGTTTTTTTTTTTTCTCTTAGTTTTAATGATGGTCTGGCATTTTGAGTTCTTTATGCGGCCAACCCAATTGTCCTTTCCTTGGTATTGTTCGTCGAGTCGTTGAGCTCCTTAAGTTTTGAGTTGAGCTACACGATTACTGACAAATGCTTGCACTGACTGGACAGGTCCACTCAAATTTGTGTGGTTCTTTCCTCAAAAGACCATTTCAGACATAGATTTACATGGTCCTCACATTATCTGACCAAGATTATGTCTGGACTTTAAAAGAGACTTTGACCCTTGAGTTTGTTTCGCCATTTCTTCTCAGGGGTAGTCAGATAGGAAATGTCGACTCCATCTAGCTTATTTTTTAATATGACGTGTAAAAGTGATTCTCATATCCTATTTACAGAATAAACAATTTCATTTCATTTCATTTCATTTAAGTAAAATAAAACCTTAGAGGTGAACACACGTATTCGGCTCAGCATGATTCAACTCCGGGTGGCAAAAACGAAAACTTAGATATAATATGTTCAGGAAAAGCCGCTTCACTTAGATCGAATTGTGTCGAGCCGACCCGAATTTGAATAAGCGAGGGTAGAGGGTAGAGAGAAGATTACCGATCGGGACGAACCGGATGGAAGGTGAATATGTGTAGTAATTGCTTCGGGTTGGCTTTGTTGTTCAACAAATACTGCCAAATCGAATAGCACTCTAAGAAAACCAGATAACTTTTGCTCAAGTAAATTTCAAGTACAGTATTGCAGTTTTCAATACCTTCAGCCTGATCAAAAGTTCAGTGAAATGATAACGATATTTTTCCTAACGAAGTGCATATACGGAACGTTCTGTATTAGCTAGAAAATTGTTTTCCTTTCATTCTGGCTCACAAATTACTTTATATGAAGCTCTGATTTTATGAAGCAGGTTTTTGTTTTTTATTTCATTACCTACATTATGTATTCCACTGTGAAAGTTCTCGTTTATGGAATTCTTGCATGAAGTAATAGAAAATGTTTAAGTTTTATGAAGGCGTAACTATAATTCTTCACGAAGGAAGAACGAATAAGCTATGTACAGTCGAACAAACCATTTGATGCAGGTCACTCGCAAGTACTGTTAATTAAACAATGTTGTCAGTCAGTATACTGAGTAGTAAATTCTTTTACATCAGTTTCATATGCAACTTTAAAAAAAATATTATGCATACAATAAAAATGATTATACTAAAGTGATTATGATTTTTTTTTTTTCAGTATTCAATAGCTTGTTCGAATGTCAAAAGGTGTAAAAGACTGGTAGAACTAACTAAATAATACTACCAATATCACGGAATACCTAGTCTAGAAGACAAGACAATTTGTTCCTGAATTATACCAATGACTACAAGCAAACCCAAAAAAGTCTACGCAAACAGTAATAAACATGATGCAATAAACAATATTATATGTACATAAGTAGGACAAAGAAAAATAGTACCAATCTAAATACGAAAGTAGAGGCAAATTGCAGTGGCAATTAAGGTCACTCACTATGAAAACAAAACCATAAACTGAGGAGGAAAAATACGAAAAACAAACGAAAGGGGATAATGAAAAATTCCCACAAGTTTATGTAAACACAGCTATTGAAATCCACGAAGGTTCTCGCTTATAAAATGCTTTATTAACTCAGGTCGTACTCATTCCTGGCCTGTCTTTAGAATACTTATTGGAGGTACTTTATTAGTTTCTCCGTTGTGTAAAATGGTTTCTGTAATCTGGACATTAATTACATTTCAAGGTTGACTTCGACACGCTCTTAAATGGTGAAAAATTCTAGCTAAGAAATGGACTTAAGCATGGTGGTTTCAAGTATCTGCTGAGGTCAGTAATTACGATGATTTTGATAGAGAATTAAAATAAATAGTTAAATAAAATAAAGAAAGGGGAAACAAAAAAAAAAATCTGACGCAAATTAACTTCAACAATCAATTTGAGCTTCCACGGAATAAAAGCACTGTCTGTTCTATTTTTATATGTCTAACACATATCTGTCAACCTTGGATGTTACCACTGTCACTTAAGTTTGGCAATTCTTCGGGCTACGTCGGTAACCTTGGTTCGCCTGCGGATCTTTTCATTTCTGATTCGATCACGTAGGGAAACTCCAAGCCTAGCCCTCTCCATTGCCCTTTGAGTGACTTTTAGCCTTTTACGAGTAATAAAGCCCATTGTAAGCGACCACGTTTCAATGATTAAATATGGCGTCGAAAAATTCCTCCACGTCGCTGTCGACTGGTAATGTACCCAAGAGACTGGCGGCATTGCCACGTTGTATGGCAATGCTTAGCCTCTGCCAAGGTAAAAGCCCGCCCTTGGGTCACGGGAAGTGTCAAGCAGCTGTTTGGAGATTTCGTTGAACACACCATGGAAAAATAAGTAATAATACCATTTTATTCGTTCTCCCACTGTGCACTGCAGGAAAAATACATCTTCTCATACAAAGAAGGCATGAGCATTGATCACCACTCTTACTCAAGGTAGATCGGCGTTTTCAGACTTTTCATTTATGTATAACACAACGTAACATAACATAACGCCTTGTTTCCCCGAAGGGTTGGGCAGAGGTGTACCTATAATACACCCAAATTTCGCCAGTTATGTTCATGTCCCATGTAATAGGGGGCGAGCCTATTGCTATCAACCGGGCGCTAAACCAGACTGCAAGATGCTACTGAGCTGCCCGGGTCGCGGGAATGCCGAAAGGGCCAAAATACCGTGGCGTCTGGTACCATACAGGCAACGGAAGGACCACGGGTGAATTTTAGTCAGTAAGAGTCTGACACGCCCTTACTCTCCGGCCAGAGCAAGAGAAGTTATCTGATAATATTCCACTGAGAAATGGTTTATCAAAAAACCCAATAACAATTTGCACGGCCTGGGAATCGAACTCAGGACCTCATGCTCAGCAGTAGCGCTTGCGACCACTAAACCAAAGACGCAGTCCAGTAGATTTCAGATTTATATTGATTAAAAAGTCCATATTTTCTCCCGATATTTTCCTTCAATGATGTTAGTGATATCCAAGATAACCTATGAAAGCAGTACCTTAAAATAAAACACATGCAAACACAAGTATCTAACCTAAATTGTCACCATTAAGTCTCCCGCAGACAGGTGCGACGCGACAGCGCGACGCAACACTAGCAGAACAATTTATATGAAAACCTCATAGAAATTGTTCTACAAGAGTCACGTCGCCCGGGTGTCACCACTGTGTGGATCGCCCGGAGGACACGGTGGAGCATACGGTGGAGGTCTGCCCGGCTTGGGCAGAGCAACGCCGTGTCCTCGTGGAGGCGATCGGTGGCAGAGACCTCTCGCGTCCGGCCCTGGTTCAGGCCATGGTACGGAGCGAGAGGGCATGGGCAGCCGTCACCTCCTTCTACGAAGCAGTAATGCTCGCGAAGGAGGAGGCGGGACGGTTGAGGGAAAGGCACGTTTCACGCCCTCTCGCCCCTAGCCGCCGCAGGAGACGCCCTGGGCGTCGGGAATCTCGGGCGGATTTCCAGCCACCGTAGGCGCGGGCTTGCGGACGGTGAGCAATGGGTAGCTCACCGTCCGGTAAGGACCAGGCCCGGGTCGACGGCGCGTCGTATTCCACGCGCGCCTCAAAGAGATGTCGTCAGCACAAAGTAGGGGTCCACTAGGGCCGATGCCTGCCGGGGTCGCGGGAAGGTACTTATGGGTCACCGAGGCCCCCGCAACACAGGCAACAGGAAGGAATACGGGTGGGTTTTAGTCAGTAAGAGTCTGACACACCCTCCCGCTCCGCCCAGAGCGGGAGAAGTTATTTGATGATTTCCCACTCAAAAAAAAAAAAAAAAAGAGTCACGTCGCGCTGTCGCGTAGCACCTGTCTGCGGAAGCCTTTACTCTAAGTAAAATATCAAGTTTCAAGTGTTTGCCCGCAATTAGGTCATCACAAAAGTTTGCGTTACCTCCATCAGGCAATATCGCCTGCCTTTTAATGTTGGATCCGATTACCTTGGGATCTTCAATCTTTACCACTGAAGAGCTAACGTACCCCTCGTTCAAAATTGCTTTTGTGGTGTAACACAATTTTGAACAGTGGCTTCAAATGGTCTGTTACATTGTCATTATGATTTGCACACATATGGTTCTAGACACTTAAACTACATGGAGCGTACAATAATACTTGAAAGCTCGAGTGTTTTAACTTGTAGGGGTCCACTAGTGCCGATGCCTGCCGGGGTCGCGTGAAAGTCCAAAAGGGTTACTGAAGTTATTCGATAAATTCGCACCCAAAAAAAAAAAAGAAACACTTTTTTTTTTATTGTGTTGTTAAATAATGAATTTGAACGTCATACATAGTTATAGTATTTTTAGTAACTTAACTGGTTTTGTGATAAAAACCATAAGAGCAGAAATCAATTAAATTCTTAGTGACAAATCAAATCATCACTTCTTTCTACAGATTCGAACTTGGCTGCCGAGGAGGTTACCGTTGTAAGGTTAATATCCCCAATTTCATGGTAGCAAAAGTGCAGATAAGTTTTAAAAGGGATGCCCAATTCACTTTTAAAAAGGACGCCAGTTTCACCCATTATTCTGAGTAGCGAGAACTTGATACTTCTCCTTATAAAGCTGGAGAGAAGTCTAAGTGGCATCAGCAGTAAGTACTCAGGATTCACTTAAAGTCACGTCCACGAGTAATGCTAAAAAGATGCTTCCACAGTTAAAACTTACGTAATACCTATTCTTGCTGTAGAAAATTGTTAATAGTCACATCGATTATTTATTAAACACTCAATAAGTACATAAATAATTATACATCTGCCAAACCTTTTCCCAACTGTGTTGGGGTCGGCTTCGAGTCTCACCGGATGCAATTGAATACCAGTAATTGACATGGAGCGACTGCCTGACGTCCATAACCCAGTTACTGTTTACCACGATACCACTTGATAGTGGTGGTCTGAAACCCAAAAGTCTGAAAGCAGTCTTACCATAAATGATAATGGTAAGACTGGTTGTGAGACTATTGAAACTCGCTTCAGACTACTCGTAACGACTTTCAAATATCTTGGAATGACCACCGGGACCAACGGCTCAACGGTTTTCGGAAATGCTCAAAAAGCATTATTAAAATTACATACATACATACATACATAAACTCACGCCTTCTTCCAATGGGAGTAGGCAGAAATTATAGAACGCCACCTGCTACGCTCCTTACTTACTCCTTTTGCGTTTACGTTCATACATCTGATCATACAAGCACGCCGGTTGAGAGTACTACGCACCTGACCTTTTTGAAGAACATCATTAATGAGGTCACTAGGTATATGTCTTTCTGGGGCGTCCCTCCCAGAATTTCCACTCACATCTGTCTTGTAAATACCTTTTGTTAGTCGCCTTTCATTTATCCTCTCAACATGACCTAACCATCTCAGCATACTCTTTTCAATTTTTGTCACTACATCTTCCTTTAAACCGCACCGTTGCCTAATCACATCATTTTCCAGCCTATCATTTATAGTCACACCACACATACTTCTCAAGGAACGCATTTCCACAGCATTAACTCTACTTTCATGCTTCTTTTGCCACACCCAACATTTACATTCATTCATTAAAATTAATCAATTTATAAACAAAGCCAGATGGGGGTAACCTTTGAGAGACCTCAAAATGAACTTATTGGCCGAATTTATTACTGTTATAAGAAATTTGACGACTGGAGAGCCCGAAATAATCCTGAGATATTGTTTTAGGCTGAGTAAAGAATTAAGGATAATCCCGAATTACCCTTAATTGTTCATCAAGAAGGTGATTAAGGGATTACGTGGAAAGAACAGGCTGGTAGCTCTTTCCTTTTTGGTAACAATAAACTGCGTTCAATGATTCAACTTCTAAGCGTAGATAATGACAATGCTTTGAAAATTTCATTGTTTCGGCCAAGAAGAGGTTTATAGTATGCGTCAAACTTTATGGCGGCTCTAAAGAGCGCTACTCGCTGCGCAACCCCAACCCTCAACCCCGCTGAATTTGTTATTGCGCAGCGACTCGCCTTATTATCCGATTCCGCCATAAAGTTTAAATCGGACTATATCTTTGCTTTTTAAGCATGTGAGTATTTATAAGCGCGCGCGCAGGCGATGCGGAGGTGAGGATGAGAGCGAGACAAAACCTTGGATATTCTCGCGTAATAAAATGTTTTCAGGTCGGTATATTATTTATGCACTCACTGTGATGCTTGCGGATTATTTTTTATGTTAAGTACTTAATAATATTTATTCTTATAATTGATTGTATAGTTGCACTGTATTCTATCTAACTACTGTTTATTTTATTTTGTTACCTACTTATGTATAATTCATTAAACCTGACTTGGATTCCATGCGTTTTTGTCGGGTGACCACTAAAAGTCAGCGCTGTGCTATGGGTCCCCCATAGCACAGAATCATGCTGAGTGGAAGCCTTCTTGTCACAGTCATGACGAGCAGTTGCCAACTATTTGACTTTTGTGCTCGTGATTGTATGTAGATCTATTTTGTTTTATTTTTTTGTTTACCTACTCGAGATCTTTTTGAATGCGTGTTTCTGAGACATAAAGTTATTGCTTGAGTACAGTTTTCATTGTTTTGTTGGTATATTGGCGTGTGTTAGCTAACATATGGCAAGTAATTTAATTTAATGTTTTGTGCTTCGTAGTGTTAATTACTTTGCATACGATTTGTATATAATCAAATTTATATAACTAAACAGACAGGTGTGCTTCTGGGGAGTTTGTTGCGCCACTTCTTCTTCCCAGCTAAAGCACTAGGAAGTGATGAAGGGTGGGTGGTTTTGGGGGACTGTCTTATGTAATTATGACGTTCGAAAAGTGCTGATTCTCAGCCTAGTCTGAATAACAGACTTTTGATTTCGATTTTAATATTCTTTTCATTATCAATGCTATGTTTCAATCAAGTTAAGTTTTTATTCTGAATGCCTCGTTGGTGTAGTGGGCGCAAGCAGTATTACTGAGCATCAGGTTCTGGGTTCAATTCCTAGGTCAGGCAAAGCTTTATTGTGTTTTTACGCAACTTTCCCAAAAGGAAGGTTATGTTATTCGAGTGTGTGTATATTTCTTTGGCACGCTCGTTAGCCTTAACGGCTTGATTTTATCATATGAGGCATCATTAGATTCGTTTTAATTGCGGGAGTGACGTGGGGTGTAACATTTTAATATGGCACCTGATGCTGATTCTCAGCCTAGTTTGAGAGACAGTTTAAGAGACAACCTAGGTTATGAGACTTTTGATTTTGATTTTGAACTCACTGTAAATATTATGTTTCTCACTTTGTTTTCCTATGAAAGCGGTGCATGGTTAAACAATAACTGCTGTCCAAATACAGAGCATTTTTCGACACCTTAATGCCAAATACTGGTGCAAATGACAGATTTTTATGACGGCCGTTATAATACGACGGAACCGCTTTCCATGGAAACCAAAGCCTAAGTGATAATTTTTTGTAAATTTCATTTGAGTAATAAATATTCTTTAAACACAAATAATGATGTACTTCGTACTACTAGTCCTTAGGAATATTACTCTCCAAAGGCAACCGAGAATTTATTATTGTTCAAATATTGTAATCGATCCATTTTATAAAGCGCCCTTAAGAAACATATTTTATGAGAAGTAGACTTTCAGGAAAATAACATTTTAAGGAATTTGATATTTTATTCAGTGGCCATTTTCGAAATGGACCTTTTAGACCTGAAGGGTTGTAATTGCATATCAATATCATAGTCTTTAAATACCGGTATTAAGCTGCATCCAGTTAGACTGGAAGCTGACCCCAACATAAATGTAGGTGGGCAGATGATGATGAAAGAAAAAAAAATGAAAAATTGTTTATTCTGCACAAACAAAACGCACATTATAAAAAAAAATACGTAAAATACACATATAAAAAGTAGCTAAAAGCCTCGTAATCAACCCATATAAGTTTGACAATCCTGTCGATTACGTAATATTTACTCTGTTGCGCCACTGGCAGATGACAACCAATGACAACTTAACATACAATCAAAACAAAAACAGAATGCCGATTGCAGAGTGGGGAAATAACTACTTTTATAACAAATAAACACATGGGAAGTAGACTTTTCAGGAAAATAACCTTTTAGGGATTTGATATTTTATTTAAGTGGCCATTTTCGAAATAGGCCTTTTAGACGTTGTAATTAAGGAGGAGGCGGGACGGTTGAGGGAAAGGCAAGTTTCGCGCCCTCTCGCCCCTAGCCGCCGCAGGAGACGCCCAGGGCGTCGGGAATCCCGGGCGGATTTCCGGCCACCGTAGGCGCGGGCTTGCGGACGGTGAGCAATGGGTAGCTCACCGTCCGGTAAGGACCAGGCCCGAGTCGACAGCGCGTCGTATTCCACGCGCGCCTCAAAGAGATGTCGTCAGCACATAGGTAGGGGTCCACTAGGGCCGATGCCTGCCGGGGTCGCGAGAAGGTACTTATGGGTCACCGAGGCCCCCGCAACACAGGCAACAGGAAGGAATACGGGTGGGTTTTAGTCAGTAAGAGTCTGACACACCCTCCCGCTCCGCCCAGAGCGGGAGAAGTTATTTGATGATTTCCCACCATCAAAAAAAAAAAAAAATCGTCTTCACATACTGGTATTAAACTGCATCCAGATAGACTGGAGCTGGCCCCGACATAAATTTAGTTGGGAACTGGATAGGCAGCTGATGATGACCATCCATTTCAAAGCAATAATGGCTTACACGAAGCTTTTCTCACCCTTAAGGTTCGGGTAATCGCCGTTGACCTTGGCCATACAAATGTGCGTCGCGCTCACGTTGCGCCGCCGTTCGGTTTCATAGAGAATATTTATTTTTGATAACAAAAATATGAATATTTGAATCACAATTAGAATTATAGTCAAAATAGTCTGTTTATACAAAAAAAAAAAATCATGAAAATATATTAAGTAGTTTGAAATTAATATCGTTTTTTATGCCTTAGGTAGACATTACTTCCTGTATTTATTTCATAAAGTATACAATACTTAAATATTCACATTGATGCCATTGATGTGTATGCGTTCTAGTTTAACGTACATTTTTTTGTATAACTTCCTTACATTATATGAAGGCGTAATAATAGAACTAAAAGTCACTAAAATCATATAACTGCGCCTTAAAAAGTTTTTAGCCATCTGTCTTATTGGTCGCAGTTAGTCTAGTGGTTGCTAGTTGTTGCTGATCGTGAGATCCTGTGAATGACCCACGGGTTGCGCGTTAATGGGTTCTGCAGTTACATAAACCTCAGCAAAAGGCAGGAATCTTTATATTTGTCCAGTAAATTATATTTGAACCAACCCCTATTACATCGGTCTTGAACATAAGGGCTATCATATGTGGATAATTGGTATACGAGGCTTTTGGCTGCTTCGTATTATTTTATGTTTATTTTATAAAGTTGTAGGGACACAATGTAAACATGAAAGGCAGAACACTTGATAAGCAAAAGGTATACAAGCGAGAAGTATGAATGGACGCCAGTAACACTACATCGGTCCGCGTAGAAGGTTGTCTTAAAGGGTTTTCAATGTAAAAAATACAAACATTATTAACTTGACGAAATACTTTAATTAATGGACCCGTAACCTTCTACAACCAGACGAGGCAGTCTTGTTTAGGGGCTTACACATCGCGAAACGAGAGAGACCCCTAAAGTAGACTGCCTCGTCTGGTTGTAGAAGGTTACGGGTCCATTCATTAAAGTCTTTCGTCAAGTTAATAATGTTTGTATTTTTTACATTGAAAACCCTTTAAGACAACCTTCTACGCGGACCGATGTAGTGTCACTGGCGTCCATTCATACTTCTCGCTTGTATACCTTTTGCTTATCAAGTGTTCTGCCTTTCATGTTTACATTGTGTCCCTACACTACAAGGGGTCTCTCTCGTTTCGCGATGTGTAAGCCCCTAAACAAGACTGCCTCGTCTGGTTGTAGAAGGTTACGGGTCCATTAATTAAAGTCTTTCGTCAAGTTAATAATGTTTGTATTTTTTACATTGAAAACCCTTTAAGACAACCTTCTACGCGGACCGATGTAGTGTCACTGGCGTCCATTCATACTTCTCGCTTGTATACCTTTTGCTTATCAAGTGTTCTGCCTTTCATGTTTACATTGTGTCCCTACAAAGTCATAATATGTGCAGAAGAATATTTTTTTTCTTTATTTCTTACTAAAACTACCACCTCTGACGACCCTTGGAGGACCACATGCATGTTATAATGTGTATGAACCAACCAAACTAGTAAACACAAGTATGTCAACAATGGTCCACAACATTTGTGGTATTCACAGGGGTTCCAAGCATGTTTGTGATAATTTTGTTCCACATCGCGACAAAACACCGTAATGGGTCCAAGGTCTCACTACAAAGCGCATGAAATTACAGGGCTTCGTATGTACGTAAGTATGTGTTGTGTGCTTGGTAATGCGTGAGATTTCCCATTTATGAAGGCAAAAAGTTTTTGACCCCTGTGTTTTGAGCCAAAAACAGAAATGAAATTAGGAATGATGATGAAGCAAATAATATGTCATTGATTTAGTAAATAAATCAAAGTATAAACCGGGCAAATGCGAGTAGGACGCGCACACGAATGGTTTCGTACCGTATTAATATTGAGTAAAAACGCCGAAAAAGGACGTTTCTTGTAGGCGCATACCAGAAACGGAGGTTTTTTCGATCTTTTTTATTAACTTTATAAAAATGTATTACTTGTCGTTATATCGGCAATAGAAATAAATAATGTGTGAAAATTTCAACTGTTTACCTATTACTGTTCATGAGATACAGCCCGCTGATAGACAGACGGACGGATGCACGGACGGTCGGACGGACAGCGAAGGCTTAGTAATAGGGTTCCGTTTGGCACCTTTGTGTACGGAACCCTAAAAATGAAATATAAAGTAAAAACCGAAACTATTAGAGATATACGAGTATTATGGTAAAAAAGTTTTAAGCTCGATTCTGGAGCAAAAAGGTTAATTTAACCTAGTTTTCAAATTACCTACACTGTAGACTAAGGGTATTTTTTGCCCTGTGTACATAACATACAGTGCTCGCGCCGATCAAATTGTTTTTTTTTTCTGCCCAAGGTCAACGGCGGTACTCGCCGTTGACCTTGGCCATATAATTGTGCGTCGCGCACACGCCGCGCCGCCACCGTTTCAAAGGGAATACTTATTTTTAGTAACGAAAATATGAATGTTTGAAAAAGCACAAATAAAATTATAGATAGGTAATAAAATTGTCTGTTCATACAAAAAAAATCATGAAAATATCTTAAGTAGTTTGATAGTAATATCGTTTTTTTATGCTTTGGGTAGACATCCTGAATTTATTACATAAAGTATTTTACTACAATACTTAAATGTTCACATAAAGAATTGACGTTATACGACGGCGTAATAACAGATTTAAAAGTCGGTAAAATCATATATCAGCGCCTTAACAAACTTATTACTTAGATACGCACGGCGCACCCTAGGAAGTACGTCAGACGCTGGCAAATATTCTCTCCACGATATATGTTTAGTGTCTTAATATAACTCGCTCCGACACGTAAAGGAACGATTTTGTTTTCGTGTTACATAATAATATTGTTCCATAATGCTCGTGACTTAGTACAGATATTTCTGTAGTTGATAGCAGACTATTTCTCATGGTTTAATCTGACTTATCTAGCTACAGATTGCTTTCACTTTTATGAAACACTGTTTATACACCGAAATAGATGTATTGTGGTAATCTGTCTTGCCGATGTATAATGCAGACTAACAATAAATCGCTGGTAACTTGTTTACAGGTAAAACCAGACGATGTTATGACATTTCATTATTTAGCCCACGTTATCCACAGAAAAAGATCTTGCAAAATTCAGAGGCATTTTCCTGATTGGTCGTTTGTCGGTGAATGAGAATCTGTGGACGAATTTTGCTATCCTTTTTTTGAGATTTCTTTTGACAAGTACAGAAACAGGGTTTCAGAAATTGGCTTGGGCTTTCAGAAATCAAACTCGATATAAAACTGTAGAAAGTATTTGATATTCGAATAAGCAAAAACCGATTAAGGTTATTCAGCCCTAAAATAAACTTGATTGGCTTTTCATAAAAAAAATACAGAGAGAATATACGCGTTTCATCTCGCACAGAATATGTAGTTAAAATATCTCAATTATGCAATTTCGCAAGTTTAATAATGACGGAGTATTTTTCTCACATTACTCTCTATGGTATAGAGGCATGAGGAACAGGGTGTAAAGTTCACTCATCCTCCATAGAAAAGGGAGGATCCTCCGACCAGACGGGTGTCGTGTCTGGTGGGCAACTGCCCGACGGTTGATGTCGGGATGTTGTATATATGCTAGTTGCTGGCTAGGTACGGTATTATGTCCTTTGGGACAGCAACCGGTGTATCGAGAAAAAACTAAACACGAATGGAATCTGCCGCAAATGTGCGGTGACTTTGAACAAGAAAGATGTCTTTAACACAGTTAATATTGCTACCATCATCATTATCATTTCAGCTGAAAGACGTCCACTGCTGGACGGAGTCCGAAAGGGTTACCGAGGCCCCTGGCAACACAGGCAACGGAAAGAACACGGGTGGGTTTTAGTCAGTAAGAGACACACACACCCTCCTGCCCGCCCAGAGTGGAAGACACTATTAGATAATTTCCCACCCAAAAAAAATAGGCCTTCCCTAAGCACCGCCACTTCGACCGGTTCTGTGCTTCTCGCATCCAGCGAATTCCTGATCATCGCAAGGTATCAGTACACCTTGTGGGAGGCCTTCCAACGCTACGTCTTCCGTTAACATTGGTAGTTCAAACAGAATTACTAAGTACGTTAAAAGTACAAGAATCTAACCCTACAAAACGCCCACAAAATTAAATTCGTACAAAACCAAACATCATAAGAAGTTGATCAATAAGCAGGTGTAGAAAGTCTACCCTCGAGCCGCACATACCCTAACAGCGCTTCACCATGCATCATTGATAAGTCAGAACTCGAGGTCGAGGAGTAACTTTGGTGGCTTTTAAGTTGTTCTTTAGTTATTTTACGACGACAAAATTCTAACTGTAGGAACCTTCTCACAAAGGGTCTTCGAAAAATCAAGATTCTTCCAATAAATCTGCAGCCTTTTCCCAACTATGTTAGGATTCGTTTTCAGTCTAACTGGAAACAACTGAATACGTGTTGGTAAGACTGGTTGTCAGACTTTTCGGTTTCTGATTGCCCACAACAACATTCAAAGATCTACGAAAGATAGCCAGGACAAACAGCTTAACGTGCTTTCCAAGGTGTGGAGAGGTCTCAGTATGTTATGAATGGACACCCATCTACGGACTGACCTCGACAAGCATTGCTTCACCTTGAAGATCAACCCGTGCGGCTGTTAATATTTTAAAAACTAGATGTGGTCAGCGTCGAAACAAACTCAGAGGCCACAGTCTCTTTTAAAGTCCAGACATAATCTTGGTGAGATCATGGGAAGGCCACGAAGATTGGTGTCTGAGATGGTCTTTCAAGGAAAGAACCATACAGATTGAGTGGACCTGTCCAGTCAGCGCACGCATTGGTCAGTAATCGTGTAGCTCAACTAAGAACTGAAGGAACTCAATGACTCGTCGACCAATACCAAAGAAAGGACATTTGGGTAGGCCCCATAAAGTACTCAAACTGCCAGATTATCATTAAAACTAACTGAGAAAAAGAAATATGACCCACATAGTCCTCACATTCGAATAATTAAAATAATAATATATTAAACTTCACAAAGTAAATATTCATGTCATTGTGTTTCAAATAATCATTAAATGTCAAAGTGTATACCTATAAATAAAATTTAAGTTAAAAAAAACAACATTCAGTATGTTACCAACCGTTCATTAAGAGTCTCCAATTTGCTTAGCTCATGCTAAGCAATTTGAGGTATTGTAGACTCTCTTCCGTTATATCGAAAATACTGCAGCAAACATTTTGAAATAAATACGAGGTAAAGTTGAGGATAATTGTGTACTGTGTTTGACAAAAACACGATTTCATAAAATTTTCTCGTCAGAAAACAATTCCAAAGTTACGTCCAAACGGAAAAAGAAACCGCCAGTATTAAAAAATATGCTTCAAATTAGATCATGAAACTTTGCTTAATAGCTGAACTAAATATAAAGCAGATACTATGTTTTTTATTAGTTTTTATTACCATTATTTTCACAGTCAAAAGAAAATACCTAAAGTACAACGCTTCGGAGCCTTCTCCCTGCCGCCCAGCACCCCACTCAGTCTATCTTGCTCGCGTAACTGCGAGTGTGCGAGCGAGATGAAGAGTGAAGTGGCGCTGAGGTATTATGGCCTCTTAGCACTCATTTAAAAACTTCGACCATAAAGTTTTGCTCAAAATATGTTTTACAACGTCGCTTGTTAGTCATTACCGCAAACTTCTGGGGTTTGTCATCATTTTGTTCAGTTTTCCCTAACTCAATTTTTTTTTTCATTTTGCGAGCACTAAGTATTTATATACGCGTGTTACACATAAAAAGTTGTTATAATACTCAGTGTTGTATCATTGGAGAGTTTCTCACCAACATTAAGTATTTTTTCTGGCCTCCCAGGAGGCATAACCAGGACCCGTTCACTGGTCAGGACCAAATGTTTGACGTAATTGCACAACGGAAACCACAACGGAAATATATCGCACTGGAAAATAAATGCAGCACAATGCACAATCATTAGGGTGTGATTTCCGTTGTGCAATTACATCAACAATTTGGTCCTGACCCAAATTCATTTCTTTTTTAAATATAATCTTTGGTACAGCCGTACAGGTACTTGAGAGTGCTATAATACTCAACTCTTTTAGTCAGCCATGCGTTTCAGGCTTATTTTACTTTTAATTTATTTATTAAAACTTTATGCACAAGTACAAAAATAATAATACCGTACGAAGGCGGACTTAATGCCTGAGGCATTTTCTACCAGTCAACCTTAGGGTGATGCAGAAAAGATACATGGCAGGTGCAACTTAAGGGATAGATAACACGAAAATAACTATACAATACAAGAATAGATACGTAGATACATACATATAAAGAGAATAAATTTTGTCAGGAGAAATAACGATCGGTAGTGGGGAAAAAACGATCAGTAGAGGACAAAACAAATCCAGCGAAATATCAGCGCTGGGATGTTTCTGCCAACTTCTTACGTATATGTTCACGTGCCTTTAGTTTAAAAGACAACCGACTGGTCACCGTCCTGATCTTCAGAGGGAGCGCATTCCAAAGAAAGACAGCCTGGACAAAGAAAGAAGAGTGAATGAAACCAGAGCGGTGAGAAGGACATCGAAGAAGACGATTGTTGGTGGAACGAAGATTTTTACTATAGGCAGAGCACAAGTATTGAATATGGGAAGTCAAATAAGAAGGAGAAGTGGGTTTGTTGAGAATAGAGAACAACATAGACAGAGCCCTCACCTCTCTGCGCTGACGACCGTCGGTAACCATTTTAGAAGCACACGGTGTGCGGATACATGGTCATACTTACGCGGATTGAAAACGAATCGAATGCAATTATTGAGAATTCAGTCAAGTTTATTGAGGAGATCTGCATTCAGGTCATAGTAACACACATCACCATAGTCAATTATGGGAAAGATTAGGGACTGTACGAGCATTGCCTTTATGTGTGATGGGAGAAGATTTCTCAACCGATAGAGCGACCGCAACGTTCCGGTGACTTTTTACCAACAGTCGTCACCTGCTTTTGCCAGTCAAGACAAATGTCGACATGCAGACCAAGATCTTTAACATCGGGGCTGAACGGAATGACTGAGTTGTCAAAGATTATAGGTGGCAAAGATAATCCATTCAGCGTCCTTATGCTGAGGGGGCTTTTTACATGGAGATAGTTTATTATTATTATTATTATTTATTTATTTCAACCAACTTAGGATCATAGTGTACAATAAAAATCAACAACACAATTAAAATCAACATCACAATTAAAATTAAGATCAAAAATTAAAATTATAATAAAATGAAAACAAATTAGAATAAAAATTAAAACACAAGAATTAAAATTGTTATAAAATTAAATCAAATTAGAATCAAATTAAAATTATTATAAAGTTAAATCAATTAAACTAAAATCAACAATACAGTCAAAACAATATCTTAACATTAGTCAGTACGTGAACCATGCAACAGTGGTTCACGTACTGACAGTCGAAGCGTTCAGCAAAAGCCTTCAGGATACTGTTGCGGCTGGCCCGGACCCTGCGCACCAGCGACGTGCACCGCTTGTGCATGACTGTGTAGAAACAATCCACACGCGCCTCGGCAAACATCCCCGATGCGCTACAGAATCGAGGCAGCCCCAAAAGTACCCTGAACGCGTTATTGTATTGGACACGTAGAGCGCTGTACTGTTTCTGCGTGTAATCCATCCACAGACTGCCGGCGTAAAAGGACGTACAAAATGCCCTAAATAGCGCTATTTTGACGCCCCTCGAACACCGAGCAAATCTGCGGGCTATCATATTCACACGAACAGACAGCGCCCTACGTTCCCTTTCAATGTCTGCATTGTCCTTCAGGTCAGAGGTTAATAAGTGTCCGAGATATTTAAAAGTGTTCACACTATTGAGTGGGCATCCGTTAAGCTTTATTGCCGGCAAGTAGTCTGGACACCTCCTCTTGGCCCGAAAGACCATGCACTCGCTCTTTTTCACATTGTATAATAACCCATGTTCCTCAGCATACTTCTCACAGATACGAATCAGTCTTGACATACCACAGACAGAGGCGCTCAGCAACACCATGTCGTCTGCCTAACTGATATTATTAAGGCACACATCTCCAATATGGCAACCGACATGCGTGCTGCTGAGCCCCTCTATCAGTGCATTAACATACAGGTTGAAGAGCTTCGGCGAGGCTAGCCCCCCTTGCCTCACTCCGCACTCCAACCTGTATGGAGTCGAGTAAGCCCCCGACCATTGAACAACATTGACCTGATTGTTGTACCAGTATTGGAATACCCGAATCAATTCGTCTGGCACTGACGCTTTCTGCAGCTTTTGCCACAGCAGATCATAGCAAACCAAGTCAAATGCCTTCGACAAGTCGAGGAAGCAAGCAAAGACAGGTGTACTTCTATCAGTGTAGTACTTGACAGTCTGCTTTAAACACAATATAGCTGTTTCTGTAGAGTGACCAGCTTTGAAACCAAACTGGTTACCATGAAAATTCAGATATTTATCCAGCTGAGTGTTAAGCAAACTGTCAAGCACTTTCGAAATAACAGTGGCCAATGAAATGGGCCTATAGTTGTTTTTATCGCTGACATCACCGGTTTTATTCTTAATAATTGGCACCACCACAGCTTTCATCATCCGCTCAGGCAGATACGAATGCCCTAAACACAAGGAGTAAAACATCGCTAAGACTCTGGACAGATGATGACCAGCATGCTTAAGGTGTTCAATACTTAAATCATCGTGGCCTGGAGACTTGCCCCTCGACATAGACATAATGACATGTCTTACATCCTTTGCCGAAAACCGGACACTGTACTCCTGACCATTACAACCAGCACCGCCTGTAAACTGTGATGGTCCCAACGGTGACGACACAGCAAAGTGCTGCCTAAATAGCTCGGCAATCCCCGTGACATCAGTAGCACCGCCAACACTCAAAGGCAGGCCTGGCCTACTATTGAGTTTATCGGTAGATTTCCAAAAACTGCGAAAGTCGCCCCTAGAATGATGCGACGCCAACATGTCCATTTTAATTTGGTCAGTATTGTCCTGACACCATCGCAAGCGCGACTTAAAAATTTTACGACTTGCATTTCACTCCAAACACGACCCCCGCGCGGTCTTCCATAAGACACCCACTGCTCAAACTTGAGCCTGGCCTGCCTGTGAGCATCACTCACGTGTTTATTTCACCCCATTACTGGCCTCCTATGTCGCACAACATTTATTTCGCAACTTTCAGAAGCTGCTTGGCATAAAATATTAACAATGTCATTATACATTTTGTCAATAATAGTTTAGTTCGGAGTTTAAAATTGAGTTTTCAGGATGGGAGCATTGAAGCATGGTCGTTGCGCGCCGTTGGAAAAACAAAGTTATACCGGTTTTGTTCCAAATCTCTCGTTTTTCGTTCGAGGTAACGCAGAACGTTATTGGACTAATTTAGGAACTAAAATTCGCTTGGCGGTTGATATGTATTTTGATTTGATTAAGACAATAATTTGTGGAAAATATGGGATAATCTTGCTCACAATTAAAGACTATAAAAATAAAATAAAAACTTCTCTGAATATACATCTCTATTTAAAGCAAAAAGTGCCAATGGGTTTTTAAAAAATCAATATAATGCGCAATCACAACACCTTTCTCTACGTAAGGATTTCTGTACAAAAACAACCTAACCAAAATAAATGTTGAAACATCTGTCTCACTTCCATGTAAGCCCCTCACTTTTTAATTTAACCGCTTAAGAAGGCCTCCACATCTTTCCAACATCAGTCTTAGGCTCAGACACTTAGGAAATAGGTCAATCGACCCTTACTTGAAGAGCAAGCGGTCAAAGGTTCTAACTGAAAAAAAGAGAGAAATAAAACCTTCTTTTGTTAATATTGTGATGGTTAATAATATTATTGTCATTGGGTAAATGTTTGTCAAAGAAAACAGGTAGGGAAATGTTTTATGAGTACGGGGATATAATCAGCCTATAAGGTTCCCACTGCTGGGAGTCAGGCCTCCTCTCTGTGAGAGGGTGTGGTTCATAATCCAACACGGGTCGAATGCAGGTTGTTAGATTTCTAAGATCTTTGAATTTTTTGTTCAAGGAGGTGCTGGTTTTCTCACGAATTTTTGGACAATTTTAGTTAGAGCAGTGATGAAAGAAATAGATACATTTATTTGGTAACATAAACATAACATAACATTACGCCATGTTTCCTAGAAGTGTTGGGCAGAGGTGTACCTGTAGTACACTCACATTTTGCCAGTTATGTTTAAGTCCCATCTAATAGGGGGTGAGCCATTGCCATCAACTGGGCACCGGACTCCGGGCTGTTACTGAGAAATTCCAGATAAAAAAACCAATAACGCTTTGCCCGACCCGGGAATCGAACCCAGGACCTCATGCTCAGCAGGAGTACTTGCGACGACTAGACAAACGAGACAATCTTTTTATTTCTTATTTGGTAACAGTTCAGGAAAACAAAAAAAAAATGTTGTGAATGTGAAATAAATTTAAAAAAAGTATACAAAGTAAAAAGTACGGCTCGCGGACTGCATTATACTGCAAACCAGCTGCAATGTTGCAGTTTGGAAGGCGATTTTGTGCAGTTGACATAACTGCATGGAAACTGCCTTAGAACTGCACTCCGACTGCAAGCGGACGGATCAGTCAGCTGGCTGTTGAATGCTGTTATTTCAACTGCAATAGAACTGTACCGAAACTGCAATTTTGCAGCTGGAGTGCGGATGAAATGCAGTCTGTCTTTCATCAGTAAAAACTGAGTCGGGGCCATTTCCAAAGGAACACATCTCATGCTTCTAAACATCAGTAAAAGGTCAGCGCAATGGCTAAGTGCTAACGGTCGCAGTCTCGAGTTACACTCGGAAAAAATCTAGACAAGTGCATGTTGAAACACACACAATGAAGGGTTCCGTTGTTAGGATGAATTTATCCAAACTACAAACTTAACATTGTAGTTGAAATACATGTTCGCCCATACATTCCTACTGCAAATGTACGTTTGTATGCGTAATATTGAGTGATTTACCATGTTATTTTAAGACAGTAGCCTTCTTAAAGGTTTTCCTACAATCTATAAGTGTAGCGTGTGTGTGTGTGTGTGTGTGTGTCTGTATTTTTCTTTACTACCTTTAAAACTAATTACTTTGAAATTATAAAAAAAAAATACACTTGAAATCCTCATAACAAGTCCTTTAATTTAATATGACATACGTTCAGTTTAAAAAACTTTGCAACAATGCTCTCAACACGGAAGGAAAACATCGAGAGGATACCAAAAGTTCGAAGACATGTGACATCTACCAACCCGCATTGGGCCCGCGTGGTGGATTACGGCCTACTCCCTTACACCGAGGGGAGGCCTGTGTGAATTTTGTAGGCTGCGTAATGCTGCATAGTAAAATGCTTAATCCAGAATTACTATAAATCAATTTCTTGCCTCATAGACTGTTTCATTTCTCAATTTCTTTACATTACTTTCAAGGACAGTACATTTGGGTTTAAATATTTTATTCTCAAAAAGACAAAAGAGCCACAATACAAAGTTTATTCCGATATGTTCTCTACATGAGAACAAAAGATACAAAGAGCATAATGTAATAAACTTTATCTAGGTAACGGTCACCGATACAATATTATGTACTATATAGGCTTAAAAATATTTTGTTTTGAAATTGGTTGGGTTACATACAAGTTCAACGGTTTTATTCTCAACATTGATAGAGTGGTTTCAATTATGTAATTTGATAGTTTTGATTTAAAATTTATGAAAAGCTTTAACTACTCTAAATCATGATCTACCTAGCTTTTTGCCAACTATATTGGGGGCCAGCTTTCAGTCTACTATGACATGGAGTGATTGCCAACTTGACTAAATAAAAAAAAACAATTCTTCTTTGGTATTGACAAAAATCTTTCCACGATTGAAAACCAACCACCAATCTGTAACCAAACACTTATCCCTACCCTTCGATGGCCAAAAGAGTAACTTATACAAGAGAACATAAGTACTATCGTCACTTACAGCTAGTCCTTCTGAACTGGGTCAGTGGATCCTCCAAATGAGAGCCTACCCGTTACGAGTCCCATTCAGACCACTTCATTCAAAAAATTTGGTGTGTTCAGAATAATTTTTGAAGTGTAAAAGTAAAATATTTGCGGGCGGAAAAATTTGATGTTTGGGAAATGTGTGTTTGTGTGGTAATATTCTGTGAAAACAGACTGAATTTGAATTTCATTGAACATCTTTCAGAGGGCCAAATTTCTTATAAATCATCGTCATAATCATCAAACTCAAACTCAAAGCATTTATTTCAATTAAACCAATTACAGGCGTTTTTTAATTATTGTTAAAGAGTCGGTCAGTTAGTCAGAAAGTTGAAGCAAGTTGCCCATTCCAAAACGTAGATCTCTATCGAGAAGAACGGGCATAAAACTCCAAGAACACTCTTTTATATCAAGATATTACAAATCTTGGGTATATTAAAATGCTTCTAAATTATACAAAACTATAGTTAGCAATGTATTTGAAAGATTTATAAAATCTACTTGCAAAAGGAACGACAATCATTATTATCTATTGAATAATGTATTCAACAACTAAAACTTGATTAAATTAAAGTAAACGATAAGATCATAATGTCAGAACAAAACAAAACCGGCCAAGTGCGTGTCGGACCACGCACAATGAAGGGTACCAAAGTTGAGATTACTTGGGACGAATTTATTCTAAAAACATACTTAACATTGTAGTTGAAAAACCTGTTCTCCCATACATCGATATATGGCACGGCCAATTCTCCAACTGCAAATTTAAGTTGTTCGACTATAACTCGTTAACTTGTAAAGCCTACTTAGCCGTGATAGGTTCCCGTTTAATTTCATTATATGTACTACTGCCATGAATTTTTTCACATCGCCATAAATAATCATTTAGCTGGCATGGACACGATGGGAAATCATCAAATAACTTCTCCCGCTCTGGGTGGAGCGGAAGGGTGTGTCGGACTCTTACTGACTAAAACCCACACGTATTCCTTCCGTTGCATGTGTTGCGGGGGCCTCGGTGACCCATTAGTACCTACCCGCGACCCCGGCAGGCATCGGCCCTAGTGGAACCCTACATTGTGCTGACGACATCTCTTTGAGGCGCGCGTGGAATACGACGCGCTGTCGACCGGGCCCGGTCCTTACCGGACGGTGAGCTACCCATTGCTCACCGTCCGCAAGCCCGTGGCATGGAAACTTGACTCTAATAAAAATTAGCACTTTAATGCTTAATATTACGCAAGTGGATCCCGAAATCGAAAAATGATTTTCAGAGGCCCGCAATATTTTTAAACTACCTATCCAACGATACCCCTCACCATGGGATAGACGAGAAAAAATTATCATCCCCACTTTACGTGCAAGAGAGGTAAGTACTCGTACACTTAATTTTATTTAAATTACAGCTGTCTAGAACCACGAGTGGTTTCTGAGCTAAGCCGTGGGCAGGCAGTCGGACATGGTGAAATTACAAGGCTTCCTTGTTCACTCAATCAATCAACTCAGCTTATAGCAGTCCACTGCTGGACATAGGCCTCTCCCAGACTGCGCCACAACACCCTGTCCTCCGCCTTCCGCATCCAGTCTGTCCCAGCCACCTTTTTAAGGTCATCGGTCCATCTAGCCGGGGGCGCTACACTACGCTTGCCGATACGCGGTCTCCACTCCAGGACTCGTCTGCTCCACCGGCCATCGGTTCTTCGACACACATGGCCAGCCCACTGCCACTTCAGCTTGCTGACTCTGCAGGCTATGTCGGTAACTCCAGTTCTCTTCCGGATAACTTCATTTCTGATCTTATCCTTCAAAGAAACTCCGAGCATAGCCCGCTCCATGGCGCGCTGAGCGACCTTTAATTTGTGGACCAGCCCGACTGTCAGTGTCCACGTTTCGGCACCGTATGTAATAACGGGCAGGACGCACTGGTTGAAGACCTTAGTCTTCAAACACTGTGGGATTGGCGACAAGAAGACTTGACGAAGTTTTCCAAACGCTGCCCAACCCAATCGGATCCTCCTGTCGGCTTCTTTCTCAAAGTTGTGTCTACCGAACTGGATAACTTGTCCTAGGTAGACGTACTCCTTCACAACTTCGAGAAGCAACCCTTCGATGTGGATTAGACTCGGCAAGACGTGCGAATTGTACATGACTTTCGTCTTGTCCAAATTCATGCCGAGGCCAACCCGCCGAAGCTCCATTTAGGCTGTGCAGCATCTGGTCTAACTATTCCAGCGTCTCTGCCATTATGACGATGTCATCGGCAAAACGAAGGTGTGAGATGTACTCGCCGTTTACATTGATACCCTGCACAGTCCAGTCTAGCGTCTTAAACACGTCCTCCAACGCATTGGTGAAAAGTTTCGGGGATATCACATCCCCTTGTCTCACCCCCCTGAGCAGTTGGATAGGGCTGGTTTTTTCATCCTTGTTGACTACGGAACCTAAAAAAACAGATGTATGCCTCATTGATCAAGTGCTCACAAGTGTTACTGCTGATTATTGAACATGGAGTTTAGGTTCGATCTCTAGGTCTGGCAAAGTATTCAAAATATTAAATAAAAAAAAAATTATTTCACATAAACCTACATGGGCACTTAAACTTTTAAATAGACCTACTGAAACGTCAGCAGCTGGGTCCACGGTTCCCAGTTAAAACAATGTTTTCAAATTAGTCAGTTATTAGGTATGGGAGGACAGTGTAGGTACTGTCAACAAGTACCAGGTACTTAAAATGGTAAACATAATATCAAAGCATCTACCATTATTCTTCGGAGAGACTTACGAGTTGTAAGTCGTAAGTTTGGACCCAGACAGGTGCTTTAATTTGTGTAAATTATTTCATCACCACTGCTCTCAAAACGGTGAAGGAAATCATTGTGAGGAAACCGGCATGTCCTAGAACCAAAAAATCGAAGACATGTGACATCTACCAACACGCACTGGGCCCGCGTTGTGGATTATGGTCCACTCCCTCTTACAGAGAGGAGGCCTGTGTTCCAGCAGTGGGAACATTATAAGCTGATTATGCCATAACCCAATTTATTTGGGATCGGTCTTTTTTTCTGTCTACGTATTATTAATTTATTAAGTATAATAAATATTATTAGATTTTTCCTGTAAGAATTTTGCAATAGCTGTCAGGAGTCTGGATTTCTATCAAGTTTGCAGAAATTAAATAGACTAGTCCATTATAGGACATAACCATAACTAGTCACATTCATATTTCACTAGATATGGTAACATTTAGAAGTACTTTTTTAACAGTTATGCGGAAGTGAATAGTACCTGCATAATACTGATGTACATTCGAGGGGAGGTCAAAAAGTTCGCGGATGAAAATTTATTTTTTTATTTTTTAATATATTCCCCGTTAATCCCTAATACACTTTTCAGACCTTTCAAATAATTTGTGTTTACCTTCGAAAAAAATATATTTGTCACTGCCTTCATAATAAGCAGAAATTGCCGACTTCACTTCGTCTTCGTCAACAGTAAATGTCTATCCACCAAGCTCTTTTTTCATGTTTAATACTCGACGCGTTGCCGTATTTGAAGCGCTGCCTGTGAGCATTCTCTTCCTGATTGACTTGTTTATCCAGCGATATCTCAAAGTTCGCTGAAGCGATTGGGGTGAAACTTAGTATTTATGATTGTATTGAGGCACCAAATAGTTCCCTGCCCCTTTATCCTCTCCATTCCGCGAACTTTTTGATCCACCCTCGTATATGCAGGTACTATATTCGACGCCAGATACTAAATGTTACAAAGACAAAAAATCAATGGGCAACATAGTCCTTGTGTCAATATGTACAAATTGCCTAGTGCCAAACTGTAATTTTGCCCAAATGCCGCTATGATAGAATACATTAAAGCTGTAATGTTCAATTGTACAAATTGCCTAGTGCCAAAATGTAATTTTGCCCAAATGCCGCTATGATAGAATACATTAAAGCTGAATTATACTGTATACATATATTGTACTATTGCCTACTTTTGTAAATAAAAACATGATGTTATTATGTTAAAAATATATCTCTAAATGTTTGTTTAGTCCGAGCCAAACACGTATTGGTGCTAATGGCAGAGATTGTTATCAATTCTTCAATGAAAGTGTCATTCAAATCCCGTATCTTATCAGACACCGCAATATCGATACCAAATAATTTACAAGTCGAAACATATTATGTATTTAACATATTGGTGTTATAATATTAACTAACAATCCAAAATTACTTGAATGTACTTTCTAGTTACTTAATTGCTGTTTTCTTTTGCTGTTTAGTATCTTCAGCAAACTTCCAATAACATTATTTTGTCTGGCAGTGACTCGTATACAGGATGCGGCACCAGGGTTTCCTTGAAAAGTATTCTCTCTGGGGGGTAGGTAGTAGAGAGTATATTAATAATCGAACTACCTAACATGTAAAATATTTCACATCAAAGCCAAAATCAAAATATTTTATTTCGCATAAACCTACATGGGTACTTAAGAAACGTCAGAAGCTAGGTGCACGGTTCCAATTGGTCGTTTCTTATGGAGAAGAGCCGGAAAGGAACTCCACGGTTACTCTTTTAAAAATAATTAGCTTATACAATGTTTTCAAATCACAATGTTAATAGGTATGGGAGGACAGTGTAGGCCTGTCAAGAAATACCAGGTACTTAACAAAAAATAAATGGTCTATAAATATAGTCTATTAAGCCAACAACAAAGTTCTCACATTCACAAAATTTAAAAGAATTTATGTAAAATATTAATAAAATAATAAAAACCTATTTAAACCAAATTACATGTTATCATTACAACTGTAAAAAGTCTTAATTAGTATCCTGTCCAAAAAAAGCCACTAATAAATAGTTTGATATAAAAATCTGTAGGATGAGCTTAGGTAAGCGTTACTATAGCGGCCGAGCACTGCAAGCAGAAATAGTCCTTACGGCGCGGTGGTCCGATTTGAACATCCGCGATAATACCTGCGTATACCCACATATATTGTTCAGACTGTAGGGGATTAAACCAAAAGTGCTACACAACAATGTTTTATCAAAGGTCATCTAGGGTTACCTACCACGTAACTTTTCAAGTACGAGGTAAAGCCACAAAATCAGTTAAGATACAATAGCCAACCCTAAATATTTAAACCGTCTTTACACACATTGATTATAAAAGTTATACAAACACGCTACAAGAAAGGGGTGAAAATCTACCATCCTTTAAGCAATAGTTACTATAACCACACTTTTAAAAGTTGCCCTGACCTGTCAGTCAAAGGAAATTGATAATTACTGTGACCTACTTAAGTTTCCGTTTTGCGTCAAAGACGACACATGCATCCTGTTACTTAAACGCCTTTTTATTTTCTATTATCTTAAATAAAGGTTGGTTGGTATCCACGATCTTAATGGTTCGTGGGGAAAATGTCTTCCCTCATCAAGGGAAGCGTCGAAGCTTTTATATTACAACTAGCCTTTGCCCGTGGCTTCGCCCGCGTGGATGTCGGACGATATCCCACGGGAACGAACTACCGAGATTAAAAATAGTGAATCATATAACCTGGATTAACATCAAGGTTATTAAACTATAAATTAACTTTATTTTATAATGACTATATTTAGCTGTATTATAATGTGTTTGATTTGGTATTTAATGTGACTGTGTGTAAAAATGTTTAGTTAATGAGTCTATGAAACTCGAAATAAAATGATTATTATCTTTTATGTCCTTACATATCTCGGGACCATGGGATCCCGGACCTTTGGAAGGCGTACGAGGGGCCGAAGCCAACTCGCAGAGGCCCCTTGGACAATTGTAATGGCATGAGGCACCGACCGACGATTATCCCTGTTTGCTCTGTTAAGGTGCACCTAAGGCTCTATGAAGGTGCACCCAAGGATATCCCCCGGTTGATGCAGGACTATTGCAGAACATGGGAACAAAACATATTGGGCTATGGGTTTGGGAAGCTATAGTGGATCGGTTTCCTAAGACTATAGAAAGGCTATGGCCCCTACCTGACCAATGCTTTATATAAAATACACCGATAAAATGGCAGGGGGTGACTTGCACACTCAATAATGGGCCCCCGAAAACGGCCGCTAGCACATAGTGACGTAGTGACAAGGGGGCAACACCTCCTGAGGTGCTTGAGGAGTGGAGAGGTTATCCCGGAAGTACGGTCAAGATCCCTACCAGCATCTTAGTGGACTACTTCCTTCCTCCGAGCACGTTTGCTCTTGCGAATCTCCACTCAATGATTATTATTATTAACTACAATAGTTAGACGTATAGCCTCGGGGATGTTTTTGTGGGTAATGATGAGTACTATAAATGTAATATACTGGTATTCAGCTACATCCGGTTGGACTGGAAGCTGACCCCATCGTAGTTGGGAAAAGGCAGGCAGATGTACTATAAATATTTTACATTATTTTATGTATCAGCAATAGTTTTAGCAGCGGACGCCAAACAATGAATTTAATAGGCAAACTTTGATACCTTGGTTTACATTATTATAATTTTCGTAGAGATCTCTAATTTTTTTGAAAATAAAACACAGGCCATGTTACTCCGGCCACGCTACCATTGCGGCGAGTCCCCTCTTTGAGGAGTGGCTAGAGAGGCGCCACGGCGTCCTTACCTTCCGCCTGACGCAGGTCCTCACCGGACACGGCAGCTTCGGGAGGTTCCTGTGTCGGATAAGGCGGGAGGAAACGCCCGGGTGTCACCACTGTGTGGATCGCCCGGAGGACACGGTGGAGCATACGGTGGAGGTCTGCCCGGCTTGGGCAGAGCACCGCCGTGTCCTCGTGGAGGCGATCGGCGGCAGAGATCTCTCGCGTCCAGCCCTGGTTCAGGCCATGGTACGGAGAGAGAGGGCATGGGCAGCCGTCACCTCCTTCTGCGAAGCAGTAATGCTCGCGAAGGAGGAGGTGGGACGGTTGGTTGAGGGAAAGGCATGTTTCGTGCCCTCTCGCCCCTAGGCGCCGCAAGAGACGCCCTGGGCGTCGGGAATACCGGGCGGATTTCCGGCCACCGTAGGCGCGGGCTTGCGGACGGTGCGCGCCTCAAAGAGATGTCATCAGCACATATGTAGGGGTCTACTAGGGCCGATGGCCCTGCCGGGGTCGCGGGAAGGTACTTATGGGTCACCGAGGCCCCCGCAATACAGGCAATGGAAGGAATATGGGTGGGTTTTAGTCAGTTAGAGTCTGACACACCCTCCCGCTCCGCCCAGAGCGGGAGAATTTAGTTGATGATTACCCATCAAAAAAAAAAAAGGCTATGTTACTCACTGAAAATATAACTGTATATGTGCTACATACTTTAAGCTTTCTATAGACGAAATAATTTTTAAATCAGTGTTTAAATACAACGCAACATAATATATAATTTGCAAATTGCCAACATTTATATTTTTGCACTAGTCTTTATGTAACTTTAGTCTGGTAGAATATTGTCTGTGCAAAGGACTTTTTGCTCTTGTATAAAATTAACTTTTAAGGTTTGGGCAATCGCCGTTGAGCTTGGCCATATAATAAATAATCTGTTTAACATTAATCAAAGTTTGACGGTAAATAAGTAGGTAGTATTTATCTAATATAGTATATTAATTACCGATATATATCTACTAAACGTGCTAATCTCAGGAACTACCTGGCGGATTTCTAAAAATCAATTAAACATCACGGTATCCTAAGGAGCTGAGCAAAAGTCGAAAGTCTGAAAGAACGCTTAGCGAAAACAAACTAACGGGGCACGACTATAAGATCTATTTTATGTTAAAAAAAAAAAAATTAACTAGAAGCTAGTTCATAATCATAACATCACGCCTGTTATCACTAAAGGGTTAGATAGAGGTGTATTTATTGTACATTCCATCGGACATAAACAACGAGACGGAGAAGGTACGTCTCTCTCGTTATCATCAGCCATATTTTGACTACTGTGGGCGTACAATGGGAAGTGTTGGTTATTGCACAATAGAAAAACCGTTTGCAGTTTAAATGAAATTATAATTTACGATCAATTAACCACACTAGCTATTCTCACACTGTAGGTAATCACACAATTAAACGGAACGCGCGACAGTTTCTAAACGTATTCACTCCTTGACCGCCTCTGACCAACTGCACTTAACTCCGTTCAAGCGTTATTTGTAGACTCTGTCGAGCGCCGCTTGGTGGCGCTGGCATCCCGATTAGTCAAACGATCGTCTAACGTATTTCCGACAAACATAACTAGACAAAATCAAACTGGTTGCTATTTTAATTTAATTGTACAATTTATTATTTGATACAAGTAATAAATCAATCAAGGTTGAATTTAATTTAATTTCTGTGATTACTTTAACTCACACACTGACCTATTACTTTATTTTTTCTTTTTAGGAAAACGTATACTTTTACAATGTTTGTAAATATGTGAGCATCATGTATCTATCACATAATTAATTTATCTGTCATTGCTTCATTTTTAAAATTCTTTTTTACCTATTTTGGCATAGCAATTTTATTCTAGGTGCATCGTCTTCACATATAATTATATAATGTACCAATACAAAATTTTGTAAAACATTTTAAAAGAGTAACGGCAGAGTTTCTTGCCCATTCTTCTCCATACGAAAATACCTTTTGGAAGGGGCAACTACAATCAATCCTATTTTTTTGTAAATTTTGACGTTCAAACGTGCCTTTTTTGTGCCTATTTGAAATAAATAATTTGACTTTGACTTTGGCAACAGTTATGTTTAAGTCCGATGGAATAGGGGGTTGGGGGGGGGGGTTAGTTTATGTTTAGTTTTAAGTTCATTCTTCGCTACCTGTGAACCTCATCAATACATAAACTCACGCCTTCTTCTCTACATACTCCTTTTGCTTCGTTTATTTTCATACATCTGGTCATACACGCACGCCGGTTGCGAGTACTACGCACTGACCTTTCTGAAGAACATCACCATTAAGGTCACTGTCTGCCCTTCTAGGGCGTCCCTTCCTGTCGTTTCCACTTACATCTGCCTTGTAAATACTTTTTGTTAGTCGCCTTTCACTCATCGTCTCAACATAAGCAAACCATCTAAGCATACTCATGTGAATTGAATAGAAGGTGACCGAAAAGCTAGCGGCTTTGTCGCGCAACGCATCAGCATTGCAATTCAGCGAGGAAATGCCACCAGTATCCTCGGTACAATGCCCCGAGGGCCTTTTTTAAGCTTAACTTAGTTTTAATTTAATTTAGTTAATGTTAATAGTCATCTTGTAATTTGGTTATGTAAATAAATACTTTAATTTCTACATAGAAGTTATTTTTCAAACATTTTCATTAAAAAAAAAATTATTTGAAAATACGTTTAAGGTTCCCGCAGACTGGCGCGATGCGACAGTGCGATGCGATCCTGGTAAAACTATTTCCATGAAGTTTTCATTGAAATTATTCTAGAGTCACGTCGCGTTGTCACGTTGCGCCCGTCTGCGGGAGCTTTAAACGTATTTTCAATTCAACACGTAATGTTTTCGTTATTTACGTCAAAGCAATTTGTCAGTATAGTTGATTGTAGACTCAGTCCTAAATAAATGTTAAGAAAATCTAGTTCTTAAAACCATTTATATTCCAGACTCCGATGTCTTTTAACCCTTTTCCAAGTAAATTCAATTTCAACTGATAATGTTTACTTTAATAAAAAAGGGGCAGAATGTAGGCACATAGTAAATACTTGTCGGTTCCAAAACACTTCAGACTTCTTTGAGAAGCGTTTGTCATATATATAAATCTTTGTATACTTTATGGCTTTGCGGATGACAGTAGGATGATATTGGATTTATGATCCATTTTTAGGGTTCCGTAGGCAACAAGGAACCCTTAGGGCCGATTCACACCGAAATGGCAGCGGCCGGCAGCGGTCAGCAGCGGCCGAAATCACGTCCTTTTCGAGCTTTTCAAGCGGTACTGGTATTTTAATTATGTAGATCAAGTTTAAAATTATTTCACACTGAAAGTGCTCGCCGCACCGCCGCACGGTGGGCTGAAAATCGGCTTTCATAGACTTAGGGATTTCAATTTGCAAGTGCCAGATTTTTTGCCAGATATCGCTTCTATTAGTTATTACTATATTCAAAAATGACACCCGAGTTAATTCTGCACAAAAACGAAGGAATTATATTTTTTTTTACGAAAAATTTGTATGCAGCTAGTATGAAAAAGTTAATTATCTCGTTAACAGCAAGGAAAACTATAATATCAGGTGGTTATAGTAATAATTATTTATGATTTTTTGACTTTTATGTCATATAACGGTTATCGCTGCTATTTTTTTTTATCGTCAAAATATTGTTATTTATTTTTACATATGAAACGGTTCCTTTTAGTGACTCAGTTAAGAACATTGTTAATTATGAAGGATGTTAGTGACCCAAATATTAATAATATATAAAACAAGAAAAATGTTTTGAAAAATAGCAAAAATAGAAAAAATGAAATCATATATTAAACATTTTCCTTATCTCTGTCACTGTCGGACTCCAATTCTGAGTCAGAATCCAGATTGGATATAACTAAAACTCAAACTCACTTTCCTGAAACTGAATTTAGTCGAGAGTTTCAAAAAAGCTCTGCTCTTGGCATCTAACTTAGGCCTTTGTGCACTTAGGAAAGGATCCGAAGAAACAACAAGCATATTTAAGATATCTTGGTTAGAATCTTGCCTGCTTCTCTTCCGCGAATGATGTTCCCGGAACCTCCTAAAATCTTTGTTTCGAGACTCTGAGGCTTCTTCCGAGAGAGTCCCAATCGGCATAATATCGTTTTTCTCGATTATGTCAGCCCCGTGTATTAATAATATATGTACGGTTGACGACATGTAGTACCAGTCGTAAAACCACGTACTTTTCTGCTGTTTTGCGGGCAAAATCTTTAAATTTTATTACGTCGATCTTCTCGCCGGATGTCATCGTTTGCAAAATCACAGCAAATCTTTTAATAAGATCTTCGTCCAACCCGGTAATAGCTGCAGTTTTATTGGGAAACTCGAAAAACTTTCTTGCGGTTTTCCCGTCATTGGTAGTTCCCGAGCCTTGTTTCACAATATCAATCAACAGATTGAGCTGATCTTTGAATTTATATTGAATACATTTATTTCTATTCTGCAACATTTCTTTGTCCTCATTACTTCTCGCTCGTTTGAAGTCGAGCCTGTACGCAATATGTAACAGACATTCCATACAATTTATACGTGCATGTAGGGATGACAAGCCAAATTTGTATATGTCAGCACACACAGTCTTTGATGTTACAACAACTAAGCGGTTCATTTCCGTAGGTTTTGCTAAGCACAGGTAGCACGATGCATTTGATCTGGCCTCAGAAAGGTACGTGCAGACTTTGGCGTCGATCATTTATAAAACAAAATTAAAAGAAAACCTATCACAGCTATTATATACGGGGCACGTGACTCTAACAAAAATTAGCACTTTAAAGCTTAATATTACGCAAATTGATCCCTGAATCGAAAAATGGTGTTTAATTATTTTATTTACCTACCTATCCAAAGATACCCCACACCATGGGAGAGACGAGAAAAAATATCATCCCCACATTAGGTGCAAGGAAGGTAGGTACTCAAATTCTATTTTTCTAGATTTTATTACACCAGTCTTTCGGCGTGATTAAGGCGCTGACAAGACCCAATAGGCTTCTCTTAAGAAAGAAAATTGCCAAATCTGTATAGTTTGTGGTAGCGGAAAAAATATATGTTAATTTTGAACATATTTCCCAGATCTTGGTTGTTACCAAAACACGTTTTGAAAAAAAAGTCTCGATACAAACTAACGTTAAAGAAACCTCTTACCTGGAGTTCTAATCCAAAATTTCTGTATTAATTACCAACATACGTTACGTATTTAATTAATAACAAGTACGTCTTATTTGAATGCAGAACTTGCTTGTTTTTTATTTTCGATTACTCAACTCAATTCTGAGTAAATAGATAATTGCTTCATATTTTGCAATAAATTACAAGCGTTGTGTCATCACGCTTCTCTTTCTTTTCTATGCAGTCTGACAGTCACCGCGGCTTAGGTGTTGTCAGCATCTTAATATGTATACCCATGCCAAATTACAGCTTTCTGGTACTAAGCGTCTCTGAGCTAAAGCGGGGACAGACAGACGGACATGGCAAAACTCTAAGGGATTCTTGTTGACTACGGAACCCTAAAAACGAGTATGATTATGATGAGGGATTTAATCTCGATAGATCCTGTCGTGTAGCTAACTTCACTCCTTATGTTTTGTTTCTTTCTTTCTCAGTAACAAGAAGAGAGATCGACTCATAAGCTCATATGACAGTGAATATCTTGAAATAATCCGACTAAATAGAAAGGTTGGCGGTTGGTGGACTACTTATAGTATTTAGTAGTTGTTGAATTTGTATTCCTTATAGTATGTCACTGTCGTCGATTCAATTTGTATTTTTGTTTACGTTGTGTGGTCCGCAGCGTTTTTGAATTAAGTTTAAAGTGAAATAAGTTGACTAAATTATAATATATAATACAATGAGAACTATTGGGTCACAATTTAGTATAGTGTATAGAGAAATGAAACTTATTGTTTTAGTTCTAAAGAAACTGTGTTGACTTCAATTCTGTAACATTATTCAATAATAAGCACACATCTTCAAACGCTTCTTTAGAAAGTCTGTAGACTTGGCTACTAACATATTTCATGCTAAATATACTCTTCCAGATATTATTTTTACTTTTATAGACTCAAAAACGTATATAATTTTAATGTAAACATAAAGTCAAAGTCAAGTTTATTATTTATTTCAAATAGGCACATAAAAGGGACTTTTGAACGTCAAAATTAACAAAAAAATAAAATTGATTCTAGTTGCCCCTTCCAAAAGGTAGTTTCGTATGGAGAAGAATGGGCAAGAAACTCCACCGTCACTCTTTTAAAATGTTTTATAAAATTTTGTATAGGTACATTTTAAAATTATATGTGAAGACGATGCACCTAGAATAAAATTACTATACCAAAATAGGTAAAAAAGGATGAAAAATAAAGCAATGACAGATAAATAAATTATGCGATAGGTACATGATGCTCACATATTTACAAACATTGTATACGTTTTCCTAAAAATAATAAATAGTGTAATTTTTATATGTTTCATATTTTTCATATGTTTCACACCTCAAAATTCTAGTAAGCTACGTAACTACTATCGCAAGCGTATTGTTCGATAGCGTCTAGCAAATTAGTGACTCATGGTGCCGTTTTGTATGGTGACAGTTGAAAAACGTCAGTGACTATCGAATAGATTACGTTAGGTTTCTTACCTATCGAAATCTATAGTGCTCAAAGTACGAATTTTAATTCTTTCTGTGACCACTAGGGGCGCTGTACAATATTTCATACATATCATTTACGGAGACGCTAGCGAGTTTGAGTTGTGTACACTCATGGTAGAGCTAATGATAAACCTGGTAATTTGGTTTGTTGAAAGTGAAATAATAATGTAATTATACAAACATCTCGATTTGAATAGTTTATTTTACTAACATAATGATAAGTCAATGTTGTACCTACTACATAATTATCATTCCTATTGACATGAATATTTACTTGTAAAGTATTATATTGTTACACTTATTGTGAATGTGAAGACTATGTGGGTCATTGTTTTTTTTTTGTAGTTTTTCTCGGTTTTTTTTTTTTAATAATGGTCGGCCTAACCAAATGTCTTTTCTTTGGTATTGTTCGTCGCATCGTTGAGCTCCTTAAGTTCTGGGTTGAGCTGCATGATTACTGACAAATGCGTTCACTGACTAGACAGGTCCACTGAATTTGTGTGGTTCTTTCCTCAAACTACGATTTCAGAATTTTATTCCGTTTTTAAGAAAAAAAAATTAAAATAGGCAAATAACTGATTCAAAGATATCTATAAGATCTGTACCGAATAACAAACGCCTTAATAATCCTGAGTGATCATTTTATTTTGGCACCCGGTGTTAATATGAAATTCAATATTGAATGCACAGAATTTTACACTACATTTCAAATTTCTCGCCCCCTATTACATCTAGCTTAATGACAAGAAACTAGTACAATGTGGATGTACTAACCACGTCTGTCTAACCCTTTGGGGTATACTCGTACAGGTATGATGTTGTTTTGTTTTTAGACCACAGAGCACAGAGACGTCTTGGCAGCTGCTGCTAGAGACAGTACCATCAACACTTTTCATACAAAACAAGCGTGTCAGTAAGCGTCACAAATTACTCATTGAACCTGATGACCAGTGACAATTCAAACGCGCTCAGTTCCGCTAAATTTGAACACGGATATTATTCGTAAAAGGCATCTCTAGTCGCTGCCGGCCTGGAGATTTCTTGCTCTGTGCCAGAGTCCAAGAAATTCTGGACGATTTAATAATTCCCCTATGAAGCTTTAATGGGCCACGAGACAAAAATATACTAATTTTATAGTTGTACTGATTACTTCATACGAAGATAGATAGAAGGCCAGAGCAGTCAAAATATCAGAATAGAAATAATAAATAACGAAGTTGATGAGTTTTTGAAGAAAACAAAGTTTATTTATAATATGTTTTAAATTGCTTATATTTTAATAAGATGTCAACTGACCAGTCGGTTGTTAGTTTTCAATTAAGTCATCCACATTGCTTCCGTGTGTCTTAAAGCGTGGATTGTTAAAATAAAAAAATGTATTAGATAGGACTACGAAATGCTTGCCTCTTATGATATGGTTTAATCGAAAATCGAGCCCGTGAGGACAATAAATCAATGTGTTTTGTAAAACTCAAACTCAAAATCAAAGTACTTATATCAATTAAACCAATTTGAACGTTCAACGGGTCAGTTAGTCAGAAAGATGAAGCTATTAAGCAAGAAACTCCACGGACACTCTTTTAAACATGATGAGACTATTAAAACCATAAGTCACGGTCTTGTCTCGCTGTATTTTCCTACAGCTTTGGTTTCTTTATATTTTTTATTGTTATTTGGTGCGGCGTTGAGCCCACATGTGAGATTCATTGGAAATTCCATCGCTATACAATTAAGAAAAAAAAAATACGTGAAATGGCAAAAATGTTACAGAAAAAGGACTTAAAATCAAAATACGTTGAAATAAAAGGCACGTCACAAAAACTCGTTTGGTCCACTATGAAGATTATTCCGTAAATGCCACTCAATCAAGCCTTTACAACTGAAAATTACGAAAATCCCAAACGTCCTCAATCACACCGGTTTAGTACAGTCGTTTGAATTAAAACGCAATCGTAAACTGACAACGCTATACACCTACTGTTACTTAAAGACATGGCGTATACTATGCGACATAGACCCTAGTCTACTTGCCAACCATACTTTATTAAAACGTATACTACTTTATTTTGCTCAACAATACTTTTTACTTTTGAATAAAAAAAATAGAATTGAATAGAATAGAATACTTTTTATTATGAACACCATAAAATTTACTGACGTACAGTAGCATGTACGTAGATGAAATACATCATTAGTTGATGAGTCACCATGTTATTATTACTGCACTCTGTGGGGATAAGGGCCTTTTTTTTGTATGGGAAATCACCAAAGAACTTCTCCCGCGGTGCGGGAGGGTGTGTCGGACTCTTACTGACTAAAACCCACCCGTATTCCTTCCTATTGCCTGTGTTGCCAGGAGCCTCGATGACCCTTCAGTACCTTCCCGCGACCCAGGCAGACATCGGTCCTAGTGGACCCCTACACTTGTGCTGACGACATCTCTTTGAGACGTGCGTGGAATACAACGCGCCGTCGACCCGACTCTGGTCCTTACCGGACGGTGAGCTACCCATTGCTCACAGTCCGCAAGCCCGTGCCTACGGTGGCAACGCCCAGGAGGGATAAGGGTCTGAATCTCATCATCCATTTGTCTTTTGAGACCAATGACAACTGCTTCACTCTCCTTTACAAAAGTAAACTGAACTGGATAACAATACAAAGTTGAGCATGGTTTTGGGTTCATCCATACAGTATTATCTCCATTTGTCAGTTTTAGTTGCACCAAGGAGGTCATGAAAATGCTTGCATCATCTTGCTCACCCTCCATTTTCTGCTAGTATCGGCTTTGGTTGGAAGCACCATCAAACCCCCACTTGGATATCAGCGTTAGCTGCTTATTTTGCACATCGGCATAGTCAGAAAGACTTCGAAGGATCCTCGACACTGTGTTGTCAAGTAAAGCTTGAAGTGTAATCCTAGCCGAGGAATCTGTAACTGACACTGATTGCTTCGGAGGGTAGCAATCAAGCTTAGTTTGTTGCACTTTATAGTAGGATAGATAAATATCCTTAGCACCTTCCCGAATGGCAGCCTCTCGCAAAGTAATATATTGCCACTTCGACAGTTTTAGTGAAAGAAGCAATCCAAGCGCTTTCTCTGGTGTAAATATGACTTTTATTTTACTGGTTTCGTAAGCGTTTCTTTAATTTTAACGGCTGCTTCAGAATTTTTCATCATGTATTCGATCACAGATGCGATATCCTCATGCCCTGCTTCTTTTAAACACGCTGCAGCTGCATATGCCAATTCACTGGAGTCTTCGACTGTATGATAATCAAATCTTCTCTTTTTCTGTTTACTTCCCAAATCTTCAAATGGTTTTCGAGACCTTTTTGTTATTGTTTCAACGGACGATGATGGCGACGACGACGGTTCTTGAGAGTCTGATTGTGCTCTTGGTATCTCATCAACAGTTGGTTCTTGATTAACTAAAGTTTGCACACAACTTGGCCAATCAATATTTGCTTGGAGCCAATTTCCGTACAGTCTTCTGAAGTGATCAAGGAATCAGTTGGATTTCTGCCACCTCTGTAAAACAGCTCGCGTGAATTTCTCTCAAAATTCTTTGAGAGTTACTCGATCGGCAGAAAGGCAATCGCCTCTGCGGGATACAACTGCACCAAACAATACTTCATGATTAAATGAAGTAAGTACTTTCACTTTTTAGAAGAACAAACAAGTCTAAATTGTTGATTAAACTTTCCATTTTAAGATATAAAATCTTAAAATGGAAAGTTTAATCACCAAGTCGCAGAACCAAAATTTAGTGTTAGCAGTTACACAGTTGTGATCAATCTAAATTATAAAGCAAAATTTTGAAAGAAGAAAGAAAATACGTAATAATCATTTTAGCCCTTTTCTTGCAAAACGCCGATAATTAGTTAACTACCCTCATCAGAGTTTAAAAAGATGTGCTAATGGAAATTTATAATTGTCAGAAACATTTCTTAGAACTCATAACACAACTAATCAACAAATTAGCATACTTATCAGAAATCATTAACAATAATTTAATCACCTTTTCAGACTTATTAGAAGACTAAATCATTGTAATTACTTAATCACTTATTTTCAGACTCACTAGAAGACTAAACAATTTGTTATTTGGTATTTTGGTTGTATGTAAAGTTTTAAAGTTGTAAAGTTTTAAAACTCATTTTGTATTGATAAATATCTATCTCGAACATAGTTGTCTAAGTGTGGATGTACTATAAGCCTCTGACTACTCCTTCGGGAATATAGGGGTGATGCTATTTTATATGTTACGTGTTGTTAAAAGTCTGTGTTCCTCAACTTAAACACTAAAAGGAACCGTTTCATATGTAAAAATAAATAAAAAGGCCTAGGCCATATGTAAAAATAAATAAAAAGCTCTGCTTTATATTTTTTTAGAAAACAGAGCTTTTTTGATGAAACTCTCGACTTGGAGTTCGACAACGACAGGGATAAGGATTTTCTTAACTTAGTCACTAAAAGGAACCGTTTCATATGTAAAAATAAATAAAAATATTTTGACGATTTAAAAAAAATAGCAGTGAAAACCGTTATATGACATATGTCAAAAAATCATAAATAATTATTGCTATAACCACCTGTACGGATATTATAGTTTTCCTTGCTGTTTAAGAACTTTTTCATACTAGCTGCATACAAATTTTTCGTAAAAAAATTATAATTCCTTCGTTTTTGTGCAGAATTAACTCGGGTGTCATTTTTGAATATAGTAATAACTAATAGAAGCGATATCTGGCAAAAAATCTGGCACTTGCAAATTGAAATCCCTAAGTCTATGAAAGCCGATTTTCAGCCCACCGTGCGCCACCGCTGTATACTTTCCCGTTGTGAATTGGCCCTTATAGTTTCGTCATGTCCATCCGTCTGTCTATCCGGGGCTTACCTTAAAGACTATTTTTAGTAGAAAGCTGTAATTTGTATGCATATTAATCACACCGACACAGTGGTAAAATAAACATAGGAAAAAAAAACAAATTGGACCTTTACACGTAAAGTGGCTTTTATAGGTCGTTTAAAAATATTGCGGGAGTGTTAAAACCATTTTACGATTCACGGATCCGTTTGCGAAATTTAAGCTTTAAAGTGCTTATTTTTGTTAGAGAGTCAAGTGTATACATAAAAGAGCCCATAGCAAAGGCATACAAAGGCTTTACCCAGAAGATCCCAACTGTGATGTTATTTCTACAAACACGGGTTCCGCCTGTTCTGGTAATCCCGTCTATTCAACCCTTAACCGATGCGAGGGAGGTAACGATTTTAATCGACTCGTCCGAGAAATTGGTTCAACGTTTTTTCCGGGTTTCGTGCTATACGGATGGAAATAGGAAGATCTATAAGTTATAAACACGATGTGATTTAGCGTAATAGTAAGTAAAATTCTACGCATATTTGTATAGGAATTAACTGGGGAAAGAAAGAAAGAAAGAAACATACGTTTATTTTTCACAGAAACACGTACATACAGAAATATCTAGAGTAGACTAACAGAAAAATAAAACAAAATAGATCTACAAATAATCACATTAATCACAAAACACACACGCACGTCATGACTGTGACAAGAAGGCTTCCACTCAGCATGATGCGTATATTGAGTTTTGGCACCTGCATGCAAGCAGCTTTTACGGGTTTTTACCCAGCATTCCATGTTATAACCGGATAGACAGTAATTGGATCTTTACATATAGGTGTTAATAATGGTAAGCTCACAATTTGATCATCAGATTTGACTGTCTAAGTCATTATGCGTCAGGCCCCACACGCTCATACGAAAATCAAAGACTCTGAAGATCACGATATTTTTGACGTGATAACGTCTTATAAATGAACGTTGAACGCCGGCTGCATGCACGAAAAAGTGTCACGTTCCGCCTGAGCCGAATGAAAGCGAGAACGCGGAACTAGCGACAGAGAGGCACGATCGGCCTAAGAGTTCGGCTTGTAACGCATCTCTCTCTCGTTATCACGTAAAATTATCGTCCGTTAGCCGACTTTACAGACAACCAATTTTTTTGTCCATTTTGTAAAACTAAAAGTGGATTCCTGACCACGGGGCTCGTGTCTGAAACATTTTAAATATACATATTTTCGGTGATCTCCCATCATGCCGCAGCTACTCAGCTATCAACTTTTCGCCCTTTCGCAACTTTCGCACTCCTCATCATCATGATTTCAGCCGAAAGACGTCTACTGCTGGATATAGGCCTCCTCCAAGCACCGCCACTTCGACCCGTTCTGTGCTTCGCGCATCCAGCGGATTCCAGCGGCCTTCAAAAGCTCGTCTGTCCACCTTGTAGTTGGCCTTCCAACGCTCCATCTTCCGCTACGTGGTCACCGCTCCACAACCTTTCGGCCCCATCGGCCATCTGTTCTGCGAGCAATGTGCCTTACCTACTGCCACTTATGTTTGGCAATTCTTCGGGCTATGTCGGTTACCTGGGCTCCTCTACCATAACCAAATTACCAACAGCTATCGTTTCATGATCATAACACTTAGTACAGGTCTTGAAACATCATAATAAAAAGAATAAGGGCCTTTGTTTGTACTCACGTATTTTTCTTGCCGCGCAAGCTACAGTTTATTCGCCGTGTGTAGGCACGATCGTCAGTCACTATGGAAGCTTGTTGACAGACACGTTTTTTCCACGGCGCGGTTTATACGCCGTACCGAAAAGAAGCCATGCCGTGTTAAAAGGCCTTTAGTCATCATTTCATCTAAAAAATAAATTGTGGACCAAATATTATACGTTCTAATAAATAACGAATTAAAGCTAAAAACCCGCATGATGTTCTAATTTTAAACCCATTCAAGTCAAAATTCGAATCATAACATAAACATAAGCTCAAAAATATTATGTCAGCTTTCAACACTTGGCTTCATCAACAAATAGTCTCAGAAAAGTATACTTAATCAACTGTTTAATAATAACACACCAATTAATAATAAATTAAGACAATGTTTTTGTAAAACATGGTGCATCTGTTGTGTATCAAAATATTATGATTAGATTTTTAGTAAAGTCACGTGAAATACCAACCGACATCTACAAAATTCCCTGAAGCTTTGATTGAAAATTATGAGATAATATTTTATGGGCAGAAACTATACATTTTATTTATAATATTGTAAAGTTTGAGATGTGTGTCTATTGATTTGTTGTTAGGTACTGCCTAATAGTAATTTTGTTAATAGAGATATTTCGAGAGAAATCACTCGATCATTTATTTTGGTATTTCAATCTTTGACATGAACGTTCAAAGTGGGCAGACTCATCTATTTTGTGCACTAGTAAATTATTTTAGGCAATACCTTTGAAGTTGCGTTGCCTTAAATGACTCTAAGTCAACGCAACTTCAAATGTTTGGTGTAAAAGTAACAAACAATCCCTGTTTTTTAAACAAGAATTAGTCATATTTGTCAGAACGAAAAAATAATTATTTTCTTCTCCAAAAATCCAAGCATGAGATCTCAGTACCAAAACTTGCTGTACACAAGTGCATATAAGACTGCACTTTACAAAAAATGTATAAATAAAAATAATCTTACAAAATTATTGTAAGATTATTTTTTCACTTATTAGCTGATTTTTAGCTGATATTGTATTATAATTAAATAATTTATTTGCATTTAAACCTCGTAAGTTAGTTTATTTTTATATTTGTTTAACTTTAATGCTTATAATATTTTTGCATGCCATATAGGCAGAATGTACAAGGACACTAACAGTATTTTTAACATGACATGTGATTTGTAATAACTACATTTTTAGCAAATAAATATATTCTGCACCCTAAATGCGTAACACAGTTTCAATCACAAACCGAGAATTTCAAGCATATTGCTAATCCAATGCTTCATAGGTTTAAAAAATTCGTCTGCTCAACAACGTAAATAACTCAATGGACGTGGATGAACTGTCAAAATAAAACCATTTGCGATCAATTTTTAATTTGCGTAACACACTTAAGAGGCCGACAACACCTAAATCGCGGATTCTGTCGGACTGCATAGAAAAGAATGAGAAGCGCGATGACGCAACGCTGGTAATTTATTGCAAAATATGAAGCAATTATCGATTTACAAAAAAGCTATAGATTGTATAAAACAAATAAAATACTATTATGCTAAGATGTTGCTTGTAGAATAACCTGACAAAAAATCAGAATGATCGCATGTATACGAGTATTAGTATGGTTTAAAATCGTTAAAAGAAATTTTTAGAGGTACATTCGTGATTTTTGTCTATCGTATCAAATTAGTTATATTATGTTTTCAACAGACTACGTGCCTAGCATATGTCCTTAAGAATATCATATATTTTTCTGATTTTGTTTACTGTTTATATAAACTTTAAGGTATTATAAAACTTATAAAAGTTGTGTTTAGGTCCTGTAGTCCCCGACGAACACTACTGAAAACTAACTGAATGTTGAATTCATCACTCACCAACGAGTGAGTGATGAATTCAACATTCACTGTTCTGTCAAAATGCGATAAAAAATTGTTTCCATGCGTACTAGAATAGAATAAAACAGAGGGGCAATTGCGTAACACACAAATTGTTTCCATGCGTACTAGAATAGAATAAAACAGAGGGGCAATTGCGTAACATTAAGTGTGTTACGCAATTGCCCCTCTGTTTTATTATATTCTAGTACGCATGGAAACAATTTTTATCGCATTTTGACAGAACAGTGAATGTTGAATTCATCACTCACTCGCTTTATCAGTTTTTGATAATTAACGTCTTTCCTTTCGCTATATGTGGGACTGACTTCGTGAAAAGGGACGGATCTGTGTAACAGGAAGTGACAGCTTGAGCATGGAATAAGTAAGTACTTTTTAATAACATGGAATTAGTAAGAACTATATATATTGTAAGTAGAGGGGGTCGAATTCCGACCAGTGGGCGACCTACTAGTAAAGAATAATTATTCGAATATTTTTTTTACATTTTGAGGTTAATTTCTGTCGCTGCTCAGTTGCTTATTACCAAGGTGAGATCTCAGATGTTATACATCATATGCAACTATTGTAAGGCTTGCTCATTTGTTGTTTAGATGTCTAATAAAATTTCTATACATAGTTACGACTACTTGGGTGTTTCAAGGCTGATGTGAGTGGAAACGCAGAACGCCTTAGATGGATATAATAGTGACTTTATTTGAGATCTTCTCCGGAAAGATCAGGTGCGTAGTACTCGCGTGAGTGTCCAGTATGAATGTAAACGAAGCAAAAAGAAAAGGAAAGGAAGCAAGAGGTGTTATGTAGTTTCTGCCTACCCTCATGGGAAAATGCGTGAGTTCATGTATCTAGTTATGACTATCAAACCTCAGGCAAAGATTAGTCAGGGGTATGTTAGGTACAGCATAATTTTGCGTACACCGATTGTCAGTTTCTACCACGCCACATAGCGGTTATTCCCTCAGAAAAATATGGTAATACTTTGTACAACACCGATCACACGCCAACAAAATATAAAAAAAAAACAACGTACATAAAAACCAGTGTGTACGACTGTACCGACACATAAATCCGCCTATCACACCGTATCGTAACGTTAAAAGAACATTCGAAACTTTGAACTTATAAGTTTTAGACGTATTGCTCGTAAAATGGTTCCGTATCTATTTTATAGCCGTAAGGCCTGTGATTCCCAAAGGATTTGGGATGGGGTGTAAATTGCACCCGCTATTCGCTATGGTCCCATAAAATAGAGATCAAGCTCATTGTTATGAAGCCTGTAAGTTGTTATTCAGAAGCAATGAAAATGGGGCTAAAGATGGACTTAGCAAATAAGTAGAACACAGCTGCATTGATAGTTCGATAAGAGAATACTTCTGCTGCTCATAAATATTAATAATATAAACCTATGTGTTCCACTGCAAGACAAATACCTCTTCTCGTATATAGAACACACGAGCATTCATCACCACGCTTGCTCAAGACGGGATGGCGATTTCATACTTATATTAACTTTAAGTCCACGTTACCTCGCGATGTTTCCTTCACCCATGTCAGTCATGTGAAATGAAATGAAATTAAATTGTTTATTCTGTAAATAGGATATGAGAATCACTTTTACACGTCATATTAAAAAAATAAGCTAGATGGAGTCGACATTTCCTATCTGACTACCCCTGAGAAGAAATGGCGAAACAAACTCAAGGGTCAAAGTCTCTTTTAAAGTCCAGACATAATCGTGGTCAGATCATGTGAGGACCATGTAGATCCATGTCTGAAATGGTCTTTTGAGGAAAGAACCACACACATTTGAGTGGACCTGTCCAGTCAGTGCAAGCATTTGTCAGTAATCGTGTAGCACAACTCAAAACTTAAGGAGCTCAACGACTCGACGAACAATACCAAGGAAAGGACAATTGGGTTGGCCGCATAAAGTACTCAAAATGCCAGACCATCATTAAAACTAAGAGAAAAAAAAACAACAAGAAATAAATAAAAATGACCCACATAGTGGTCACATTCACAATAATTAAAGTAATATAATACTTTTCAAGGTACATAAATATTCACTTAATTTTGCTTATAATATTCATCAATGTCAATATGTATATATAGTTGTATATAATGATAATTTTTCATAATTTAAATGTCAAGTTTTATGGTTTTAGCACAAGGCTTATCAGAGCGAGCAGCTCAATCCCAAGCTTTTTTGTCTTCTAAATAATCTGAAATTTTATAGTACCCTTTTTTACAAAGTTTGGTTTTAATACTGCTTTTAAATCGTTTAATGGGTAAATTTCGAATAGAAATAGGAAGTTTGTTGTAAAAGCGTATACATTAACCCATGAACGAGTTGCCTGCTCTGTGGGGGCGAGTGTGAAGTACAGCAAGATTATGTTTATTTCTGGTATTTAAACTGTGGTTAACGGACATTTTCTTAAAATTTGATATATTTTTATGTACATACATAAGATTATCAAATATATATTGAGAGGCTACAGTCAGAATATCTATTTCTTTGAATTTTTGTCGAAGGGTATCTCTTGGACCTAGGTTGTAAATGGCTCGAACAGCCCTTTTCTGGAAAACAAAGACGGTATTAATGTCCGCACAGGTTCCCCAGAGAAGAATCCTATATGACATAAGACTATGAAAATAACTAAAATAAACAATTCTGGCCGTATCTACATCGGTTATCTGTCGAATTTTTTTTAACAGCATAGGCGGCTGAACTTAGCGTTCCTGACAATTTTTCTATGTGTGGGCGCCATTGTAATTTAGCGTCAATAGTTATTCCAAGAAAAACTGTCGACTCAACAGGGTCCAACTCTATTCCATTAAGTTGAACATTGGTAGTTAGCTGCCTGACATTTGGCGTTGAAAACTTAATGAGTTTAGTCTTTTTTTCGTTCAGGAGAAGATTATTTACATTAAACAAATGGACAACTTTAGAGAGTGCATCGTTAACATGTCCAAGATAAACTTAGAAAGTACGGATGAATTGCAAAAGTCACATTGGTAGTTACCCAGATTTTAACTGCTGCTCATGCTTTAGAGATAATCTCTTCGTAAGCTTTTACGAAAGCTACTGTTGATAAAAAGTCCAATATTGGTGCAATTGCATGGATTTTACTTTGCATTATTCGACGGTAATAATATGTAGTTTTGATGGTCTTTTTCTTGTGCCTGGCGGTAATAATCTCGGCTTTCACCAGGTTCTAAAATATCAAATTTATCTACTCCAGTTTGCCCGATTTACATCCTCTGTGGTCAGTTTATTGAATTAATTTAATTGAACATTCGAAATCAAAATAAAGTACATAAATATCGTAGTACATGGCGTTCTACTACATGCGACTGCGATAGCTCAAGGACACGACGCGGGCCTGTCGCATTCGACTGTCATCGGGTGTGGGGTAGCCGACTCGACGCCAAGTATGCGGAGCTTTGAATAAAATATATGATAAAAATCGGACCCCACCTGTCACATTCATATTCATAATTATTCATTTATTTATTTTTTATCACAGATGAAAAGACAGTACGTACACTTAGCATTATTGTATCACGGTAAGATACCCATGGGGTGTACAGTATTTATATGTATGTCAATATTATTGTTTATATTAAAAATAATTAATAATAATACGATTACACTCTTCATTATTGGAGATCCATTGCATTGGTTGTTTTAGTCAACCTCATTTTACATTTATTATTATACATAATTATTACGGTCTTACAATTTACGTTTGATAAGTCAAAAATAAAAATGTCTTTGCGTCTAGTCGCCGAGCTGTCGCAGTCGTATGTCGCATAGTGTGCGCCATTTATATGTGTATTAGGTTTATAGCGTTGTCAGTTTACGACTGCGTTTTAATTTAAACGACTGTACTAAATCGGTGTGATTGAGGACGTTTGGGTTTTTCGTGATTTTCAGTTGTAAAGGCTTGATTGAGTGGCAGTTACGGAATAATCTTTATAGTGGACCAAACGAGTTTTTGTAACATGCCTTTTATTTCAACGTGTTTTGGTTTTAAGTCCTTTTTTCTGTAACATTTTTGTCATTTCACGTATTTTTTATTTCTTAACTGTATAGCGATGGAATTTGCAATGAAACTCACTTGTGTGCTCAACACCCCACCAAATAACAATAAAAAAAATAAAAAAACCTAAGCTGTAGGAAAACACAACGAGAGAAGACCGAGATTTATGGTTATGGTAATAGTCTCATCATGTTTAAAAGAGTGTCCGTGGAGATTCGTGCCTTGCCGCCTTTCGTTTCCATAGGAACTCACTACGCTTTGGAATGGACTACTAGCTTCATTTTTCTGACTGACCCCTTGACCGTTCAAATTGGTTTAATTGATATAAGTGCTGATTTTGAGTTTAAGTTTTACAAATCACATTAATTTATTGTCCTCACGGGCTCGATTTTCGATTAAACCATATCGTAAGAGGCAAGCATTTCGTAGTCCTATCTAATACATTTTTTTATTTTAACAAACCACGCTTTAAGACACACGGAAGCAATGTGGGTGACTTAATTGAAAACTAACAACCGACTGGTCAGTTGACATCTTATTAAAATATAAGCAATTTAAAATATATCATAAATAAACTTTGTTTTCTTCAAAAACACATCAACTTCGTTATTTATTATTTCTATTCTGATATTTTGACTGGTCTGGCCTTCTATCTATCTTCGTATGAAATAATCAGTGCAACTATAAAATTGGTATATTTTTGTCTCGTGGCCCATCAAAGTTTCATCGGGGAATTATTTAATACTCCAGAATTTCTTGGTCTCTGGCACAGAGCAATACATCTCCACGCCGGCTGCGACTAGAGACGCCTTTTACGAATAATATCCGTGTCCAAATTTAGCGCAACTAAGCGCGTTTGAATATTGTCACTGGTCATCAGGTTCAATGAGTAATTTGTGACGCTTACTGACACGCTTGGTTTGTATGAAAAGTGTTTATGGTACTGTCTCTAGCAGCAGCTGCCAAGACGTCTCTGTGCTCTGTGGTCTAAAAGTCTAAAAACAAAACAACATCATACCTGTATTCCCCAAAGGGTTAGACAGACGTGGCGAGAAATTTGAAATGTAGTGTAAAATTCTGTGCATTCAATATTGAAGTTCATATTAACACCAGGTGCCAAAATAAAATGGTCACTCAGGATTATTAAGGCGTTTGGCAGTTATTCGATACACCTCTTATAAATATCTTTGAATGAGTTATTAGACTATTTTATTTTTTTCTTAAAAACGGAATACAATTCTGAAGTTAGTGGTTTTTTGAAGAAAGAACCACAAATTCAGAGGACCTATCTAGTCAGTGCACGCATTTGACAGTAATCGTGCAGCTCAACTCAGAACTTAAGGAGCTCAACGATGCGATGAACAATACCAAAGAAAAGACCATAGTTAAAAGAAACCGAGAAAAAAAAAACAATGACCCACAGTCTTCACATCCACAATAATTGTAACAATATAATACTTCACAAGTTAATATTCATGTCAATAGGAATGATAATTATGTAGTAGTATGTTGGTAAAATAAATTATTCAAATCGAGGTGTTTGTTTGATTAAATTATTATTTCACTTTCAACAAACCATCGACTAGGTTTGTCAGAGAGCATATTTTAATGTCTCCATTATAACTTATAACATTTATGACTACTAAACTACATTCAAGCCCTCTTTAGAAGCGCTAACGCCATTTTAATGCCAGTCTCAAGTTTAAAATCGATCGCAGATGTAATTAAAAGGCATGATTTAAGTGGTCTAGATGATGAAGTTTAGACAGCTTTATAATAACTAGTGTAGACTTTCAAGTGCTATAAATTTAGCCTTTCAAAACATTGACCCATTTTTAGGGTTCCGTATCTCAAAAGGAAAAAACGGAACCGGTTATAGGATCTCTAGTGGGTCTGTCTCTCTGTACGTCTGTCACAGCCGATCTGCTCCGAATCTACTAGACCGATTTAGTTGAAATTTGGTTCACACATCAACTTCTGTGACTCAATGTAACGAAAATAATTAATTTTAAATATAAAGTTGTCTTTTGGGGAAAAATTTGAAAATGAAATATGTGCTATATCAAATGAAAGGACTTATTATGAGGATTTCGAATATATTTATTTTATGATTTTACAATAATTAGTTTTAAAGTTATTAAAGAAAATAGAGCAGTAGAGAAATAGAGCAGTGGTGGCCCAGTGGTAACGTCCACGACTTACGAGTTGTAGGTCGTAGGTTCGAACCCAGGCAGGCACTTTACTTTGTGTAAATTATTTCATCACCACTGCTCTCAAAACGGTGAAGGAAAACATCGTGAGGAAACCGGCATGTCCTAGAACCAAAAACTCGAAGACATGTGACATCTACCAACCCGCACTGGGCCCGCGTGGTGGATTACGGCCCACTCCCTCTCACAGAGAGGAGGCCTGTGTCCCAACAGTGGGAACATTATAGGCTGTTTATGTAAAGAAAATAGACCTATCCCGTATCTCCGAAACTACTGAGCATTTTTTTTTTGAGTACATGTAATGGTTCTGTATTTATAGATTACAGGAAAATCTATAAGAAGTCAATCACTCAATATTGTGCGTACAAACTTACATTAATTGCAGTTGGAATATATGGGGGAACGTTTTCAACTACAATGTTATTTGTTCTTGGGATATATTCATCCCAACTAGGGAACCCATCATTGTGCGTGGACACGGACACGCACTTGGCCGGTTTTGTATTTCTGCCTGGTAGTGGTTGTAAGAGCGACTGCAGCTTGGGGTCCTGGGTTCAAAGTATGAGGCTTAGAAAAAATAAGTCAAACATGGGCTCATCATCATCATTCTCCTAGCCTTTTCCTAACCATGTTGAGGACGGCTAGTCTAACCAGATATCGCGGGAAGGTACTTATGGGTCACCGAAGCCCCGCAACACAAGCAACAGGAAGGAATATGGGTGGGTTTTAGTCAGTAAGAGTCTGACACACCCTCCCGCTCCGCCCAGAGTGGGAGAAGTTATTTGATGATTTCCCACCCTCAAAAAAAAAAGTCTAACCAGATGCAGCTGTTTACCAGTACCATGGAGCGACTGCCTATCTGACCTCTACAGTCCAGTAAGACTTTCGATCTTCTGACTACCGCAGCGATTGTCAAAGATCCACAAATGAAAGCCGGGATTATTTTTTCAGTATTTCAAATGCGTACAATATTCTTTCATACGGAGTGTTTCTTTATTCAAATTCAATGAAAACATACGATAAAAGACAGCATACATTACTGTTTAAATCCTGAATAAAAAATACAGTGCCTTCATTACGTATTTACACGTTACACGATAACTTCGCGTTGCTGAAACTCGTTTCACATAATCCTTGTACGTTTTACATACATTTGTGGTACCTACGGTGGAATTATTTTGTTCTCTTTTAAGGCTGTGGTGTTAAAATCTTTCCATTAATGGCGGCTGATATTGAGAGGTCTGTGAGGCAAAACATATTTTTATGCTTCAATTCGTTTATCATGATGTTTCGTTGATTAATTATCATTACAAGACAGGCATACCTTGCGGACGGTGAGCAATGGGTAGCTCACCGTCCGGTAAGGACCAGGCCCGGGTCGACGGCGCTTTGTATTCCACGCGCGCCTCAAAGAGATGTCGTCAGCATATAGGTAGGGGTCCACTAGGGCCGATGCCTGCCGGGGTCGCGGGAAGGTACTTATGGGTCACCGAGGCCCCCGCAACACAGGCAACAGGAAGGAATACGGGTGGGTTTTATTCAGTAACAGTCTGACACACCCTCCCGCTCCGCCCAGAGCGGGAGAAGTTATTTGATGATTTCCCACCCTCAAAAAAAAAAAGGCATACCTTGGAAGACTATGAAAATAAATCGCTTGAGGAATTTAAAAAAGGTTTAAAAATCAGTCGAGAGGTGTCGTGAGACATCCGGTTGGAACGAAGTTCCATTCGCTTTTGCACACTCGGTGAATGAGTGCTAGACTTAAAAAAATGTAACAAAAGTGTGACGGTCAAAATGTTACACTTTTTTGGTCTAGCTCTCAATCGCCAAGTGTACTGAGTCCATCGTGCGATATGGAACTTCGTTCCAATTAATAAAAATATAAAGGGTCGGGTAATAGCCGTTGACCTTGCCCATACAAATGTGCGTCACGCTCACGCTTGCCACGCGGCCATTTGGTTTCATAGGGATTATATATTTTTAGTAACGAAAATATGAATATTAAAAAAAAAAACAGATACATTTATAGATAACTAGGTGCGCCCTGCGGTTTCACCCGCATAAGTCTCAATCCCGTGAAAATATTGGGATAAAAAGTATCCTATGTCCTAATCCAGGTCATGGTTTGGCCCATGCGACAAATTTTATCCAAATCAGTTCAGCCGTTTTACCGTGAAAGAGTAACAAACAAACAAACTCACTTTCGCATTTATAACATTAATATTAGTTACGATAAAATAGCCTGTTCATACAAAAAAAAATCATGAAAATATCTTATTTAGTAGTTTGAAAGTAATATTATTATGCTTCGGGTAGACATTATTTCCTGAATTTATTTCATAAAGTATTTTACTACAATACTTACATGTTCACATATAGAATTGATGTGTATGCGTTCTAGTTTGACATACATTTTTTGCATACCTTACTTGATAATGAAGGCGTAATAACAGATTTAAAAGTTACTAAAATCATATATCTGCGCCTTAAGTTAGGGAAAAAAAACACCACACATTCTTATTTCACAATTCGACATACAATGAATATATGAATTGAGAATTCAAAGTTGAGAACTTGTCAAACTTTAGAATTATTTAGAATTACTTTCAAAGAAATACGAAATTTCTTACATTTTTGCAAAGAAATTTTGAATTTCGCGGGCTCTCACCTTAAGTAATTTAAACTAAAGTTTGAAAAGTTTTTAGCTTAAATACCTACTCAATTAAGAAACCGGGTATTAGACTCGCAAAACAACATCAGAGCATTACATTATTGCGGTACTTTTAGCTCAAATTCTACATACTGTTACAAAACAGGAATGGAACAAAAAATATATATTACAAAAGCCACTTTCTGTCCTCATTATCATCTTTAATTTAAGAAGTAACAGAACGATATATCCCAACAGCCAATTTGACTCATAAACGTGCGCACGCTTGAATACATTATCACCTTTTGAAATTACGACTCGTACACTCAAATGTAAGCATCTCTTATAAAATATTTGATATTTGCGCGAAAAACGCTCCGTTAGTCTCGTCAGCAAATATAGCAGGTAACTGGGTAATGGGTAATATTTTTTTTCGGTAAGTTCGTCGGAAAACGTCTGTTTGGATAATGGTGTGAGTAAATGTTCCAATAAAGAAGGTGGTTCTGGGAATTATTAAAGAAAGAAAACTGATTGGATAAGAGTCTGATATTTGGAGATTTTTGGAGTTTTCCGGGAGGGATATTACATAGCTCAATGAGAAACTGAAAATTAAAGTATTTACTTGACTTAAGATCAATCACTAAACGTGGCCAAGACTAGTATCCGTCACTTCGAGCTCAACATAGTAGTCTTAAAAAAATAGTCATAACTTTGCATTTCGTCTCAGGGTGAAAAAGTAGTCATAACTTTGCATTTCGTTTCAGGGTGAAAAAGTAGTCATAACTTTGCATTTCGTCTCAGGGTGAAAACGTAGTCATAACTTTGCATTTCGTCTCAGGGTGAAAAAGTAGTCAAAACTTTGCATTTCGTCTCAGGGTGAAAAAAACCGGTTACGGTCACGGTCAATTTTACAACTGCAAATTTAAGTTGGTCGATAATCTTTTTAATTTCGATATTTGTGTACTGAATGTATGCCATAAATTATTTCATATATAAAAAATAATCATTTAACTCAAGAAAATAGGTCAGTGGACTAATTTAGTTTAGAGTCAAGTGTCCGGGGGGGACGGGGACGGACTTGACTCTAACAAAAATGAGTAATTTAAAGCTTAATACTACGCAAACGGATCCTTGATTCGAAAAATAGTTGTCACAAATCTGAAATATTTTTTGAATGGCCTATCCAACGATACCCACACCATGGGATAATCGAGAAAAAAAATATCACGTCCACAAAACATAGTTTTCAAGATTTTGTTTTACCACTTTGTCAGCGTGATTAATATAATCTTTACCCATGCCAAATTACAGTTTTCTGGTACTAAGAGTCTCTGAACTAGGCCATGTACAGACAGGCAGACAGACGGACATGGCGAAACTATAATGGTTTTCTGTTTACTACTGAACCTTAAAAAGTTGCCAACGTATATGGCTGAGTGTCGCGCGTCACCGACAATTAGATGCAGCCACTACCTCTGCTTATGATTCTATAGATAATGTTTGGAAATCGAACGTTTTTCTACAAGTTTCATCATTATCTGCCTATCCTTTTCCCAACTACGTGGGGTTCGGCTTCCAGTCTTACCGGAAACAGCTGAATACCAGTATTTTACATGGAGCGACTGCCTATCTGACCTCCACAACTCAGTTACTGGGTAACACGATACCCCTTGGTAAGACTGGTTGTCAGACTTTCGGGCTTCTGACTAACCGTAACGACCGTAAAGATCTACAAATAACAGCCGGGACCAACCGCTCAACGTGCTTTCCGAGGCACGGAGGGGTCTTGGTATGTAAAGATGGTCACCCATCCAAGGACCAACCGCGGCAAGCGTAGCTTAACCTGATCGATTGATCCGTGCGGCTGTCTGGTAGCCACAAGCCCCACAAGTTCCTAAAAGTTTACACTTTTGAAATAAACAACCAAATTGTTTGTCTAACTAACAAGCTGCTTAACGGTTCAAATTTAGGTACCTGGTCTCTGAATTAACTAACTTTTCAATTTTTATTTGGCAACCATCAGTTGCCCACGTCATCACCCAGTCTACGCCAACATTACAACAGTTTCACTCACATCGTAATGAGAATTTTAAGCTGAACATCCACATGAAGTACCTACCTACCCACATACGTTAACTCGAGTTCAGTTCAACTTTAACGGTGTTATAACCTGACAGGTAATGTCTGTAGCATTAAAATTAACAACCTTATCTCTTTTTAGTATCGCTCGGTAGTTTCCGACCCCAAGTGAATATTTGATGCATACTACGGAATGCGGTTTCGATTCGAGACTCGGATATTTGTTCGGCCACCTTACGCCAACGCAGGTCCTTATCAGACACGTCTGTTTCGGGAGGTTCCTGTGTCGGATAAGGGGGGAGGAAACGCCCGGGTGTCACGTCTGTGTGGATCACCCAGAGGACACGGTGGAGCATATGGTGAAGGTCTGCCCGGCTTGGGCAGAGCACCACCGTGACCTCGTGGAGGCGATCGGCGGCGGAGATCTCCCGCGTCTGGCTTTGGTCCAGGCCGTGAGAGCGGAGGCGTGATAACGGAGCGAGAAGGCATGGGAAGCCGTCATCTCCTTTTACTAAGCAGTAATGCTTGCGAAGGAGGAGGCGGAACGGGTGAGGGAGAGGCAAAATTCGCGCCCTCACACCCTTAGCCGCCGCAGGAGTCGCCTTGGGCGTCGAGAATACCAGGTGGATTCCCAGCCACCGTAGGCGCGGGCTTGCGGATGGTGAGCAATGGGTAGCTTGTCTAATAAAGACAAGGCCCGGGACAACGGTGCGTTGTTTCCACGCGTGCCTCAAAGAGATTTCAGCACAAGTGGGGGTCTGTTAGGGCCGATGCCTGCCGGGGTCGCGGGAAAGTCCGAAAGGGATACTGTGGCCCTGGCAACACACAGGCAATGGAAGGAACACGGGTGGGTTTTTGTCAGTAAGAGTGTGACGTACCCTCCCGCTCCGCCCAGAGTGGGCGAAGTTATTTGAGAATTTCTCACCCAAAAACAAAAAAAAAAGGAAGTTTGTTCGGTACAGCTTGGAATAAGAATTGAAATTGTAAAGTTTTATTGTCGTTTTATATATGTCGAAAATCCTAAGAAAATCAAGCTTAGTTTCGATAATTGGGTAAAAATACGGTCAGAAAAAAAACATCACACATTGTTATTTCACAATTCTACATACAACCGCTTTATAAATTGAGAATTTTAAGTCTTAACTTGTCAAACTCTACTTTAGAATTACTTGAGATGATTCTTTCAAAGAAATACGAAATTTCTTACATTTTCCAAAGTAATTTTTAATTTCGCGGACTTTCACTCTATGTACTGTTAAAATAAATTTTGATAAGTTTTTAGCTTCAAATACTCAATAACTCTCACTTACTCTGTCTTACACAAATCGCAAAACATGTTGAGTTAATAGGCCATAAAAAGCAAGTAATGTTTCCTCCACGTACCTATCTCATCAAAACAAGGTGATCCCAAAACAAACATTACAAATCTAAAAACAAATTATCAAACACGTATTTGACAAACACTGTACATTTAACTATTTTCATTGTAATTTCACCATCACTCCGTAAATACTCATTCCTAACTCATTATTTCCAAGAGCTCATTGTGATTTACTTTCTGAAGTAGATCTCACAGATGCTTAGACAACGGAAAACAAATTAAATCACTTTCTTGAAACAAGCTTGGAATAACGTCTTACGTCTAACAGAGTAGCGTCTTTTGATGTCTTAAATAAGGTAAGCGTTGGCGTCTTGATAACTTACAACAGTAAGTCAAACAGCGAGAAACATCTCGCTAACAAGAGCACTAGGCGACACCTAAATGAATGCCTGAATTAAATCGAGCTGTTGGATTTTCAACGCTCGGATTAGAGCCGAAAGTTGAAAATCTAACTTATATACTAAATCTAAGTTATAAGTTTATATTATATACTTATAAGTTATATTTAGATGTGTAAATCGAATGGCGCTGTTGGATATTCATTTATTTGTCCCACCGAGGAAGCGACTAACTATCGGATATTTTCTCGCTCATGGAACGTACGATATACCGTGTAAACAAAAGATATGCATATATTAATAGTTAAACGCTGACTGTTCACACCGCCAGCAAGTACTCGCTCCACTACTTTGTCGCTGAGCGACAAGAGCTATCAAAGATAATACTCGCTCAGCGAAGCTGGCTTGGCGATCGGAACTCACGCCGAGAGACCAACCAGCGGTCGAGCGAGTGGCACGAGTAATCGCCCGTCGCACTCAGACACTCGCTGATAGCGCAGTGACAAAGCTATCGGAACTACACACTCGCTGCTCGCTGCTCGCCAAGTCCTTTTCAGTTACTAGCTCTACTCGCTACTCGTTAATCGCCGGTGGTAGCACAACTGCCTTAAGCATAATGTTTTAAGTTGAGTGGAACGAAGATTGGATTAGTGTTTGAGCGGGATTACAACAATAAGTTTCTAGGAAGGTATATATTTCTAGTTAAATGGAATACTAAATGAGTGGTAGATAACGCTGAGCCTAATAATTTAAATAAATAGTACTTTGTAGATATAGGTGCTACTATCCCGAAAGTCTGAAAACCACTCTAAAGCCAAGATTTCCTAGAAAAGTCGTGGCCGCCACATAGCGTCCGCAATTTACCGGCTAATGACGTCACTGAAACGTTATTTAGTTCAAAGTTCAAGGTTTTTACCATTGCATTTTTTGGTGATACAACAGGGTCTTAAAAATATTTTACAGTAGTTCAAAAAATATTTTATAGTAGCTCAAAAAAAATTTTTTATTAGCTCAAATATTATTTTATAGTAGCTCAAAAATATTTTATAGTACCTAGCTCAAAAATATTTTATAGTAGCTCAAAAAATATTTTATAGTAGCTCAAATATTATTTTATAGCAGCTCAAAAAATATTTTATAGTAGCTCAATAAATTAATTCTATAGTTTATCATTTCTCACTTTGAGTTATTATTATTAACTGAGTTGTGGAGGTCAGGTAGGCAGCCACTCCGAGTAATATACTGGTATGCAGCTGCATCCAGTTGGACGGGAACCCAATTCAACATAGTTGGAAAAGCACTAGGCAGGTGTAATTATAAGCCCATAAGGTATAGCGGGAACACGTTTGTAATATGTAATACGTTCAATATTATCTCTAAAATAGAATAAAATGTTTTATTGAAACAAACAACAGGTTCACGAAAAAAAATTGTGTTCGTTATGAACAGCTAAGATAGCTTAAAAACTGCAGCCATTAGCGTCCGCCTCTGAGAGGGGAGACGTCGGCGTTCCAACATTTACGTACGATACTAAAGAAATGCAAAGAGAAAAACGTGTGACTGGGGACTTTATTTGCAAAATGCCAATAATGCATAACAATTTAAAAAAAAAGTTTATAAAGGCCTATTCAGATATAAACGATATCGCTGTCGCACTCAGTAACGATACCGAATCGGTACGCGATATCGTTGTCGCGCTCAGTAGCGCCTACCGAGTTCGACGGCGATATCCCTTACCGAGCATGAAAGCGATATCGCTTATATATGAACAATTCTTTATTTTTTAGTTCCAAAACGTGTAAGCAAAGTAAATTAAATCAAGCTTGAACAAACTGTTCGGTGTAAAGTTACTAAATTATGCAAACATTTTCCCACATACGAATTAACTTAGTCCGTCCAATGTTTAGATAACAAAGTTGTTGTTTTAAATACCTACTGACGGCTGAATACTCAAACGTAGCTCGATTTTTAGTCCAGCCTTCTATACCTTATTTTTTTAGTGATAAATCTATTGAAACACTTCAACAGTGAAGTTTGAGACTACTAGATCAATGATAATGGTTTTTTTATGTTTATTGCAATAATGAAAGGGAGGAAAATTTTGTCTTCATAAATATTTTATGGTGTTTATTTATTCGGGAATAAAAAATAGTAACACATAATATCTTATAAACTAACTTACAAATACATGGGAAATTAAACAAATGTGCAACCGTTATCCACAGTACACAAAGTAGAATCTTAATTTTGAAATATTTCATTTATATCTTTCCCAAATAACATAACATAACATCACGCCTTGTTGCCCCGAAGGGTTAGGCAGAAGATGTATTTATAATACACCCAAATTTAGCCAGCACATGTAGTAGGTGGCGAGCCTCCCGGGCGGATTTCCGGCCACCGTAGGCGCGGGCTTGCGAACGGCGAGCAATGGGTAGCTCATCGTCCAGTAAGGACCAGACCCGGGTCGACGGCGCGTTGTATTCCACGCGCGCCTCAAAGAGATTTCGTCACCACAAGTGTAGGGGTCCACTAGGGCCGATGCCTGCTGGGGTCGCGGGAAAGTTCGAAAGGGTTACCGAGGCCCCTGGCAACACGGGCAACGGTAGGAACACGGGTGGGTTTTAGTCAGTAAGAGTCTGACACACCCTCTCGCTCCGCCCAGAGCGAGAAAAGTTATTTGATATTTTCCCACCAAAAAAAAAAAAGGGTGGGAGCCTATTGCCATCAGCCGGGCACAAATCTAGACTCCGGGCTGCTACTAAGATATTCCTAGTGGAAAAAATCTTCCCCAAATGTTCCCGCAATTTCAAAGTTTATATATATATTATTTTGGACATTAAACCGTAAAGGTAGTGGCAGCAGAAAATACTTGTTTACGGTAGATTTATTGTCCCACATTAATTCTATAAAAATACACAACACTAAATATTTAGTCAGTTTCAGTGAGAAAACTAAATTAGCGAACGTTATTTATTAGTTCTCTCTTGTAAACTAAGTTTTGAATAGAATAAAGTGCCTATGTTCGGTTTTTTTCTTTTTAATAATCAGGCTTTCATTTTTGCAGACACACATGTGTAGATAAGGATACATTTTATCATTTCACTAGTCTGCCCGCGACTTCCACCCACGTGAACTCAACTGTGCCATAAAACATAATATCTTATGACACTTTGCAATAGTGTAGTTTTTTATCAGTGAAGATTTTTTTATATTCGGATCAGTACTTCCAGAGATTATCTCTTACAACATACATACATACATAAACTCACGCCTTCTTCCCATGAGGCTAGGCAGAAACTATAGAACGCCACCTGCTACGCTCCTTACATACTCCTTTTGCTTCGTTTACGTTCATACATCTGGTCATACACGCACGCCGGTTGTGAGTACTACGCACCTGACTTTTCTGAAGAACATCACCAATGAGGTCACTGTGTCTTTCTAGTGTCTTTCCCTCATGGCGTTTCCACTCACATCTGCCTTGTATCTCTTACAAACAAACAATTTTACCACTTTATAATATTAGTTTTTTTGTAATAATTGATTTATTGGGCTTGGTAAAAACATAGGTTACGGAAAATTCAGCCAATTGAAATAAATACACGATTGGTTGTGTACAAACAACAACGCATTAATTGTGTACAAATATTTTTTTTTTCTTTGAACACAATTTATGTTTGTAACCAATAAGTGAAATGTTTCTCATTGGAAATAACACACACATGATAACATCCATTCAAAAAAGAAGCATAAAAATATTTTGAACAAATTCATGTTATTGGTACTTGTTAAACCGTTTTCTTGTTAAAAATATGTTTTTATAGAAAAATCTACTTAAAAGGACTTAATTCCGTCTTTAATCTACTTTAATCTTTAGATTATACAAGTTGAGTATCCAATTAAATAGAAATAATAGCCTGTAATGTAATTATAGAAAAAAATATGAATAAAGCGTGTGTCTAAAGTAGAAAATAAATTAACGAATTAATTCGTTGATTTATTTTCTACTTTATACCATTGTAGATTATTATTTTACTTCGCAAGTTTTCATTTTAAACCTTCTGGTGAAATCTGTCAAATCTTTTTTTGATGTTGTCTGGCTCTAGGCTGCTGAGACGTGGATACTTAGAGAAATTGAAAAGAAGAAAATAGACTCTGGTAATGTGGTGCTGGACCAACACATCTATACTCCAAGAACTCGGCATCAAGATGAGTTCTTGGCTACAGTACAGGCTCGAACACAGATGCCCAATTCTTTGGGCATCTGCCACGACGGGGAAACGATTCCATAGAACGTCTTGTAGTGCAGGGAAGGTCGAAGGAACGAGAGCACGGGGCAGTTCGCTCATACGATGGACCGACCAGAATAAATCCGCAGTGGGCGGCCCATTACATGAATGCACACATATTACAACCGACAGGGAAGGATGGCGATGCATCGTGAAGCAAATTACGGTTGTCCGAAAGCTCACTGCAACGTGATGACCACAACCGCTCTGACAAGAGTGCACCGACAAAGAAGAGTCTCTAGGCTCTCTAGTCTTCTACAAAAAATCGGAGAAATCTCAAATATCCTTTATTCTCCCCTCCCCCCTAAAAGAAAACCGTCATGACCACACGACCAAAAGCCACGACCTACAAGCTCAAGCGACACGCGACTTGCGATCGCGGCTGTGGATAAACAAATGAAAGAAGTTGCTTAGAGCATGCAACGAGTCACCACGACGCGACTTGTGGAGTGACGGAAGGAAACAGGAGACACGCGCGCGTTTTTTTTGACACCAGTCGCGTCGCTCGAGCCTGTGAACGGGTGGCCCCGTAGTGCATTAATTGTCGAATAATCTCTTTTCTCGGTGAGGTCCCTGTGACGGTTGCGGTGGACAAACTCCCTTAGAGATGGTCTGTTACCGGTCTTACTTCTGATCGAAATAACTCGAAGGCCTCAATACCATACGTGGGTATAAACTACGTCATTACTTATTCTTGGTAATATTATAATTATTTATATAACTTGGCTGAAACAATGAACGGAAAGTTTTAAAGGATATCGTGAGAGATCTTTTCCTAGAACTGGTTCAAAAATATCAACAGAAGAAATAATATACTTAAGGTGCTGACAAGACCCAATTGACCAAAATAGGCTTCTCTTAACAAAAAAATTGCCAAATCTGTATAGTTTGTGGTAGCGGAAAAATATATATTATGTTAATTTTGAACATATTTCCTAGAACTTGGCTGTTACCAAAACACGTTTTGAAAAAAAAATCTCGTTACAAACTAACGTTAAACTAACCTAACCTAACCTAGATATTTTGAATAAGAACTCAAGGTAAGAACCTTGAGTTCTTATCCAAAATATCTGCATTAAATATCAACATACGTTACGTATTTAATTAATAACAAGAACGTCTTATTTGAATGCAGAACTTGGTTGTTTTCTATTTTCGATTACTCAACTCAATTTTGAGTAAATAGAGAATAGATTCATATTTTGCAATAAATTACAAGCGTTGTGTCATCGCGCTTCTCTTTCTTTTCTATGCAATCTGACAGTGAACGCGGTTTAGGTGTTTTCAGCGTTTTAATTGCAGAGAAGAAATAAACTTTTCTTTTACTGTATTATTATACCTAACATAACATCACGCCTGTATTCCCCGAAGGGTTTGGCAGAAGTGTATTAAGGTCTATAGTAGGTACACCCACATTTCGCCAGATATGATTAAGTCCCATATTATAGGGGGCGAGCCTATTGCCATCTACCGGACATAAATCCAGACTCCAAGCTGCTACTGAGAAATTCCAGATGGAAAAACCGAATAACGCTTTGCTCGACTTGGGAATGAAACCCAGGACCTCATGATCAGCAGCAGCGCTTCCGATTACTGGACCAATGAGGCAGTCAGTATTTTTATAATACCTTCAAAATAAACTTTTATTTATTTGCTAATCGATGGAGGCTTCGTTTTACTATCAACGGTCTCAGACAACAATTCCAATTTTAAGCAAAGAGGTCTAAAGTTTTGATTAAATCGCCATTCAATACGGTCTCGTTTTAAAACGTTCCTTTTAATCAAACTTGAAATTCGAATCCACATTCTAGAAACTGTGAAGTTCGAGGTTCGAATTTGTTTCAAAGCCGGCTTATGCCCGATTTCACTAACACTAAGTGACATCTAAATGAATGTATACATAAAAGCAGCCTGCTGGATTTTCAACTTTCGGCGCCAAGCCGAGCGTTGAAAATCCAAGTGTTAGTGTCATTTTTATCGCTGGCAACCTCGGCTTAGGAGCAAATGAAGCGACCACATGCCACGCTAATCAAAGAGCTTCGTACTTTTACAAATAAATCTCCATTTAAGTCAGGTGGACTACACATAATAGAGATAAATATAAAGTTTTATTGCTATAGAAATTGAAATGGATTGGAACAGTTACTACTGGTTATCTACGTTTTAAACCAACCGACGCAACGCATTTTGCATTGAAAGGTAAAAGGAAGAATAGATAGATAAAGATCGACTGAAGTTTGTAGACACGGCATTAACCGTTTTATGTGTCAGTGGGGACTGGTCATCTCCAATCGGCCACGGCTCATTTTAATTAAATTATATTTTTGAATTTTTTCGAATTTTCCATTGAAAGGTAAAATAAAGAATAGATAGATAAAGATATACTATTTGTAGACACGGCATTAACCGCTCATTTTTATTAATTTATATTTTGAATATTTTCGAATTTTCCATTGAAAGGTAAAATAAAGAATAGATAGATAAAGATCGACTGAAATTTGTAGAGACGACATTAACCGTTTTATGTGTCAGTGGGGACTGGTCACCTCCAATCGGCCAGGGCCCTTTTAACTAATTTATATTTTTGATTTATTTTTTATTTTCCATTGAAAGGTAAAATAAAGAATAGATATATAAAGATAGACTGAAATTTGTAGACACAGCATTAACCGTTTTATGTGTCAGTGGGGGCTGGGCATCTCTAATCGGCCATGGCCCAATTTAATTTATTTTTATTTTTTTATTTTCCATTGAAAGGTAAAAGAAAGATAGATTGAAACGGCATTAACCGTTTTATGTGTCAGGAGGGACTGGTCACCTGCTATCTGCTCATTTTAAATTATTTACATTTTTGAAATGTTTATGTTTTAATTTTTTTATTGCGGACGCTTTTAACGTGGACGTCTTTCTACATTGTTCTCAAATGTATAATTTCAACTTGAATGATGTTACCAATATTTTGTAACAACATTTTGTTTTAAAAGAGTGTCCGTGGAGTTTCTTGTCCGTTTTTCTCCATAGAACGGACCCCTTGACAATTCAAAGGTACCTGTAATTGGTTTATTACCCGACTGCCTCAGAAAGGGTAATGTTTTTCGAGAGTATGTATGTGTGTATGTATGTATGTATGTATGTATGTATGTATGTATGTATGTCTATTTCTTTGGCATGCTCTGTAGCCTAAGCGACTTGATGGATTTCAACGTATGAGGTGTCGTTAGATTCGTCTTAATTGTGGGAGTGACATAGGTTATATAATATTTATAAATTGCATCTGCAAATATAAAAAAAGGAAGGAATTTTTTTTTTTAAATTCATTGCAACAGTATTGGTATCAAATAAAAGCTAGTAATGAGTAATTTTCAAATATATATATTAATAAAACTAAAAAGCTTGAAATAAAAAAAAATATTTAAAAAACATAAAACCCGACTGGAAAAACACATAACGGAAAAGGGAAAAACAAACATTATAATCTATATAATTTTGGTATCGCAGGCGGGGACAATCAAAAGTTACACCATATTTCAGGTTATTCGACTGTCCCCGCCTGCAAGACCAAAATTATATAGATTATAATGCTTGTTTTTCCCTTTTCCGTTATGTGTTTTTGCAGTCGGGTTTTTTGTTTTTTAAATATTTTATTTATTTGAAATAAATGCTTTGAGTTTGAATACTTTTATATGACCGTAGACGATCAAGTTCTTCTAACTGAACAGACAGGTGTGCTGCTGGGGAGTAAGTTACGCCACTTCTTCCCAGCTAAAGCACTAGGAAGTGGTGAAGGGTGAGCGTTTTGGGGACTGTCTTATGTAATTTTGACGTACCACTAAAAGTGCGGATTCTCAGCCTAGTTTGAATAAATTACTTATGATAAATTATATTTTTATATTAAAAAAATAAATAGATGCTTTATTGTACACCAAAATAGCGAAATATCTTGTGATTAGTCGACCTATAGATTAGTCGCTATTGTAAGACGGTCGATTTTCAATCGGCAATTACGCGCACTGCAATACAACTCCATACTGAATCCCAGAACGATCAAACTATCGCCCGATTAAAAATCTCAAGTGCGCGCTGGCTCTTATGCATCGCGTTTTAAACATGGCAGTACACTGTTTATATCTTGTAGCATAGGTGCTACAAGATGAAACCTATGAAATGGTGTATTATGTAGGCTGTTAATACACCATTTCATAGGTCTTGTTAGACAACCCTAAATGTGCAACTTATGCTTAAGCTTATGCTTTAGAAGTGAGACTTCTGTATATTCAAATCACATCGTGAAAACTTCGGTGAAGAGAGCTTAACCTTTTGACCACCACAGTCATGTATAGATGACAAACCAAAATGTGCCCAGCACGCCACGGTCACGATTACATGACAGATTTTAAGGAATAATTAGTAGCTTGGCGCCGAGGGCACATTTTTGCATTTATGACGGGGCGGTCAAAGGGTTAAAATGAGCTGTCAGACAGCCATCTGATGATTGGGTTTGACACTATTGATGGCTCACTTCAAGATCACTTCAACCAAGTTTTCACATTGAGATTCTTACAGCATTGAACTACAGGTCTTTAACGGAGGCGTAATGGTGAATGTTAGTAAAGCGGGAATCGTGCGATAAATCGTAACAGTTTATGCAAATACGCTTAAAAATTTAAATTCGGATTGCGAGAATTTATAGTCGTCGTTCCGTAAGTTGTAAGTCTTTTGTCAGGTTATCAGGAAGAGGCAATGTTTTATCATTTGTGATGAAGATTATTATCGACTAGCTTCTCGGGCCCTATCAGAATACCAGCGCTGCGGTATTTGTTTTTTTTTTATTAAATATCGCAGGATCATGCTGAGATAGGTGCCTTTTTGGCCTCGCACAGGTCTATTTTGTTTTTGTTTTCACTATTATGTTATTTTTTTTTTAATGTTTTCATGCTTTTGTCAGTTTTATGTCCTTTTTTTACTGTTGTATTTCCTGTGCGTGTCACAAATATTTTTTTTTTTCTTTTCTTTCTTTCTTCTGCCCGCGACTTCGTCCGCATGAAATTTCTTGTTTTAAGAGGCTGACAACAGCTAAAGCGTGGTCACTGTCGGACTGCATAGAAAAGAAAGAGAAGCGCGATGACACAACGCTGGTAATTTATTGCAACATACGGAGCTTTTATCTATTAACAAAAAATCGATTGATTGCATAAAACAATCAAAACACTATTATGCTAACATGTTGCTTGTAGAATAATCTGACAAACTATCTGAATGATTGCATATATCGCACGCTGAGAACGAAAGTGACCGATTTCAAAATTTTGGTTAATTGAGTTAAGTATACAGAATGACTTAAAAAAGTATATTCTATCATAATTATATTAGAAAACTGGCCAATAAAGGTAAGAAAAGGATAGAGGTATATTTCGGTCTCTTTGTCACTCAACCGTTCCCTCCCCTCGCGCCCGAATGAAAGTGACGAAATCAGTGTTGCACCGTGAGTTGTCGTTTTGAGTTGAGTCACTTTCGTTCTCAGCGTGCGATCTATTAATATGGTTCTTAATCGTTAAAATATCTTTTTAGAGGAATTTTTGTGTTTTTTTTCTATCGTATAAAATTAGTTGTATTGTGTTTTCAACACACTACGAGTATCACCCTATATATATCCTGAAAAATATCATATACATATTTCTCTGCTTTTGTTTACTGCAGTGGATCATATACTTTTAGGCATTATAAAACTTATATAACTTGCATTTAGCTCCTTTGGTCCCCTCAACATATAATATATCCTATGACACTCGGCAATGTTGTAGCTTCCCATTAGTGAAATAATTTTTGAAATCGGATCAGTAGTTCCGAAGATTACCTCCTACGTACGAACTCACAAATTTTACCTCTTTATCATAAAATATTACTATATAGATTTTTAAGCTATTGGATCGAATCATTTCTTTAAGCAATCTCTTACTTCGTATATTTTCGCCCGATCGTCTTTGACAATTCTCAATATATTAATTTAAATTTTATTGTTATTTTAGCAAAACCAATAACGTTAAGGCTCCCGCAGACGGTCACGACGCGACAGCGCGCCGCGACGCGACTCTTATAGAACAATTTCTATTAAAACTTCATGAAAATTGTTCTACCAGCAAGGGTGATTGTGATTGAAAGTTTGATAAGCAATTAGGGAATTGCATAACAAATCACAATCCGAGAGTTTTGAAGGATATTGCTAATCCATTGCTTCATAAGTTTGAAAAACTCGTCATAACGCAATGAAACGTAAATAATGCAATGAACCTGGAAAAACTGGCAAAATGAAACCCATTTTATGTGTCATAAATAATTACCCCGCAAAATCTCGTCGCACCGTTGTGTCTGCTGGAGCCTTAACTAATGTGAGATTTAAAAGCAGATTCCTGATCAGGTAAGGCCCGTTTTAAAATGTCAGCCTTGCGGGCTAAGACTTTGTTTGCAAATCAATGAAGTTATAAATGATAATGATAAACAAATTTTATTTCTGTAAGGTTAGGTTAGGTAGGTTTGTAAAAATACTTTTACACGTCAATCATATTTTTAAAACCAGATAAGGTCGGCTTTTCCTATCTAACTACTCTGAGAAGAGAGGCCGAAACAAACTCAGAGGTCACAGTCTTTTTTTAAAGTCCAGACATGGTCTTCATCAGATCATGTGAAGACCATGTAGATTGGTGTTTGAAATGGTATTTTGATAAAAGAACCACACAGATTTGAGTGAACCTGTCCAGTCAGTGCACGCAGTGCAGTCAGGGGACGCCCTAGACGGACATACAGTGACCTAATTGGTAATGTTCTTCAGAAAAGTCATATGTGAATTACTTACAACGAGCGTGCGTGTATGACCAGACGTGTAAATAAAACAAAAGGAGTATGTTAGGGTCGTAGCAGGTGGCGTTCTATAGTTTCTGCCTACTCCCATGGGAAGATGACATGAGTTTATGTGTAGATATGAGTGGACTTTGTCGTCTCCTTTAGAAAGTCTAAAATTTAGATAGGTTTATATCTACAAAAGACCAACCAGGGTGCGCTGATTTGAGTAATACCGATACTTACGCTCAGAAAACGTTGAAGGAAAACATCGTGGGGAAACCGGCATGTCCTAGAACCAAAAATTGGAAGACATGTGACATCCACCAGCCCGTACCGAGGCCGCGTGGTAAATTATGGCCAACTCCCTCTTACAGAGTGGAGGCCTGTGTCCCAGCAGTGGAAACTTTATAGTTTGATTAAGATTATGCATGATTATGCCAAAGTATTTCTATAGATTACCAACCAGAGTATGCTGACAGTTATATGTTCACCATACTAATACTTCCGTATCTCCATTATCAATCAGTTATCACCTAAAGTGTGTCGTTATTGAATTACTGCTGTTTTATAGACCATAAATAATATCTTTGTTTGGTTATTGGACTCATATTGTGCTTCCTGTAGTGGCCATAACCCATAATACGTTGTTCAGGATCCTCAAATATTAAGAGATTATGAACGTATATTGTTATGGTCATTGTAATATTAAAAGATGGCCTCCGAGATGAGCCATCGGTGCGGGAGTTATTGAAGTTCGCAAGTGTGTGCGCAGACACAGGCACACTCTCTTCCCTCACTCTCATAGTCCAATGGAACGGCAATCCGACACGACCGGAGAGAGATCAGGACCAACGGCATAACGTGTTTTCCGAGGCACGGGGAATACCCCGTGCCTCAAAAAACGCGTTATGCCGCCAGGAATACAAGGGTGGTGTGATAACACCAACAACATCCAAACCCCAGGCTGTTACTCAGCAATTCTTGTTGGAAAAACCCTATAACACTTTTCCCGACTTGGGAATCGAACTCAGGACCTCATGTCGTGCTTGCGACTAAGAGACTAACGAGGGAGTATGAAACTACCTCCTAGATGATATTCAAGTATCGTCAGCAAAAGTGTTGGGTGTGCAAGCAATGATAAAGATGTTTGTACTAAGTACGCTAGCATGTAAAAATGGTAGAATAGAATAGAATAGAATAGAATATATTTATTATAAATCATGAGTATACAGCAAATGATAAGTACAAGGTCTTAAAATGTACTTGCACTTACTAAACTACGTTGGTCAAAGTCAAATCCACTAAAAGGCACTTTTGAGGACCAAAAGTAGAATTACACATACATATAAATATATAGTTTCGTGTGGAGAGATTGTGCAGAAAACTCCATACATAATCAGCCTATAACGTTCCTACTGCTGGAACTCAGGCCTCCTCTCTGTGAGAGGGAGTGGGACATGATCCACCACGCGGGCCCAGTGCGAGTTGGTAGATGTCACATGTCTTCGAATTTTTGGTTCTAGGACATGCCGGTTTCCTCACGATGTTTTCATTCACCGTTTTGAGAGCAGTAGTGATGAAATAATTTACACAAAGTAAAGCGCCTGCCTGTGTTTGACCCTAAGACGTACAACTCGTAAGTCGCGGCCGTTACCACTGGGCCACCACTGCTCTCAAGGCGAACTTTCCAAAAGATAGTTTCGTGTAAAGAGATTGAGCAAAAAACTCCATAGTAACTTTTTAAATGCCTTTTGTTTACATTAAGGTAAAAAACATATATTCTACATGTGTAGTACTAGTTTCGTTTATCGATTACACCTAAAACAAGTTGTATACCAATCTTGTAGAAAACTTGTCCAAGTTGTCAAAAATAAGAACAAAATAGGTAAAAATACATATCTGAAACAACGTGAATACAGTGTGAAACATGTTTTTGACAAAACATGTCGTCGTTTACGGGTGTGAACAAGGGAGTATGATTAATGGTGTAACTTCGCAAATAAAAAGCTTGAAACAATGGAAGATGATGGCAAAAGCTGACAGCTAACTACAGCAGTAGCTGCCTCCGTCACACCATAATCAGCCTATAATGTTCCCACTGCTGGGACACAGGGCTCCTCTCTGTGACAGGGAGTGGGCTGTAATCCACCACGCGGGCCCAGTGCGGTTTAGTAGACGTCACAAGATGTCTTCGAATTTTTGGTTCTAGGACATGTCGTTTCATATTCCTCACGATGTTTTCCTTCACCGTTTTGAGAGCAGAGCAGGTTCGAACCTACTAACTATGACCAATCACGCGCGAACATAATTGGTCGCAGTAACTAAGCTAGGATACCCCGACCTAACGGGTTAGGTTGGGTTAGAACTGTGATCAACCACGTGCGAGAAGAATTTGTTGCCGGAACTAAGCTAGACCACCGACCAAGTGGATTAGGTTACAACTGAGACAAACCGCGCGCGAGCCGAGCGAGCGAAGCGAGCGGTGTTGGGAAGCTAATTAGTATTTTTAGGACCCCAAAATATAATTGTTTGGGGTTGCACAAAAAGAGGCGTAATCATTAAATTAAAGTATTCAATTATATTTTTAAGAGCGCAAAATAGAAATTATATTAGAGGTTTGTTTAGATTTTATTAAATGTATTAAAGTAAGCCTACATTGCTCGGATCCAAACCATCGATTTCTTGCTGTTACCGTAGCTATAACGTTAATGATTCTGTTCCAAGCTCCTGTTAATTAAATAAAGGATATACACCGAACATACTTCGTAGAGGGAAAGGCGTTAATAATAGATAACATTAATGGTTGGCTGGTTCATTAATTGATCAAAGTACAGTTACCTGAAGTAATATACTAAAATGTCGTTACAGCAATATAAATTAATTTGATTAACTTTAGTAAAGCTGATGTCACACAGTTCCCTTTTTATTCATTTTTGACTTTCATTTCACATTTTTCACACAAAATGAAACGTCTGAACACAGAATGAATCAGAAGTGAAAAATGTATTCATTAGTGAAACGATCCAACGGTGTTGAATTTTGGCACTCGGCATCTTTCCCTCGCCTACGGAAAGATCGAAAAATTAAATGAAATGAGCAGATGGACGTTCATTACTATGTAATTTTGCCGGTGTCGTATAAACGTGGAATAAAACAAATATTAACATTCACTCGAGTAAAGCGTCTGATATACTCATACAAATCTTGACTTTCATATACTCACGACGTTAAATTTTGGCAGTCACTACCCCCAACCATTATGATCAATCTAACCAGTAACGTGTATCGGGGACCCTATCCCAACGTTTCCACGTAGTTTAATATGCTTTAGGAATATTTTTGTTTATCGCGTTTCATTCATATTTTTATAGACCGAACCATCAAATCATGCAGCCAGTCTATAGAGGCATGAGGAACAGGTTGTAAAGTTCACTCATCCTCCATAGAAAAGGGAGGATCCTCCGACCAGACGGGTGTCGTGTCTGGTGGGCAACTGCCCGACGGTTGATGTCGGGATGTTGTATATATGCTATTTGCACGGTTAAACTCTGCTTGCGCGATGCAGGATTTTGTGTGACGTCAGTGTGTTCACATGTGGCGATGTAGATGCCGCCACAGGTATGATAAAAAAATCTCATAGTGGAATCTTAGTTGAAGTGTGCTTCAGTGAGGTGCCGTTCCACCTGACGCTAGGGATTGTTACCATTGATAGCTCACTTCAAGGTTACTTTACCTAAGCTTTCAAGGTGAGATTTTTACAGCATAGGTCAATTGGTTTTGGTTTTCATCACTATTATCGTCCTCTTTCAAACTTTTCGGAAGCTGTCCATTTTCATTTGTTACCTCATACTTAAAATAAACAATGGACAGCCCCGAAAAAGGTCATAGCATTATGTTGTCTATTATGTTCTGACAAGGGATATACTCGTAGAGATAACCCTTAGAGAGTTGGTCACGTGAAAAGATGAGTGAAGATTCGGGAAGGATATCTCTTGTATTTGGAGCGGAAAGGGCGGAACACGGAGATTATGTGCGAAATAAGCAAAAGGCTGGCGAGCTTTGTGATCGAATTTGTCTAAGAGTGTTCACCGATTCATGCCATAGTTTACCACATAGAAATAAGAATGTGGAAAGTTTGTACTGTCAGTTGCTGCTGAACTATAACTACCACGAAAGGTCAAGGCGTCACCTCAAAAAATGCTGTTTAAAAGACTTCAAAATGTTCGTTCCTTTCTTGACGAAAATTTGCATAATCAGGTAGAGAATCGGTTACGTTCAGTTTTATCTTATGTTAAAGAAATGATAAGTGAATTATGATTTAATAAACAAAAAATACAAAATCTGGTGAAGTAAGGTAAAATAAAAAAAACGAACGAGCCTTACAGTAGCCGCTTATGATGCGTAACATCTGACATCTCACCTTGGTAACAACTGAGCAGCAACAGAAATTAAATCTCAACGTTTAAAAAGTCTAAATACTGAAATATTTAGTCGAAATACAAGCGGTCAACGCGCTTCTCTTTATTTTCTACGCAGTCCGACAGTGACCGCGCTTTAGCTGTTGTCAGCCTCTTAAGTTGCAATTACATCCACTTAAATCTTGGAATCATAACATTTTCGGTGAAATGTTGGTGTTCTTTATATCTCTTCCCCCTTCAGAGAATACTGAAACGATTCTTGGGTTTATTATTTTCACGGATTCATTTAAAATTCTGAGTTTATTCTAAACTTCAGTAAAACCATGAGACGGGTTATTGTCATGCTTTGGTTTACCGACATTCAATGATGCTCGTCTGGCTGTTTATAAAAACTAGTGGTCGCCCACTGGTCGAAATTCGACCCCCTATTACAATCTATATAGTACTTACTAATTCTAAGAGTACACTAATTCCATGCTTACACTAATTCCCATTTTCTAATTATTAAGTTAAGATTAAAAAGCCACTAATACCCAATCGAATAATATTCCGAAAATTTTCAGTTCTATGCCTACGATCCTAAAAAAAGGGTTCACTTGCATCGTAGTTTCATAAAACCACACAATGTTTTTTCTTTATATGTTTCTAAAAGGTAATTTCTCGAAGTACTGATCTGATTACAAAAATTCTTCCACTGATACTCCTAGAATCAACACTATTACGAGATATTATTATTATTATTATTATCAAGAGTGATAGCGAATGTGTTTTATGGTATAGTTGACTTCAACGCAAACGGAAGTTGTTGGAAAAATCTAGTCGTTGTATTATGTATAACATTTTATTCCCATCTGATTTAAGTACAATTATGGCATAATTATGTCTGTATACTCTTAGGAACCCTATCAGTTACTAGAGACCCACATTGTTAACAATGTGGGTGTACTAGGTGTAGGTACATCTCTGCCTAACCCCTCGGGGATTGCGGGCGTGATGTTATGTTTATGTTGTTAACAACAAAGACTCTCCCCCAATCTTCTACTTATCTTAAGTTCATTAATTCACTGAAACACAACGCATAGCTTGAACCGCTCTAAAATCGTGAAATTTTGCACAAGTGCTTGACAAAATATTGAAAGTGAGCATTAAGGAAAGAATTTTAAAAATGTCATCCCCTGAAGGCATTAAATATGAACGTAATGGAAGTTCTTTATTTTTTTTCTGATGTGAAATCCCATCGGACACACGGCTTGTTACAGAAATATAAAAAATAAAATCCTTATCCTTACTAATATTTAAAATGCGAAAGTGAGTTTAATTCTTTGTTTGTTTGTTACTATGTTTAACTCTTTGTTTGTTTGTTATGGTGTGGGGTACACCATGGGAGAGACAAGAAAACAAATATCATCCCCACATTACGCCAAATAACCAAATAACATTTTTTTTAATACAAGCTCCTCTGATCTAAAGTGGGGACTGACAGACAGACAGACGGACATGGTGAAACTAAAAGGGTTCCTTGTTGACAACGGAACCCTAAAAATGAGTATGATTATGATGAGGTATTTAAAAAACCGGCCAATTGCGTGTCCTTGTTTACTACGGAACACTAAAAATTGATCATGAGAATCAAGAAATGATGGTGGGTAGACACTACACGGCTAGACGTGGTCATGGGAGGTAGAGCCCTAACTTAAAGGTTGCCAAGAAACGACAGGACGAGCTTTGGCAGGCCAACAGCTGGATGGGTGGACAACGTATGAAAGATCGCATGTTATACCTGGATGAGACCCGCACATACCAGAGAAGCAGAAAAGGGAAGAGGCCTAAACCAAGCAGAGGGTGGAACAAGACTGTCAATGGTGGTGATTGAAAAATATGATTATTACCGAAATCACATCGGCTCGTAAGTAAGTATTTTTATTTACGTAAAATGAGGTAAATTTAGGAGGACAGGGTGTTGTGGCGCAGCCTGGGAGAGGCCTATGTCCAGCAGTGGACTGTTATAGGCTGAGTTGATTGATTGATTGATTGAGGTAAATTTATAGCACGTTACAAATATTTTAGCACAGGGCTCTTCCTTCGTAGCCATAATAAAATAACATGCAAATTATTTTAAACATACCTATGTTTTAAATAATTTGCATGTTATGAGAGCAGTGATGGCCCAGTGGTAACGGCCGCGACTTACGAGGTGTAGATCATAGGTTCGAACTCAGACAAATGCTTTACTTTGTGTAAAATTATTTCATCACCGCTGCTCTCAAAACGGTGAAGGAAAACATCGTGAGGAAACCGGCATGTCCTAGAACCAAAAATTCGAAGACATTGACATCTACCAACCCGCACTGGGCCCGCGTGGTGGATTACAGCCCAGTCCCCCTCACAGAGTGGAGGCCTGTGTCCCAGCAGTGGGAACATTATAGGCTGATTATGTGCATGTTATGGCTCGGGAGCAGGCAATGTTCAAACGACCTCGTTCGGACGTTGGCTGCTCCCGAGCCATAATAATATTTCAGCACGATTAACAAAGATTAAGATGTCGTTCTGTATCTTTTACGTAACAGCCACTTGAAGATATTATTGTTCTTAACACTTTAGTAGATTGAGTAAGAATTTATAAGTGGCGCTACCTATTGTCATCGTGCTTGAAAAGATGGAAGTGTTTGTTTATGAGGCGTCTCTTGCCTGCCAGTATAGCATTAACATGTTTAGCCATTTATTGTAGGTCGTACTTAGCCAGCAATCCTATTAAACTTCTTAAAAATGTCTTCATACTAACCGTATGACCAGCACCCTTATTGCATAACTTTCTGTTTTCTAATCCATTGCTTCCCAGGTTTGAAAAACTTGTCTGCTCAACAATGTAAATAACACAATAAACGGGGCTGAACTGTTAAAAGAAATTAAATGAAATGAAGTGATTTTAATTTTTATAAGTAGGCTTGTACAAACACTTTTACACGTCGAAGAATAAAATAAAAAAAAAATAGATGAGGCCGGCGTTTCCTATCTGACTACTCTGAGAAGAAAAGCCGAAATAAACTCAGAGGTCTCAGTCCAGACATAATCTTGGTCGGATCATGTGAAGACCATGTAGATTGGTGTCTGAAATGGTATTTTGAGGAAAGAACTACACAGATTTGAGTGATTTATCCAATTCAGAGCACGCATTTGTCAGTAATCGTGCAGCTCAACTCAGAACTTAAAGAGCTCAACGATTCGACGAACAATACCAAAGAAAGGACATGTGGGGAGGCCGCAATAAATTACTCAAACTGCCAGACCAAGATTAAAAACTAACTGAGAGAAAAATATAGAAAATGACCTACATAGTCTTCACATTCACAATAAATCATCATACTTTTAAAAGTAAATATTCATGTCACTGTATATAAAAAAATCATCAATGTCAATAAGTATATAATAGTCCAAAAATAAATAATCTTGGTCAAATCAGTTGAGGACCATGTAAATTGGTGTCTGAAATGGTTTTTTGAGAAAAGAACCATACGGTTTTTAGTCAGTGCACGCGTTTCTCAGTAACCGAGAAGTTCAACTCAGAATTCGAGGAGCTCAACGACTCGACGAACAAAACCAAAGAAAGGACATTTGGGTAGGCCAAAGGCATTGCGATCGATTTCCATTGTATGTGTGTTATACAATTGTTCCACATAGCCCTCAATATCAAACGGTGCGGATTTTTAACAGGTTGCCATTTGACTTTAAAACTATAATTTACAAGAGCATTTAAGTCGAGACTTAAAGCGTTTCTATTGGAGAAATGTCTGTATTCGATAGACGATGACATGTCCACGTTTTAAAAATTCCATATTTTATTTAATGAGGGACTATAATATTAGTATGGTAAGTAGCTTGTAATGTTATTGAACTATTTTTAATTTTTTTGTTATTTTCTATGATTTATTGTATTTTGAATGTGATAATTAACCCGCAGTTTTCTGTCAAAAACTAACAATGGAAAGACCATTGCAAGGTTTGTAAATTAATAGACTTGTCTTCAGTTCTACCGGGTGCTGCGCGAGTGTGGAGTGGCGTATACGTACATTCGACGAATGCCTCATAATGCGTGACCAACGGTCGATGCGAAAGTGGGTTACTTAGATATTATAAAGTGCAGTTTTTTTTATTAGGTACGTGATTGTTAAAAATAAAAGAGTACTGACCCATGCCTCAAAGGAATTATTATCCATCTTGTTCTGGGGCTGAAATAAAAGAAAAAAAATATAATTTTATCAAACTGTTTGTGAAAATTAGGAAAGAAATGTTAAAATAATCAAATTGAATCAAATAGTCAAAATAATCAATCAAATTAAAAAGTCGTTTTGTGTTGTGATAAAAATAGTTATTCTTAAATTATTCCTACAAAACAAGTTTCTTTTTTTTAATAAATCTAAATTTTAATATCAAAAGCCTTCAATCTAAACAAATCTAAGCACCAATTATTTTTTAAGCTCTGCAAGTGGTTTATATCTTGCTTAATCTACTAATAAACTGATTGAGGGGACTACAGGACCTAAACGCAAATTTTATAAGTTTTATAATGCCTTAAAGTATATGATCCACTGCAGTAAACAAAATCTATGATATTCTTAAGGATATATGCTAGGTAGATAGTGTGTTGAAAACATAATATAACTAATTTGATACGATAGAAAAAAATCACGAAGATACCTCTAAAAAATTATTTTAGCTATTAAAAACCATACTAATATACATGCAATCATTCTGATTTTTTGTTAGTGTTTTATTTTTTTTAAACAATCTATAGCTTTTTTGTAAACCGATGATTGCTTCATATTTTGCAATAAATTACCAGCGCTGTGTCATCACACTTCTCTTTCTTTTCTATGCAGTCCGACAGTGACCGCGCTTTAGGTGTTGTCGGCCTCTTGATTGAGGTACCCGCGGGGAAATTGCGTAAAGGCTTTTACATACTGGCGCGTCGCGTCGCGCGACAAGTCGCGCCAGTATGTAGGAGCCTTTACACACTATCGTACGTATCAATGGGTTTAATGTTGACGGTTCGACCACATTTATTGCGTTACTAACGTTGTTGATCAGACAAATTTTTCGAATATATGAAGCAATGGATTAGCTATTTATTATTATCCTTCGAATCATTCAGACTGTGAGTTATAAATGTGTTACCCAATTAGCCGCTGGTTGGTTAGTGTTACGAGCTGCATGACTTAAGTATCCATGTAGACGTTTTTAACAATGAATCCATCATCATCATCTGCCTAGCCTTTTTCCCAAGGTGTATCGTATGATACACCTTGGTAAGTCTGGTTGTTAGACTTTCGGGCTTCAAACGACCCGTAAAAACTGTCAAAGATTCACGAATGACAGCCGGGGCCAACGGTTTAACGTGCTTTCTCAAAGGCACGGAGGAGTCTCGGCCTCACGGTGGATCTAGTTCCACGGACTAACCAAGGCAGGCTATTATTGCTTAGCCACTAGCTCCGGAAGGTTTATGTGTATAAAACTATTTATAACTTAAATTTAGTACAGAAATTTCAATGTTTTGACATATCGCCATTGTACCCATGCGAAGCACGAGGTTGGTCGGTTGTAAAATATAATTATGAATTCATAAAGATGTTAATTGATGTCTATAAGAGGGAAGGAGCACTAAACTCGTTTAATGCTCCCTCCCTAACGAGGGAAGAGGGACGGGTGAAGATACTAAAGTACTCATAGTAGGTACCTACGCCTCTTGCGCAGTCAGCTACACCTACCTTCCTGACTAGCTAATCTTTTGACACCCTTTTCAGTACTGCTGAGCACCCGGGAGGGTTGAATTCGTGAGTCGGGCAAAGTGTTATTGAGCTTTTTCAAAGTGCTTTCCCAGACATTTTTTTACAAAGTGAATTTCCCGTGACCGGAAATTATGACCGATATTTATACACGTGACTATACTCGTCATAATGAACAACTATTACTTTGGGACCAAACTTAAAAACGCGAAAATAAAATCAATATATCAATATATTTGTGTTTACATAAATAGAAAAAAAAAATGTTTTTTTTTTCACGATTTCATGGACAACATATTTTTATTCGCGATTTCAGGGACAACAGATTTTTATTCGCGATTTCAGGGACAACAGATTTTTAATAGCGATTTCAGGGACAACAGAATTTTATTCGCGATTTCAGGGTTTGTTCCAAAGTAAGTAAGGGTTTAAGTATCGGTCTAATTACCAGTCACCCTATATACAGAGTTATTTTTAATTGGCTAACTAAACTCCGCAGACGCAACGGGTATCCGTGTAAACATGATAAAATAATACATTAATTAATTTGATGATTTCTTGTGGGGTCATTAACCTCAGTCATTGTAGTCACTTGAAAAGTAAAAAATCTGTTTTTTGTTGTGTACCTAAACTTCACAGACGTGATGAGTCTCAGGTCAACGGCGCGTTGTATTCCAAGGGCGCCTCAAAGAGATGTCGTCAGCACATGTGTAGGGGTCCACTAGGGCCGATGCCTGCCGGTGTCGCGGGAAGGTACTAAAGAGTTACCGAGGCCCTGGCAACACAGGCAACGGAAGGAATACGGATGGGTTTTAGTCAGTAAGTGTCTGACACACCCTCCCGCTCTGCCCAGAGGAGAGAAGTTATTTGATAATTTCCCACTCAAAAAAAAAAAGATGTGATGGGTATCGTTAACTAAACACAATAGAACATAAGAAAATAGTTTATCTCAACTAATACTTCAAGTAACAACACTAATAGCGGTCGTTGACCTTCCAAAAAAAAATCTTTTTATTTTTTATTGATAAATGATAAATGATTTATTTTCTGTAAGTCGGTTTGTACAAACACTTTTACACGTCAATCATATTTTTAAAATAAAGCTAGATGAGGTCGGCGTTTCCTATCTGACTACTCTGAGAAGAAAGGCCGAAACAAATTCAGAGGTCACAGTCTCCTTTAAAGTCCAGACATAATCTAGGTCAGATCATGTGAAGGCCATGTAGATTGGTGTCTGAAATGGTCCTTTTGAGGAAAGAACCACACAGATTGAGTGGACCTGTCCAGTCTGTGCACGCATTTGTCAGTAATCGTGCAGCTTAACTCAGAAATTAAGGAGGTCAATGATTCGACTAACAATACCAAAGAAAGAACATTTGGGTAGGCCGCGTAAATTACTCAAACTGCCTAGACCATGATTAATACTAAATGAGAAAAAAAACAACAATGACCCACGAAGGCTTCACATTCACAATAATTGAAAACAATATAATACTTTACTTTAAGTAAATATTAAATTCCAAACAATATATTAAATTCCACAAAGTAAATATGTCAAAAGTGTATATAAATAAAATAAAAGTTTCAGTATGCAATAATTGGAGCAGCTCAATCCCAAGCCTTTTTGTCCTCAATATAATCTTTAACGGTATAAAAGGCTTTCTGGCACAACTTACTTTTAATAAATGATTTGAATGTATTAAGGCTTAGATCTTGAACGTGGCTTGGAAGTTTATTATAAAAACGTATACATTGACATCTGAATGAGCCACCTATTTTCTTGAGCCTTGTTGTAGGTACAACAAATTTGTGTTTGTTCCTAGTATTTATATTATGGATATCACTGTATTTTTTTAAACAATTTTATATTTTTATGGGTATTTAAAAGATTTTCAAAAATATACTGAGAGGGCACAGTCATTACATTAATCTACTTAAATTTCCCTCTGAGAGAGTGTCTCGGACTTAATTTATAAATTGACCGAACAGCTCTTTTCTGCAAAACAAAGATAGTCTGAATATCAGCGGCATTTCCCCACAACAGAATACCGTACGACATTACACTATGAAAATAGCTAAAGTACACTAAACGGGCTGTCTCTATATCAGTTAAATTACGAATTTTTCTAACAGCGTATGCTGCGGAGCTTAGCTTTTTCGACAATTTATCTATATGTGGACCCCACTGAAGCTTAGCATCTAAAGTTAAGCCCAAGAATACTGTGCTATCTTCAGGATTCAATTCTTCGCCCTTTATCAACACATTAGTTTTCATCTGCCTAACGTGAGGTAGCGTAAACTAAATAAATTTGGTTTTTTTTCATTAAGAAGTAAATTATTAACATTGAACCAGTGAACTACTATTGAGATCGCACTATTTACATCGTCAGTAACCAGCTGCTGACGTTTAAGTTTAAACAAAAGTGAAGTGTCATCCGCAAACAATACTATATCATGATTATCATTTATGAGGTATAGCAAATCATTAATGTAAATAAGAAACAAGAAAGGACCCAGAATTGAGCCCTGCGGAACTCCCATTGTTACTATAGATCCGGGAAATCTTTTCCGATTAACGTCAACGCTCTGAATCCTATTACTCAAGTATGAAGTAAGAAGATTCAGAGCGGTGTTCCGGATCCCGTAGTGGCGGAGTTTCCTGATTAACGTTTCGTGGAGAACGCAATTGAATGCTTTGGACAAATCACAAAAGATGCCTAAGGTATTGCGTTTACCTTCCCATGCATTATAAATATGTCCTAAAAGTTCAACAGCATCAGTAGTCGAACGACCCCTTGTAAAACCGAACTGTTTATTGTGCAATAATTTGTTTATTAAAAAAAAATTGTAATTGGTCTAAAATTATTAAAAAAAAAATTTACTAAAGGTAGGTAGTACTGAAATAGGTCTATAATCGGTGGGATCTGATGAACTACCTGATTTAAACAAAGGCATTATTTTACTATTTTTCATAAGGTCAGGAAACTCCCCACAATCAATGCAATTATTAAAGATAAGAGATAAAGTAGGTGCTACAATGTCAATAATTGACTTAGCAACTTCTACAGAATTACCCCACAGATTTGCAGTCCTTTTTACATTTAAAGTGTGAAAGGTTTTAATTATATCTCTACAGGTAATATGTTCAAAATGAAATTCCGAATCGCAAACATTAACATTTTCCTTGAGCAAAGACTCAGCAACGGAAGTTTAGGGATTTAGTAGTTGAAACGGGAATATCTGAAAATAATTTTTATCCCATCTATACCCATCGCGTCTGCGGAGTTTAGCTAGCCAATTTGAAATAACCCTGTATAACTCTGGTTAAACAGAGGGGCCCCGCGCGGGACGCAGAGACGCATCTGAGCTCGTCAATTGTTTCGATGATTAGGTTACTTACGCGACCAGTTTGTAGGTACACCTCCTTAAAAGATACTTGACACAATCGGCGCGAGCGAATTTTGTCCAAAGTCAAAGTAAAATTATTTGTTTCAAATAGGCACATAAAAGGCACTTTTGAACGTCAAAATTTACAAAAAAAAATAGAATTGATCTCCTTCCAAAAGGTAGTTTCGTATGGAGAAGAATGGGCAAGAAACTCCACCGTTACTCTTTTAAAATGTTTTACAAAATTTTGTATAGGTACATTATATAATTATATGTGAAGACGATGTTACTATACCAAAGTCCCGCATCTTGCATGGGATTTATCTAATTTTGTCAAGAGCTTTAGGCTCGTTCCCTATTATATGGGACTTATACCTGTCAAAATAATTAGGTAATTTATTTATTTATTTCTCATCACAAACGTTGTTTTGATGTGTGTTAACTAAACCTTCTGTCTACCCCTTATGGGAAATACTGGAGTAATGTTATTCACTGTCCCCTCAGAGGTCGTCAACATATACTCATGACCTACAACATATACGCATATTTACAAGTATATTGATAAAAATATCAGTCAGTCACTTTTATCTGCTGTCGGGGTCCAGATATTAATGTTTGTTTATGTCAACTCAAAATAAGTGATGTTATCTTTTGTTTTTTATAACAAAACAATTAGTTGCAAATTCTATTTCACTTTGGGTATGAATTTTCATTATGTGGATACTTGAAACACTGATGGCTTTTCCAATGCGTTACAACCTTACCTTCACCTACACACAGACTATACATATTTCTACTTAAGGCGCTGACAAGAGGAAAATGACCCAAATAGGTTTTCTTAAGAAAAAAGTTACCAAATCTGTATAGTTTGTGGTAGCGGAAAAATATATGATAATTTTAAACATATTTCTCAGAACTTGGTTGTTACCAAAAACACGTTTTGGAAAAAAAATCTCGATACAAACTAACGTTAAACTAACCTCTTACCTTGAGTTCCAAACCAAAATATCTGTATTAAATATCAACTGTATACGTTACGTAGTTAATTAATAACAAGAAAGTCTTATTTGAACGCACAACCTGGTTGTTTTTTATTTTCGATTACTCAAATCAATTTTCAGTAAATAGATAAATGCTTCATATTTTGCAATAAATTACAAGCGTTGTGTCATCGCGCTTCTCTTTCTTTTCTATGCAGTCTGACAGTGACCGCGGTTTAGGTGTTGTCAGCGTCTTAAGAGTCGGGTAATCGTTGACCTTGCCCATAAAAATGCGCGTCGCGCTTTCAAAGGGAATTTATAGGAATTTATAGTAACAAAAATATGAATATTTGAAAAAAATCACTGATAGTATTACAGATAATAAAATATTCTGTTCATACAAAAAAAAATAATGAAAATATCTTAAGTAGTTTGAAAGTAATATCGTTTATTATGCTTTGGGTAGACATTACTTCCTGAATTTATTTCATAAAGTATTTTGCTACTTTGCTCTAATAATCCTTCCTATCCTAAGGGCACGTCTTCCTGACCATTACCGCGCCCCCCGGTCTACTCTTTGATATGAAAGGTCTCTGTAGTCCCATGAAACATGAAGCTCCAGGGACTAGTGTAAATCCTTGGGTTACTTTGAGCAATCGAGTCTGGTTTAACCACGCCAGGGTGCATTAATCGCGGCACAGCGGACGGAGCTTCGGCGGGATCTCATGGCGTCATGGAAAGTACGGTTGTCGCAACCCAGTGCTGGGCACGCCACGATTGCGGCGATAAGTCCCCTCTTTGAGGAGTGGCTATAGAGGCGCCACGGCGTCCTCACCTTCCGCCTGACGCAGGTCCTCACCGGACACGGCAGTTTCGGGAGGTTCCTGTGTCGGATAAAGCGGGAGGAAACGTCCGGGTGTCACCACTGTGTGGATCGCCCTGAGGACACGGTGGAGCATACGGTGGAGGTCTGCCCGGCTTGGGCAGGGCACCGCAATGTCCTCGTGGAGGCGATCGGCGGCAGAGACCTCTCGCGTCCGGCCCTGGTTCAGGCCATGGTACGGAGCGAGAGAGCATGGGCAGCCGCCACCTCCTTCTGCGAAGCAGTAATGCTCGCGAAGGAGGAGGCGGGACGGTTGAGGGAAAGGCAAGTTTCGCGCCCTCTTGCCCCTAGCCGCCGCAGGAGACGCCCAGGGCGTCGGGAATCCCGGGCGGATTTCCGGCCACCGTAGGCGCGGGCTTGCGGACGGTGAGCAATGGGTAGCTCACCGTCCGGTAAGGACCAGGCCCGGGTCGACGGCGCGTTGTACTCCACGCGCGCCACAAGAGATGTCGTCAGCGCACAGGTAGGGGTCCACTAGGGCCGATGCCTGCCGGGGTCGCGGGAAGGTACTTATGGGTCACCGAGGCCCCCGCAACACAGGCAACAGGAAGGAATACGGGTGGGTTTTAGTCAGTAAGAGTCTGACATACCCTCCCGCTCCGCCCAGAGCGGGAGAAGTTATTTGCAAAAGAAAACATGATGTAACGTCTAGATTCATTAATCGCAAAGGTATAAAAAATACACACCGACATATCGTAAACGGCAATTTTATTTAGATTATTATTTTATTTAGAATATTAGATTATTACTACAAATTACACATATGAAATTGATGTTTGCGTTCTAGTTTAACATATTTTTTATGCATAACTTACTTGCATTATATGAAGGCGGTGAATAACAGATTTAAAAGTCACTAACATCACATATCGCCAAGAGCGTGTACGCCGTACGGAATTTCATACAAATTTAAAAGTCCTTATTTTTCGGAATGACTTAACTGATTTTAATGAAACTTCACACACATAAGCAAGATACACAAGTATAAAATGTTAATAGAAAACATTTTAGAAATATTTATGAAAAACAAAGATAATTTGAAATTTCTGTTTGTATGTAATATTTAAAACCGCTCTAATGTAACACTAATTTTCGAAAAGGTTCTAATACATTTATAAACCTATTTATCCTGCTTATGGGTATGAAGTTACATTAAAATCGGTTCAGTTATATAAAAAAATAAGGACTTGAAAATTTGTATAAAATGCCGTACGGCGTACACACTCTTAAGGGGACTACAGGACCTAAACGCAAAGTTTTATAATGCGTTAAAGTATATGATCCACTGCAGTAAACAAAATCAGAAAAATATATGATATTCTTAAGGACATATGCTAGGTAGATAGTGTGTTGAAAACATAATATAACTAATTTGATACGATGGGAAACAATCACGAAGATACCTCTAAAAATTTCTTTTAACGAATAAAAACCATACTAATATAAATGCAATCATTGTGATTTTTTGTCAGATTATTCTACAAGCAACATATTAGCATAATAGTGTTTTATTTTTTTTATACAATCTATAGCTTATTTTATAAATTACCAGCGTTGTGTCATCGCGCTTCTCTTTCTTTTCTATGCAGTCCGACAGTGACCGCGCTTTAGGCGTTGTCGGCCTCTTAAGTTTACTCACTGACAGATAGCGCACAGCTTAAACAGCTGGTTCTAGAAGCATTCAGTTTTCACAAGAGTTCCTTGTGGGCGCGGGTGCGGGTGTCGTATAACGAAGTTGAGCACTAAAAAAGGACCTGTACCTGGTTCTTTTCACATCTGCCTTTCAACATCACCCGTTCAAAATAACCAAACTCATCCTCTTAACATAACCTAATCATCTAAGCATTCTCTTTTCAATTTTAGTCACTACATTATCTTTTAAACCGCAACGTTGCCTTATCACATGATTCCTGAGTCTATCATTCATAATTTTAATCTCATTAATCACAGAAAGACAATATTATCATGCATATAGTTCCTATAGTGTTCTCACTGCTGGGACACAGGCCTCTTCTCTGTGAGAGGGAGTGGGCGGGTTGTTAGATGTGACATGTCATCTAATTTTTGGTTATAGGACATGCCGGTTTCCTGACGATGTTTTCGTTCATCGTTTTGAGAGTAGTGGTGATGAAATATTTTACACAAAGTATCATCTCCTAAAGGGGTTAAATATGGGATGAACCATTTCATCCCTTATTTAACCCTTTTGGAAGTAGGGGACGGTTTGTATGGAAGATCGTCAATTTGTCAGAAATCCCATCTGACAGACGGGTTGTAATAAATTAGTATCCAACTAAGCTGCATGACGACAGACATACTGAATTATTACTTATATGTCGGCGTGAGCAAGTTGTAACGTAAAACGGAATGCAACGTTTAGTGATATCATCGCTCCACTCACTGAAGCAGGCGAGTTGTGGAAGGGGCCGGCCTTTAAAAGATGGCGCCCGAGCAATGCGGGACAATCTACATCCTCAGCAGGGAACGCCTTAAGTCGGCACCTCTGTCGCTGGTCGTCTCCCGCCGGGCATCCACCGGGCATCCACCGGGGAACCGAAGGTCTCACCTGGCGGAGACAGACTGCCAGGGTGGCGTCAAGAAAACGGTACTGTGGAACAGTGACGTGGCACTCTTGCTGAATACCAATGCATCCACACACATAGGCAGTTGCGCCACCCAACATGGCCACCCAACGAACGTGACTGTGTTGACGGGCACTGTATCACACCTCGGGGCTTTAAGGGCCATGCTCGTAACCCGCCTGTCGCGCCCCCTGGCAGGAACGTTGTGACTACCCATAGAAATGTAGGACAGTCCGATTCGAGTGAGGGCACTCACTCGAATCGGACTGTGCTGCATTTCTGTATAATCCACAACACTATTATTGTGATCACGCCTGAATCACATTATCAAAACGGTTAATGTTACATTTAATAATTTTGTTGTTAAATTAAACATTGATTTTCTTTTGAATAGTTGCGAATGAAAACCTTCAAAACCACGTGGACCTTGTAAAAAGCAGGTCTCCTTGAACAATAATTCAATCTGGGCAACGTCGCGCCAAGATATAATTAAAATTATAATCTTGAATTATTTTGTTAGTAGGTATTATGTGCCCGGTCCACGCAATGTCAAGTATTCATACTCCAAAGTGTTTTAAAATTATATAAACCTTCAAACTACTGAAGCCTTTTTCAAAACTAACAAATTATTATATTTTACGACCGAACGTTTGTACAACAAAAAGTAATCCCGTGTCAAGCCTAATATAATACTCGTAGTCATCAATCATCGAATTATAATTTCAATACGGTTTTATTGTCTCTGTAATTTAGCCTGCTCTAATATTTAGTGCTAAATCTAGACATTTGAACTTTATCTCTTCATTACATCTGTACTGTACTTATTTACAGTATCACTGTTACATGCGATTTCAGCTAAAGCTATTATTTAGATTTAAGGTTAAATTAAACTGCCAGGGTTGTCAAAATATTTGACATGTTACGATTGCTTTCATGTTGTCTAGTGACATAATATTGCCAGCCATTCATATTATACTATATTAGCATTTGCCCGCAACTTCGTCCGCGTAGGATATTGTGTTTTGTGTTTTCTAGATATGAGTTATTGTAACTTCAAATACAAAAATTTCATCCCTCTTTTCACCCCCTTAAGTGTTGAATTTCCAACAACACCTGATACGTTTCGTTAGCTTCCAACTATAAGCTTAAATAATAAATTTTGTTATTTTAACTTTGAGAATAAAGGACATTCCATACACAACTTCATCCCTCTCATCAGAAGTACTTCGACATGGAAATCAACTTTTGGATGGACACGGCCGAAGATCGAGATAAGATCAGGAAGGCTGCTAGCGTGATTTACAAGAAATCAGAAACGGATAGTAGCGAGACCTCAGATGAAGAATTTTCCTCAGAAAAGAAAAACATTGGAAACAGCAACGTAAAACACAGCATAGCAGTGACACAGAAAAGACTCGAGAAAGCAACTGGACCTGAGCCAACCTGGCAGTGACGTTGTTAAAAGATGCCCGCCCTCCCATAGATAAATTACCCGTCTCTCCACTCATTGCTTGCTCAAGGATGCATATCCGGTAGGCTCTAATAATCGTTCCTATTCTAAGGGCACGTCTTCCTGACCATTACCGCGCCCCCCGGTCTACTCTTTGATATGCAATGGTCTCTGTAGTCCCATGAAACATGAGGCTTCACGGACTAGTGCGAATCCTTGGGTTCATTCTGTGACTGTCTGTCATGTCTTCTAATTAATAACAAAATATTCTATTCTAAATTCTTATTTTAACATTGTCTCACGATATTAGGCTCTTACAAATACATTAAATCTCTATTTTATGGGCTGACAGCTCGACGTGTTACCGTAATTAATAACAAAACATCCTATTTCTTTGGAATTGTGAAACCTTTAGAAATGCATTCCATTTATATTTTATGGGAAACAAACTTGAGACAATTAACAACGGACGGGTCGAAAGCAATAATTTAACAAATTCTAAGGATACGACTAAAGTATTCGATTTCTTAACGCAGAGTACAATACTATTGCCAACATTTGCTTGGTATAACTTGAGTTCGGGCAAAACCCAAACAGGCCCTTAAAACAATTGAGAAATGGTACAAAAAAGGCAATAAACCTATTCTGAGTATTCGGTTGGCATGGAAAAAAAGACCATGCTCCGGTCGTTTTGGAGATGGAACAGAGGACGGAAAAGGGTAGGGCTGAGGGGAGTCGGTGATGAGCCGCGACAGGGTTCGGACGTGATATCTAGCGGGTTAAGTTAGGGAGTTTGTGAAAATACCACGAGGAAGAGCGGTTGAATTAGGCCGGACTAGGAGAGATAGAACTAGGTCGATAATAATGACACAATGTCACTTTGGAGAGATCGCGATAGTGAAAATGTTATCAGCTTAATTAATACGTTAAATTGTAATAATAAGTATAGATTTAGACTAGGTTATATTAGTCACCCGGCTGAAATCATCCGACCGCCGCTTGCGGCAGATAAGCGGAGGAAGGAGGCGGAGGCGAGAGCGGCGGCGGTGGCTGAGCCGAACCAGCCCGGGAAGGGGGCCAAAAAGCCCGCGAAGGGGACCCAGAAGCCCGCGGAGGCAAAGTCCGTGCCCACTTCCCGAATGGCTGCTCCCCCGGCAACCGCGCCCGGAACCACCACAGAGGCCTGGACGACGGTCGTCAAGAAGACGAAAAAAAAGAAGAAGACGGCGCCGCCGCCAGCACCCGCTAAAGCACCGGCACCAGCACCGAGGAGGACCCAAAAGCCGCCTAGGACGAGAGCCCCACGCTCCGCGGCTGTGGTGGTAACACTGCAGCCCGCAGCCATCGCGAGGGGCCTCTCCTATCAGGCGGTAATGGTTGATGTGAGGAGCAAGATCGCGTTCCCCGACCTTGGCACACCAGCTGGCTTTATTTACAAGCAAGCCATTACGGGAGCGCGGCTGTTCGAGGTGTCGGGTGCCTTCAGCGCTGAGAAGGCGGACACATTGGCCGCCAAACTGAGAGGGGTCCTCAACCCGGAGGACGTCCGGGTGTCCAGGCCTATGAAGACTGCTGAGCTGCGTGTCGACGGACTGGATGACTCGGCGACCCCAGCTGACGTCGTGGCGGCCGTTGCCAAGGCCGGTGGATGTCCACCGGAAGACGTGCGGACGGGTGAGATCCGCGCCGACGCCTCCGGGCCTGGCACGATTTGGGTGCGGTGCCCGGTGGCGGCGGCAAACAAGGTCGCCAACGGTGGGCATCTGTTGGTGGGATGGGTTGCAGCAAGAGTCAAGCCGCTGCAACCCAGGGCATTGCGGTGTTACCGGTGCCTGGACATGGGGCATGTCCGGGCACGGTGCACCGCTGAAATAGACCGCAGCGAGCAGTGCTATCGCTGCGGTCAGCCCGGCCACAAGGCGGCCCAGTGCTCCGCGGCACCAAACTGCAGCCTCTGTACAGCTGCAGGGAGGCCCGCGGGGCACAGGGCTGGCGGCAAGGCCTGTCGTGCGCCAGCACAAAAAAAGAAGAGGGGAGCCATGGCTGCCGGGGGCTCTTTACCCCCCCCTCAGCCTGGCTGCCCTACGGCCGACTCCCGGCCTGTGAATGGTGCGGAGGGGATGGACTGCGTCTAATGGCGCTGTACCATTTCCTCCAGAGCAATATCAACCACGCTGCCAGAGCTCAGGATCTCTTGCTCCAGAGCATGGCAGAGTGGTCGATCGACGTGGCTGTGGTCGCCGAGCCGTACTTTGTCCCCCCCAGGGATAACTGGGTGGGAGACCTGGACGGTTTGGTGGCCATCATTGGCGGGGCTCTCGTCAACCCGTCCCGAGGACACGGCTGGGTGGCCGCCCTCGCGGACGGCATTGGCACGGTTGGGGCGTATTTCTCGCCCAACAAGAGTCTCGCCGACTTCGAGAACTTCCTTGTCGAGTTGGGTGCCGTCGTGGGCCGACTCCACCCTCACCCGGTGCTGTTGCTCGGGGATCTCAACGCCAAGTCTGCGGCGTGGGGATCTCCGGTGACCGATGCTAGGGGTGAGGCGCTAGAGGAGTGGGCGGTCACGACTGGCCTGGTCGTCCTGAATCGGGGCTCGGTCCACACGTGCGTGCGGCAGCGGGGCGGATCTGTAGTGGACGTCTCGTTCGCTAGCCCTGCTGTCGCGAGCCGTGTCCGTGACTGGCGTGTCGCCGTGGAGGTGGAGACGTTGTCGGATCACCGATACATCCGATTCGACGTCTCCACCCAGACCACCGGCGGCCGTAGTTCATCGGCCCCGCGAAGGGACGGTCCGCGCTGGACGCGTAAGCGCATCGACAGGGAGGTTCTCGAGGAGGCCGCTATTGTTCAGGCCTGGATCCGGGAGTCGGCAACAAACGGACCCATCGACGTCGAAGAGGAGGCGCTGTGGTTCCGCGGGGCGATGACACAAATCTGCGACGCGTCCATGCCCCGCGTCCACTCACATCCAGCAAAGCGCCAGGTGTACTGGTGGTCTACCGAGATCGCACAATTACGTGTCGAGTGCGTAGCGGTTAGACGCCGGTACACCCGATACCGGAGGAGACGTCGTCGGGTCCCTGACGAAGAAGCCGCGCTGTATGAGGTGTACCGCGCGGCGAAGCAGGCCTTGTGGCTGGCCATCGGCGAAGCGAGGACGCGAGCCAGGGAGGAGATGTTGGAGACTCTAGACGGAGATCCGTGGGGGCGCCCTTATCGTGTGGTTCGAGGGAAACTTCGAGCCGCGGCGCCTCCACTCACGGAGAGTCTCCAACCTGAGCTGCTGGAGGAGGTCGTCGCAGCCCTCTTCCCGGCAAGAGCGGAGCATACTCCGCCGCCGATGGCTTTGCCCACAGCCGCAGAGTCTGCAGAAGAAGAGAACGCCATCAGCGTCCCAGAGGTGACACAAACAGAGATGGGGGCAGCCGTGACGTGGCTCCGAGCCAAGAACGTGGCTCCGGGGCCCGACGGGATCCACGGCCAAGCGCTTGCCCTCGCTCTGAAGGAGCTAGAGCCCCACTTGAGAGGACTCTACACAGCGTGCCTTGAGCAGGGCCAGTTTCCTACTTTGTGGAAATCTGGTCGTCTGGTCCTGCTCAGGAAGGCGGGGCGCCCTGCGGACTCATCGTCCGGGTACAGGCCCATAGTGTTGCTAGACGAGGTGGGTAAGATGTTTGAGCGGATAATCGCTGCCCGCCTCGTCGGCCACTTGTGCGGAGAGGGGCCTGACCTGGCCGAGAGCCAGTTCGGCTTTCGGCACGGGCGCTCCACCATCCACGCGATTTCGCGGGTGAGAGTCCTGGCGGAGGAAGCGGTGTCCCGGGGCGGGGTGATGTTGGCGGTGTCCTTGGACATCTCCAACGCCTTCAACACCCTGCCCTGGAGCTGTATTCGGGAGGCACTGCGTTACCATCGGGTGCCTTCCTACCTCCGCCGCATCGTCGGGGCTTATTTGGCGGAGAGGTGTGTCACCTACACGGGACGTGATGGCGGAAACCAGCGCCGCATGTCGTGCGGTGTTCCACAGGGCTCGGTCGTAGGACCGCTCCTGTGGAACATCGGGTACGACTGGGTGCTGCGGGGCGAGCTCCAGCCGGGCGTGGACCTGACGTGTTATGCGGACGACACACTGGTCACGGCCCGGGGGAGCTCGTACCGGGAGGCAGCGTTGCTAGCGACGGCTGCGGTCTCACAGGTGGTGAGTCGCATACGTCGCCTAGGGCTGGAGGTTGCCCTCAACAAGTCGGAGGCCTTGATCTTTCATGGCCCCCGGCGGGCGCCGCCGCCGGGATCACACATCGTGGTCGGGGGGGCTCAAATCGCTGTCGAGTCCACCATGAAGTACCTAGGATTGGTGCTCGACAGCCGGTGGGATTTTGGCCCCCACTTCCGGCGGCTGGCGCCCAAGTTGTTGGGCGCGGCTGGGGCGTTGTCAACGCTGCTTCCCAATCTGGGGGGCCCGAGCGCCGCCTGTAGGCGGCTCTACGTGGGGATCGTGCGATCGATGGCCCTTTACGGGGCTCCGATCTGGGCGGCTGACCTGACGGCCGGAAGCATCGCAGTCCTGCGGAAGCCGCAGAGAGCGATGGCCGTCAGAGTCATCAGGGGATATCGCACGATCTCCTTCGAGGCGGCTTGCGTACTGGCCGGATCCCCGCCCTGGGACCTCGAGGCGAAAGTACTCGCGTCGCTGTACCAGTGGCGCGAGGAAGCGAGGGCGCGGGGCGAGTGGCTTATGCAGCGACATATGGAGCTGCGTCGGTCACAGCTCCGCGCAGCCCTGGTGGCGGAATGGCGGGACAGGCTTACACGTCCTACCGCCGGCCTCGCCACCATCGAGGCGGTCCGGCCAGTGCTCGAGCCCTGGCTCGGGAGGAGGCACGGCTCCCTGTCGTTTCGGGTGACGCAGGTGCTCTCGGGGCATGGTTGCTTCGGGAAGTACCTGTGCCGCATAAACAGGGAGCCGGACGCCCGGTGTCACCACTGCATCGACTGTCGGGAGGATACGGCGCGGCATACGCTGGCAGAGTGTGCCGCTTGGGAGGAGCCGCGCCGTGCCCTCATCTCAGGAGTGGGCAGTGACCTGTCGCTGCCGGCCGTGGTCGAGGCGATGGTTGGCAGCGAGGAGTCCTGGGACGCGGTGGTATCCTTCTGCGAAACAGTCGTGTCGCAGAAGGAGGCTGCGGAACGGGAGCGGGAGATCTCTTCCGCTCACCCGGCCCGCAGCAGGCGCACCGGGCGTCGGCAGAGGGCAGACAACGCCCTCTTCCGGCCCCCCTCAATGGGTCCAGGGACGGCGGACTTGGGGACGTCCGCCGCCCCCCATCACACTGGACCCGAGGTGGCGGCGCGTAGTGTTCCACGCGCGCCCCTTTCAGACGTTGTGGGGGGGGTTTAAACACCTCACCCCCCCCAGACTTGAGGTGGCCCGCAGAGGCGGGCCGGCACTAGCTGGGGATCGTGGAAGTCGCATTAGATCCCATGATCCCCGGTGCAAGTGTGGGACGGGAACACCGGGGTGGTTTTTAGTCAGTAAGAGTCTGACAGACCCCTCTGCCTACCCCAGGGCGGAGGACATCCATGAGGATTTTCCACCCCGGCAAAAACAAAAAAAAAAAAAAAAGGTTATATTAGTCAAGTATAATGTAAGTTGTGTGTAAGGCGCGCGAATCTCAGTGAGTGTATCTGTGAACGATTGGGTGAGTGTTTACTATTCTATTCCTCCTTATTCCTTTCTATGACGATCGAGGTATCCTACACCAGCGTTTGGTTCTAGGGATTCGGAGAACGCTTTCCATTGGGTGTGACATTTAACAAGAGACGGTAGACTACTCTACCAACAGACTATAGACAACCACAACCAAGACATGACACTTACGGCAGTCACACCGCTTATGGATGGCTGAACTGAACTCGCAACTCGTTAGGGCCAATTTGAGCTATAATGCTACTTTGTAATTGTTTACGAACACAAACAAACCAAATGCTAGTGATGGCTACCTTATCCCTATGGACTGACTAACTGCAGGATATTTTACATTGCCCTTGATGTATGCAGACTCTTAGGGAGAGGGGTTAGGCTTCACCAAGTTTCCTAAACTGGATTGATAGTTCGTTCTAAGGAACGCTAGGAATTGTGTCTCATTAAACCACATCTGGCTATCGGCCTCTCACAAATTATCATTAGCGAGACACGATATTTGGATGCCGAGATGGAAACGCTCCGATGCTTGACTTAGTCGCATGGTTGCCGATTACATTGAAAGCATCTTCTAATGGGGAAGATTAAGAGAGTGAGAAGTGACGATTTGGAATAACCACTTCGGCGTATAGCAGGAGCAATTGTAAAGAATTCTACTACCGACTAACGATGCGGTACGCTTGTGCAAATTTTGTATTGTCTTTGTAACGGGTGATTAGGCCGTTATAAGGGGTTCATTACATTAGTACGCGCCCAGTGATTACTGGAACGTGTCTCGCTCAATGACAGTTGAACTTTGCAGTACTCTGCCTTAGGATTGAGTAAGACATGACTAGAGCTTAGGGAGCGTGGCTTGTTAGAATCGTAGCAGTGTCCTTAGTGGTCCTATGCGTTCAGGTCTAACAATAAACGCACGACGATGTCAGCTGTTGTAAAGCAGTCCCACGTCACTTGGGGAGGGTCTGTAATTACTGTAAAGAAATCCATTAACGTAACTTAGAGTAATATACTCGTACAACGCAAGCGTTACGTGTCACATACCTACCCTTTTATATTACTGACATGTCCTCTAACTTTCATAATCAAAAGAAAAGTAGATAAATTAGATTCCTTTCCATAACCTGTGAATTCCCAACCTTATTTTATTTTGACATTGTTTACTTGTAATCCCTCCTTGTCCTAACTATCCAAGACGAATGCAACAAAACGATTTAAGACTACGGAAAGATACAGACGTTGGAGTCTAGGCGAGTTAAGTTAGGAGGCTTGGTGAATACCAAGGGCCATGTCTGAATGGGCTGTCGCTAGATAGCGGGTATGAGTTATAGTTGGGTTAAAGCCGATTAGACTAATTTAGTACCTAATATAGTGTGTTTGTGAGTTTGTTGCAACGACTGGGAGAGTCTTTCATTATAATATTTATCCTAGTCTGATAGTATAATTAAAGATCTTGTAACTAAACAGACATAGACGTGTTGCTGGGGAGTTTGTTGCGTCACTTCTTCTCCCCAGCTCAAACACTAGGAAGTGATGACGGGTGGGCGCTTTGGGGCTGTCTATAGATCTTTAAGAGAGTTGATCCACAGCTCTATTAATTAATAATTCTTGAGTTTCAATTCTCAACTCTTATTATCTAGTAATTCTTGAATGTTGTATTCTTTATCACAAACCAATAATTCGGTTAGACTGATATGAACACGTGTCTTGCAGATATGCTTGTTGTGCAAAGGGTGAACTTCCAGGGGTTCGGGAAACCACATCTATCTCATATCCAGTCCAAGGACTGATAGAGACCATGTCTCCAAAAGAGCATGATGCCGACGTAATGCCGCTGAAAAGCCGCTTGCGTCACTTTATGGAAGTGTTGCTCTGAGTACTCCAAGTACAGATGTAAAGTATCGTGTGAGTAATGCCTGACCAAATACCTCTTAGGCTAGCGTAAGAGTTACTCACAAATCTATATAATAATATACTTAGCATTATTCTATTATTTATTGTCTTTCTAAACCACATCCATCTTCATAACTATGAATTCCTAAATCTTATGTACTATTTCTTTCAATCCTTTCCTTGTTCTATTAATGGGACAAGGCGTTGGACTTCTTCATATTTGGAATTCATTTAATCTCTGTCGGTGGGAGAGTGACCAGTCTGGAGACGAGCTCTACAGAGTCGTACGGCGGCGGGGTACGACTTTTCCTCAATATGAGGGACCGACCCAAACATTCATATTTACAGAATTAGGAAAAACGAAAATTTTATCGGCCTAGGGTCATTTAGGAACAGTCACAATTCAAGCAATCGAGTCTGGTTTAACCACGCTGGGGTCGGTGCATTTCATTCATTCACTCATTTCACATCTTAACTACTCAACCGATCATCATGAAATTTTGCATACACGATGTCATGGGTACAGAAAAGGACCTAGATATCTATCATCCAGAAAAAAAAAATACTATTATCGAGGGATAGGCACTGAACGCAAGTAAAGCCGCGGGCTGGTTTTATAAATGGGAAAGTAACTCAGTATGTCTGTCTCAGTATGGCTTTACACGCCTTAAAGGCTGAATGGATTTCGATGTTTGGCCCACAGATAGACCAGGATATAGAAAACTTTTTAGCCTCTCAACTGTCAAAATTTTTGGCGCGAAGCGCGTTATGTACCCTACGAGTCCGCGCACGATAGAGGCGCCCTGTGACTAAAATGACGATATCTCGAAAGTTAAGTACGGGAGCTGGCTACTGGATACGTTGTTAGAATCTTTATGAAATAAGCTAACAACTTATCTATAGACTAGTCCAGTTTTGCCTTGTAATGTAGTATCAATTCTGGTTTGAAATCAGTGTGAGGGAATTTTCCCCGTTTCTTGTACAAAAGTGTTTTAAATAAATAAAATAAACCATTAATTCAAAATATTTTTAATTCTATAACATAAAGAGACCATGTTTCACACTAATCAATAAAAAAAACAAACCACTCAGAACATTCTTTTCATCACACAATGTTTACAAAAGCTTGACGTCATTTCGCGCAGCTGCGCGGCAAACAAAAAAAAAGGTATGTTTACACTTCACTTCCGAGAATGCTATCGGTCCTGTCGCTTGGGCTATTAGTTTATATTATTGTTTGGCTCACATTCTTATCGCAGACAAGAGGTTCCGCTGTTAGAAGTTTTAGTTTACGAGTGTCAAGTATCAAGCCAAGGCTCTTGAAAATAAGCACAAAAAAGATCGTCTCAGACTTTTGATAACAAAGTAAATTATATGGCGTTTATTTTAAATATAAATTAACATTCTACATGTTGAAGATATTTACAAGTCGATAATCACAATAAAAAGGCATGCTGCCATAGAAAAACATTCCAGAAATCAACAACCAAAATGAGCAATTTCACTACAAAAAACACCTGTACATAGTCCAGGACGACAGAAATATGGATATGCCAATACATATCACATCTGAACATGACAAAAATTTAATTAAAAAAATTAAATGAAGCATTACACTAGTCGAGAATCTTTTGGAAAAAAAAAATAAAAAAAAAATAAAAAAAAAAAATAAAAATAAAAAAATAAAAAGACGACACCGCCACCGCGTCAGAAGAAGAATCACTAGATAACAATACCGTGACTATGAATATTTCAAAAAATATGTAAAAATAAAATAGACTTTACCTACCTCAATGATAAAATATAAATAAAAATACTGAAAATGTCTTTAGACATTAGACTTGAAACATAAATTCAATTAACTCAATGAAAACCTCTTTATTTTGAAGTTGGTTAAATAGATCCTATCCAGCTATTCGCGAATCCGAGAAAACGTTAGCTTAAATCTAAAACTCCTGTTTGTCAAAACAGGAGGCGTGCTAGGGTTTTCAATATTACGCAAATTTGTTACGTTATTATTGAAATGTAATGCTTATTAAAAATACTACAATAGGTAACGTAATACGTAATAACGACAGTTTGATAACATTCGTGTGTTTATTATTCTTAAACACCCGTACAAAAACGTGCATAGCGCCGGCTCGTCGCAGATAATGGCGAACAATGATTGTTAAAATAACTATTTCAGTCCAAAATCTTTATCAATTCCACAATAGATGCAACAAAACTGTTTATTACTTAACGATCCATGTTCTGGGAGCAGCTTCCCGTTCGGGCACTTCACAATATGTGTACACATTTAATTACAACTGACTGGCGCTTGTTCGAAATTTGAACAGAGGGGCGCGGGGGGAAACGTCTAGTAAACATCGGTGAAGTGTGTTAGATATTGAAGTGGGGGCATTATGGCATGCTAGTTCTTTCCTTTAGTCGTTGTAGAAATTAAAGCGGCATAGCTAGAGGTGTCATAGGCAAAAATGACACATAACTGACGTCAATGTCAAACGCCCGTTACGCGGTTGCTTGACAGACGTCATGTTGAAATCACCCGTGTAACGGGTCCTTGACAGTCGAGAGGCCGGGTAATACGTTCTTATGGGATCATTTCCGTCCTCCTCTAGTAGACTATACTATATAATCTTTTGCGCAATCTTTATGTCCAACCGACGTATACGAGTAAATAAATGGAGATTACTTGAAAATTCTTATGATTAATTTAATATTTTTAAGTTGATCAGAGAAAATTTTTTTTTCTTTAGAATCGTAAATTCCTAACTAATATTGTGTACTAGTATAAATGCGAAAGTGAGTGTGTTTGTTACGTTTTCATGCTAAAACAACTGTACGGATTTGGATGAAATTTGGCACATGAGTAGGCCATGATCTAGGTTAGGACATAGGTTATATATATGTCGGAAATACGTAAGTCACTCGTTTGACTAATCGGGACGCCAGCGCCACCAAGCGGCGCTCGACAGAGTCTACAACATAACGCTCGACCCGAGTTAAAGGGCAGTTTGTCGGAGGCGATCAAGGAGTGAATACGTTTAGAAACTGTCACGCGTTCCGTATAGTTGTGTCGTGTACCTACAGTGTGTGAATAGCTAGTGTGATTATTTGATCGTAAATTATAATTTGATTTAAACTGCAAACGGTTTTTCTATTGTGCAATAACCAACACTTCCTATTGTACGCCCACAGTAGTTAAAATATGGCTGATGTTAACGAGCGAGACGTACCTTCGTCATATACGTATGTATAACGTAATTAAAAAACGTAAAATATTTTTTCATAACGATAATAATTACTCTAATAACTGTTGTTTCACACGAAACTTTTCTTTGCAATCTTGAAAACATTCTTTGGAAAAAAGATGACAAACGACTTTAGAAATTAATTATAAAACTTAACTTAGTTAAGATTTCTTATAATTTATTTAATAAAAACTTTACAGACAGGGCCTTTTTTACAATAGTATGACGCAAGCTGTTTGTAGAAAACAACAACGATGGCCGTTAAAGTAATTATAATATAAATATGAAATAGAATCATGTCCTAGAACCAAAAATTTGAAGAAATGTGACATCTACCAACCCACACTGGGCCCGCGTGGCGGATTGCGTAGTCCACTCTCTCTCACTGAGGAGGCCTGTGTCCCAGCAGTTGGAAAATTATATTTCGTTACATTACATGGGGGACAATATGCGTCACATCCACGCAAAACGGCCAACGCTCAGCATAATGCTGTAACCCTATGCGAGACAGAGCCCCCGCGCTGGTTTTCAGCGATAGCCAGCGTTGACGTGATGACGTCGACCGGTGCAGTACACAGTGAGACTGAAAAAAAGAATAAAATAAATACAAATATTTAAAATGGCAACATTCCGTACCGACGGGAACGACGTACGCGACGCCGGCGTTGCGTTGTTTTCAATATTACCAACATTGGTGAAGGAAAAACATATAAGACTGACATCCCCAACCCGTCTGGAACAAGCGTGGTGATCAATAATAATAATAATAACATAATACCCCAAACCGGATGCATCACCCACGATCATCGGTGATGAGACTGTACATCCCGCGGAAGTGCGGAGGTCGAGGCTTTTTAAATGCAAAGACCCTCCACAACCGCGCGATATGCAGTCTCAGGGAATATTTTTTGAAAACCGAAGTGGGTATGCACCGTAATGTGGTTGCAGTGGACAGGGGGGCTCACCCCACTTTCCATTGCTAAAGAGAACTGGCGTACTTGTAGTACTTACCACGGATGACCGCAAGGAGATATGGCAAAGTAAGGAGCTACACGGGCGCTTCTATCGGGTTCTTCATGAGCCCGATGTAGATTTCTTAGCGTCCGTATCCTGGCTACGTTTTGGGGACCTTTTCGGGGAAACTGAAGGTTTTGTCTGTGCAATTATGGACGAAGTTATCTTGACGAATAACTACCGCAGACATATTATGAAGAACGGGATGGTTGACATGTGTCGGGCATGCCACCGTCCGGGTGAGTCAGTCAGACATATTATCTCTGGTTGTTCTCGTTTGGCTAACAGCGAGTACTTGCACAGACATAACCAAGTAGCTAGGATTATTCACCAGCAACTTGCTTTGTAATATAAAATTGTGAACTCTGTGGTACCGTATTATAAGTATGTGCCCGACCCAGTTCTCGAAAATGACCATGTCACGTTGTACTGGGCTCGGTCTATCATTACTGACAGGACTATTGTCGCCAATAAGCCTGATATAGTGGTGATAGATCGATTAGCGCGCCGCGCAATGATAGTCGATGTTACCATTCCACATGACGAAAACCTCGTGAAAGCTGAGAAAGAGAAACAAATAAAATATCTCGACTTAGCACACGAGGTTGTTGACATGTGGAATGTGAACTTGGCTATCATTGTGCCGATTGTCGTAACGACAATCGGCCATCAGGCCATCAGGCCGAAAGCCTCACCGAACATCTCTCGAGGATCTCGTTAGGTGGCTGGATCAAGGGCCTGATTCAGAAGGCAGTACTCCTCGATACGGCTCGCATTGTGAGGAGGTTCCTATCTCTGGAGCCCTAACCACCGGTAGCTTGGACCCTGCTCCCGACACCGGCGGAACACTATTTTTTTATATTTTTAATTGTTTTTTTATACCTTTTTATATGTACAAAAAAATAGGCGTGGAAGCCATCAACCCTTGCTTCTGCAAACATATTCGAAGCACTAAAGAAACGCGGTAGCCTCAACAACATCCTTAAGCCATTATTGTATTGGACTCGCAAGGCACTGAGCGATCTCTGAGTATATGTGGTCCACAGGCTGCTCGTGTATAATGTTTGGCAGTATGCTTTAAACAGGGTGATTTTAACCAAACTTGCTTGCCAGTATATTATTTCAATGCAAGGCACGTGCCTTCTGTGTATGAGATGATACATTTAACCTGCAATGGACTCTAATTAATGATTTTCCGAACTTTTGGCTACCCTCACCAACTGTGTTGTTATTATAATACATTTATGTAAGGCCTGGAAGGTCTAACTTATGTATCTAAGTTCCAAGAAGCCCCTTTGGCTTCAATATTGTTCAAGTCAGAATTCGCCACGTGCCACGTTATCTCTTGTTCAAAATCAAAATCAAAAGTCATTTATTCAAATTAGGCTGAGAATCAGCGCTTTTTTAACGTCAAATTTAATTACATAAGACAGTCCCTCAAAAACGCCCGCTCTTCACCACTTCCTAGTGTTTTAGCTGGGAAGAAGAAATGGCGCAACAAACTCCCCAGCAGCACACCTGTCTGTTTAGTTATATAAACTTGATTCTATACAAATCTTATGCAAAGTAATTAACACTGCGAAACACAAAACATTAAATTAAATTACTTGCCATATGTTAGCTAGCACACGCCATTATATCAACAAAACAATGAAAACTGTACTCAAGTAAATAACAACATAAAAACGTAAACACAACTTATTACCTAAATAAATACTTCCAGGCATAAAGGGCGTGCCCGCTTACAGCTTATGCTGTTAGTATTATGCCATTGCGTTTGTTTATTGGTCGTAAGTGCTATTGGTGAACTTGTTGCAATGCTGCCAGCTTTTTGGGCACTTTTCCTATTGACAGAGATGAGGATTTTTTGATGCTCTATGAATTTTTCCCTTCCTTTTTAGAGTTCCGTTCGTCCAAACGAAAATACGGAACCCTTATAAGATCACTCGTGTGTCTCTATGTCCGTCTGTCACAACCATATTGCTCTGAATCTACTGGATCGTTTAAGAAACTTGGTACAATGAAATGAAATGATTTTGAAATTATGAAATAATTTTATTTATTTTCTGTAAGTAGGTTTGAACAAACACTTTTACAAGTTAATCATATCTAGAAAAAAAAACTAGATGAGTTCGCCGTTTCCTATCTGACTACTCTGAGAAGAAAGGCCGAAAAAAACTCAGTCTCTTTTAAAGTCCAGACATAATCTTGGTCAGATCATGTGAAGACCATGTAGATTGGTGTCTGAAATGGTCTTTTGAGGAAAGAACCACACAGAATGAGTGGACCTATCCAGTCAGTGCACGAATTTGTTATACACACACATATGAATTTCTGAAAACCCAAACACGGACGTGTGACGTAAATAAATGAATTTTGAATATAGGGTCATTTTTGAAGGGCAAATTAGAAAAAAATAAAAAAGAACATTTTCCAAACAGTGTCGTGTGAAACATATCAAATGAAAACGCTTACTGTGAGGGTTTCAAATATTTGTTGTTTTTTGTATTTTAAAATAAATAGTTTTAAAGTTATTTAAGAAAATAGGTGAAAGTTGCCCATTGGCCCTTATCTCCATAACTACCGAGCCTAACATTTTGAAAATATACAGAACATAGGTATTATGTGGTGTTAAAATAACATAGTAAATCTCTTAATATTGTGCGTACAAACTTACATTTGCAGTTGGAATGTATGGGAGAACATGTTTTTCAACTAAAATCATAAGTTTTTTTTGGGATAAATTCCTCCCAACTGCGGAACCCTTCACTGTGCGTAGTCCGACACGCACTTGGCCGATTTTTTATTATATACATGTGTTTAATTATTATTATTATTATTTTAAGAGTGTTAGTTTAGTTTTTATTAAGAATATAAATATTGTCTTATTTGAAAATAAAAACGTAAGGCATTATTTTTTACATTTTACCCAACTTGCCACGGATTGCCACGTGTCACAGACCTATCTGTATAACACAGAAGTAAATCAGCCACGAGGGGCTTCTGTTGATCTGTTTCTAACTTTAACGGTTTGTTTTATAACTCGACCCGACTTTATTGGATGCCTAGCCTTAAACTGAAACTATCTAGATTCCTGTTACAGGGTTTTATAGCTGTTCTGTTTAATTTTGGCTTCGTAGCGATGTTTTACGTGGGCTAAAGTTTGACTAGGTAAATAGAGGAACTAAATAAATGTTACCTTGTTGTTTTGAAATACTTAGATTACGTTATTAATTCAATTTCCAATATCAAGTAAAGGCTCTTACAGACTGGGGCGATATCGCGGGCGCGACAGGCATATTTCTACCTGTCGCGCCCGTCATAGGTCTGATTCGCACGAAAAACTCAATAAATCGGGCTTATTTTTGTAACACATGCACTCCTATACGATGTCTTCTGTATAATACGAAGAAAAAAAACCGCTTGAATTTACTGTGAATTCTAGCCTTATCAACATTCCAACAACAGATGCATCAATCCTTCCCCTACACTTTTCGCCATCCACATACATACTTAAAACCTCACGACAATCCTTTTCTGAAATTTTACATCCCTATGGGTCCTAGAATTTAATTTCATCCAGTTTACAGAAAACAGGCTTATCTTGCCCAATCTCATTGAATTCCTCCATAATTTCTTAACCCACATATTCAAGAACACATCTTGTATATTCTTCGCATAAGCGTAGTTATATAAAACCGCTTTGTACCCCACAAAGGATTTAAAAGGTTTTTATTTGACTTGTACTGTACAAAGAACATTGAAAATGATATCCATCCATGCGTAGAGGTCCTCTGAAATAGAGGATCATAATTATTATTATGTTTTGTTCACACAATAGGAGGTCTGAGTTGTAGGATTTATTTCAGCTCGTAGCTAGTAATATTATACACTAACTGCGTCCCACGGTTTCACCCGCATAAGTCTCGATTCTGTAAGAATATTGGAATAAAAAGTATCCTGTGTCCTAACCCAGGTTATGGTCTAGCCACGTACCGAATTTCATTCAAATCCGTTTAGCTGTTTTAGCGTGAATGTGTAACAAACATACAAAAAAAAATAGACAAATTACAAATTTTACATATTATAATATAAAAACAATAGCTTTTGCGCGCGGTTTCTCCCGTGTGGGGTTGGAAATTATCATACTACCCGAACAAAAGTATACTATGTCCTAACCTAGGTTAAAAAATTTCATCAAAATCCGTTCAGCCATTTTAGCGCCAAAGCGTAATAAACAAACATATAAAAATAATATTACTTTAGACACAAATTACATTTTAAATATTACAATAAAGAAAAAATTGTAGCCCTCCGGTATTGGGAACAAGATCCAAGTTACGCGGCATTCAGGGCTCCAGAGAGACGGACCTCCTAATATTGTTAAGAGCCGTGTCCAGAAGTACTCCTTTCTGAATCTTGTAATATTATTATTACAGAGAAAATCTAAGTAATATCTAATTTAAATATTCAAAAATGTAATTTGTATCTAAACTAATATTATTTTTGTACGTTTGTTTATTAAGCTTTCACGCCAAAACCGCTAAACGGATTTGTATGAAATTCGGCACATGAGTATACCATGACCTGGATTAGAACATAGGATACTTTATATCCCTATATTCCAACGGGATTAGGACTTATGCGGGTAAAGCCACGGGGCGCAGCTAGTAGTGTTTCCTGTAGGTTGTTTTTTTTCCTTCACCTATATATGGTGAAGGAAAAAAACATCATCATCTACCTGTCTGCCGGGGTCAGCTTCCAACGGAATGCAGCTATTTTACATAGAGCGGCTGCCTATCTGACCTCCACAACCCAGTAACTGGGTAATACGCCCTTGGTAAGACTGGTTGTCAGACTTTTGAGCTTCTGACGACCCGTAACGACTGTCAAAGACCCACGAATGACAGCTGGGACCAGCGGTTTAATGTGGAGGAGTCTCGGTATGTAAAGATGGCCACCCATCAACGGACCAACCCCGGCAAGCGTAATTTAACCTGATGGATCGACCCGTGCGGCTGTTATTATTTAGCGACGAACTCCTCCAGAAACCGATAATGATTAATAACAGTCGGGACCAACGGCTTAACGTGCTTTACGAGATACGGAGGGGTCTTGGTATGTAAAGATGGTCACACATACACGGTTCAACCGCGGCAAGCGTATAACAAAACCTGATTGATCACCCGTGACGTTGTTACTTAGCCATAAGCCCCTCCATAGGTAGGTAGTATTAAAGTAAACGCATTGAATTTGGTTTTTACAAGGATATAATTAGATTGCGTGTGATGCAGAATATGATAGGTACATAAAGTAAAAAGTGTCACCTAGTTACCAAAACAAAGATAATACTTCAAACTAGAAGGGAAGACCTTAGAAACTAACGCTAGAAGTACTTTCCTAACAGGTACATCAATGGTGTCTTAACCTATTGACTGCCACGTCAAAAAAGCAAAGACGTGCCCTTAGCGCCAAGCTACGAATTATTCCTTAAAATCTGTCATGTAGTCGTGACTGGCATGCTGGGCATATTTGGTCTGTCTTCTATACATGACTGTGGCGGTCAAAAGGTTAAACTAAGTCCAAACAACATTAAAAATGGCGCCGATTCCCTTGTTCACAAACTAAACTAAATTTAAGTTCAGTGCATCTTTTTCTTTCTATTTCATTAAGAAGAGGACAGAAGATAAATTTTAGTTTAATCCTGTCAAATTAATCAGCGCCTGTCACTACTCCATACAAGTTTAGACGTGATTAAAAACTTTCCTACTAAAATTACGTCAATTTACGTCAAGCGCTGATTAATTTGACAGGACTAAACTAAAATTGATCTTCTGTCCTTTTCTTGATGAAATAGAAAGAAAAGGATGCACTGAACTTAAATTTAGTTTAGTTTGTGAACAAGGGAATCGGCACCAATGTCTCGTTCGTTAGAGCTCTTAGCATTAGTAGTAGTGTTGTAACGGAACCTCGCCTCCGCCTCCACAAGTGCGAAACTTCCACAAGAAATCGTACCGCCGCCTTCGCTTCCATCTCCGTAAGTTTTTTGCGGAGTTATAACGGAGGTTTGTTCACGCGAGGAGCAATGCTGGGCGACGCGCTACTGCACGGTTGACAAACACAATTCTGACTATTTCGTTTGCAAGACGCACACGGAATAGACAGAATTGTGTTTGTGCAGCGGGCAAGCGGGTAGGAGTGGACTAGTAATGTACTAACTTAACTGGTAATTTACTATGTATTTTGATTAAAGACTTTTTGAATATGATTAGGTAGATTTTGTTTCATTAGAAACATCACCCTGCTTTTAGGGCAGTCGAGAGAGTCGATAAATGATTATATGATCTTTTTCCCCACCTCCGTGGAAGCCATGCTCTTCACCTCCGCATCTGCCTCTGCTTCCGCTAAAAATACCTCCGTTACAACTCTAATCAGAAGATCTCTTTATTAGGTGCACCCGTCTCAATTTCCCTACATAATCTCAGCCTATAATGATCCCACTGCTGGGACACAGGCCTACTCTCTGTGAGAGAGAGAGTGGGCCGTAATCCACCATGAGGGCCCAGTGCGGGTTGGTAGATGTCACATGTCTTCGACTTTTTGGTTCTCGGACATGCCGGTTTCCTTCACCGTTTTGAGAGCATTAGTGATGAAATAATTTACACAAACTAATGCGCCTGTCTGGGTTTGAACTTACGACCTACAAATCGTAAGTCGCGGCCGTTACCACTGAGCCACCACTGCTCCATTTCCCTTTTAAAGATAAATTTGTTAGGTTCCCTATTTACCTAATACGTAAGTGAAGTAACAGCATTACCCGTTTATTTTTTGCCTACCTTTTAGTAGCAAAGGGAAATATCATAAATATCCCTGTTCGTTTATACGTAATGCCTAGAAATTGGCTACGCAGCGCCCTCTGTCACAATTGACGGGAATCATTTTGATGTTAAACTCGTACTGAATTTTAAGTAGAGATCTTTGCTTATATTGGAAAGGGTTACTGATGTATTTTACATAGCTTCACGCCTTTCTGCCCGAAGGAGATGGCAGAGGAGTATTACACATTCATTCAGTTATTTTTGGTATGTCTGTTGCGACTATAATAGATGAATGATGATTTGTTTTTGTCCGTCGGGAAGATTATTAAAAAATATTGGACACGTTTATTTTTACTTAATTAAAAGATTACGGCGATACATTGAATTAAATATTATAAAGGCACCGCTTGTATTGCTACACGCGGTGCCTTTCTGTCGCGTCGCGTGTCGCGCCTGTTTGAAGGAGCCTTAAAGGTGAACGGCAGATTTCGTACAGCTTACTTTTTTTGTTGTTTTATTATAGAATTTGTACCACATATTAAGGCAACTAAGCCATTTATTTTTATGTAAGTGTACTATTTTTAGAAGTTCGGATTAATTAATAATATTTATAAAAAGATTTTAATAACTACACGTAATTTAGTCTTAAACTAAAAGCAGTTATGTTGGTATTTAAGCTATGCTTGCCATGAGGGTAATACCCGACCTGCCCCCTTCTTAGATGAAGTAATTTATGAATTAATTAATTATAAATAAAATAAATGTACTTAAAAAAACTATTAACTGTATTGTTTTATTTACCTACACTCAAAACCCCATCAGGACTTCATCATTATAAAACTGTTGCAGTCAGCTGCTGGACATAGGTATCTCCTAATGCACTCCGCTGAGTAGGTACGATCTTCATCTCAATTTACCTACTTGATAGTAAGTAAAACACTCCAAAAATAGCGACCAGCAATCTAGAACATATACTTTATTACCGAAACAATGTTTATGTGCCTATAAGTAACAATCTACATTGGTACACTAGTACATATCCTTAAAAATAAAATTGGTTATAACTTTTACGTCCCAAGTTCTAAAACTCCAAGAATTTAAAAAAGGCTTGTCTATCGTATTAACTACCAATTAAAACTAAAAAAAATATCCCAAAACACGAAATTTTATTAGCTGTACGAAAGTCCCATACAAGCCTGCCGTTCGCCTTTGTCATGATTGCTAGATTTTATACTGAATTGTAACGTAGCAAGCAAAAAATTAAATACGCATTGAAGTTGAAGAGCGGGGCTCTTCAACTTCAATGCGTATTTCATTTTTTTACCCAGGCATCATCCCTGTTTACGGTGCGAAAAATTAAATACATACAGAGTAGACGTATAGGACGATAAGCCGTTCGTCCCGGCTGTCATTCGTGGATCTTTGACAGTCTTTACGGGTTGTCAGAATTTCGGACCACGGGGTATCGTGTTACGCAGTAACTGGGTTGTGGAGGTCAGATAGGCAGTCGCTCCATGTAAAATACTGGTATTCAGCTGAATCCGTTTAGACTGGATGCCGACCCCAATATAGTAGGGAAAAGGATAGGCAAGTGATGAAATACATACAGAGTAACTGGCTGTTATCCATAAAATTCATGACAATAATATCCAAATAAAAAACGGTCAGGCGCATGTCAGACTACGCACAATGATGGGTTCCGTAGTTGGGAGACGAATTTAACATTGTAGTTGAAAAACATGTTCTCCCATACATTGATATACGTCACGGTCAATTCTCCAACTGCAAAGGAGAATGGCCAAAAAAACCCAGGCCCGGCGCAAAAGTTTCATATCTCAGATTTTAAGTTCAAATTAGTGTAGTTATTCTTAGTTGTCATCATTGCTGAATTCATTGGCTAACATAGTTTATTTGCCCATTGAAGTCGCATAGCTGGCGCTATAGACAAATAATGTTTTTTTTTTTATAAAAGCTGTCAATGCGTAGGTAACTGTCATTGTTTCTTATGATTATCTCATTAGGTAGGCCTGCAGAATTTAAAAGTACTGGTATTAATACTTAAATGTAATATAGTAAGTATACAATATTATTTATAAAAGTGCATACATTAGACCGGTTACAACAGTTATCGTCATCATTAAGCACAGTAGGTACCCGATAATAATGATTATAATTGTTTTGATTGAAAACATAGGTTCAAATAACTAATTAATTCAGCATTTTCAAGTTGGTCGACTATTACTCGTTAACTTGTAAAGTCTAGGTACTTAGCTGCGATAGTTTTCCTTTTTAATTTCATTATATGTACTATTACGAGTACCATGAATGTTTTCACATCTCCATACACAACCATTTAGTTGGCAGGGGTTGTGGGCGCTTGACTCTAACAACAATTAGCACTTTAAAGCTTAATATAACTTTTTTCTTTTTCGAATTTTATTTTACGACTTAATATTTATACCTATGCCAAATTACAGCTTTCTAGTACTAAGCGTGTAAGTACCTGGTAATTCTTCTTGACAGGCCTACACTGTCCTCTCATATCTATTAACACTGTGATTTGAAAACATTGTAAAACCCAATTATTTTTAAGAGAGTAACCGTGGAGTTTCTTGCCGGCTCTCCCATGGGAAACGATCAATTGGAACCGTGCACCTAGTTTCTGACGTTTCATAAGTGCCCATGTAGGTTTATGTGAAATAAAATATTTTTTGATTTTGAACGACCGCTTCCCCAATGAGGCACTTCATCTGTTTTATTTTGAAGCAAATTAAAATGCCAAAATAATTATGATTCATGAACAAAGTGAACATTTATTATATTGAAGTAACACTTTTACATGCAAAATCTGTTAATTACAGATACTTACTGACTTGTTTCCTTGCAAGATAACGACTCACAGACGTAATTTACCTCGACGTCTATTCTATTCTATTCTATTCTATTCACAAACGTCATTTAGCGAGGAAATACCAAAACAATCTGTTACATAATAACAACACAGCATTTGCGTCGGGCATCTGTCTGGCGCAGACAAACTTGAAATGATGGTAACAATGTGTGACTTGTGAGAAAATTTTAGAAGTTAAGTCTTTATGGTAGTATCTTCTTTATTAGTTTTCTATTTGTTATGCTTTGGAATTACCTTGAAAGAGGCTCGTGGCTAACTGATAATAGCCGCACGGGTCGATCGAAGTTTAACCTACGCCTGCCGCGGTCGGTTCGTGGATGGGTGACCTTCAATTAATCGAGACCCCTTCAGGCCTCGGAAAGCACATTAAGGCTCGTGCAGATGGATGCGACGCGACACCGGTAGAACAATTTCCATGAAGTTTTCATAGATATTGTTCCACCAAAGTCGCGTCGCGCCGTCGCTTTGCGCCTGTCTGCGGGAGTTTTTAAGATGTTAGTCCCGGTTGTCATTCGTAGATTTTTAACAGTCGTTACAGGTCGTCAGAAGCCCAAAAGTCTGACAACTAGTCTTATGAAGGGGTATCGATATCGTGCTACCCAGTAACTGGGTTATGAAGATCTAATAGGCAGTCGCTCCATGTAAAATACTGATACTCAACGGCATTCGATTAGACTGGAACCCTGGACTGGACTGGACTCCAACGAAGTTGGGAAAAGGCTAGGCAGAGTGATCGATACTTTGGAATTACCTACTTAGTTTGAACAGAGCACTTTTTCATAAGTACGAGGTCAAAAGTTAAGTCTAGCGAAGTCAAGGCCAGTGGTAATAAAACTACTTTAACTTTTTATAATCATAAACAATAACTACCACAATTAAATATTTAATGTTACGATAATAATAATCCTAGCTTGTCGCGCCCGTCCTCGTCGTTGACATTAGCGTCGTCATTCTAAAACGACTTCAACACAGTTTGTCAAGGCCCTGTCAATGCAATGGCACGAGACCGCGCGCCTGTCATCGTCGTTAACATTAGCGTCGTCGTTCGAAAAAAGACTTCAATACAGTTTGTCAAGGCCCTGTCAATGCAATGGCACGAGACCGCGCGCCTGTCGTCGTCGTTAACATTAGCGTCGTCGTTCGAAAAACGACTTCAACACAGTTTGTCAAGGCCCTGTCAATGCAATGGCACGAGACCGCGCGCCTGTCGTCGTCGTTAACATTAGCGTCGTCGTTCGAAAAACGACTTCAATACAGTTTGTCAAGGCCCTGTCAATGCAATGGCACGAGACCGCGCGCCCGTCCTCGTCGTTGACATTAGCGTCGTCGTTCGGAAACGACTTCAACACAGTTTGTCTAGGCCCTTTCAATGCAATGGCACGAGACCGCGGGCCCGTCCTCGCCGTTGACATTAGCGTCGTCGTTCGAAAACGACTTCAACACATTTTGTCTAGGCCCTCTGGTATATAGTATTTGAAACAAGGATGGGTAAACGCTACTGCTCATCCCAATCGTGAAATCGGTTCAATTGGCGAAACGATCGGCCAATGAGTATTTTATCAGAGTTCATTCATTTATTTTTAGTTCACTATCTAAGCTATTAGATTACCGAATTTTATTTATAAAAAGACTGATTATCTGCACTTGAAATTAACCAGCATTATGACGTTATAATAAGTGTTAATATTTAATTATTTATGTTTATAACAGTCTTGTTTACGTTTACATGTTTGAAATGTTCATATAAATATTTTCACATAATTTGTGGAAGAGTTCAATTCTGTTTTCGGAGGTATTCTTGCTTAATGCCTGGATTGAGTTTGTTTACTGACATGGTTTTTTTTTGTTGAATGATAGATATCTTATAAGCAGAGATCGGATATTCGGATGCATATTTACCTAAAGTTAAATTTTAGCTGTGAAAGTATGGAAGCGGCTTCTTAAAATATTTTTATTTGTAAAAAAAATCACGGGATGCCAGGAACACCGGGAATGCATAGTTAGTCGGGTGTCTAATAAAGAAAAAACTTCTAAAATATGTATATGTAGGGTGTAAGAGGAGATGTGGTGTTTGTTAGTTAAAACAAAAAAAAAAACACCCGAAAGCATGGCGACGAATGCAATTATTGTAATTAAATAAACTAAGAGAACTATTTGTCGGGTAGCTACTTGCGCATAAGCAGGTACCTATAATTTGCCGTCCCACTCATAAACTCGCAAAATTCCTATCGTCGTTTTCTATTAATTTAATGGTGCTAACATATACTGTTTTTTTCGGACAGGAATTTAACAGAATTTCACTAAGCACAATAATTTTTAACTATTTGTTTCAATAGGTAGCTACATCAATTATTCTAAATATATGTAGTCCGTTATCTTATATTAACGTTGTTTGCTATGGCAGTTTGGTATTTACCTACCTACTTTACAATATGAGGTAGGTAGATATTATGCATCCGCTTATATAGTCAGGAAAAACACAAAATTTGTCAATTCCGTAATCGCGGGTTTTTTTTTTTACTATACCTAGTGCATTCCATATAAGCCAACATTTGAAAGTAAGTTATATGTAGATTATAATAATAATCTGATTCATTAGTCAGAAACCTTGTTGATCCCGGAACCGCGGGATTTTTTCGATACAAAAGCGCATTCCACATTCGCTAACATCTCAACTTTAGGTGAATATGCATCCGAATATCCGATCTCTACTTATAAGACGTTGATTTTGGCAGATTTTTCTTGAAAATCTCTAGATGCTCAGGTTTAACGGTTATGGTGCCAAAAACGGAACCAGCTTTATTTTTTTGATGATTAAAACTGAAAAAAATAATTTATGATAGAAGAAAGAACGTGAAAATAAAACGTATATTATACAATAAACATAAAAAACACACACACAAACACAGTAGTCAAAATCCCAGTATTCGACAAATAAAAAACATAAGCAGTCATGAGGACTGCTGACAGAAGTAAAAACTTATCGCTCAACGCGGCTAAAGAACTTTTCTGTTCAATAAAATAATAATTATCTAAAACACAATTTAAACAATGCACAGTATACACAAATTAAACTTTTGACATGGTCAATTTAACTTCACTTACGGCTACTACAGCATGTCGGTGACGCGAATCCGTGTTTAGGTCACAAAAATTCATATCGACGGTTATAAGGATTGCTACTTAATCTCTATTTTTAAGTAGGTTGGCATTCATAACTCATTTTCGACCAAAATGTCGCTTATGCCTTATTACCTTTTAACCTTCGATATGTACTTATACCAAATTTTAAATTTAATCGGTCCCATCCATGAGATTCGAAGCAAATTGCCTGTTATAGACGCACAGACAGACATACCTACGAGTGATCCTATAAGGGCTCCGTTTTTCATGCAGACGTACGGAACCCTAATAATATTAAATGCGGTCAGTATTTCATTACTATGTTACTGCCCAAATTATCTTTATTACCACGAATTTTACGAAATTAATCAAGATATTTCAAAACGGCACCCTTAATATAATGTCAACCCCTAAATCTGCGTTGCGTGTTAGTAATTGTAGGGTAACTATTGTTCTCGTATAAAAGGTAGCCAGTGTAAGTTGAGATCTGATTTAGGTGACATTTACAAGGTCAAACTTTAGTTTTTCTGCCCTTGGTAATAATACCAGATTAATACAGTCCCACTGCAAGGCCAAGGCCTTGTCTCATACAGAGAAAGTACGAGCATTGATCACCACGTTTGCTCAAGAAGGGTTGGCGTTTTCAGCCCTTATACCAGACTTGCTGTGCCCAGCAAGGGCACAGCAATATTAATGTATACCCAAGAGGGGCTTGTGGCTAAGTAATAACAGCCGTATGGGTCAATCGATCAGGTTGAGCTGATGAGTGACCATCTTTACATATCAAGACCCCTCCGTGCCTCGGAAAGCACGTTGAGCCGTTGGTCCCGGCTGTCGTCAGAAGCCCGAAAGTCTGACAACCAGTCTTACCAAGGGGTATTGTATTACCCAGTAACTGGGTTGTGGAGGTCAGATAGGCAGTCGCTCCATGTAAAATAATGTTATTGGGAAACGTTTTTGGGAAAAGGATAGGCAGACGATGATGCTGTGCCCAGCAGTTTCACCCACGTAAGTCTTGATCCCGTGAGAATACAGGGATAAAAAGTATCCTATGTCCTAATTGTGGTCATGGTCTACCCATGTGTTAAATTTCATCCAAATCCGTTCAGCCGTTTTACTATGAAAGTTTAACAAACAAACTCACTTTCACATTTATAATATTAGTTAGGATTGTTCAAGATCAACAAAGCTATGTTTTAATTTAATAAATCAATTCTGTCTATCGCAGCCTACTTCTTGCACAAGCTTGGTGAAGGGCGGGAGTTTTGGGAGTTAGATTCGCCCGAACGGAGCACATGGTTGTCAGGTTTCTGTTTCGTAGACTACGACCTTTGAATAGTGTTGTCTCGACCGAATATTGTTCTAAACGAAATGTGTGAGCCCACTTTTCTCAGTATGGACACTTTTTTGCGCGACCTATGTCTACAATATTTGATTTTGACGTTCAAAACGTGGTAATTCTCAGCCTAATTTGAATAAATTAGTTTTTTTTTACTAACGTGATAACGTCTTATAAATCGATGCTGCACGCACGAAAAAGCATGACTCATTGTCACGTTCCGCCTGAGCCGAGCGTGCAAGCGAGAGCGCGGAACTAGCGATAGAGAGGCATGATCGGCCTAAGCTTTCGGCTTGTGTGTGACGCATCTCTCTCTCGTTATCACGTAAAATTCTCGTCCGATAAATCGACTTTACAAACAACCAATTTTTTTTCAAGCATTACTGCTTAGCATGAGTTTCTGGGTTCGATTCCCAGGTCAGCCAAAGTTATATTGGGTTTTTCTATCTAGAATTTCTCAGCAGCAGCCCGGAGTCTGGATTTGTGCCCGGTTGATGGCAATAGGCTCCCCCCCTATTACAAGGAACTTAAACATAACTGGCGAAATGTGGGTGTACCTAACACCTCTGCCCAACCCTTCGGGGAAACAAGGTGTGATATTATGTATGTTATGTTTTTACTTTGAACAAAACTCCATCTGTTTCAATAAAAAAGCTGAAAAAACTTAAGAAATTTGGAAAATATAGGTAAACCTATGTTTGCCCCTGACTATACATTCAAAGCTTCCATAATTTATTTTTTTAGCCAACATAATATATGTATAAACTGGCTTCTACGTAATAATACTCTTGTAATCTTTCTAAGGATTGTTCAACCCTATAATTCTACAATAATTTACTTTGAAGTTCTGATTACCAGAATTGCAAAACTTTGTTTTGGATTGTTCCATCTCTTATTTGTAACTTTCTATTTATTTAGAAATTGAATTATACATTTAATGCATATTTACTATTGAATCAAGTGAAGACTAAAGTTTACCATAATATTTTGGCAACTCTCATAATGCATACATATATACATATATAAACTCACGCCTTCTTCCCAAGGGGGTAGGCAAAGACTACAGAATACCAACGGCTACAATCCTTTCATACTCCTTTTGCTTCGTTTACGTTCATGCATCTGGTCATACACGCACGCCGGTTGCGTGTACTACGCACTTGACCCTTCTAAAGAACATCACCAATAAGGTCACTATATACCCTCTTACGGCATATAGTGACACTCTCGGTGTTTCTATTCACATCTACCTTGTCAGTACCTGTTTCTATTCACATCTGTCTTTCAAAATCACCAAACTCATCCTCTCAACATGACCAAATCATCTAAGCACTCTTTTCAATTTTTGTCACTACATCTTCTTTTCACTTTTCTACTCAATGAAGGTACAAACACAAAATGAGAAGAAATCTCAACATAAAGAAAAACAATATTTTCATGCATTATCAGCCTATAATGTTCCCATTGCTGGGACACAGACCTCCTCTCTTCGAGAGGGTATGGGCTGTAATCTACGCGGCCCAGTGCGCGTTGGTTAATGTCACATGTCTTCGAATTGTTTGGTTCTAGGACATTCCGGTTTCCTCACGATGTTTTCCTTCACCGTTTTGAAAGCAGTGCATGGTGATGAACCCACGGCCTACTAAGTTGAGGCCACCGCCGCTCAATATTATTAGTGACGTATAAACTACGAATTTCAAGTAGAAGTGGAAGAAGAAAATCTATGAAGATGAATATCATTGTCACAATAAGAAGTGGCATAGACAAACAGGTTAAAAAAAAATATATCGACGGTTAAAAGGTAATATGAAAGGTAGTAGGAAAATGAGTTATGAATGCCATCCTACTTAATCTCTATTTTGAAGTAAGCTGGCATTCATAACTCATTTTCGATCAAAATGTCGCTTATGCCCTATTACCTTTTAACCGTCGATATATATCCTAGTAAAATTAACCAAAAACCAGCTATTTTTAGACAAGACAAGCTTTCTTCATCTTTGTCAGCATGTTCGTTGAAACGTCGACACCACCAACAGTTTTAATGAATCAACTTTTACTTGAAGTATTGGCACAGTTCCACAGGCAATTCTGACATTTTAATTAATCGCTCTCGTAGTTACTGGTTTTGTCTATATTTGGGACACTGCATCTGTATCTAAGTATATATTATAATATATTTTACATGAAGCAACAAATCACAAACTTCTTAATAACGTTTAAGGGGACTACAGGACCTAAACGCAACTTTTATAAGTTTTATAATGCCTTAAAGTATATGATCCACTGCAGTAAACATAATCTGAAAAATATATGATATTCTTGAGGATATATGCTAGGTAGATAGTGTGTTGAAAACATTATATAACTAATTTGATATAATAGAAAAAAATCACGAAGATACCTCTAAAAAATTCTTTTAACGATTAAAAACCATACTAATATACATGCAATCATTCTGATTTTTTTTTCAGATTATTCTACAAGCAACATATTAGCATAATAGTGTTTTATTTTTTTATACAATCTATAGCTTTTTTGTAAATCGATAATTGCTTCATATTTTGCAATAAATTACCAGCTTTGTGTCATCGCGCTTCTCTTTCTTTTCTCTGCAGTCCGACAGTGACCGCGCTTTAGGTACTGTCGGCCTCTTAAGGTGGATCCGCAGTGGTAGGCCGCGAAATTAAAAATTTCTTACCTTTTTTGCAATTTTCAGGTCAGTGTCAGATTGTGCCGGGGTCGGTTGTACCATGGTACGGAGCGAGAGGGCTTGGGCAGCCGCCACCTCTTTCTACGAAGCGGTAATGCTCGTGAAGGAGGAGGCGGGACGGTCGAGGGAAAGGCAAATTTCGTGCTCTCTCGCCCCTAGCCGCCGCAGGAGACGCCCTGGGCGTCGCAAATCCCGGACGGATTTCCGGCCATCGTAGGCGTGGGCTTACGGACAGTGAGCAATGGGTAGCTCACCGTCCGGTAAGGACCAGGCCCGGGTCGACGGCGCGTTGTATTCCACGCGCGCCTCAAAGAGATGTCGTCAGCACAAATGTTGGGGTCCACTAGGGCCAATGGCCAATCACCGAGGCCCCTGGCAACACAGGCAACAGGAAGGAATACGGGTGGGTTTTAGTCAGTAAGAGTCTGACACACCCTCCCGCTCCACCCAGAGCGGGAGAAGTTATTTGATGATTTCACACCGAAAAAAAAAAAGTGTCTGGTTGTATCTTGACCAAAATATGATTTGCGACCATAAAAAATATGTATTAAAGAATTGTAATCATTAAAATTATTAATACAACTTTGTTAGTTAGATTTGTTCATTAATAACAAATTTCATATGGAAAAGTTCTTCGTTCTGTCTGACACTGAACTGCAATTTGAAAAAAACTGCGGATCCGACTTAAGACGCTGACAACACCTAAACCGCGGTCACTGTCAGATTGCATAGAAAAGAAAGAGACGCGCGATGGCACAACGCTTGTAATTTATTGCAAAATATGAAGAAATTATCTATATACCTACTCAAAATTGAGTTGAGTAATCGAAAATGAGAGCGGTGGTGGCCCAGTGGTAACGGCCGCGACTTACGAATTGTAGGCCGTGGGTTCGAACCCAGACAGGCGCTTTATTTTGTGTAAATTATTTTCATCACCACTGCTCTCAAAACGGTGAAGGAAAACATCGTGAGGAAACCGGCATGTCCTAAAACCAAAAATTCGAAGACATGTGACATCTACCAACCCGCACTGGGCCCGCGTGGTGGATTACGGCCCACTCCCTCTCACAGAGAGGAGGCCTGTGTCCCAGCAGTGGGAACATTATAGGCTGATTATGTAATCGAAAATAAAAAAACAACCATGTTCTGCATTCAAATAAGACGTTCTTGTTATTAATTAAATACGTAACGTATGTTGATATTTAATACATATTTTGGATTAGAACTCAAGGTAAGAGGTTAGTTTGTACCGAGATGAACCAAGTTCTGGGAAATATGTTCAAAATTAACATATATTTTTTCCGCTACCACAAAGTATACAGATTTGCCATTTTTTTTCATAAGAGAAGTGTATTTTGGTCAATTGGGTCTTATCAGCGCCTTAAGTGCGTATAATTATGGGTTCCGTATTTGGGATGAATTTATCCCAAAAACAAACTTAACTTAGTTGAAAAACATGTTCCTCCATACATTCCAACTGCAAATGTACGTTAGTACGCACAATGTTGATTGATTTACCGTATTGTTTTAAGATTTTTCTGTAATCTATAATTAAAGAACTTTCTCTATATTTTTTTTTCAAAATTTTAGGCTCAGCAGTTTCAGTGATAAGGGGCGATATGGTCATAATAACTTTAAAAGTAATTATTTTAAAATTATTAAAAATATATATTTGAAATTCTCTTAAGAAGTCCTTTCATTTGAAATGTCATACGGTACAATTTGCAAAACTTTTTTTTTATTTTCTAATATTCCATATTCAAAATTCATTTATTATTGTCCAACGTTTGTGTTTAGCTCCTAGAACATAATGTGTACCAAATTTCAACTAAATCGGAATAAACCGGATGTGACAGAGGGACAGACAGACAGACACACGTGTGGGAAATCTTAAACGATTTTATAGGTTCCGTTTTTCCTTTTGAAGTACGGAACTCAACAAACAAGGGATATTTTATAAATAATACAGTGTTAACAGTATTGCATAAAGTTAGGGCCTTATCACACTAGCGGTTTACGAGCGGCTGCGGGGCGGGGCGGGCGCGCAGCGAATACTTCGTGAACACGTCGCGGGCGCGTGGCAAATTCGCAACGTTTTCGTCGCGTGTTTGTAGCAAGTTAACGACATACAATACACTCAGTAACAAAATGAATTCCGGTGAGGAGACACTGCTGTTGGTTTTGTTACTTCGAAGACGCCGGAGACGAAAACGAAAGCGTCGACGACCCTATTATTCGGGGCGATCTCTTTGCGCATCTGCAACGAATTCGCTGCGCATGCACCGCGTGTTCGTTGCGCGCCCGCTCCGCTTTGAGGACGCTCACAATCCGCTAGTATGATAAGGCCTTAAAAATATTAAGAACCTATAAAACTGTCAAAACCAAAAATCATTATCATCACCACTTTAGCGAAAAAATCAAATAAACAATCAAACCCATAGAATCCCGTTTTGTTAAAGTTTGAAAGCACCTCTGTCTTTGATCTGCAATAATACAATTATAAGCTGGCTATTATCATAATCTACCCACTTTAATATTTTACTTTATAAGGAAAAACTGCGTAAAATATTCCTTTGTTTTTTTTTTCAGTAATCCGCCATGACGGATTCTGAAGCCATTAGGATTGAGGTAAAAGCCCAACGTTACCGTTCGTCTTTCTTCCGCACCCTTAAATCGGTGTGGCATGAATTGATGGAAATATTTTGATCGCAGTGTTTTTAAGAGCAAAAATTATAGTTTCTACCGTCAAGCAGCATTGCTGTCCGTTCCTCATAAAGCACGTTAAGCCATTGGTCTCCGCTGTCATTTGTTCATCTTTTGATCTTTGACAGTGTTTCCAGGTCGTCAGAAGCCCGAAAGTCTGACAACCAGTCTTATCAAAGGGTATCGTATTACCCAGTAAATGGGTTGTGGATTTCAGATAGGCGGTCGCTCCATATAAAATACTGGTATTCAGCAGCATGCGGTTAGACTTTAAGCCGACCCCAACATACTGGGCATATAATGAAGCAGCATTGCTGTTAAGGAATGCCAGTCAAATTATAGACATATGACATTTCGGCAAACGTAAGGCAAACGTAAGGCTCACGGTAGGTGGATCGACGATCTTCGGAGGGTGGCTGGTCACAGCTGGATGAGAGTTGCCGGGAACCGAGTTCAATGGCGTGCGATAAGAGAGGCCTATGTCTAGCAGAGGACTGTTGTAGCCTGATGATGATGACTATGAGACATTTCAATTCTGGTCTTTGATTTATGGTAAACTAGCACCCTGCGGTTTTACCTGCATACATCTCGATCCCGTGGGAATATCGGAATAAAAAGTCTGTTCTAATCCAGGTCGTGGTCTACCCATGTGCCAAATTTCATCAACTCACTTTCGAAATGAAATGAAATTATTTATTTTTTATTTTTCTGTAACACAGGTCAAACAAATAAAAAAAAACTAGATGTGCTCGGCGTTTCCTATCTGACTACTCTGAGAAGAAAGGCCGAAACAAACTCAGAGTTCGCAGTCTCTTTTAAAGTCTTGGTTAGATCATGTGAAGACCATGTGTCTGAAATGGTCTTGAGGAAAGAACCACACAGAATGAGTGGACCTATCCACTTATCCAGTCAGTGTACGCAGTTATCAGTAATCGTGCAGCTCAACTCAGAACTTAGCAGAACTTTGCATTTATAAAATTAGTTAAGATAGGTAAAAATGGACCTGGCCTTTGATATATTATTGCAGATCATTAGGCCAGCTAGGCGAACTGCCACCATTAAAAAGTTGACTGGGACACTCTGATTGTGAAAGGCGGAGAAGTGGGTGTTGTGGCGTTGCTTGGAAGAGTGGGTATCTTCAAAGCAGTGCCACAACACCCGCTTCTGCGGAGACTTCAGCAGTGGAATAAGCAAGACTGTGGAAATCCCTTATCCGTTTGGAAAAAGATGACCGTTTTGAGATCTCAAAACCTTATCAAGATTTCTCTATCAAGACACTAGAAATTTCCAAATTCACTTTATTCATTGTGTACCTTATCGTATCGTTTGTTGGGAATTCCATTAGATTAATATAATTGTTTTGTTTATTTTGTTTTATGAAAGTATGTTCTTCAGTCATTTCTAAACATAGTTCTGGGTCTATTCTGTTTTGGCAATGCTTATGATTGGAATGCATTATAACAACCGCACGACTGCATTAACTCTTCCTTCTTCGTTCAGTATATCTCTCTGTGGAATGCACCTCGAAATCAGGATGGCAACCAACCGATTCTCCTTTAAAGTTAAAGTTCGCGAGCACATTCGTAAGAAGCTGGCAGTATCATCACAACGGTAATGTTTTCCCATTGTTTGTCTTATCTGTTTAGTATATTTGTGTATTTATTTGGTCTTATATTTATGTATAATTATTATATGTATTATATTTAATGTTGTTAATAGGTATATGTATGTACTTATAGTACATGTACTTATATTTCAATAAATATTTATTCCACAGTTTTCGTTATTGCACCTACTACCACAAAAGTAGAAATGACTATGGCATTAAGTCCACCTTTGACAATTAAATAAATAAACATAGGGGACTTACTCATAAAATTATTATAAACATAACTAAACAACATTTAATGTAAGCAAATAAATCACACAATAATAGACTTTAGAACAGGGGCTTAAAGCAGAAATTACATCGTTTGGTTCCCATCAAACCTTATCTACAAGTATTATCGTCTGCCTTCTCTGACATTTTTATCTTGTTATCGTAAAATCATATCATATTCAGTCAGCATATTTTGTCGTACTTCACTGACTTGAAAATACCCCACTATCTACATAGATAGATATTGGTCATCGTGGATATAAATGCATATAAACATATTGAAGACTTCAACATGTACTGAAATAACGTTGTGTGTAAAAACGATTTAAAAGACTTCAATTTGGTTTAACAATAATTCTTCGTTACACGATCATTTTCAGAAAATATCTGTTCCTTATCTGATTATCTCTTACTATTTACTCGGCGCACGCCAGTGAAACTCCCAGTCGACATAGTGTTTTCCGACATCTTAAACAATAATTTTCATATTTCGTGCCGTACGGCGTACACCCTTTTAACCATTCTCATGAATCACTCCGTTCATTATTGAAAACCGTTTGACGGAGAAGGTACGTCTCTCTCGTTATCATCAGCCATATTTTAACTACTGTGGGCGTACAATGAGAAGTATTGGTTATTGCACAATAGAAAAACCGTTTGCAGTTTAAATAAAATTATAATTTACGATCAAATAATCACACTAGCTATTCAGACACTGTAGGTACACGACACAACTATATGGAACGCGCCACAGTTTCTAAACATGTTCACTTCTTGACCGCCTCTGACAAACTCAACTTATCTCCGGTCAAGCGTTATGTTGTAGACTCTGTCGAGCGCCGCTTGGTGGCGCTGGCGTCCCGATTAGTCAAACGAGTGACTAACGTATTTCCGACACGATTGATCTCGAATCCGATCGGTAGTTTTTGAGTTTGTCGCGTTAAGACAGACACATAGACGCGGACTTATTTTATAATAAGCAAGGATTTATAATTTGAGTATTATTTTCGAGAGCTTCCTTCATTGATGAAATGGTTTATTGCTTACTTAAGTATGATCTACAAACATTGAGGCTGTTATTCGTGGATCTTTGACACTCCACGAGTCGTCAGAAGCCCGACAGTCTGACAACCAGTCTTGCGAAGGGGTATCGTGTTCTCCAGTAACTGGGTGGTGGAGGACAGATAGGCAGTCGCTCCATTCATAATACTAGTCCGCAATCCAGCTGCATCCAGTTAGACTGGTAGCCGGCCCCAACATAGTTGGGAAGCCGCCATGGGATCTGGAGGCAAAGCCCTCGCGCACGTATGGGAGTGGTGCGAGGAGGCGAAACGCCGAGGCGGTACTCAACTGCCGCGAGAAATCGCAGCACAGCGGATGGAGCTCCGGCGGGATCTCATGGCGACATGAAGAGTACGGTTGTCGCAACCCAGTGCTGGGCACGCCACGATTGCGGTAATAAGTCCCCTCTTTGAGGAGTGGTTAGAGAGGCGCCACGGCGTCCTCACTTTCCGCCTGACGCAGGTCCTTACCGGACACGGCAGCTTCGGGAGGTTCCTGTGTCGGATAAGGCGAAAGCTAACGCCCAGGTGTCACCACTGTGTGGATCGCCCGGAGGACATGGTGGAGCATACGGTGAAGGTCTTCCCGGCTTGGGCACAGCACCGCCGTGTCCTCAAGGAGGCGATCGGTGGCAGAGATCTCTCGCGTCCGGCCCTGGTTCAGGCCATGGTACGGAGCGAGAGGGCATGGGCAGCCGCCACCTCCTTCTGCGAAGCAGTAATGCTCGCGAAGGAGGAGGCGGGACGGTTGAGGGAAAGGCAAATTTCGCGCTCTCTCGCCTCTAGCCGCCGCAGGAGACACATTGGGCGTCGGGAATCCCGGGCGGATTTCCGGCCACCGTAGGCGCGGGCTTGCGGACGGTGAGCAATGGGTAGCTCACCGTCCGGTAAGGACCAGGCCCGGATCGACGGCGCGTTGTATTTCACGCGCGCCTCAAAGAGACGCCGTCAGCACAAGTGAAGAGGTCCACTATGGCCGATGCCTGCCGGGGTCGCGGGAAGGTACTAAAGCGTTACCGAGGCCCCTGGCAACACATGCCAGGAAGGAATACGGGTGGGTTTTAGTCAGAAAGAGTCTGATACACCCTCCCGCTCCGCCCAGAGCGGGAGAAGTTATTTGAAGATTTCCCACCCAAAAAAAAAAGTATGATCCACAAACATTGAGGCTGTGTGTGTATTATTTTCGAGAGCTTCCTTCATTGATGAAATGGTTTATTGCTTACTTAAGTATGATCCACAAACATTGAGGCTGTTATTCGTGGATCTTTGACACTCGTTACGAGTCGTCAGAAGCCCGACAGTCTGACAACCAGTCTTACAAAGGGGTATCGTGTTCTCCAGTAACTGGGTTGTGGAGGACAGATAGGCAGTCGCTCCATTCGCAATTCAGCTGCATCTGGTGAGACTGGTAGCCGACCCCAACATAGTTGGAAAAAAACTAGGCAGATGATGAAACATTGAGGTGATAGTACTACAAGTACCTACTTACAATAAAATTACGTTTTCAGTCGAGATTGGGCCATTAAATCTCATCTGATGAGTCCCATGTGAGCTATGTTCTTTTATTTCGACGTTTTCATGACCCTTCGGTTTGAGAACGCCTATTTAGCTTAATGTGTTGTCAACTGCTTTGATTGGCTGGTAGTTTATCTATCCATCAATCATAGCACCTTTTTTATTGTGTGTCTACTGGCTTGCCCTGACCGAAATGCAATGACACCAGAGAAAAAAAAAATGAGAAGTATCAAACGATTCACCTTTGAAATATTGGATTAGTCAGAAAAATCTGCTAATTACTCATATACTATTAATCACATACAACTCACGCCGTCTTCCCATGAGGGTAGGTAGACACTATAAAACGCCTCTTGCTACGCTCCTTACATACTTTTTGCTTCGTTTACACGTCTGATCATACATTCACGCCGGTTTGATTACTCATTAAGATATCATTCTATGTTTTTATCAGCAGTAAAAAGGAACAGGCTCAAAACTTGATTAGCAAATAAACTTATTATTACAGAAAATAATGACAAAACTGGTATATTGTATTTTTGCAAAATAAATATTCATACTACAAAATAAGTACTTGGTCAGCATATCTACAAGCTGTATTGTTCGTTGCAATTATCTGTGCCACTAATATGTGTTTTTTTTGGGTGGTAAATTATCAAATAACTTCTCCCGGTCTGGGCGGAGCGGGAGGCCGTGTCAGATTCTTACTGACTAAAACCCACCCGTGTTCCTTCCGTTGCCTGTATTGGCAGAGACCACGGTATCCCTTTCGGACTTTTCTGCGACCCCGGATGTGACTATGTACCTGCGTTTTGTTTACCCAGGGAGAATACAGAGGGATATGTTTGTATGGAATGAGCGCCAGCCGCCGTTCCGCGTATGGCACAGATATATGATTTCAGAGACTTTTAAATCTGTTATTACGCCTTCAAATAATGCAAGTAAGCAAAAAATGTATGTTAAACTAGAACGCGTACACATCAATTCTATTTGAGAAAGTTTAAGTATTAGTTAAATAAAGTTTTCAATAAATTCAGGAAGTAATGTCTATCCAAAGCATAAAAACAGATATTTTCATGATTTTTAGGGTTCCGTACCTCAAGAGGAAAAACGGAACCCTTATAGGATCACACGTGTAGTGTCTGTCTGTTTGTCCGACTGTCATAGGCAATTTTCTCTGAATCTACTGGACCGATTACGTTGAAACTTGGTACACTTATGAATTTCTGTGACCCAAACTCAGACATGTATTGTAAATAAATAAATATTGTATATGAGGGTCACTTTTGGGGGCAAATTAGAACATTAAAAGAAAAGGTACTATACCGTGTGACATATCAAATGAAAGAGCTTATTGTAAGCGTCTCAAATGTTATTTTTTTTATAATTTTAAAATAAATAATTTCAAAGTTATTTCAGAAATTTTATGAAAATTGATCATTCCATTAACTCTAAAAATACTGAGCCGAAAATTTTGAAAAAAAATCGGAATATAGTCCTTTACTTATAGATGACAGGAAAACTTACAAGAAGTCTATGGTGTTAAAATAACATGGTACAAACTTAAATTTGCAGTTAGTATGTATGGGAGAACATGTTTTTCAAGTACAGTGTTAAGTTTGTTTTTGGGATACAAAAGGTAATTTATAACATAATATTCATTGTATGGAACCCTCATCACGTGAGAACTCTCACTTGTCCGGTTTTTTTTTTTTGTATGAACAGACTATGTTATTATCCATAATTTTATCTGTGATTTTTTTTTAATATTTATATTTTCGTTACTAAAAATAAATACTCCCTTTGAAAGCGAACGACAGCGCGGCGTGAGCGCGCCGCACATTTGTATGGCCAAGGTCAACGGCGTTTACCCAACCCTTAATACCCTATTAAGGCCGACATGTGATGAGCAAACGTGGATGATTCATGCTAGAAGATGAATTTGCCTGTTTGCGTACTGAATTGCGACGGTCAATTTTTCTACTTTTGACGACAGCATAATATAATACCCATTGTACCTATAATAAGGCAGTTATTGGAAGTTGGTATTTTCTAGCTCAAGAAACGTCTAATAGATAATGTAATATAATATATACAATGTGTCGTTTTGCATCCTCGTCAAATTCAAGGAAGTAACTATAACTAACAATGATTCTCGATACGAATCAATAATAAAATAAGTAAGTAGGTCTTTTTATTTTTTTTCTAATTTTCGGAAATCGCCATGTGTGGGACACGCATGTTAAAACGCGGCCCGTGTGATACCGCACTGTAACTGCCCTTTTACACACACACTACCGCATACGCAACGGGGTGATTCTGTTCTGTGAAAGTGGTATATTCTAAAACACTGTCAAACTTAAATAACTAAAAAAACAAGTATGTATTAATTATTGAGCAGGTATCGTAATTTTCTTTGATTATATATGTCTTTCATAGCAGCCTCCTGAAATTTGACGAGGATGCAAAACGACACCTTGTTTATATATATTCCATGTAAACAAAAGAGATGCATTTATTAATAGTTGATCGCCGACTGTTCACACCGCCAGCCAGTACTTGCTCCACTAGTTTGTCGCTGAGCGTCAAGAGCTATCAAAGATAATACTCGCTCAGCGATACTTGCTCAGCTATGCTCGCTTGGCGATCAGAACTCACGCTGAGAGACCAACCAGTGGTCGAGCGAGTGGTGCGACTAATCGCCCGTCGCACTCGGAAACTCGCTGATAGGCCATTGACAATATTATCGGAACTACACACTCGCTGCTTGCTAACTCGTTTTCAGTTGCTAGCTCTACTCGCTACGCGTTAATCGCCGGCGGTGGGACAACTGCCTAAGCATAGCATCTATCTAGGAACTTATCAAAGCAATAAATAGATACAGTTGCTGTTCATACTTACGCGTCGCGAGACTAAGCGGACGTGTTTTTTGCATTGATTATAATGCAATAAACAATTACGACAAATAAATATAACTATTGCGTCAGTATAGAGTAAAGTGTGTCGCGTGTGTCTTGTTGGTTTTTACAAACTTTCATGTGCAAGATGAACTAGATATTTTTATAAACAATAAAGTGTTTCTGGTACAATGTCTAACCCAGGATCGAGCCCGTTTGGTCGTAGCCAATTATTACACCGAAGTCCTCCTCCGACGCCTACCGAACCATTACCCCCGTGCGACCCAAATCCACCAGCACCCGCGGAGAATGAATTGCCTTTAGAAGTCATCAGTACGCCGGAGATTCAGAAATGGATAGGATCTATAGATGCCATTCTGAACGAAGTTTGCACAATTGTCGGTGATGGCAAAATGAACTCGGACCAGAAGCTTCGTGTCTCCACTCTTTGCCGGAAGGTTTCCAGTGGGACTTCACAGATGGCCGTTCTATACCAATCGTTAAAGACGAAAACGATCCAGGCCCATACCACAATCCAGCACCTACAGGTTCACCAGAACGTTGTCGACTCTCTCCAGCAGTTCAAAGAGGTCGTAGAGACTAAGCTGAATCCCACGGAAAGTACTACTTTTGCTAGCATGGTGAAGAAAGGTACCGATAACTTTGTCCGTCCTGCAAATTTGAGATCAGTCGCCATCTATCCCAGCGATAAGACCCAAACAAGTGACGACACCAAGACACTTGTCCAAAAGTTAATCTCCCCCGAACAACTTAAGCTTCATGTCCGTGGCGTGAGAAAAGTGAAAAATGGGGGCGTTATGATCAGCACCGAAAATAACGGCGACATTGAGAAACTTAAAAATTCGGACAAATTAGTTGCATCGGGCCTTACAATAGAAGAACCTTCTAAACGCCGCCCAAGGGTCGCTGTCATTGGTGTCCCCGTTGCCCTTACCGAGAAGGAGGTGTTCGATTGTATTTACGAGCAAAACCTTTCAGACAAGTTGCCGAATATAACTCGGGAGTCCTTCCTTGCGAGCATCAAATTAAGCCATAAATCGGGTAAGAAAGACCTTCCTACCTGTAACTACATCCTGGAACTACCCGCTAGCATGAGGAAAATTATTATAAACCAAAGCCGTATTTTTATTAATTGGACATCATGCCCTGTGAGAGATTTCACGATAGTCACCAGGTGCTTCAACTGCCAGCAGTTCGGACACGCAGCCAAGTTTTGCCGAGAAACTAGTGCTACTTGCAACCACTGTGGAGAGACTGGACACTCCTTCAAGGAATGCAGCAGGAAATCTTCTCCCTCTCAATGTGCGACGTGCAAACGTTTTAAGAGAAAATGCGACCATCCAACTGGCGATGTAAGTTGCCCGGCCCGCAAATACGCAGAGATCAACTACATTAACTCAATTGACTATGAAGGTGCCTAAGAGCGCCACCGAATATTTTTATTAGTAAGCACTTAAACAGGTAGCTTATCCTCTATTTATATATCCACTTAGTTTTGTAACTAGCATGACAAATCAGCTAATTTGTGATCTAGATAGTTTTTCTGTGTCTGAATCTAAAATCTGTAATGTTGTGGACTGTAAACACCTTCTTCCTTCTGGTGACAAAACGTTAACCCTACTCACACAGAATATTCGGAGCATAAATCGAAACATGCACGGTTTTGAAGTGTTATTACAGAATCTTGACATAAGCTGTGATATTATCGTCTTAACAGAATGTTGGTTGTCTAAACTGACAGTAAACTTACCATCTCTTGACGGTTATTATTCATACAAAACAGACAGAAACATAAACCAAAACGATGGATTAGTAGTTTATATCAAAAATAATTTAAGAACAATCAAAGAAGAACCGGTATTCCAAGATAGTAATTGCTTGATTATTAAAATTATTCCCGATACAGTAGTCATGGCTATTTATAGGCCTCCTTCTCAAAATATGGACAGATTTTTAGACTCACTTGACACAAACTTAAAAAACTTAGCATCTTTTAAAAACATAATACTTCTGGGTGATATTAACATTAACATTGCTTCCGGGAAAACCGATACCCATGTACATAATTATCTGAATATTTGCTCATTTCATGGACTTTTACCAGCTCACTATCACCCCACGCATCAGAGCGGCTCATGCTTAGACCATATCATTCTAAAATCAAAAAATCCATCCAAAACAGTGGTAACTAATTCTTCGCTTACCGATCATCAAGCTGTTTTACTAACATTACAAATAAGTTCACCTAGAAAAAACTGCATGCGTAGCTACACTAAAGTCAATATGACAAATCTTGAAACTGGCATACGCGGTATTAATTTTGACCCTGTGTATAATTCAAACGATGCAAATATTTCTTTGAAGTATTTTATAAATTCGCTTCAATATGCAATAAGGGAAAACTCTTTCACTAAGACAACGCCTAGAAAGTATAGTTGTATTAAACCCTGGATCACACCCGGGCTCGTTCGTTGTATAAGACATAGAGACAAACTTCACCTTAAATTGAAACTTGCACCTGATAACGAAATACTTTCTGTTTCATATAAAAGGTATCGAAACTTCTGTAATAATCTTTTGAAAAAACTTAAAAATCAGTATGATAAACATGAATTACAGAAGGCGGGAAAAAATAGTAAACTGGTCTGGAAATTTATAAAAACTAATACTTTTAGATCAAAAAATCCCGAACCTCCGCTAGATTTACTATCAACAGAGACAAACCCAGACGATGCGTTGAATAAAGTAAACAATTTTTTTGCTAACGTTGGTAAAAACTTGGCTGAAAAGTCTTTAAATTCTAGTAATTCGTCCCATCAAAACCTGACTACGACATCCTCTAAAATAAATTCTTTTGTTTTATTAGATACCGACGTTAACGAAGTAGTAAGGGTAATAAACGGGTTAAAAGATGTTTGTGCTACTGGGTGGGATGTCATACCTAATAATATACTTATAAGATTTAAATACCTACTAGCCCCGCCGCTAACCCACATTTTTCAGCTATGTTTATCTAAAGGTATATTCCCTAAATTGCTTAAAAAAGCTGTGGTCACACCTGTATTCAAGTCTGGAGACAAAAACTGTGTGAATAACTACAGACCTATTTCAGTGTTAACAGGCCTCTCAAAAATTTTAGAAAAAATCATTAACAGTAGACTGATAAAATATTTGGAAGATAATGGGCTACTTTCAGATAGTCAATTTGGTTTTAGGCCCTTAAGATCAACTAGCCAAGCAGTACACAAATTAACTAATTATGTTTCTACGAATCTGGATAATGGTATGTACACAATTGGGATTTTTCTAGACCTTGCCAAGGCCTTCGACACTATTTCTTGTACTTTACTTTTGCACAAGCTTGAAACACTTGGGATAAGAGGAGCACAACTTCTACTATTTTCTGATTATCTCAGCGATCGGCATCAATGTGTCAAAATAGGTCAGTATACAAGTTCTGAACTTAAAAATAATTGTTTTGGTATTCCACAAGGTAGCATTTTGGGCCCCACGTTATTTTTAATCTATATAAATGAACTGTGCAGTCTGCCACTCCAAAATGGTATCATAATGTCTTATGCGGATGATACCGCTCTATTGTTCTCAGCTAAATCTAGAGTTGAGGTATATGAACATGCTCAGAAAGGCTTTAACATTGTGTCTGATTGGCTCCATGATAATATCCTAACATTAAATGCAGATAAAACAAAACACATTTTATTTACAATGAGAAATACTAACATACCGCTTACTAATCTAAAAATTTACGCACATAATTGTTGCACGAGCGCTGACACTGCATGTTCGTGTCCCACTTTAGCTAACGCTGACCATCTGAAATATCTAGGTGTCACTATTGACTCCAACCTAAATTTCCGCAAACATATCGATTTACTATGTACTAGAGTGCGCAAATTAATATATGTTTTTAAGAATTTACGGAATATAGCTGATTATAAATTAATTAAACAGGTTTATTTAGCTTTGTGTCAATCCATTCTTACATATTGCATAACTTCTTGGGGTGGTGCTGCAAAAACAATTTTACTCCCCCTAGAGCGCGCTCAAAGAGCAGTTCTAAAGGTTGCTACCTTTCGCCCTTTTAGATTTCCTACGCACCAGCTTTACATAGCATGTAATGTGCTAACAGTACGGCAATTATTCATTCTCAGCATAGTTCTACACCAGCACACTGCACTTCCTTTTGACCCAGTACCCTCCGACAAGAGAAGGAAGGATTTGGTTTGCATCAAGCCTCAAATTAAACATGCGTTTGCTAATCGATTTTATGTATTCTTAGGACCTTTTCTGTATAATAGGCTGAACAAGGTACTAAGCCTCTATAGTGTTAGCTATAAAAAATGTAGAACAATCTTATCAGAATATTTAGCGATACTCAATTACACAGACACATAAAAACTTCTAGAAATTTTGTCATGATTTAATTTATTCCCTCGTATGTAACTAGTAGTACTTTTGTATTATAATTATTTTACATAGGATAGATTTAGTTTTATTTTTAATAGATTATTTTTATATTACTTTTACTTTGTCCCAATGTAATTAAAATGTAAAGTGATGGTCTGAAACACAGGTTTGAATAAACCTAGTTCGGGCGGGACGCTAAGCATTCTAATTCCGAATCATCATTACTTGCACCTGTAATTAAAAATATTTTAGCTTTAGTTTATTAGTACGCACTATAATTGTATAGGATATTTATACTACTATTGGCTAAATTTACACCTTTTGTAAACGTTTTTATTAAATAAATTGAAAAAAAAAAAAAAAATTATTATTATTATTATTAAAAGATAAATATTTTATTTCTATTTTATTTATTTATTTATGACACTATGGAAGACTTACAGCTATATAAAAACTTAACATAAACAAACATAGACAACAGAAAGCCAATTACAAGTCCTCACGTATAGAAATAGGCTAGAAATTATGTGAACACACGTCAGTACAATGATTAATTTAAGGTTAATAAAGTATAGGTATGTCTATTAGACAACGACAGTTGTACATACAGAGGTTTAGAAAATGGTTATCAAAAGTCGCTTTGTTTACAGTAAAATTAAAATAACAAGTTATAATACTCGTAAAAGAATCAAGAAAATGGGGTAATAAACTCAAATTGTAGGCTATTTGAAAAACTTGAGGCTTAAGCACCTTCTCGCTGATGTCACACTCGTTGTGAAAGGATCCAAATCATGCCGCTTACATATCATATTGAACTGCTTACTCACACGCACAATATAACTGTTCTGCCTATAGTTCGTATAAGTATGAGGTACACGTAAGGGGTTATAATGTTGTGTCGTTGCTGTTGTAAATATTACGCAGACTGTGGCTTGAATGGGTTAATAGTTATAACCAGTATTGAGTCATTGAAAGATAATTATTATGAATTAGCTGCGCCCCGCGGTTTCATCCAGAGACTTATATGGGTGAAACCGCGGGGTGGAGCAAATTCATATTATGTACTTTTTATACTTTATAATATAGATTATTTTATATTTTGTAAATGTGAGAACGTTCTGATCGAGGCTTAATAGACTATAGATTTGTAGACCATTTATTTTTTGTTAAGTACCTGGTACTTCTTGAGAGGTCTACCCTGTCCTCTCATACCTATTAACACTGTAATTTGAAAACATTATAAAAGCCAATTATTTTTAAAAGAGTGACCGTGGAGTTTCTTGCCGGCTCTTCTCCATAGGAAACGACCAATTAGAACCGTGCACCTAGCTTCTGACGTTTCAATCAAAATATTTTATTTCACATAAACCTACATGGGCATGTAGGTTTATGTGAAATAAAATATTTTGATTTTGATCCCGATATTCCCACGGAATCGAGACTTATGCGGATGAAACTGTGGGGCACAGTTCGGGGCGGTTCATTAGACAGTCAATCTGTCATCATTTCAATTCGTGGACCTTTCTGCAATTGCGCCTGGTGTTAACCTATAATTGACAAGAAACTGACCTTATTGAACTGATACTAAAGGAGAAACCCAAACTCCATAGAAACTTGGGCCTGGCGTTACAGGGCTGGAATTTGGCCATAAATTAGAGCATTTAGGAAGGTTTCACGAGTCCAATTTTCACGTCTCCCAGCAATGGCCAAATTATTAAAATCAGACGATGTCAATCAGTCAATTTTAGGTTATTTTTATTATTTTATAAAATATAAACTGATATTTTTGAAGCTTTGTAGCACAGCGCATGTGCGTTGCAGATTTACGCTTTATCGATTATTTATTTCTTTTAATTACCTATTTTTTTAATGGTGCTTACGTTCAAAATTAATTAGAGTCCAGATTTTTTTATTTTAAATTGGTTTTAATACCTAAAGAAACAATTATACTAAAAAGATGGAGTACCTAGTATTTAATTATTTGTAACAGTATCAATTTCCACTATATCGATCATACTCTTAGGTTACGCTCTATTGATATAATGCCAGCGTTTGTGAAGTTAGTGACGTATATCGAAATAAGTGCTACAACGGTTTACAAAAGTTGTTAAAACAAAAATTGAAATCTACTTATTTTCTACACTTTGCCATTGTAATTGAGGCTAAGATTTAAATGGGGTAATTAAACAAAATATAAGATTTTTTTAGTACATGTCTGATTCGTGTAACGGTTAGGCCCAGAAACGGGTTTCTCCTTTATCGTCTAATAGTCATTTTGCAGTGCTCACAGCACACACACTCTACTTGCGTCACTTTGGAGCGAACTATGCTCGGAGTCTCTTTGAAGGGCAAAATCAGGAATTAAATTATCCGGAAAAGATGCTTGCTCTGCAAGCTATTTCGGTAACTCCGGTTGAGTTACCGAAATAGCTTGCAGAGCAAGCAAATAAGTGGCAATGGGCTGGCCATGTTTGTCGAAAGACTGATGGCCGATGGAGCCACGTATCGGCAAGCGTAGTGCGGGGCGCCCCGCGCCCGCCAGCTAAATGGACCAAAGACCTTAAGAAGGTGGCTGAGTTACACTGAATGCGGAAGGCGGAGGACAGGGTTTGGGAGAGGCCATGTCCAGCAGTGGACTCCAATAGACTGAGTTGAATAGTCACCTTAAGGTTAACGTCTAACGGTTACTTAAGGTACTGGTGGACAATCTTTTGCAAATTCGATGGTCTCTGAGGTTTGCTAAACTTCAACATTCAACAAGGTGAACGGCAGATTTCGTACCGCTTACTTTTTTTGTTGTTTTGTTATAGAATTTGTACCACATATTAAGGCAACTAAGCCACTTATTTTCATGTAAGTGTACTATTTTTAGAAGTTCGGATTAATTAATAATATAAAAAAAAAAGATTTTAATAACAACGCGTAATTTAGTCGTAAAGTAAACGCAGCTATGTTGGTATTTAAGCTATGCTCGCCATGAGGGTATTACCCGACGATAAATTAATTAATTATAAATAAAATAAATGTACTTATTAACTATACTTACTTAACTTTCATGTATACTTTACGTATTGTGTCTACTGTTTTCGTTTTTCGCTTACACCTAAAACAAGTTGTAAAGACTATGTTGTATACAAAACTTGAACAAAACTGACACAACTATCGAAAATGTTTACAAATAGTTTAAAATACTTGTTTGAAACAACGTCAATACCTACATGTATGATACGTGTCATCAATGACACGTTTGTGACAAGATTTGTTGAAAACAATCATCACAACTTGTATGTGGTTGTGAACGTGGGGTTAGAGACATTTAGAATACCTTTTCAGACAAACACAACTATCCCAGCCCATTTTACTAACATAATTCCTAGTTATAATCTTTGTAGCTTCTGTTACCTGTTGCCATGAGGACAGCCAGCATCAAAAGTGTCACAGAAGTGGCATGTGACTGTCAGACCCAAATCAGGACACCCACAGTAATGTTATTAAAACTAAGGTATGATGGGTCACAGGGATCGGGCAGGAGGTAGAATTTTGTTCGTATGTTCATTTTGGAAAGGTTTGTTCTTGCATGAGTTGACTTGAATTCGTTTGTGAACAAACTCAACCCCTGTTTGACCGAAAAAGGTGTGAACACCACCTTTTTTCGTAGTCAACAAGGAACCCTTACAGTTTCGCCATGTCCGTCTGTCTGTCTGTCTGTCCCCGTCTAAGCTTAGATACTCTTTGTACTAAAAAGCTGTAATTTGGCATAGGTATACACATTATTCACGCCGAAAATGTGGTAAAATAAAAAACTTAAAAAAAAGTGGTGGTGGTTGTGGCCCTCCCTTACAAGTAATTTTTGTTTTGAAAAGTTTATGGAAATATGAAAAACATCATGATTTATAATAACATATAAATATAATGCAATTAAAAGGAAAACTGTCACTGCTAAAAGGCTTTACAAGTTAACGAGTAATAGTCGACCAACTTAAATTTGCAGTTGGAAAATTGACCGAGACGTATATCGATGTATGGGAGAACATATTTTTCAACTACAATGTTAAGATGTTGACAACACCTAAACCACGGTCACTGTCAGATTGCATAGAAAAGAAAGAGAAGCGCGATGACACAACGCTTGTAATTTATTGAAAAATATGAAGCTATTATCAATTTACTCAAAATAGAGTTGAGTAATCGAAAATAAAAAACAACCAAGTTCTGCATTCAAATAAGACGTTCTTGTTATTAACTAAATACGTAACGTATGTTGATATTTATTGCAGATATTTTGGATTAGAACTCAAGGGAAGAGATTAGTTTAACGTTAGTTTGTATCGAGATCTTTTATGAAAACGTGTTTTGGTAACAACTAAGTCTTGGGAAATATGTTCAAAATTAACATATATTTTTTCCGCCTCCACAAACTATACAGATTTGGCAATTTTTTTTTCTTAAGAGAAGCATATTTTGGTCAATTGAGCTTAAGCTTGCTTTTGGAATACAGCCATCCCAAGTAATCTCAACTACGGAACTCTTCATTGTCTGAGGTTCGACACACACTTGGTCGGTTTTTATAATATTGGTATAGATAGATAAAATGTAATGTTTCTCTAACACTATCACAACATATTATAAAACCAATTCTTCCCGCCGCGTCTGTCTGTCTGAACGCGATAAACTCAAAAACTACCAAATGGATTTTCATTAGGTTTTCACCAATGGACGGAGCTTTTCACGAGGAAGGTTTAAGTGTATAATTAATTAAGGTTTTATGTAAATTGAGTGAAATATGCCGATGATTGTTGAAAATGTCGAAAAAAATCATGCCGACTGCTTTACTGCGTAAGCCGCGTAAACCAATAGAATTATATGAAAACAATGTATTACACAATTATCCCTCTTAAGAAAATCTGTTAAACTGTAGCTATATGTATCTGCATTTTTCATTTTTCTCTGGACCCAATTCTAAAGTCCACGCAGACGAAGTCGCGGGTGGACACTAGTTCATACTCTGCAAAAGTTCTCCGACAATCATTTCTCCTTTGGACTGATCACCGACGGGACGTTTCGTTTTTGAGAGATTCGTCGATAGAACGTTTCACCTATGGTTTCACTTTCGACGACAGCCTTTGGTAGCAAATATAGTAGGTTGGCAGTTACAGCGAAGGATAGGCGCCATATCCCCTCTATTACTGTCGTCAAAAGTGACGCATAATATGAAAGGTTCTGTCGGCGAAATGTCCATAGGTGAAACGTTCTATCGACGAATCTCTCAAAAACGAAACGTCCTGTCGGTGATCAGTCCAAAGAAGAAATGACTATCGGAGAACGCTTGCAGACTCGCTAGTTCAAGATAAAAATAATTCACGAACATTACAAGATAATGCTACAATATGATTAAACCAATAAATTGTTAATAACATGATTTGGAACCAACCATCCAATCATAATATTCAGAGTTATCTCATAAATTGGAAGAAGTGGGGCAAGTATTCCGAAATTATTTCTGAATGAATAGTTCGCTAGAGATAACTGGAATCATTTTAAGCCCTTCGATACGATTCTTACCAAATTAAAGTCATCTGTTTCTAGTCTACGCACCGTGTCTACATAATATAATGTGTATACAAAAATCTTGTCTTCTAATTCATTGCCAATAACCGTGACATTGTTTGCTATCTACACACAGAAAGATACACAGTTTTTAGAATTTATTCCTGAGACTTTAAAGTGTTTATTTTTAGAGTTCCGTACTTCAAAAGGAAAAAACTGAACCCTTATAGGATCATTAGTGTGTCTGTCTGTCTGTCCGTCTGTCATAGCCGATTTACTCCAAATCTACTGAACCGATTAAGGTAAAATTTGGTATACATATGATTTTTTTTGACCCAAACACTGATTTGTAACGTAAATAAATGAATTTTGAATATGGAGGTCACTTTTGCGGGGCAAATCAGAATATTCAATAAAAAAGTTTTGTGAACTGTACCGTGTTTTTTCTTTTTTTTGTGTGGGAAAAATCAAATAACTTCTCCCGTTCTGGACGGAGCGAGAGGGTGTGTCAGACTCTTACTGACTAAAACACACCCGTATTCCTTCCTGTTGCCTGTGTTGCCAGGGGCCTCGGTGACCCTTTAGTACCTTCCCGCGACAACTGTACCGTGTGAGATATCAATTGAAAGGGCTTACTGTGGAGGGACTCCATTATTTTTCATCAGAAAAATCGAAAAACTTCCGTTTTTATGGTTTGTGTACTAATTAGGAAATTTCACTAGACCATGCGAATAATGCGTTTAAATTCAAAACGATAAAAAAGTGAATTTCTCAAAAAATGTCAGTTAGGAGGCAGTTCACCGTCGATATATAAACATTACACCAAGCCTGTATTTCCCGAAAGGTAAGGCAGTGTTAAGTGCGCCTACATTTTGTCAATTCAACATTGCTTGCGCGCTGATGGACTGAAATTATGTATTGTCATTTCCTTAGTTTTTTTTTTGCTGGTATAACTAATTAATGGGATTAGGTTGGTTTTACTGCAATCCTCTCCCCCTATCCCATTCCTGCACATTGCCTTTCACCTGCGTGTGAGCGAGACCGCCACACGCAGGTGAAAGGCAATTTTCAAAATTGGCAATTCCGCGGGTTGGCGCCGAGAGCGCCAACCCGCGGAATGTCGTCGAAAATCAAGATGGATTCGTTTTTCGTGCGTCTTCGCGTGCGCATCCTATTGCGCCCAAAATTCATTTAACCAAGTGAAAATTCGTGGAAATCGCTTGTATCATCTTGAAAGTGTATCATCATCGCATCAAATAAGGTATCGTGCCACCTTCCTTTCGCCAACTACTGATTTGCTACCTAATTTCTGTCCGAACAGTAGTTGTGCATTCGTCCATACTTTTTTGTCGTAAAACCAATTCCTAAACTATCGATTAAGTGTTACCCCGCGCATTCAAACATTATATGATTTAATTTACCAAGGGGCTTGTGGCTAAGTAAGTCGATCGATCAGGTTAAGCTACGCTTGCCGCGGTTGGTCCGTAAATGGGTGACCATCTTTACATACCAAGACCCCTCCGTGCCTCGGAAAGCACGTTAAGCCGTTGGTCCTGGCTGTCATTTGCAGATCTTTGACAGTCGTTACGGGTCGTCAGAAGATCGAAAGTCTGACAACCAGTCTTACCAAGGGGTATCGTGTTACGCAGTATCTGGGTTGTGGAGGTCAGATAGGCAGTCGCTCCATGTAAAATACTGGTATTCAGCTGTATCCGGTAAGACTGGACGCCGACCCCAACATAGTTGGGAAAAAGATAGGTAGATGATGATTATTTAATTTACATATATGTATTTTTATGACGTGACGTCAGTGTGTGGCTTAGTTCGCATCTGGCAATGTAGATGCGCACGATACAAACACACAGTACAAGAGCCAGGCAGGAGGATTCTGACAGAGCAGTGAATTCGTATAAATCTTGCATTAGCACCAATTTACGCTTTATTGTGCGCTACTATCATATAATCATATTTGATCATTTTAAATGTATCAATTTAATATTTCCACTGCTGGGACACAGGCCTCCTCTCTGTGAGAAGGAGTGGGCTGAAATCCACCACGCGGGCCCAGTGCGGGTTGGTAGATGTCACATTTCTTCGAATTTTTGGTTCTAGGACATGCCGGTTTCAGCACGGTGTTTTCCTTCACCGTTTTGGGAGCAGTGGTGATGTAATAATTTACACAAAGTAAAGCGCCTCTCTGGGTTCGAACCTACGCCCTACAACTCGTAATACTCTGAATAAATTTAATTAATTATAATTATCTTTAAATTAACATGTTGTCCTTAGGCATAAGTGATACGGCGTCCTCACCTTCCGCCTGATGCTGGTCCTCGCCGGACACTGCAGCTTCAGGAGGTTCCTGTGTCGGATAAGGCGGGAGGAAACGCCCGGGTGTCACCACTGTGTGGATCGCCCGGAGGACACGGTGGAGCATACGGTGGAGGTCTGCCCGGCTTGGGCAGAGCACCGCTGTGTCCTCGTGGAGGCGATCGGCGGCAGAGACCTCTCGCGTCCGGCCATGGTTCAGGCCATGGTACGGAGCGAGAGGGCATGGGCAGCCGTCACCTCCTTCTGCGAAGCAGTAATGCTCGCGAAGGAGGAGGCGGGACGGTTGAGGGAAAGGCAAATTTCGCGCCCTCTCGCCCCTAGCCGCCGCAGGAGACGCCCTGGGCGTCGGGAATCCCGGGCGGATTTGTAAATATGTCGTTGCTGTGACTTGCATAATAAATAAATAAAAACTATATCATCCCAATCATTACTGATTTAAACAATTTCCATTAAGTTTTCAAAGAAATTGTTCTATTACATTCGCGTCGTGCATGCAGGCCTTTATTCGTTATTTTATTCTTCACTGAGCACACAACAAAATGAATCGTACGTACCCCGTTCATTCTGTACAAAATGTGAGTAGACACGGCTACATATCAAGCTATACAATTCCAGTACTTATAAGCTGACGTCTCGTTCTACGGAAATCCTATACAATGTGAGATTACTTTATGCTGGAAATGTATAGCTAGATGTATAGCCATGTGTACCTAGATACTACCTACACAAATTCCCCGAGAATTCAGATAAGTGGCACTTGTAACTTTTATCTGGACCAGTAATGTAGATAGATGGAGTGCCAAGTATTTAGTACTTACTTGGATAACAATGAATTTACTCGGAATTCTTAGTTGTGAGGTAGGTATTATTATATATTATATATATAACTACTACTTTACTTTGTACCATTAGTTCAAAGCAATGGGGCTCAATCAAGGAAGCACAGGCGGATGCGGAGGTGAAGAATTTGGGCTCTGCGAAATCGGAGGTTCACGGAAGCGGAAGCAGAGATGGGGAAAAATATCAATAAATCATTTATTACCTAACTGCCCCAGAAGGAGGGTATTGCTTTTAATTAAATAAAGTCCACCTAATCATTTTCAAGAACTCTTTATTCAAAATAGGTACACTATGGTACATTACCACATAATATAAGATCACACCTTGTTTCCCCGAAGGGTTGGACAGAGGTGTACCTGTAGTACACCCACATTTCGCCAGTTATGTTGAAGTCCCATGTCACAGGCGGCGAGCCTATTGCCATCAACCGGGCACAGATCCAGACTCCGGGCAGCTACTGAGAGATTTCTGATGGAAAAACTTAATAATATTGCTCAACCTGGTGATTAGTGTTCCGTGTGGTGCCGGACGTAAAGAATAGCACCATCCCATTTCTTCCTGTGGGTGTCGTAAAAGGCGACTAAGGGACTAGACTACTAGAGAATGGGCAGCAGCGTTCTCTATGCATTTTAACACCATACTGCGATCGCCAACCCGCCTGCCAAGCGTGGCGATTATGGCAAACCCTCCCTATTGGGGGAGGCCTATGTCCAGCAGTGGACGTCTTTCGGCTGGAATGATGATGATGATGATGGTGATTAGTGGTGATCAAATTTAAGATACGTTCAGCAGTCGCGTTTTGCGATCACTAGACCAACATGGCCGCAAAAGTTCACCACCATTCTCCTGCCCTTATCTCATTAATTTGTGGTCGGCTCAACATGTCTTCTTCCATACTTCTGGTCTCGGTAGTCACCCCCTTTTTAGCCATATCATCTTTAACACAGTCCATCCATCGTTTCTTTGGTCTTCCCCTACTCTTATAGCCATCCACATTCATACCCAAAACCTTCCTCACGACATTTACCTCATTACTCCACATCACATACCCCATGCCGTAACAACTGATTTCCACAGAAATTATGAGTCACCCGTGCACTGCGGAAGGAACATGGGTGGGTTTTAGTCAGTAAGAGTCTGACACACCCTCTCGCTCCGCCCAGAGCGGGAGAAGTTGGTAGACCTCTTTTTATAAACTCATTTCTTATCATTTTATAGGCAGTGAAAGTTCATGTTCATAATCTACTTTATGATTAATAATACTTTTGTCAACAGGTAAAGTTTGTAAGTTAGGATTTATGAGGTAATCTTTAGAAGTACTGATCCGATTTAGAAAATTATTTCACTGGCAGAAAGCTACCTATTAATTGTCGAGTGCAACAGTTTAGTTGACGGCATCACGGGCGAAGTTGCGGGCAGAAGCTAGTTAACAATAATGTTGGCAATACATTCCATTCTATAAATAGATTAATTAATGAGTGCTGATTGCAATCACTTAATTAATTCTGTTTCACTTGGCAGACAGGGCTTTATCAACCATATAAAAATATTAAATTAATTATTTGACGTATTTCAATGATAACGTGCGTGAAATCAATAACTTATTCATACGTAGGATGCACCCCGAAAACACATTTGTCATTTTATTGGCAGAAAACACGAAACTGAAAAGAGAAAAGCAAGGATTATTTATTACGAGTATCTATTGAACTTTATTTTTGACGGATGGCAGGCGGGGACAAACCAATGACCTGAAATTTGGTGTAGCTTTTGTTTGTTGGGGCCTGCAATACCTTACAAAAAACAAATGCAATAATGCTTGTTTTTCTATCCAGTGGTAGTGGCCCCGACTTACGAGTTGTACGTCGTAGGTTCGAACCCGGACAGGCGCATTTACTTTGTGTAAATTATTTCATCACCGCTGCTCTCAAAACGGTGAAGGAAAAAATCGTAAGGAAATCGGAATGTCCTAGAACTAAAAATTCGAAGACATATGACATCTACCAACCCGCACTGGGCCCGCATGGTAGATTACAGCCCACTCCAGACATACCTACATACATACATACTCCCGAAAAACATTACCCTCCTTCTGAGGCAGTTAGGTAAAACAAAAGTTGCGACCCGTGTTGTGGCTAAAAATAAAAAAAACCGGCCAAGTTCGAGTCGGACCACGCAGAATGAAGGGTTCCGTAGTGGGGATAAATTCATCCATAAAACAAACTTTACATTTTAGTTGAAAAACGTTCTTCCATATATTGATATACGTCACGGTCAATTCTTCGTAAGTCGGTCGACTATTACTCGTTAACTTGTAAAGCCTACTTAGTTCGTGATAGTTTTTCTTTTAATTTTGTTACGGGTATATATACTACCGGCACGAATTTTTTCACATATCCATAAACAACCATGGAGCTGGCTGTTATATTTTTTTTTTTTTTTTTTAGTGGGCGACACTTGACTCTAACAAAAATTAGCAATAATAAGCTTAATAATACGCAAACGGATCTTCGAACGGCCTATCCAACGATATCCCACACGATGGGATAGACGTAAAAATAAATATCATCCCCACTTTACGTGCAAGAGAGGTAGCCTAAAAAATTGTTTTTCAAAATTTATCTTAGCTCTTTGTCGGCGTAATTAATGTGTATACCTATCCAAATCACAGCTTTTTAGTATTAAGCGTCTCTGAGCTAAGCCGGGGATAGACAGACAGACAGACGGACATGGCGAAACTATAAGGATTCCTTGTTGACCACGTAACTCTAAATAGTGACACGAAGAAGTTCTAAGGTTTAACATGAAGCTTTTGTTTCAGAAAGCGGTGAACGGTCTTAGAATTACGGCTGTCCAAATACAGAGCATATTTTGACACCTCAATGTCAAATACAGATACAAATTACAGATTTTCATGACGGCCGTTATAATATGACGGGGCCGCTTTCGAAGGAAAACAAAGTTTTAGGCAAGTTTTACATGACTCAACATGACATCTAAATAAAGATCATTAATGAAATGAAATGAAATTCTGTACATAGGATATCGGAATCACTTTTACACGTCATATTAAAAAATAAGCTAGATGGAATGGATATTTCCGAATTGACTACCCCTGAGAAGAAATTGCAAAACTAAATCAAGGGTCAAAGTCTCTTTTAAAGCCCAGACATAATCTTGGTCAGATCATGTGAGGACCCTGTAGAACCATATCTGAAATGGTTTTTTTGAGGAAAGAACCACACAAATTTGAGTGGACTTGTCTAGTCAATGCACGCATTTGTCTGTAATCGTGTAGTTCAACTCAGGACTTAAGGAGCTCAACGACTAATCATCACTAAACTCTTTCGTATTGTGTTACCCAATGGTACGGAGCGAGAGGGCATGGGCAACCGTCACCTCCTTCTGCGAAGCAGTAATGCTCGCGAAGAAGGAGGTGGGACGGTTGAGGGAAAGGCAAATTTTGCGCCCTCTCGCCCCTAGCCGCTGCAGGAGACGGGAATCCCGGGCAGATTTCCGGCTACCGTAGGCGCGGGCTTGCGGACGGTGAGCAATGGGTAGCTCACCATCAGGTAAGGACCAGGCCCGGGTCGACGGCGCGTTGTATTCCACGCGCGCCTCAAAGAGATGTCGTCAGCACAAAGGTAGGGGTCCACTAGGGCCGATGCCTTCTGGGGTCGCGGGAAGGTACTTATGGGTCACCGAGGCCCCCGCAACACAGGCAACGGAAGGAATAAGGGTGGGTTTTAGTCAGTAAGAGTCTGACACACCCTCCCGCTCCGCCCAGAGCGGGAGAAGTTATTTGATGATTTCCTAATAAAAAAAATAAAAAAAAAATCTTTTACCCAGTAACTGGGTTGTGGACTTCATAATTATAGACAGTGACTCCATATAAAACACTGGTATTTAGCTGCATCCGACTCAAACATAATTGGAAAAAGGCTAGGCAGATAATGAATCATCACTAAACCCTTTTAGAAGTAAAGACCACTGCGACATGAATCAATTCCACCTCTCAATCGAAAGTCACAGAATAGTTGACAAGTGTCTAAACGACTGTTAGCATTGACACAGTGCCTAACTATACAAACCACAGGCGTAGACAAATATACATACAAACAAACAATTTGGTCATTCAAACGGATTTCGAACTATTTTATTTTATTTTATTAGGGACAAAAATCAGCAGTATATTAAATATTACACATAATTGGAGTACTAAAATAATAGAATTAACAAATACACTACTCACGACGTTATCCACAGATTACCATATAAAATACTTAGCATAGGTACCTACTGTTAATAATAACAATAAGGGCAAGCTAAAAGATACTCAATACAAAGTTTACATTATTACTCGGTTTGTTATTGAAATGTATCTAGGAGAACATAAAATAAAGTGAAAAAATCGAATAAAATCTGCATCTTAATATTAGGGACAAATTTAAAGGGAAAAAAAGGATAAACATAAAGCTTAAATACATGAGGTGTAGAAATATTTGAATACATGAGGTGTAGGAATGAGAATTAAGTAACATCAAAAATTATAGCTGTTCTTTAAAGTGGACATAATTTGATTTCTGAATTTATTGTTATTCAGAAATATAATATCAATTGATCAAAACTTCTTATTATAACAATTTATGGTGTTAATATAACGCTGTTTTCACCAGACTACACAGAAAGGAACACATACAATAAAATAACATAACATCAGGCCTTGTTTCCCCGAAGGGTTGGGCAGAGGTGTACCTGTAGTACACCCACATTTCGCCAGTTATGTTTAAGTCCCATGTAATAGGGGGCGAGCCTATTGCCATCAACCGGGCTCAAATCCAGACCCAGGGCTGCTACTGAGAAATTCCAGATAGGAAAACCCAATAACACATTGCCCGACTCGGGAATCGAACCCAGGACCTCATGCTCAGCAGTACCGCTTCCGACCACTAGACCAGCGAGGCAGAAAGGAAGGTTATGTCAAAAGTAAAAAAGTCAAATCATTTACTCGTATTTCAATTAAGCTAATAAAAGTCACTTTTGAACATTAACATTTAAAAGACAATAGAATTGATTCTTGTTACAGGTTCTTGTTTCAGGTTCTTCAATAGTGAATTTAATACTTGTGAGGCGAACGACTTTGCCATGAATAATTTGCAGATTGATTGGGATTTGAGTCTTCCAAAAGATAGTTTTGTATGGAGAAGAATGGACAAACGATGGTCAGTGGGTCGTCTTAGGAGCGAAGTTGAACTCCATAGTTACTTTTTTTTAAATATTTTACAATATATCAATATAAATATGTACGGGTTTCACTGGCTATATGAGCAAGATTGTGACTTCGAACAGCCTAAATTTCTGATCCAGTCTCAAAACTGAGGTATCATTTAATTACTTATTTAGATTTACAATGTCTAGCTGTCTGTATCTTCTGCCTGTCCTGTGTATTAGGGTAAATTAATTAAGTATAAAATTTTATTTATGTACATTTAATTTTAATTCGGAATAAACATTTGTACTCGGTTCCTCGGCCCGACACATATTATTTATATACTCGTAGTTTAATAACTTTGGTGATAGACATAATATTCGATTTATTATTCACATTTATTTATCATTAATGGTATTGTTGTGCCATTTGTATGTTAAATTGGAGCTACGTGCGTGAGCTATTAATATTGCGTGTGAGTGGAATTTCTTAGTAGTTCCATAGGAGAAGCCTGGAGTCTTTTCCAGAAAGCTATTTTTGTGAAGACTACTAAAATCTTATACATATATATAAAGCTCCGATTTCAATGTTAGGGCATGACTTCTATGAAAATAAAGCTAAAAAAAACAAACAAATTTTCAGATAATTAATAAGTTATTCCTCAGAAAATATCTTAAAAATAGCTTAGCTAATCAATAGGCCTACACTCGAAGCTTATGAAAGTAGTTTAAAGGCCCTGCAGCCTTTGTTTAGTTAGTTATCATAATTATTTATATTTTTATTGTATTTCTCAGCCTAATTACGTCTAATGCTGGATACAGGCCTCGCACAAAAGTCGCCACAACGCCATTGGTCCAGCAGTACTCGTGTCCTACTTTAGTTTTTATTTCTATCGATGTAATTTTTGGAGAATAAAAATAATCTAATTCAACGAAAAAAAGTCGAAACATACCGACGACCTATATTTACGGAATATTCAGAGAAAGAAACAACCTTTAATTACGATTGAAAACCAACAAAGGTTTTCTACATAAATATTATCATTTAATACTATCGGCACTTCGCGGAACAGAGAAATAAGTCTCATTTGAAAGATACCTTTTAATTTTCGAAAAGCAGTCGGGCTTTTGATAAAGTAATACAATTTGAATGCTCAAAGAAAATTAATTAATGCTTTCAGGAAGACATAGAGTAATATGCATCATGCTGAGATAGGAGGATTTGTTTTTACTATTTTGTTAATTTTAATAATTAACAAAATAGTGAAAACAAAGACAAGACACGTGCGAGACCAAAAAGGCTTCATCATCTCAGTTCTTTTTTATTGTTTGTACGATTTTTTTAAGTTGTAATGTTCTTTTTTTATTGTTGTAATTCCTGTGCGTGTCTCAAATTTGTTTTTTCTTTCTATTAATATTTAACACATTAAATACGATGAACAAAATATAATAAGCACACTTGTGTACTTGAAGTATTAAATATAAATAAATAATATTAATAGCCTAATAAAATCAACTGTTAAGAAACCATCCCTAAAACTCCTAAAAACTTGATAACGATGCTCATCATTTAGTTATCATTCTATGAAATATCAAATTGGAATTCCTCAAACTTTTCCAAAAACGTCAATTTTACCTAACAAAAATATTTAAAAATCTTTATCAATGTACTAAAAATAATTTAAAATATTCAAAAATATACTTACTATGTCATCATAAAAAGGCATCAGGATAGTTAGTATGCGCTTTATATGGTAATAACATAACGTCCAGTTCACTTCCAATCCACCGCACAGAGGCTGCTCAGGCCCGAAAACATGTTTTTCACCTATTTTGACCGATTAACATGTCACCACAACCATTGAAAAAAAAACCACTGCACTTAACTTTACGATACACTAAAAAAAATCAACCGACAAAGCTTAAATAAAAATTCAAAACTAAAATATCAAATTTTAATTCGTTCGAAATTTTATTTTGATTGTTAAAATTGGAGCGGATTTTTTAAAAGTTTATTTAGATAGCACTTGGAAATGACGAAGGTAGTAAAATTTTAAACTGAAAGTTTCGTAAAGTCGGCGCGCTGAATGAACGTAAGTTCGCTACGGCTGCTGAAACGAAACTGAAGCGACGGAGCCAACCTGAAAATTATCTGTGACAGAGTAGAATACGTTCACAATATATAGACTGCTTGGAATGATATCGTTTATTTATTTTTATGTTAAGATTGATAAACAAATACTCTTGTTGTTCATAGGTTTTCATGATTGATACAGTGAAAAAGCTGATTGATTTTTAGTACAATAAAACATGCTTCGTTCATGTTTTAGGCTGAGTTCTTTTGAAATATTTGTGTACTTAATCTTGCTTGTCGTTTTGGGGATATTCTATTTTTATTTACTGAGATCCGTGTTGTTGTTTCAGTGGAATTTACTACTTTTGGGGAAGTAATAGGTACGTTTGTATTTTTCTGTTGGTCATTTGTTATTCTTTCAGAGAAGGATTATTTATTAGGAGAATTTTTGTATTAGATCATTATCTTAGGTTATCTAAACATTTTGGACTATCTTGACTTTCGACTTAGTTTTACTTACCTTATCTATATAACACCTAATCTGTATTATCGGAATTGTCTTTTGAATTTTGTGCTGCGCCCGTTTTCTTAGCAGATACAGATACGGAACTTGACTAAGCATTGAAGGGCAATTAATAAACTCTCTTAAGGCGCTGACAAGACCCAATTGACCAAAATAGATGTTAATTTAATAAAAAATATATGTTAATTTTCAACATATTTCCCAGAACTTGGTTGTTACCAAAACACGTTTTGATAAAAAATCTCGATACAAACTAACGTCAAACTAGCCTCTTACCGTGAGTTCTAATCCAAAATATCTGCATTAAATATCAACATACGTTACGTATTTAACTAATAACAAAAACGTCTTATTTGAATGCAGAACTTGGTTGTTTTTTATTTTCATTAACTCAATTTTGAGTAAATAGATAATTGCATCATATTTTTCAATAAATTACAAGCTTTGTGTCATCGCGCTTTCTATTCAATCTGACAGTGACCACGGTTTAGGTGTTGTCAGCGTCTTAAGCCTATTTCTATGTCTGTGATTCTTTTTAGCCGACTGGCCCAGAAGAAAGGTAATGTTTTTCTGGTTTTAATATCACGTTGCGAAAGATAATTTTCCTCATTTTCCCTACACCCTGGTATTCACATCGTCTTAGAATACTTCGAAGTCATTAAGGCGCAGATATATGATTTTAGTGACTTTTAAATCTGTTATTATCCTTCACGTTACATAACTTACTTGCATTATGCAAGTAAGTTATGTAAAAAAATTATGTTAATCTAGAACGCATACACATCAATTCTATATGTGAATATTTAAGTATTGTAGTAAAATACTTTATGAAATAAATTCAGGAAATAATGTATACCCAAAACATAAAAAACGATATTACTTTCAAACTGCTTAAGATATTTTCACGGTTTTATTTTTGTTTCAATTGACTATTTCATTATCTATAGGTAATTCCATTTGTATTTTATTAAAATATTCATAACAATATTTCCGTTACTAAAAATAAATATAGTATAGTCTGCCTCGTTGGTCTAGTGTATGCAAGCGCTACTGCTGAGCATGAGGTCATGGGTTCGATTCCCGGGTCGGTCAAAGTGTTACTGGGATTTTCTATGTGGAATATCTCAGTAGCAGCCCGGAGTCTGGATGTGTGCCCGGTTGATGGCAGTAGGCTCGCCCCCTATTACGTGGGACTTCAACATAACTGGCGAAATGAGGGTGTACTACAGCTACACCTCTGCCGAATCCTTCGGGGAAACAAGGCGTAATGTTATGTTTTTTTTATGTAAAAATAAATATTCTCTATGAAACCGAACGACGCGACGCACATTTGTATGGTCAAGGTCAACGTCGATTACCCGACCTTTAAACTAATGACTGGAATATAAAAATGGCCACACACACACACAAATTACACTCTTCCGTCCACAATGGCTGAGCGTGGTCCATTAATGTATTACTTCCTACTTTGTTGCGGTACTAGTATACGAATGAAGCAATGAATACCATACGCCTATTGTGTGCTGAGCCATAATACCTGAGAGTTATTGCTTGTTGAGTGTACCTTTTATGGCATCATTAAAGATGGCCGCGTAAATTTCTGTTATATAATGCATCGCATTTATTTCTGAGGGACTCGTGACTAAATCAAAATCTGTTCGAATAGAATAAAATACTCACCATATAATTAACAGATATAAATGTTGAAATTTTACAAGCGATGACATAATGGGTGGTCTTATAACTAAAAGCGTTCTTTTGCACACAACCTTAGGATGGACTAAAGGGAGAAGGAGAGACAATACTGCAGGTAGTCAGTGGTATAGCATATACAATAAATACATACATACATAAATAAAGCTTATACTTATCAGCATAAATACAATAATAAACATGAAAACAGAGCTAGAACTATGATAAGTAATGATGATGTTTAAGGAGAGAGGGGAAATGTTTTTTACCTGAATTACTTTACGTTTGTATCACTCGTTCGTGCTAGGACCCCGGATGTATGGCTGACAGAAGGATTTATAGGCAGGTGCTTCGGAAGTCAGTTTGCGTTATCATGGAAAGTAGGTTTGAGAAAAATTGATTGCTAATATCGATATACTGAGATAAGTCACAAATTTAATAATAATGGGAAGAGGAGTCACATATCAGATTCAGTATTAAGCGAGACAGAAATATTTTTCTCTATCTCCTTCGCGTATGTAAGCTTTTGGTCTGGCCCCAGTTGTTAGCCATAGACTGAGGCCCAACAAACAACGGCTGTTACCAGCTGTCACGGTTCATTATCTTTGGGAAGTATCTACATTAGATAGTACTTTTAATGTTATTTTATAGTATTTATTGATCTTATTGGTTGTTTAGATGTACTGTTTATTTTATTTTACGAGTAGTTTATTACCAATTTAATAGACTTAAATTGGCAATAATCTCTAAGCTTGACTTGGTTTCCGTACATCGTTTTCGGGTGACCACTGAAAATTAGCGCTCTCCTGTGGGTCCCCCATTTTTTTTTTTGTGTGGGAAATCATCTAATATCTTCTCCCGCTCTGGGTGGAGCGGAAGGGTGTGTCAGACTCTTAGTGACTAAAACCCACCCGTATTCCTCCCGTTGCCTGTGTTGCCAGGGGCCTCGGTAACCCTTTAGTACCTTCCCGCGACCCCGGCAGGCATCGGCCCTAGTAGACCACTACACTTGTGCTGACGACATCTCTTTGAGGCACGCGTGGAATACAACATGCCGTCGACCCGGACCTGGTCCTTACCGGACGGTGAGCTACCCATTGCTCACCGCCCGCAAGCCCGCGCCTACGGTGGCCGGAAATCCGGCCGGGATTCCCGACGCCCAGAGCGTCTCCTGCTAGGGGCGAGAGGGCGCGAAATTTGCCTTTCCCTCAACCGTCCCGCCTCCTCCTTCGCGAGCATTACTGCTTCGCAGAAGGAGGTGACGGCTGCCCATGCCCGCCCTCTCGCTCCATACCATGGCCTGAACCAGGGCCGGACGCGAGAGATCTCTGCTGTGGATCCCCCATAGTACAGCATCATGCTGAGTGGAAGCCTTCTTGTTACAGGCACTGCGTGCAGCCGACTCATTATTATAATTATGTTTTGTGTACATAAGTGTAAATCTGTTTTATGTTTTTATTTGAATTATCATATATTTTTGTATGCACGTGTTTCTGTGACCAAAAAAAATGTTTTTCTTTCTGTCTTACTTGTTTTTCTTTAATGTCTTACTTGTTTACAAGTGACCGTCAAAGATTATCGCTATTTCATAAGGCATACGCTAACAGCTAAATATTATTTATTTCAGACATAATTCTAGTCCATAGTTTTACACTAATACATTTAAATTATAAACTACTACAGATAAAATCCCAAAATAAAATTATGATTAATTAAATTACTTAATTGTTTAATTGATTACATTTAATTAATTAAATTTAAATATTGGACAATTCATTTAAAAAATATATACTAAAATTGTCAAAGAATTATAAAAATGTCAGAATCGTATAAAAATTAAATGTCAAAATAATAAAACATAAAAAATATAAAAATTAAAAAAATCTTTATGTAGGTATACTTTTTTACTAATATAATAAAGCTGAAGAGTTTGTTGGTCTGCTGAACGCGCTAAACTCTGGAACTAGTAGTGGTATTTGAAAATTATTTTTGCAATGATAGCCCAATTCTTGAGAAAGGTTATACGCTATTTTAAGAGCCGAACAAAAAGAAAGTCAGAAAGCACCCTAAGTGAAAACGATATAGAAGCGCGGGCGGGCGATGCGATGCGACGTGGTGGATCGGGGGAACAAGATATTTTACATATGTCTACGAAATACAGCGAATGGGATATTCAATTGTTTTTCCAAGAGTAGGCAGTGATTATTGCTGTTTTCCGAGAGTCGTTTAATGGTTATTCAGACAACGTTATTTTACAGTGATCGTTTGCAGGCTGACGCGATGAATTTGTATAGGATGTTGCAAAGCGTGTACGTTCGGTATTTTATGTCTGTTCGCTTATGATCTTTCAATGACTGAAAAACAAACAGTTTGAAACCATAACCACTAAACCATCCTGCAGTGGGACAGTGGTATTAGACTGAGTCTGTGCCTATTTAGTAAAAAAAAACAGTGATTTGACTTTGACCATGGACAACACAACAACATTTTTTTTTACTAAAAAACTAGTCTAAAGTCAAATAATTAATTCACTGGTGTAATTTGACATGTGTTAGCTTTCACTTTGTGTAATAACATGGTCATATTTATTGTATTCCAGTCTTTAATAAGTCGATTAAACTAAATGATCACCATTACAATAAATAATGCCATTTTCTTACACAAAGTGACAGCTGGCACATGTCAGATAACTCCAGTGAATTATGAATTCGACTTTAGAATGCAGTAATGACGTTTACAACTAGGCTAAAAAAAAAATATCGCTGTGTTGTTAATAAAGCGCCCGCCGTCACCAACTAAGCCCCTTCTTGCCTCAATGCATTTCATACATACATACTAAACTCACGCCTTCTTCCCATGGGTAAGCAGAAACTACAGAGCGCCACCTGCGAACTTACGTACTCCATACGAACTTACATACTCGTATTGCTTCGTTTACGGTCACACACGCATGAAAGTTGCGGGTACTATGTGTCTTATCTTAAGGACACGTCTACCCCAACGATCATCGGTTCTACGGATAGTATGGCAGGTCCATTGCCACATCAGCTTGCTTATGTGAGATGTGAGCTCTGTCGACAACTTTAGTTCTCTGCCGGATCACCTCGTTCCGGATTCTATCCCTCAGAGAGATTTCAACCATAGCTCGTTCTATAGCTCGTTGGGCGACCTTCAATTTATGGACTAACTGTACTGTGAGCATCCAAGTTTCGGCTCTGTAAGTCATAACAGGAAGAACGCACTGACTGAAGAATTTAGTCTTCAGGCTTTGTGGAATGCGTGACGAGAAGACTTGACGAAGCTTCCCAAACGCTGCTCAGTCCTGCTGAATTCTTTTGTTAGTCTTAAAGCTGTTCTTACCAACCTGAGTTTGCCCGAGGTAAACGTATTCTCGAACAACCTCGAGAGCACCGCCATTGACAGTAATGGGTCCTGGAGTGACGTGTTCGTTGAACATAACCTGGGTTTTGTCCAAGTTCATCCGGAGAACAATGCATGCAGAAGAATCAACTAGGCCGTCCAGCATCTGCCGCAAGTCATGCAGTCCAGTCAGTATGACGATATCATCTGCAAATCTCAAGTGTGAGATATACTCGCCTTTGATGTTGATACCACGTCTTTCCCAGTTCAACGTCTTAAACACATGCGTTAGAAAACAGTTTTGGGGAAATTACGTCCCCTTGTTTCATCCCTCGACACAGGGGGATATGTTCAGTTCGCTGGTCCTGTGTTTGGACGATCATTGTCGTGTTTTCATAAAGACATCACATCACTCGGATGTTCGACTAGACATCGCTGCAGAGACTCCAAAATAGACCAGTTCTCGATAGAGTTAACACCTTACCTACGTAAGTCACGTAAGTTAATTGATCATATTTCTTGGTTATTGCTGATAACTATGTTGCTCTGTATGTGTTATAATATGTCTTATGTCTTAAGGAATATTCTTGTTCTGTTTAAATGTCGAACGAGTCTATCCGTTGAAAAGTTGCTATTACTTTGAGATATGTTCCAAAAGATTAATGTGATAACAACATCGATCACTACAGTGATCGATGGATAACAATAATTCATGCTAATGTAACAATGTGTGTATAAAATACTTTAAAACAAGCTGCCATGAAGTTTTTTAGTATTTCTTCTCCGTTCTCCATGATGGCCTAGTTTGGAACGGATTACTTTTTTCTATCATTAACGTATTTAACTGACTGATTTAGTCTTGTATTTCTGTGCTTTTCTTCATAAAATCCTTTCCCTACACACCATATTGATTAGGGTGGGCCTTATTCCTAAGAAAACATCTTTCATTTCACACGTCACCACATAATTTGATTATATAGCATAAGAAACAATTTCAGAAATAAAAAATAACATCAAAATGGTTGTGAATACGTTTTGAATTTTAAATAAAAACTCAAAACATCTACATTACCTGGATTGTTTTATTTATAGTACCTAGTACATAAAATAATACAACATTATTGTTGTTGTTATATATTAAGATATTATATGTATACATAATCACATACATAATCAGCCTATAATGTTCCCACTGCTGGGACACAGGCCTCCTTCATATGAGAGGGAATGGGCCGTAATCCACCACGCGGGCCCAGTGCGGGTTGGTAGATGTCATATGTCTTCGAATTTTTGTTTCTAGGACATGCCGGTTCCTCACGATGTTTTCCTTCACTGTTTTGAGATTAGTGGTGATGAAATTATTTACATAAAGTAAAGCGCCCGGGTTCGAACCTACGACCTACAACTCGTAAGTCACGGCCGTTACCACTAGGCCACCACTGCTCCAGATATTATATAAATAGTATATAAATAATTGAATGATTTATTTTTAAGATACAAGGGTGGACTTGTTAGTATTAGGGTACGTTTGCCTATACTCGTTCAACAATAAAAGCAAATACTGCTTTTGTTCTTTATTGGTTGTAATCAATTTATTATATTCCTAAATAAAAGCAAAAACAATTAGTGAAACACTTATTTAAGCGGCCATACAATGCTTTTTGTTAAAGTTTGATGACTGGTAGCGACCTCTAAAACGTATCGATCAATTAAAAGAAAAAAATCTGTTTCATATTTAGATGTATAATCGAATGACAGAGTGCCGCGATGATAATTAAAACGTCGAAAAATAAGGACCACCTTAGTATTCATAGGTACTTCCATTCACAATAAAATTACTAGTAACAATTCTCACACTTAAAGCTTGCTAATTAAGTGGATATCAATATCTGTACATTAATTATAGTTTTAATGCCTTTTTAATACGCACGTTTCGCTTGACGCAAGTCGTGTCGCAAGTCGCATTGCTCCAGGCCGTAACCGGGGCCTAGATAAAGGCGGGCTAGTCCTAAAACTAACTTACGAACCAAAATATCTATTGAAGATGTCCTACTTTTCAAACAAAAGAATCTACTTTAACAGTGGGATGTCAATATCGCCCTATCACTTTTACGATGTCTACTAAAATAAGAAGGTATAGAGATAAACTAGATCGTAACCTAGGCCTTCAGCCTAGATTTCAGCCTCTAATATTCGGCAGTCGTGAAAATAAGTAAAAATAATCAGTACATTGAATCTTTGAGGAAACCAGCAAAATGCGAAAGGCGCAAACCGCTTTAGCGCGGTTCGCGCCTTTTGGGCTTTCCAGGATATGAATTGTTAATCAACTTAAATTGTCAAATTATATTCAAATCACAACTGATATTCTTCGATACTTGTCTGAAATGGTTATTACACGACAAATCGATGTAATCTGTCTATTGATAAGATTTAGATTTATTTAAAAGCCTCAACTGATTTAGCCAAAAGAATCACAACAATTATACATTAGGATATTATATTTTTATTATGTTAGTATGAATACTGACTAGGTTCTATGCTTTTAAAATACAGAGCTTACACTAAAATATATGTAGTATATACGAATATACATATAATAAAAATAAAAAAAGTGCCCAAAAGGTTGGCAGCAATGCCATCCAAAGTGGCAATGCTTTTTTTTTTTTGGTGGAAAATTATCAAATAACTGCTCTCGCTCTGGGCGGAGCGGGAGGATGTGTCAGACTCTTACTGACTAAAATCCACCCGTGTTCCTTCCGTTGCATGTGTTGCCAGGGGCCTCGGTATCCCTTCCGGACTTTCCCACGACCCCGGCAGGCATCGGCCCTAGTGGACGCCTACACTTGTGCTGACGACATCTCTTTGAAGCGCGCGTGGAACACAATGCGCCGTCGACCCGGGCCTGATCCTTACCAAACGGCGAGCTACCCATTGCTCGCCGTCCGTAAGGTCGCGCCTACGATGGCCGGAAATCCGCCCGGGATTCCCGATGCCCAGGGCGTCTCCTGCGGCGGCTAGGGGCGAGAGGGCGTGAAATTTGCTTTTCCCTTAAACGTCCCGCCTCCTTCTTCGCAAGCATTACTGCTTCGCAGAAGGAGGTAACGGCTGCCCATGCCCTCTCGCTCCGCACCATTATCTGAACCAGAGCCGGACGCGAGAGATCTCCTCCACCGGTCGCTTCCACGAGGACAAGGCGGTGCTCTGCCTAAGCCGGGCAAACCTCCACCGTATGCTCTACCGTGTCCTCCGGGCGATCCATACAGTGGTGACACCCAGGCGTTTCCTCCCGCCTTATCCGACACAGGAACCTCCCGAAGCTGCCGTGTCTGGTGAGGACCTGCGTCAAGTGGAAGGCGAGGACGCCGTGGCGCCTCTCTAACCACTCCTCAAAGAGGCGACTTATCGCCGCAATTGTGGCGTGCCCAGCACTGGGTTGCGACAATCGCACTCTCCATGTCGCTATGAGATCCCGCCGGAGCTCTGTCCGCCGTGCTGTGATTTCTCGCAATAGCCGGTGGCCGGAAATCCGCCCGGGATTCCCGACTCCCAGGGCGTCTCCTGCGGCGGCTAGGGGCGAGAGGGCGCGAAATTTGCTTTTCTCTCAACCATCTCGCCTCCTCCTTCGCGAGCATTATTTCTTCGCAGAACGAGGTGACGGCTGCCCATGCCCTCTCGCTCCGTACCATGGCCTGAACTAGGGCTGGACGCGAGAGATCTCCGCCGCCGATCGCCTCCACAAGGACACGGCGGTGCTCTGCCCAAGCCGGGCAGACCTCCACCGTATGCTCCACCGGGTCCTCCCGCCATATCCGACACAGGAACCTCCCGAAGCTGCCGTGTCTGGTGAGGACCTGCCACTCCTCAAAGAGCCTACCCTCAAAGAACTTATTGTCGCAATTGTGGCGTGCCCAGCACTGCGTTGCGACAATCGCACTCTCCATGTCGCCATGAGATCCAGCTGGAGCTCTGTCCACCATGCCGTGATTTCTCGTGGCAATGCTGCCAACCTTTTGGGCACTTTTTTTTAAATAAAATTATAATATCCTAACAAACTATGAACTATGATTATATGGCGTCGAAAAATTCCTTGGCATCGCTGTCCACGTAACTGGTAATGTACCCAAGAGAATGGCGGTATTGTCACGTTGTATGGGAATGCTTAGCCTCTGGCCAAGGTAAAAGCCAGCCCTTGGGTCACGGGAAGTGTCAACCACTCGTTTCGAAATTCCGTTGAACCCCACGGCTCGAGTGTTTTAAACCCTGCTCGACAATATAACTACCGATAAGGTTATTATACTTTCGCCGCTTCAGGTTTTCTGCAGTCGAAGCAGCAGCGCCAGCACAGCACGCCGAGCCAGGAAGATGGGACGGCGCAAGAGTACCGACACACGTTGCGTCCCCGTGCGTCTTTGATAAACGATTAATTTATCTGAATGTAGGTACATTATTATAAAAAAGATAAGTTTTCTAGTATACTATAAAAGTGAACAGTTAAGAATACAATAAAAGTAACATAAAAATTACTATTTACGACATAACCTTATAATATAATAATTATCTATGCAACTGTTTTAATACCTAATATGTACAGTTGCATACGAGACTTTATCTACACATCTGAAAAAATCCTCTATAGAATGTTCTGAACTATGTAAATTCAGAGAAAGTTTATGGTAATAATTGGTTAGAAATATCCTTGGCTGCATTAGAAATATTTAGTCGTGTGTTATCAAAGCTTGTATCACTCATTTTTGTAAACAACAAAGTAATACTATTTTTGCAATACTAATATCGAACACAAATGGCGGGATACGACGTGAATTCGAATAACCAATAAGATTTTGTTTTTATTACGGCGCTGTGATACTGAAACAGGCGTGCATGACATGTTCTTTTTTTTAAAAGGATATGTATTATGAAATTTAGTACAACATTACGTTATAACTCTCGTTTGGATATTATGATTACTATGACACTGTTTTTAGGATTCATACCTACCCAAAGGGTAAAAAAGGACCCTATAACTAAGACTAAGCTGTCCGTCTCTGTCCCTCTGTCATCAGGCTGTATCTCATGAACCGTGATAGTTAGACAGTTGAAATGTTCACAGATGATGTATTTCTGTTGCCGCTATTACAAAAAATACTAAGAAACAGAATAAAATTAATATTTAAGGGGCTACCATACAGCAGACATGATTTTTTTTTGCCGTTTTTATAGATAATGGTACGGAACTATTCGTGAGCGAGTCCGACTCGCACTTGGCCAGTTTTTTTTAATGTTGGCAATAAGCTAACTGTTTCAGAAACTTTTTTAGAGAATTTATAGCGTGGGTGTAGATAAAGTTTTACAAATAAATAAACCGAACAGTACGTCGGATACTGCAAGACACAGTAAATTACAAAGTACAGCTGTTGTGTATATAATAATGCATTATTATAATGTGAGCTTACTACCAACATAATAAGAAGAAAAAAATAAATGGCGGAAAAGTGCACCAGCTGGTCTTAAATAAGGAAGAAACGAGGATTATACTGTTATGTTGGGGACACTGTTTTTAATAGCGAAGTTAAAAGCGCCCCCTTTGTTTATTGTTATTATAATAAAAATACTTGAATCATTTTGAAACATTTAAAAGTGGGCGGTAAGCACGACTTTTTATGAAAACAGAAAGTTATTTTCACATACAATATTATTTTTTTGTCAATGCCATCAGGCGTTTACTGCATCCACCACATAGGTATTTGTAAGGCTAGGTAGGTATTTTAAATATTCCTTTGATCAAATTAAAACACTCATTTTAAGGGTTCCGTATTAAACAAGGAACCCGCTCGTTTCGCCATGTCCGTCTGTCTGTCTGTCTGTCCGTCTGACCCAACTGTAACTCAGAGACGCTTAGTACTAGAAAGCTATAATTTGGAATGGGTATACATGTTAATCACGCCGACAAAGTGCTCCAATAAAATCATGAAAATCTTTTTTTTAGCATACCTTTCTGCCTTGCACGTAATGTGGGGATCATATTATTTTTCTCTTCTACCCCATAGTGTGGGGTATCTTTGGATAGGCCATTCAAAAATATTGCAGGTCTGTGAACACCACTTTTCGATTCAAGGATCGACTTGCGTAATATGAAGCATTAAAGTGCTAATTTTTGTTAGAGTCAAGTGTCGCCGTCGTCGTCCGTTCCCCCCCAAAAAAGTTGTTGAAATCTTTTCATACTTTCTTTTGTTTACCTAGAAATAAACAAAAGAAAGTATGAAAAGATTTCAACAACTTTTTCAACACATTTTATTGCTATAGTCCATATTTAAAACCATCCGAAACTATAAAAGAGCTCATGAGCTACAAGTTCTTTTTGCTTTCATCCCGGCCGTGATTACCAGCCAGACAGCCACTATTCAAGTTGCGCAACAAACGTACATTTTATATTAAAACAGCTTGAAATATTTTGAATTCAAAATATTCCCTTTTAGATTTGGATTTTTGTGAAGCGAAATAATTTGTTTTTCACCTTTTGGTAGAGGAACATTAGTTTTAGCGTGCAGCCATTGAATTTGTTATCATAGCGAGGATTCTAAGATAATCTACACATAACTTAACAACGCCTGTTTTCTCTGACGTGCTAGGCAGAGGTAACCTATACTAGAATAGACTAGAAAAACGGTTATTGGTGCCGATTCCCTTGTGCACAAACTAAACTAAATTTAAGTTCAGTGCATCTTTTTCTTTCTATTTTATTAAGAAAAGGACTACAGATTTCTAGTACTAAGTGTCTCTGAGCTACAGTGGGGTCCGACAGACACACAGACAGACAGACAGATGGACATGGCGAAACTATAAGTGTTCCTTGTTTACTACAGGACCCTAAACGGCTAAAAACTCCTGTTTACAAAAATAAAGAGGTATAACTAACTGCTCCCGCTCTGGGCGGAGCGGGAGGGTGTGTCAGACTCTTACTGACTAAAACCCACCCGTGTCCCTTCCATTGCCTGTGTTACCAGGGGGCTCGGTAACCCTTTTGTACCTTCGCGCGAAAGCTAGTGCCCTGCCAGTGATTATTTAATTTAAAACAAGCAAACAGCAGCTTAAGTTTTACATCCACTGTTCTACATTAAGATTGAACATCTAACCTTAAACGCTTCGAAGCTTATCCTAGATTAGTGCACTTTGGAATAATGCTAGAGTACCTACTTTATTCTCAGAATTAAATATACCAGAATAAGACGAGGAAGAAAGAAAATCGAATATTTCAATAATAGAAAATGTTGCACCAGACATTGAGGTGGTCCTAATGGACATACAAATTCTTAGAATGTGTTTGATAGCAAAATGTAAATGTATTGCATGTTACTAGGAACAATTGCACATGAAGAATTATATGCTCCCACAAATCAGCATAGTAGTAGAAACATCTAGGGTCCGCAGGTCCAAAGTATCTGATTATAATGTAAGCAAATGGATCAATAAACGTACCTGTGGATGTCAATTTGTAATGTCACTTACAAGTGAGTGCTTTGATTTGATTATTAGAATACTTAAACCCCAAGTTCTACATTTAAAACGCCTTGAAGATTTTTTTTTTTGAGGGTGGGAAATCATCGATTAACTTCTCCCGCTCTGGGCGGAGCGGGAGGGTGTGTCAGACTCTTACTGACTGAAACCCACCCGTATTCCTTCCTGTTGCCTGTGTTGCGGGGGCCTCGGTGACCCATAAGTACCTTCCCGCGACCCTAGCAGGTACCCGGGACCTCCGAGTTTGATCTGGTAAATCAACATTAAAGATAACTAGCTGCGCACCGTGGTTTCACCCGCGTAAGTTTCGATCCCGTGGGAATATCAGGATGAAAATGTATACTTTACAACCTATTCTCGTACCTACCAAATATAAATAAAAAAAAAAATATAAAAATCGGTCGAGCCATTTCGGAGGAGTGCGACTACAAACACTGAGACACGAGATTTGTGTATATTAATTAGATTTAGTAACATTTTGTTTTCGCAGGACTTTCAAGAAGGTTCTGATAAAATTGTAACCCTTTTATAAAATTCTTGCGATTACTCTCGTTATCTTTTCACAATTTGTGTGAACTTTTCGGCAAAAATAATTTAGCAGTCACCGAAGTACACCTTCAGGTTACACCATCAAGTCCGGAGGTAAGGTCTCATCATAACTATCAAAACGAGCCCAATCTCAGCACACCTTGTTCCATTCGTCGACGAGTTCCAGTAGCAGTAACTGAAGTACACCTTCAGGTCACTACATCAAGTAGGTAAGGTCTCATCATAACTATCAAAACGAGCCCAAACTCGGCACACCTAGTTCTATTCGTCGACGAGTTCGAGTAGCAGTCACCAAAGTACACCTTCAGGTCACTCCATCAAGTCCGGAGGTAAGGTCTCATCATAACTATAATAACGAGCCCAATCTCGGCACACCTAGTTCCATTCGTCGACGAGTTCCAGTAGCAGTAACTGAAGTACACCTTCAGGTCACTCCATCAAGTCCGAAGGTAAGGTCTCATCATAACTATTGAAACGAGCCCAAACTCGGTACACCTAGTCCTACTCGTCGACCAGTTCCAGTACCAGTCACTGAAGTACACCTTCAGGTCACTTCATCAAGTCCGGAGGTAAGGTCTCATCATAACTAATAAAACTTGCCTAAAGTCCACAGCCCACCTCTCTACCAGTAGAGGGCTTCCAGTGCCTAGGAGTCACTGAAGTATTTGTATCTAAGAATTATTTAGTAAAATTATAAAGAGCAATACCAAATATTTTTTGTAAGTACCTACGAAATATAACGAAATAAGAAAAAAAAAATTCAAAGGATCCAAATTAGTTCAATTGACTACTATTCCCGTAGCTAACCGTGCGTACACTTGTGTGTGTGACCCGTGTCAATGTAGAAGTTGGATTCTATACCTATAAATTTTGCAAACGCGTCCTTAAAAACGAATAAAATCGTGTTATGGTGGCTCCGAACGCCGAGCGTTAGCGTCTACCCGTGGCAGTGGTCAGCGAAGCACTGCCGCCCGTCACCCTCAAGAGCCCCCGCTTCAACGCACACCAAGCTTATTCGAAAAAACAACCCACCTTGATTAATCAAACACAAAACTAATAGAAGCCGTACACTAAAATTTGAGTAGTTAAATTGTCGTTTAGATGGCGAAAGTTTCATGAAAATACACCGTTAGTTTTTGCGTAATTATCGTTTTTTGTCCGCGTTAGACATTACTTTACAAATTAATTGCACTATATTATAAATATAGTATTTCAAATATGATTATATCAAATTATGAAGACAATAGTCTAGTATAACATCGCCACCCCCGGAGAACAAAATGATAACCGTCATTACCATAGTTTTAGTGTTATGTCATATTTGAGGTCTACGGTGCCTAATACATCTACACAATTTTTTTCGTGAATGTCCTGCCTGTATTTAAAAAGTTATAAAATATTGCAATAATATTCATCATCAATTTTCTACCCGAAAAATAATGTATCATAGTATTGGTAAAAAAGTTTCTTCATAAAATATATGCCAAATACTTTTACAATAGGATTCTCGGAAAATAAATAGATAAAATAAATTGTTAACGCTATTACCATTTTGTTCTCGTAATAATACATTTAGGCTCGGTGACTAACATGTCCTTAGTAAAAAGTACTGAGAAAAGTAAACACGGAAACATCTTGCCATTCTTTTCGGTCATAGGTGCATAGGTGCATTAGAGAGTGATAGCACGATAATTCATTGCGTGCGGCGCTCGGCACGTGGCAATGTTTGTTTACCTACTCGACCTTCTCTAGTGCACTTGTAACCGTCATTGCGTGAGCGTAATTTCTTTTTAGCTGCGGTTGTTTCTATTATTTTTGTGTAAATTCAGTGTTTTTTTAAAGTGAAAAGTGGTAAACCTAATTGCAATAATAAAATGAATAAACGGAATCCTCGTTTAGACGTTATTATGAGTATGGTGTCTAAAATAAGTGACGATTCCAAACATCTTACTAATGATGGTGAGTACCGACTGTGCCTTTTACACAGTATCATTGTCTTTTAATTAGTGATAGGTAGATAGAATGGCCATAGAATCTTATTTAAGTAAGTAGGTACTCGATCTGTGACCCGATGTTGATAGCTGCAAATTCGACACACCTACCTACCTAGATACCAACTTGCTTATTTTTAAATAGGTACCTACTTCGAGTGAAACAGTTGATCTTCCTTGGAACCTACCTAATGCTCATTACCTACAATGAAGTTTCTTTGCGTTAACTAATCTATATGCATGTCAATTTGTCTTCACTGTTTGTTATTATCTAGGTATTAATTCAATGTCATTAAATCGTATCGTTTAAATGTTTTAGATCACAACCCACCCCAAAATGGTACTACAGATCAAGACAAAATAACGAAACATGAATATAATTTACGCGGTAAGTGTTAAATATTATTTTATGTTTTTGGTAGGTAGGTAAGTAGTAATTTTTGCCTGTATTTAAAATAATTATACTAAAAATAAACTCCTGCCTCGATGGTCGAGTGGCCGCAAGCGCGGGTCCTAACCTCGAGGTCCTGGGTTCGATTCCCGGGTCGGGCAAAGTGTTATTGGGTTTTTCCATTAAGTTGGAACTTCTCAGTAGCAGCACGGAGTCTGGATTTGTGCCCGGTAGATGACAATAGGCTCGCCCCCTATTACATGGGACTTAAAACATAACTGGCGAAACGTGGGTGTATTACACACCTCTGCCTAACCCTTCGGGGAATACAGGTGTGATTGTTATGTCATGTTATGGTTATGTTAAAATAAACAAAAAGCTATCGTATTATGGGTACCTACCTACCTCATTTTTTTCTAGCTTAACCTAGCTTCTTATATTTTTTGCTTTTTTATTTAATGTAAGTATAAAAAAGCAAAGAACAACCGCACTCAGACTATTAAATACTATTTTTATTTAGACACAGAAAAAGTGCAAGTATGTAAAACATTCTTCATTAATACTCTATCTATATCACATCAAACAGTTTATACAGCCTTAGAAAAGGTAAAATCTGATAAAGGTTTGAGTGACAATAGAGGTTGTCATGATAATAGACCTCGCAAAATGTCACTTGAAACCGAAGACAATATTAAAGAGCACATTCAATTATTTCCTACTGTGGAGAGTCATTATACTCGGAAGAAATCGGCCAGACAATATCTGTCCGAATTACTTAATATATCTAAAATGTACCGGTTGTACGAGGCTTGGTATACTGAAGGGCACTATTCTTGCCGCATGGCATCTAAAAGACAGTACGAAACTATTTTTAACACCAGATTTAATTACTCCTTTCATCGCCCCAAAAAAGACCAATGTGGTCAATGTGCACTTTACCGACAAGCTGATCCTCGTACAGAAGAAACTCTGCGAGAGAAATTTAACCAGCACCAGAAGAATAAAGAACGCGTGCGTCAAATAAAAAACGAAGAAAAACAATCAGCTGACCTTTCAGATACAACTGTTGCAATCTTTGATTTAGAGAAGGTGTTGAATATTCCTCAATCTCAAGTGGGAATATTTCACTATAAGAGGAAATACCCTGTGTATAACTTCACAATATTTGACAGTACTCGACTGAAAGGTTACTGCTATGTTTGGCACTACGCAATCGCAAAAAGAGGAGCAATAGAAATTGGTAGCTGTTTATGGCAATTTCTCATGGGTGAAGCAGGAAGAGGTATCAAAAACATCTCATTTTACTCTGACGGTTGCGGAGGTCAAAATAAAAATAGATTTATTTTTGCATTCTATATTTTTGCCGCTCAGAAACTGAAAATCAATATCACACACCGATTTTTCGAAACGGGGCATGGTCAAAGCGAAGGTGACTCAATGCACTCTAATATAGAACGAGAGCTAAAACATCAAGTTGTTTATACACCTGAACAGATTTACGCAATTATTTTGAATGCAAAAGTTAATGGTGAGAAGTACACTGTGAAGGAAATGACACAAAATGAGTTTAAAGACATAAAAGAATTAATCAAGAATAAGAACTGGGCCAAAGATGAAGAGGGACATAAAGTAGCATGGTCTAAAATAATGGAAGTAAGTGTCTTGCATTCACAGCCTACAGTTCTACGTTTCAAGTATGATTATGATGCAGATTATTCTCGGTTGAATGTCGAACCGCTTCCAAGAATTGCGCCAAGAAACAAGCGGGGTAAACATAATGCTTCAACCTCTCTTACAGAGATACAATTATTGAAACCAGCTTACAACAAACCCCTTTCAATAAGTAAGGCTTTACACGGCGACCTTATGAGTCTCTGTAGGGCAGAAGCAATCCCTAGCTACTACCATGCCTTTTATAACTCCCTCACATTTGCTAATTGCTCTGAAGAACTTAATCATGAGGATTCCGATGAAGTTCACGAAGACTGATTTTTTTCTTATGGTTTTTTTCTATACTTATTAATTAAAATAATAGTTTATTAGAATAACGTTGTTTCATTTTAAACCCTAGAATAAAAGTTTAAGTTTCTGTTACCTAATTATGCAAATTGAAAATTAACTAGAATAAAATTGCAAATGATCTTGTTTTCCATTAATCTGGCATCCATTTTTCAATGAATATTATTGTAATGTAATATTGCAATATTCATAGGTTCTGGTAATTGCCGCGATTAAAATTGTAAGTGTATATTAATAAACTAAAACAGTACAAGAATTTTAGTATCTTTTTAAATTCGAAATATCTTTAGTTCAAATAACCTTAGTAAAACTTCTTTAAAAGCATTATAAAGCATAAAAAATTAGCTACCATTGTCCTATTTCTCGTTTCTCTACACAAATTAGTTGGCAAGATATAGTCGAAAATCAGTTTTTTATTTTTCCTGAAAAGTAGTGATTTTGCTATTACCATTTTATTCTCCGGGGGTGGCGACATATATATTTTTTCAAACTAATAAGACGAGTCGTCTAGACGTGATGTTCAATTTAAAATCATTAGAAGTCGTATATCTGCACCTTAACGGCCTAGCCACGTGAACGGGCGTCGCGAACGGCGCGGCGGCGGATGGCGGGCGGGGCGGCAATCCATGCGTCACAATTTGCAAGCCACGGGCGCCGTCGCGACCAGAGACCGAGAGCAAACTGTCTTTATAAAAGTTATCTCGATGTTGCTTGGAGAATAGTAGTTTTTTGGTTCTAGACATCATATTTGGAAGAAATTGTGGCGTACATTATTTAAGTAAGAATCAGACTATATATTTATAAGATATTTCTTATCATATTGGGCGCAATAATAAAACCCAAATGTGTTGCTTCTGAAATGAAAGAATTTATTTAACATTTCAGTTTTACTAAATTAAATTATAAACTAAAATTATGTATTACGTAATTATATACTAAAACATACCTGTAATGAAAGAAACGACATTGAAAGTATTTTAGTACAACTATGTAGACACTTCTTTAAAAAAAATCTTCAACAACTAAAAATTAATATTGTATTTTTTCATCTTGCCATCTCTAGTGTTTTCTAGTTGACATCCGTAATGTCGGTATCCGTGCTGTCATAAAGAAACTCTTTAGTCATAATGAGCAAAAACAAATTATTTAAAAAAACACAAAACCCGACTGCAAAACACATACCTAACTGAAAAGAGAAAAACAAGCATTATAATCTATAGAATTTTGGTATCGCAGGCCCCCCCAAATAAAAGTTACACCATATTTCGGGTTATTGGCTTGTGGCCTGCGATACAAAAATTCTATAGATTATAATGCTTGTTTTTCTCTTTGCAGTTAGGTATGTGTTTTTGCAGACGGGTTTTGTGTTTTTTTAAATAATTTGTTTTATTTCAAGCGTTTTAGTTAATATATTTATGGAATTGACTCATTACTAGCTTTTATTTCATATCAATATTGTTGTAATTTATTTTAAAAAAAACGTTTCCCTCCTTTTTTTGTATTTGCAGATGCAATATATAAAAATTATATAGCCTATGTCACTCCCACAATGAAGACGAATCTAATGACACCTCTTATATTAAAACCCATCAAGCCGTTTAGGCTACAGAGCGTGCCAAAGAAATAGACATACATACATACATACTCTCGAAAAGCATTACCCTCCTTCTCGGGCAGTCGGGTAAAAAGTATTAACATTTACGCGGAACGCGATTAAATAATAAGAAACACATTTTCTTTATAAATTTATATTTATGATGTGGGTGACCAAACTTCTAAATACCTGGCCTAGCTAGTAATTCGGCCATAAAAGTTTCAGTAATTATTATTTCGCGGGGCTTGTGGCTAAGTAATAACAGCCGCACGGGTCGATCGATCAGGCTAAGCTACGCTTGCCGCGGTTAGTCCGTGGATGGGTGACCATCTTTACATACCAAGACCCCTCCGTGCCTTGGATAGCACGTTAAGCCGTTGGTCCCGGCTGTCATTTGTAGATCTTTGACAGTCGCTACGGGTCGTCAGAAGCTCGAAAGTCTGACAACTAGTCTCACCAAGGGGTATCGTGTTACCCAGTAACTGGGTTGTGGAGGTCAGATAGGCAGTCGCTCCATGTAAAATACTGGTATTCAGTTGTATCCGGTAAGACTGGAAGATGATGATGATGATTTATTATTTCGCGGCTATTTCGTCTCGGCTGATGCTCGACACCGTAGCATTTCCTTGTCCACCGTAACGTTCTGATTCAAACATTTGTTTCTGTCGCCCGCTGCAACGCTTGACGCTCGTGCGATTCGCTCGGCAAATTTCGCCGGTCGCTCCAACGTTCGCCGCTATGCGTGGTATGACTATTTCTATACATTCGTGTTAGCCGCTAGACGCTAGGAGAGCAGTGGTGGCCCAGTGGTAACGTCCGCGACTTACGAGTTGTAGGTCGTAGGTTAGAACCCAGGCAGGTGACGGAAAACATCGTGAGGAAACCGGCATGTCCTAGAAACCAAAAATTCAAAGACATGTGACATCTACCAACCCGCACTGGGCCCGCGTGGTGGATAACGGCCCACTCCCTCTCACAGAAAAGAGGCCTGTGTCCAAGCAGTGGTAACATTATAGGCTGAATATGTGTGTGTGTGCTAGACGCTTGGCCATTCGCACCGCGCGAGTATTCGCTGCAGCAAAGGTCCCGTGGCAAGCCTGTGATTGCGTAAGAACTTAACTTAAACAGGGATTGTTTAAACTTTCATTAGATAGTTTCGCAAGAGTCAATCATATCTCAGTGGTGACATTAGCTTCGAAAACTTCAAGTGCTCCGCGCGCACACACACACACACACACACTGCCACACTTGACATAAAGGCACTGTCAATGTCATATGACATTGACTCACGTGTCGTAGCAGTTCAACCGCAGTTGTAACCGCAGACATGCGGTTGACTGTACCTGGATCACACAAATTGTAAAAAGATAATGAGAGCAATTTCCAGAATTTTATGAAAGGGTTACAATTTTATTAGAAACTTCTTGGAAGTCCTGCCAGAACAAAATGTTACTAAATCTTCTAAAATATTCGCGTCACAGTTTTTGTAATAAAACTCCTCCCGGCTTGACCGATTCATACGAAATTTTGTGTGTATATTCAGTTGGTCTGATGAGACTTACGCGGGTGAAACTACGGAGCGCAGCTAGCTGAAATTTGGAATGAAATTTGGCACAAAAGTGGCACTATGCTTGCATTAATATTATTTATATTTTGTATAGTATATAAAATTAACTGAAATTTGGCAGTAGGTAGGGTAGGTAACCTACCCTACTCGGGTAGGTAGGGTGGGTAGGGTAGGTAGGGTAGATACTTAGTGTTACCCGTGCGAAGCCGGGCTGGGTAAATCTAGTCTAATATATAAAATTCTCGTGTCATGGTGTTTGTGGTCGCACTCCTCCGAAACGGCTCGACCGATTTTTATGAAATTTTTATGTATGTGTTAGGTATAAGAATAGGTCGTAAAGTATGTTTTATCCCAATATGCCCTCGGGATCGAAACTTACGCGGATGAAACCGCGGGGCGCAGCTAGTAATATCTAATATGTCGATTTACCAGGTCATCTCGGAGGTCCCGGGTTATGGTAAGAGTAAAGTTAAATGCAGAAGATCAAAAATCAAAACATTATCTCTCTCCTTATACTATATATTTTTTTCTTAAGACAAGCCTAAGATTCTCCTTAAATTCAGCTGTAGGTATTGTTAAACATCTAAGGTCAAAACAAAGTGACAAAAGTTTAACTGTTAGTTTTATCGTTAAATAATGTTGTATTACATACTTGCTTTTGCCCGCGGTTTGCTCGCGTGGAGGTCTGAAATTATTCCGGAATAAAAAGTAGCCTATGCCCTAGCCCAGGTTATGGTTTACCTATGTGCCAAATTTCATCCAAATCCGTGCAAACAAACTCACTTTAACTTTTATAGTACAGAACGTCAGAAAAAGGCCAATGTTTAAAAAAATACAGTTTAAGTTTTGACATCTAGTATTTTTACTTTTTTTCTTTTTTACAATTCATCATCATCGTTATCGACCCATAGCAGTCCACCGCTGGACGTAGGCCTCTCCAATTGTACGCCATTTAGCTCGATTGTCGGCAACTCTCATCCAGCTGCCACCAGCCATCCTGCGAATCGCTCCACGTAACCTGAGGGCGTTACCTCACGTTTGCCAATTCGCGGTCTCCGCTCAAAAACACGTCTACCCCAACGGTCATCGGTTTTACGGCTAATGTGGCCAGCCCATTGCCACTTCAGCTAACTTATTCTGTGAGCTATATCGACAACTTGGGTTCTTTGCCGGATCACCTCATTCTGGAATCGATCCCTCAGAGAGACTCCAAGTATAGCCTGTGCCATAGCTTGCTGACCTTGAATTTATACACCAGCCGTATCGTGAGTGTCCACGTTTTGGCTGCGTAAGTCATAACAGGCAGGACGCACTGATTGAAGACCTTCGACAAGAAGACTCGACGAAGCTTCCCAAACGCTGCCCAGCCCAGCTGATTTCTTCTTTGAACCTCCCTCTAAAACTTGTTCTTAGTAAACTGCAGGGTTTTCCCGAGGTATTCTCGAACAACCTCGAGAGCACCGCCATTGACAGCAATCGGTCCCGCGGTGAAGTGATCGTTAACATAACCTGGGTTTTGTCCAAGTTCATCCGGAGACCAATGCGTACAAAAGAATCAACTAGGCCGTCCAGCATCTGCTGCAAGTCATGCAGTGGTGCAGCCAATATGGCGATGTCATCTGCAAATCTCAAGTGAGAGATGTACTCGCCGTTGATGTTGATGCCACGTCCTTCCCAGTTCAGCGTCTCATAATTACACCTTGTAACATTAAAATGAGATCTAATGATAAATAAATTTTTCTTTCTCGCAAAATGACATTTAATGTTAATTTTGCGAGAAAACCACTTTTTTATGAAAAACTAGCTGCGCCCCGCGGTTTCACCCGCGTTAATCTCGATCCCATGGTAATATCGGTATGAAAAATAGATGTTAGCCGATTCTCAGACCTACTCAATATGCTCACAAAATTTCATGAGAATCGGTCAAGCCGTTTTGGAGGAGTACGGGAACGAACATTGTGACACGAGAATTTTATATATAAGATGTACTTTCTTGATTTTTTACGGTAACCAAGAAAAGTTGAAAATGTTAATTAAAAACAATTTTTAAAATACAAATTAATATCGCGTGTTTCCTCCACGTGCTTTTATTAAAGTTGCCTAGACATGCTGAGAATGATGTTATCTATTGTTTCCTGTGATAATCTCTGCCATTCCTTAACTACGGCGTTTCACAGTTCAGGATGATAGGTCCCACATTGACAGGAGCTGGGATTCTGGATTTTACTCTTCCTTTCCCAGACGTGTTCTATAGGATTCATATACAGTGATCTTGCCTGCCAAGCCGTTACTGTGATATTCACATTATTAAGAAATGCTTGCATCAAAACGAAGTCGTCACCGATCAAGAGGGCAAACGGTACATTTTCTTGTAAAAAAATCTTTTATATAACGAGCTGCAGTCAGATTTCCCCCATCGATCACCACTAGGTCCGTACGAGCTCCCTAAACTACCTCCACCCAAGCCAATTATTATTATTATTGATCCTCCACAATATGCCACCGTAGTTTCAAAATTTGTCTGATTATATCGTTCTCCTTTGCGTCTAAGTATATATTCTTTACCCAAATAATTGCTTTGACCCTGTCTGAAATAGGAATTCGATTATGTTAGGTACGAATTGAGTACATTTTTTTTTCATCGCCACTGCTCTCAAAACGGCGAAGGAAACTGTCCTAGGACCAAAAATTCGAAGATATGTGACATCCAGCAACCAGCACTGGGCCCGCGTGGTGGATTACGGCCCACTCCCTCTCACAGAGAGGAGGTCTGTGTCCCAGCAGTGGGAACATTATAGGCTGATTATATTATGTGTATATATTCTTTGCCTTCCGTTAACCTGATTTTAAAGAATTCTGCACTCATCAATAAACAACATTTTACTCCATTGGTCCATGGAGTCAATGTCAAATCAAATGTCAGTCTGTTTCTACGATGATGATGATCTCTAGTTTTGAAGGCTTGGCGGGCACGAACGAACCAAAACCACCTTCTTTGAATCTCTTCGTATCGTATGCTCATTTACTGTGAAACCTCGAAATTTCTCAAGCTCATTTCTGCCTTGGACGGCCGTTAGACCTATCCTACGTACGCGAAGCTGAATGAAACCGAGTATCGGGGCTCGAGGTACCTCTTTTTCTGCCTTGTCCCGGTCTGGTCGGTGAGGAATTCTTGAGATCACTCTATAGGTTTGATAATTTCTTCTCATCTCAAGTGCCCTGGTAATCTCAGTTGCGCAAAGTCGGGCATAACAAAATCAAACCTTTCCTATTATTAATACGTAGGTACTTTGGATAGCAAGTCACGTAACTGCAAGATCGTCAAATTTTTTGCCAAAATATCACATTATTCCCTGGTAATCCCTTAAAGGAAATAGAGCGTGAAGATAAGTAGAAAAGATAATGCCAAATTAAGGTAGCCATTATACTGACAATGGGATCCCAGTGACATAAATATATGGACATGGTATTTGAGGTCGGACACTCACGGCACTGAATATGGGGCGTCAGATTAACTTACTAACTTATAATGATAGGTATGAGAACTTTATTATTAGCTAAATAACTTATCATGCGATTTGGCAAGTCTAAGAAACTCTTAAAAAGTGTTTTATATTGAGATTCAATCAAAATGAAAATGAGCACCTAGCTACGTAATTGAGCCAGCAAAGTTACAAAAATAACAAGGTAAGCTGTTTCGCTTGTATCACTGGGAACTGTTACATAATTTGCTGAATGTGATGTGCGGATGAATGGGGTAAAATTATGCGTATATGTCTGGTATTCTGCCAGAGAAAGTATGCAACTCAAGTCCACTGTTCCATGTTAGTTTTAATTAAATTGGTATACAAACAATATGTCAATATTAATCTTTTTCATGCTTCTATGTTAATTAATGTTATTGGTGTTGTACTGTTTTAATTAATTTAAATCAATTTATAACTTGAGAAAAGGTTGTGTCGCTATAAAATATTTTAGCTAAACCGCAAGGAGGTAGCGGGACTTTCTATTCAGGATGCACAAGATGTTTTCAGTACCCGATAACCAACCAGGGTATGCCTCACGTATATTTCAGTATCGCCACTCGTGTAGGCTCTTAACTTTTTCCAAAATTCCAGAAGCCATGTTACGCGTGTAGCCGAGGTACTATCCCAATACATTCCATTCAAATGCACGCGGTTTACACACCTAACTATGCCCGATTTCAGATACTCAGTTGGAGTTGCGATCGCTTTTACGCGCGTATTTCTTGTATATCGTGCGGAAGGTGCCTCTTATTGCACTACAAAACTCAGAAATTTTCTTGGTGGCTCAAATAAGTTTGGTGGATGATACAATCCAGGCTGTCCAGTTGCTACCCTCCCCCAGCAACGCTCTTCGCCCAAGCGACGAGTTCCGGCACACTTTTTTTTTTGTGTGGGAAATTATCAAATAACTTCTCTCGCTCTGGGCGGAGCGGGAGCTTGTGGCAGACTCTTACTGACTAAAACCCACCCGTGTCGCTTCCGTTGCCTCTGTTGCCAGGGGCTTCGGTGACCCTTTTGTACCTTCCCGCGACCCTTAGCTTGTGTTCGCTTAGATTAGAAATTGTATACCCTGGCTGGAGGCCTTAATTTATTAAGGCACCCACAGGATAGCCCGGTTGCAGCCAACAACCTCCCCGGTTGACCTCCTACAGGTTAACCTGCGAGATGCCAATCAAAAACAAAAAGTTTGGTGGAATTCTCATTCCAATTACTTCACATGCAGCTCCATTACAACAATTTGAAGCACTTAAAACAGTCTATAAAATTAAATAGGTACCGAAAACAAAACTTCTTCAACCACAATGAAATCTGGCAAAAAGCCACAAAATTAAAAAGTTGCAACGGCGCGGCGTGGCGGCGGCCATTGAATTATTTTCCGCTTAATATTTCAACAATGTTAAGCTTATAAATGCAATTAAATTCTTTCAGTCGACGACTGTAAACTGAGCCGACACGCTTGGAATTTTTTAATCGGTTACTTTAATATTTTTAGTAAGAATTTCACGTACACCATTAAATTTAATTTTGAAAGTACGTTTAGACTATGTTTATTTTTACACGACTGCGCGATGCAAAGGAGGGTAATGTGTTTATCGGCCTATGTATGTATTTATGTATTTGTGTGTAGGTTTGTTCCTTTGTGGCGCTCTTAAAAACTCACGCGTGGGTCGATTTTGATGATTCTTACGTCAATCGATTTGTTTTAATCTTGTGAGGATCACTAAAGTGAACATGACAGTAAAAAGAAAAAAAATGGCGACAACCAAACGCCGTATTGTGGAAAAGAAAAAAAATAAGGTCGACGAACCATGTTAAGTGTATCGTTGAATAGGTCTTTAAAAGTCATCTTTAGATTTCCCTCATCATTTTCCATTTTGAATGACCATTTGGGATCTATAACGGTTCAAAGTTGGTTAGCAACATTCTCACTTAAATTTTCAAAACTTATAATAAAGTTTAAGACCTATTATGCGATTATGTAAGAATAAAGTTCTTAAATAATCGCATAATAGGTCTTAAACTTGAAGAATAATTACATAAACAGCCTATAATATTTCCACTGCCTCCTCTCTGTGAAAGGCACAGGCCTCCTCTCTGTGAGAGGGAGTGGGCCGTAGCCCGTAATGAACCATGCGGGCCCAGTGCGGGTTGGTAGATATCACGTCATGTTTTCGACTTACGAGTTGTAGGTCACAGGTTTGAACCCAGGCATTCGCCTTACTTTGTGAAAACCAGCGCTGGGGCTCTGTCTCGCATAGGGTCGCAGCATTATGCTGAGCGTTGGCCGTTTTGCGTGGACGTGACGCATATTCTCCCCCAAATTGTTTCTTTTTTGTATTTGTGTTCCTTCCTTGCGTCATGTTTACCGCAAATAAATGAATAAATGTAATGTAATGGATTATTTAATCAGCAATGCTCTCAAAACGGTGAACGAAAACATCGTCAGGAAACCGGCATGTCCGAGAACCAAAAATTCGAAGACGTGTGACATCTATCAACCCGCACTTGGCCCGCGTAGCGGATTACGGCCCACTTCCTCTCGCAGAGAGGAGGCTTGTGCCCCAGCAATGGGAACATTATAGGCTGGTTATGTAAGGATACTGCGTATTTGCCTATTAGTTTAAGACGTCAAATAGCAAGGCTTTTTATTGGTTTTTATTATAAACTCAGACGTATAAGTAGTATATTGAAATCTGCTGTAGCACCACAAATATTAGTAATAATACTAATATAAAAGTATAGTTCGTTTTTTAATCCCAGAGACTAATTTGACATTTCAAATGATTGTTGTTCGTTTTTTCAATGACATTTAGACCTGTCAAATTAGTATCTTGAACAAAAAATGAACTTTAGTTAGCTTTAGTAATATAAACTAGTCAGTAAGATAACAGAAGGTACCAGTAACAATGTTTGTAATCTCATCATCAACAAGGTAATTCTCACCATCAATAAGCTAAGCAGAATTCCTGGAAATTGTTTCATCGAAATATTGAAGGTCTTCTAAACAATTAGAAATGGAATTGTTTTCAGAAAAAAAACTATGTTTGATATTATGTGTATAACTGCACACTGGTTGAAAGATTATGAAATGCTAATTAATTATAAGAACTATATTTGGGCAGTTGTTTTAACCGAAAATCTATGCTGCGTGGAGGTTCACTAATTTTAAATGTTAAGATTACGGAAATGTTTTTGGAAAAAAAACTCGTAAAGTAGTGGAACTATCGTTTGAACATAGCATTAAATTGCGCTGTGTTGTACTAGATAAGTATTTTACATAAACGGCACTTGACTCTAACAAAAATTAGCACTTTAATGCTTAATATTACGCAAGCCGATCCTTAAATCGAAAAGTGGTGTTCACAGACGCGCTATATTATTGAACGGCCTATCCAACGATACCCCAGACCATGGGGCAGACGAGAAAAATAATATCATTCCCACATTACGTGCAAGGGAGGTACCGTATTTTTTTTTTTTTTTCAATATGTTTATTTTAGCACTTTGTTGGCGTGATTAATATGTATACCTATGCCCAACGGCGTGCACAGAGTTATTAGACAGGGTAGGTAGAAAAAATAATCTTACCAAAAAATACGGCATGCTGGTTTTGTTCGTCGTCTTGTCGATTATAATTATAATGTTGTAGGTAATTGCCACCTCAAATATCCTTTAAAGATTGACTTATTTTATAGACATATCAATTTACGGATATTCGGGGTAGCCTTTCAGCCAGTTTTTGCAAATCTCCTTCTTTTCTTGTCGATTGAATCAAATGAAACTAAAATTTATATTACAGAAAGATAGACTGTATAAGTTAAATAAGAAAGTATAATAACTTATTTTAAGATTTTATTTTATTTATATCTACAGTCTATCTTTCTGTAATATTTTCATTGCTATTATAAATTTTTGTTTCATTTGAGTTTTAAGATTTTATTTTATTTACATATTCAATCTATATCTACAGTCTATCTTTCTGTAAGAAAGTCTGCAATATGGAATCGTAAAAGATGGGAAGGCGTTTCATATCCGTAAGCAAGTTTTTTTTCTATTTTGCCAATCGCAGTACTTCGGGAAAAACTGTATTTATGTGATTTTCGTAAAAATGTTCTATAATATTGTAAATACTAATGAACTATATTTATAAACACATTTGAGCTCATTGATAAGGTCTAAGATAAAGTCGTGTGATTTATGAACATTTACGAATTGCGTTACTAATTCGACCGGAAAGTTGTCATTATATTTATTGAAATTTTCGCATGATAGTAGTTAAAAAAATGTTAACTCTTTTAGATTTTTATAACGGATTATAGACAATATCTAACGAATGTCTTGTGACATTCGTTAGATATTGTCTATAATTTCAATATAAATCCGTTTATAATTGATTTTTGCGTCCACAACATTACGTTTTAGTTTTGGCGGGCCTGTTATTCTTTTAACGCCTTCAAAAATGTATTAAAATTTAGTAAAGTACATCAGTTTCTATGAATATTTCGTTAAACACATGAAGTTAAAACTGGAATTCAAAGTCATTTAATGCTTGCGCGCTGATCGACTGAAATTATGTATTGTCATTTTTTTTTGTTTCTTTGTTGGTATAACTAATTAATGGGATTAGGTTGGTTTTACTGCACTCTTCTCCCCCTATCCCATTCCTGCACATTGCCTTTCACCTGCCTTTGAGCGAGACCGCTACACCAATCAGCGCCAACCTGCGGAATGTCGTCGAAAATCAAGATGGATTCGGTTTTCGGTCTTCGTCGCGTGCGCAGCCCATTGCGCCCAAAATTCATTTAACCAAGTGAAAATTCGTGGAAATCGCTTATATCGTCGTGAAAGTGCATCATCATCGCATCAAATAAGGTATCGTGCCACCTACCTTTCGCCAACTAATGATTTGCTACATAATTTCTGTCCGAACAGTAGTTGTGCATTCGTCCATACTTTTGTCGTAAAACCAATTCCAAAACTATCGATTAAGTGTTGCCCCGCGCATCTATTTCAATTATGTAACAAAGACGAAACTTGACACAACGTTTTGCCGTCCCAGAAGTCTTCGTTTTCAGCCATATCCTCAAATAAATCAATCAAATGTGAAGGAGAATTTTATTAAAAATTACATTTACAGTAGGTACGCGAATTGTAAGTCCACCGAGTGTCAGCAACACGAGGCAATTTTTTCATATCTGCCATTTTATTGTAGTGGTTTTGCCTTTTGGTACTATTATTAAAGAAATTGGCTAATGTTTTTATGAGACTGAAAAATCGTTTAGTTTGTAGTGGAATACGTTCGCAGGACTTGGAAAGTACCAAATTAAGAATATGGGTAGAACACCAAAAGTATTCGGCAAGAGAACATTGCTGGCGAATCAACGACTGAACGCCGTTCAGTTCAGATGACAACACAGCAGCACCGTCGTATGTCTGCGCTATTAATGTCGACAAACAGTTAAATTCTGATAGAATCTTCAGTATGATGGCACTTAAAGTTTTCGCGGTGCGGTCAGAACGTACGTCAATATAAAATAAATAAAATAAAAAAATATAAAAGCCTTTTATTTCTCGCTGTTTGAATAAAAAATATATAAATACTGCATGCAATCATAATTAAACATTTCAGTTTGTTTTCATTTTTCTTTACAGTGCCTATCTTATAATTATCACAATAAGAACATATTAAAGAAATGATTATTTTTCTATTATTAAAGATTAAGATTATTGATATATTTAATCTATATAAATATTTTAACGATTAACTCAAAGTTTGAGTAACAAGTACCCCTCTTATTCGAAGGTGAAGGCCTCCTCCAGAGATGACCAGCGGTCTCTATCTTCTGCTGTTTGCTTCCAGCAAGTGCCAGCGACTTTAACGATATCGTCGCCCCAGCGAGCTATGGGCCTTCCGTACGTCAATATATTATTTTATAAACCGATCAAACACTTCTGACTGATGTAAATATCTTAAAACCAGTACCAGTTGCGCTTACGTCTGGTGTTTCATCGACCATCACAGCAACAAAATCAGTGGAAGTGATTTTTTGTTTTATTGTTTGAATCATTACAGACGCTACACAGAAGATTAGGTCATTCTGAATCCGATCCGGTCAATAAGTCGCTGAAAAATATTTCGGTTCCGATCGACTTTCGCGTTATGTCTATCAATGTCGATTTGTATCTGATAATTTAACCGCGTTTCAATACGATTTTTTCCAAAGGTGTGATATTTAAGCGAAGCTTCTAAGTGTTTTTCAGATTGATCGTGTTTTTTTGCTGCCTGAGGAAAATTATGACATCGGTATAACCGGTGTCGTTCCAAGCGGTTTTATTGTTTGAAAATAGTAGACAAGGGAAGCAGAACAACCGATAGTAATCGGTACAAAACAAAACAACAATAACAACACAACAGTTGCATACACAGTACATTACACAGTAGTGTATGCGCCTACGGTGGCCGGAAATCCACCCGGGATTCCATCGGGAATCCCGGGTGGATTTCCGGCCACCGTAGGCGTCTCCTGCGGCGGCTAGGGGCGAGAGGGCGCGAAATTTGCCTTTCCCCCTCAACTGTCCCGCCTTCTCCTTCGCGAGCATTACTGCTTCGCAGAAGAAGGTGACGGCTGCCCATGCCCTCTCGCTCCGTACCATGGCGTGAACCAGGGCCCGACGCGAAAGATCTCTGCCGCCGATCGCCTCCACGAGGACACGGCGGTGCTCTGCCCAAGCCGGGCAGACTGCCACCATGTCCTCCGGGCGATCCACACAGTGGTGACACCCGGGCGTTTCCTCCCGCCTTATCTGACACAGGAACCTCCCGAAGCTGCCATGTCCGGTGAGGACCTGCGTCAGGCGGAAGGTGAGGACGCCGTGGCGCCTCTCTAGCCACTCCTCAAAGAGAAGACTTATCGCCGCAATCGTGGAATGCCTATCGGCGATGCACCTTAAGGAGAAGATCTGATCCATATAGCCCATTCCCTCTCTAAACCCTGCTTGCACATCCCATATTTTCTCATCGGTCACTCTTATCACTCTCTTTATCGCATACAGTTTGCCGACAACACTCAAAAGACTAATGCCGTGGTAATTTTTACACTCCTGCTGAGAGCCTTTTCCTGTATATAGTGGTACAATTACAGCCTTGCACCAGTCATCCGGGACATGGCCATATCTCCAACACATATTAAAGATCCGGAACAGGCTTGCTACCACCCCGTCACCGGTTCAGAATTTCAGTAGACACTCTGTCATACTCTGCAGCTTTCCCACTTTTGATCCCTTTTAACGCTCTTACAATCTCATCTACTTCTATTTCATTCCCTTCACCATAACACAACTTTATCTTTAGTTTGTATTAGTTGCAAATCACACAACGACCTTTCACGATCACTTTTTTGTCACCGAAAGATAGTTTTGAAAACGCATAATTTTTTATTTTGTCTATACGCACACCACCTGAACAACTTTCACAGTGAATATTCTTCATTTTTCACACTACTATCAACGTTAAAATCTTTAACAACTGATAGCAAAGCTCACAACCAAATCAAAACAAACAAAATAATGGCGGCTCGACTCAGTAAAAAAATACGACAAAAAAAATGGTACTCTATGTAGCGAAAATTTAATGAAACAATGCTACTTTTAAAATAGTTGCTTAATTTGTCGTGTTGTAAAAAAGACAGTGTCTACTCTGTGCGGTTGTGCGCGTTATTTGTGACATTGTGTGTCTCGTATCTATAGGAATGCACACCCATTAAATCTGTATGACCACGAGAGCACACATATTTAACTGCGAATAGTTTGTGTCATTTCCGTGGCACTCAGCGGCGCTAGCGCAGCGCAATGCGAAATTACGTCAAATTGTACGAACGAGCTGGCTACTCTGTATCGATGTTACCCGACACTTGAAAGGTGGCGGTGAATTATGAATTAAGATTTTTTGGTACTCTTAGATAAAATAATATTAGATATCAGAACAAGATTATAAATATTTATCTGAGTTAGGTAGGGTAGGCAGTGTCTTTCTCTCTTTATGAAATGCGGCGTGCGTTCACGCTGAAAGCTGTTAGTGGCCATGCCAAGTAACAGCTTTCTAATACTAAGCGTTTCTGAGCTACAACGGGGACAGACGGACAGATGGACATGGCGAAACTAAAAGGGTTCCTTGTTTACTACGGAATCCTTAAAAAAACTGCTGATACACACTTTACCAAAAACATCGGGTAATTTTAATCAATTTAATAGCACTTTAATTAGTGAGTGAAGTGTTCAGGGCTTATATATGAACAATTTTGTATGAAAAATTATTTTCATTTGTGCAAACCGAGTTTAATAATTCTTTTTAGAAGAAAACTAAAGCTATTTGCTCCAAGTTTTTATTCAGTGACTGGGCAACTAAAGGTAACAGGAAATGTAGGGAAAGATTATTTGAACTGTATGCCTTAAGTATATAAACACGGAAGCTTTTAATAATAAGTATGTTGCTACTTTACCTAAAACTTTTAAAAATATCTACAAAACGGCTAAAGCTTCATACATTAGCAATAAGGTTAAATCAGCAGACAATAAAATAAAGACAGTTTGGAAACTTATTAACAATGAAACTAACAGGAACAAAAGACAAAATACTGATTACAAACTGAAAACTTCCCGCGGTCTCAATAGCGATAACATCGATCTTGCTCGAGAATTTGCAACTTTCTTTACAAATATTCCAATTAAAACTACAGAAACTTTGAATTCCTCGCCCTCACTTGCAGATAAACAAACATTGTTTCAGCCTTCCCTATGGAATTTAAATTTAAACATATCAACTCTGTGGTTGTTGTAAAGGCTTTTGCGTAACTTAAGAACAAAATTACCGAAGATCGGTGGAGCGTGTCTACTAAAGTTTGTCAATCCATTGTTGAGACAATTGCACCCTACCTAGCTTTAATATTTAATTTGTGTGTTAATCAAGGGGTACTCTCAGATTTAATGAAGTACGTTTAAGTTATTCCAGTTTTCAAATCCAGTTAAATCAAATACTCAATCATTTTAATATTAATAACATACTACACGATCAACAGTATGGTTTCACCAAAGGACGTTGTACAACTGACGCCAGTGTCACATTATTGAAACACATCTTTAACGCATGGGAAGAGGCACACGATGCAATAGGCATCTTTTGCGACCTATCCAAGGCATTTGATTGCGTGAATCATAAAATACTGCTCTTGAAACTTGAGCAATATGGACTGGGTAAACTTGCGCTTAGCTTAGTTAAATCATATTTGAATGATAGACTGCAGCAAGTTCAAATAAACGGTGTGAATTAATTGGGTTTAAAAGTTAAAATGCCTCGTTTTTCTAGTGGTCGCAAGTGCTAGTGCTTAGCATGAGGTTCCTGGGTTCGATTCCCAGAGTCTGGATTGGTGCCCGGATGATGGCAATAGGCTTGCCTCCTACGAGTATTACATGGGACTTAAACATAACTGGCAAAATGTGGGTGTACTACAGGTAGTACACCTCTGCCCAACCCTTCGGGGAAACAAGGCGTGATGTTAACATGTATCACCTTAGGGTTATTGCTTTATCACCAGAAGTGAATATTTGAGGCATTCAGTCCGCAATAATATATTTTTTATTGCATAAAGAATAACAAAAGAACATGTGAACTTTGTATTACCACTTCCATTCCAGTATAAGACGATGCGGAAAACAAATTCCACTAACAGTCTACTAAGTAAATAGAGCTTGCGATAATGTAGTCCAAGTAGGGTAGGTGTCAAGGAAACTCACGGGACTAACAGCCCTAAACATTAGGGTAATATCCGGGCTCTTCAAAATCTCTTATAACCGGGACTCACCAAAATTAGTTTCTAGCGTATCATTAAAACTCCAAGCAAAGCTCTCAAAACTATGGTACAGTAAATGAACAAACAGGTATATTTATTTATAACTTTTAAACAAATATAAACTGGAAACTCTGGCCACATTGAAGCGCGATCGTGTCATCTAAGGCCGCGTTCGAACCGAATACGAAAGTCGCGTGAGTACGCGATCGTCGTGCTTAATTTTAGTAATTGACATGTTCGCGCGAGCAATCAAGTGGCGTACAAACGTTACTTACTATTCGGGTATACAATACATTGCGTATTCGAGCGACAGTTGCTTTCGGTTAGGAAGCAAAGTAACTTATATTGAGGTGTTTTGTTATCATTTTTGTCATCATTTCAGCCGAAAACGTCCACTGTTGGACATTGGTATCCCCCAAGCACCGTCACTTCGACCAGTTCTGTGCGTCTCGCATCCAGTGGATTTCTGCGGATTTCTGCACCACCAGGTGAAGACCATAGGGATCCGTTGGATCCGCGTTGGAAGGCCTATGCCTCAGTGTGGCCACTGCTTTAATCATATTCACCTGTCTTTCAAACCGTGTCCAACAAAATCATGAACACTGAAAAAACGGAAACTTATGTTTGTATGTTTATGTTTAATAGCATTCTCGGAAACGGAGGAATAACGCAGGAAAAAACACGCGCGTTTGTTATTTTAAAACCAATTGAACTACAACTAATAACGGGGTAGGTACATGTAGTTTGTTTAGTTTGATGGAACATTCAACTCAAGGTGGGAATACGGATACGTTCGTGCCGGTTATTCGCAAAAGACTTTACGACGGAAATCTTCCATAGCTGATTAAAAAAATAGTTATTCTTGTGACGATACTAAAGTTTGTATTAATTGCCAGCAAATAACACGAAAAATGATGGGGCACATGTGAAGTTCCCGCCACTTACAGGATAACGCAACCCACGCTCCATATGTGCTTCAAATGACACTGTATTATCGTTTTTCGTGCAAGTTCAAGATACTTGCCAGCGACAGTACCACTAAAGAAGTTAAGCGCACTATATTTAGTGCTTACTGCACGTCTTTTTACTCTTGTAATCTGTGGGATCATTATACTCAGAAATCATACAGCGCCGTTCGCGTTCAGTACAATAACGCATTCAGGGTGCTGAAGGGGTTGCCCCGATACTGCAGCGCGTCAGGGATGTTTGCTGAAGCTCGCATTGACTGCTTCTACACTGTGATGCGGAAGCGGTGCGCATCCCTGGTTACTAGGGTGCGGGGCAGTGCCAACAGCATCCTGTCTATGGTAGCAGGCAGGCTAGATTGTGCGTTTGTGAGCCACCGCTGCAGGGTATCGGCTGGGCCTGGCACCTTGCAGCTGTGATGTCACATATTGTTTGTGTTAATGTTTTGCTAACATAGTTTGTAAGTATTTTGTTACTAACACGTTGAGTCTTGTTACTTGAATTAAATGAATTATTATTATTATTACTAATACTGTCTTGTTGACCCAACTGCCCCAGTAGGAGGGTACTGCTTTTCTGTTGTAAGTCTCATGTATTTGACTACAAAAGATGACTCTCCTGACCCAAATATCCTAATGACTCTTAGTTAAAACTTCACGAAGGTGAAGAAGTAATTACACTCTTCGTATGTTTTTCTTCATTTCTCGAATAAGAAGATTTAATTGCTATGAAAAAGATTTGGGATCTATTTTCAGTTTTTACTACGCTACGATATTCCATGTCTGTTTCTGAGTTGGACGATGAACTCAACAATAATCTTTTTCAGATTCTGGATTAAAAATAACATCAACTACGGCATACTCGTAGGTGTGTTTTTCCTTTCTAATAACCAATTAACAGAATAAAATCTTAAATTCATTCACAGACAGCACAGAGCCTCAACCGCTAGGTCCCTTAAGAGTTTCTCTATATTCGCTATAAAGAAACTCTTGGGGGACCCAGCGGTGACCAATAAGGAAGGATTATTGAAAATGCATCCCCTAAAAATGATGAACTATCATCCCCTATACCCAATAGGGGATAATAGTTGGTCATTTTTTCCGATCGTAAATCTTATTGGACAAATGGTTTATCCTATATAGCAAAAGCGGACCTTAATCAGGCTGAATAGGTGTTATTTCTCAATTTTATATTGACAGTCAGCGCTTTTTTTCTGGGTGGGAAATCATCAAAATAACTTCTCCCGCTGTGGGCAGAGCGGGACGGTGTGTCTCTGATACACTTTCCTAACCACCCTCCTCTTACTGACTAAAGCCCATCCGTGTTCCTTCCGTTGCCTGTGTTGCCGGGTATCACTTTTGGACTCCATGACCCCGGCAGCCATCGACCCTAGTGGATCCCTACTCTGGTGCTGACGACATCTCTTTCAGGCGCGTGTGGACCACCCATTGCTCACCATCCAGTCAGCCAGCGCTGAGGTTGTTAATAGACAAACGTGTTACTATAAACGTAAACGGAGCAAAACGATCGTGAGGATCGTAGCAGGTGGCGTTCTATAGTTTCTGCCTACCACCTGGGCAAGAAGGCATAAGTTCATTTATATGTATGTGTGAGTTACTATTATGTGTTAGAGTCCTAGAATCAATAGATATTGATTCCAGTCAGATGGATCTCCAGTCATAATGAGTTCTCCATCAGGAAATTCCCATAAGCAGTCAAGAGTCTAGATTTGTTCTAGTTAATGGCTATAAGCTCTGTCCTATACATAGGACGTATATCAAAACTGTCCCTACAGTAGGTGCACCCACGATTAGCCAGTAACTATAATATCAATGTATTTCCCTATTTAGAAAAACAAGCATAATGTTATAACTAAGGTCAATTAACAAGAAAACCGATTCATAATTCTTCAAATAGAATCCTTGAAACATACTCATAACACTTTACTCCTATATTTTACTTCAAAAACCAAGATCAATGTGTTTCCAGCCATCTTGTGTTCAAATTGTGAAGAATATTAAACAGACCCGAGCGAGTCCGTATATAAACATAATACAGCGTTTGATGTTATGGAAGTACGAAATTATGGATATGTATCGAATGGTCCTACTTCGAAGTCACTAAGTAAAGGATTGTTTGCCTAGAGTGCCAGATTAAAATTTGTTGAAGAAACAACTTTTAATCAGGTTTAATATTGTCAGATTCACACTACCCTGAAAAGATGAAGATGGACGAAAGAAGACATTGTACTCTTTGCACAATGAAACCCCACAATGATTCTCTAACAACTATTGAACTGTAATCAACTCGTATTTTCGATAGCGCACCATATGATAAGTGGTTACCGTCACTTATGGAACTCTGTAATATCAGAGGCATCGCAGTTGAGTTGTCTTCCCAGAGATTTGCCATACATACATAAACGCAAGCCTTTTTCCCGTGGGGGTGGTAGGGAGAAACTACAGAAAGCCACCTTCTACGACCCTTATATGTATACTCATGCGCTAGTTACCTATAACTTCAAAAATAATATGTGTTTAGAAGTCAATCGGGGCTAAGCGCAAATTGAAAGCATTTATTTCAAATTAACCATTCACAGGCACTTTTTAACGGTCAAGGAGTTGGTCAGTTAGAAATATGAAGCTATTTGCTCATTCCAAAGCGTAGTAGGTACGTATGGAGAAGAACGGGCAAGAAACTCCTTGGGCACTCTTTTAAATTATATTGTTACATAATTAATGTTGAATTTATAACTAAATGTGAGGACGATGTAATGAAACGCGTCCACAGTAAAATAAACAAAAAGAAAAACAATTTAAAAATAAGCGGGGGGTCGCGGGAAGGTACTAAAGGGTTACCGAGGCCCCTGGCAACACAGGCAAAGGAAAGAATACGGGTGGGTTTTAGTCAGTTAGAGTCTGACACACCCTCCCGCTCTACCCAGAGTGGGAGAAGTTATTTGATGATTTACCACCCAAAATAAAAAAAGCCGAGGCAGCTAAGACACGACCAGTCCCAACTGACGGCGCCCGTTTTCGAACATGACGCATGGAGCACCATTTAGCTCAACCATTTTGAAGGGAGCTAAATGATCCAATACCTTAATGATTCAATAAACCAGTCCTTCAAACTATTTTGACATTGTTCATTATTTTGAAGTTAAGTCTTATCCCCTTAGCTTCTGCGCTCCATGTTCCATATTTTCGATAATCCGCACAGCTGCAACAACATGGCGGATTGAAGAGCATGAGCGCTGAGTAGCTGTTAACTTGTTTGATGTCGGGATTTTAACGTAAGCTCATTAAATCATATATTATGTTTACAGATTTGGTAGCAAATTTTGAGTATATTGAGAGATATCATCATCATAACAGTAGGAATAGTCAGGGAAATTAATTCTTAAGCTAATTGACACTCTACGTCAATTTTCCTTCTTACGGTCATTTCATAGAAGTGTCAAATAATTAATTTATTTATTTATTCGAAATACAAAATAAGCTTACAGTATATGACCACCTAATCGCTTATTATTATTTGAGCATATTATAAGCAATTGAGAAATGAAAAATTACATATAAGAATAATAGTAAATGCTGTAGAAACGCGTTCTTTGCGAAGCATGTGTGGTGTGACTATAAACGATAGGCTGAAAAATGATGTGGTAAGGCAACGATGCGGTTTAATAGAAGATGTAGTGACAAAGTTTAAAAAGAGTATGCTTAGAACTTTGGTCATGTTGAGAGGATGAATGAATGGCGACTTACAAAAGGTACAAGGTTACAAGACAGATAAGAGTGGAAGCGCCTGAAGGGACACCACAGGAAGACATTATGTATAGTGACCTCATTGGTCATGTTCTTCAGAAAGATCAAGTAGCGTAGTACTCGCAAACAGCGTGCGTGTATGATCAGACGACGTGTAAACGAAGCAAAAGGAGTACAAATAGTAAGGAACGTAGCCGGTGGCGTTTTATAGTTTCTGCCTATCCCCCATAGGAAGAAGGCGTGAATTGATGTATAAAATAATATAATACTTTACAAAGTAAATATTCATGGCATTGTATATGTAAAATAACATGAAATGAAAATATTAGTAAAAGTTAGCAAAAAGAAAAAAAAAACAATATTCAATATATACATGAACGTAAACGAAGCAAAAGGAGTATGTAAGGAGCGCAGCAGGTGGCGTTCTATAGTTTCTGCCTACCCCCGTTGAAAGAAGGCGTGAGTTTAGGTATAAGAAAAAGTTAAAAAAAAAAATCTTTACACTCAAAAACAACTAGTTTTCAATTTTTAGCTGGTAGTCAATTTGCTTAACAATTAATTCCCCTGATTTTACCTATCTGGCTTAATGTTTTTCTTTAAAATGTAAAAGTCTGTTCTCGAACGGTAATTCCCTTCAAGCATTGATCACCATGTTTTTTATAATTTAGATGATTCAAGTGCCAGAAAGTATAGAAATATGCAGTCTCCGCACAAATCTCGTTCAATAACTTTAGTTTTATCACAATTTTACTGTTTTAAAACGAAAAATAGTAAATTTGTGATAATGGTTGAGTACGCAACAATATTACTACAGTACGCGCAAAACTTTATGAGCTGTTAGAAGTTGCACGCGAGTGGCCTAAAAGTGTAATAGCGGGAGGTATCCCTTCTTATATGATAATTTAGTGTTATTTAATGTTATTTTACTTTTTGCCGGCGTGATTAATACATAAGTACTCGTATATCCATGCCAAATTACAGCTTTCTCTAGTCTCAGCTGCGCTAAGCCGCAGTCAATTTGCTCCGAATCTACAGGATCAATTTTGGTAAAATTTGGTACACATATGAATTTGTTTAACCCAAACACGACTGTGTAACGTAAATAAATTAATTTTGTATATGGGGTTCACTTCTGGGGGAAAAATTGGAAAAAATAAAATTAGTGAACTGAACCGTGCGACATATCAAATGAAAGCACATATTACGAGGATTTCAAATATATGTTTATTATTATTTATAATAATTAGTTTTAAAGTTATTAAAGAAAATAGACCAAAATTTACCATTTCCACCTCAACTCCGAAACTGCTGAGCATAAAATATTGAAAAAATACAAATAATTGTTTTATACTTATAGATTACAGGAAAACCTATAAGAAGTCTGTGGTCTTAAAATATCATGGTAAATCTCTCATTATTGTGCGTACAAACGCACATTTGCGGTTGGAATGTATGGGGGAACGTGTTTTCAACTACAATGTTAAGTTTGTTCTAGGGATAAAATAATTCACCCCATCCAAACAACAATTTGCACAAAATCCGACACGCAATTGGTCGGTTTTTTTTTATCTAAACTACCCAATTTACCTTCAAGACAATTTATTAGAGAGGCTTGGCTCTTTTTTGCCTTACCTCGAGCTATGTAAAGCCAGAGATGATTAATTACTAAATTGACTACCATTTTAAATTGCCTGTGTATTCAAATCACAACAGTCATTATTGTACATCAGGCTGTATAAAATGGCTAAGATACAGCAAATTGATGTAGAAAACAGTCTGTACTTACTGACATACTCGTATCTATATTTACTTATCTGTGGTACGAAACTTTTCCATTGGTTTATCCTTTACCCTTTTTTAAGGTACTCAAAACGTACTTCAAAACAAAAATATACTAGGTACTAAACTAGAGGGGCTCGTGGCTAAATAATAACAGCCACACGGGTCCGACGAAGATTAATCTACGCTTGCCGCTGTCAGTTCGTGAATGGATGATCATCCATTACATATTGAGACCCCTCGTGAGTGAGTCCCGACTGTCATTCGTAAATCTTTGACAGTCGTTACGGGTAGTTAGAATCCCAAAAAGTCTGACTACCAGTCTTACCAAGGGGTAACGTGTTACCTAGTAACTCAGTTTTGGATGTCAGATAGGAAATAAATCATAAATCAAATCAAATCAAAAATCAAAGTAGGCTCAGAATCAGCACTTTTAGAACGACAAAATTACATAAGACAGTCCTCCAAAACGCCCACCCTTCACCACTTCCTAGTGCTTTAGCTGGCAAGAAGAAGTGGCGCAACAAACTCTCCAGCAGCACAGCTATCTGTTCAGTTAGGAAAAAAATAATATTCTATACAATAGTATGCAAAAAAATTCACACTACGCGCAACACAAAACATTAAATTATTAGCCATATGTCAGCTAGCACGCCGTTATACCAACAAAAAAAATGAAGAAAATCACCGAAAACTATTCTCAAGCAGAGATAAAAACGTAAACAGAACTTAATACCCAAATAAAAGCCTCCAGGCATAAAGAGCGTGCCCGCTTACATATAGCTATAGCTGTAACAGTCACAAATGATAAACTAGGACCATCAAAGTAAAATAAATGAACAGTTAATTACTAATAACAAAACAAAACCATGGTCAGCAAGACGACCAGTCACCACAAGCAGCACCCGTTCACGAGCATAATGCAAAAATCAGCATAACAGTAAAATACAGCTACATCCGATTGGCCTGGAAGCCAACCCAAATATTATTGGGAAAAGACTAGGCAGATTTTTTGTCAAGGTACTAAACTGCTGGATATAATGCAAACGGTTGTACTGAAAAGGTCAAGTGTATGTAGTGGTTGTCCAGACGTAAAATCTGATTAGTTTGTAATAGACGGTCGTAGGAGAGAATTTGGTGTAAATGGGAATGTATTGTTCTTGGGTAACGTTGGTTACATTTCTCACAAAATATTAAATTGGGTCATTCTACTCCTAAACCAGAAATAAGTTGAGTATTATAAAAGTATATATTGCTAATCGGGAACAGAGGTATTGAATTTTGAAAGGGTTTCCCAAAACGAGTCAAAAAGTGGTGTAGCTGGTGTTGTAGATGTAGCTGTTGAGACAGGGTCTGAGGTGAGTGCATTTGGTGGTCTGTGCATCTATCCGATATGCACATTCAGAACCCGCTTTCCTTTAAAAAACTGTGCCTGGGTACAAAGCGGACATCTCTCCGGGATGCTCAGTGATGTCGAAAGTTAATAAGCACTACCACTATCATCCACCACATCGCTGCTGCCACTAAACATGTATTTATATACATAGTTTTAAACTTTAAGATTAACTTAAAATAAAAACAAATAGCAATAGAAACTAAATTACTAAGAAAACACAAAACAATATACTACTTTTCGAACGAGAGTTTGAATAGGAAGCCCGTAATCGCTCAGCCCGGTTTTCGCCATGGCCAAAGACGCTTTAGTAATTCAAAGAACAATAACTTTACTAAAGAATCATATGAGTAATAATATAAAAAAAAAAAAAAATTATTTCCACACTATATGACACCGATGACAACTGTGACGTAAGCGACGCGGTCTCGCTGGCGGCCTAGGGCGCCGCCGATACATTTCGACGCAGACCGACTTTAGCTTAGGAACGGAGTTCCGTTCCGAAGCCCGTTCGTTACGATGCTCGAATCGGTCATCGTGTAGTCTCACGATGACCGATGCGTTGTGTAGTGCTGTATACACTATACGATGCTCTTATCGGTTGATAAGAGAATCGTATTGTGCATGCAGCACTACACAACTTTTAGAAGAGATTTAGATAAGGCGACCCAATAAACATAAGTAGGTTGATTATCTGGGAAGGCTTGGGATACAATGAGGACGAAATGACTTCACATAATTAAGGATCGGACGTCACTAGGTAAGTTAGTCCATAATTATTCTTCGTATAATAGTAATAAATTCAGAGTAAGCTATGAAGCTTATTCTGAATTTATAACTTTAAAGGATTATTTTTTTACCTATTGTTTAAGGGCTATCTCACTACCAGATGATTCCTATCAAAGTGTTTTGTTTTACAATGTATCTGGTGGATATGTGAAAGGCACTATCCAGACCTAATCTATTTTTATCACTGTCATCAAGAACGTGAAACAAAAGTAAACAAATCCCCTGCTCAAAAAAACAGAGACAGTATACTGTCTCTGTCTCACCTGATGAGGGGCAAAAATGAAAGAGACGGCATACATTCGCAAAATTTAACGAGATTATCCGAACAGTAGTCACGCTTCAATTCAGACCAATAAGATATTGTTTTGTGTTTTTTCGCTTTTATAGTAATCGTTTGTGCTGTTTCGTGATCTGACAGGCCGAGGTGATGAATTTCTGCCTGAACATTCTTAACGTTACTGGCGATTTGATCAATGCAAGAGTTCACCCGTGTTAGTGATTTTATGTGAGCTTCAAAATTGAAACGCTGCAGAGCTATGTTTTAAAATGTCGATATTCCAATCACCACAAATTATTATTTTCTTTCTTTTGTATTGGTCTGTCAAGTAATTTAATAAAATGTCAAGATTATGAAGAAAGATACTCATTTGTGCCTTTCTCTGATCAGGTGTTCTATAAACATTAACAACTATCAGGCTCAAACCAATAATCTCTACGCCACAGCATTCGACATAAAACTTCGTAGCTAGATTTGAAGGAATACTCAATGTTTTGGTGTTAAACATCTTATTAGTCAAAATACACGTCCCCCCTCTACATTTATCTCGACTAAATACTGCAGCTAATTTAAAATTATCAAGTTTAATGTTAGCTTCCGAGCCTTGTTAAACAAAAGTTTCACTAAAACATAGTATATCAGCCTCCTTATTGTTTTCTACTAATTCAGATAAAGTTACTTCTAACATGGCTAGTTTGTTGCAGATACCGGCTATATTTTGGTGTAAGATTCGCACGTCACCATGTCGGCCATCTGGTTTTGAGTTGTCAGTATTTACTGAAGTTTTATGAATGGGGGAGTTAGGAACGAAAAAATGTATTGCTCTTCTTACTAGTGTCATGAAGTGAGTTTCGATCAATTAAACCTAATTTTGAGGAACTTTTTTCGTATTGCATAAAATCAATTTCTATATTAAGCTTAACGGTTATTAAATCTATTTCTGAGAGCTTCTTTTCGTAACTGACATCCAACTCATTAACTTCAACAAACTTACAATTTTTAAAGTTTTTGTTAAAAGTCTTAGTTCATGATTAAGTTTTTTAACATTAAGATATCTATTTTGTTAAACATTCAACAACAATATTGTACAATTGCTTAAACTACACAGTGTACTACATAGATTGGTTAACAACATGTAGGGATTTGTATCATGTTTACCAACTGACAGTATGATAATATCGTTGTCAGATAGGGTGCTTGATAGAACATCCGGATTTCGTAGGATCTCGCTCGATGAAGCATAAGGTTGGACTTTACCCTCGATGTTGTACTTGTCATTCCATTTATCAGTCTTAGTGTGTATTAGATGTGCTGATAGACCTCTTACTTTTTCGTCTCCAATATTTCTTTTTGAATTACGTTTTAATTGGCTTGCGCGTTTGACGTTTACATGTCGTTGTTTATTTGAGCAGTCCACTAATATCCATATATTCAAAACACGTTTTCAATAAATTTTCTCGATGGAAAAATATCAAATAAAATAACCATTTAGATTGGAATTCTAACAATTGTAACTATATAAACAAATCTTGGTAAAATTAATAACAGTAATGTATAAAAACAGCAGGAGTTTCTTTGTAGCTTTACTCTTTATACCAGACTTAACCATGTTATTTTCGGACATTGTTCATATTTAATCTTTCAATCCCGATAAAATGCACGATAAGCCGAAAATACTCCCAAATAAAGATATAGGATTTATAAATACCGGAGTGACGCAATACAACCATTATTCACGCACCGGTCCTACCACCGACAAGGAGCAACTTGCTTAACGATTTTCTTTTTCAAGAAATGTATAAAAGATTAAATCAATCAATCAATCAAAAGTCATCTATTCAAGCTAGACTGAGAATCAGCACCTTTCGAAAGTAAAAGTTACATAAGACAGCCCCCCAAAAATGCCCTCCCTTCACCACTTCCTAGTGCTTTTGCTGGGAAGGAGAAGTGGCGGAACAAACTCCCCAGCAGCACACCTGTCTGTTGCAATATATGTTAGCTAGCACACGCCAATATACCAACAAAACAATGAAAACTGTACTCAAGCAGATAAAAATTACAACATAAAAACATAAACAACATAAGAACTATAAAAGCCTCCAGGCATAAAGGGCGTGCCCGCTTACGCTGTAACTCGAAGTGAGAAATGATAAACTAGCACCATCGAAGTAAAATTAATAAACAATTACTAATAACAATTAAAACCATGATCAGCAAGACGACCAGTCACCACAAGCAGCACCCGTTCCGATTGTAGGTCCCGTGTATGTAAAACAAATACATAATAATATATTACGAGTTGACGGCTGACTGTTCACACCGCCGGCGAGTATTCCTTTGTTGCAGCGACGAAGAGCTATCAAAGAGAGTACGGGCTCAGCAAGGCTCGCTTGGTAGGCAGAAGACACGCTGAGACTCAGGCTTAGCGTTGCCAGGCGTCCGGATAAAGCCGGATCCAGACAGGTATTTTGGTTGCGTGTGCGGCCAAATTAGACGGTGTCTAGCGTGTTCGGCTTTTGTTAGGCTTTTTAAATTTGACCGTTTATTTTTACCATAATATGATACACCATGTCCATTTTGTTGTAATTGTTTTTCTATTGTAAATTGCAATAGTAGTTAATGCTAACTACTATTGCAATTACTGAAATTAATATTGTAATTAATATTTAATTATTAATAATAAATAAGACTGATTCATTCAATTTTATGTAAGTTTAAGTTGTTTCATTAGAATTTAAGAAGACTTTATGGTAAATGATAAAAAAGACTTGTTTTACTTTTTTTTATTGTCGTGTCATTTTTTTTTTTATTTTTTTTGGGTGGGAAATTATCAAATAGCTTTTCCCGCTCTGGGCGGAGCGGGAGGGTGTGTCAGACTCTTACTGACTAAAACCCACCCGTATTCCTTCCGTTGCCTGTGTTGCCAAGGGGCTCGATAACCCTTTAGTACCTTCCCGCGACCCGGGCAGGCATCGGCCCTAGTGGACCCCTACACTTCGATCCGCGTCGCGTACTTGCTACTAGTTCCTAGCCAACGCCATCGATGGGACAGGTGCCTAAGACTGGAACAAATCAGATTTGGACAGGCAAAATTAAATTTTCAATACAAATACCATTTCTTCCGAAGAAACGAAATGAAATGTTTCCAATCATTGTTTTAGGAAATTGAACAACACTGCGCAAATCTGATTTTCGTTCATTTGAACGATTTCAGTTAAATAATTTATTCTCTTGATAGAAATATTAGACAAGTGGGTGTTTTAGGTTCCGTAGTTCACAAGGAACCGTTATAGTTTCGCCATGTCCATTTGTCTGTGTGTCCCCGGCTTAGCTCAGAGACTCTTCGTACTAGAAAGCTGTAATTTAGCTTGGGTATACATATTAACACCGACAAAGTGGTAATTATAAAATCTAAAGTGAAATGAGTAAAGTGAGGATGATATGACAGAAAAACAAAATCAAACTTTTTTTTTTTGTTGCATGAAGTTTTTCTACTGTTGTTTTCTAATTTGGGTGCGCTGATTTCAAATCTACCCTCAGATTTTTTGTAGCAGCACTAGTTAGTGAGATACAGGTACCGTCTTGAATTTACATAAGTAGTCGGTAATTTCTATCAATAGCGGTGAAACTTAACTAGTTCCTTTATAAATTTCATTATGTGTTCCACAAGAAGGACGTGTTTAAATAATCCTGATTGTTTTTGTGTTATTTGTGAAGAATATATGTTCTAAAAATTTCGTTTAAATGTGTCGGATTTTGTGAAAAAGTCATACTTTGACTACTTTGGGTTTCCGTTGCCGTCAAACGCTAAACCTTGGATGCCAAGTTTGGTATCCAAAAGTTGTGTTGAATCTTTGCGACTGTGGGCAAACAAAAAAAGACCCACTTTTAAGTACATAGCTCCTATGATTTGGCGTGAACCATCCAACCATCATGACGACTGTTATGTCTGTGTAACGAAAATCATAGGAATAAACCACAAAAATTGTGATTCCCGGTAAGCAAAATGTAATTAATGCTCCACTAGTATCCAGAGACCGAATTATATTGCCTCCTTTGCATATAAAACTAGGGTTGATAAAACAGTTCGTAAAAGCTCTTAACAAAGATGGCGAATGTTTCAAATACATTGAAAAAGAGTTTCCAAAATTGAGTAGTGAGAAAATCAAAGGTGGTATTTACGATGGCCCACAAATCAGGAAGTTGATAGATGATAAAAATTTCATCAACCATATGACAGCTGTCCAGAAATGTGCATGGGAAGAGTTTGTTTGGGTAGTGAGAATTTTTTTTGGCAATAGGAAGTCTGACGGCTACATTCAGCACGTTGAACAGTTGCTGATACACTTCCAGCGGTTTGGATGCAACATGAGTATTAAGCTTCACTACCTTCACAGCCATCTAGGCTATTTTCCTGAAAATCTCGGTGAACTGAGCGAGGAACAAGGAGAACGCTTTCACCAGGATATTCGCACTATGGAGGAGAGGTATCAGGGGTACTGGAATGAACATATGATGGCTGATTATTGTTGGAGCATTCAGAATAGTACTCATAATATATATCGCTCTATAAAATCCAAAAAAGAAAATTTTATTCAGAATAAATATATTTAATATTTTTTTTAAACTTAACTATGTGCATTTTCAATGAAAAACCCTATCACTTCGTAACTCTAAAACTAGAGCTGCTACATAAAAACGGCATATATTTGTGAAATCAGCGTGGAAAATTTATTCAGATTCATGTAAAAAATCTCATGCAACAGACATGCTGTTTTCCAGTGTATTTTTTCTCGTCTATCCCATACTGTGGGTTATCGTTGGATAGGCCGTTAAAAAAATACTGCGTGTCAGTTAAAGCCACTTTTCCATTCAGGGATCCGTTTGCGTAATATTAAGCTTAAAAGTACAAATTTTTGTTAGAGTCAAGTGTCACTCGCTCCTGCCAGCTAACTGGTTGTTTTTGGATATTATGTGAAAAATAACACACATGATTTTTGTACACATAACGTTATTAAAAGGAATACTATCACAGATAAATAGGCTTTACAACTTAACGAGTAACAGTCGACTTACTTACATTTGCAGTTGGAGAATTGACTGTGACGTATAAATGGGACAACATGTTTTTCAACAACAATGTCAAGTTTGTTTATGGGATTAATTCATCCCAACTACGGAACCCGTCGTTGTGCGTGGTTCGACACGCACCAGGCCAGTTTTTTCCTTGCAAATAACATTAAAGAAAAGGGAATCGTAGCGAATTACACAGTTCTTGAAAATAGAGGTTTTTATTTTATTCTAATTCTGAAGATGTTTGAACGCTTACCTTTTAAAACCACTATTCTGATGTAATCAAATTTTACGCGAAACTGTTATGCGGTTTTTCAGACTTTATGTATGTTATTGTTAATACAGATTTTAAATAAATAAATAAAAAATTATAACGTATGTAGTTTCTTGTGAAGCTTGTTCTTTGGAATTGTAGAACTGTTGGAATTTGAGATACCTACTGCCGTACCATATTTCTGCTGCCAAGCAGCATTTTGCTGTGAGCCTATTTAAAGGTTAGTGCCGGTGTGTTACCAGGGATATTTTAGCGTCTGAAATACCCAACAGCACATCCCATGTCCATTACGTCATTTGGAAAACCGCTCATGAAAGATCACTAGATGCATAAAATACTTTCAAAATCAAAGCTTCTCACAAACCTAACCTCAACTATAAAACATAAAAACATAATATGCAGCCATAACTTTAACCTTTTGACCGCCACAGTCATGCATAGATGACGAACCAAAATGTGCCCAGCACGCCACGGTCTACATGACAGATTTAAGAAATAATTCGTAGCTTGGCGCCGAGGGCACGTTTTTGCTTTTTTGACGTGGCGGTCAATAGGTTAAATTCGTTCTGAAAACCGTTCAGTATTAACCGTGAAACACTGAGTATACCTACACTCAGTGTTTCACGGTGATTACCTGACCGCGCATCGCGCTGACGCCGCGCCGCCACGAAATATTTATTTTTAGTAACGAAAATATGAATATTTGCAAAAAATCACAGATATTACAAGAATAGTCTGTTCATACAACAAAACATCAAAATATCTTAAGTAGTTTGAAAGTACTATCGTTTTTTATGCTTTGGGTAGACACTAATTACTTCCTGAATTTATTTCATATTTTCCTACAAAACTAAATATTCACATAAAGATTGAAGTGCGTTCTGGTTTAACATACATTTTTGAATAACTTGCTTGCATTATGTGATGGCGTAATAACCGATTTAAACATCACTATAATCATCTACACCTTAGCTGCGCAACGTGCGTAATACCGATAGTGATATACCATGACAGTCCTTTGACAAAATAGTGTTTGTATAAGTAACATTATTTTTGCCCGCCTGCTGGCTGTAGGTGAATAGGAGTCGGCTTCAGGCGCTACCGTCACCCAATATAGGCACCATCCTGGGTGACACCACAATCCGGCTCGCTACATGTTTGCGTCTGGGCGCTCCTTGCCCGCTCCACATCGCTGTCAATGCGGTGAAGGAGTCGACTGCCTCGGACATAATGGCCTATCCTGCGTTAAGAGTGCTGGTCGGATGGCACAGCACGCCAGCATTAACGACATCATCCAACGGGCTCTTGTCACCACCGGGGTGCCAGCTGTTTTAGAACCCAATGGCTTGGCACGTGATGATTGGAAGAGGCCAGACGGAATGACTATAATGCCATGGAAGTTGGGTAGGCTTTTGGTGTGGGATGCAACCTGTGTCGAGACACTCGCGCCTTCCCATCTTCCTAGCACGGCGGGCTGTGCTGGGGCGGCTACTGCAGGAGCAGAAGACCTCAAACGGCGCAAATATAGATACAACCTTATTGGAAGCTATATGTTTGAGCCGTTTGGGGTTGACATCGCCAAACGGTTGGTAGTCTTCACGTGACCAGAGGGCTGGCCTTTTTTAACCCAAAGAATCAGCATTGCCATCCAACATGGCAATGCTGCCAACCTTTTGGGTACTTTTCCCGTTGACAGCGATGCGGACGAATTTTTTGATACCCAATGAGCTCTTCCGCCTTTTTGCTATTTTTATTATATACTTGTACATCTTGTAGGTATTTTTTTTTTAATTATGATATGAAATAGGTAACAATAAAATTACTAAGGCTTGAAAAAAAAATCTAATAAACATCAGTTATTATTGACCTTATCGCATTTCGTTAAATATTGACATTAAGTATTGCATTTTATTAAATTACATTTGAGGCGTATAAAATTAAAAGCAGCTAAATCCACTGTTGATCATGTATGGTTTGAGAATGCTATTCTATGCATTTAAGAAATTGCTACCAGTTTCGGAAAATATTTGGTATCAAAAGCAGCTCAATTCTTTACAAATCCTGTTCAAAGTTAGCTCGTATATCGCGATATGGAGAACCAAAAACAGATAAAATGCAACTGACCAATCAGAGAGCTCCATTGTCCTTTTTTCACTGTTATTATTATTTTATTTCGCAAAATATAATGTAGAAACCTTTTCTGTCATTATTTATGATCTCTAACACTCGTCTCGAACTTTATACATTACGCATAGTAGGTACGAGGTGCATTCAATAAGTACCTAGCCTCATCGCCAAAGGGCGCTGTAGTTTCAAAAGAGTTTTACCACAGTGTAGCACATTCTTTTTTAATCCTTTTTTAAATTTTCATTCCAATCCCTTCATTTGTTTTAATTTGACAACTTATGGAAGCGAACGTGTCGATCGGTTTTACAAAAATGGAAAAAGAGCAATATCGTTCGGTGATTCGATTCCTATTTTTGGAAGGGAAAACGCGCATCGAAATCAAAGAGCGCTTGGATGCTGTGTACGGTGACTCTTCTCCATCGATGGCCACCGTCAAGAATTGGTTCAACGAGTTTGCACGTGGCCGTACGTCGGTTTTTGATGAACCACGTCCAGGTGCACCGAAAACAGCTGCTACGGAGGAAAACATAAAAAAAATCCATGATTTCGTATTGGCAGATCGCCGATTGAAGGTTCGGGAGCTAGCTGAGACTGTAGGCATTTCAGAAGGAACAGTGCATCATATTCTTCACGAGGAACTCGGCATGAGAAAGCTGTCGGCGCGATGGGTGCCGCGTTTACTCACACCAGAAAACAAGCGCAACCGTGAGACCACATCGGAGACGTGTTTGGCGCTGTTTAAGCGGAATCCAGCGGAGTTTTTGCGTCGTTTTGTGACCGTCGATGAAACCTGGATCCACTGGTACACACCAGAGACCAAGGAGCAATCAAAACAATGGATCCAGACCGGGGAACGTGCTCCAAAGAAGGCGAAAACTGTAAAATCGGCCGGAAAAGTTATGGCCACCGTTTTCTGGGATTCACAAGGTGTGATCTACATCGATTACCTCGAGAAGGGTAAAACAATTACAGGGCTTTACTATGCCGATTTATTGGGCCGATTCGACGCCGAATTAAAGAAAACGATCCCATCTGGCGAAGAAAAAAGTGCTGTTTCACCACGACAACGCACCGGTTTACACGTCTGCCGTTGCCATGGCCAAATTGGTCGAATTACGCTACGAATTGTTGCCCCATCCACCGTATTCTCCAGATTTGGCCCCTTGTGACTTTCTGTTTCCTAATCTGAAAAAATCACTCGCCGGGAATAGATATGGATCGAATGAGGAGGTCATCGCCGCCACGGAGGCCTATTTTGCAGAGTTTGACAAAAACTATTTTTCGGACGGGTCAAAAAAGTTGGAGCATCGCTGGACTAAGTGTATCGAACTAAAAGGAGACTGTTGAAAAATAAATTGCCACTTTTCCAAAATTTTCGTTTACTTTTTGTAGGCTAAGTATTTATTGAATGACCCTCGTACATCACTAACTGTATCACGTGATTGATTTTTTATTAGAGTCGAATGCTAATAAAAAATCAATCACGTGATTTTTTCACTGCTATATCCATTTTAGCCATAATCAAACACAGCTAAATCGAAGAGTTGGTAACAAATTTAGCTAAATGAAATAAAAAAATCAACCCCAACTCTCTGTCAGTGTGCTAAACTCTTAATTCCTACCCTTTTTACCCGAATGCCTCAGGAGGGTAATGTTTTTGTATGTATGTATGTATGTATGTATGTATGTATGTATGTATGTATGTATGTATGTATGTATGTATGTCTATTTCTTTGGCACGCTCTGTAGCCTAAACGGCTTGATGGATTTTAACTTAAGAGGTGTCGTTAGAATTGTCTTAATTGTGGGAGTGATATAAGCTATATAATATTTATTAATTGCATCTGCAAATACAAAAAAAGGAGGGGATGGTTTTTTTTTTATTAATTGCAACAATATTGGTATCAAATACAAGCTAGTAATGAGTTATTTTATGTTTATGTTTTTTTTCTCGTGTGAAAAATAACCAAAAGTGGATTTAGCTGCCTTTAATTATAATTATACGCCTCATTTAAAACAATTTAAATTGATATTACTGAATTATTATAAATTAATTTACTTAATTGGCAAAAGCCTCCCATAAAGGTATACCCATAGGTGTAGGTAAGGCACGCTAAATGGCTGAACATAGAGAAACTGTAATTATAAAAGTTAACATCTTGCACACTATCACATCTTGTTGTAGCCTATGTTTATAAATAAAGACTATTGATTGATTGAGTGATTGATTGAGTATACTCACGAGACTGACGTACGTCAGTTTAGTAGCGGATATTACTGAAAACGGGTTTGAAAATAAATAAGTTTGACGTTGGTGTGAAAAAATTGGCCGAAAAGCTGCACGGATATTCGAGACAATAGCTTGCCAGTTAGTAGCACAAGTACACATAAGTATAAAATCAGTGTAATTGCATGACGTTTACATGTACCAGAAGTTCTTTTATATGTTTTTGAAAACTAGCCGACAGCCTACCAGAAGTGTTATTCTGTCAGCTCAAGTGTATGGGTCCACTATGGCCGATGCCTGCCGGGGTCACGGGAAGGTACGAAAGGGTTACCGAGGCCCCTGGCAACACAAGCTACGGAAGGAACACGGGCGGGTTTTAGTCAGTAAGATTCTGATACACCCTCCCGCTCCGCCCAGAGCGGGAGAAGTTATTTGATAATTTCCCATCCAAAAAAGAAGTGTTATTCTGTAAAACCCCACCGTGAAAACTGTGAAGAGAGCTGTCAATCCCTAGCATGAGGTGGAATGACTTCACCTAAATTTACACAGTGAGATTTTTGCAGAATAGACCGTCTGATGGTAAGCGGTTACCGCGGTTACAAAAGAAAAGCGGTTACCGCCACCAACGGACATTTGCTAGTGCAGATGACCATTGGTCGCAGAGCCTTCGAAGATGCGTTGTTGACAAAGCTGAAATGATACACAAACCCCTTTTTTTTCAAACCGAAACCAACACCGCTTGGCGGCAGAATTAAGTAAGCAGGTATACGTACTTCTCTGTAGGAGTCCGCTAGGGCCGATGCCTGCCGGGGTCGCAGGAAAGTCCGAAATGGATACCGTGGCCTCTGGCAACACATAGGCAATGGAAGGAACATAGGTGGGTTTTAGTCAGCAAGAGTCTGACACGCCCTCCCGCTCCGCCCAGAGCGGGAGAAGCTATTTAATAATTACCCACCTTAAAAAAAAGGTATACGTACTTCTACGAACCTATAGAATATGATTACTTGTAAAGGTTTTTGTAACAATATTTGAATTTTGAAGAATGTCCGTGGACTCTTTGCCCGTTTTTCTTTATAGGAACTTACTACGCTTTGCAATGGGCAACTAACTCCATCTTTCTAACTTACCGACTCGACAATTCAAAAGTGCCTGTAATTGATTTAACTGAAATTAAGACTGATTGACTGACTGAACTGAGATTGATTGATTGATTGCTTTGATAGATTGCATTGACTTTGAGTTTACACGTCAATTTATTAACCGACTGATGTTGTTAGTTTACACGCCAATAGATGGCACCGGCATTTCCTAGCTGACTGGTCCGATTCACACCGGGAAAGCAGCGGCCAGCAGCGACGCGGCAAGCACTTTCAGTGTGAAATAATTTTAAACTTTATCTACATAATGTAAAGACCAGTATCGCTTGAAAAGGCCATGCGCGCCTTGTCAGCGGTACTGTCCGCGTCGTGTCGCTGCCGGCCGCTGCCGTCTTCTGCCGTTCCGGTGTGAATCGGCCCTAAGAAGAAATTGTGAATCAAACTCAGACTTTAACTATAATAGGTACTAGTTGGTAAGCATAACAGCTTTATTACAAATTTATATCTGTCTGCTATTCTGGAAGCTACTATGTGTGGCATGAGTAAGATATACTTTATCTCAAAGTAATAGTCAGTTTATACTCACAGATTTTATCCATAATCACGTTGTCTACATTCTAAATTCCCAAATCTGAGTAGAAAATAACTCTAAGGCGTGTTTTTATTACATTTGATCACAATTTAAACCCGACACGTCCTGGGCCTCAAGTCTGCTATTACAATAGTGTCAGAATGGTCTGTTCCGATCCTCATTAATGACGCCATTATATTAGTAGATTACCAAACTTGTCAGAATCAACAATTATAAAATCAATTATGGACCATTGTGACACTATTGTAATAGCAGATTTGAGGCCCTGGTAAACGTTAAGTTGGGGAAAATATGCGTCACATCCACGCAATACGGCAAACGCTCAGCATGGTTTTCAGTGACAGCCGGTGTTGACGTGATCACGTCGACAGGTGCAGCATACAGCATAATCAGCCATTAATGTTCCCACTGCTGGGACACAGGCCTCGTCTCATCGAAAGGAAGTGGGCTGTAATCTATCACGAGGGCCCAGTGCGGGTTGGTAGATGTCACATGTCTTCGAATTTTTGGTTCTAGGACTTGCCGGTTTCCTCACGATGTTTTCCTTCACCGTTTTGAGAGCAGTAGTGATGAAATTGTTTACACAAAGAAATGTGCCTGCTTGGATTCGAACCCACGGCATACAACTCGTAAGTCGGGGCCATTACTACTGGGCCACCACTGATCTCAGCATGCTCGTACAATGACATATAAATAAGAAATAAAATAAAGGCGCAATACTTAATTCTAACGTTACGATAGGCCGGAGGACCAGTCGTGAGTCACGTTCAAAAATTAGAATTAGTAACAATGATTTTAAAAAGGTAAGTATGAGTAAGAGTTGGGTTCCAGGCTTCAGTGTCATAGCTCGGACGCTTCGACGGCAAAATACAGGATCGGCAGGCAGTAGTGGGACAGGATCGGCAGGCAGTAGTGGAACTGGGCTGGCAGATGAGGTGGACCACGAATATGAGGCTGGTATTTCCAACGTCGTAGTGGATCAGGCAGCCGCAGTCGGTCGGCAACTCTGTCCCAGGAAGTAAAACGGCCTTTTGTAAGCAAGAGGTTTATTGTTTTATGGTGGTTTGGTGGGGTATTGGTGAGTATTTATGTGTGCTGTTTCACACTAGCAGGAAAGTTGCGCTAGTGGCAAACGCCACGTTGTTAGAATGCCCTAGTATCAGAAGGGCTCTCCGTCCAGGAGTGGACAGGGAAAAGTGCGACGTTGTAAACCGCTCTACAGCACCTCACGCTCCGCGGGAGGAGTGCCTCGATCTCCCATGGCACTCAGGTGTGGTCGGCTGTGGCATCCCACGCTACGCGACTATAAAGCCTCTGGCATTAGAGACCTGCGAAAGGTATAGGAGAGAGGGCCGGAGGCAATGGAAGGCGAATCACAAATCACACACTTTGAGTTTCTTTAAATGATTATATTTAAGCGCATTACATTAATAAGTTACTAGCATATACATAAGTTTATAATAAGAAAATAAGGGCCAACTGAACTGGTTTAAGAATAAAGACACTGAATTGGCCTAAGAATCTAGACTGACTGAATTAGCTTGAGAACCAATATTGACCGAATCTAAACTGACTGAAAGGGCTTAAAAATCAAGAATGACTCCATCCTTGTCAGGTTTGATGACCGCTTTTATAGATTCTGGAAAAAGTTCTAGACGTTTCTGTTAAGCAATCTAAATATTATTCAAATTGATGTTTGTATGCCTGCCAGGATCAATAAAAACGGTTTACATAGGTACATAACCTAACTAATCGAAATTTGAACTAGCCTTATCATGGCAGTTTTATAAAATAGGGAAAGAAATCTAACAGATGTCAAATTATGATGAAAGATGTCAATGGATAAAAAATTCTAAGATTTTTACAACAAGAGCAAACTAATAATATTAAATACAGTTTTTAGTGTAGAAACAGATAATTGTGACTAAAGTTTTGTTTTTCAGCTGTAGTGTTCAAACATATTTAAGAAAGTCAGAGACATAACAATTTGATTTCATGTTTGAAAGAAGGAATCAAAGTATAGAGATATAAGAAGAATTTTTGTTCTCAGCAGCCCTTTAAATGGTAAATATATACATATAATAAAAGATGTGGCTTTGTGTAGCAAAATACCACAAAGTTTATATAAGTATAATATTTAAAATGGCAACAATTTGGTTCCGTCGGAAACGACGTAGGCGCCGCCGCACCGGCTTAAAGTAATCTGTGCACGCAGCTGTCGGAAAACTATTTGTTTGACGTTTTGATTTACAGGTTACTTAATGCATATGAATTAATGACCGTATTTTTTTGTCGTATTATGAATTACCACCCACTTCCAAACTAGAACATACAAGAACAAGTAATCTAAATAATTACCCAAGAATGAAAATTGAGAAAGCGCAGTTCACGCTCATTGATACAACCATATCATATTCACAACTTTACTCTTCGCTCGCCCTAGTCTCCACGATAATAGACTCCACAATAAAACGGTTTAAGTGGTGCAGTAAAAACAATTTATGTTCAGAGCTGACGTTTAATCAGTTGTGTTTATTGTTGCAGTCTTAACTAAATGGTGGCCGCAGATTGTGCCAACGTTGTGGAGCGTTTGGATTTTGCATAATTATTGAGAATGTTGATTAAGCTACTTCACAGAATAATCATGCCTTGGGGCTGGTAGTTAAGTAATAACAGCCTCATGGGTCGATCGATCAGGTTAAGCTACGCTTGCTGCGGTTGATCCGTGCATGGGTGGCCATTTTTACATACCAAAATCCCTCCGTGCCTCGGAAGATACGTTAAGTCGTTGGTCCCGGCTGTCATTCATGGATCTTTGACAGTTGTTACGGGTCGTCAGAAGCCCGAAAGTCTGAAAACCAGTCTTGCCAAGAGATATCGTATTATCCAGTAACTGGGTTGCGGCGGCGCTCAGATAGACAGTCGCTCCACATAAAATACTGCTACTCAGCTGCATCCAGATAGACTGGATGCCTGCCTGCACCTATATTCTGGCAAATAAAGAATTCATTCATTCATTCATTCATTCATTCATTCATTCATAACATAGTTGTAAAAGGCTAGGCAGATGAGGTGATAATTATTCTGACATATCGAATTATTTATTAGTGATGGCTCTAAATGATAAATGTTGCATGGTGACAAAAGCACCGTGAGGAAACCAAGATGATCCTAGAACAGAAGACTAGAAGATAATTATTGTGTTGTGTAGGCCGTAATCCACCACACGGGCCCAGTGCGGGTTGGTAGATGTCACATGTCTTAGATTTTTTTGTTCTAGGACATGCCGGTTTGTTCACAATGTCTTCCTTCACCTTTTCGAGAGCAGTGGTAATGAAATAATTTACGTAAAGTAAAGCGCCTATCTGGGTTAGAACCTACGACCTACAATTCGTAAGTCGCAGCCGTTACCACTGGGCCAGCGCTGCACATATTTCAAGACTTAATAATGAATACATTTTAGGAGCTGACGTTTAATCAGTTGATTTTATTGTTCAGTCTCAGCTAAATAGTTGCTGCAGGTTATGCCAACGTTGTCGATCGTTTGGGTTATTTATCTTGAGAATGAGTATTTATATAATATTATTTATATAATATTATAAATGTGAAGGTTTGGATGTTTTTTACACATTCACGCAGTAACAGCTGAACGTATTTGAATGACATTTGGCACATATACAGTTTATAACCTGGATTGACACATATAATACTTATTATCCCGACAATTCGTTCCCTTAGGATGAATTCCGACCTCTATGCGGGCGAAGCAATGAAGAGCTACTGTATGATAACCCGCCTAAGGCCTGCGCAGTCGAGGGACTTTTGTCCGCGGACAATTTGTGCACGACGATAAAACGAAAGGCCTGCGCAGACGGGGGACTTTTGTCCGCGGATAATTATGTCCGCGACGATAAAACGTATGGAAATCTATGCAATAACGCACAAGTAGGACAAATAGACTGTCAGGATTTCGATACGTTTTATCGTCGCGGACAAATTGTCCGCGGACAAAAGTGCCTCGTCTGCGCAGACCTGTATGGAAATCCTGACAGTCTATTTGTCCTACGTGTGCGTTATTGCATAGATTTCCATACGTTTTATCGTCGCGGACAAAACAGTCCACGGACAAAAATCCGTCGTCTGTGCAGGCCTTTACTTGAAATATTTGTACTTTTGAATTGTCAAGGAGTCAGTCCGTGTACCTGGAACTAGTCCTTGACAGTCGGTGGAACTTCGTGGAGCATTTCCGACGTTTGGCTCCCAAACTGGAGCGGGCCGGGGCAGCCTTGAAGCGGCTGCTGCCCAATCTAGGGGGTCCAAACGCCTCCTGCCGGAGGATCTACGCGGGGGTCATGCGGTTCATGGCCCTTTATGGGGCTCCTTTGTGGGCGCGTTCCCTAGCGCTGTCATGGCCATCCGGCTGGTCCGGGGATATCGCACGGTCTCCTGTGAGGCAGCGAGCCTCCTTGCCGGATTGTCGCCATGGGATCTGGAGGCAAAAGCCCTCGCGCACCTATGGGAGTGGCGCGAGGAGGTGAAACGCCAGGGCGTAACTCCACTGCCGCGAGAAATCGCAGCACAGTGGACGGAGCTCCGGCAGGATCTCATGGCGACATGGAGAGTACGGTTGTCGCAACCCAGTGCTGGGCACGCCACAATTGCGGCGATAAGTTCCCTCTTTGAGGAGTGGCTAGAGAGGCGCCACGGCATCTTCAACTTCCGCCTGACGCAGGTCCTCACCGGACACGGCAGCTTCAGGAGGTTCCTGTATCGGATAAGGCGGGAGGAAACGCCCAGGTGTCACCACTGTGTGGAGCACCGCCGTGTCCTCGTGGAGGCGCTCGGCGGCAGAGATCTCTCGCGTCCAGCCCTGGTTCAGGCCATGGTACGGAGCGAGAGGGCATGGGCAGCCGTCACCTCCTTCTGCGAAGCAGTAATGTTCGCAAAGGAGGAGGCGGGACGGTTGAGGAAAAGGCATATTTTGCGCCTTCTCGCCCCTAGCCGCCGCAGGAGACGCCCTGGACGTCGGGAATCCCGGGCGGATTTCCGGCTACCGTGGGCGCGGGCTTGCGGATAGTGAGCAATGGGTAGTTCACCGTCTGGTAAGGGGTCAACGGCGCGTTGTATTCCACGTGCGCCTCAAAAAGATTACTTGATGATTTCCCACCCAAAAAAAAAAAACGATTCGGTCAGTCCAAAAGTCGAAGCTAGTTTTCCGTTGCATCGCGTAGATCTTTATGGAGAAGGATGGGCAACAACTCCATGGAGACTCTTTAAGGCGCAAATATTAGTGACTTTTAAATCTGTTATTACGCCTTCATATAGTGTAAGTTATGCAAAAAATTAAGTTAAACTGCATGCACGTCAATTCTGTATGTGAATATTTAAGTATTGTAGTAATATACTTTATGAAATAAATTTGGCGTAATGTCTACCCCAAGCATAAAAAACGATATTATTTACTTTTTTATGAACAGACTATATTATTATCCATATAATTCTGTTTTTTTTCAAATATTCATGTTTTCCTTACAAAAAATAAATATTCCATATGAAACCGAACGATGCACGGCGCATCGTCAGCGTGACGCACATTTGTATAGCCAAGGTCAACGGCGATTACCCGCCCCTTAAAATCGAGCTATTACAGTCTTGGTTTCAGAGAGAGTGAACAAAGATGTACGATGAATGATGTGATCAGTTACAAATGATTAATGATAAATAATAATAATAATAATAATAATAAAACTTTATTTGCCAAAATGTAGGTGTACAAAGTAGTATGATGTTATTATAAATGTGGCCCGTTTACATTCTACCATTACATGTGGTGTGCAAATATTTAATTTGAGAATACATTAAATTAATAAAAATGTCATAATATTCCTTCAGCTATCACTATAATCGTTACAAACAGTCAGATTAAATAAATTAATTGCAAATATTTAATTTCACAATAGGTACATTATATAATTTAAAATGTCATATCATTACATCAGTTACCAATATGATCTTTATAAAGTGTCAGATTTTATATATTAATTGAAATGATAATGTCCATGAATATTGTTAAAATGTCAAAAATAAAAATAACAATAGTTGATGTCAAATTAAAAAACAAATAAAATTTAAATAAACCAAGTACAAATAAAAAATGATAAGTGATAATAGTTGTGACACCTGCATAAGTCATTAATGTTCCCTTGATAGAGACGAAACCATAAATGCAAGGAGCTGAAGTCTAATCAGTCTTGGTTACTATTTAATGGCGAATAAATCGATCCGTTGTCTCAGCTAAATGATAACCGCAGATTGTGCCAATGTTGTTTGCGAGGTTAATCGACATTCCGGTAATGGATTTGAAGTGTTACGGGGTAGATTAAAGAATAAACTATTATTTAGTAAAACGACTTGTATTACTGCCTACCACGGCACTTCTTTAAACAATTACAGGTACAAAAACAACAATAAGGACTATGGACAATTTGCACAAGTAAAAACAGAAAATATAAAATAGTTGGAGCTGACTGGGAGAGGCTACGGTTCTCGAGGATTCTGGAAGCTATGTGTGTCGCTATACCGAGTGCGCATTCGCCTTGAGGCAAGGTCGAACACTGGGGTCGTTGACCTCTCCCAGTGGGTTCAAAATAATGCACATCACGGTCCGGCCACGATCGGTTCCGAAGATTTCCGACCGTGCCCGAATGTGTGTTTCGTTCCCCAATCTGGACGTGCATTCGGTTTACATAATATAAAGTTGTGGAGTGTAAATAACTGTGTGTAATAATAATTGTAATATATGTTGTAATATGTCCATAGATATTTTGTGTGTTATAAATATAGTAAATAAGTAATTGTTGTGAATAATATATAATGTGCTAACCATGGTATAGACAATAATTCCTCGTTTGTTGTCTATGACGAACAAAACGTAAATATGACAGCTGACATGTCGAACGAGGAATTATGTTAGGTTATGTAATGTGTTGTGTGTAGTGTTTACAATTAGTTTTAAGAGATATAATTAAGAAACTAATCGTTCTAACCACTACACTACTCCCCCCCTGAGACCGTGGTTACTAATTACGGGCGATAGTAATCCGGAAATCGTACAGTGCGACCGGTGCGGGTTTTTCTCTCGACGATGTTGTTTGGCGGCGGAGGCGTGTTTGCCCCCGTTGATGTTGTCGTCGAGCTGGGAGTGCTGTTGATGTCGTTGTTGAGGTAAGCGGGCTTCAACCTATCTACAGTGACTGTTGTCTCTCTCCCCTTAACCTCAATTTTAAACGTTTTGTCGCCCCTTTTTAGCACCTTGAATGGCCCGGTGTAAGGTGGGTCGAGTGGTCGGCGCACGGCGTCATGTCGAAGGAAGACGTGGGTTGCCGTAGCTAGACTGCTGGGCACATAGAACGGCTTCTCGCCGTGTCGACTCGCCGGTTCTGGTGACAGCTTCGCCATCAGAAGTCGGAGTCTCGCCGCGAAGTCGGTGTAGTCTACGGTGCCGGTGAGTGTGGGGTTTATGAACTCCCCTGGGAGTCTTAGGGGCTCCCCGTAAACTAACTCGGCTGCTGACCCCTTTATGTCGTCCTTCCAGGCGCTGCGGATGCCCAGCAGCACCAGAGGAAGAGCCTCGGACCAGTTGGTGTCCGTATGGCATCGGATGGCCGCCTTCATCTGGCGGTGTAGGCGTTCGACCATGCCATTGCAGGCTGGGTGGTACGCCGTGGTTGGCCGATGCTGGCTACCGAGGAGCGCTGCGATGGAGTTGAAAAGCTTGCTCTCAAACTGCTTGCCCCTGTCGGTAGTGATGCGATGAGGGCAGCCGAAGCGAGACACCCAGCCAGCGATGAAGGTGCGGGCGCATGTCTCAGCCGTGATGTCGGTGATGGGATATGCCTCAGGCCAGCGAGTAAAGCGGTCGATGACGGTGAGGCAATACCTGAAATTATTAGATACCGTTAGTGGCCCTACTATGTCCATGTGGACATGGGAAAAACGTTGGGAAGGAACAGGGAAGGGAGAGGTGGGAGAGGATATGTGCCGCGTGATCTTGTTTCTCTGGCACTCTATACACTCTCTGGTCCAGGCCCTGCAGTCCTTCTTCAGGCCAGGCCAAACGAAGCGTGTGGAAATCAATTTGACCGTGGCCTGCCTGCCAGGGTGGCTCAGCTGATGAAGCTACTGGAACACCTGCCTTCTGAAGGGTTCTGTAACATAAGGGCGGGTGTTACTGGTGGAGACATCGCAGTGCAGCTCCGCCCCTGAGTCAGGGAAGCGCACTCTTTCCATCTTGAGCGATGTGCTGTTGCTTGCCAGGAGGCCTTGAAGCTCAGGATCGCTTTCCTGGGAATGTGCAAGAGCCGTGTAATCGAGCGATGGAAGTATTATTGCCTCTACTCGTGACAGTGCATCCGCCACAACATTGTCCTTGCCTGCTACAAACTGGATGTCCGTGGTGAACTGGGCTATGTAGTCCAGGTAACGAAACTGCCTCGGTGAGCAATTCTCCCTACTGTGCGCGTACGCGTATGACAGGGGTTTGTGATCCGTGTAAATGGTGAAGTGTCTACCTTCAACCATGTGCCGGAAGTATCGGACTGCGTCGTAGATGGCTAAGAGCTCCCTGTCATACGGGCTGTACTTCTTCTGCGACGCGGACAATCGCCTGGAGAAAAATGCTAGCGGTCGCCATGAATCGCCTGCTTTCTGCTGTAGTACTGCGCCTATTGAGGTGTCTGATGCGTCTGTAAATATAGCAAGCTCAGCATTGGGGTCTGGGTGTGCTAGCAAGGCAGCCTGGGACAAACCGTGTTTGCAAGCAGTAAAAGCATTTTGCATTTCTTCTGTCAAGCTAATTGGCTGATTTCCTTTGGTTTTAGGCCCTGAGAGGACAATGTTTAGCGGTGACTGCAAGCGAGTGGCTTCTGGTACAAAGCGGCGATAAAAATTAAACATACCCAGGAAGCGACGCATCTCCTTGACGGTCTTGGGAGCTGGATAATCCTGGATCGCCTGCACCTTCTCCGGCAGGGGACGAATACCTGCTGCGGACAACTCATGCCCTAGAAAGGTGATGGAGGTCTGGCCAAACTCACACTTAGCAGAGTTAACCAGGATGCCGTAGTCTGATAACCGCTTCAGGAGCTGGTGCAGATGCTCGGTGTGCTGGGCTGCCGTCTCTGAGAACAGGAGAATGTCATCTAAATAACAGTAGCAGAACGGCAGTCCACGGAGCACCTCATCCATGAAACGCTGGAATGTCTGCGCTGCGTTCCTGAGACCAAACGTCATATACGGGAACTCATACAGCCCGAACGGTGTGGTGATTGCTGTCTTGTGGATATCAGCTGACTGGACAGGTATTTGGTTGTACGCTTTAATTAAGTCAATTTTACTGTATATTCTGCTGCCAGCCAGCTGATGTGAGAAGTCCTGTATGTGCGGGATGGGGTATCTGTCCGGGACAGTGCGGGCGTTCAGTGCTCTGTAGTCCCCACATGGCCTCCAGCTGTTGTCCTTCTTGGGAGCGAGGTGAAGTGGTGGCGGTTTGTATATTCAAACTTTAAATGGTTATTAAACCTGATTACAAAATAATCCGTTACTTTTCGAAGACTGTAAACGACACGCGATGAGTGAAGACGAACAATGAGTGATGATTGACAGAAGATGGGTGATAGATGCTGAGTGAAGAGATAGGAGGATGAAATGGATAAATAATGAATAAGATTCACTTATTTGCTTTCATCATCATTATCTAAAGCTTTACATGTGTGGGTGGGCCCTAGCCTGGTCGAATATATTTCTCCCTTGTGACCTATTTCCTCCAATTTCCATCCAAGCACCTGAGGTTGGGCCGGCCTCGACTTCTCCAACCATCCGGTTTACTAACAAGCACATGTTTGATTGCTCTGGCCCTTCTTACAACAGGTCTTGCCGATTAGCAAGACCTGTTGAAGTGAAGTGAAGATTATTTAATTAAGTCATTCATAATAGACATGACATTAAATTAGCTACAGATTAAAGGCTCGGGCAGACTAGGGCAATATCTCGGGCGCGACATGCAGATTGCTGTCTGTCGCGCCCGCGATATTGCGCTAGTCTGCACGAGCCTTTATTGGAGAAGAAATAATTAAATATTTATGAATGATAGGATTTCTTTGTATCAAAGCAGCATTAACACCATAGTTAATTAATTTAATTCTTCTTTGGCACCGTCTGTTGCTATCTTCCAACTATTTCCTTTGAATGTAAAAGCTATCTTGAGAACACAAATAACAAGAAACAATTCCTTCCCTTTCTTTACTAAAACTACCACATTATTCTCAGAATAGTTGCTCGTCCTGGAAATAGCAGAGACAACTATAATTACGAGTATAGCTTTTGAATAATACTATCTTCTGGTATCGTGAATTGAAATTGTAAGAAAATAAGACCGAATTCCATTTAGAATGGACAGTGTAATTGTTAGAATTCACGAAGAAAGTCCATTTGTAAAAGCAGGTGTTTTCCTAAATTGGTCAAGGACAGCTAATGAGACACAATTGATTTTCTATTGTTTGGCTCCGAATCGGTGTCGCGCGGGGCTTAACAGATTAAGTTATTTGTGGAAATCTCAGATATTTGACAGATGTGAACTCCAAATTCAAAAAAACAAATAAAAATTATTTGAAATTACTATCTGTGATTAAAAAACGAACTTTAGACTGTTTTAGTTTTATTCATACAAGGGGTAGAACTGTTGCAATGAGGGCAGTACTGAGACGTCAGGTCAGGCGTGTCAAAATTGTCAAAGCGCCTATATTTTGTTTAGTCGTGACTGAATGATGAATGAATGAATGAAAGGAATGATGAACGTCATCATATATTTTATATTCATTGTCGTTAGGGAAGACCTCTTCTCAAAGTGGCGCCAAAAAAGACTGTAGAGATGGCCAAACTGGGTGAATCGCACATCCAAAACTGCGCTTAATGTTTGCCTCTAGCCAATTAATATTTCTTTTACTTTGCTTCAACCTAGAAACTGCAACATCTCATAGGTACAGATTCCAACCAAGCAGAAATCCTCGCGAACTGTTTCCCAAGAAGTAACCATAATACTCAACACAGTAAGCAAGTAAAAACCAGTAGGCACTTAATATACCCCAAAGTGATAACAGAAGCTGTGATTAAATGATTTTACGACTCACTGACTTAGGCCTGTTTTATTGAACAGCAATGTAAACGGACACAGAAAGTTCAGTCCAAACAGTGCTCAGAGATCACTCCCATATGAATGAATAAGAAATGAGTATTTATGCGATGTTTGCTTATTTAATGGTATAACTAGTTAGCTTAACTCATAACGAACAAGAAGCCAGGACGGTATATAGATCTCGGTAGATTCTCCCGCTGTACCAAGTTAAGATAACATTATTCAAGGTTTATCGTCAGGGTCTGTACACGGGAGGTCTATGGACCAGCTACACCAAATGGTCGCTGAATGTCTTGCACGTCCAATATAATTATATTTTCAAAATGCTCTTGAGACTGCCCGTTTCTGTAGTACGTCGGAAATGTTTGCACAGAATCGTCAGTTCGATTCTGTGCAAACATGTCCTTTTCAACAGCTTTTATGCGATCATTCGAAAAAAGATCGCATCGCTAGTAACTAGTACACGGGCCAGTACCAACAGCATTCTGAAAACAGTGTCGGAGAATTTCTATTCTCCCATTTTGAGGCATTTTGTGGAGAGGATGGCCGGGTGAGTAATTTGTACCTTGCGTGGTCATCTTCTGTGCAAAGTGCTTCAAACTCTTATAATAAAAATTTACTTTGCTTACTAACACTAGCTATAAGGTATTACTAACATTATGGATCTTTGTTGTCTTTATAAATTTTTGATTTGATTGATTTTTGATATATACCGTGTTAATTGGCTTTATGTTGAAAAAAAATCCGTTTTTCCGAAAGCTTACCCAATAATTGAAAGTACTTGACGACGTTTTTAGTGTTATTAGGTAAACGGGGCCTGGCGGACAAAAGGTTAAGAGGTAGTGTTGGATCATACGGTTCCCCACAAAATGGTTGAGCTGGATGGTGCTGATCTACGCGTCATGTTCGTGAACGGGTGCCATCAGTTGAGACTGGTCATCTGTTAACTGCCAGAGCTTATTAATTTGTAATCTTTTAATTTTATTTTTTCATATTTTTTTTTATTTAATACTTTACGGACACAAATGTACAGAGGCGGATTTAATGCCACAGGCATTTTCTACCAGTCAACCTTTGGGTGATGCAGAGACAGACAGTGCAATAACGAAAACTATGGAATAAATATTTATTAAAATATAAGTATATACATACATATACCTATTAAAAAACATTAAATATAATATATATACCTAATTATACATAAATATAAGACCAAATAAATACACGAATATACTAAACAGATAAGACAAACAATGGGAAAACATTACCGTTGTGATGATACTGCCAGCTTCTTACGAATGTGCTCGCGAACTGCTGTCTTTCCTGAAGGTAAGAGGAGAACCATTCCAGCGCTTCGGGAGAGACCATAACATAGGAAAGAATAGCTAACAATTTTATATTCTGAATTGTTTTTAAATTATTTATTTTTACATTGTTATCACATATAGCAGCAATAAGAATAATGTACCCAGGTTTTGTACGAGTAATATCTTGATTTTATGAAATTTGATTTCAAAACGTATATCTGGATGGAGAAGAACGGCCAAGAAACTCCAAGGGAGTGAGTCCTTGGAGTTTCTTGCCAGTTCTTCTCCATAGAAATCTACGTTTTGGAATGGGCAACTACCTTCAACAGGCAATCACTAGTGCAACTCTCCTACTAGTGCGAAACAGCTCACACCCATTATACACCTTTACACAAACAAACCAACATATAACAATACCTCTGGCTTACATAAGGACATTTTACTTCTAGGACAGAGTTGCTATCTGCCGCTACATGTTCTCGTTACTGTGACAATTACCAGCTTCATCTTCGTGCTGTCCCACTGCTGCCTGCCGATCCTGTTCAGCTGCTGCTTGCCGATCCTGTATCCTGCCGTCCAAGCGTCCCGAGCAACGACACTCGAACTGAAAGTCTGGAACTCTGATACTTTCTAACCTCTTTAATCTCTAGTAATAACTCTAATTTTATAACGTGACTTATGACTGGTCCTCCAGCCAAACGTAACGTTACAGTTTGGCGCCAACTGTTGCTATACGTTAAAGGCGGGTAATGCAACGACGTCAACCAAAAACGAAAGGCGCGAGGAGCGAACCGTTGTGGCTAGGCTCCGCGCCCCAAATTCCGCAGCTGTAGTGATTACACTACAGCCTAAAGCGAAGAAGAAGGGTGTGTCCTACAAGGAAGTGCTCACCAAGGCGGGGAAGGTGGATCTCGAGGAGCTCGGCGCTGCTAGAGGCCTCAAAGTTAAGATCATGGTGACTGGGACCCGAATGCTGCAGGTGCGGCCAGCGGCCCAGCCGCTGACGCCCTGGCCGAAAGGTTTAGGGCGTCCCTAAATGCGGATGAGGTTCGAGTGTCCAGGCCTACCAAGTGCGCTAGTATGCGCATCATGGGCTTGAACGATTCCCTGTCGGAGGGACAGGTGGTCGCCGCCGTGGTTAGGCCTGGAGGGTGCTCTACCGAACAGGGAGGGCAGGTACCATCCATCCTGATTCCATGGGGATGCAAAACGTTACGGTGAGCTGCCCCGTGTCTGCGGCCAAGAAAATTGCTGGGGAGGGCCAAAGGGTATTGGTGGGCTAGGTGACCGCGCAGGTCGAACTGCTGGAACCCAGACTTTTGAGGTGCTTCCGCTGCCAGGTGGGCAACCACGTGGGAGCTAATTGCACCTCGGAGGTGGACCGCAGCGGTCTCTGCTACCACTGTGGTCTGCCTGGGCACAAGGATGTAAACCCTTTTTATCAAACATAAAATACTGACCTTACCATCTATCTATATCCTGGAAATATGCTAGAAAATACATGAACTTATTCACAACCCGTGGCGATAAACATACCGACCGATCTGTCAGATACAAAAATAAAATATATTAAATGCTACCCTCTCCGCGCATGAAACTACATTCCAATAGCCCCTACGTAATGTCCATAAAAATATTTAATAAACTACAAGATGCATTAAAAGATGAGATCAGCGATACGACATATAAGTAAGCTCAAGCAAATATCATAGATACATAGATACCTGCCGGGGTCGCGGGAAGGTACTTATGGGTCACCGAGGCCCCCGCAACACAGGCAACAAGAAGGAATACGGGTGGGTTTTAGTCAGTAAGAGTCTGACACACCCTCCCGCTCCGCCCAGAGCGGGAGAAGTTATTTGATGATTTCCCACCCAAAAAAAAAAAAAATAAAAAAATATGATATATGGTTAATTATTATTGACCTGACCTGTAACTGATCTCAACAAAATATGTTTTTATATTTACGTAATTCATGTTAAAAATTATTTATTGTTAATTTCTTTCCTAATTTTATTTTTATTTTAAGAATTATTTTAATTTAAATTTTTTGCTATGCCCTACAGGGTCCGTAATTGCACCTTAGCTCTAAGCCTTTGTAACACCTTTAAAACATTATGGAATTCAATTAAAGATATGAATATTAATATGAATAAGGCCAGCTCCTGCAACACCACGCCGCTCTATGCCGTATGTGCGGTGGTTGGCAAACCGGCCGAGCACCGGATGGGGGGCAAAGCCTGCGCCCCATCCACCAAAGCCAGGGCCAGGGGCAAGCCCTCCACCACCGCCGTCACCACCGCAGCCGCCGCCACTGCCGCCTCCACCACCGTTGTCGTCGCCGCCGTAGCAGCCGTGGCAGGGCCCACACAGGGAGTTTTGGGGGGGCTGACATGCGAGTCCCAATAATAGCCCCATTACGCCTCCTCCAGGCGAACATCAACCACTGCGCCTCCGCTCAGGATCTGTTGCTCCAAAGCATGGCACAGGGTTCGATTTATATTGCTGTGGTTGCTGAGCCGTACTTTGTCCCGCCCAGGGACGACTGGGTGGAGGACCTGAGCGGCTCAGGACCCTAATTTTGTCCCCTCTCCGTGCTCATACTCGGAGATTTCAATGCCAAGAATTTGGCTTGGAGTTCACTGTACACAGATACACGGGTAGGATGGTGGAGGACTGTGCTCTGGAGACAGGTGGGGATAGAACCCCGGTTTAGGATGAACAGGTCATCCTAAACCGGGGTTCTATCCCCACGTGTGTGCGGATGTGGGGTGGATCAGTGGTGGTCATCTCGTTCACCAGCCCCACTCTGTCGCCGCGTGTAGTTTACTGGGGCGTCATGGAGGGGGTGAAAACTTATTCCGATCACCGGTACATACGGTTTGAAGTCTCCGTCTAGACCTAGAGCGCGCCGGTTCGACAGGCCCTGAGTGGTCCGCGGTGGGCGCTGAGGCAGCTGGACAAGGAACTTCTCCTAGATGCCTTGATCGTACAGGCCTGGGTGTCATCACCGGACAGGCCTGCTGACATTAACGATGAGGCGGAGTGGTTCCGGGAAGCCATGTCCAAAATATGTGACATGGCAATGCCCTGGGTCCAGCCTGGACGTGCCTCGCACTAGGTGTACTGGTAGTCACAGGAGCTGACGGCTCTGCACACTGTGTGCGTTGCTGTGCAACGCCGGTACAACAGGCACCACAGGCTCCGTATTCGACCTCCGGCGAAGACCACGCTCCAAGTGGACATCCCCCGCGACTCTGTGACTCGCTAGGGACTCTAAACAGAGACCGCTGGGGATACCCATATAAAGTGGTGCGAGATAAACTCCACCCATGGGCTCCCCCGCCGACGCAGAGTCTCCGGCCCCGGCTTGTGGAGGACATGGTGAGCGCTCTATTCCCATCGAGAGGGGAACACACCTCCACGCCCATGGCTCCACCTACTGCGGTGCCCGATGTGGACCACACCGACGACGACGACGACGAAGATGCTCCGTAGGTGACCGAGGTAGAGAGTGGCGGTACGCAGGCTGAATGCCAAAAATACCGTCCAAGGACCCGACGGCTTATCTGGGAAAGCCTGGGTTCTGGCCTTGGAGGCTCTCGGGCCCCCTACGCGCATGCTTGAAGAGGGTCTGTTCCCACTTCGTTGGAAGACGGGGAAACTGGTCCTCATAAAGAAGCCGGGGCGCCCAGCGGACTCTCCGTCCGCTTATCGGCCCCTCGTGCTGCTCGGCCGAGGTGGGAAAGCTCTTTGAAAGAGACATTGCAGACCAACTCGTCAGGTGGCTGGTGCGGGTGGGGCCGGATTTGGCGGAGAGCCACGGTGAACGCCATCATGTGCATGTGGGCCCTCACGACGGGGAATGCTGTTGCCCAGGGTGGGGTCGTCTTGGCGGTGTCTCTAGACAATGCCTTCAATACCCTACCCTGGAATTACATCAGGGTGGCGAATGCTGTTGCCCAGGGTGCGGTCGTCTTGGCGGTGTCTCTAGACAATGCCTTCAATACCCTGCCCTAGAATTACATCAGGGAGGCACTCCGGTACGTAGGAGAAGCCCTGGGCGTCGGGAATCCCGTGCGGATTTCTGGCCACCATAGGTACGGGCTTGCGAACGGTGAGCAATGGGTCGCTCGCCGTCTAATAAGGACTAGGCCTGGGTCAAAAGCGCGTTGTGTTCCACGCGCGCCTCAAAGAGATTTCAGCACAAGTGTGGGGGTCCACTACGGCCGATGCCTGCCACGGTCGCGGGGAAGTCCGAAAAAGCTACCGAGGCCCCTGGCAACACAGGCAATGGAAGGGACATGGGTGGGTTTTTAGTCAGTTGACACACCCTCTCGCTCCACCCACAGCGGGAGAAGTTATTTGAAAATTTCCAGGCCAAAAGAAAAGCGAGTGTTTTTGAAGTTTCTTGCCCGTTCTTCTCCATAGAGATCTAAGTTTTAGAATGGGTAACTAGCTTCAACTTTCTGACCGACTCCTTGACAATTCAAAAGTGGCTGTAATTGGTTTAATAGAAATAAATGCTTTGAGTTTGTATTTGAGTTTGAAGTCTGAAAGTGTCTCCGGTTACTGAATACTTGTTTGGAAATCGGTTGCCATGGGTATGTCATGCGGAAAAATGAAGAAATTTTTAATTTGAATGTCGGTGGCTATAAGAGCAGGGGAAGACCAAATAAACAATGGCTGAACTGTGTGAAAGATGATATGGAAAGGGATAACTACTGAGATGACGACTAATAAAGAAGTATGGAAGAAAAAGACAATTACTGCCTTCAATGAATTGGGACAAGGGTTAAAGAAGGATAATGATGAGATAAATGGTTCCGTAACCAGTATTTGGTTTCTGGAGGTCAGATAGGCAGTCGCTTCATGTCAAATACTGGTAATCAGCTGCATCCAAATAGTTCCGATCCAATATTAGTTAAAAAAGATGACGTACAAGCACTTACTGTGTTTTTCTCCAAAAGTCGACTTGCTGCTAGTTTCCACGATGCTAGCCGCTAGCAGATTTGTGGAAGTCAAGTTACACGACTTAATTTGCTAGTATAGTCAACCTCGTATTAGTTTACCACCCTAAGGTTGAATGTCACTTGCACATCATAAATCGAGAAGTTATCTGTCTATCTGACATTTAGATAGTTTCAACCATAATCAAGTTTCAATTTACTGGGAATTGTTGTCAAAACTGATAGAAAAACCGAGCGAGCGAAGCGAGGGGAGCCGCGGCAATGGCCGGCGAGCGCTTCTTCCAAGTTGGTCGCAGTTACTTAGCTATTTAGTATAAGCACAAGGTGCGTTCATCACATGCAAATTAAATACCAGTTTACAATTTGTCGGTTTGCCATGGATAAATAATAAACTGTCAAAAATTAACACGTTAAATAAATTCTAAATGGTTTGTTGCAGTTCAAAATTTTTCGATAATTTATAATCTCGCTAGATAGATTATAAACAAACGGTGCTGACAATCTTACGGTGACATATTATATTTTTCAATTTGTTTGCACATTGGTCCATTCGCCTTAATTTAATGATGAAAACAGAATACTTCTCGTTTGCACCTATTTGCTCATAGCTGTAACCTTTTAGATCCCAAAACTTTTTACATTGTAACATTGACCTTTTCTTTTTAGTTTTTGCGGACTGTCCTCCCTACAAAGGTTTAATTAAAAACGGTTTTTTTTTACAACTGGAACGCCATCCTCCATTTTAGGCAAAATTAGATTTATTTTTGACTCGCTTTTCCTGCGGGCTTGTTTACGGTATTCTAGAAATTTCTTCTTCGTACAAGGCGTAGACGTAGCTTTACTAAAGTTTTGTTTTTAGAGAGAATTTATGCAGAAAGTACCTTCTTAAGTTTTCTTACTAGAATACCTGAAGCACTAGAAATTGTTGTTTTTCATAACATAGCATAAAATATTACGTGGGAAACTAGGTATTAGGACTTATGGCTAAGTAATAACAGCCGCACGGTCCGATCGATCAGGTTAAGCAACACATGCCTCGGTTAGTCCGTGGATGGGTGAAAATGTTTAAATACCAATACTCCGTATGTCTCAGAAAACACGTTAAGCCGTTGGTTCCGTTTGTCATTCACACATCTTTGTCAGTCGTTACGAGTCGTCAGTAGCCCGAAAGTCTGACAACCAGTCTTACTAAGGGGTATCGTATTACCCAGTAACTGGTGATGGGGGTCAGATAGGCAATCGCTCTATTTATAATACTGGTGATTCAGCTGCATCCGGTTAGTCTGGAAACAGAGCAATTATTATTGTTGGAAACTAGCGGTAGAATTTTATACTACGCTGTTAGGTATAAAAAGGTTTTTGTTTAAACACTTCGAAGTAATCTTCGAAATAAGAGTGAAAATTAATAGACATAGATGACTTCTAATAGACACGCAGATATGGAAGAAAAAAACATTATGTGCCGACTCTAAGAAAAGACTCGGGAGCAGACAGGCGCGAAGCGACCCTTTTTTTTGGGTGAGAAATGATCAAATAACTTCTCCCGCTCTGGGGGGAGCGGGAGGGTGTGTCAGATTCTTATTGACTAAAACCCACCCGCGTTCCTTCCATTGTCTATGTTGCCAGGGTCCACTGTAGCCCTTTCGGACTTTCCCGCGACTCCGGCAGAGTTTCCCGAGACCCTGGTGGAACAATTTTTGTGAATACTTCACGGAAATTTTTCTACCGGTGCCGCGTCACACCGTCGCACACTGGTCCCAAATGATAAAAAAGGGGACATTAAGAAATTTTTGACAAAAGGTCAACCGATTCAGCTTATTTTTTTTTTTGTAGACAGCTGATGCAATTACAAATCACTTTTGTACATTGAGTTTTTGCCAAAAAAGCCGTATTTTCAGAGAAAAAAAATATTCAAATATTTTTTGTATGAAAGAAATCCTAATTTTGTCTTTATCTTCCAAGATTCAAACGTATTCAAAATAAAACTTAGCGCAGCTTGTAGAGGGGCTAATTTCTCACTACTTTGTCATAGACTTTCAACTGCGATTTTGTGCTCCTTTTGAGTTACATGCACTTTAAATATTTTTTGTATGAAAAAATCCTAATTTTGTCTTTATCTTCCAAGATTCAAACGTATTCAAAATAAAACTTAGCGCAGCTTGTAGAGGGGTTAATTGTTCATCACTTTGCCATAGACACTCAATTGCGATTTTGTGCTCCTTTTCAGTTACAGGCACTTTAAATTTTTCGTTGTCGGATGAGCTTTACTAGTTTTTTGTAGACAGCTGATACAATTACAAGTAACTTTTAAAGATGTATTTTTTGTTAAATAAGCCGTATTTTCAGAGTTAAAAAATTAATTCAGGCGGATTAGAAATAATCTTGTTAAAGATAGACTAAGATGTAATAACATTTTCTTCATTAATAAGTAACTCTTATAAATGTCTTTCTATTAAAAAAAGTCTTATTTTAAATATATCAAATAAACAACTTGGATATCTCAAAACGTGTACAGACATGTTCAGGTACAGGTAATTTATTGTGTGACTCATATTCAGATTATAAGCATTTTTTGGTAATGAGTCATTGCTTAATTAGCCGATTACTTACAATTTGGGCTATATTTGGTCATCTAACGCTAGTGAATGCGTCGGAGACGCTGAATGATAAAAAGGTATAAATTGCAATTAAAACTTTTCCTTCGTACTTTAACGGGCTTAGGACCGTCAAAATACAAACCTATATAATAATATAGGTATTGTATTAAGGCGTACTTAAAAAATTTGAACTACCTGTAACCCTAACGCTTAATTTATCTTTACATGCATGTTTTGTTTATTTATTTATTTTATACTTTATCACTTAATATGTATTTGATTTAGGGCAGGGATCTTGGCGTGCTTATCTGTTTTGGTCACTTTCTTCAATAATAAACGGCACTTGCACTATTAACAGTCTTTTCATTATAGTTCCACAACAAAACACACGCTTTTACAATTATTTTCACAGGTTAATTCACAGAGCAATGTTCGTGCGATCAAGATTCAATGTCAAGTCATTGTCACAATAAAATATCAGGGTATAATAAAAATAAACAATATTGTTCTACCCTACTTTGTCCTAATAAGTCATATGAAATGTAAAATACAACTTTTTATTTGACTACCCCAACAGTGGGTAGTCTTTGTTTACAAATGTAATACTTTGCTAGGGCTGTCGTCAACATAATATGAATAAATAAATAAATAAAACAAACACAAAAAATAAAACAAAGCGCATTTTTTTTCAGTACCTGTAAACTTAATAACTAAAGTAAACTATTATTTTACAAATTTAAATAAACTAGAACATAAATTAATTTTAAGCGCATTTTTTCTCAGTACCTATAAACTTAATAACTTAAATAAACTAGATTACAAACTTACAAACTTAAATAAACTAACATGAACGTGCGTATGTTACAATGTGAATTATGCTAGCGGATCTTGTGGGGGATTATTCTCAATGTCGACGTATACTTCTTCCTCATCAGCAACTTCTAAATCGAGTTCATTGGGTGAAACGTCATCCTTTAGAAGATTTTCGGCTTCTTCAAACCTCTGCTGCTTTTGAATTTTGGTGAACTTCGGTCTTATGTTCGTAATGTACGGATCGGAGCTGATAAGTAACTGGTGTAAAATATCTTCATTTGTTTGCATTCTGCCTATCTTTCTAGTATGCTTTTCTCTGATTGAACGAACATCTTTGTTTCTTGCTTCTGAGGCTTCTTCGGACATCATACCAATTGGAATAAAAGAAAAATGCTGGCAAATATCTGCACCATGCACTAAAAGTTTATGTACACTCGAAGGCATGTAATACCACGAGTACTCGCTGACATAAAGTTCTGCTGTTTCTCTGCAATAAATTCTAAAATTTTCAATATCTACATTTCTCCCAGAAGATATTGCCTGCAAAATTACAGCAAATCTCTTAATCAAATTAGCATTAACTCCTGTTATCTCAGCTGACCTTTCGTAATCATTGAAAAACCGTCGAGCTGTATTGCCATCGTTTGTTGTCCCAAAGCCTTGTTTGACGATATCAATCATTAAGCCAGTTACAACAAAAAACTAATGCTGCGTTAACTCTTTTCTTGATTTTCGGAGCAGTTTGTCCTCACCCCGAGCTGCCCATTTTTTGAAATCTAAGTTGTAAGATATGTGCAAAATACATTCCATGCATCGCAACCACATGTGAAGTGAAGATAAACCATATTTGTACATATCATGGTTTTCTGGTTTGTTAAAAACGAGGTTCAAGTTGTTCATATCTTTCGGATTTGTTAAGCAAATGTTGCAATTGGCTGCAGACTGTGTCTGTGAAAGTGCCGTGCATACTTTGCCGTCGATCATCGTCATATGCAATTCATGAAATACTTCAAATTCGCCATCAAATAACTTTGTTGGTAGAAGGTTCTGAATTTCTTCTTGTAATGTTGCTTCTACTTGCTGAATATATTCTTTTGTTTCTTGTTTGAATTCGAACATAATTGGTCTGCAATAGTTTGTTGAAGAAGGGCGCGGATTTTCCCATACTATCACATCGTTGTCACTCATAAGGCGAAGTGGCACAAAACTAACCATAAATACAGAAGATTCTGAAAATATGTCACCAGTTGGTTTTTGTTTGTAACAACTTTGTGAAGAAGCTCCGTCACAGCCCCATTTACTAACTAGCTTCAAAACACCACCATTAATATTTGAACCAGTCACTTTAAAAATCTTCTCGGCAGTTAAATCTAGAACTGCCTGTAACTTAATTTTAGCTCCTGACTCCGATATCACAATATCTTCTTTTGCTGGATAGCATTCTTTCTTCTTCAACAGTAACTTCTGGTAAGATGGAAAAGCCGCTGTGCCATTTGTACTTAAAATGGACCTCAAAGTTAGATATTGCCATTTTGATAAACTCAATGCTGTGGCAAGAGCTAAGGTGTCTTCCTCGGAAATCGATTTATCAGAAGCTTTATATAAAAAGTCACTTACTTCTTGCACCTTTTCTGGCTTATTTGAGAGGCACTTAATAACTTTAGAACAAACAGTGCGCCCGTTTTCATTAAGTTTAGCAATAAGAGCATAGAACAGCTATTCTTCGGAATGCTCCAAAAGAGACAAAGAACGTCTTTTCTTCTGCTTATTTGTTAAATCTTCAAATGGTCGTTTATTTCTAGTTCTGGGAGTATTTGTGGTAGCTTCTGATGTAGATGCACCCGCTTCCTCTTCGTACGATAAATTATGCTCTTCTACGTCTACTGAAATGTCCTCTATGGTATATTCTGGATCAAACAACATAGGAAAATTCACAGAAGTTAAAGTTGGCCACAAAATTTTAGACTCCAACCACTCCTTGTTTTTAACACCAAATCTTTCGTTTCTACCTGAATTGTCCCATCTTCTAGCCAGGTTTGACGTATAATTTTGGCAAAACTTTTTGATAATACTGAGCTCTTCGTTTGGAATTTCACTTGAAATACGATTTATAATGGTTTGACACAGTAAATCACTATTTTTAAGGCACCCACTATTACTCAAAAAAGAATAAATGTCTAAATTAGTCACAAATGTAGTCATTTTGATACAAAAATGTTACAGGCAAATAAATAAAAGTTACAATGTGGTGATAGTTGATAAAAAATTGTGTTGTTTTTACGAGCACAAGACGCGTAATGAACAAAAACGGGTTCCGCTTGCCCTTATACTATTGATATATGACTCATTACCCAACTATCCCGTTACTTAATGGGGTAGTTAGATAATGGCTCATTACCTAACTACCTCATTACTTAATGGGGTAGTTAGATAATGAGCCAAATATTCTTGCAATTTGGATGAGTCACGAGAAAATAAAACATACTAAGATGTGCTCCTACATAAATACCGCAAAACTACAAAGGGAATTTTTAATTGCAATTTATATACCTATTCATCATTCAGCGTTTTCGACGCGTTCGACTAGATGACCAAATAGAGCCGAAATCGTCACTTATAGGGTAATTAAGCAATGACTCTATACAAAAAAAAATTTACATACGAGTCACACAATAACTTACCTGTACATAAACATGTCTGAACACGTTTTGAGATTTCCTTGTTTGTTTATTTGATACTGATAATTTCATATATTTGTAAGAGTTACTCTACAAGCTGCGCTAAGTTTTATTTTGAATACGTTTGAATCTTGGAAGATAAAGACAAAATTAGAATTTTTTTATACAAAAAATATTTAAAGTGCCTGTAACTCAAAAGGAGCACAAAATCGCAGAAGAGTGTCTATGACAAAGTAGTGAGCAATTAGCATCTGTACAAGCTGCTTTAAGTTTTATTTTGAATACGTTTGAATCTTGGAAGATAAAGACAAAATTAGGATTTTTTCATACAAAAAATATTTAAAGTGCATGTAACTCAAAAGGAGCACAAAATCGCAGAAGAGTGTCTATGACAAAGTGGTGAGCAATTAGCTCTTCTACAAGCTGCGCTAAGTTTTATTTTGAATACGTTTGAATCTTGGAAGATAAAGAGAAAATTAGGATTTTTTCATACAAAAAATATTTAAAGTGCCTGTAACTCAAAAGGAGCACAAAATCGCAGAAGAGTGTCTATGACAAAGTAGTGAGCAATTAGCATCTCTACAAGCTGCTTTAAGTTTTATTTTGAATACGTTTGAATCTTGGAAGATAAAGACAAAATTAGGATTTTTTCATACAAAAAATATTTGAATATTTTTTTTCTCTGAAAATACGGCTTATTTGGCAAAAACTCAATCTATAAAAGTGATTTGTAATTGCATCAGCTGTCTACAAAAAAAAAAATCAGCCGAATCCGTTGACCTTCTGTCAAAAATTTCTTAATATCCACTTTTTTATCATTCGGGACCAGTGTGCGTCGCGTCGTGCCAGTTTCGGGAGTCTTTTATTGGGATAATGAAAGGTGGATGACATACAAAATATTGTAGAACCAATGAGTAATAAACAGCTCGTTGGGGTCAAAATGGATAATATTTGCTAAATGTAGCGTAGTTTATTATACAGAATACGTAGTTAACATGATGGGTCTTATTAGACCCAGCAGAAGAGTGGTATCGGCTGATAATGATGATTAAGACGAGCTTGTATCTTCCTTTGGTCCGTCATGTATTTTCTTACGCTGTTGTGAATGATAACGCAGTTCTATGCGTTATGACGTTGTAGCACACTTTATATTTCTGACAAAAATTTAGAAGTACCATACCATAAAAACAGCGTTGGTGTGAGCAGTGGTGGGTCAGTGGTAAGGCCGCGACTTACGAATTGAAGGTCGTAGGTTTGAACCCAGGCAGGCGCTTTACTTTGTGTAAATTATTTCATCACTACTGCTCTGAAAACGGTGAAGGAAAACATCGTAAGGAAACCGGCATGTACTAGAAACAAAAAAAAACATCTGCCAACCCGCACTGGGCCCGCGTGGTGGATTACGGCCCCCTCCCTTTCACAGAAAGGAGGCGTGTATCCCAGCAGTGGGAACATTATAGGCTGATTCTGTTGTTACCACAAAAATCAGTAGACTGATCCATTTACTTGTGCACATGTCGCTGAGACATTTTTATTTAATTTTGATATGAAAAAAAAAAAAAAATATGCTCTTATCCGCTGGTTCACGCTTCTTGATATTAGAGGGTTAGCACTCATAAAATATCCGTCTGCTCTTAGTACGTGTACGTTTTTAAATTAAAGTATTAAGCTACTGTGAAAAACATTAAGTAAAAATTCATGTTCTGTCGCCTGCCCATTTGGCAATGTTCTATGTGGTCAATGCTTTTTTTTTTGGTAGAGGGCAAAGGTCATTTTTAGAAACATTTGAATTTAATGTTTTTATTACATATATAAACATGACATGACGCCTGTATTCCCCGAAAGGTAAGGCAGTGTTAAGTTCGCCTATATTTCGTCAATTCAACATTAATTTATTTAATTTACTTAAGTAAGTTATTTGCGGAAATCGCGAAACGTCTAGTTGATGTAACTAGTGACCGAAAAGTTGGCGGCTTTCTCGCGAAACGTATGAACATTGCAATTCAGCGAGGAAATGCCGCTGGCATCCTCGTTAAAATGCCCCGAGGGCCGTTGTTAGGCTCAACTTAGTTTAATTTAATTTAGTTAATGTTAATAATCATCTTGTAATTAATTTGGTTATGTAAAAAAATATTTTATAATTTACATGTATTTCTTAAATAACTTCTCCCGCTCTGGGCGGAGCGGGAGGGTGTGTCAGACTCTTACTGACTAAAACCCACCCGTATTCCTACCTGTCGCCTGTGTTGTCAGGGGCCTCGGTAGCCCTTTAGTACCCTTCCGCGACTACGGCAGGCATCGGCCCTAGTGGACCCCTACACTTGTGCTGACGACATCTCTTTGAGGCAAGCGTGGAATACAACGCGCCGTCGTCCCGGGCCTGGTCCTTACCGGACGGTGAGCTACCCATTGCTCACCGTCCGCAAGCCCGCGCCTACGGTGGCCGGAAATCCGCCCGGGATTCCCGACGCCCAGGGCATCTCCTGCGGCGGCTAGGGGTGAGAGGGCCCGAAATTTGCCTTTTCCTCAACCGTCCCGCCTCCTCCTTCGCGAGCATTACTGCTTCGCAGAAGGAGGTGACGGCTGCCCATGCCCTCTCGCTCCGTACCATGGCCTGAACCATGGCCGGACGCGAGAGGTCTCTGCCACCATTCGCCTCCACGAGAACACGGCGGTGCTCTGCCCAGGCCGGGCAGACCTCCACCGTATGCTCCACCATGTCCTCCGGGCGATCCACACATCCGGGCGTTTCCTCCCGCCTTATCCGACAAAGGAACCTCCCAAAGCTGCCGTGTCTGGTAAGGACCTGCGGCAGGCGGAAGGTGAGGACGCCGTGGCGCCTCTCTAGCCACTCCTCAAAGAGGGGACTTATCGCCGCAATCGTGCAATCGCGATTTTGCGGGGTTGTGACGCATATTTTTCACAACGTGTTCTTTTTGTGCTTGTGATCTTTCTTTACGTCATATTTACCGCAAATAAATCTATTTTTTTTCTTTCACTAGATAGATTAAACACCGGGTCACAAACTAGGTACAGTCTGTATCTTGGTGACCCACCAGTTGTTTGCGTTGCAGGTAATCTGTTTTTACTTGTTATATAACTAGCTTCTGCCCGCGGGTTTGCCCGCATGATGTCTGGTAAAAACTGCTATGTCCTGTCTCAGGGTTCAAAGTATTCCTATACCAAATTTCATCCCAATCGGTTTAACCCTTTAGCCGTAATAGGGAAACCAACTCATATTCACATTTATGATATTAAATAAAAGTGTTTTATTTTTTTCTCTAAAAGTTTTTGACTTTTTCCCAATGCTTATTACAGTCCCATCATACCCTAAGTACACACTGGTATGGATTATATTTGTGCCATGAACCTGAAAAGAGTCTTCGCATCATCAACATTTGGTTGAGATAGAATTTTATGAAATTTTCTGTACTATCTTTTTTTTCTTGGTCATTTTTAATCTCATTTTATTAATCTTATTTGTATCTCTTTGCCGATGTAAAAATCTATCAGTTTTCATAAATTTACTTACTTACTGTTATTACTTATTAGTTTACCAGTTTTTACATTTTTTTAAATTTAATTCTATTTATATTCCAACACCAATGTTATCAATATCAAAGAATAATCAGTTTCATTCATTTTAATTTCACCTTTTTGTAGCTTTTTGCCGATGTCACCAATTTTTCAATATTAACGCTTATTAAATTAGGTATTTTTAATAATATATATTATAATTCATTGGTATATTATAATTAATTGTTTTATGCATACCACATACATTTTACCTATGCGTAACTTTTGTACTGTTATTTAACTTTTTTATTTATTATATGTTTGTATCAGTGTAACCAATTGTTATTGAACCTAATAAAATCCTAACTAATATTATAAACACGAAAGTAAGTTTGTTTGTTTGTTACGCTTTCACGCAAAAACGGTTGAACAGATTTAGATGAAATTCGGCACGTCGATTGACCTTGACCTGAATTACGATATAGAATAATTTTTATCTCGATATTCCCACAAGATCGATACTTATGCGGGTGAAACCGCGGGGTGCAGCTAGTTAACTAGGTTTCCTTACGATGTTTTCTTTCACTGATGTCAGCAATGTCCAAGAAAAACTCAGAAAGTGCATATGAATTGAAACTCACATTGGTACTTGCCCGATTTGAACCTACAACCTCATGAATCGAGATGCGAGGCCTTAACCCCTGGGCTATCACGACATTACAAACATTCAATTCTATGGTCCTCTGAAAAGAAATTGTGGAACATACTTAGAGGTCAACTTTTCTTTTAAAGTCCAGGGTTCCAGACATATAATTTATGGTCCAATAAATATATAAAAGCAATGTAAAGTCTAGGCTAGCTTTTTATAGAAAGCGTTAATACCTACTTTAGAGAGTCCTGTTTTGTCAGATGGTAAAAGGCAGTAATTCATGAGGCGGTAAAAAATGAAAAGACGATGCCAATACATAAAGGTCCATTTACACGGTGCAAGTTTACTGCCTGTGGCATACCATAAAGTTGAAGGCCTGTTGGTAAAAGGGTGGTAACTGGCACCATCTAAACAATATGTACAATATTGCTGCACGGTATGGGTAAGTTTAAGTACGTTTTTTAATCCCAGAGACTAATTTGACATTTCAAATGATTGTTGTTCGTTTTTTCAATTTGCAGTTTGACATTTGCATGTGTCAATTAGTCTCCGAAATTAAAAAAAAATAGGCTTTAGTTGCCGTTCAATACTGGTATAAGTGTAAACAGCACGTACAATAAAATAAAATTGAACGTGCAATCGAATCGCATACAATTCTACAAGTACGAACGAATGAAACAAGAAAAAAATATCTTGAGACCTGTTCAATAAAATTTTAAAGAAATATTTGGCCGCGCAAATACGGGCAATACTTGAATCAATTGTGCAAGGACGTGCAACCCTGTATTAGGACGAGGCAAAACTTCCATGCAATAATCGCCTTGCAATAAAATTGCATTGGTGTAAGTCGCATGCAATTTTACTGAGCGGTAAAAATTGCATTCAATTATTGTAGTCCATTTTATGGAAATCGCACACGTGTAAACACTAGCATGCAATTGTTGAATGGAAATAAAATTTAAAGTGCTTTATGACGTGCAATTATTGCTCTTGAACGTTCCAGAAACTTGCACCATGTAAATGTAGCTTTATACCCGGCTACAGACTGTCTAACTCATGTAAAAAGCTATGAATATCTGCCTGAAATAATATCAGACAATCAAATCATAGTTTGACAGTTTGTTAGCGTGTTTGTTTGTGTTGAAAGCTTTCCAGAAACCATGTTTTACTTGTAGGTTGCTATAATACAATATAGTTGGGGCTTTTAGCTAATAAATCAGCGGTCTTTCCATCGTGCAGTCGGGTAAAAAGTGGGTACCCAGGACGAACCATTAAAATGTTAAGCTAGAAACAGAATACGCTCACCTATCATTGCACGAAGAACTTATACAATTAGAGGTCTGCTTATACTAGAAATATATAGATTGATGTGTCATGTCATGTCAAAGACATTTAAATACACTTACAATAGACGGGACAAAGTGAACAACATTAAAATCTCTAGGTATCACCTACAGTCAAAGTCAAAGTCAAATTATTTATTACAAATAGGCACATAAAAGGCACTTTTAAACGTCAAAATTTACAAAAAAATAGAATTGATTCTCGTCGCCCCTTCCTAAAGGTAGTTTCGTATGGAGAAGAATGGGCAAGAAACTCCACCGATACTCTTTTAAAATGTCATACCTCACTCAGTTTAGTTCTATGTCATATTCATATAAATTTACTTGCATTCCATAATGTTTAAAGGCGTTACTATGGCTTAAAGCTAAGGTACAATTACGGAACCTTGCTACAGGGTCCGTAATTGTACCTACCTATACCTTTACCTTTTTATTTACTATACCTTTTGCTGTGTGCCGTAGCACAGCTAAAGATATAGTAAAATTAATTCTTAAAATATAAATAAAACTGGGAAACAAATTAACAATCAACCATTTTTATTTATTTATTTAACAGTTTATGTACACACATATAAACAGACAAGAAGAACAGAACAGAAAAATACGTACAAAGGTGATGCTTATTTCGAAGGAAATCTCTTCCAGCATACCTGCGATAGGACAGTGGACAAAGAGATGTAGACACCGTGTGTAAGAGTAGAAGAGAAAACAAAATACGTAAAAACAAAAAACTATTTACTAAGTTAAATATACAATAAGAGAATATACTTACATAAATACAAAGAAAGAGTTTAAAGATATATTAACTTTAATTGAGTAAATGTTAACAATATCTTGTGCCATACGCCCCACATGATAGATAGCAATGTGTGCGAAAGAAAATTAGTTTCGAAGAAAATCTGCCGAATACATTGTGGTATTGCAAACGTCGTAGTGATAAAATGAATGGCCTTAAGGCAATACCAGAATACATTAGAGGCTTTTTCATAACCATTTATTTCACTATTACAGCATGTATGGATTTAATGTTAGATATATGTTTATTAGCTATTTCATTAATACCCTTACTGAAGGATAATGTAATTGGGTTAAATGTAGCCTATAATAGTCCACTGCTGGACATAGGCCTCTCCCGGGTTGCGCCACAACACCTTGGCCTCCGCCTTCCGCATCCAGTTTGTCCCAGCCACCTTTTTAAGGTCGTCGGTCCATCTAGCTGGGGGGCGTCGCACACTACGCTTGCCGATACATGGTCTCCACTCCAGGACTCGTCTGCTCCACCAGCCATCGGTCCTTCGACAAACATGGCCAGCTCACTGCCACTTCAGCTTGCTTCCTCTGCAGTCTATGTCGGTAACTCCGGTTCTCTTCCGGATAACTTCATTTCTGATCTTACCCTTCAAAGAAACTCCAAGCATAGCCGCTCCATGGCGCGCTGAGTGACCTTGAATTTGTGGACCAGCCCGACTGTCAGTGTTTACGTATAAATTTCCGCGATAGAAATTAATTCCGAAAAAACCTCTACTGTTTTATATTTTTTCCTCTAATTCTAAAATCCTAAGTAATTTAATTGCGAAATTGCATTCAAAATGTACGTATATTATTAGGTAATTGTGAGCAGTGGTGGCCCGGTGGTACCAGCCCCGACTTACAAGTCGTAGGTCGTGAGTTCGAACCCAGGCAGGCGCTTTACTTTGTGTATTTAATTTCATCACCACTGCTCTCAAAACGGTGACGGAAAACATCGTGAGGAAACCGGCATGTCCTAGAATTAAAATTTCGAAGACGTGTGACATACTCGTATCTACCAACCCGCACTGGCCCGCGTGGTGTATTACGGCCCATACCGTCTCACAGAAAGGAGACCTGTGTCCCAGCAGTGGGAACATTATAGGCTGATTATGATGGGATAATTAAAAACTCTGGCTGAAAATATTTTTTGATACATATTTGCATATTTTTTTTTGTAAACAAGTTTTATTTGGTTTGGTGCTCTTGCGTTGTTACCCAAACTAAAATAAACCAAAAGTCGTGTAACCAAAATAAAATATTTTGGTTTTTTATACACTTTGACATTTAATGATTATTTTAAACACTATGACATAAATATTTACTTTGTGGAGTTTAATATATTATTATTTAAATTATTGTGAACGTGAGGACTATTATGTGAGTCATATTTTTTTTCTCTTTCTCAGTTAGTTTTAATGATAATCTGGCAGTTTGAGTACTTTATGCGGCCTAACCAAATGTCTTTTCTTTGGTGTAGTTCGTCGAGTTGTTGATCCCCTGAGTTGAGCTACACGGTTACTGACAAATGCGTGTACTGACCACTCAAATATGTGTGGTTCTTTCCTCAAAAGTCCATTTCAGACACCAACCTACATGGTCCTCAAATGATCTGACCTAGATTATTTATAACGGGTGATTTTTTTGCTGGTATCTTTTTGGCAACACTGTTTTTGACAGATCACGCGTGAATCGTGTCTTGTGTCATTGTCAAACTTGTTCAGTTTGGTCTATAATTTAACCATGAATCGACTTACGAACGAACAACGCTTGCAAATTATTTTAGTTATTAACATTGATTAATGTTATATATACAATGACATGAATATTTACTTGTAAAGTATTATATTGTTTAAATTATTGTGAATGTGAAGACTATGTGGGTCATTGTTTTTTTCAGTTAGTTTTAATCATGGTCTGGCAGTTTGAGTAATTTATGCGGTCTACCCAAATGTCCTTTCTCTGGTATTGTTCGTCGCATCGTTGAGCCTAAGGAGCTCAGTTCTGAGTTGAGCTGCAGGATTACTGACAAATGTCAACACTGGATAGGTCTACTCAATTTGTGTGGTTCTTTCCTCAAAGGTCCATTCAGACACCTATCTACATGACCTTCACATTATCTGACCAAGATTATGTCTGGACTTTAAAAGAGACTGTGACTGAATTTGTTTCGGCCTTTCTTATCAGAGTAGCCAGATAGGAAACGCTGACCACATCTAGTTTTAAAAATGTGATTGACGTATAAAAGTGTTTGTACAAACCTACTTACAGAAATAAAAATCATTTATCATTTACCGTTTTTCTATGACATTTATACGAGTACAGATAGCCTTCATAGGAGTATCTAAAATCGCTTTGGTTTGATGTATCATGCGCACATCATAGATCGATCAATCTAAATAGGTCGTCCTTGCTAAAAGCACTTAAAAAGTCGTAGTCTGTTATATTTGCTATACATAATCAGCCTATAATGTTCCCACTGCTGGGACACAGGCCTCCTCTCTGTGAGAGGGAGTGGGCCGTAATCCACCACGCGGGCCCAGTGCGGTTTGGTAGATGTCACATGTCTTCGAATTTTTGGTTCTAAGACATGCCGGTTTCCTCACGATGTTTTCCTTCACCGTTTTGAGAGCAGTGGTGATGAAAATAATTTACACAAAGTAAAGCGCCTGTCTGGGTTCGAACCCACGACCTACAATTCGTAAGTCGCGGCCGTTACCACTGGGCCACCACCGCTCGCATTTGCTATATCAGCTTGAAATAGGTAGTAAATGCCCAGATGATATTGGGGAAAAAATCGCGGTAAGAATGTGTTTGATCATCTGTATATGCAGGAAAAATATGGCATTAATGATAGATGGAATTCGTCAAAGTTATTACCGTAAAATTTTGGGAGGCATCTGATTATAATAGAGGCAATGAAAGAAGGAATTTCAAAGGCGAATGTTCGTATTTATTATTATTATTTACCTTACTTCGAGTTTCTGTTTATTTTACTTCCTTCAATTCTTCCATTATTATTATTTACCTTCCTCAGATAATATTGATGATATCCTTCAACACAATCAGAGTCAAAACCAACAAACTTTACAGTTATAATTTACAAAGTACAATTTACAAATCTCAAGTATCTGTACCACGCCATGGGATGTGGAGGCAAAGGTCCTCGTGCACGTATGGGAGTGGCGCGAGTAGGTGAAACGCCGGGGCCTAGGTCCGCTGCCGCGAGAAATCGCGGCACAGCGGACGGAGCTCCGGCGGGATCTCATGGCATCATGGAGAGTACGGTTGTCGCAACCCAGTGCACGCCACAATTGCGGCGATAAGTTTCCTCTTTGAGGAGTGGCTAGAGAGGCGCCACGGCGTCCTCACCCTTCGCCTGACACAGTTACTCACCGGACACGGCAGCTTCGGGAGGTTCCTGTGTCGGATAAGGCGGGATGAAACGCCCGGGTGTCACCACTGCGTGGATTGCCCGGAGGACACGGTGGAGCATACGGTGGAGGTATAGGATTGGGCAGAGCACCGCCGTGTCCTCGTGGAGGCGATCGGCGGCAGTGATCTCTCGCGTCAGATCTCTCGCGAGAGATCAGGGCGATACGGAGAGATAAGCATACGGAGCGAGAGGGCATGGGCAGCCGTCACCTCCTTCTGTGAAGCAGTAATGCTCGCGAAGGAGGAGGCGGGACGGTTGAGGGAAAGGCAAGTTTCGCGCCCTCTCGCCCCTAAATTTCATAAATATTTACGTTACACGTTCGTATTTAGGTCACAGAAATTCATATCTGTACCAAACTTTAACTTAATTGGTGTAGTAGAATCGGAGCAAATCGGCTGTGACAGACAGACAGGCAGACAGACAGACAGACGAGTGATCCTATCAGGGACTCGTTTTATTCTTTTGAGGTACGGAACCCTAAAAGCAAGTAATAAAAACAAGACAGACAGACTATAATATAACGATATAAATTTCTTTGCTACAACCGGGCCCTAAAACCGGTAAACTAACCGGACTGACGAATGTAAAATCTTCCTAAAACCACAAACTACACCAATAAAGGACATGACGCCCACTACGTGATAGGTATGCAAGCCGTTCGCATTAAAAAAGTGCACATGCTCCGAATTTATGATTAGCACGTGACCTCGGCCGAGTGTAATTACTAAGGCAGAAACCCTCGGCCCCCGACCACCCATGGCGTCGCATCGCATCGCATCGCCCGCCCGCACTACTTCTTTGTTTTTGCTTGGCGTTCTTTCTTAGTTTTTCATTTTTCTTAGCTGCTAAGGGTCGTAGCATGATGTTAAACAGCATTTAAGCTTCCTTAAGAATTGGGCTATCAAATGCAAAAGTAGGTAGTTCCAGAGATTAGCGCGTTCACAAACAAACTCTTCAGCTTTGTTATTTCCGTATAGATATAGTATACAAGGTGTCGTTTTGCATGCTCGTCAAATTCAAGGAGGTAACTATGCTAATGATTCTTAACACGAATCAATAATAAAATAAGTAAGTCATTTTTTTTTTCTTTCTAATTTTTGGAAATCCGCATGTGTGGGACACGCAGGTTAAAACGCGGCCTATGCGATTCCGCACTGTAACTGCCCTTTTACACACACACTGCCGCATACGCAACGGGGTGATTCTGTTATGTGAAAGCAGTGTATTCTAAAATACTGTCAAACTTAAATAACTAAAAAAACAAGTATGTTTTAATTATTGAGCAGGTATCGTAATTTTATTTGATTATATGTGTCTTTTATAGCAGCCTCCTGAAATTAGACGAGGATGCAAAACGACACCTTGTATAAACCTAGTACAGGATTAAGCTATGAATGGGGTTAATTTTTATCAGAAATGCGCGGTTTTTTAATGAGATATTGTTGTGACATGCTCCCAAAATAATTTTCCGACGAAAGAAAAACGGAAGGAATTGTATGCAGCGGAAAATTCAGATTACTTTATGTAAGGGATTTTGAGTGTTGTTCCCAGTAAAAGATAAGTCATATTTCTATGAAAATTATCGTGGGCCTGAAGCGCGTCTACTTTAAAAATAATAATTCGCCAGATGGTCGACACTTCACGTGACCAGAGGACTGGTTCGATTTTTGGCCAAAGATTTGGCATTGCCATTCAACGTGGCAATACTGCCAGTCTTCTGGGCACGTTTCCGGATGACAGCGATGCGGACGAGTACTTCCACGCCTCCCCATTTACATGGTGCAAATTTCTGGAACGTTTGAGAGCAATAATCGCATGCCATAAAGCACGTTCATAATGCCATTCAATAATTGCATGCAAGTGTTAAGACCCGTGCGATTTCCATAAAATGGAACACAATAATTGATTGCAAGTTTTGCCAATCAATAATTGCATGCAACTTCTGTTTACATCTAGGCAATTTTGGATGCAAGTTTTGGCTCGTCTAAACACAGAATTGCATGTCCTTGTACAATTGATTCAAGTATTGCCCATATTTTCGCTGCCAAATATTTCATTCAATTTTATTGAGCGTCTCTTTTGTCCTTTTGAAATTCAAAAGAATTAAGAACAAAACATGATTGACCTTTTTTACGTGAAAATATGTCCAATTGGCAGAGGAAACGCTGCAGTAGACTCACACATAACACAAATTATCACAGCTGACATTCTTTGACAGTTGCATGACATAACTATAAATTTGCAAACTGGTGTAGGGTGTCAATTTGCTTAATAAATACATTTCCTGACTGTACGTGTATATTGTCTGACTATATTATATTTCCAATTGAAATCAAGAATAGGCATCACAAAAACAAGTTTTATAATTAACACTATCAACTGAAGGATAAAACGAGATATTTCTCATTAAATAAAACTCAACTTGTTATAGTTTTCTTTTAATTTAGTTTCTTCATTTATTTAACACCTTTCCCGTTTGAACACGTGCCAATCTGAAAAGGAAAACATTGTTTAGGTGAATTCAAAGCATTTATTTCAGATAAACCAATTTCAGGCACTTTTGATGTCAAGGGGTCGGTCAGTCAGAAAGATGAAGCTGGTTGCCCATTACAAAGCGTAGTAAGTTCCTATGGATAAGGACGGGCAAGAATCTCCATGGATACTCTTTTAAAAACAAAATATGGTTACAAAATATGGGTTACCTACATCGTTCATGTTGAAATTAAACACGTGAGATAGATGCAGAACGTTAAAAGCGTCCGTAATAAAAAGATTCCGTAATTAAATTAAATTTAAATAAACCGTGGCAGCTAAGAGATGACCAGTCCCTACTGACGGCGCCCGTTCGTGAACATGACGCATGGATTAGCACCATTCGGCTCAAGCATTTTCAAGGGAGCTGAATGGTTGGATCATTAAGCTCCCTTCAAACGCGCTACCATCAGTGAGACATTAGAGTGAGCATGACATACTCTCAGCTGCCAAGGCACATTCAAGAGAATGAAAGGCGCCCAGTAAATGATAGCATTATTTTGTGCTGTGCAATTATACAATTCTACGAGATTGAATTTATATAATGCAAAGATAGTTTTTTTTTTTTATATTCAGCAGCTCCAACAGTATTTTAAAATTCTAATAAATCAGTTTATGCGCCTTCGAGAAGAAGGACTAGCGTTGCGCCCCAAGCATTTTTATCAGCGATGTAATCTCCATATTGTGCGTTTTATCATTATCATCATTTCAGTCAAACGACGTCCACTGCTGAACATAGGCTTCCCCCAAGCTACGAAACTTTGACTGGTTCTGTGCTTCCCGCTTCCAGCGGATTTTTGCGGCTTTCACAAGGTCATCGATCAACCTTGTGGGAGGCCTTCGAACGCTACGTCTTCCGATACGCAGTCACCACTCTAGAACCTTTCGGCCTCATCAGCCATCTATTTTGCGAGCAGTGTGCTCTGCCCCTGAGCATTTTATACAAGATTTAAATTTCGTTTTATTCAGTTGAAGTAGAGTAGTGGTGGCCCAGTGGTAACGACCGCGACTTACGAGTTAGTAGGTCGCAAGTTCGAACCCTGACAGGCCCTTTACTTTGTGTAAATTATTTCAACACAACTGCTCGCAAAACGGTGAAGAAAATCATCGTTAGGAACCCGGTATGTCCTAGAACCTAAAAATCGAAGACATGTGACATCTACCAACCCGCATTGGGTCCGCATGGTGGATGACGACCCTCTCACCGAGAGGAGGCCTGTGCCCAGCAGTGAGAACACTTTAGACTGATTAGGCAGTTGAAAAATATTAACCCTGCCCTGCCTCTACATACTTGAAAGTTGTACGAAAGTATCCGCAATTCTATACCAAAAGAGGAGATATCCAAACAAAATTTGCACTTAGACTCGAAAGCAGATTAAACGTACCCTCTTCACAATTAAAAATGCACTCTTCTAGTGCATTTGTTATGTCCATTAAAATATACAATAAATTACCGGAATACATCAAAAATATAAACAAAAATAACATCTTTATCAACAAACTAAAACAATTTTTGACGAATACATATGACGAATATTTAAGCGATAAATTTTAACAACAATAAAAACTATTTTTAACATAATAACTAACTACATTTCTTTTAAAATTTCACTTTAAACATACATTTATTTTAAAACTCTATAATACTGTTATTTTCAAATGAATATGCTTATCAGTGCATAATTAATAATAATAACATTCTACAAGACTCAATAAAATTGTTAATATTTAGTCTATTATAATAATCGTGCAATACATTATATATATATAAATATAACTTAAAACGAAATATATAAATCCTACTAATATTATAACCTCGAATTGTGATTAAAATTGTATTACGCAATTAGGCTGCTGGTTGAACTAATTGGTCCCTATTTCTAATTATTTATAGGTTCATATATATATATATATATATATAACGAAAGCAATGGGATTTCCTCGTTATCAGAATGGTCGGAAATTATGGGTAATTGAAATATTAGCCAATAAAGTTGCCTTCACAACAATATCACTTGATTAGGCAGATGTAATCAGATTGCAATATGGAAACACAACGAATTTGATATAAGATGGCAAGACAACCTTCAAGCGCGTCTCAACACAAAAGTGAACTCTCTCTCTACTCGCTCTGCTAAGCCTTGTGATAAAACCGTAAAACTTGACATCTTAATATTATTATGCAAAATCATCATTATATACAATTTCATATACATATTGACATTGATGAATATTATAAACAAAATTACATGAATATTTACCTTGAAAAGTATTATATTACAATAATTATTGTTATTGTGAGCACTATGTGGGTATTTTTTTTTAATTTCTTTTGTTTTTTTTTTCTCAGTTAGTTTTAATGATAGTCTGGTATTTTGAGTAGTTTATGCGACCTACCCAAATATCCTTTCCTTATTGTTCGTCGAGCCGTTGAGCTCCTTAAGTTCTGAGTTAAGCTACACGATTACTGACAAATGCTTGCACTGACTGGTCAGGTCCACTCAAATTTGAGAGGTTCTTTCCTCAAAAGACTATTTCTGACATCGATCTACATGGTCCTCACATGATCTGACCAAGATTATGTCTCGACTTTATAAGAGACTTTGACCCTTGAGTTTGTTTCGCCATTTCTTCTCAGGGGTATTCAGATATGAAATGTCGACTCCTTCTTGCTTATTTTTTTTTTTTTTTTAATATTACGTGTAAAAGTGATTCTGATATCCTTTTTACAGAATAAACAATTTCATTTCTTTTCACTCCGTGGGCATTAACGTCTAAAATTCACGTTCATAAACTTGAAAAATATCAAATGCCAACAGACAAGCTACAGCCGTCAATCCAGAGTTACAAGTTCCTATATTGACGTCACCCGTACAATACTTGATGTTTCTGTTTCGTAATAATTAGATGACGCAACTATTTAAAAAAATCAAAATCAATATATTTTATTTCACATAAACCTACATGGGCACTTATGAAACAGAAATCAGAAGCTAGGTGCATGGTTCCAATTGGTCGTTTCCTATGGAGAAGAGCCGGCAAGAAACTCCACGGTTACTCTTTTAAAAATAATTGGCTTTTACAATGTTTTCAAATAACAGTGTTAATAGGTATGGGAGGACAGTGTAGGCCTGTCAAGAAGTACCAGGTACTTAACAAAAATTAAATGGTCTACAAATCCAGTCTATTAAGCCTACAACGTTCTCACATTCACAAAATACAAAAGAATCTATATAAAATATTAATAAAATAATAAAAATAAAAAGCAAATGACATGTTTGCCATTATCAAAAATAAAGATGGCGGATCAGTGTTAACGCTGTGATACAAAAATACGTTTTCTCAGGCATAATTCGAGACAGGACGATGTCCAGCAGTGGACAAGAGGTAGGCTAGTAAATAATAATGATGATGGGGAGTTTGGATAGGAATCCTGATAGATAACTAAGTATCACGTTTTCGCCTCAGACAAGAATATCGAAACTAGCACGTATTTCTGTTGTAATGAATTGATTGAATGGTGATCTGTAGTAAATAAAAATGCTGCTGAACATGTTAAAATAACCATTTTCATTAGTATCTAGTTCACGGCGTACTTATTCAACAGGAGAACAATTAAACAACAAGGGAAAGAAAAACTAGATTAAACCACAGATGAACAAAGTACTCACCAGGATTTAAAAAAATAATGTGTTCAAGGAGGTTGCACTGAAAATGGTCAACTCATTTTGAAAGCTTTATTACTACCATGTCACTATTTTACAGCCTACAAGTGTAAGTAACTGAACTCTGTTGCCTTTCAAATGACTAATTGTGGTAAACGATAACCTAATTAAAAAAAAACATACATAAACTTGGATAACAGTAAGAGAGACAGAAATGAAGATAGATCTCTTTCGATTGGCACATAGATAAAAAAATAATCTTTGGGCTATCTATTTTTTTCGGTATTCAGCCAGGCAGAAAGGTATGCTGAAACCATAGACATAAAGAATGGAATGAGCGTTCCATATTCAGTTGTGCATTGAGTACACACGAATAAGCGGCCAGTAGTTATCTCTTTTTAGAGTTGTGATTGGCTCAATGATGTTTTGACTTTAATATTATATACATTTGTATACATATAATCTTTGAAATTTAATCGATGTATTTATAAAAAAAAAAATCAAATAAAGCTACTAAGACTTAGTTCGCATTTCCAAGAGAAAAACTTAATTCTATGTTATTAATATCATAAAAAAATGTTTTCATTATTTTTAATTTTAATTGCCTCAAATTCTCTTGTGAAGCAAAATATATTTAAAAGCCTTTCTGGCTTTCACAGTCTGGACATAATAATTAATGACATATAGAAATACCTATACTTTTTCAAATGAAATAGGCTCGCCCCCTATTAGACGGGACTTAAACATAACTGGCGAAATGTGGGTGTACAATAGGTACACCTCTGCCTTCGTGGAATATATAATATAAATACACGTAGTAAACATGAAATTGTAATACCCAAATTTAGATTACCAAAAACAAGCGAATCATTTGTTATCAACAGTATCCGCTTTTATAACAAGTTGCCAAAGTCGGTTATAGAACTTAGCGATGGAACGTTCAAAACCCACATCAAAGGTGTCATTATCAAAAACGCATATTTTATAGGCTCTTGCAGAATGGGGCAATATCGCGGGCGCTACAGGCATATTGCTGCCTGTCGCGGCCGTGATATCGCGCTAGTATGCGCGAGCCTTAAGATTAAAAACTACGTTGAAGACAAGGAAGTTTGGCAATAATTCCTTCTGCACACATGTGCAGGGAAGCTACATAGCTTCCCTGGTTCTTCAGGTCTATTATTAGTCACGGTCATTATCAATGTTTTTCCTATTAATTAAAATTGGAATACTGTGCCTTTGTTAATACAGGCTTGTAGAACAGGGACAAGTATTGGCCACAAAGTTACTTTGTCTCTTTCCAGAGAGTGGTCACTTTTGTGAGGCTAACGCTTAGTCCAATTCTCTCTGTCTATGACTGAGTCATCCTTGACTATAAAATTATAACTGCAATGTACTCAATACTATCTTTTTCCTGGCTCTAGGCCAGCGTAGCATTCACTTTAGGTGCAAATTTTGTCATTATTTTTATTTTGAATGGAATGAACGGAATTGCTTTCCATAGGGATTTTCAAGGCCTACGGCTGATTTTTTATCGTCAGATAACTTTTAGCTTTCGAATACATATGACACGATTTTTTATACAAAATCTGTATAACCACAAAATTTTTTTCTAAGATCAATGTTATCTAGCAATAGCAAAATCAGAGCTTTTATGTAAAAAGTGCCCTTTTTCATGAAATTAGATTGGTTTGGTTTTTTTTCTCGTTTCCACGTTGTTTTAAAGTCGAATAATGTTAGCTCCAGTTGGAAAAACTTAGCGGGATCTCATACGTCTTACAAACCTTCTGTTCAAAGTTAGTTTGAAGTTGAGAAACAGCTCGTGCGAATGTAGCATTCAGGCTTGGAAAATAGTTAACTGATCGTCTGAAAACGTATTAACGTTTTAATGATTAACGTTTTTTTTTAATTATTGAACCTCTAAAAACTTTTTGGTCGTCTAATGATGCACACTTCTATAATAAATGAGCCTCTTTTTTAAATTCTGGCCTTTTATTAATGTTGGTCGCAGTAAGTCAGCTAGGATACCCCGACCAAACGGGTTCGGTTAGTTTGGAACTGTGACCAACCACGTTAGCTAATTGATCGCAGTAACTAAGTTATACCCCGACTAAATCCGATACATCCAAGTTGGTCACAGTTACACACAGGTTATTTAATATTTTTAGGACACCAATTTACAAATTATTAGAGGATTACAAAAAGTTGCATTCATTACATTAGAGTGTGCAAAATGAGAATTATTTGAGGTTCGATTACATTCAGGCTTTTGTAATGGCTTTGGAAAACGTTATTGTATCTCTATGTACACTTATGCATGGAAAACCCTTTCATCTCCACAGTCAATTTAAAAACATCCATAATATTACCTCGCGGCAAAGTTCGAAAGGGATACCGAGGCCCCTGGCAACATAGGCGACGGAAGGAACACGGGTGGGTTTTAGTCAGTAAGAGTTGACACACCCTCCCGCTCCACCCAGAGCGGGAGAAGTTATTAGATAATTTCCCACCCAAAAAATACATAATATTACCTAAGAAATTCTCTCGAACAAACTTTTCTATTAGAATAATACCGTTATTATTTTTATGCTACACTTTCCTTATAATATTTTTTTTTATTTGAAACAGGTTTTGGTAAAGTTAAGCTTGCATGGTGTAAGGAGCTTGTCTGTTGGGGAGTTTGTTGCGCCACTTCTTCTTCCCAGCTAAAGCACTAGGAAGTGGTGAAGGGCGGGCGTTTTGGGGTACTGTCTTATGTAATTTTGACGTTCTAAAAGTGCTGATTCTCACCCTAGTTTGAATAAGATACTTTTGATTTTTTTAATGTTTTCCATGTTTAATCATTTACTAAATTATTGTTTCAGGAATAGCATCCTACATTTTGAAAATCAATTTTGTCCACAAATTGGTAGTCCATAAATATTGTTATTACATACAACCGTCGTAAAATACAATGAAAGCCAATTTATGAAAGACACGGCCGCGCGACGCAATAGCCTCATTCAAACGATACGTTTCGAAGTACTTATACTGAAATATAAATATGTTTTCATTACTTTTTCATGTATTTATTATTTAATTGATGCAAAATATTGTGTTAAAAATTAATGTAATTCTGTATTAATTTGAATTCATATTTCAAACACAAACTCAAAGCATTTATTTCAATTAAAGTATTTACAGGCACTTTTGAATTGTCAAAAGAGTCGATCATTCAGAGAGATGAAGCTAGTTGCCCATTATAGAGTGTAGTAGCGTAGTAGTGTTTTAATTTATGACGAATACTTTATCATTATATTAATACATGAAGCGAAAACTTTGTGCCCCTATCTACAAAAATTAGGCGGACGGAGGAGTATGAAATTAGACACAGTTAAAGTTTATACGGAGGAGGAGTGCAGAAAGCTAATATTTATATAATAAATGCATTAGAAATAATCTAAATGAATAAAAAAAATTACACACTACTATGCGTTTGACACACACACACACACACACACACACACACACACACACACACACACACACACACACACACACACACACACACACACACACACACACACACACACACACACACACACACACACACACACACATAGTACCAGCAGTGCTATTCTGTAATCTTCTCACCGTGAAAACTCAAGTGAAGTGAACGTGGAGTGAACTGTCAGTGTCATCCCACCTGATACTAGGGATGGACTAAGGATTACTTTTACAATCATAATCTAGATTTTAATAATATTTTTATGCTAATTCTATTGATCATAATCAGTTGACTGATTAAATAAACGCAATCCCGTGACCCAACCGCGATGTGTTTTGAAAAAGCGATAGTGGATTGAGTCGAGTAAAGACTATGCGACGTTATTCGGCGTTGTTATTAACCCAAATCTATTCAATAAGAAGAGATAACCGAGTGTGTCAAGTGATCGAGTGCTAAAAGTGTGCCTGGCTGACGGACCGTAGAATTTATCCCCTCGCAAACTATGTGGAAACCTAACTAAACGATATGTGTGTCTGTGTACATAAGCCATTTGAATAAAAAACGTGCGGATTATTTAATAAGTACCTTTCTTATATATTATTTTATTTTAGGTAGGTAAATTTATACCGACCTACGCGTTGCCAATATAAATAATAAAATAATATTCATAAAATCACCGTAATCAATACTGAAACAAAATTCCACAGTTCTACTGATACTCGCGCAGCGCGCGCACCGACCGGCGGGCGGCTAGGTTCACAACATCCAGCCCAAGTGAAGTGGTGTTGCTATGGCAACGAGAATCGAGTGAAGTGATAAGATCACGACACAGGCACGTCGCGCTTACCGACTCACTTCACCTAGCCGATTCACTTCGGCGCGGGGGGTTACTATGGTTACGAGAATCGAGTGAAGTGATAAGATCACGCCGTGCTTGCGCGTGAGGCGCTGTTATTAATATCAAGATGTTTTTTTTTTTAAATTTGCCGTTTTTATTCTTAAATGCGCGACAAACAAAAATTTGGTTTTACCACTTTTATATCAAAATCCAAAATGGCAGCAACAAACATTTTTCATCAAGGGTGTCGTTTTCATGGTTTTCGGGGGTGTTACAGCCGATACTGAGGTCAAATCTAAAAAGCAAGATGGCGGCTGCGGAAATGTTCAGATTTTTCATCAAGGGTGTCGTTTTCATGGTTTTCAGGGGTGTTACAGCCGATACTGAAGTCAAATCTAAAAAGCAAGATGGCGGCTGCAAAAATGTTCAGATTTTTCATCATGGGTATCGTTTTCATGGTTTTAGGGGGTTTTAAATCCGATAGTAAGGTCAAAATTAAAAACCAAGATGGCGGCTGCCAAATTGTTCAGATTTTTCATCACGGGTGTCGTATTCATGGTTTTCGGGGGTGTTAAAGCCGATAATGTGGTCAAAATTAAAAAGCAAAATGGCGGCTGCGAAAATGTTCAGATTTTTCATTATAGGTGTCGTTTTCATTGTTTTCAGGGTTGTTAAAGCCGTTAGTGAGGTCAAATCTGAAAAGCAAGATGGCGGCTGCGAAAATTACCAAACCTTTTGGAATAAAAAAAACAAAATTAAGTTCCTGACTGAATTTCTGTTTTGCTATTTTATTTAAAAAAAAACCTTAAATAGTAACGTTTCAACACTTAAACACTAGTTTTGAAATAATATAAAATGATCAATATAATTATCATAAAATATTATCAAGATCTCGATTATTATTATAAATGTAATGCTTGGTCACTCGGGATAGCATCAGTGGGATGACACTGACATCTCACTCCACGCGAGTTTTCACGTTGAGATTTTTACAGAATCGCCATGCAGGGCCTCATGACTTGAATATATGTAGATAGTGACAGAAGTGACAGCTTGAGCATGGAATTAGTAAGTACTAAACAATGCCGCCCATAGGCATGTAACTGCCCGTATTTTTCTAAATGAAAAATTATCGAAAATTAACTTTAAATAGGGGGAGGGTCTATCTTTATTTTTTTCATTTTATTCAATTTTTTATTCTTTTAGTAGCATTGTGAGCTTTTTTTTTTTTTGAGGTTGGGAAATCATCAAATAACTTCTCCCGCTCTGGGCGGAGCGGGAGGGTGTGTCAGACTCATACTGACTAAAACCCACCCGTATTCCTTCCTGTTGCCTGTGTTGCGGAGGCCTCGGTGACCCATAAGTACCTTCCCGCGACCCCAGCAGGCATCGGCCCTAGTGGATCCCTACCTGTGTGCTGACGACATCTCTTTGAGGCGCGCGTGAAATACAACGCGCCGTCAACCCGGGCCTGGTCCTTACCGGACGGTGAGCTACCCATTGCTCACCGTAGGCAAGGAATGTCTTCAATGTTTTTGGTTTTGCTGGAATTTTGATTCAGCTTATTATTTCTAAAAGCTTATAAGTTATTTTATCGGATTAACTAACATTTTTTTATTGAAATTTGTCACTATGAAAAATCTTTTTTTTCTAAAAAAAATACAGTATCAATAACAATTTAAAAAATCCCAGCCCTCGCGCACGTATGGGAGTGGCGCGAGGAGGTGAAACGCCGGGGCGTAAGTCGGCTGCCGCGAGAAATCGCGGCACAGCGGACGGAGCTCCGGCGGGATCTCATGGCGTCATGGAAAGTACGGTTATCGCAACCCAGTGCTGGGCACGCCACGATTGCGGCTATAAGTCCCCTCTTTGAGGAGTGTCTAGAGAGGCGCCACGGCGTCCTCACCTTCCGCCTGACGCAGGTCCTCACCGGAGACGGCAGTTTCGGGAGGTTCCTGTGTCGGATAAGGCGGGAGGAAACGTCCGGGTGTCACCACTGTGTGGATCGCCCGGAGGACACGGTGGAGCATACGGTGGAGGTCTGCCCAGCTTGGACAGAGCACCGCCGTGTCCTCGTCGAGGCGATCGGCGGCAGAGATCTCTCGCGTCCGGCCCTGATTCAGGCCATGGTACGGAGCGAGAGGGCAGCCGTCACCTCCTTGCTGCGAAGCAGTAATGCTCGCAAAGGAGGAGGCGGGACGGTTGAGGTAAAGGCAAATTTCGCGCCCTCTCGCCCCTAGCCGCCGCAGGAGACGCCCTGGACGTCGGGATCCCGGGCGGATTTCCGGCCACCGTAGGCGCGGGCTTGCGGACGGTGAGCAATGGGTAGCTCACCGTTCGGTAAGGACCAGGTCCGGGTCGATGGCGCGTTGTATTCCACGCGCGCCTCAAAGAGATGTCTTCAGCACAAATGTAGGGGTCCACTAGGGCCGATGCCTGCCGGGGTCGCGGGAAGGTAGTAAATGGTTACTGAGGCCCCTGGTAACACAGGTAGCGGAAGGAATACGGGTGGGTTTTAGTCATTAAGGGTCTGACACACCCTCCCGCTCCGCCCAGAGCGGGAGAAGTTATTTGATGATTTCCCAAACAAAAAAAAAATAAATGGGGTATTTTATGGACTTACACTTGTGTTTTTTAAAGAAATGATTTGAATTTTAATTTGTACTAGGTTTCTATGGAGAAGTTGGAGAAGATCATAGCGTTTCAACTTGTTTTAATATCTACTTATCTATTTTTCTATTTATTTATTTTATTAGGATATAAATATAGTATTCAGTTACATTTTTATCCAGGCAGGTACAGCAGGCCCCTGGCAACACAGGCAATGGAAGGAATACGGGTGGGTTTTAGTCAGTAAGTGTCTGACACACCCTCCCACTCCGCCCAGAGCGGGAGAAGTTATTTGATAATTTCCCACACAAAAAAAAAGGTAGGTACAGCAGTGAAACAACTATTGATCCGGAACCAATCATTCATTCATTTACTGTGTTCAATTTTGTACAAACTTTGACAAGTGACTGATCCCACTCATCAACTTTGCTACTTAACTAGGGTTTCTTTTCCGTAATCCGATTCAGTTGAAATACTCTTACGTGTAGTTTTAATGCCACTTTATTATTTAACTATGTAACCCTATGGATTCAGACTAGAGGGCTTATTTTTTTTTATTTTTTTTATTATTATTTTTGCTTTTAATCTGGATTGTTTTAACGTGCGCCTACATCGTTCGTTTCCATCGTTCTTGCATATGTATAATTATAAATTCAACGCTAATGATGTAACTAATGTTTTGTAATAATAATATTTTAAAAGAGTTTCCATGGAGTTTCTTGCCCGTTCTTCTCCATAGGAACCTACTACGCTTTGGAATGGCGAATTAACTTCATCGTTCTTACCGACGGTTACCGACCCCTTGACAATTCAAAAGTGCCTGTAAATGGTTTAATTAAAATAAATGATTTGAGTTTGACGGCCTGTACAAAGTGAAATTCTCTTAGCGATAACGGTGACCGAAATGTCAAAAACGTAGTAGATTGACATATATAAAGTACCGAAAGCTTATGTCACTGTTGAAAGCCGTTGTGAAAATAAGAAACAGTTAGAAAACCATTGCCACTTGTCAACGCTCTCTGGTTATATGTATAGACAGAAGAATAATGTATAAACACACTTCTAGATAGATAGATAGATAGATAGATACCTAGATAGCAAATAAAACATTTATTCAGTGCACACAAAAGACAGCATAACACACAATAGCACAATTAATGGGTAACAAATTACAGGAATGTATACATATATTATATAAACAAAGTGCCAATATACAAAAAAAAAGAAAAAACATGCTTATAGAAATAGAGTGACATTATGACATAGTTCATTTAATTATCGAACAAGGTGCGGTGTGCGTCTCAAGGTTGCACCAAATGGGAGTCCAGATCAGCATGTGTCAGCCAAATATACCTGACGCTGATGTTCTGCTGGATCCCTGCAGTGACATACGGACGTCGAGCTGACGAGATAAATTGGTGTTGTGACAAAGTGTTATCATTATCATCAGCCGAAAGACGTCCACTGCTGGACATGGCCTCTCCCAAGCACCGCCACTTCGACCGGTTTTGTGCTTCCCGCATCCAGCGGATTCCTGCGGCCTTCACAAGGTCATCGGTCCACCTTGTAGGAGGCCTTCCAACGCTACGTCTTCCGGTACGTGGTCGCCATTCCAGAACCTTTCGGCCCCATCGGCCATCTGTTCTGCGAGCAATGTGCCCTGCCCACTGCCACTTAAGTTTGGCGATTCTTCGGGCTATGTTGACAACCTTGGTTCGCCTGCGGATCTCTTCATTTCTGATTCGATCACGTAGGGAAACTCCAAGCATAGCCCTCTCCATTGCCCTTTGAGTGACTTTTAGCCTTTTAATAAGGCCCATTGTAAGCGACCACGTTTCAGTTTCAGACAAAGTGTTATGCGTAGAATGAAATTATAGAAGAATACCCGCAACTTAAAATTATGTATTCTACGGTAGTTTTTTATTGGGAAACTTTCTTGTTCATGAATGTGTTGACTGTGTTTTGAGTACTTGATTATTTAGAAAGTATTATAAATGAATAATCTTGTTATAGTTACAGTGGCCGCGTAGGTGTGAATAAAATAAACGATTTGGCTTTACTAAAAAACATAAAATATGTTTACTTCTGAACCAAAGCAGTTGTTACCACTTAATTACTAGCACAATTTTCAATACTTTTATCATCCCTTTATATGCGATATAGGTTCATTATTCCACACTATTGTCAATTTTCGTCTAGACTGAACCATAACATTTTATTGTTATGATTATTGAAATAACTGCTTTGTCACGTTCGTCGTATTCGTCTGCCAACTTAATTTCTGTTAGTTAGAGTTTACTGCTGACCCTCCCTTGCTTCGCACTGATACCGACTACTGATGTGGCGACATGGTGTACAATACATTGAGACTTATGTGCTATATCTAATTCTGTTCATTTAACATCACGCTACGACCCTTAGGTGCCGAGCAAAAAGAGGGAACGCTATGCGAAAAAATAATAGTGCGGGTGGGCGATGCAATGCGACGCAGTGGGTCGGGGGAACAAGAAATTTCACGCGGGCAAAGTTGCGGGAAAAAGCTAATCTATCATCATTATTCATCATTTCAGCCGAAAGACGTCCACTGCTCGTCATAGGCCTTCCCCGGGTTCGCCATAATCGCTACGCTTGGCTGGCGGGTTGGCGATCGCAGTATGGTGTTAAAATGCATAGAAAACGCTGCTGCCAATTCTCTACTAGTAAGTTCTCTAATCTGTGGCGGCATCTACATCACCACATGCAAACTACGTAACAAACTGACGTCACGCAAAATCCTGCATCGCGCAAGTAGAGTTTACCGCACAACTAGCATATATAAAACATCCCGACCTCAACCGTCGGGCAGTTGCCCACCAGACACGACACCCATCTGGTCGGAGGATCCTCCCTTTTCTGTAGAGGTTGAGTGAATTTTACACCCTGTTCCTCATGCCTCTATATGTATGTCTATACAAAAATTACTTCTTTGTAATCTTCGGAATCTGATTCCGAAAATTATTTCACTAATGGGAAGCTACAGTATTGCCGATTTCATAGGATGTATTTTATGTTGAAACAAGAAATTTCACGCGGACAAATTCGCGGACAGAGGCTAGAAACTTTCCGAAACACATTCTTACACAATAATGTTGAAAACCTAAACAAAATACATTATGTAATAATTACTTATAGAAAAACTAAGCAGTCGCTAAGAGAAACACAAAAAGTGATTTTATTGCATACTAGGATTTTGTATCTTCGCCAACAAAGTTCAACAGTCTCTCCGTTCCGTTTAAAAGACAGTTTCCGAAACTAATGTTTGCGATCTTTTTATTTACTAGAATATTATGAGAAACTTTGATGTTTACTACAAACTACTATTCAATTGTTTCTAGTTTACAAAATAATAAAATGTGTAGGTAGGTAACTAATAGTCTAAGCGCATTTTTCTTACTTTTAGCATTTTTATAACCGTCGTAACTTCTAAACGAAAGTTTACATGTACAAAAATATAATGTAGGTATTTTTTTTATCTTGCTTTTAATTAACTAAAAGTAATAATTATTTATGCAACTGTTGTATAATAAGGGGTATTAAAACACGAATGTGAGTGTGTGTTTTAATAACTAATTATGTAATTATGTACAGTTGCATACAGATCTACACACATGACATGAATCCTCTACAAAAGGTTCTGAAACCGTAGGGTGTTGTACAGTGTTGTAAGAACTATGTAAATTCATGGAAAGTTTATGGTAGTAATTGTTTAGAAATATCCTTTGCTGCATTAGAAATATCTGGTGGTGTGTTATCAAAGATTGTATCACTCATTTTTGTAAACAACAAAGTAATAATTTTATGCAATATTAATATCGAACAAAAATGGCGGGATACGACCTGAATTCGAATAACCTATAAGTTTATTTTTTTTAATTACGGTAGCAAACCGCGCTTGCATGACAATGTTCTTTTTTTGAAAAGGAGTTGCACAACGAAATTTAGTACAACATTATAACACTCGTGTGGATGACATTATGGTTACTATGACACTGGTTGTTTTAATGTTGGCAATAAGCTAACTGTTTCAGAAACTTTTACATAGGGTTTATACGAGTAGCATGAGTGTAGATAAAGTTATTTAAGAACTTTAATGTTTTCATAAAAGCTTGAGGCTTTACCTTAAAGTGTTAAAAGGACGTTCACGCCTCAAGCTTTCAAGAAAATACGTACATAGGTAATTAATTATGTACTTTTAGCATCAGAATTTGTTTATATAACTGTTCTATCACCTTCACTTGTAAGGTATTTGTCAAGATAAATTTAAGGCGAAACACAACAGGGCTATCTTGTTTTCGAGGAATGCCCGTGACCGTCTTCAGGCTCCATCATAAGACCCTTAATATCATCTAGGACCAGAATTCTTGTTAAGAGGAATCAAACGAGCCGACTAATTTGAACAAAAAAACGGTTATTGTGCTACTTACGGTTATACTCGTATATGTAGCCTCGCGGACTTTTTTGTGGGTAATGATGAGTATTATAAACATGTAGTACATTATTTTTTATGTATCATTAATAGTTTTCGCAGCGCACGCCGAATAATGACTTTTATAGGATGATTTTTTGATACCTTTGATTACATTATTGTAATTTTCGTAGCGATTTCCAATTTTTTTGCAAAAATACATTCCACGTTACTTGCTGATAAAGTAACTTTCTAAAGGTGATCAATTTTTAAAATCGCTTAAATATTTTTTGAGTTCAATCTGTTACAAGCAAAGGTGAACGGCAGATTTCGTACAGCTAACTTTTTTGTTGTTTTGTTATAGAATTTGTACCACATAATTTATATAAGGCAACTAAGCCATTTATTTTCATGTAAGTGTACTATTTTTAGAAATTCGGATTAATTAATAATATTTAAAAAAATATTTTAATAACTACACGTAATTTAGTCGTAAACTAAACGCAGTTATGTTGGTTTTTAAGCTACGAGTATGCTCGCCATGTAGGTATTACCCGACCTGCCCCCTTCTTTGATGAAGTATTTTACGAATTCATTAATTATAAATAAAACAAATGTACTTAAAAAAAACTATTAACTGTATTGTTTCATTTACTTACACTTAAAACCCCATTAGGACTTCATCATTATCAAACTGTTGCAGTCAGCTGCTGGACATAGGTATCTCCTAATGCACTCCGCTGAGTAGGTACGATCCTCATCTCAATTTACCTACCTGATAGTAAGTAAAACACTACAAAAATAGCGACAAGCAATCTAGAACATATACTTTATTACCGAAACAATGTTTATGTGCCTATACGTAACAATCTACATTGATAACTAGTACTTAATCTTAAAAAATAAAACTGGTTATAACTCTTAAGTCCCAAGTTCTAAAAAAACCAAGAATTTAAAAAGGGCTTGTCTATCGTATTAGCTACCAATTAAAACAAAAAATATCCCAAAACACGAAATTTTATTAGCTGTACGAAAGTCCCATACAAGCCTGCAGTTCGCCTTTACAAAAAAAAATATTTTCTCATTATAATAATAATAATAGTTTATAGTTATCGATAGTTCCAGTGGATGTGCCTGTGGCTTTGTCTATAATGAAAATATTCTTAATTTTGTTAGATTTTAAAGACGCGACTTATTTCCTTAAGTCACCAAAGATAATTTAAATCAGTTCCGTGGATCAGATTTTTGTTTTAAAGTGAGCGAATTTGATTCCCGATTTCCTCAAACAGAATATTAGTTATAATCTATATTAAAGCTCTTAAGAAGTTCAGAAACTTTTAAGTTGAAATCTGTCTGGAATATTAGATTAAGATTTTGGAATTAATTTTGGAAATTGAAAAATAATATTGGTGTTAATAAGCTCTTCTGCTAGTGATTAGGATATTTGCGTAAATTGGTAGAATGAAGATCTAGAGACAGACGCTAGGGGATAAATAGTTGTCATGATTGCCTCTTGTATTGAAAAAAACCTGCACATTCTCTCATTGGTTTATTTACAAACGTGACTATGGTGATAAAAATATTAGAAGGTTTAGGGAATGTCTGCAAAGTTTATCATTTCATGATGCCTACAAATGCTCAGATCCAAATGAAGCATTTAATGAGTTCCACGACCTTTTTAAATTATTCTATGACCTATGTTTCCCAATTAACAAAATAAAAATTTCGGTAATTAAAGAACCAAAGTGGATCACAACAGGACTTAAAAAATGTTCGAAACGTAAAAGAGACATGCTATGGGAATATAGAAAGTCACCAAACCTAGACAATAAAAATAAACTTAAAACCTATACTAAAAGATTAAAACACATAATCAAACAGACACAAAAAGCACAAAACAATAATTATATAAATACTGCTGAAAACAAAAGCAAAGCTACATGGAACATAATTAATAAGCAGAAGTCAAACTACCCTAATCAGGGTATTGATAGCGTACACATTAACAGCAAAATTATAAATAACCCTGAACAAATAGCAGAATCATTGAATAATTATTTTATAGATCAAATTGAATCTCAAAGTGACATTAATCTTAATCTTAATAGTAAACCTACATTAAACTATCATCCTAATTCAATATTTATGACACCCACTGGACCCTTTGACATATTTGAAATAATTAATTCTTTGAAAAATACTAAAAGCGCTGGATATGACGACATAACCACCGAGGTAATAAAAGCCACATCTTCTATCGTTGCACCAATACTCAGCCACATTATCAATGGTAGCATTGAAACAGGCATATTCCCAGAAAAATTAAAGATCTCTGTAATTAAACCATTACATAAAAAGGCGATAGGCAAGAGCTTGGCAACTACAGACCAATCGCGCTCATTCCGGTATTTTCGAAAATTTTTGAAAAAGTAATACGAAACAGTATATATTCATTTCTAGAAACTAACAAAATTTTGGTTAGCGAACAATATGGTTTCAGGAAAAATAAAAACATTGACTCTGCTATCTACAAACTAGTTGAACACGTTCTTACTAACGTTGACAATAGAACTCCTGTAGTTGCATTATTTATGGACATGTCAAAGGCATTTGACTATGTTAACCATAAAATACTGATAAACAAGCTGGAAAAATATGGAATTAGAGGCAATATCCTTGAACTTTTCAAATCTTATCTTACTAATAGACAACAAATTACATACATAAATAAAATTTGCCCCTATACAAGAACTGAAAAGACTTATGTCTCTAGACATAGAAAATGCATATTTGGTGTGCCGCAGGGCAGTGTTCTTGCTCCATTACTATTCAATATATATTAATGACATGCCTAAAACTATTAATAATCCAATGATTTTATTCGCTGACGACAGCACAATCCTTATCAAAAGTAAAGATGACGTGACATTCGAAAAAGAAATAAACGACAACTTAAATGATATAATAACTTGGCTAAATGGAAACAATTTAAAAATAAATCTTGACAAAACAAATTACATTTCATTTGAACAACAAACAAATAATAAAAAACCGGATATTCATTACGGTCACGAAACCATCAGTGAAGTAGAACACACAAAATTCTTAGGTATTTGGATAAATAAAAATATGAGCTGGAAAACACACGTTGAAAATACATGCAAAAAACTTAGCCAGTATTCTTATGCTCTCTATAACCTAAGAAAAGTGTCAAATCGAGCAACATTATTAATGGCGTATCACGGGTATGTTGCATCTACTTTACGCTACGGACTTATATTTTGGGGGAACTCGCCAGACAGAGAAATGGCGTTCAAAGCCCAGAAACAATGCATAAGGGCAATGTGTGGCATTCAACGCACAGAAAGCTGTAAGCCACATTTTCAAGAGTTTGAGTTATTGACATTCCCGTGTCTTTATATATATGAAGTGGCGATCTTTGTCAAAGCTAATATGCATCTTTATACACATCCAAGAAGCACACGACACAAAAATAAAATATGCGTAAGACGTCACAAAAAAGCAATATTTAATAAAAACATCTTGGGCATGGCACCCAAAATATACAATAAGTTGCCAAAAAGTATCTCAGACCTGCACAAAATGGACCAATTTAAATCAGGTTTGCACGAATTCCTAGTTGTAAAATGTTACTATTCCATCAATGACTATTTAAACACCAATGGAATGATTGTTATTTTTATTATTTTTAATTTTTTGACATTTCTATTTTTTATGTAATACAATTTAAAATTTATTGTGTATATTTAATGTTACGATTAGTACCTAACATATTAATTTGCACACCTCATTAGGTTATAATACAATGTACTTTTTAATACCTGTAACACCTTCTTAACATGTATTATGCAAATAAATTATTTGATTTGATTTGATTTGATTATTATAGCATAATCAGCCTATTGCATTTCCACTGCCGGGGTACAGACCTTTTCTCTGTGAGAGGGAGCGGGCCATTATCCACCACGCGGGCCCAGTGCGGGTTGGTGATAAGCTCTTAGTCTTGGTCACCTCAAAATATATTTCGAGGACTATTCACTAGGTGGGGTCCCTTGGTTCAAAAAGAGACTTAATTTTTTCATTACTTCTTGTCAAACACATCATCTCGAAAACAAGCCCGTTTACACATTACGGCTGTAAACCTCGCAACGTCGTATCGTAACATTATCGGAATCCACCATGTAAATCCATTTCAATTTTTGCCTCCTGCTCCAATTTCAAGTAAATTCACATTTATTTGAAGGGTTTGTCATTGTAATAAATGGAAAATTATTTTTATTTTCATAATCTTGGAAAATGGCGTGTCTTGGATAGGGTTTTCGTCTTTAGAATTGATGATGTTTTTTTGGTTATAAAAATACAATAAATAATCGACGTTAAAAAAGATGTAGTCCAAGGATTTTCGCTTTATTTATTTGTATGACAGCAGAAATTAATTATTATCTGAGGTATGGAGTGGACTCAATTGGCAAAAACGGTCACCCATCGACAAATTGACCGAAATCAGCGCGTTTTAATTTAACCTAATTGCAGCGTGCTCTGTAGGTATACCTATAGTTGCTGCGTTTTAGCATTGCATTAGCGGTCATTGACCTACCAACATTTTCTAGCATTTTTAATTGAAAAACGGAAACAAAATCCGTTAACGTCCTGAATCAATATCTATCGTGATCCTCAACGTGTTCGAATAAAGAAAAACCATACAGAGTTTATTGTTTGGATTCCTACAACAGATATTAGGGAAAGGGCAATAACCGCGATTGCCATGCTAAAATGCGACAACTATAGCGTCAGTGAGTGTGCACTATGTTTAAAAGTATAATGAATTGATAAAAGTCAAACTTACTCTTCCAAGTATTACAATTCTCGTATTGCATATCACAGTAATTTCCGAAGTTTTTAAAGTCCCCGTCATAGCTACGGGCACAGATTAGTTGTTCTCTGTCAAAGGAAATACAATAATTTTATTAGTTGACAATATTATACAATTTTATGTGATGTTACCGGAATGCATAGAATAAGAAATGAGTTTATAAGAGGAAGTCTGAAAGTGACACCGGTGACTGAAAAGTTGTGTGTAAAAAGGTTGTCATGGTATGGGCATGTGATGCGGAGGAATGAGGGAAATGTCGCCAGGAGAGTTGTGAGTATGAATGTGGATTATTTGGGGCCGGCACATGTCTTTTTCTTCCATACTTCTCTATTAGTTGTCATCGCAATAGTCACTCCCTTTCTAGCAATATCATCTTTCACACAGTCCATCCATTGTTTCATTGGTCTTCCTCTACTCCTATAGCCGTCCACATTCATACCCAAGTTATTTTTTACAACACAATTAAAATTAAGTAAATTGTGGATTTATTTTATTTTGTATTTCTTATTTATGTATATTTCATTGTATGCTACACCGCTCGACGTCATCTCGTGAACGCCGGCTGTAGCTGAAAACCAGAGCTAGGGCTCGCATAGGGTCGCAGCATTATGCTGAGCGATGGCATTTTTGCGTAGATATATCAAGCAGCACACATGGCTGTATAGTCACTGGAAAACAGAATTCTTGAAATCTCGAGGCTGTTTTGCTTTCTGTGCAAGGACTTTACAGCCGGATACGCAGCTAAATTTGGCCCCAAATTAACCAGCCCTGAGCATTAGAATAGCTTGTTAACAGTTGTACAGAGCATTGCAAGAGCACATGGGCTGTACAATGGCTTAGACAGCTATCAATAGGCCACTATCCAGCTCCTTTAATTTTCTTAGACAGCCAAAAGATGTAGTATGGCTTAGTAAATGCTTTTGTTAAAAATCTATCTACAAAGAAGTAGGTGAAACAATAAACTATTCGTGAAGTGCAAGTGTTACGTCAAATATTATGGCGGAATAACTGTTTCTATGGACAAATAATAATTCTAGGGTAAGTTAAGGTATTATTCGCAGATGACACTTCCCCCATTTTTAAAATCAAACGTTTGCTGGTCAACTTTGAACATGCTTAACGATGCACACTCTAAAGTTGTCCATTGGTTTAATGTAAATAATCTTCACCTGAACGAAAAAAAGACTAAACTCATTAAATTTGTATTATATTACTTTTAATTATTGTGAATGTGAGCACTATGTGGTCATTTTTATTTATTTCTTTTTGTTTTGTTTTTTTTTCTCAGTTAGTTTTAATGATAGTCTGGCATTTTGAGTACTTTAAGCGGCCTACCTAAATGTCCTTTCCTTGGTATTGTTCATCGAGTCGTTGAGCTCCTTAAGTTCTGAGTTGAGCTACACGATTACTGACAAATGCTTGTACTGACTGGACAGGTCCACTTAAATTTGTGTGGTCCTTTCCTCAAAATACCATTTCATACATGGATCTACATGGTCCTCACATGCTCTGACCAAGATTATGTCTGGACTTTAAAAGAGACTTTGACCCTTGAGTTTGTTTCGCCATTTCTTCTCAGGGGTAGTCAGATAGGAAATGTCGACTCCATCTAGCTTATTTTTTTTTAATACACGTGTAAAAGTCGTTCTGATATCCCATTTACAGAATAAACAATTTCATTTAAATTCATTTTGTTTCAGTTATTGCATTTCATTTAATTTCATTTCGTTATTATCACGTTTGTTTTGAACTCTATTGGTAAATTATACTGCGGGTGCCACTTTACTGTTAATATTTTAAAGTTGATATTGTCAAATATTACACGCGCTATCGAAAAAATATAGTTTTACTATAAATATTATAAAAGATAAATACGCTGTACGAATTATTCATGGATTTTTACACAAATTATTCCATTTAATGAACATTGATATTCATTTGAAACAATATAATGACGTGTTTTTATTTTAATAGCTCTCAAATATCATGATTTTTTTACAGATTATATTTATATAAACATTTAGAAGTAAGTATTGTATTTGTTTTAGTTTTTATTTCTTATTTCGTTTATTTTGTTATTTTTAACTCACTAATGCTGCAGAGCAGTGGTTTCCCAGTAGAAACGGCTGTGACGTACGAGTTGTAAGTCATAAGTTCAAACCCAGGCAGGCACAGCCACCGTAGGCGTAGGCGTAGGCTTGCAGACGGACGGCGAGCTACCCATTGCTCAAATGCTCACCCATTTGAGCAATGGGTAGCTCGCCGTCCGATAAGGACCAGGCAACGGAAGGAACACTGGTGGGTTTTAGTCAGTAAGAGTCTGACACGCTTTCCCGCTCCACGTAGAGCGGGAGAAGTTATTTGATAATTTCCCACCCAAAAAAAAAGAAACACTTAACTTTGTGTACATTATTTCATCACCACTGTTCTCAAAACAGTAAAGGAAAACATTGTGTGGAAACTGACATCTCCTAGAACTAATAATTCATAGATATGGACATCTATCAAACCATACAGGGCCCGTGTGGTGGATTATGCCCCACTCTCCTCTCGAAAAGAGGAGGCCTGTGTTCCAGCAGTGGGAACATTATAGGCCGTTTATGCTAAATGCTGCACCGGGTGACGTCATCAGGTCAACACCGGCTGTCGCTACAAACCAGCGCTGCGCTCTGTCTCGCATAGGGGCGCACCGTAATGCTGAGCGATGGCCGTTTGCGTGGATGTGACGCATATTTTCCGCCAACTTATTATTTCGTGTTTGCGTTCTATTTTGCGTTTTGTTTAAACCTAATAAACGTATTTTCTATCTGTCTTTAGAATCAGAATCAGAATTGCATCTACGGACACTGTTGATCGTAGACGTTTTATTGCATATACGAATTTGTTTAGCTTATCGCATACGTAATTTACGTGTTATTTCCAGTTACAATTTTGATCTACTAATTATGCCCAAGAATTTTGTGTTTACTACTTATTCTAGGATACTATCCTCATATTTTATACTAAGACTCTGGAAGTTTAATTTATAAGTTTGAAATTGAATTCTTTATGTTTTACTTATATTGATTTTTAAATTGTTTTCATTAAACCAAATTATTATGTCTTTGATTGCTTCATTAGTTTAAATGATAAATGATTTTATTTCTGTAAGTAGGTTTTTACAAACACTTTTACACGTCAAAACATATTTTTTTTAAACTAGATAAGGCCAGCGTTTCCTATCTGACTACTCTGAGAAGAAAGGCCGAAACAAAGTCTCTTTTAAAGTCCACATATAATCTTGGTCAGATCATGTGAAGACCATGTCGACTGGTGTCTGAAATGGTCTTTTAATGAAAGAACCAAACAGATTGAGTGGACCTGTCCAGTCAGTGCACGCATTTGTCAGTCGTTGTGCAGCTCAACTCATAACTAAAGGAGCTCAACGATTCAACGAACAATACCAAAGAAAGGACATTTGGCTAGGCCGCAAAAAATACTCAAAACTGCCAGACCATGTTAAAAACTAACTGAGAATAAAACAAAATTAAACAATGATCCACATAGTCTTCACATTTACAATAATTAAAACAATATAATACTACACAGAGTAAATATCCATGTCATTGCATAAATAAAATTCATCAATGTCAATGTGTATATCCGGACATAATCTTGGTGAGATCATTTGAGTACCATGTAGGTTGGTGTCCGAAATGGTCTTTTGAGGAAAGACCACACAGATTTGAGTGCACCTGTCCAGTCAGTGCACGCATTTGTCAGTTATAATGCAGCTCAACTCAAAACTTAAGGAGCTCAATGATTTGATGAAAAATACCAAAGAAAAAACATTTGGGTAGGCCGCATAAAGTACTCAAACTGCCAGACCATCATTAAAACTAAGAGACAAAAAAAAAAAAAACAATGACCCACATAGTCCTCACATTCCTAATAATTAAAATAATATAATATAATACTATACAAAGTAAATATTCATGTCATTGTTTATATAGAATGTTATATAGAATAAGAAAATATAAATAGCTAGCAAAATAAAAAGAGTAAAAAAACAACATTCACTGTAAGTTTATTGGAGCAGCTCAATCCCAAGCCTATTTGTCCTCAATATAATCTTTAACAGTATAAAAGGCTTTTAGGCACAATTTCTGTTTTATAAAACATTTGAATTTATTAAGGCTTAGTTCTTGAATGTGGCTAGGAAGTTTATTATAAAAACGTATACATTGGCATCTAAACGAGCTGCCTATTTTTTTGAGCCTGGTTGTAGGAACAACACATTTGTGTTTGTTCCTAGTATTTACATTATGGATATCGCTGTATTTTTTAAACAAATTAATATTTTTATGTGCGTACAAAACATTTTCATAAATATACTGAGAAGCTACAGTCATTATATTAATCTCTTTAAATTTTTCTCTGAGGGAGTATCTGGGACTTAATTTATAAATTGAACGGATTGCCCTTTTTTGTAAAACAAAAATTGTCTGAATATCGGTGGCATTTCCCCATAACATAATACCGTACGACATTACGCTATGAAAATAACTAAAGTATACTAAACGGGCTGTGTCTAAATCCGTTAAATCACGAATTTTTCTAACGGCGTATGCTGCAGAGCTAAGCTTTTTTGACAATTTATCTATATGGGGGCCCCATTGAAGCTTGGCATCCAAAGTTATGCCTAAGAACACAGTGGTATCTTCGGGGTTTAACTCTTCACCCTTTATGAGAACACTAGTTTTTACTTGTCTAACATTAGGTATTGTAAACTTAATACATTTGGTTTTTTTCTCGTTAAGAAGGAGGTTATTAACATTAAACCAGTTAACTACTTTTTCGAGGGCACTATTTACCTTGTCAGTAACCAATTGCTGTCGTTTGAGTTTAAATAAAAGTGAAGTGTCGTTTCCTGTTCCAATTTATTTTTGTCATTATATTAGATATTATTATTTATTTCTAGATATCGGTGGTTTTTTCATATGTAATCAGCTTGTTAATATTAAAATGGCTTTAATACATCTATAATTAATTCTTGCTTATTTCCTTGGACCTCTCTTTTTTGTTCAGTGGTGATATTTGAAACTATTTATCAGCTGAAAACTTTATGTTTGCTCTCTAATCTTGATAGAAAACCATTTTGTAATGAAGTGCTCGTTTGCTTTTGTGATCCTACTTAATCTCGCTAGTTATTTGCAAATTAGCAAGCCATTCTCATGTTGCTTGGAAATACATATTATTATTTTACTTTTTGAGCGCTACTGACATGTAAAGAAGACAAAAGATTGTGGCCTCAGCACCACGACTTTCTAACGCCCATACAATATTAATTTATCTTCTAATTGATTTCCTTATTGATAAGAATTCAGGGATTTTCAAAAGATCTGAGAAGCAAGACAAAGCAGGCATAGGGACCAGCTACAGTATTATCAAAAGAGGTCGACCATAAACGCTTACAATAAAAAGCCTGAGGTCTTTTATTTGAATAGATGTACTCTATTTTACTACCTTATTTGGTTTAAAACAAAGAAATGCATTTAAATGATATTTACTGTGAACTTTACCGTCAAGCAATTTTAAATTTGCGGTAAAAAATACCGAATTCCAGGACAATATACCGGCTACTACTACAAATCTGATCTGTACTTATTGCCCGTTTCATTCGCCGCCCTTCTTTAATATTTTTGGTATTATTTTGTATTAACGTTTATATTTATTTTGTTTTTTTTTTTATATATACTTTATTGTACACCAGATTATACATTACAAAAAAAATAAAAATATACTATACACTACAAAATATACAATGGGCGGCCTTATCGCTTACTGCGATCTCTTCCAGGCAACCTTGGAATTGACAGTGATTTTCCAGACATAAAATTGGGTTGTATTTGGTGCAAATAAAAATATATAATATATTATATTACTTTTAAAAAAACTCCCTCGGGTTCATAAATCCTGTTTCAATCAAAACTCTTACTATCAGACCCAGTTTGAATTATTGCTTCAGGCAGGAGTGTCCTTTCTGAAGAAATGATTCAAACTGGGTCTGACCAAATCCATTAACTGTGTAGAACCACGATCATTGCCATCAAAATATATTTGTTCGGAACCCTCATCACACCAGCACTTTACTGTAGCTAGATATATGAAGGATATTTTATATTTATCCTTTCTCCTTTGCTGATCATATTATTCTTATGAAAGTTTTCTTTTAACTGCACCATTTCATTTCATTTTTAATTTCCTTTTTCCATGGTTTTTTTTTCGAATGGTAAAGTCACAATTTGACGTTATCATAAAACTACTAACCTATGTTTATTCTTCAGTAACTCTAGAGGCTGCAAAATAGCTAATATCTAATTTGTTGGTTGGTAGCGTTAATTGCCTACTTCGCTTGGTCTACCCGGCCTTAAGCTCATTGATGTAGCATTATAATTGAATTAGTGTACACCATGAAAAAACCAATGGCAACATTTGATCCTCTAAGACATCTCACAGTTTTAAAAAAGGTTTAACTTTGCTTTGGTCATCTTAACCACGTACCATCATACATAGCCAAAGGCTGCACAATAATGCTTTCAAATTCCACTAAAATGCATTTGGTTGTTTTTCTTCAGTTATACAGCCGTTAGCCAGTCAGTTGTGCTGTCTAACAGTGTACAAGATCACTCCTAATACAGTCTCAAGAATCGTCTTAACTGTTAGTACAGCTACGTAAGAGCCTTTAAATGTAATATAGCATATGTATGGGTGTAATTTCCGCTAATGTGCAGCTTGGGATATGTGACGCATATTTTCCAACTTATCTTTTTTGGGTTTGTGTTTTTTCTTTGCGTCATGTTTACCGCAAATAAACTAACTCTATTTCTTCCTTCTTCTAAAAGTGTATAATATTTTTGCATTCACGATACCTATCCTTTGTTCCTAAGTCACCTTTTTCATGGCTCATCATCTGTCTAGCCTTTTCCCAACTATGTCGAGGTCGGCTTCCAGTATAGCCGAATGCAGATAAATACAAGTATTTTGTATGGAGTGACTGCCTATCTGACCTCCACTGCCCAGTTATTGGGTAATACGATACCCGTTGGTAAGACTAGTTGTCCGACTTTCGGGCTTCTGACGACCAATTGCTATTGTCAAAGATCAACGAATGACTGCCAGAGCCAACGGTTTAACTTGTTTTCTGAGGCACGGAGAGGTTAAAAATATGTAAAAATAGTCACCCAGCCAGAGACCAAGCGCAGCAAGCGTAGCTTAACCTGATCAATCGACCCGGCTCTTATTTCTTGGCCACAAGCCCCTTTTCCACGACTATTAAGGTAAATTTGTACTTAGGAATACTACGAGAAAAAACTTTCAACTTAAAGTTGAAAATCGTTTTTGAACGTCAAACGATAGTTGACAGGTGGCCCGTTCACCAGTTCCTAGTATTATAACTCGGGAGAAGAAGTGTCGCACCAAACTCCCCAGCAACAAGTCTGTCTGTAGCTGTACCGAACTGGATACATAGACAGATAGAAAAAATATATCTTAAAGCAACTTACTTGTAAGCCTTAGGACAGCGCTCCAAGAAGTTTTTGCATCCTTTCACGAAGAAGTCTGTTGCGAAGAACTGTGTATCTTGAGGATAATTGATGACTTCCTTCCTGTATTGAGCTTCAATGTCAAGTAGTAGTATGGAGACACTGAAGAAAAAACCTAAGAGAAATTAAAAAGTAAGATGAGAATAAATTTGACATCAAAAATGCAAAAAAAAAAAAAATTGGGGTTCCGTTACCAAAGGGTGAAAATGGTACCTTTATTACTAGCCTACACCGTCTAAATGTCTGTCCGTTCGTCTGCCTGTCATTGTATCTTTTTAAGGGGACTACAGAACCTAAACGCCAATTTTGTAAGTTTTAGAATGCCTAAAAGTATATGATCCACTGCAGTAAACGAAATCAGAAAAATAAATGATATTCTTCAAGATATATGCTAGGTAGATAGTGTGTTGAAAACATAATACAACTAATTTGATACGATAGAAAAAAATCACGAAGATACCTCTGAAAATTTCTTTTAACGATTTAAAACCATACTAATATACATACATGCAATCATTGTGATTTTTTGTCACATTATTCTACAAGCAACATATTAACATAATAGTGTTTTAATTTTTTCATCCAATCAATAGATTTCTTGTAAATAGATAATTGATTCATATTTTGCAATAAATTACAAGCGTTGCATCATCGCGCTTCTCTTTCTTTTCTATGCAGTCCGATAGTGACCGCGCTCTAGCTGTTGTCAGCCTCTTAAGGCGCTGACAAGACCCAATTGACAAAAAAAGGCTTCTCTTAAGAAAAAAAATTGCCAAATCTGTATAGTTTGTGGTAGCGGAAAAAATATATGTTAATTTTGAACATATTTCCCAGAACTTGGTTGTTACCAAAACACGTTTTGAAAACAAAATCTCGATACAAACTAACGTTAAACTAACCTCTTGCCGCCGGATTGCCGCCATGGGATCTGGAGGCAAAAGCCCTCGCGCACGTATGGGAGTGGCGCGAGGAGGCGAAACGCCGGGGCGTTAGTCCGCTGCTGCGAGAAATCGCGGCTCAGCGGACGGAGCTCCGGCGGGATCTCATGGCGTCTTGGAAAGTACGGTTGTCGCAACCCAGTGCTGGGCACGCCACGATTGCGGCGATAAGTCCCCTCTTTGAGGAGTGGCTGGAGAGGCGCCACGGCGTCCTCACCTTCCGCCTGACGCAGGTCCTCACCGGACACGGCAGCTTCGGGAGGTTCCTGTGTCGGATAAGGCGGGAGGAAACGTCCGGGTGTCACCACTGTGTGGATCGCCCGGAGGACACGGTGGAGCATACGGTGGAGGTCTGCCCGGCTTGGGCAGAGCACCGCCGTGTCCTCGTGGAGGCGATCGGCGGCAGAGACCTCTCGCGTCCGGCCCTGGTTCAGGCCATGGTACGGAGCGAGAGGGCATGGGCAGCCGTCACCTCCTTCTGCGAAGCAGTAATGCTCGCGAAGGAGGAGGCGGGACGGTTGAGGGAAAGGCACGTGTCGCGCCCTCTCGCCCCTAGCCGCCGCAGGAGACGCCCAGGGCGTCGGGAATCCCGGGCGGATTTCCGGCCACCGTAGGCGCGGGCTTGCGGACGGTGAGCAATGGGTAGCTCACCGTCCGGTAAGGACCAGGCCCGGGTCGACGGCGCGTCGTATTCCACGCGCGCCTCAAAGAGATGTCGTTAGCACAAAGTAGGAGTCCACTAGGGCCGATGCCTGCCGGGGTCGCGGGAAGGTACTTATGGGTCACCGAGGCCCCCGCAACACAGGCAACAGGAAGGAATACGGGTGGGTTTTAGTCAGTAAGAGTCTGACACACCCTCCCGCTCCGCCCAGAGCGGGAGAAGTTATTTGATGATTTCCCACCCTCAAAAAAAAAAAAAAAAAACTAACCTCTTACTTTGAGTTCTAATCCAAAATATCTGTATCAAATATGAACATACGTTACGTATTTAATTAATATCAAGAACGTCTTATTTGAATGCAGAACTTGGTTGTTTTTTATTTTAGATTACTCAACTCAATTTTGAGTAAATAGATAATTACTTCATATTTTGTAATAAATTACAAGCGTTGTGTGATCGCGCTTCTCTTTCTTTTCTATGCAAACTGACAGGGACCGCGGTTTAGGTGTTGTCAGTGTCTTAACAGTAATCATTATTGTGATGGCTCAGTAGTTAAGGCGTCGCCTCTCATGCATGAGGTTGCGGGTTCAAATCCGGGCAAGTACTATTGTGACTTTTTCAATTCATAATTATGTAGGTACTTTCTGAGTTAATCTTGGATATTACTGACATCGGTGAAGGAAAACCTCGGATGGAAACTTGGACTTATACTTAATAATTTAAGTCTGTAATAAGTACTATTGTGACTTTTTCAATCCATAATTATGTACTTTCTGAGTTAATCTTGGATATTACTGACATCGGTGAAGGAAAACCTCGGGTGGAAATCTAGACTTATAATTGATAATTTAAGTCTGTAATCGCCAACCCGTCCTGAGCAAGCGTGGTGATCAATGTTCGTGCCTTCTCAGTATGAGAAGAGGCGTTTGCCCAGCAGTGGGATGATGAGCTGGTCAATCATTCTGCCCAGCCTTTTTCCAAGTATGTTGGGGTTGGCTTCCAGTCTAACCAGATGCAGCTGCATACCAGTATTTCACATGGAGCGACTGCCTATCTGACCTCCACAACCCAGTTACTGGGTAACACGATACTCCATGGTAAGACTGGTTGTCAGACTTTTGGGCTTCTGACGACCCCTAATGACTTTCAAATATCCACGAATAACAGTCAGGACCAACGGCTTAATGTGCTTTCCACTCGCTCGGCTCTTTCGGCTCGGAGGAGTCTCAGTCTGTAAAGACGGTCCACCCATCCACAGAGCAATCCCGGCAAGCATACCTTAACCTGATAGATTGACACGTGCGGCTGTTATTACGTAGCCATGAGTTCTGATGATAATAAACATTAACATAAACTCACGCCTTCTTCCCATTTGGGTAGGAAGAAACTATAGAATGCCATATGCTACGCTCCTTACATACTCCTATTGCTTCGTTTACGTTCATACATCTGGTCATACACGCACGCCAGTTGCGAGTACTACTCACCTGACCTTTCTGAAGAACATTACCATTGAGATCACTATACCTCTTCCTGGGACGTCACCTTCTGGCGTTTCTACTCACATCTGCCATGTAAATACCTTTTGTTAGTCGCCTTTCATTCATTCTCTCAACATGACCGTCCAAGCATACTGTTTTTAATTTTTGTCACTACATCTTCTTTTAAACCACACCGTTGCCTTATCACATCATTTTTCAGCCTATCATTTATAGTCACACTACACACTACACGTACATTCTTCGCAAGGAACGTATTTCCACAGCATTTACTCTACTTTCATGCTTCTTTTGCCATACCGAACATTCACTTCCATACATAAGCGTAGGCACCAGCACACCACTATGAACAATTGACTGGTTGGTCACAATCGCATGTATAACCAATCTTTCCATCCCTTGTAAACAGACTCCCCAAATATATAAATTCACTTACTTGCTCCACACTCTTATCATTTATTTTTATATCCTCTTCTCCTTCAAACACCATGACCATCGTCTTATTCACATTTATATTCATCCCTTTCATCTTATATGCTTCATCCGTCACATTCACCATGTCTTGCAGCTGTTCCGTGCAATACAAAATTTCGGCGGTAATGGCTGCCGAAAGAAAAAGCCACCACTTTTTTTAAATGGCCTTTTCCCAGAATAGGTACCTTTGACGCACTGAGAGTTGCTTACAATACATTTTCACTTACCTACCCACATATTTTTATTAGTAACTATAAAAATATCGGTATTGGCGAAATTGTTTTCGTATGAAATACTACCATAAAGATATTCGTGTACAAGTATGTTTTTTATATCTGTTTTTATTTCAAAATGAAAAGATTGCGGGCTGGCTTATGGACGCTGAAATTGGGTTCGATTCTCAGGTCGGGCAAGTGTTAATGGATTTTTCCATCAGGAATTCCTCAATCTGGATATCAGACTGGAGTCGGGATTTATGCCTGATTGATGAAAATGCACGCCCACTATTACATAGGACGTTAAGATTAACTGGCCATATTCTTCGCGGATTACAGACAGATGTTAAACGTTTTTCATTTTCACAACAATACAAGAGTGCAATTAAAGTTACAAAAAATGTTAAAAAAAAAAGTTAATATTATGATGCCTATGAGCGTATTAACATTTTATTAATGAAAATCGCCCAAGTGGGAGTCGAACTCGCGGACTAAAGGTTTCCTGACACCAAAACTGTTTATACTTAGCCATTATAGTAGGTACACAATCCTGTTAGATGCAGACAGAGACAGCGTAGGTTTTTAGGGATCCGTTGGCAACCATTTGGAACGAAACCAACAAAAATTACCCTCACTTAAAAAGAACGAGCATTTATCTATGCTAATTATTAAGGAAAACATTATTTCTGTATTTTTCACGCCTTTACGGCTAAATTGATTGTGATGAAATTTGGCACACAGGTAGACCATGACCTGAGTTAGGCCACATAATACTTTTTATCTTGGTCACACGTTTCCGTGAAATAATTTCCGACCTCTACCCGGACGAAGCCGTGGGCAAAACTTAATAAAAAGTTAATTTTCTAAAGTATTATGTTAATACATTACCCACCACCCAGCCAAACATTGTTATGGTTTTAGTACAGTAGTTTTAAAAGAAAACTGGTCGAAGGGAAACATAAATTTTACTGAGCTTGTTTTCAAATCGGTGTGATAATTTTAGGGTTGTAGTGTAATCCTAGGCGATAGATTTGTGAAGCTCTACATCAGATTTTTACTGAGGAGGTATTGAAAAAAACCGAGCGAGCCTTACAGTGGTCGCATATGATCTGTAACATCTCCCATCTCACCATGGTAATCACAGAACACATATACCCTGACGATGTGAATGTGAGTGTGTGAATGAGATCTTTTTTTCTTTAGACCGTTTCCTTTTCTCTTTTTTTGTTAAGTACTTCTCGACAGGCCTACACTGTTCCCCCATACCTAATTTGTGTAATTTGATAACATTGTAAAAGCCAATTATTTTTAAAAGAGTAACCGTGGAGTTTCTTGCCGGCTCTTCTCCATAGGAAACGACCAATTGGAACCGTGCACCTAGCTTCTGACGTTTCATAAGTGCCTATGTAGGTTTATGTGAAATAAAAATATTTTGATTTTGATTTTTGATTTTGATGGTAATAAGCAGCTGAGCAGCGACAGGCATTAACTTCAGAATGTATACAAGCTAAATACTGAAATATTTATTCGAATAATTATTTATTACTAGTGGTCGCCCACTGGTCGAAATTAGTTCTATAATAATATAGTACTTACTAATTCTATGCTATTAAAAAGTACTTACTTATTCCATGCTCAACCTGTCGCCTCCTGTTACATACTTCCGTCCCTTTTCATAAACTTTTCAAAAAACAAACATTCATAACGTCATCATATTTCTTGTGATGTTGTATAATTATATTTAGGTACTATTAATTAACACACTTAGGTAATAATACATAGTTTAGCGGTTAGTCATATCTTTTTAACATTATCGGCAGTACCTAGGTACTGTCGATCAAGCAGATAAATGTTATAGAGGGTATTGAAACTTTAATTTTAGGATGCATTCTCAATCTGAGCATCGTCGCAAACAGCTGCCAAATATTTCGCTATTTCTAATAATATTTCAATATTACTGAATTAAAACGATGAAATATCACTCTGGGGGGTAACCATCACCTCTTATAGCAGTATTATTATAATATTACTTCACAGTGGAAAAGTGATGGAGCTATATAGGACTTCTAGCTCCATCTCTTTCTCACGCTGAAGTAATATTGAAATAATACTGCTATAAGAGGTGATGGTTACCCCCCTGTATTGCACTGAAATATTGATTATAAATTGCAAAAGTTCATAGCATAACACTGAATATTTAGTTTAAGCTAAAACTGCGGGGTGATTGCGTATGGGTGTCATTTTGACATTCAACCCACGTCCATTGCGTTATTTACCTTGTTGAGCAGATGAATTTTTCAAACCTATGAAGCAATGGATTAGAAATATGCTTCAAAACTCACGGATTGTGATTGAAAATGTATTACGCGATTAGGGTGCTGGTCAGGATCAGATCGAAATGTGTGCGAAGGTAATTCAGTGTCATTATTATTTATAATAATTATTTTAGTGCACTTTTGAGCGATAATTTCAAAACAGCGGCATATTTAACAGCTATTTGTGACGTTGCCAACATTCAGAATGGATGCATTCTGAAATCAATCATTCATTAATAGATGAATTCTTATGAGGATGCTCATAAGAATTAATGTCAACATATTTTCATATCTTACTATCGCCACGCTTAAGAGTGTGCGACTCGCCTAAGCCCAAAGCTATAAATTTTACTATTTTAATAAAATAAACCTGTTCTAAATCAAATGTTCAAGTTTATCGAAACGATATTTCATAAACTAGCGAGAAATAACAAATCAGAATATTCTTTAGGTAGGTACGTAAAATTCTATTATAAGCAATGCCTATTCTCGTTTTATGAGAATGTTTCAGTTAGTACCCACGTTTGTCACAATTGTCACAAATAAAATGTGAAAATATGAAATGGTACCGAAGTATAATAGTTATGCTAAGTTTGCAGACAGTTTTCTCATAAGTTGATTTTTGTTAACAGTTATTTCTAAACATTTCATATTTTTTTTATTTTATTTCATAGAGCAGTGGTGGCCCAGTGGTAACGGCCGTGACTTACGAGTTGTAAGTCGTAGGTTCGAACCCCGACAAGCGCTTTACTTTGTGTAATTTAATACATCACCACTGCTCTCAAAACGGTGAAGGAAAACATCGTGAGGAAACCGGCATGTCCTAGAACCGAAAATTCGAAGACATGTGACATCTACCAACCCGCACTGGGCCCGCGTGGTGGATTACGGCCCACTCCCTCTCACAGAGAGGAGGCCTGTGTCCCAGCAGTGGGAACATTATATGCTGATTATGTATGTATGTATGTCATATTTTTTTATACGTCGTTTATCAGAATAGGTCTTATTATTTCTTGTACGTGGGTGGGTGGGCGAGTAGATACATGTAAATGAAAGTTAATAATAATATTATAAAATAGAATAGAATAGAATATTCACAAGGAGGACACGGTGGGGCATACGGTGGACGTCTGCCCGGCTTGGGCAGAGCACCACCGTATCTTCATGGAGGCGATCTGCGGTGGAGATCTCTCGCGTCCGGCCCTGGTCTAGGCGGGCGTACGGAGCGAGAGGGCATGGGCAGCCGTCACCCCATTCTGCGAAGCAGTAATGCTCGCGAAGGAGGAGGCGGGACGGTTGAGGGAAAGGCAAATTTCGCGCCCTCTCACACCTAGCCGCTGCAGGAGACACCCTGGGTGTCGGGAATCCCAGGTGGATATCCGGCCACCGTGGGTGTGGGCTTGCGGACGGTGAGCAATGGGTAGCTCGCTATCCAATAAGGACCAGGCCCGGGTTGACAGCGCGCTGTGTTCCACGAGATGTCGTCAGCACACGTATAGGGGTCCACAGAGTGTCCACACAGTTTCAGTGCTTTTTTTAGACATTTAGGGAAAATGCCTTCAGAAAAACACATACGTAAAATGTGTGTTGATTTTTTTCTTTGCTAAGTTGACTTATTTTGAGAATTTACAATAGGCAAAATACACTACAGTTTTTTAAATCCACTATAACATTAATAAATTTATAAACCAAAATGCTACCCGTACATTGAAATCGAAACGCATAGTTTTCTAAACTCCTGCGTTACTCACGTAGATAAGTTATCATCGAAATTGCTGTATTTACGTATCTCAGGCGATACGTGATCCGCAACCATTTGAAGAAATCCAAGTCTTGGTTGGAGACAGTAGAAAGCCATGGGTAAAGTGGGAGAAATTTTTAAGTTATAAATTACTAGCCGTTGCCCGCGGCTTCATTTGCGTGTATTTTGTATTTCATATTTTTTTGAGTTCCGTACGTCTGAATGAAAAAACAGAACCCCTATAGGACAGACAGACAGACACTCGTGTGTCTGTCTGTCTGTCCGTCAATTAGCTCCGAATCTACTGGACCGATTAAGTTGAAAGTTGGTACACATATGAATTTCTGTGACCCAAACACGAACATGTAACGTAAATATTATATGAATTTTGATTATGGGGTCACTTTTGGGCGAAAATCAGAAAATGAAAAAAATAAAGTTTTGCAAACTGTACCGGCCATATCAAATGAAAGTGCGTATTGTCATTTTCATTTTCAATACTGTTAGAGTTATTTAAGAAAAAAGACGAAAATGTTTATCTCCGAAACTACTGAGCCTAAAATTTTGAAAAAAAATACAGGAAATAGTTCTTTACTATGGATTATAGATAACAGAAAAATCTATAAGAAGTATAAGAATTTCTCACTATTTTGCGTACAAACTTACATTTGCAGTTGGAATGGGAGAACATGTTTTTCAATTAAAATAATATGTTTGTTCTTAGGATAAATCACCCCACTCCAACTACGGAACTCTTCATTGTGTGTGGTTCGACACGCACTTAGCCAGTTTTTATTTTTAACACAAATAGCCAGTATGAAAAGTAGTATATTTATTTATTTATTTTATTAGGGAAAACAAACAGTAGTATATAAAAAAAAAACGGAGATAACATTTAACTTAACAAATATAATATACTTATATGAGGGAGGAGGACCTTCTTCATCATCGTTAGCAATCATGGTTACTCTTCTTAACTGTGGGCGTCGGTGGGTAATGTCGGATGAAGAAAACCGTCTCGTATCAATCTGATTATAATCCTAATCCAACAGTTACAACACAGTAGATAGGTCTGCACGTATAGCTAAGTAGGTGCGTATCGCAAAACCACAGAACTCATATACCCTGACGGGCGCAAAACGCGCGATGGTTCAGAGATCCGCACGCACCGCCCGCCAACAGAGAAGTGAGTCAAGAATCGATGACGCGCGCCCCACCAACTCCATCGAGCGCCACCAGATGGCGCTGGCTTACCGGATACGACTCGATTGCGACATAATATACAAAGTGTTTTTTTTATATCCCATAACTCTAGGGTATGAATGAGACCATATCAATGAATCAACTTTTTTTTTTTTTGTTGAGGGTGGGAAATCATCAAATAACTTCTCCCGCTCTAGGCGGAGCGGGAGGGTGTCAGACTCTTACTGACTAAAACCCACCCGTATTCCTTCCTGTTGCCTGTGTTGCGGGGGCCTCGGTGACCCATAAGTACCTTCCCGCGACCCCGGCAGGCATCGGCCCTAGTGGACCCCTACTTTTGTGCTGACGACATCTCTTTGAGGCGCGCGTGGAATACGACGTGCCGTCGACCCGGGCCTGGTCCTTACCGGACGGTGAGCTACCCATTGCTCACCGTCCGCAAGCCCGCGCCTACGGTGGCTGGAAATCCGCCCGAGATTCCCAACGCCCAGGGCGTCTCCTGCGGCGGCTAGGGGCGAGAGGGCGCGAAACGTGCCTTTCCCTCAACCGTCCCGCCTCCTCCTTCGCGAGCATTACTGCTTCGCAGAAGGAGGTGACGGCTGCCCATGCCCTCTCGCTCCGTACCATGGCCTGAACCAGGGCCGGACGCGAGAGGTTTCTGCCGCCGATCGCCTCCACGAGAACACGGCGGTGCTCTGCCCAAGCCGGGCAGACCTCCACCGTATGCTCCACCGTGTCCTCCGGGCGATCCACACAGTGGTGACACCCGGACGTTTCCTCCCGCCTTATCCGACACAGGAACCTCCCGAAGCTGCCGTGTCCGGTGAGGACCTGCGTCAGGCGGAAGGTGAGGACGCCGTGGCGCCTCTCCAGCCACTCCTAAAAGAGGGGACTTATCGCCGCAATCGTGGCGTGCCCAGCACTGGTACACAGGTATGCACGTATAGCTAAGTAGGTGCGTATCGCAAAACCACAGAACACATATACCCTGACGGGCGCAAAACGCACGATGGTTCAGAGATCCGCACGCACCGCCCGCCAACAGAGAAGTGAGTCAAGAATCGATGACGCGCGCCCCACCAACTCCATCGAGCGCCACCAGATGGCGCTGGCTTACCGGATACGACTCGATTGCGACATAATATACAAAGTGTTTTTTTATATCCCATAACTCTAGGGTATGAATGAGACCATATCAATGAATCAACTGGCTTATGAATTATTTTTCATTTATCTTCTTTTCTTTTTGTTTACGTTTATCATAAAAAAAAATCTTTATTGTCACCAGTTAATACAATCATCTTAGAGTAATCTTACAAATGCATCGTTAATGTATTACCCAAGGAGTACTGCTACTGATTCCCAAACTAAGCTAGAGCTTGTATTTTGGAAAACAGTGTTCAGCCGGAGAAAGTAACACATATTAAGAAACGAATACATTGGTTTGAATGACGCTGCAGTAGACTTACTTTCTTAGTATAAATTCCGATTGTTCTTATTCTGTGTTCAAATTATTATTATTTATCTTTATAAGTTAACAGATATGTGCGATCTGTGTGTGTGTGTGTGTGTGTGTGTGCATGTATGTGTATGGAAATAATTCGACAAACCCACGATTATTAATAATAATATATAAATGATAATAAATAATATTAATAAATAAATGAATTTTATTTTATTTATATATATTTTTTTTATTAATTGCTCTTATTTATCAATGAAACTTAGATACCGACACACATCGAGAGTCTAGTATTAGTATTATGATATCTTCGAAACTATGCATTTTATGACCACATATTTTAGGAATGTTTGTATTATTTTTACTTATAGAATATAACCCCAGAGTTATGGGATATAAAAAAAAAAACAAGTTGTATATTATGTTTCTTACTCTTAACTTAAATACATAATATGCTAAAAACAAATATACTAACCCACTACATTTTCCACAGATTACAACAGTATATGGTCCAAGTCGTAGGCTAGCTATCTGTCCATAACTATCGGTTCAGTGGTTAGGTGTGAAAGGTAACAGACAGACAGAATTACTTTCGCATTTATAATATTAGTAAAGATTATGAATTGCTTTTCTAGATTAATCTTAGGTTGGTGTTCGTACCTAAAGTGGGGCGATGTTGTTTTTATTGAGTGCCCTGCGGTTTTGAGATCTGATGTTAATTCCGGATTCGGTTTTGTAGGAGAAAACTGAATAGACTTCGGATTGTAAATCGTCAGTAGTAAACGCATTGGCAATTACAAATATTGGTCAAATCAAATCAAATCAATTTATTTGCCATAAGTGTTGGTACAATTTAGGTCTTAACATAGATAATACAGATCCATAAAACTTAGTCATAGTCATAATTCAATTTAAATTAAGTAGCCATGTTGTTAGAGTATTAGATACATAATCAAGAATTAAAAAAAAAACTGTTAATGTCAGAGGGATTAAGGTCAAAGGACAATTATGGTTAACACACACGGCTAAAGCCTATTTTTGAATATCTTTAGCCGGGTGTTGAATAATTAATTTGCTTAATTTTTTGTACCTGTTACTAACCAAAAAAAATTAAAAAATATAAAAAAAAGGCAGTCATGGGAATTGCCGACAGAAGTGATAACTTAAGACTTGCTAGTCTGGCGCAACACGTCACATTAGAATGTCGGTGACGCGGTCATGTCGGTGACTCGGGCATGTCGATGACGCAAACTCATAAGTTTTGCCCTTACCAAAAATCGCTCAAGAAGCGCGCGGCTAAAAGAAAGAAGAAAAGAAATATATTTTATTTGGGACACGCACAGAAAATACAATAAAACAAATTATTTAAAAAACAAAAAACTGACTACAAAAACACACAACTGAAAAGAGAAAAACAAGCATTTATAATATATAGAATTTTGGTATACAAACAAAATTTCAGCTTATTGGTCAATTTCATATATATTTAAGAAATTTATTTTTACTAGCTTTTATTTCATATCAATATTGTTCAAATTTATTATAAAAACCTTCGCCGCACTTTTTTATATTTGCAGATGCAATATATAAATATTATATAGCCTTTGTCACTCCCACAATTAAGTCAAATCTAACGACACCTCTTATGTTAAAATCCATGAAGCCATTTAGGCTACAGAGCGTGCCAAAGAAATAGACATACATACATACTTACATACTCTCGAAAAACATTTCTCTCCTTCTGGGGCAGTCGGGAAAAAGTAAAAAAGTAGCATTTATAACTAACAAAAATTAAATATTTGTTCAACAAAATACAAAAAATAAATAAAAACGACTTGTGCTTGGTCAAAAAGGCTCCTATCTCAGCATAATGCGATATTAAAAAAAAAAAAATACCGCAGGGCTGGTATAAAACGCTGGGCAGCGCTGACTAAAGAAGTTTTCACTTAAAAAATTACGATTCCACAGCTGCCTGCCCATCAAATATTATTTTTACCCCAATTATTTCCTTTAATAATCTCACTCAGCATCTCAATCAGCAGATGTTGAGTGATCATTTTCCTTAAATCAAATCAAATCTATCCTTTCTATTTGTTACAAAAATATGTTTTATTTCAGTTATCATTTAAATAAAACATTTTTTAAATAAATGTGCTTACAGGACCCGGAATGACATACGAGTAATAAATATGTGTAAACAGTATATAAATATGTGTGATTTATGTTGTTTATCTGTTTTAAAGGGTAAAAAGGCTTTTTGTTTTTAGGTGGCAAATTATCAGATAACTTCTCTCGCTCTGGCTGAAGCGGGAGGGACACGTGACTTCACTCATCATTATGAACAACTATTACTTTGGGACAAACCCTTAAATCGCGAAAAAAAATCACTTGTCCTAATTTTCTTTTCAACTTGTGTGAACCAACAGACAGAACAGCTGATTTTATTTTTGCATTTTCAAGTTTGGTCCCAAAGTAATAGTTCATAATGATGAGTAAAGTTACCGTACCAGTCACACTATATAAACGCTCGCGTCGATCGCGTATTTGTGCGACAGTCGCTTTCGGTTAGGACGCGGTGTCATACATAATAATGGAAGTGTAGAAAAAAAAAAATGATACAAAACATTTAGTTATTAGTTCTGTGTACGTTTTTATTTCTGCTCTAGTATAGTTTTCGGTGTTCTTCTTTTTTTTGTTGGTTTAGTGGTGTGCTAGCTAACATATGGCTAGTAATTTAATGTTTTGTGTTGCACGTAAAGTATTTTTTTGCTGCTGGGAAGTTTATTGCCCCACTTCTTCTTCCCAGCTAAAGCACTAGGAAGTGGTGAAGGGTGGGCGTTTTGGGGAAACTGTCTTATGTAATTTTGACGTTCGAAAAGGGCTGATTCTCAGCCTAGTTTTATTCAAACTATTAATAAATTATATTAAAAAAAAAAAAAAAATGTGTTTATTATCTTAAATCTATACAATTAAGTTGCCGGGGCTTCCCAGAAAGTAATCCGAAGATACTTGTGATGGGATAAACCTCGCTCTTCCTCGATTTACTAACAATTGTTTCGTTGTGCTAATTAGGTATAAGTTACACATTTTTATAAAACCAATAAAAAGAAAAATTAATAAAAGAAAAATAAAAATCGTGTTTAAGGTGTGGGTGTGTGTGTGTGTGTTTATGTGTTGTGTGTGTGTGTGTGTGTGTGTGTGTGTGTGTGTGTGTGTGTGTGTGTGTGTGTGTGTGTGTGTTGGAAGTCTGTGTATGTGTGCATGTGTGTTGGAAGTGTGTGGTGTGTGTATGTGTGTGACAGTATGCATGACGTTCAACCCAGAGTCGCCAAAATGTCTTCCACGGCATCATAATTAAGTGTGAAGAGCCATTCAGTCAATATCTTCTTACACTCGTACAGCTGCATAGGGTAAGTGTTAAGTATGCGATTTACTTTATTATAGACGCGTGGGGCTTGAGTTACATTTTGACAACTAGCAAAAATTGAACGTGCTGAGTATGTAGGGGCTACTATATCACACCGTCTTTTTTTAAGTTTGGCATGGCTAAAGGGTAGAATTTTGTGATATCTTAGTACCATGTGTAGTATGTGGAGTTTTCTAACGGAGAGCAGCTGAGAGCTTGCGTATAGAGTTTCAGTAGGGAACCTGTAGGGCTTACAGTACATGACCTTAATCAAGGATCTCTGTGCCCTCTCTAGATCTATAAAATACGACTTAGCTGCTCCACCCCATACCGAGATACAATATATGATTACAGATTGGGCCAGTGCGATATAGATTTTATTCTGTAGTTCTGCATTCATTACATGTCTCAAAGATTTGAAAACCCATATGAGTTTTCTTACCCTCGCTATAGTTAGTTCGAGGTGTGGGTACCAGCTTAACCTTTGATCCACTACAATACCTAGGTACTTGACGGAATTTACCTTATGAATTACAGGGCAACTACAGATCGATTGGGTTGGGGTACGACAAGAATGTATTCTAATGTTAAAGTCAGGCGCAGGCTGAGAGTTTGCGTATTTAGTGAAGCAGACGTAGTTGGTTTTTTGGGTATTTAGCGTTAGTAGATTCTCACATAGCCAATCATCAGCTCTAGCCAGTCCCCTCTCAGCCTCCAGCCTAACTTTGTCCCAGGTCTTAGCAGAGAAGATAATATCGGTGTCATCCGCGTAGGACAGTATCCTCGCACCGTTGATAATAAGGTTACAGAGTTCATTAATATAAATCAAAAAGAGCGTCGGGCCGAGGACACTGCCCTGCGTGACGCCATACGTCACGTTCTCCTCGTCACTAACATATTTTTCAATTTTTACCCCCTGTTTTCTGTTTTGAAGGTAGCTGCTGAGAAGAGAGAGAGCAGAACCTCGAAATCCTAAGTTCTCCAGCCTGTGTATAAGTTTAGAGATAGATACGGTATCAAAGGCCTTCTTGAGGTCAAGAAAGGCCACTAGGGATTTGTTCCCCTTATCTACTTCCTTGGTTATCACAGTAGCAAGTGCCTCCGTAGCATCCTGGGCCGATATTCCCCTTCTAAAACCATATTGAGAGGAGGATAAGACGTTATACTTAGTCAGGTAGTTAACTATTCTAGAGTTCAAGAGCTTCTCAATGATTTTAGAAATGGAGGTCAACACAGAAATTGGACGATAGTTGTTAACGTCGTCTCTATCTCCACTCTTATACACAGGGGTAACAACTGAGCGCTTAAGAAGGTAGGGGAAGATACCTGTGTAAAAGCAAAGGTTGGCCAGGTTACAGATCAGCGGGACTAAGATCTCCTTTGCCTGCTTTAGGAAAAGGGTAGGAATTTCGTCCCACCCTGGTGCACTCCCAGAGTCTAGGGACATCAGTGTATTTTCAACTTCCTCCTGAGAGGTTTCTAGGAGAACAAAGGAGGACAGATTAGGGCTGTCTGTGTTACAAGATGAAGGGGGTACCCCCTTCATCTTGTAACACAGTAATTATTTAGGATTTTCTGAGCTAGAGCTTGTCCAATGTTAATAAAATAATTATTAACATAGTTAACTGAGTCTTGGGGACAAGATTTTATCTCAAGTAGGACACTATTAGAGCTCCTGGGTGGCTTATAATTTGTGATGTCATTAATGGTTGACCACAGTGCCCGAGGGTTTTTAGCAGATGCCTTGATTTTGTCTTTATTAAATTTATTTTTTAGTTTTTTTATAAGGTTCCCACAGAAAGTCCGATATCGTCTATATGTAATAACTAGAATTTGATTATGTGGGTTTGATTTGAGTTTAATGAAGATTGAATTTCTTAGTCTAATACACCGAAGGGCACCTGTTGTTATCCAGGGTTTAATCGTTCTTTTGCTATTTGTGATGATTACATTTTTAGAGTTCGAAAGTAAAGCTGTCTTGACCAATTCTATAAGGGCAAAGGCGTAAGTATCAGGGTCTTTGAAGATGTTAAAAAAGGAGGTATCAGTATTTTTTAGACTAATAAGAGCATTTTCGTAGTTGACTATAGTTTTGTGATTTTTAGGTACATTATAGCAATATTTATTCTCGAGAGATAACAAAATCAGGCAGTGGTTTGTTACGGTTGTATTTAAAACCGCTGTAAGAGCTATATTTTTTTGTTTATCAAGACTCAGGAAGACGTGATCAAGGCATCCATCCCCCTCGTGGGTAGGTTATGAGATCGTAAAAGTCCACGCGTAGATAGCATATTTAAGTAGGTTAGTCTATTGTTTCTTTCATAATTTGTTTCAGTAGGGGAAATAATTAAGTCAATATTAATGTCCCCTAAGATTAGAACGTTTTTACTAAGAGTAATATTATCAAGATGATTGTTAAGGGATGTAATGAAGTTGCCTGCATGTAGAAATGATGGGAACGGTAGATACCCAGTATAGTGTAATTTGATATATTTTAATAATGACTTTTGATTTGATTTGATCGTAGAAAAATCCTCGAGATTGATGACAAATGCAGAATTCGTACCAAGAGAAGCCTTTATTCACCGCAGGCTATTAAAATAAAACCACAGGTGACAACACTTTTCAATTTACCCGCATTTCTCTAAATGACTAGCACCAAGAAAATACGGACAAAAAGACAATCCTCCCAATATGTTAATTAACAAGAAGTTAAAAAAGTGGCCAAAGCCAACCGGCCAAGCGCACTATGGGACCAACCAGTATTTTCCATCTCAAAAATCGATAACTCTGTTGTTTTGTGATTTATCTCCTTGATTTTTTTTTCACGTATTTGTGAATATCTAGGCAATAAAAGAAATCAAACATCATCATTCTAAAAAAAATATTTTTTCCGAAAAAAAATGACAAAGATAAAGTTATACGAAATTTCATACAAAAAATCATACAGTTATATTAAAATAGCAATAAAAGTTACACTTATGCTTAAAATAAGTTTAAAACTAAATTATTATTATTAAACAAACAGTTACATGACAAAAAAAAATTATTACTTAAACTTATCCTACTCATCACTTTCTATTTCCAACAATTCTTTAGCTTCGTCAAATAATTCTTTGGATATTAGAAAACTTGGTTTATTTAAGCTAGATATATAAGGATCAGATGTATATAACAAAATATGCAGAACGTCTTCGTTTATTGCTGATCTGGACCACTTCCTAGCGTGATGTAACCTATATTTCTTATAATCTTTATTTCGAGCTTCCTGGGCATCTTCGGATAATTGTCCTATAGGAAAAACTGCATAATGCTCTATTATTTTAGCACCATGTATAAGTACTTTATGGACCGAAGATGGCATGTAGTACCAGTTATATTTGCTTACATATAATTGCGCGGTTACCAATGTATACTGACCAAATTTTTCTGCGTTTATAGGAAATCCCGATGACATAGTTTGAAGAATTACATATAGTCTCTTGATTAATTCTTCATCAATTCCGGTTATCTCTGCAGAACATTGGTAATTTTGGAATAATCTCCTTGCCGTATTACCGTCATTGCTATTACCGGAACCTTGACGTGGTTTATCAATATGCAAGCCAAGCACTTCTCGGAAACGTTTTTGGACAAATTTTTTCTTGTCTTCTTTAAGTTGCTTGTTTTCTGGAGTTGTTGCAGACCACTTCTCAAAACCTAAATTGTAAGAAATATGGAGGATCATTTTCATAAATTTTATCCATGCGTGTAGCGTCGACAATCCGTATTTAAACGCATTTTCATTTTCAACTCTCGTTGTAACTTTTAAAAGATCATTCATTTGTCTGGGAGTTGCTCCACAAACAGTGCAGGTAGCACTGGATGATGTGTTTGTCAACACTTGAGCAACTTTCCCATCAATCATTGTCATAAACAGTTGATGTTTAACTTCGATGACTTTGTCTTCTATTGACACAAGAGTTGGAATCAATTGATTAATTTTGGCTTCAATTTCACTGACAACCGCTGTAGTTTTTTCGGGAGTTTCTTTTGCAAATTCTAATGAAATTGGTCTGCAATATCTAACAGATGAGCAAGTAGGGTTTTTCCATATGACCGTAGAAGTTTCTTCGTCTACTAGTCGCAGTGGTACAAGGGACACTATAAACAAATTAGCGTCCGATATTTGTTCGTTTTCTTCCGGTAGAATTTGTTTATACTCACTTTGCCCGGAGGATCCATCACATCCCCATTTAGTGAAAAGCTTGAGACGATTGTAAGTCGATCCTGACTTTATCCTTATAATACGGCAGACTGTATGGTCTAAGAGATCTTGCAGGTTGATTTTTGCGCTTATATTTGTCACCGTAATGCTGGATGCAGGCGGATAGCAAGCCTTTTTTGCTTCACTTAGTGTTTGATACGAAGGCAATACAGAACTTAAATTCTTATCAACGAGCCTTTTTCTTAGGTACGCATATTGTGCTTTGGTTAAATCAGTTTCAATGCATATACTCAATGCTTCCTCTTTTGTAAAGGAAAGTGCGTTATCTGGATTGAGTATGTTTTGTAGAATAACTTTTTTCTCTTCTTTTTCCTTATTTCTGATAATAGTCACAATCGACGCTTCGTCATTTTCCCCCATGGATCTTAAACCTTGCACATAAGCGTTACGGACATGTCCCATTCCATACTCCTGGACCAGCTCCATATTTTTTCGTTTCTTTGTGTTTTCCGAGCACTCGTCATATTGTTTTGTTGGTCTTCCACGTTCACCAGAAGTATTCAAACCAGAATTTACAGTGGTTGAGGTACTGCAAGAATTCAATGATACTTTAAACTCACCATTTAACCAATTTGAGTATAGGCTCTCGAACCGGTCCGGCTTTCTTTGAGCTTTGGTCTATTTCTGGTTGCAACTCGATGTTAGATTTTTTTGAATACTCTCTATTACAGTATTAATGTCAGTTTCCGATAGTTGAAAATTTTCCAATAAATATTTTTTGAGGTCTGAAGTACTTTTCCCTTTTATTATTTGATCACAAAGATCGCGTCGAACACAAACGAATTCACTCATTGTTAGATAATAATGTTTTTTATGCGTTAATTGTTATTGAAAAGAAGTATCTGAACACTTTGATGAATCGTATGCTGAACATACACGGGTATTTAAAGGACTAATATTTTAGTGCCTTGTGCAAAAACCATGGGACAATTGATTATAACAGTTCTCATCGAAATAGTGTAATCAGTACTGATTGTAATTATTTACCACAACAGATAAATATAACTTCCGCAGCAATATAGTTTATCATACTTGTGGTTAAGGTGACCACCCCAAACAAAATTGCCATGGGAAGATTCTTTCAAATATAATAGCAGTTTTTTAATTTGCAAATGTATGTTTTTATCATAGAAATAGAAAAAAACAATATAGACATCAAAGGATAATAACTAAATATAATATTTCATAATAAAAAAGAAGAACCGTAATTTTCGAGGATTTTTCCCCGATTGACATTATTGCTTCAAAATCACCTCTGGCGCAAAAAACGCGCAAGTTTTTTTTAAATCCTCATATTACTGAGTAGATAAGGTCTCTAATAGAGTAATTAACTTGACACCGGCTGCTTTCGGCAACAACGAAAACTCCAATTGAAATTAACAAAAACTAAATTTTCTTTACTTCACTAAAAAAATATTAAAAAATTAAATAAAAATATTTTTTTTACAAAAACTGAACGTGGTTGCAAAGTGTATATTCTAAGCTATCTAATGATGTATAACACTAATATGTTTCCTTGGAAAACATCCGAATAATTATGTGTTGAACTCCCTTAACGGTAATTTAATTGGCATGAAAATATTTATGCCCAATGTTTGAGGTTCATTTTATAAACGTAAAACTTTATATTTTTTTATATTTTGTAATTTATTCGTAAGTTCCATCTTTTGAGAGTATAAAACCATAAAACAATCTATGGATTTACGACTTTCGACAAAACCATTTTTGAGATGGAAAATACTGTTTGGTCCCATAGTGAAGCGGTCAGACCGGCACACGAATGTTTCCGTACTACCGTACAATATTTTGGTGTCAATAAAAACATAATATATTATAATTAACACTATTTTTTTTTTAATTCTGGTATAAAAGAAACGCCGACAAAAAAATCATTATCAAAAAGTACAAAAAAATTAAATAGAGTTAAAAAATGAAAGGTCACAACCTTTCATTTTTTGACTCTATTTAATTTTTTTGTTACAGTGGTTTTAGTGGAGTAATAGGGTCCCGGTGGCACCCTTTCGGTAGAGAACCCAAGAAAGCAAGAACCATGTCGTGCCAAAGTTTATGCTATCAATTAGGTCATCGGTAGGGTATGACCAGCTATTTCTATGGCAAGGTCCCGCGACAATTTCGGTCATTTATCACGCACGGCTTGTATTGAACTGCCGCACAGTGGAACGAATGTATGGGAGCGGTTGGACGTAGACATGTCCGAAAAATAAGAGTAAAATTATGCCAAACTAATGATGCCATCTTATTCGATTACTTAATGCCTTCATAAATTGTGGTGATGAATTTCTTCATAACTCCCATATTTCGGGAGTAATTTGAGAAAATGTGAAATTTTACTATGAAAATGAGTGTATCGAGCTCTCTCCCTCCTGATTCCGGGCTTGTTTCAAGTAGCGGTCTCTAATATCGTAATGCTATTACTAAGAGCTATATTTAATACTAAGACACATAGTGCGCCAAATGTGCACTTTCTGGGATAAAAGGAAATGAAAATTTAAAAAAAAAAACGTTTTTTCCCCATTTGTATTTACTTTAAACCGCAGACAGACTTATTAAGAGGTCTATAAATATATTATATATATACAGAAATATATATTAACAAAAATATTCACAAGAACTGATGAGAGTATGACTTTTAAGTAAGTTGATAATAAATTACCTAGTTTCATTAAAAGTACAATAAATAATTAAGATGTAAGCTCTAATTTACTAAGTTACACATTTTAAAACAATAACATCATTTAATTATCTTCGTCATCATCATCATCATCAATTAATTCAAATTCAGAATCGATGTCCGCTAAATCATTTATGTTAACAAATTCGATATCACTTTTCTCAGAATCCGTAAGCTCATAAAATTCCTTAAAAGAAGATTTTTTTACAAACTTATTTCCTTTTGGACGGATACTTGTAACAAGTGGATCAGAAGACAGTAAAAGATTGTGCATAATATCTTCATTGCATGAGATACTGCTATGCTTTCGAGAATGCCCCTCTCTATATTTTCTAAAATCTTTATTTCTAGCCTCAGATGCCTCTTCGGATAGAAAACCAATGGGCACAATTGACATGTTCTGAACTATGTCTGGCCCATGCATTAAAATTTTATGAAGTGAAGAAGGCATATAATACCATGGGTATAACTCCACGTAAAGCTTAGCAGTATCAAAGCAGAACTCTCGGAATTTAGTTACGTTGATCTTCTCTCCTGATGAAATACACTGCAAGATCACACAGATTTTTCTTAAAAGCATAGCATCTATTCCGGTCAGTTCAGCAGATTTAGTGTAGTTTTCAAAAAATCTCCTTGCCGAGTTGCCATTGTTGGTGGATCCACTGCCTTGTTTCACAACATCGAGAAGTAAGCCCGTTTCTCTTCTTACAGCCTCTTGAACTCTTTTCTTCCTGTCATCAACTTGCCTTTTTGCTATATCACCCCTTACTTGCCATGATTTTATGTCTAATTTGTAGGAAATGTGTAATAAGCATTCCATTGAGCGAATCCAAGCGTGAAGGGTGCTTAAGCTATATTTATACATGTCCTCGTTTGCGTGTTTATCTTTGATTAACTCTAAATTATTCATTTCTTTAGGACAAGCCTTGCATATGTCACACACTGAAGCTGCTGTATTGGATATAATGGAATGAATTTTACCATCAATCATTGTCAACAGCAGTTGGTGTTTGACACTAATTCCATCAGTGATGGTGGATGGAGTTAAGGCTTCAATCTCTGCTTCGATTTCAGCCATCTCTCTCTGCACATTTTCTTTGGTTTCCTTTATAAACTTAAACAATATTGGCCGGCAAAATGAAGTGGAAGATGGTCGCTCGTTTTCCCAAATTGTTACACCTTTTGAGACGAGCCGCAGTGGTACAAGACTAATCATAAAATTACTAGCAAGATCGAAATGCTCATCTTCACTCGTCCTTTGATGATAAATGCTTTGGCTAGATGATCCGTCAAAACCCCAATTGCTGGTCAATACGAGCTGTTGATTGGGATCAACAGGGGTTTCTAACGACCTAATAAGTCTTCTTGAGGTTAAATCCATCAAGGCTTGTAATTTGATTTTTGCAGAGCTCTCTGTAACTGTGAGATCTTCTTTGGCCGGATAGCACTTAATTTTTTCTTTAACCAACATGTAGTAACTCGGGTATTGAAGAGCTCCTTCTTGAGTGTTGAAATCCCGAAGAGTGTTATAGCGCCATTTCGATAAGTTCATCGATACATAAAGAGCCAATGCCTTCAAAGGGGATATTTCCCGTACCTGAATTGATTTACCTTCAATGAAGGCTTTGATTTTTGAGGCCTCTTCTGGATTCTCCGTCAAGTATTTCATAACATAAGCTGTATCGCTTTGTCCTGCCTTTTGAAGCGCCCTTTCGGCCGAAAACATAATTTCAGCGCTGCTACTGCTGCATGAAAGACTATCTTCAGTGCGTCTTCTTTTTTGCCGGTTACTAAGGTCCTCAAAACATTTACGAGGACTAGGATGTGTACAAGTTGAAGCATCAGATTTAGCAGGAGAAATTATGGGCTCGATGACGTCACTTATATTTTCTGTAGAAGGTTCCATATTTTCATTCTGTAATTCCGGCCATTGAATTGCAGCCTGTAGCCAAATCTCATGTTTCTTCCGAAACTTATCTGTGCTTCTTCCAGACTGTGTCCATTTTGCATAAATGCGGTAGCAAAATCGACGACACCAGTCTTTTAAACTTGTTTCAGCACTTTCACATAACTGAACACAACTGTTATCTTTTAAAACACTGAACAAATAGTTAAAGTCGCGTAAATCTTTATGTGCGCGTGCGCATAAAGCAACGTGAATATCAAGATTTGTATTAAAATTTGGAAAATACATTGCGAGATTAGCTTGGATACAACGAGGTGTAAATCAACACTGATTTTAAAGTTACTAATAGTGACCTATTTATATAAAATCCAGGTATCCCAGGTATCCTTTGTTAAATATTGCAAGGTAATTAGTTATTGTGATAATTAGTAAATGATGCATGCTAAATTAGTGTATTAAGAGCCATTTAGTAATTAAATAATAGCAATGTTCTTATCAGTAATCATTAGTGCATCAGTTTTATATGTAAACCTTAAGTCCCTAATTATATATCCTAATTAGCTTATATCTTCTCTAATTGGCTGCTCAGAAATGTTATTGTAATAAGGTAAACCTTTAGAAAAACGGTTTTAATCAACAAAATAAACAAAAAATAAAAAAATTGTGTTATAAAATAAACATCACTCTTTATCCCAGAAAGTGCACATTTGGCGCACTATGTGTCTTAGTATTAAATATAGCTCTTAGTATTAGCATTATGATATTAGAGACCGCTACTTGAAACAAGCCCGGAATCAGGAGGGAGAGAGCTCGATACACTCATTTTCATAGTAAAATTTCACATTTTCTCAAATTACTCCCGAAATATGGGAGTTATGAAGAAATTCATCATCACAAGTTATGAAGGCATTAAGTAATCGAATAAGATGGCATCATTAGTTTGGCATAATTTTACTCTTTTTTTTCGGACATGTCTACGTCCAACCGCTCCCATACATTCGTTCCACTGTGTGCCGGTTATAAATGGTTAAACGTTAATGTTCTAATCGCGTTTTCCATGCCAGGCCATGACTTTTACACTCGGGAAGTAGATCTTTAATTCGTGTAAATTAAAGTGTACTTACATATATACTGCGTAATTGCCTATGACATAATTATTTTCAGTGTCCATCTACGAGTTAAGGCTCTTACAGACTGGGGCGTGACAGGCATATTACTGCCGGTCGCACCCGCAATATCGCCACAGTCTGCAGAAGCCTTTACGAAAATTATTTTATCAATTCCTTTATACCCGACGCGCGACAGCAAGTCAGGGTTATGATTTTCAGGCGTATCTATTCTGCCGTGCTTGTGATATATAAGTGCCCTGGAGACACTTTCGTGAAAAAGGCGGTAAAAGTTTTTTTTTTTACTTTTGACATTTCTCCCGAAATATAAATTAAACTAAGTCTTCTAAAATGTTTAACGTAAACATGCTGTAAATCTTGAAAAAATATGTATGTTAAGGAATGAACAATTAAAAAATAAGCTGATCTTAGTATTGATACAGTAAGTGTGTGACTTACTGTAACAATAATTAGTTTGAGGTACATACTGCAACAATGATTACGAAATGAGGTAAATGTTTAAATAGATTAACAAAAACTACATAATTTGCTTAATATAACTTAATCACTTACTGTAATTATAGCTAGGAGCAATATGTATAATTATGGCATCTACCATAAAGCACCGGAACCATAATTAAATACTTTTTCTCAATTATTTGTAGATAAATGGAACAAAAGTGATCTTATGAAATCACAGTAATATAAAAAGTACACAGCTTTATTAAGTACTCTGAATTGTAAAATCAGTTCCATTTTTAGTTTTGTTTATCATTTTAGAATCATATTATAAACTAACAATAAAAAATAAGTTTAAACACCTGTTACCCGATTACGGAAAAATAAAAGTGATCAAAAATGTACGAAACAAGAAAGTATTGCAGACAGAAATCAAGACATGAGATACAAAAATGGTCTAGGTAAAGCCGTGGGTGTTCGCATGCCTGTATACCATGTGGGTGCCAGGAACACCTACAAAATTATAATGGCTTGCGAAAATGGCTTTACCTTGACCATTTTTGTACCTGTCTTGATTTATGTCTGAAAAAAATATTTCAGACATTTCTTTTTAAATGCCAGGCTCACCATCCATAGCTTTTCCACATCTTCTACGGTTGAAAGTACCTGGTTGCTTGTTATAAGTGTGATGAGATGGTATTTCATCGTATAGGTAATATAAGTTTTTGCGAAATTATCTGTTTCACAAAGACGGAAAAATGCCCGTAAAGTTGTTCGTGTCGGGTTTTCTAACCGTTCTTCCACATTTTCAGGATTGAAGTAAACTCTTTGGCCGCCCCCAAATGGACATCTAGATATACGAGTACGTCTATCGTACATAGGAAAACTCAGAGCCGTCAAACCGTTTCAGAAGAACTTATGTGTAAAAAATATCAGTCTTCCCATTCATTTGGTCGAGTAGGTATTGAAATGTTGTATGACGCGGCACGTGATGCTATGAGATTTATAACAAAATTTAAAAAAATAAATATATTTTGATTCTGTAGGTCGATTTTGATGAAATAAACGCTAAATGTTTTGAATCCAATTCCCATCCAGTAATTCGATTTTGAATCCAATGAGAGGTTTTTACGTGATGCGCACACAAACGAACAAACAAACAGACAAACCAAAAATCAGACAAAAACGTCAAAAAATATTTTTTACGTTCTATTACTTAATTCTCTGGTCTTCCAGTACTTTTTTGGCAAAAATATTTAATGAACAGACACGATTTTATTATATTTAAAGATAATTCTCTTATTCGTTAGGTATAATTATCTATATCGCATGCATGTATACCATGTGGGTGCCAGGAACACCTACAAAATTATAATGGCATGCGACAACGGTTTTACCTTGACCATTTTTGTACCTGTCTTGATTTCTGACTGAAATATTTTCTTGTTTCGTACTTTTTAGATCACTTTTATTTTTCCGTAGTCGGGTAATAGTTTTTTAATCCTATTTTTTTTCATTACAGTTTTGGTTAATATAATTATAATTTATATATTAAGTGCGATAAGTAGTGCGTAACTTAAAACGGTAACAACAACAAATTTGCTGACGTGGTAACTTTAAGTAATGAAAAACTAGCGCCAAACATATTATATTAAGCTGTTAATAATATCTTATTATTGCACCAGTAATTAACTGCTAAAATATTATAGCTTCGAATATAAAAGCTAGGAAAGTACGTATACTCGAGTGATTTTGGTGCCAATTTTATTCTCCGGCGCATGTAAGCCTCAATTGTTGCGTGGTCCGCGACTGCAAAACGTACTTGTCCTACCCTGCACTACCCGTCCGGACCCGAATCGCCTTAGAACATTTGCGGTAAGTAACGTATTTATCTAATTTGTTCCAGGCAAGTCTACGAATATAAAGTCTTCTTAAACATAATTACAGTAGGTTCCACTTACTGTACTTATGCTAAGATAATGCAATAATACGTTGCGAAATTCTTAAGCATTAATACAGTATATACTCTTACTGTTAATAAGTTTCAGTGATACTTGGTAAAAAATAATCAAAACTTAAAAATATGAATAGCAAGATTACTTACTGTAGCAATACCTAGGAAATGGTTTTAATTTTATGAAAAAATCAACCGTATGTGCCCATACTGCATTCATAATAAGTATGCCTTGGCGCAAAACGTGTCTTACTGTAATTATACTTAAGCTTATTTGATTTTCTATGCCACATTCTAAAATTTTAAATATACAGAAATGTAGATCTCAATCTCTACATTCCAAATATGTACTTAACTCAATATTGCCAAAAATGTGACTTACTGTAATTATCATAAGAATATTCACGTGTATCTTTGTGTCCACAGATATGTGAATATATCTGTGTTTGTGTCTGATCTGGATTTATGCTCTGTTAAAGGCAATAGACCTGTCCCTTTTTAAATGTGACTAAAATTTTACTGGTAAAGTGAGGATGAATATTAATATTAATGTTAATATTATTAATATTAATATCAACAAAAACATCACGCCTTGTGTCCCCGAAGGGTTGGGCAGAGGTGTACCTGTAGTACACCCACATTTCGCCAGTTATGTTTAAATCCCATGTAATAGGGCCTATTGCCATGAACCGGGCACAAATCCAGACTCCGGGCTGCTACTGAGAAATTCCAGATAGAAAAACCCATTAATACTTTGCCCGACCCGGGAATGGATTATATAATATTAATATTAATATTATAATATGAATATTATCCCTGCTGTCTACCCTTTCTTACTCCTGCTGTTTATGAGAGCAGTGGTGGCCAAGTGATAACGGCCGCGACTTACAAGTGGTAGGTCGTAGGTTCGAACCCGGACAGGTGCTTTACTTTGTGTAAATTATTTCATCACCAATGCTCTCAAAACGGTGAAGGAAAACATCGTGAGGAAAACGGCATGTCCTAGAACCAAAACTTCGAATACATGTGACATCTACCAACCCACACTGGGCCCGCGTGGTAGATTACGGCCCACTCCATCTCACAGAGAGGAGGCCTGTGTCCCAGCAGTGGGAATATTATAGGCTGATTATGTATATGTCTACCCTTTCGAGGACATACAGTCGTGATGTTGTATTTCATAAAGCCCAAGCGTATCCTAGAAAGTCAGCATCACTCATAATTCAACTGTCTGACCATTATTAACCACGGCAGGGAACTATTCCCACATAGCTACTAATAACTGCTAACGTTGACGTGAAAGAATTAATATTGTAAACAGTGCTGTCATGTTTTGAAAACATTCGTCAGCTTTTAAGTCATCAAAATTGTAATTAATGGCTTCAACGTTGATGAACGGTTGTATGTGCAGATGTTGGAAAATGTAATAATGAAATATTATCCCCCTGCCATTTTGTCGGTGTATTTTATATAAAGCATTGGTCAGGTAGAGGCCATAGCCTTTCTATAGTCTTAGGAAACTGATCGACTATAGCCTCCCAAACCCATAGCCCAATATTTTTTGTTCCCATGTTCTGCAATAGTCTTGCATTAACCGGGGGTTGCCCTTGGGTGCACCTTCATAGAGCAAACAGGGATAATCGTCGGTTGGTGCCTCATTCCATTACAATTGTCCAAGGGGCCTCTGCGAGTTGGCTTCGGCCCCTTGTACACCTTCCAAAGGTCCGGGACCCCGTGGTCCCAAGATATGTAAGGACATAAAAATAAAAATGAAATATTACGATTATGAAGGTAAGTTTATCTATTTCAAGAAAAAATAATTCTCGTTCGTTAAATAACATCACGCCTGTATTCCCCGAAGGGTTAGGTAGAGGTGTAGCTATGGTAAACCCACATTTACCCAGTTATGTTTGAGTCCCATGTGAGGGCGAACTTATTCCCATCAGCCGGGCACAAATCCAGACTCCAGGCTGCTACTGAGAAACTCCTTATGAAAAACCGTCCATGTGCGTGTCTGACAAAGCACAATGAAGGGTTCCGTAATTGGGAAGTTGGGATGAATTTATCCCAAAAACAAACTTAACATGGTAGTTGAAAAACCTGTTCTCCATACATCGATATATGCCAGGGTCAATTCTCCAACTGCAAATTTAAGTTGGTTGACTATTACTCGTTAACTTGTAAAGCCCACTTAGCTGTGATAGTTTTCCTTTTAATTTCAATAGATGTACTACTGGCAAATTTAGCTGACAGGAGGGAGAGGGGTGGGAGGGCACTTGACTTACAAAAATTTGCACTTTAATACTTATTATTACGCAAGCCGATCCTTGAATCGGAAAGTGGTGTTTACAGACCCGCAATATTTTTGAACGGCCTATCCAACGATACAGATTACACTACACGAGATTACACTATGGGGTAGTAGAGAGAAAAAATATAACACTCACGTTACGTGCAAGGGAAATACCCTAATAAAAAAATATTTCCAAGATTTTATTTCAGCAATTTGTCGGTGTGATTAACATGTATATCTATACCAAATTACAGTACTAACTTTCTAGTACTAAGCGTCTCTGAGCTACAGCGGGGACATACAGACAAACGGACGGAGATGGCGAAATTATAAGGGTTCCTTGTTTACTACAGAACCCTAAAAACCCAATATCACTTTGTCCGACGTGGGAATCAAACCTAGGACCTCAAGCTCAGCAGTAGCGCCTGCGACCAGTAGACAAATGTGGCAGATTTCTCGTTCGTAATTATCATTAAAAGATAAATGCTTTAATATATAGTATTTATGAGAAAGACAATATAACAATTAAGGTACAATGCGAAGACTCGATAAGTATCTTTATTTATAAGAAGTTTCATCTTTGTAATAGTTTGACGAAGCTACTAAGTATTAACTATTATGAGATGTACATAAGTACTCAAATCTCTTTATTTACTTTTTCTAAGAAGAGAAAGCTATGTGATTATCTTTATCTTGGAAACGCTTAATATTAAAGTTTCTACGAAATGTGGCTGTACAGGTGTACCTCTGCCTAAGCCTTCGGGGAATACTGGTGTGATTGTATTTTATAGAAACCGGTCAAGTGCGTGTCCGATCAGGCAAGGAAGGGTTCCGTAATTGGAATTTCGCTGTGTGTAGAAACATAAACGAATTTGTTTAATTATATCATTTATTTACATAACCAAATTACAAGATGATTATTAACATTAACTAAATTAAATTAAAACTAAGTTAGGCTTAAAAAAGGCCCTCGGGGCATTGTACCGAGGATGCTGGCGGCATTTCCTCGCTGAATTGCAATGCTGATGCGTTGCGCGAGAAAGCCGCCAGCTTTTCGGTCACCAGTTACATCAACTAGACGTTTCGCGATTTCCGCAAATAACTTATGCGCACTGGGACCCCACGGACCGAGGGTCTCGACGCCAAAGGGCACAAAGTTGTACTCTCTGCCAAGGCCTCCATATTTAATAACTTTCAGATTTTCGGCATTTTCTGCCGCTGCACCCGCTTTAGAAGTAGTCCGTTGGAGGTGGGACGGTGCCAGTGTGTCTACACAGGTAGCGTCCCACACAAGCATCCGTCCCAAACTCCACGGGACCAAAGACACACCATCAGGTCTTTTGCCATCATCTCTGACAATGCCAGTCGGCTCAAGAAGAGCAGGCACATTGATGCTGGCAAGAGACCGGCGGATTATGTCATTAAGTGTTGCATGTCTTGAAAAGCGGCCTGCACTTTTTTGACAACAAAGTCCGTGGTGACCCAGTCGGTCCACGTCCGTGCCACAAGGGCATGTGTGTGGAGTGCATACCGTGACCCCAAGCCGCAGACCAGTCGCCAGACGAAGCGAGGTCGGATCCAGGAAGGTACCGGTATATGGAGAAGGATGGGCATGTAGCCAATGACCGGCCTCTCTGGTTCCGACCGCCAAAAGTCTTGCGCGATCCGGACCTGAACTGCGGCTCAGAATCGATTTGTATGTTAAATCGCAAATATTTGTTTAATTTGTTACATACTTTACTACCTGTGGTTTCCAGGAGAAGTGGCCGTCCAATGCGACTCCTTTATAAGTAGTTTCCTCTGGCTCCAAGAAAAACTTTACCAATAAAGAAAAAAAAAAACGGAAAAGTTTTTCTGGGTTACGACCATAATATCCTAAATTGTAAAGTTTTGTTTTGTTTTTACATTTATATGCAAATTATTAAATCATAACCAAGAAATGTTTCGTTAAATTGTATTGTTAATGTCAATTCTGTAATTATATATGTCAATATTAATTGGTGATGGCATAATAATCGAATTGTCACCTGCAGATAATCTGCATGGATTGGATGTGTGTTCCGGAAGATATTTAATATATAATAAGAATAAAGAGGAACCTAAAACACTTCCTTGTGGTACACCCGAGTTGTTGAATTTTGAGAGAGACCAAATTCCCTCCATTTCATTAATCTCAGTCGTACTTGGAATCTCAACACATTGCTTTTTACCCAGTAGATAAGTTTCATGCCAACTAAGGGGTGGACCTCGATATCATATCGTTCCAACTTCGATTGTAACAATCTATGAGACACAAATTCAAAAGCTTTCGGCGTGTCGAAGAAGTTATCATATACTCAGTTTCCAATGTCTACTTCATCAATAATATTTATCAAGATTGAAGCATGCAAGAGTAGTCGATTTCCTTTTTTGAAACACGTATTGTTCTTTCTTAAGAATCTGATGTTTTTCAATAAATTCTAAGAGATGGTGTTGCACAGGTTTTTCAAAAACTTAGATATGATTGGTGTGAGACAGGGCCGTCTGAGGTATGCTATGTATTATCTGCTTTTTTTATTAAGAGAGAGAACAACCACAAACTTTAACAACTCTGGGAAACTGTCATCTGAGAATGACAATTTTTTTCAGTGTACACAGGAGTTATTTTTACTGAGGAAGAATTTTAGTCGAAATCTCATCATACCCGAACGCTTCTGTATTGTTTAGGGAAATTATACATTTTTGTACGAGTATGTCATTTTAATCATATGGCCAAAGAAACAGACTGCCACATGTGTTAGTTATGCATATAACTCTTAGGTTATCGTTCTGTTGATTTGTTAAGTATATCGAGTGGTTATTAAACGAGTCCGCAATTATTTTTTGGTTGTCTATCGTTGTATTATCTACGTTTAAATTCGTTATCAATAATAATTTATTCGTACTTTCTGATTCTTACCAAGGTCTTAAAAGAAAATTAAAGTAAAACAGCATGGACACTAATATGTTGTCATTTGATGTTTTAATAGAACTAGTAATACAACATCTTAGTAATTTACTGTATTTTTATATAACATCTTGTTGCAGTCTAACTTATTAGGTATTATAATATAGGTATAAAACGCATTGAGCGTTTACGTACACATTCCAACTGCAAATGTAAGTTTGTACGCACAATATTGAGGGATTTACCATGTTATTTTAAGTCCATAGACTTCTTAAAGATTTTCCTGTAATATTTAAGTAAAGAACTATTTCCTGTATCTTTTCAAAATTGTAGGCCTTGTAGTTTCGGAGATAAGGGGGAATGGTAAATTTTCGTATATTTTCTTAAATAACTTTAAAACTGTTTATTAAAATTATAAAAAAATATATCTGAAATTTTTGCAATAAGCCCTTTCATTTGATATGTCAAACTATACAGTTTGATTTTTTTTAACGTGACGAAAATATACACAAGGTAGTAAAATGTATGGAAACATAATATGATGATGCTTTTAAATTTCCTTCCACGATAACGTTATACGTTATGAAGTATTTCCATACGTATATATTAACATAAATGAGGACTGGACGTCCACGATGATATCGCCTCGTAAGATATTATAAAAGCGCACATTAGTTATAAGGCTTTTTCAAGTATAAGACTAGAGCTAGCTATAACCCAGCAACCTTATGTTTACTGATTTCAAAAACTTACGACACCAGCAAGACCGAGGAAAATATAAGTCATTTCAGAACGCCGTATCTACACAATTTATTGTTATGAGATCCTGTAAAACATTACCTAGTTTTCTCACATGGAAAAGTCCAATAATAAAAAAAAATAACGAAATTCTGGTGAAACCCGTATATTGAATCACGACGTGTTGGCACTGTAATGCAATTGCTAGTGATGTGCTCAGTTTAATATCCGAAAACTATACAATAAAATATCCGAAAACCGTGCATAGAAAGTTTTTTAATATCCGAAGCTCGTTTATTTTGCAGAGGTATCTGGAAATTCAATAAACAAACTGAGTATTGAATGTGTTTTGCTTTTATAGGTAAACGTTATTATGTAGGTTAGCACATATTGGTATCGATATCTCGATACCAATATGTGCTAACCTACATAATAACGTTTTATCATCTTAATTTAAAATCAGGCACGTTTTTACTTATCATGTCATTGTGATTCTGAATACACCCACAAACCGTTAATACAAAATTAGTATAAGAAGTAGACGTAAAGTGTGACTAATTTGAATTTTGTTTGATCATGAATTGCCTACTGATTTTTTTATGAATGATTAATGATAATACAAGTATATACCTACCCAGGTAAATTTAATAAACTAATAGGTTTATTTTTAATGAAACAGTTAAGCAGTTTGCAATTTCTTTATAACATTGAACTGCTAAACTATTTACAATAAATATTTAAGGCCTTGAATAGAATACAACAGTAGCGAATATTTTCTTTTATCTTCAAGAACAAGTACTTTTATGAAAGCAGAGCTAAGTAATGAGTCAGGACTTAAGCAATGTTAAATATTACTTTAACTCTTATTTCTAGCGGAACATCGTCTGCCAACGTCTCAGCATATCTTTGTAATTATTTCCGTCCCCATTCCCTAGTTGACTCCTACAACGAGTTGGAAATAATATGTATTTTATGCTCTATTTTCACTTTCAGAGTAATTGTTACTTCTTTTTAAATGTTTTAGTTTTGTAAGTGTACCTCCTGTGTATGTGTGTATAAAGGGGTGATGAGTCATGTAAATAAAACGACTATTCCGGCGAGCGCTAGTACATGATTGAGAAATGGATAATCATTTATTTTGAAAGAATAATTATTTGCTTACGTACAGATTTATTGATAAGTTCTAAAAGTCATACTAAATGTTGGGACTACACAAGATTAGGCTAGCTATCGTATAGTCACAATATTATTCATTTTACTTACAAAATAACAATTTAATATTTAAAAAAAAATACAACATTTATCATCACACCCAGCTCATTTAAAATATTGATAATCAACAACACCCAAACACATCCCGGCTACAGAATTGAGCTGTATTTTTATTGACAAAATATCCGAAAATAACCGCATATTGATATCCAATTGATATCCAAGCATCAATCATAGCCCATCACTGAACCGACAACCACCTTCTGTTTACGTGTACTCTAAAAATCTCTTTCCGATTCAGTACTAACACACATTTTTCACTTCACCCACATTACCGAATGTACAATTTAGAGTTACCAACTGAAATGTGAATTATATTTAGATTTTGTTTACCGTTTACCGCATTGGGTTTACCTCTAAATTCAAGGTTACCTAATGTTGAAACTGATTTGCGAAGAAGCGTACAAAATGGGAGCAAGATAGTGATGGGAGATTGATTTATATAGTGTTGTTTTAATAAATAATCACTTCTTGGGAAAGTGTGAATCAAAGATTTAATAGATTTATTTTGTGTTTGATGATACACAGAAGCTATTGGAATAGCAGATTTCAGATGTCAGTTTCCAGTCCATTTCTAAGAAGAAAAACTGAGGTTGAACTGTTGTGAGAAAGAATAACATGTACAAACATGTTCAAATTACTTTGTTTTTAACAGGTAGGAAAAAACGGAACCCTTATAGGATCACGGGTGTGTCTGTCTGTCGCAGTTACCAATTTAGTTGAAATTTGGTAGACATAATTATGAATTTCAGTGATCCAAAACACGGATTTGTAACGTCAATAAATGATATTTTTTAAATGAGGGTTACTTTTGGGGGGAAATTGGAAATTAAAAAAATATATATATATATTGACTACTGTGCCGTGTGACCTATTAAAGGAAAGGGCTTGTTGTAGGGGTTATTTTTTTCTGTATAATTTTAAAATATAAAGTTTTAAAGTTATTTAAGAAAATAGATGAAGTTTGACCATTGACAGCCCCTTATCTCCGAAACTACTGAGCCTAAAATTTTGAAAAAAATACAGAAAATATTTATTTCCTAACAGATAACAGGAAAACCTATAAGAAGTCTATGGTGTTAAAATAACTTGGTAAATTTCTCAGTATTGCGCACACCAACTTACATTTGCAGTTGGAATGTATGGCAGAACATGTTTTTCAACTACAATGTTGAGTTTGTTCTTGGGATAAATTATCTTGAGATAAAAACATATTTATTGTATGGAACCCTCACCACGCAAGTTCAAATCGCATTTGTCCGGTTTAATTTCATTTATCAACATTGAAAATCGATGAAGAAAACACCAGAATCATCTAGAACCAAAAATACTAATACTCCGTCTTAGAGAAGCTTTGAGTCCCAACAGAGTGAATATAATAGACTGATTTTGTTAAGAAATCCCTTAGTAGTTTTATGTAGGATAGGAAACACAGAGGAATTTATTGGCTGGCAATATGGTTCCTGGTAATTAGATTATTGGTAAAATTGCTTACGTCATAGGGACAAAATGTGCAATTATACCTACTGAATTTATGTTCCTAATAAGCGTAAGTATATTATTGTACTTTTACTAATGAGAACATTTTCCTCGTCCCAAGTAAGGTTGGTTTCTTTCATGTTTATGATAAAAGAGATGTAATTATTGTAATGATTTGTAATTACATTAAGTAAGTATGCCAGATCATCATATTACCAAAATACCATACCAAAACTATAAAACCAATTTAAACGTATAACTTTACCAATGTTTTAAAGAATTTTCTAAGAATTCCAAGATATCTAATTATCTACGGGCTGGATTGAAAAAGGCAAGAGCAGAGCCCTAACGGAATGGTTGCCGAGAAATATTAGAAGAAGCGTTGGGAGTCCAATAGACAGATGGGTGGGTGGGCGACCTACAGAGAATCGCAGGGAAGACCTGGATGAAACTCGCGCAGACCAGGAAAGCATGGCATAAAAAGAAGGAGGCCTACTCAGCAGTGGGTGGAACAAAGCTGGTAATGTTGATAATAATGAGGATAAAGTGACAGAAACTACTGGATAACCGAGAACATGAAAACATTTTCACCCATCAACGCCAAGGGGGTGCTATGCTTATACTTGATAGTAACATTTTGATTGTGCTAGTAAGTTTAGTGCCTATGATAGTTTGCTGACCTGACCACAACAAAATAAGAATAATGTTTCCATATTTTTTTAATTTTGCGTGATAATTATCAAATAACTTCTCCCGCTCTGGGTGGAGCGGGAGGGTGTGACAGACTCCTTACTGACACACCTTCCCGCCCTTTAGTACCTTCCTGCGACCCCGGCAGGCATCGGCCCTAGTGGACCCCTACACTTGTGCTGACGACATCACTTTGAGGCACGCGTGGGATACAACGCGCTGTCGACCCGGGCCTGGTCCTTATCGGACGGTGAGCTACCCATTGCTCACCATCCACAAGCCCGCGCCTATGGTCGTCGGAAATCCACCCGGGATTCCCGACGCCCAGGGCGTCTCCTGCGGCGGCTAGGGGTGAGAGGGCGATAAATTTGCCTTTTCCTCAACCGTCCCACCTCTGCGAACGTTACTGCTTTGCAAAAGGAGGTGACGGCTGCCCATACCCTCTCGCTCCATACCATGGCCGGATGCGAGAGATATCCCCCGCCGATCGCCTCCACGAGGACACGGCGGTGCTCTACCTAAGCCGGGCAGACCCTCACCGTAAGCTCCACCGTGTCCTCCGGACAATCCACACAGTGATGACACCCGGATAATGTATCCCTGGGCTTGTAAATGTTGTCGTCAATATTTGCCTCGTTGGTCCTGTGGTTTCAAGCGCTACTGCTAAGCATGAGGTTCTGTGTTCGACTCCCGGGTCTAGCCCAGTGTTATTCGGTATAAGAATTATGGAAAAAGATAAAGATGAGATTAGGAAAAGAAATTCCAGATGGAAAACCATCTGGAGTTTTTTAGTTGTAGTTGCCCGAAGTCTGGATTTGAGCCCGGTTGAAGGTAATAGACTTGCCCCCTACTACATGGGACATAAATATAACTGGCGAAATGTGGGTGCACTTTAGATGCACCACTGCCTAAGTCTTCGGAAAATACAGGCGTGATGTCTTGTTATGTAGTCGATAAAAAAAACTTCTTTGAATCTTTAATCAGAATGGTCTGAAAATCTAACATTCAGTAACCAAACTTAAGAGGCCGACAACACCTAAATCGCGGTCACTGTCGGACTGCATAGAAAAGAAAGAGAATCGCAATGACACAACGCTGGTAATTTATTGCAAAATATGAAGCAATTATCGATTTACAAAAAAGCTATAGATTAAAAAAAAAAAAACAAACACTATTATGTTGCTTGTAGAATAATCTGACAAAAAATCAGAATGATTGCATGTACGAGTATATTAGTATGGTTTCTAATCATTAAAATAAATTTTTAGAGGTATCTTCGTGATTTCTTTTCTATCGTATTAAAGTAGTTATATTATGTTTTCAACACACCATCTACTTAGCATATATCCTTATGAATATCATATATTTTTCTGATTTTTTTTACTGCAGTGTATCATATACTTTAAGGCATTATAAAACTTATAAAAGTTGCGTTTAGGTCCTGTAGTCCCCTTTTTATTTTTTTTTGGATGGGAAATCATCAAATAACTTCTCCCGCTCTGGGCGGAGCGGGAGGGTGTGTCAGGCTCTTACTGACTAAAACCCACCCGTATTCCTTCCTGTTGCCTGTGTTGCGGGGGCCTCGGTGACCCCTAAGTACCTTCCCGCGACCCCGGTAGGCATTGGCCCTAGTGGACCCCTACCTTTGTGCTGACGACATATCTTTGAGGTGGGCGTGGAATACAACGCACCGTCGACCCGGGCCTGGTCCTTACCGGACGGTGAGCTACCCAATGCTCACCGTCCGCAAGCCCGCGCCTACGGTGGCCGGAAATCCGCCCGCTTCGCAGAAGGAGGTGACGGCTGCCCATGCCCTCTCGCTCCGTACCATGGCTTGAACCAGGGCTGGACGCGAGAGATCTTTGCCACCGATCGCCTCCATGAGGACACGGCGGTGCTCTGCCCAAGCCGTGCAGACCTCCACGGTATGCTCCACCGTGTCCTCCGGGCGATCCACACAGTGGTGACACCCGGGCGTTTCTTCCCGCCTTATCCGACACAGGAACCTCCCGAAGCTGCCGTGTCCGGTGAGGACCTGCGTCAGGCGGAAGGTGAGGATGTCGTGGCGCCTCTCTAGCCACTCCTCAAAGAGGGGACTTATGGCCGCAATTGTGGCGTGCCCAGCACCGGGTTGCAACAACCGTACTCTCTATGACGCCATGAGATTCCGCCGGAGCTCCGTCTGCTGTGCCTCGATTTCTCGCGGCAGCGTTTGCCTCCTCGCGCCACTCCCATACGTGGGCGAGGTATTTTGCCTCCAGATCCCATGGCGCCTGTAGTCCCCTTTACGTGGTGATCGACGAATTATCTTGCTCAAAGTCAACGTCAAAGTCAAATTATTTATTTCAAATAGGCACATAAAAGGTACTTTTGAACGTCAAAATTAACAAAAAAAAATTGAATCGATTCTAATTGCCCCTTCCAAAAGGTAGTTTCGTATGGAGAAGAATTGGCAAGAAACTCCACCGTTACTCTTTTAAAATGTTTTACAAAATTTTGTATATGTACATTTTAAAATTATATGTGAAGACGATGCACCTAGAATAAAATTACTATACCAAAATAGGTAAAAAAAGAATGAAAAATAAAACAATGACAGATAAATGAATTATGTGATAGGTACATGATGCTCACATATTTACAAACATTGTAAAAGTATACGTTTTCCTAAAAATAATAAATAAAGTCCGTGTGTGAGTTAAAGTAATCACAGAATTAAAATTCAACATTGATTTATTATTTGTTTCAAATAATAAATTGTACAATTAAAATAGCAACCAGTTTGATTTTGTCTAGACTCTGGATTGTCTTATGGAGCTGGACCAGCATGTTTCCAAGCATTGGAAATAATATTTAATAATAATTCTTGGATATAATCCTCTAATTTGTAATATGCTTGTTTACAAAGTGTACTTTTAACGTGAGTTTTAAATTTTCTTTCATTTAGTTGCAATATATCACAAGGTATTTTGTTGTAACATTTGACACAGTACCCCATAAAAGATGTATGTAATTTAGATAATCTGAAAAATGGTTGATCTATTTTATCTTTATTTCTAGTATTAAAATTATGTCTATCACTTATTTTATTAAAAAGATGTCGATTTTTTCTTACATACATAATATTTTCATAAATGAAATGGCAAGGTACTGTCATAATATTAATATTTTTAAATTGTTCCCTAAGAGTTTCACGGCGACTTAAATTATAAATGGCTCTGACAGCTCGCTTTTGCAAAATAAAGATGGAATCAATGTCAGCAGCCCGATCCCACAATAAAATGCCGTACGACATAATGCTGTGGAAGTAGCTGAAATAGACCAAACGCGCGGTTTCTACACCTCTCAACTGTCTTATCTTTCTAACAGCATAAGCGGCCGAGCTTAGCCGCCCCGCAAGAGATGTTATATGTGGTCTCCATTGTAGTTTCTCGTCTAGAGTGATTCCTAGGAAAACCGTTTGATTAATAAATTCCAGTTTTTCTCCATTCAATATGAGATCACATTCGCTACTTCTAACATTAGGTAATTTAAATCTAATGCATTTGGTTTTTTTTCATTTAGTACCAAATTATTTACCGTAAACCAATCATGGACCTGTAGAATAGAGTTATTCACGTCAGCATGATCTTGTGATCGTCGGTCTATTTTAAAGATCAATGATGTGTCATCTGCAAATAACAACATCTTCGGTTGATTTTGAAGTAATTGGGCTAAATCATTAATGTAAACTAAAAAGAGGAATGGACCCAATATCAAACCTTGAGGATCGCCCATTGCCATTTCAGACCCCAATGAGTTTGCGCCGTTTACTTGAACTTTAACCTTTCTATCTTTTAGGTATGATCTTAGTAAATCAAGAGCTGTATTTCTAAGTCCATAGTGCTCTAGTTTCAGCAGAAGTGTCTCATGGTTTACGCAATCGAACGCCTTAAAGAGGTCGCAAAAGATACCAATGGCATCCTTTGCTTCTTTCCAGGCGTTAAAAATGTTCTTTATTAGAGTGACACCGGCGTCAGTCGTACAACGCCCTTTGATGAAACTGTACTGTTGTTCATAAAAGATGGATTTTTTATTAAAGTGGCGTAACATTTGATTGAGCATCAACTTTTCAAACATCTTACTGAGAACTGGCAGAACTGACACAGGCCTATAATTGTTAGGTTCTTTACTATCACCGGATTTGAACAAAGGAACTACTTTACTGTATTTCATGAGATCTGGAAAGACTCCTTGGTCAACACTGGTGTTAAATATGAAAGCTAAATATGGCGCAATGGTTTCGATGATAGATCTACAGACTTTTACAGACATTCCCCAGAGATCTTCTGTTGATTTAATTTTTAGATCTTTAAAAACTTTTATAACAGCCTGGGGGATTGTATGCTGAAACCTAAACTCTAAAGGGCGTGCCTTTACATTTTTTTTAAGTAAGGCAGCAGAAAGCGCGGTGAGGAATTTAAAGTTTCAGTAGTTTTAAGGGGAATATTAGCAAAAAATGTTTTCAAATTCTTGAGCTATCTCTACATCTGAAGTGATGGGCCCATGTGCTCTCTTGCATTATTATTTAACCATTATATTCCATACAATCAAACATAATTCTACATAAAAATACAATAACATACAACACAAGAGGTAAAAACAAATTTCAATTAATGCCTGCACGGGCACGGGCTGATAACTGTAAAAACAACAATCTCGGTGGAAAGACAGCTGTTCAATTCCTTGCCAGAGGATATAACGAAGCGTGATAGTATTAACATATTTAAACAAAACTTAAGAAACATATAAGTACCCTGGAACATCACCAACACCCCAGAGGCAAATATGATAATTATAGTTACTTAAATGTAAGCACTTATTACGCGTGTAAGCACTTAACATATCATAGCATAATCAGCCTATAATGTTCCCACTGCTGGGACACAGGCCTCCTCTCTGTGAGAGGGAGTGGGCCGTTATCTATCACACGGGCCCAATGCGGGTTGGTAGATGACACAGTCATGTCTTCGAATTTTTGGTTTTAGGACATGCCGGTTTCCTCGCGATGTTGTCCTGCACCGTTTTGAGAGCAGTAGTGATGAAATAATTTACACAAAGTAAAGGGCCTGTCTGGGTTGGAACCTACGACCTAAAACTCGTAAATCGCGGTCGTTACCTCTGGGCCACCACTGCTCTCGCTTATCATATAAACGCAAGTTGTTTAAACCTAACTTAAATTTAAGTTACTATTTGATAGAGAGATGAGATGAAAATATAATATTCGAAGTCGTAAAAATTGGGTTAGTGTATAGACGCTAACCCAATATTTACGACTTCTTGGAACGACAACAATCTCATACATTATATTTACCGTTTCGGTCTAGACCCAATTTCATTGCAGTCCAGACCAATACCTATGTAAAATAGTCGCGAGTCCAAATTCTACCCAATCCACTTTGTGTGTGCCCTTCGTATATCAATGAGGTATTGGTAAAGCAATGAATGAATTGAATGAAAAGAGAACAAACTTTGCGTATGAATAAGTCGTAGTGATGTCCACTTTTCTCAGATTAGCTGCGGATTAAAAAATCCACTCAATTGGGTCACAGAAAATTCTAGGCGAAATCGATGCAGACCAAGACGAAGATGGAGGGATGAACTCGAATCCTATCGAAGGAACTGACCCGCAATGGCAGTTGATAGACGTGTGTGGAAAAGGGAAAGGATGGCTATTCAGCAGAGGGACATTACGGGAGCAAAGAATTGACCTTCTCTAGCAAAGAATTGATCACAAAGGTTAGGAAATACTGTCTTTGATGACTTACTGCAGGGCAAAGGGGGCTAGACCTATGTTGCCAATTTCTCGTCTATTATGTGAGACTTAAAAACTTCGGTCTTCAATAATGACGTTTTCAAGGATGGCAACATAACTAAAACTGAAAAGGTGCATAAATGTTAAAAAGCTACCATTTGGTAGTTTTATCGACATATTTGTTTAAATTATTAATCAGCAAATTAGCCGATTTATTATTTCGGTTAATTTATTAAATTTTGATATGATTAAAATTTAATAAGTTTAATTCATGCATAATATAATAGATATATGCTCGTATAACGTAGGTTGTAACTATAAATAGACAAAAGAGTTACCAATGACGCCAATAATGAAATAAATAATTAATTTTATTTACTGTAACGCATCGGCAGAGGGCAGAGGCTACTTGTTTTCTAAAATGAATTTAATAAACTTTGGTGGGGAAGTTTTTGTTAAATATACCAGCCCCACAGGCCTCACTTCACAAGAAAAATGCCTGCCAGCGTGAGCGCATGATAATCTAGGAACGTAATTATTTACTTTAGCTTGTCATTCATCTTCTCTTTTTGCAACGTTAAGTGTTATCCTCGCCATTAACGATGTTGAGTAGAGTCTTTGATTTTAACAAATTAACCACAAACTTATTATTTTGTTGTTGAAAGTTTTGTACAAGCATGAATAAATTGTCTCCTATTTAACTTATAAGTTAATTTCATCAATATTTACCACCAAAGCGGAGCTGGAAAATTGTAACCAGTGAAATTGCACAATCATTTAACATCGGTTACAGTTTCCGAGTTCTGCTTTCGTGGACAGACTTATACATATAAATATCACAAAGAAATACGATTTTGAAGATTCGCGAGTTTTCGGGGGCGTCCACCAGGAGGCGCCAAAAACCGTACCATTTTATTTGCACGTACTTGTCATTATTCTCCCTAGAGTAAATATGTTCCTTGAGTCCAGCTCATCCCGACGTTTCCATATCGGCTTGCCGCGATGTAACCCGCAAAATTTGTACAACTTTATTTTATTTATTTATTCTTATAACTTACATTCCTGAGGAACGTTAAAGATGACCTGCTCTGGAATATTTAAAAAAAAATTGAGACCCAAACAATAAGCCCTTTCATTTAATGAGTCACACGGTACAGTTTGCAAAACTTTTATTTTTAATTTTCTAATTTGTCCCCCAAAGGTGACCCCTATATTCAAAATGCATTTTTTTACATTACACGTCCATGATTTGGTCACAGAATTTCATATGTATACCAAATTTTAACTTAATCGGTCCATTAGATTCGGAGCAAATTTGCTGTTACCGACGGACAGGGTTCTGTTTTTTCATCCGGACGTACGGAACTCTAAAAAGATAACTATCTATAGTTTATTAATTCTCTCTTAAGCCTGGCCTGGCAATGACCTCCGTACATTGACCTTTCAGTGCGTGTAACATAGAAAATGCAAGTGTAACACTATACGGGGAAAATCTACGGATTAAGTTGCAGTTGACAGTAAGTAAAAGTAGTTTCCAGCTTAATTCAGATTTTCAAATATCCGTGAATGAGATTGAACAGAATATTTTCGTTTGTTGACTAAGAAATCAGCTAGATATTATTATAAGGAGTAAATACATAGGGTATAAGTCCTCGTGGAGCAGACGAGTCCTGGAGTGGAGACCGCGTATCGGCAAGCGTAGCGTGGGACGCTCCCCAGCTAGTCGGGCCCCGACGACCGTAAAAGGTGGCTGGGAGAAACTGGATGTGGAAGGCGGAGGACAAGCTATTGTGGCGCAGCCTGGGAGAGGCCTATGTCCAGCAGGGGACTGTTATAGGCTGAGTTGATGGATTAAAGTCTTAAGTAGTATTTAGTATGACGAAAATGTCTCGTCTTCACGTAAAGTGACTTTCTATTAAGTTTCAGGACTGTTGTAGTTATGTTTTTTAGATAAAATTAAGCAACAGCTTCACGTAGATCCACAGTGGTAGCCCGTGAAATTCAAAGTTTTTTTTTTGCAAATTACAGGTCAGGTTGACCAAACACAAAATTTGATTCCACCGGCGTACAAATACAAACCGTTGACGACCATAACAAATATGTATTTACAGAATTATAATCATTATAATCATTAATACATCTCTTTAGGTTAGATTTGTTCCTATGAACTTTTCCATAGAGATATGTATTATTGATTCTAATGATTATAATTATGTAAATACATATTTGCCACCTTAACCACTATTATGTATATTCAGCTGCATCCGGTAAGACATAAAGGCAACCCTATCATAGTTTTTTTTTTTTTTTTGTGGGAAATTATCAAATAACTTCTCCCACTCTGGGCGGAGCGGGAGGGTGTGTCAGACTCTTACTGACTATTGATGATATTTAATTTTTAAATTGTAATAAATAGCCGGTTAAAATACACAGTATTGTATAACCCTTTTTTTTTTCGAGTTTGGGAATTCATCAAATAAGTTCTCCCGCTCTGGGCGGAGCGGGAGGGTGTGTCAGACTCTTACTGACTAAAACCCACCCGTGTCCCTTCCGTTGCCTGTGTTGCGAGGGGCCTTTTCTACCTTCCCGCGACAACCCTAACATAGTTGGTAAAAAGCTAGGCAGAAAATGAATCCTAGAATTTTAACCTATGTAATGCATAATAAATTGACATACCTACTTTGAGCTACCCTTTCAGTTTGAGATGAGTATTCCAGTTAGTTAATTCCTTGCCCTATGAATTCATCCGCTGTAAGAATTTTGTAAAAAAAAATACTTAGTTTATGTATGGATTACTTACTAACACATTGAATAAAATACAAGTACAACATGAAATCACTCACACTCAAGAACCAAGCAAAAATAATTATCTGGCAGACAGAATTCGTCCCACATTGCGGAAATTGATCCCTTTGTTCGTAAAAAATTGGACTATCCGTCAAATCGAATCAGTCGTCAGTTCGTCACAGCTTCCGTTAGGTTGTCACCCTAATTTAGTTTTCTATCTATTGTGTTAACTAGAAAAACACATGGCGTAAAGGTTTGACCTTTTCTATAGTGATCTTATATGTCACAACTTAATTGATGTATTAAATAAATAAAAAAAACATTCACTCACTGACACGTTTAGGCTGTACGGTGTCTGTTAGGGAGTGAATGTTTATTTTTTAAATATTTATAATTTTGTGTATTTTTGCGATAAACCTACGAGTATAAAAAAGAAACTCATAACTATTGTGGTCAACCACAACCTTTATTCTCTAGGCCTATAATGCTCCATTTCACACCCCATAAACTCACTTTTAGTATCAATCCGAAGGGAAACCATCAATTTCAAATATTACACAATATTAATAAAATCAAAAGAAAAAGTGCGTGCAACCACGAGCTGTAGTTCTGTAAGTTATACGTCAGGAGTGGTGAACCTTTTTGCAAGTTTGTCCAATAGTAACCACCTTTCACAAATAAGATAAAATAATAAAATTAATACCGGCCAAGTGCGACTCAGACTTGCGACTCGTGCTTGTGAGTTGCTCTGTTCCTCCAAAATTATTAAGTTAACCTTCTTTTTACTGACGTGATTAAGGCCACAGTAGGTAATACAATACTCCTGCCGGGGTCGCGGGAAGGTACTTATGTGTCACCGAGGCCCCCGCAACACAGGCAACAGGAAGGAATACGGGTGGGTTTTAGTCAGTAAGAGTCTGACACACCCTCCCGCTCCGCCCAGAGCGGGAGAAGTTATTTGATGATTTCCCGCCCTCAAAGAAAAAAAAAAGGTAATATGTATGTATTTGTAAGCAGCTATCTATTACAATTTAAAAATTAAATACATTCCTGTAATGAAGAAACAGACGGCGTAGACTTAGTAACAGGGTCTCGTTGATATTTTTTGGTACAGTACCCTGAATCATTGGCTTTGACGTAAAAACAAAAAATAATAGAGAAAAACAAATAATAAAATTATAAGCAGCTAATTAAATAGTCTATTATATTTTCAACACAAAACAAGGCGTAGAATTTCTAAAATTCCATATAATTTCCAGGTAAAGATACCTATCAAGCTTAGCGTCTATTGAGGAGAAATTAATTAACTATTGTTACGAGACGGTTCTCATAAATCCCTTTGTCACTAAAATTATGCAAAGCACAGTAGAATCTATATTTATTTTAAAGTTATGGAACTGTCCTGTTTCACAGCCAGTCTATTGTGTAAAATCCCACCATGAAACCTTGAAGTGCGCTGACATTCCACCTGATTCTAGAGAATATTGACAATTCACTTCAAGCTCTCTTCACCTAAGTTTCCACGATGAGAATTTTACAGAACAGATCAACAAGTCAAATGTTTACCATCCCTGCTATTCGGTTTCAATTTGCGCAGATCGTATTATACCTTCGATTCTAGATCATTTAAATAGCGAATCAGGAGCGTTCGGTTGACATTGATCTTGTGGCTTCCGTCGCACGCGCAACGCAAACTGACATCAATATTTATTTATTTTATTTTGTATTTTTTTCTTGTTGCCAAAGTGAAGTGTTGTGTTTTTGTGGTGTTTACGTAAATAAAAAAATAAAAGTAAGTAGTTTTTGTATTGTAAATTATTGTCGATAATTCGAGGGTTATCGTCCTTTATCGTGTTAAATGAAAAAAAGGTCTGTTTTAACGGGCAAAGATAATCCTTATATAATGTTTTTAGAAATGTATTATCCATTTCCAAGCCCCTTTTAAGTAAGTCCCATTTCCTGCCGGGGTCGCGGGAAGGTACTTATGGGTCACCGAGGCCCCCGCAACACAGGCAATAGGAAGGAATACGGGTGGGTTTTAGTCAGTAAGAGTCTGACACACCCTCCCGATCCGCCCAGAGCGGGAGAAATTATTTGATGATTTCCCACCCTCAAAAAAGAAAAAAAAGTAAGTCCCATTTCTAAAAAATCATTCATTCATTTCATTTTATATTTTTAGGGTTCCGTATCCAAAGGTTAAAACGTCTGTCTGTCCGTCTGTCACCAGGCTATATCTCATGAACCGTGATAGTTAGACAGTTAAAATTTTCACAAATGATGTATTTCTGTTGCCGCTATAACAACAAATACTAAAAAACAGAATACAATAAATATTTAAGGGGGCTCCCATACAACTGATATAATTTTTTGCTGTTTTTATAATGGTACGGAATCCTTCGTGCGCCAGTCCGACTCGCACGTGGCCTGTTTTTTTTAGTTTCTTCTTTTAAAGCTTCTATTCAAGATTGAATGAAAAACATTAACAGCTTTTCATCACACACATGTGAAAATAGAAAATCATTCTTTTTAAACCCATTTCGTAATAAGTAATCTCTTAAAAAGAAGATTATTTTCAATAATCCCTTTTTACAGATCCATTGAATGTTTGAAATAAGGGTATTTACACACATAGGCATCATTAAAGCCTTCGCGTTGCAAACTGTGAGTTCCATCTTAAGAGGCCGACAACACCTAAAGCGCGGTCACTATCGGACTGCATAGAAAAGAAAGAGAAGCGCGATGACACAACGCTGGTAATTTATTGCAAAATATGAAGCAATTATCTATTTACTCAAAATTGAGTTGAGTAATCGAAAATAAAAAACAAACAAGTTCTACATTCAAATAAGACGTTCTTGTTATGAATTAAATACGTAACGTATGTTGATATTTAATGCAGATATTTTGGATTAGAACTCAAGGTAAGAGGTTAGTTTAACGTTAGTTTGTATCGAGATTTTTTTTCAAAAAGTGTTTTGGTAACAACCAAGTTCTGTGAAATGTGTGCAAAATTAACATATATTTTTTTTCCGCTACCACAAACTATACAGATTCGGCATTTTTTTTTTCTTAAGAGAAGCCTATTTTGGTCAATTGGGTCTTGTCAGCGCCTTAATATGCTCACGGTATGACGGTATAAGCACAAATTGAAATTCAATCTGAGTATGACTTGAGACGCTCCGTTTTGTTATTGTGTCAGGGTTGGCAAGACCGTAAAATAATTTTGACTGGAAATTAAACTATAAAATACTATTGACTAGCGACCCGCTCCTGATTCCCACAATTTTTACCACTTGACAAAGCATCGAAATTGCGTCATTATGTTGTCATGATTGATGATTGTTGTATGTGTGCCAGGTATCGTGACATTCAGCCATCCGGCACTGTGTAGGCAACACAGTGTCGGATGGCTGAATGTCATGATTTCCAAATATTAATAAGATTTGTAGTGATTTTAAATTCAAATTCAAATTCAAAAATCATTTATTAGCTAATATGGGCAATTACATGAAGTTGTTAAAAATAGAGTATAATTCAACCATTCGAATACGAACCATTCAAATAGAGTATAGTGTAAAATTAAATATTATGAATGAATGAATGAATGAATGAATGAAATGCACCGACCCCAGCGTGGTTAAACCAGACTCGATTGCTCGAATGAACCCAAGGATTCGCACTAGTCCCTGGAGCCTCATGTTTCATGGGACTACAGAGACATATCAAAAAGTAGACCGGGGGTCGCGGTTTGAAGTGATTTTAAATACTAAATATAAAGTTGGCAGTATGTGATTTGCTTTAAATGATTTTTGTATCAGGGTACCTAGTCATCATAGAATCCGTGGTAGTCATTCCGTTTAAATGTATTTAATTTGACAGTTACCGTAAAATTACTGGTTTTGTTAACACAACCGAATGGAAAACATGTTATATTTGGTGTGCCGCGTAGTGCTATTTTAGTTCTCTTCGATCCTCGGAATCTTTTTTTTTTTTTTTTTTTTATTTGTGATGGGCTTGCTCTTGACCTTAGTCTATGTCAGAGGCGACAGAAACAAAGTCGACGATGGAGCGAGCTTACCCAGAAGAAGCCTGTTCACTCTCACTTTGAAGAGATTAGGGTTATATGCGTTCGGAAACACAGACGCAGGCAGAGAGTTCCATTCCTTTGCTGTGCGCATTATAAAAGAAGTTTGGAAACGCTTAGTGCGAGTTGGTGGGATAGCCACCAGGAAGGGATGGTAACCTGAAGTGTGCCTAGATGACCGATAATAGAAGGGGGCCGGTGGAATGAGGTCGTGGAGTTCTTGAGCACACTCTCCGAAGTACAATCTATAGAAGACCGACAAGCAGGCAACCTTGCGACGATGGGCCAAACTGTGAAGCTCGGCATCCACCAGATTTACGTCGCCAATGAGCCTCTTAGCTCTGCGTTCCACCGAGTCAAGCGCGGCAAGTTGGTATTTAGCCGAGCCATCCCAAAGGTGGCTACAATACTCCATGCAGGATCGGACCTGCGCTTTATAAAGGGTCAAAAGCTGTCCAGGCGTAAAGTATCGCTTCACCTTATTTAGGATGCCCAGTTTCTTGGCCGCAGTTTGGGCTTTGTACTCGATGGTGGCGCCGAAGTTGAGGTTAGATGTCAACTTCGTGCCTAGGAGCTCGAGCCGATCAGTTACAGGAACCGATGTACCCCGAAAAGTAGGAGTCAGGTCGAAACGACTCCTTTTTGCGGTAAAAAGACACGCTTGTGTTTTGGTGGCGTTAAAAGTGACCAGATTATCATCACCCTACTGGGAGACAAGGCTTAACGTCAACTCTGTCCGCTCTACCAAGGCCTCTCTCAAGGAACGAACTGCGGCCCCGTTGGTTTTTGCGCTGGACAAGTATCTCTCTGAAACAGTACTGTCGTCCGCGTACCCAACAATACCAGTCTGTAGTAGGTCATTGATGTGCAGCAGGAAAAGAGTTGCAGAGAGAACAGACCCCTGAGGAACTCCGGCATCAATAGCCATAAGGTCAGAGGAGCAGCCGTCAACGACTACTCTGATCGACCGTTCACTAAGGAAGTCTGATATCCAGCTACAAAAACCAGCTGGGATGCCATAAGCAGGAAGCTTGCTGAGCAGACCAGCGTGCCAGACCCTGTCGAAAGCCTTCGAGATATCAAGCGATACAGCGATAAGTGATCTAAAAGTTATCATCAACAACTATAAAGTGTACCTATACTGATATTATATAATTAAAATAGTTTGTTAAATATTGCTATATAGCACGTTTGTATGTGTGCAAGAATATAAATACAGAAATATTCATACTGACAAGGCTCCAACAGGTCCACCGCATCGTACACATAAGCGTTGGTTTTCAACGTGGTCTTACGACCGGTGCTGTATTCTTCGACATAGCAAAAGCATTCGACAAAGTCTGGCACAATGGCTTATTATATAAGCTCTATAAACTCAGTGTGCCCGATCGTCTCGTGCTCATTTTAGACTTTTTGTCAATCGCACTTAAAAAGTAACTTTCATTTATACTGGACGTTGTCCTGTTCTTTCAATAATTCATACAAAATTATCGTAGAAAATGCACTTTCAGTTTTCCCGAATTTCCCAATGTTCCCGGTAACTTTTAATTTTTTTCTTTCCCTAAGAACCCGATTCGGGATAGCCCGAAAAAGGGAGGAAAGGAACATTTTAAAACATAAAAATACCTTATCGGTCCAACCTTTCTGAAGTGATACGCTTACCATTCACGAAATCACTTCATTTTTATTATAATTATAGAAGATACGTATAGGAGATAATTTTATACTGTCCATGTTGCTTGTCTTCAAAATAGAGCTACGTTTATGTTAAAATCCTTTTCGCTATAAAAAAGTGGTAATATGGTTTTAATGTGCTCAAAAACGTGTGTAAAAACAAGACCTTTGTGAGGTCTCAGCGACGTTTCAGGGAGACAGATAATATTTGTCTACCCATCCTGTTTGCTTTTTTTTATAAAAGTTAAGATTGTACGTTTATGATAAAAAGCAAACCGGTTGCAAGCAAACAGCTGTATTCCTGAAACGTCGCTTAGACGTGCTTAGAAATTACGAAGGTCTTTTTTATTTATTATCCCGAACAAAACTTAAGAAATTAAAAAAAAATACATGCAAGCAATGAACATTCATTCGGAAGTGAGAATCAAATCAAATCAAAAGGCATTTATTCAAACTAGGCTGAGAATCAGCACTTTTCGTTGAGCTACACGATTACTGACAAATGCTTGCACTGACTGGACAGGTCCACTCAAATTTGGGTGGTTCTTTCCTCAAAAGACCATTTCAGACATGGATCTACATGGTCTTCACATGATCTGACCAATATTATGTCTGTACTTTAAATGAAACTGACCCTTGAGTTTGTTTCACTATTTCTTCTCAGGGGTAGTCAGATAGGAAATGTCGACTCCATCTAGCTTATTTTTTTTTTAATATGACGCGTAAAAGTGATTCTGATATCCTATTTACAGAATAAACAATGTAATTTAATTTCATTTCGAACGTCAATATTACATAACACCCGCCCTTCATCTAGCTATACCCAGCTAATGGGGTAATTTTATACTTCATTACCATATCTAAATTATTTATCCATAATTATCTTAACCTTAAAAAAGAAGGATCACTTGGAATACCTTTCAAACGTATTTCTACTGACCGCCATCCCTAAGTACGCTGCATACGAATATGATCACGCAATTTATATGCGCCCTATTCTGAAATACATCACATTCAAACTTGAGCAGATACAGCTTATAACAACATCAGCGATATCGATACGATATGTACCTAACATTAGGTTTATATCAAGAAAAATAGGTTATCTATTTCTTTTTCTATGAAAACATACGAATTTGTTATAAAAAATAACAAAATATTTCAAATAAATGCATGTCATTTTTAAAACTGAAAAAAAAAACTTTTTACAAAAAAAAAACAACTGACTACCATAACAACACTACAGAGAGAAAAATAACTTTAATTTCGGACGCCGGTGTCTTTGGATTTGTATTTTAGTTTTTTGCCACCGACTTCCAAAATTAAAAATATTTTTCACTTCGTAGTGTTTTTTCTGGAATTCAGTTGTTTTTTTTTTTATAAAAAGTTTGTTATTTTTCACTTTTTAATGGGTCAGTTTGTAATTTATTTAAGTTACAATAGCCTAATGTCAACTGCTCATCACCATTTACAAAATATTGCTTTTGCAGGGACGTTAACTGTTGTGGAATTCTCCTGGTAACAACCAGCAGGCCCAGGGCTAACATGACAAGCGCGAGAACGCTCTCTTTCTCGATTTGTCGTTTGTCTAAGATTCTGACGTCATCCGTATGCCTAACATGACCGTTATGCTCGAGTAAACTCGAGAAAGGCACTTTGACAGTTCTTTATCTCGCGACGAGAGACCAATGTAGCAAATTATTAAAAACAAATCATTTTTATCTTAGCAACATCGGCTCATTCATTAAATTTTACGCATGGAATATGTATGTACTATAATGATTTTACATCCACCTCTATTAATTTATGTTGTAATTTTTTGTGTTACCGACTTTTTTGATTAAAATTTAATCTTTTTCTATGGCTTGCCGAAATTAAAAAACAAAATGACGGAAATGAAAATGAGTGAGCCATTTTTGTTAGGGGAAAAACCTGTGGGTTCGCGTCACCAATATGTTAACCGCGTCACCGACATACTAACCACGTCACCGACATACTAGCCGCGTCACCGACATACGAACAGCATCCCTTGAATATGCAATCTGCGTCACCAACATGCTCACCGAGTCACCGACATGCTCAATGCGTCATCAACATGCTCAGTGCGTCACCAACACGCTAACCAAGTCACCGACATGCTAACAGCGTGCCCGACCTGCTAACAGCGTGCCCGACCTGCTGGCAGCGTCACCGACATGCTAACAGCGTCACCGACATGCTAACAGCGACCCCGACCTGCTAGCAGCGTCACCGAAATGCTAGCAGATTTACGAAATGCCAATCGACTTACGCCGTGATAACCGCGTCACCGACATCCTAACCAAGTCACCGACATGCAGACTGCGTCACCAAAATGCTACCCAGGTCACCGACATGCTAATGTAACGTGTGCAACAGACTGGCGTCGCGCAGCGGCCGGTGTACGTACATGTATACGCATATATATACTTATATATGTTATTCCAAAGTTATATGTTTTTATTTCTGTCATCAGTCCCCATGAATGCCATATTTTTTTGTATTATAACTTTGTCTACTCTTCTCGTCGTCAAAATCGAGGACGACTAAATGACAGAAGAATCGAAGATCGTCTCGTGTTGAATTGTCAAAATTCGAGATAACTTAGGTGCCATGTTAGGGTTTGTCGAGAAAATATCGAGTTTGACAGAACGATTCGAGTATTTTGTATGGCAGCGCTGTCAGAAAATGAGAAAATTGACAGAAATAGACAAGAATTACTCACGCGAGAGTGAGTAATTGTCGCGTATGTCATGTTAGCCCTGCAGGAAAACATACGTGCATAAATAACGAGCTTAACTTGCTTAGTAACCATATTAAAGTACCTAATCGAATCGCAACTCGTTAAATACCTATTTAATATTCCCATTTACCATTTACCAAATGGTGCTTTCTGAAAGCAAATGCACAAGTTACAATAAAAAATACCCAAATCGCTTTAGTGTGTCTTTGAAATTTGAGGATTTCCCTCGATTTTCATGGGATGCTCTCATCAGATTATGACTTGGTAACGATGAGATCACCTCGGGAGAGATTTTTCAAAATCGGTCCACAATTGACGGAGAAATCGGTGAACATATGTACATAAATAAAATATATAAACATCCGTGTTGAGAACATCCTCCTTTTTGGAAGTCGGTTAAAATGATACATAGGGAAATAACATTCAAGGCAAAATAAATCATCAAAAATATTAGCAAAATGAAAGGTAACGAACAAGCACAGTATATGAGGTATACAGTAAAGCATACATATTCTACCTGTTTTTGTATCTGTATCTGTATCTGCTTTGTATCTGTATCTGTTTTTGTATCCGTGTGTTAAAATAACATAATATTTGGTCCTATTAAGAATGTTTTGAAATGACCGGGTGTTAAAGAGAGCAGTTGTGGCCGAGTGGTAACGGCCGCGACTTACGAGTTGTACGTCGAAGGTTCGAACCCGGACAGGCGCTTTACTTTGTGTAAATTATTTCATCACCATTGCTCTCAAAAACAGTGAAGGTAAACATCGTGAGAAAACCGGCATGTCCTAGAACAAAAATTCGAAGACGTGACATCTTCCAACCCGCACTGGGCCCGCGTGGTGGATTACGGCCCACTCCCTCTCGCAGAGAGGAGGCCTGTGTCCCAGCAGTGGGAACATTATAGGCTGATTATGTGGGTGTTAAAGAGAAACTACTATCTGTGTACCTACGTTGTACTATGTTACGTTATTTGCCTGTATCTGCTACTAATTAAAATATAAAGCTCCGAATCCTAAGGTATGAAACTATGCTAAGATTTTCGCAAAGAAGTGGTATTTTGAACTGGTCCAAGATAAAACTGCCTAATTTCCTCAAAATCATAGGTCAACAGGCTATAAACTTTTCATAAAACCACTTCACGATAATGGCTAGATAGTCGAATTTCAACCAAGCTACAGTTAGATTAATGACAGATAGACATCTGCAGATACCATTGGCTCTAATGAAAGGCAGGTGAACCATGATTGATGGCTTGTTAGAATGTTGGCATGGTAATACAGTTCTTCTTTATAGGGTTCCGAAGTCAACAAGGAACCCTTAGTTTTGCCATGTCTGTCTGTCTGTCCGCGGCTTAGCTCAGAGACTCTTAGAACTAGAAAGCTGTAAGTTTACATGGGTATACATATTAATTACGCCGACAAAGTGATAAAACATCTTGATAAAATTTTTATGGTACCTCCCTTCCACATAATTAAATTGGGGATGATATTTCTTTTTCTCGTCTATCCCATGGGGTGCGGTATCGGTGGGTAGGCCGTTCAAAAATATTGCAAGTCTGTGGAAACTATTTTTCGAGTCAGGGTTCCATTTGCGTAATATTAAGCTTTAAAGTGTGTTAGAGTCAAGACCCCTTTTTTTTGTGGATGGAAAATCATCAAATAACTTCTCCCGCTCTGGGCGGAGCGGGAGGGTGTGTCAGACTCTTACTGTCTAAAACCCACCCGTATTCCTTCCTGTTGCCTGTGTTGCAGGGGCCTCGGTGACCCATAAGTACCTTCCCGCGACCCCGGCAGGAGAGTCAAGACCCTGCCGGCTAAATGATCGTATTTGGATGTGTGAAAAATTCACGGCAGTAGTATAGGTATATAACGAAAACTATCACAGCTATGTATGCTTTACACGTGAAGGAGTAATAGTCGACTAACTTACATTTGTTTTTGTAATTTACGAAAGAACATATTTTTCACTACAATGTTAAGTTTTTTCTTGCGATAAATTCATCCCAACTACGGAATTTTAAATGGGACTTTACATAGTTTGGTTTCACGAAAGGTAGGTCGACGCAGGAGTAAAACTCATCAATCACATTTTAGAATCCTGCCATTGGCATTTTCTGTGACCTCTCAAAAGTGTTTGACTGCATTGACCACAATACACTGACCTGTAAATTACACCAGTATGGAATTCGTGGACAAGCTGCTGATCTTGTTCTGCCCTTTCTATCAAACAGGTAGCAAAAAGTAAACGTTAACGGGGCGATGTCTTCGGCATCTCTAGTAAAGATGGGCGTGCCTCAAGGTACAATTCTTGGCCCTTTCCTATTTCTAGTTTATATTAATGATCTTCCTTACATGATTGCTAACTTATCGGATATAATTCTATTCGCTGATGACACTTCCCTTATTTTTTAAATAGATAGAAAAGATACGGCTGTCTTAAATGTCAACGATAGTCTGGCTGTCCTTTAGAAATGGTTCGCAGCTAATAATCGCATCTGTAATGTTAGTTAGGATTTCACACATCTATTTTTTATTTTATTTAATATTTATTCTGTATCTATCCGTGACATCACAAGGGGCTCTATCAGAATACCAGTGCTTGGATACTTATTTTAAATGTCGCAGCATCATGCTGAGATAGGAGCCTTTTCGCCTCTTATAGGAATGTTTTTTTTTAATGTTTCTATGAATGTGTTTTAGTTTAATTTGTGATCTCCTGTGCAAGCCCCAATAAATACTTTTTCTTTCTTTGTTTCTGTTTTATAGCATAAGACGCTATATGCTTTAATATATAGCGAAATAGTATAGTGTAGTCTGAACAACCCTTCAAGCAGTGATTACCATCATCCATAACATAATTGCTAAATGCCTCGTTTCGCCAGGTGACAAGTTACTCCGTTTAGTTCCACGGTGGCTGCGGCCAAATCGCAAACTCTTTGTAATTATGAAAACTAGCATATTAGACTGATGGGGAAACTAGATTAAAATAATCTGTCAAGTATAGTAATTATGTTTTTGAAACTACATGCATATTTTAAGTAATTTCTGATGGATTAACGAAGATAGAAAAAGATTGAATGGGAGTTTTTTCTCAACAAACGTGACGCGCAAGATGTTAGACGGCACGGATGTTTTCGATGTTATCTCATTCATTCCATGGATAATTAGGTTTTCATAAGGATTTTGCATTACTCAAAGATATTTTTTTTTTTTTACAAAAAGTAACAAAATCCAAAAACAATCACCACTAGTCGGTGTCGACTTCCTTTTGTGTTTTTTTTTCACTTAATGGTTGTGGTACCTATCCCACACAAATTCAATACCACTACCTGTATTATTGAAGCTTATTCAAAAACTAGGAACCTAAGTCCTTCAAACAAAAAAATAATTTGCCAAATCGGTCTAGCCATTTCGAGTAAACCTACTCGAAATGGCTGGACCGATTTGGGAGACCGATCGGGGAACATAAGAGGAACATACATTAAAAAAAAGATTCTGACGAGCTGAGAACCTCCAACTATTTTTGAAGTCGATTTAAAAGGTTACAATTATTCAGAAAATGAGAGCTACGTTACAAAATAATATAATTTGTATTTATCTCTTGTCATCCTAGATAATTTTAATTTCTAGACCACTAGCAAAACGTACGTAATTATAATTTCACTTCTATCAAAGCAACATTTTCTTTGAAATTGCACGACGTAGTTTGCGTGTTTGTAAAAAATAATTTCTATAATTTGCACTGCGGTTGAAAGTATGGGAGCATTTTAAGTACTTTCAAGAAAATTGTGGTATTTATAATAAGTGCTTATTTACTTCGTAGCCAATAGTTGTTATGGGTCCGATTTGTATTAGTTACTTTGAATGTGACTGTGTACCGGCTCAGATGGATCGATGACCTTAGAAAGGTCGCTGAGACAGATTGGATGCGGATGGCAGAAAACGGGGTTGAGCCATGCCATGTGTGTCATGTATTTTGTGACTCATGTGTTGGATAAATAAATGATCTTGTATTTTGTGGCGCCATTTGGGAGATACATATGTCCATCAGCGGACTTTGATAAACTGACTTGATTAATTGATTGATCGTGTTGTGAATTCAGAAGCATACTTACCTGTTAAGCCCCGCGCGACACTGATTCGGAGTCAAAAACAATAGTAAATCAATTGTGTCTCATTAGCTGTCCTTGACCAATTAAAGTGATTTTCATAATTATGTACTTTTAATTATTAGGCGTATGCTGAGATCTATACTCGTACCTATACATAAGGTACTTTTCTGTGACAATCAATGCTCGTTTTCTCTGCAGCGCTACGATAAAATAGTTGTATAATTATGGTAGATCCGCAGTGGTGGCCCGCGAAGTAAAAAAAATCTTACGTTTTTTGCAATTTTACGACCAGTGTTAGGTTGTGTTTTAATCAAAATATGATTCGCGACCTTAACAAATATATATTTACAGAATTATAATCATTAACCAAAAAAAAACAAAAAATCATTAATCTCTCTTATTTAGATTTGTTCCGTAAATAAGAATATGTTATGGAAAAGCTCTTGAAGAAATATTTTTTTTAATTACAAAATACGTAAGAAAATTTTAATTTTGGGGCTACCACTGTTGATCCACTTGAATGCAATCTAATATTATAAATGCGAAAGTCAGTTTGTTTGTTTGTTAGGCTTTGCGCTAAAACGCGCTGAACGGATTTGAATGAAATTTGGCAAATGGGTAGCCATAGTCTGGATTAGGACATAGAATACTTTCAATCCTGATATTCCCACTGGATCGAGACTTATGCGGCTGAAACCAGTGGCTGAAACACTGCAGCTAGTCTTTTTTTTTTTTTTTTTTTTTTGATGGTGGGAAATCTTCAAATAACTTCTCCCGCTCTGGGCGGAGCGGGAGGGTGTGTCAGACTCTTACTGACTAAAACCCACCCGTATTCCTTCCTGTTGCCTGTGTTGCGGGGGCCTCGGTGACCCATAAGTACCTTCCCGCGACCCCGGCAGGCATCGGCCCTAGTGGACCCCTACTTTGTGCTGACGACATCTCTTTGAGGCGCGCGTGGAATACGACGCGCCGCCGACCCGGGCCTGGTCCTTACCGGACGGTGAGCTACCCATTGCTCACCGTCCGCAAGCCCGCGCCTGTTTCCTCCCGCCTTATCCGAAACAGGAACCTCCCGAAGCTGCCGTGTCCCAGAGGACCTGCGTCAGGCGGAAGGTGAGGACGCCGTGGCGCCTCTCCAGCCACTCCTCAAAGAGGGGACTTATCGCCGAAATCGTGGCGTGCCCAGCACTGGGTTGCGACAACCGTACTTTCCATGACGCCATGAGATCCCGCCGGAGCTCCGTCCGCTGTGCCGCGATTTCTCGCGGCAGCGGACTTACGCCCCGGCGTTTCGCCTCCTCGCGCCACTCCCATACGTGCGCGAGGACTTTTGCCTCCAGATCCCATGGCGGCAATCCGGCAAGGAGGCTCGCTGCCTCACAGGAGACCGTGCGGTATCCTCGGACCATCCGGATGGCCATGACCCTTTGGGCCGCGCTCAACCGGCGGGCTGGCCGCAGCGCCAGAGAGCGCGCCCATACAGGAGCCCCGTAGAGGGCCATGGACCGCACGACCCCCGCGTACAGCCTCCGGCAGGAGGCGTTTGGACCCCCTAGATTGGGCAGGAGCCGCTTCAATGCAGCGCCCGCCCGCTCCAGTTTGGGAGCCAAACGTCGGAAATGCTCCACGAAGTTCCACCGGCTGTCGAGGACGAGTCCCAGGTACTTCATCGTCGACTCGACGCCGATAGAAACCCCTCCTACCGTTATTTGGGACCCCAACGGTGGCGCGTTCCGAGGACCATGAAAACACATGGCCTCGGACTTGTGCAGGGCCACCTCGAGTCCCAATTGCCGGATCCTTTCGACGATGACTGCAGCTAGTCTAAAATATGATTTGTTATAGAAGAGCTATTAATAAAGTTTGATCAAAAACTAGTCACAAAGCCAAGCCATGAGTGCAATTTGAAATATTCAGCTAATTGCTCCTGCAATTAAGGCATTTTTTGTCATAGAGAAGAAATAAAACATTGATCACCTCACTTGTTCTAGTGTTTCTGATCTCAAATTATAAAGCCCAAATTATTTTCCTTTGTAAACTCTATTTTGTAGGATTTCGGATTATAATCTAGTGTTTATAAAGCGGGTCTTGGGCCTCCGGGCTATCACGAAATACTAACTAAATGATTACTTTTTAATTAACATTGTGCTTAAATGTCGTTCACAGTATTCCTTTGTTTCTATTTAACGATATTACTTTAAAGAATAGAGCTTCATCTCATTAAAAATGTTGTTAATTTGGGTCAAAATTTTGAAATCAATACGGCTGTTACATGAAAAATTTAAATCTGGAATAAAAAAATATGTTGTGGTTTTTAAAAACGACGCGAATAAAAAGGTATGAAGCGATTTTAATATGGATGATCATGACAGATAGTGTGACAATTAGACAATTATGGTCTAGAAAGTAAAGTACGGTATAATTATGATTGTGAAATCAAAAGCCATTTATTCAAACAAGGCTGAGAGTCAGCACTTTTTAAACGTCAAAAAAAATATATTATAATAAATTAGTACCTGCTACAATCTGTCACCAATACTACAATCTGTCACTAATAAATTAAATTATTAAGAAAAATACACACACTACCATGAGTTTGACACACACACACATAGTACCAGGGCCTCATGACTGGAAGATAGATAGGTGACAGAAGCGACAGCTTGAGCATGGAATAAGTACGTTTTTTTTATTAGCATGGAATTAGTGTACTAATGGAAGTAGTAAGTACTATGTAGATTGTAAGTAGACAAATTAAAGTGGGCAAATTAAATACTTAATGTAGTTTGAAAGAAAGATCTAAAACAGTAAAGAGTTGCTGTGTACTACCTTGTTGGTGTGGTGGTTGCAAGCGGTACTGCTGAGCATGAGGTCCGGCAGGGTTCGATTCGCAGGTCGGGTAAAGTGTTATTGGGCTTTTCCATCTATCTTATTCTATTCTATTCTTATTCCTTTCACTTGATTCTCTTTTCCAATATGTTATAAGTCAGACATAATTGTCATAACATGTACATTAATTAAATAGACGACTAACAAAAGATTAACACACAAACGACACAAGGCCGATGTGAGTGGAACTACCTAAGAAGACATAATTATAGTGATTTTATTAGTGATGTTCTTCAGAAAGATCGGGTGTGTAGTACTCACAACCGGCGTGTATGACCAGATGTGTAAACGCAAACAAAAGTAACGATTCCTTCTGTAGTTTTTGCCCACGCCCATGCGAATGCCTAACACCTGAACCTTCTGGAAAACATGACTTATAAAGTCCTTCTAGGGCATCCCCTCCCGAAGTTTCCCACCTTTTACCGTTGTCTACCTTTTGTTATTTGACTTTCAGTCATCCTCAATTGCCTTATAACCATTGCTAATAAATTTATTAATCACCTAACCATTGCTAATTACCCCCGAACGGTTAATTCTAATACGTACAATATTTATTTTGTCATACGTTTTGTTTATTAATGCCGTCATTTATTCAAAATATTCCCTAAACTTTACCCCGAGGATATTTATAGTAAGTTACCCATGTCATTATAAAACATATGTTTCAGGCAAAAGTTCCTAATTGATCGCCTGTTGACTCCACATAACGAGAGTTTTCTAAATTAGCAGCCAGCTAAAAAGTGGAAATAGTTTTAATAAGCTTCTGGTTACCAATTTACTATGCTTGAGTTTTAGGAGTGCAATTAAAGTCTAATTTTAAGTCACTGGAGTAATTTGTTATATGATAGCTGTCAGTGGCGTGCTTAGGGTTTCAAAATAACGCAAGCCCAATAAAATTTTAACCGATTTCAAAAAAAGAAAGTTCAGTTTTCGACTGAGTATGTAGGTACCTACGTATCTACGTATGTATCATTGCAATTTTCTCATAAACTACTGGTTAGGTACAATAAATTCTTTATCGAGCATTTTAGTAAGGCATGCCGCCGGGCTTTTGGGCTTGAATGAAGGTACCGCCACTGAGCTGTCACTTTGTGCAATAAAACGGTCATATTTATTGTAATGGTGATCGTTTAGTTTAATCCATTTGTTAATGTGTAAAATAAATGTATAATAATAAGTGTAAAAGTCTAGAATACAATAAACATGACCATTTTATTACGCAAAGTGACAGCTGGCACATGTCAGATTACTCCAGTGAATTAATAATAATAAAAAAAAAATACCAGCGGTCGTTGACCCTACAAAGAAAATCGTCAATTTTTTTTTTGTGTAATCATTTTACGATATCGTTACCCATCGCGCATGCGGAGTTTAGCTGACTTATTTAATTTTTGCCTGTATAAATTAGGCGCTGTCTGTAATAGCAGAAAATTTTTAATTAAAAATTTGATGAACTTCAGACCTATCATGATCAGAGATCATGATTCAGAGATGAGAGAGACATGATGAGATCATCATTCGGATGCATATTTACCTAAAGTTAATTTTTAGCTGTGAAAGTATGGAAGCGGCTTCTTAAAAATCTTTTTTTTTAACAGAGGCCACGAACAACGGGAATGCAAAATTGTCCGGTGTATAGTATGGAAGCGACTTCTAACAAAATATTTATTTAAAAAAAACTCGGGATTATTGGATTACATGTTTATTTAAAATTAATGTTTCTACCTACTTTACGTCATAATATTAAGTAGGTACATATGCATCCAATTACATAAGTAGTCAGAAAAAAACATAAAATTTGTCGATTCGGGAATGGCGGGCGGGATTTTTACGATCGATATAAAAGTGCATTCCATATAAGCTAACATTTGAAAGTAAATTAATATACATTCGATCCTATAACCCCCTAATAACTATTCTATTCTATTCTATAACTATTCTGGACTCACGTAAAGGCTAAACGTGGTGGGTCTAGTGTATATCCACTAACAATGACTGACGGACAAACTGTTGCATCTAATGGTTCGGATATTTGTGATCTTTTTGGTACTTATTTTGCATCTGTTTACACTCCTGAACATGGCACAAAATTTAAAAACGACTCAAGTCTGGACACATTGGAAATTAATAGCCAGTGCCTAACAATACCAGAATTGGATAGTGATTCCCTTCTCAAAAAGCTACAATGTGTTAACACCAGGAAAGGAGCAGGTCCTGACGGAATCCCACCCTTATTTATTTCTGCCTGTGCATCGGCCTTGGTTACCCCGCTCTTAATCATATATAAGTTGTCGCTAGCTACTGGAACCTTTCCATCCGAGTGGAAAACGGCCAAAGTCGTTCCTGTGTACAAGTCGGACAAAAAAGACACTATTTCCAATTATCGGCCTATTGCGATTCTCTCCACGTTTGCCAAGATATTTGAGTCGATGATCTGTCCTTACATCCAACGCCATTTCAGACTTTATCTTGGCGATCAACAACACGGCTTCGTTGCGTCAAGGTCTACTGCCACAAACTTATTGTCTTTCTCGGAGTCCCTAATAGAATCTGTCGACTCTAACAAACAATTTGATGTGTTGTACACCGATTTCAGCAAGGCCTTCGACAAAATTCCTCATTCCATACTAGTTCACAAGCTAGCAACGTATGGTATCACTGGTCCCTTGCTGAAATGGCTGAAATCATATCTATCGAAGCGTGAATTTTATGTTGTTGTTAACGGCTTTCGATCTGCCAGCAATTATTACATGACTTCCGGTGCCCCACAGGGATCACATCTGGCTCCTATATTATTTATCATATATATTAATGACCTTACCCACTGCTTTCACTTTTCCGAGTGCTTTCTTTACGCTGATGACCTAAAGTTTGCTCGAAGAATCGAATCATCGAGCGATATCGCGCTTCTTCAAGATGATCTGAACAGACTTGTTGAATGGTGTGAGACAAACAAAATGGAACTTAATTTAAAAAAGTGTTACCATCTGTCATTTTCAAGAAAGTCACACCCTATACACTCGGAATACATCATAGGCAATAAGAAAATACAAGAAGTCGATGCAATTAGGGATCTGGGAGTATTGTTTGACAAAAAAATTACTTTTGTCCCCCATATCGCGACTATTATCAAGAAAGCATCGAAAATGTTAGGGTTTCTGCTAAGAAACACAAGGGGCTTTAAACAGGTTGGTACTAAAATAATGTTGTACAATAGCCTTGTACGAAGCGTCCTGGAGTATTGCAGTGTTGTATGGAGACCACACTACGCCACACATAAGTTACTTTTGGAAAGAGTTCAAAAACGGTTTCTATGGCACCTCGCTTTTTCTAGAGGGAAAAGTAAACAGCTTCTCTCCTATAATACTAGGCTCAAATATTTCAAAATGCACTCGTTATCAACTCGTAGAGAAGTTATTGATGCCTTGTTCCTCTATAAGTTGCTTAGAAATAAAATTGACTGCCCAAACCTACTGAGTCTCCTGAAGTTTCGTGCCCCAGTACGATATCCGCGAAATCCTATCACACCACTTTACCCACCCTTGCGCAGAACGGTTCTGGGTGCTAACTCACCGATTTCTCGCCTGTGTAAAAATTTGAACAGTTGCAGTGATCTCACTGATATACATCATGACAGCGTAGGACATTTTTATAAAATAATTATTAACTACCATTCCAATAATAACCAATGATCTCCTTAGCGAATGTTAACTTTTAATTTATATTTTTATTATTTTAGCTTTTATTATTTTTTTTTTGTTAAATTAATGTTAATGTTTTAATCTTATTGTTATATTATTTTGAATTAAATTTTTGATATTTTTATTTTTACTCGCGAATCACCAAAATTATTGAATAACTTTAATTGTATATTATATCCTTTTTGGCTTTGTATTATTATGTAAAACCATAAAATGGTGCATGTTGTGTTAGCCTGTAAGTGATTGTTGCACTTATAAATGTATCTATTATGTAAAATATTGTTAATGTATTGTGTAAACAATTGTTGGCTAACCTAAATAAATAAATAAATAAATAAATAAATAATCAGAAACCTAAATTTGTATTCCCAGAGCCGCGGGATTTTGCGATACAAAAGCGCATTACATATTAGCCAACATCTCAACTTTAGGTGAATATGCATCCGAATATCCGATCTCTAATCATGATTCATTAAAAACTTTTAGTGCTTACAAATACCAATAAGAAAATATTAACTTTCAGTTTTAATTATGGTACTTAAATTAATTTAGGCAGATCAATTCCTCGTCTCAACTATGTTGGAGTCTTCAAGTTTATCCGAATGCAGTTGAATTCCATTATTTTACATGGAGTAACTGCCTATCTGACCTCCACAACCCAGTTACTGGTTAACACGATACCCCTTGGTAAGACTGGTTGCCAGACTTTTGGGCTTCTGACTACCCGAACCGACTGTCAAAGGTCTATGATTGACAGTAGGAACCTACGGCTTGACGTGGTTTCTGAGTTACGGAGGGGTCTGGATTAATAATAGATGGTCACTCATCCAAGAACCGACCGCTGCAAGCGTAGCTTAACCTTCGATTGACCCGTGCGGCTGTTATTATTTAGTACCTTTAAATACTAATTAAACATTTCTCAAAACGGTGAAGGAAAACATCGTGAGGAAACCGGCATGTCCTAGAAGCAAAAATTCGATGACATGTGACATCTACCAATCCGCACTGGGCCCGCATGGTAGATCTCGGCCCACTCCCTCTCACAGAGAGGAGGCCTGTGTCCCAGCAGTGGGAACATCATAGGTTGATTATGTCTGTGTGTAAACATTTCTTATAAGTACCTTGTAGGTTGGTAGGTAGGTAGGTAAATCTAGACTGGTGAAGGCATGAAACTTTTCAGGTTTCCTTCAGATCTCAATGAAACACAATGCTGCCATGAAACTATTTAATTAATTAGAAGACATTCAACATACGTTAATTAGTACAATCACGAGCATAAATACCGTACAATTACGCAAAAGTCAAAAGCGTTTTTCTCGTGAAAAAAGAATTGCAACTTTTAGAAAAGACATATTTCATAATAGTATGGTGGTACGCTTTTGAATATTGACTGTACCTAGATTATTTCTTTTAGTAAGTCTCTAAGTTTCGATTTTTATGTTATGTTGCGAGCACTTTGCATTTTTATAGGGTCGTAAGATATTTAGAACATCATAAATTGCTTCGATTATTATTTCGTTTTATTATGCTACATACTACTCAGTCATTAAATAGCCTCCAGCTTGTTTGGAGTCGGTGAAAAATGTACAAAAATGTACTTGTAATTTAATTCGGCGTGTATTTGTGTATCGAATACATTTTATTATGCTAGATGTCATGCTAATCAGTCATTACAAAATATACATAGAATTAACTATTTCCTTATACTCGTAACTGATATTCCAAATGAAAACACAAACTAAACTTTGTATGAAAGGACCATGAACACATTAAATTTCGCTTATCGTTAAACTTTACAACGACGAAAACTTTCAGTCTGTATAATGGCCTATAAATAAAAAGAAGCAGAAACTTGCTGCCTCTGTTGACATTAAAGGAAGTATAATGCCAAATGGAAGTAAAAGAATAAACAGATACCGTTGATAGCTTGTAATGAGGTAAAGCCGATTATAAAAGGCTTTTGTGTTTATAAAATTGTTCAGCATACCGTAATGTTGTCATTTAAGGCGCTGACAAGACCCAATTGACCAAAATAGGCTTCTCTTAAGAAAGAAAATTGCCAATTCGGTATAGTTTGTGGTAGCGGAAAAAATATATGTTAATTTTGAACATATTTCCCAGAACTTGGTTGTTACAAAAACACGTTTTGAAAAAAAAATCTCGATACAAACTAACGTTAAACTAACCTCTTACCTTGAGTTCTAATCCAAAATATCTGTATTAAATATCAACATAAATTACGTATTTAATTAATAACAAGTACGTCTTATTCTAATGCAGAACTTGGTTGTTTTTTATTTTCGATTACTCAACTCAATTCTGAGTAAATAGATAATTACTTCATATTTTGCAATAAATTACAAGCGTTTTGTCGTCGCGCTTCTCTTTCTTTTCTATGCAATCTGACAGTGACCGCGGTTTAGGTGTTGTCAGCGTCTTAACACAAAAATATTTACATTTCTCAATATTGTTTTGATTGTGGTCCAATGAAAATATTTAATCTCTTTGCTTATAATCCGGAAAACATTGTGTTAAAAATGTTTGTCATACATTCATAATTAGTTATTTAAAGGACTTTGTCCGTTCTCGGCTTCGCGTGAACATGATGCTCGAAAAGAAACAAATTAATCAATAATCAAGTTTAGATTTTAAACGCTTATTTACCTATTCTATACTTTTGTATCAACTTGCGTCCACGAATAGTGTATTTAATAAGTACTGAAATTGTTTTATTCTTCGACATATTGACAGTACTCGACCTTCATTAATGCATAGTGTTGCCGACAATTAATCGTATTTGTTTAAATCATTATATACAAATCGATTCTAATTGTTATTTTTGATGTTCAACTAAGTCCTCCTCTTTCATATAAGAGTCTAGAGTTTACAGCCAATTAAAGCTTTAATTTGTAATCAGTTACATTATTTTTAACATGTTTTATTCGTATATCTGGAAAACAAATGTATTTAAAAGAATCGAAAATGGTGGATGAATTCCGATTTTTAATCAATGATTAAATCGATTATTAAAAAAAGGTTATGTCAATGTCACTTGTCACTTCAAGTTATTTGTCATTCACTTTGTTTCTTGGCATCATGAATATTGTTTTCCTCGTTTTTCTGTGATTAGTTTTCAAGTATTATTTTGGTTTTGACAATGGACATTGATACCCCTTCTCACTTTGACCCCGGCATGCCTATGAACTCCGAGACAAATCCCAGCGTTGACCCCAGCTTGAATATGAATATTGTACGGATACAAACGAGGCAATTTCATTTCAACTCCTGCCTGTGGTGGAAACTGTGTGACAGATCCGATTTGCGAATTGTGGTACTGATATCACGCAAAGAAGAAGGCATACCCTCGAGCTTGTGGAAGTGAAATCTGTTAAAAGGCAGTGGGGGTCAAAGTAGGCATATTAGTAGGAAAGTGTATTTGTCTATATATTACATGAAAATGAAAATAACAGTCAGGGACGAAACTCAATGAAGCAGTATTGCTGCAACTGCATAGTGGGCCGAAGAACAGTGGGTTGCTGCGGTCATGTAATTACTGTAGTGGCTTTTAAGCTGAGCAAGGTACCAAGATAATATATATCCACCTGCCCAGTTCCTAGACAAGATATTGTTAACTTATGAGTCAGAATAATAACAAAATGTATAAATAAAAATGCGTGTTATTAAAAAAAAACAAGTAAGCAAAACAAGTGTTACAAGCATCATGATACAATCTCATTACAATATTCTCTTTCCTACTGGTATTAGCTATTAAACCTGTATTATATTTATACTAAAAAGGCCTGTTCACATGGAGCCAAATTCCCATACAAAGCGGACAATGCCCTTTCTATAGTTTCTCGTTTTAGGGTTCCGTAGTCAGAAAGGAACCCTTTTAGTTTTGCCATGTCTGTCTGTCTGTCTGTCTGTCTGTCTGTCTGTCCGTGGCTTAGCCCAGATACTCTTTATATGTGGTAAAATAAAATCATGAAAAATAAACTGTTTGCCTCATTACCTCCTTTGCACGTAGAGTGGGGATGATATTTTTTTTCTCGTCTCTTCAAAAATATTACGGGTCTGTGAAAACCATTTGTCGATTCAGGAATCCGTTTGCGTAATATTAAGCTTTTTGCAAAGTGCATTTTTTTTAGAGTCGAGTGTCCGAGGGGAACGCTAGACTCAAAAAAAAATTGCACTTTACACACTTCTGCCAGCTAAATGGTTGTTTATGAATATCTGCAAAAATTACGTCAGTAGTATATACAACGAAGTTAAAAGGAAAACTATCACAGCTAAGTAGGCTTTACAAGTTAACGAGTAATAGTCAACCAACCTACCTTTGCAGTTGGCGAATTGACTGTGACGTATATCGATATAAGGAAGAACATGTTTTTCAAATATTAAGTTTATTTTTCGAATAAATACATCCAACTAAGGAACTCTTCATTGTGCGTGGCTCAACACACGCTTTGCCGATTTCTTTCTTTTGTCTACACTCAATTGACTACTAGAAACAGAAACAGAACTAGATCTCAGTTTAAAATGTCGCTTTGCTTCCCTCATGTATTTTAAATTTTGTTTTCAGATACCACGATGACATCACTCAAGCCAGCACTGCTTCTCCAAACCTTCCTTCTGCTAGCTGCATTACAAAACATCAACTCTGTAGAAGACGGGTACCTCCACTATGTCAAAGATGGCTGCTTTCTAAGAGGAGAAGCACTATCTTGTGTTAAATACAAAGCAGTAAAAATTGCCAAAAAAGCAATTTTTGGAGACAGTCTAAACAAAAACGAGACGATCAAAGCTAACAACATTGTCAGCTTAGTACCTCTAGATGATGAGACTATAGAAAGATTAGGAATTAAGGAGACTAAAGAAGTGAACGTAGTACATACAAATGAAGCGAGGAGTTTTTTGTCGGAATGGGCGGAGTTAGCGAAGTATTTTATGAAGCTGGTACAAGAGTTCTTCAAGGTAAAAGGGCTGAAAGTAAATTTGCCTGAGGGCGCGAGAACTGTTGAAGTAGAAGATGATACTGGTAAGTTATTATTTTAGGCAAATAATTGCTCTGATTTCTACAAAGCTTGGTTAGTTCGTGTTTGTTATCGTTTTGCTTATTTAAGAAGTTATGAAGACAGTTTAATCTTTGGTAATTTTAGAATTTGAACACACAAATTCTTACTTTGTTCGTGTTAATGCAAGTTCTTGTTGAGTTTAAATCACAAGGTGAAGTTACAATACAAGAATGCGTTCGTTTTTCTCAGAAAAGCTATTATAGCATTCATTAACTTTTTTGTGGATGATCGATAGCTTATTCTTCATATTTTGAATGCTAATATCAATCATTTTAATCCAAACAAATAATTAAAGTCAATATTTAATAAAATTCCCGATGCATTTTAAAAGTGAAACTATTACAAGTTTTAAGAAGAAATTGTCAGCCTTATCGTTTACAAAATGTTATTATTCGATCTGCGAATTTCTAAATGACGATAATTTATTTTTTGACTCATTATTTTGTCATATTATCAATGACATTAATTTGTATTATTATTTTTATTATTCTACATTATATTTTGTGATTGGATTGGAATGGTAAATAAGTGTAATCATATCACCAGTCCTTTGAATTCAAACTAAATAAAACTGTTTTGCATGCCTAATTTAAGGTAGTTAGTAATGGATCCTTGTAATTTTTTTCTGAACACCTTTATCATGTACCTACTAACTGAGCAAAAAATATTTAAATTATCTAAAATTTATCTAAAATATAATTTAATTAAATATAATTTAACATAATTTATCTAAATTTATTATTATTTAAAAAAAAAGCAACATAATATAACATCACGTCTGTACTCGTATTTCCCCGAAGATTCAGGTAGAAGTTTACCTACTACACCCAAAATTTCACCAGTTATGTTTAAGTCGACTTAAACATGCCATCAATCGGGCACAAATCCAGACTCCAAGCTGCTAATGAGAAATTCTTGATAGAAAAACCCAATAGCATTTTGGACGACTTGGGATTTAAACCTAGGACTTAAATCATTAATAATTCTAGCTTTGTTAAGGATGGTACATAACTTATTCTATAAATTCTTAATATATATAAATTCTTAATCCAATCAATTAATAACAATAAAAAAACAGACGTTCATGACATTGATGATGAGCATACAAATGAGAGCATCCATTTTGCACATCAAACATATTAGTGTCACAAAACATTTTTGATAGACAAGCAAGCAGTAATTACGTTCTTTGTCCTGACCTAGTCATGCTCAATGACCTTAACTAAATGGGGGATTACGAAGAAAATGATACCTCATTACTAAACTTATTTGTTTGTTGAAATGAGTAGGTAGTTTGTCGTTATGATTCGTTATTAAATTGGATTATTATATTTGGTACTTTTCTTTGAATTATGGTTCTGTAGATTTTCATGATATGTTGGTTTACAGCAAGTGTTGATCTTAGAAATTAATGAGGTAACTAATAGTTTAGCAATATAATTTGAAATGTCCATCAAAAGCGTCCATGGATTTTCATGCCCGTTTTTCTCCATAGGAACATACTACGTTTTGAAATGGGCAACTAGATTCATATTTCCGAACGGCTGACTCCTTTGACAATTCAAAAGTGCCTTTATATGATTTAATTGAAATAAATGCTTTGAGTTTGAGTTTGCGTTGAGTTCGAAATTTGATTTTGGGATGATTCATATTTGATATGATATGATACGGTATTTTATTGGGATGATTCTGTTAATACCCTTCATTCATTCATTGTTCCCATTTGGAGGTCTGGCCTACCAAACCACAACTAACAACATTTATTCGAAGTTTACAAAGTGTTCCAGTCACCGACGGTTACCTCCGGTTTCTTAAGTTTAGTTAATTTTTTTCCATAAATTTAACTTAGTTTTCTTGGTCTACAGAAATAACAACGGTAAATGAAATTACTCGTCATAAGATTAAACTAAAAAAGCTTTTACGAACTTGAGGCCATGGCCGGTCGCACTATGGATGCGTTTTCAGATGAATTTGTCTCGTACGAACAGGTAAGAATACGCACGATTCATCCCGATCCTCGGAGTACTGTGGTACCTCACACACTAGGTATAGGCTAGACGCGCGTGTAGTTCCGACGTCCGAAATAATTCTCAACTTGTTCAGTTTTTTTATACGTTCGTACGTTAAAAATACAATATGGTTATACAAAATATTATACAAATTAATATATTCAAAGGTTTCTTTATTAATGCGTAGATAATCATAAAATGGCCCGTGCTCATTACTTAAGTCCGCCATATTATGATGGAAATCACCAATATTATCTCTTTCAAAAAAATATTTCACGCTGGTTCTGCGACTGTTCTTGCGACGCCGCACGGTGGATCGAAAATCGGCTGTAGAAGACATAGGATTTCGATTTCTTAAATGTTATTTTTTTTGCTGGAAATGACTTCTGCTGATCATTACTGTTCTATAAAATGTCATATGAAGTAATTGTGTGCTAAATGGAAGAGTTATAAATTTTATAAGAAAAAAATGTATGGAGCTGACATGAAAAATGAGGATATCTCTGGAATCGCAAGGTTGGTCGTTATATCCTTGCACACTATTATAGTACTATTTATTTGTGAATTTTTGACATACTTAATATCGCGGCATCACTTGCGATTTTTTTTTTAAATCTTCAAAATTAAAAAAAAAAAAGTATATGATACATTTTAATGCTTAAATATGGCTATACCAAGTGTAATTTACAATATTTTTTATGCTTAGACCAAAACATTCTAAGAAATCACAAAGTCGTATTACCTACTTATTTGAAATGACATGGTAATTATGAATTACGTAATACGTAATCTTGTCTAATGCCTCAAGTCCACATTAGCTAATGATTAATAAAACTTAATACCTATATACCTAGTTAAAAGGATACGTACCAAAATAATTTGGGGTACTCGCTAATTTAGCAATTAGTGCAGGATTAACTTAATGAAAGTAATTAGATAAATGTGATACCATCATTAGTCAATAACAATAAATAGTCAAACATTGGATTGAAACAATGAACTTCAGTTCATTTAGAGCATTTCTAATACTAACATCTATCCTACCGTGTCTTTTTACTCAGTGATCGTGAATAATGGAAAGCATTATTACAAATTAGGATTTGTTTGTTATTCTGAGCAATCAGGATGCTTCGTCTTTCGATCATGAAATATTGTTCAACACACTTGTTATTCGACTGGGCTCTAGCCTTTCAGATGAAGACAGTGTTACGGTGAAAGAATTTTGTCGAAGATTTACACGGGCAGTTCAAAAGAGATGGTTACGATCCCACAGGAAAAGTGAAGTTTTTAGACGTGATTACAGTAATTGGCTTGAGGCAAATATTGACTGGCCAAACTGCGTGCAAACCAATTTGCTCATTCAAGAATCAACAAGTGAAAATATTTATACTGAACCTGTACCATCAACTTCAACAATGAAATCAACTTCAACGATGACTAAAAGATCTCGAAAGCCGTTTGAAGATCTAAGTAACAAGCAGAAGAAGAGACGATCTGATGAGCATATAGACGATGACCCTAATGAAGTAGCTTATTCAGCTGCAGCACTTTTGAAAGGAGATGGTCGTGAGGATATTGCATCTGTTATTGAACATATGCTCCAAAATCCAGAAGCAGCAGCAAAATCAAGGAAATGTTGAACAAACCAGCTCCTTCAACAATATTTTCACCAGAAAAAGTACTGGGTTTGCTACTTTCATTAAAACTATCGAAATGGCAATATATCACATTAAGGGAAACGACTATTCGAGAAGGTTCAAAGGAGATATATCCGTCTTACTATAAAGTGCAAAAAGCTAAGCTACAGTGCTACCCTCCGAAGACATTTGTGACTGTAACGGATTCATCTGTTAAGATTGCACTACAAGCGTTACTAGATTTAACAGTGAACAGAATTTTTGAAACTATTCGTAGTCCTGATGCGATACAAGATAAACAATTGATATTAATATCAAAGTGGGGATTTGTCGGTGCATCTAACCAAAGTAGATATAAGCAAAACATAGAGAGTGGTCAAGATGATTCCAGCATATTTATGACCTCTTTGGTTCCATTAAAGTTGACAGCTGACGGTGATACCGTATGGGTGAATCCAAAAGGTCTTCGAGTTAGCGAATTATAAATATTCATTACAATGTTATCAACGGTCACGGATCACAGTCATTACTGATATATGATTGTGATCCGTGCCATGGCGGATATATGATTTTAGTGACTGTTATTTATTTATTTATTTAAACTTTTACACACAAAAAAGGGACAAAGTTGGACTCAGGCATTCTCTACCAGTCAACCAAGGATAGTGAAGAGATTTGATGGCAGGTGCTCTATTTGAGAGGAACAATGAGAATTCTTTATTAAAATTGTATCAAAATGAATAATAAATAAAATAGGTAAGTACACAAGTACTTATGTAGGTACTTTTAAATCTTTTATTACGCCTTCATATTATTCAAATAACTTAAACTAGAACGCATACATACACATCAATTCTTTATGTAAGTATTGTAGTAAAATACTTTATGAAATAAATTCAGGAAGTAATGTCTACCCAATGCATATACAACGATATTACTTTCAAACTACTTCATAAGTAGTTTTAAAGTAATATCGTTTTTTCATTTTTTTGTTTTTTAGATAATAAAATAATAATTATTAGATTATTTTATTATCTTTATTTCTATCTGTAACTTTTTTTAAATATTCATGTTTTAGTTACTAAAAATAAATATTACTTACCTATAAAATCAAACGACCGCGCGGCGTGAGTACGACGCACTTAGTATGGCTAAGGACAACGGCGATTAGCCGACTCTTAAACGGAGAAAAACGCAACTAGTACTTAGGATTACCTGACCCCCTTACAAAGAAGAAGAGGGAAGAGGGGTTGGGTTATGCAGGTCAATGATTGTACGTCTAATAACATATTATGTTTACGTACAATAAAAATTCGTATCGAATTTGCGGCCGGCCTAAGCCTCATAAAGTGATCAAAATATCCTATCCACATCCAATAATAAAACGACTTTAACGCTACTCGTATACGTCAAATATTTAGCAAAGAGAACATTTCGTGAACAGAATTAAGGCGGCTACAGACTGATGCACAAACGAATGGAGTGAACCAATTTATAAGGGGTAGCGGCTATTTACCAACGGAACCCTTATAAAAAGTTAGCCTACGTGATCCGATGGCTTACGGTTTGATGCTTGAACCACACGTTAGTATGATACAGAAAATTTACTGAATATTTTAATCTAAAGGGTTTAGAACTTCGATGAAGGCAATATAATATCACACCTGTATTCTCCAAAAGTTAGGTGGACTAGTGTCCCATGTAATACAGGGCGAGCGTGTTGCTGACGGCAATCGGGCACAAATCCAGGCTCCGGGCTGCTTCTGAGAAATTTTAGATGGAAAAATCCAAAAACACTGCCCGACCCGAGAATCGAACCCAAGACCTCATGATCAGCAGTATAGCTGTCGGCCACTAGATCAACGTGGCAGAATGGTGAAATTATGAGAACTTACAAAATCTGTGATTTACCTACTTGGCTTCAACTCGACGAACTGATTCATCTGCAAGGTAAAATTGTACTTTCGGCAATTTTTTTGTGGTAATTGTTTATCTAAACAAACCTTTTCGTGCAATAAAGATCTTGTCAAACTATCCGATTTCACCCGATTTTAAACAAATACACGTACTTGTCTCGTAGAAAATTCATCAATTCATTTGGTCCTTATTGCGTACATACGAGTAATTTCTGGATACTTGACTTAATTCATAAGGGTCTTCTTAGCCTGTCGTGTAAAATAACAAGTGTCGAGTACAAGTACCTGTAAATGGTCTAATTCAATTACTGTATTTTTAGGGATCCATACTTCAAAAGGAAAAACGGTACCCTTATAGGATCACTCGTGTGTCTGTCTGTCTGGCTATCAGCCTTCACTGCCAATTTGTTTCGAATCTACTGGACCGATTAAATTGAAATTTGGTACACATACGAATTTGTAACCCAAACATGGACGTGTAACTTAAATAAATGAATTTTGAAAATGAGGGTCACTTTTGGGGGGCAAATTAGAAAATATAAAAAAAAAGTTTTGCAAACAGTACCGTGTGATATATAAAATGAAAGAACTTGTTATAAGGGGCTCAAACATATTTTTTTATAATTTTAAAATAAATAGTTTCAAAGTTATCTAAGAAAATAGATGAAAATTTACCAGTTGTTGACTAGTTTTGGAGATAAGGCCTTATCTCCGAAACTACTGAGCCTAAAATTTTGAAAAAAATATAGGTAATAGTTATTTACTTATAACTTACAGGAAAATCTATAAGAAGAATTATGTGACATCTACCAACCCACACTGAACCCGCGTGTTAGATTGCAGCCCACTACCTCTCGAGGAGAGGAGGCCTGTGTCTTAAAATAACTTGGTAAATCACGCAATATTGTGCATACAAACTTACATTTTCAGTTAGAATGTATTGCGGTACGTGGTTTTCAACTACAATGTTAAGATTGTTCTTGAGATAAAGTCATCTCAACTACGGAACCCTTCATTGTGCGTGGTGCAACATTCACTAGGCTGGTTTTTTTTTAATTGAATTGAGTTTGATATTGAATTTATGATTTTTTTTTATTTAACGTATATTGCTGGGCAAACGTCCCCGCCATAATTTTTATGTTGTGTCTTCTCCGACCAATCGGTCAGGAACGAGTTCACATCGTCACGCCAGCGTATCTTAGGCCTGCCTCGGTGACGACGCCCGTCATTAGGCACCCACCGTGCGACGATCCTGGCCCATCTGTCTTGATGCATCCTATAGATGTGACCCGCCCAGTCCCATTTCAGCCTCGTAGACTTATCGTTAACGTCAGCGATGCCTGTCTTGTCTTGCAATTTAAGCTTGACAATCTTTAAAAGTCAAAAGCTGACAATCTAGACTTGCCAAACTTTACCACTCCAAGGTATACCTTAGCTTAGCTCATACCATCAAATCTGGGACTGGATTTACTTTACCTTCTGTAATTTTTCTCTGCGTCTTTGTGGGATAACCCCAATATTGAAAACCATAATATATTGGGGACAATTATGCTCGTCCTAACATGAATATAAATAAATGAAAATTATTATAGCTCTTATGGTCATCCATAGTTATCGTGTTATCCAGTAACTGGGTTGTGGAGGTCCTATTGATTTGATTTGATTTGATTTGATAGTTGGGAAAAGGCAGGCAGATGATGATGGTCATCCATAACTATGGATGACCATACATACCATGCTTACCTATGTACTTAGATCCATGTTAGCCAGTAATTCAGATTGTTTGCTTTGTAATGCAATTATGACTTTAACACCCCCATTGTGCTTAGGGTCCATAATTATTTGACCCAATCTGCTGTTTTAAATTCTTTGTTGTTTGTCAAAAATAGTAGTTTTGTTGCCTAACTTTCAGTCTGAATGGAATATTAAACGGTAATTATAATGGAATTATAATTTTTATTTAACAAACAGAGATTCTGTAGTAGGACATGTAAGCCACTTTTTTATCTTGAATATTTTGTGAAAAATACAAGCAGTCTTCTGCGTGTTTTTTTGTATTTCTTCACAAAATATCAGTCATTTTCAATATCTTTATAAAACAATATTTCTATCCTTTATACTACAAGAGCAGCCTGAGTTATAAGATATCGAAAATTAAATTCCTTTTAAACTAAGTTACATCAAGTAATCCCTTCTCAGAGATTTCTACTTCATAAGTCATCGCTTGAGTGGTTTTTTACCGATAATACAGAGAAAGATTGTGTGTTTAGTAGATTCATATTCGTGTCAGCATTTCTCATGACTTCGTTAATTTATTTGTAGTTAATGATGTGACTGAAATTTCAGCTGTTATTTTTTGTTTTTCTGTAATTATAAATATATATGGGGTTTTTGTTATATAACTGACTTTTACATAAATGTAAATGGAATATTATAAATGGGAAAGTAACTGTCTGCCTGTCTACCTTTACACGCTTTTTGAAGGCTGAACGGATTTGCACACGGATAGACCATGACCTGGGCACAGATAATATAATACTACACCTTTTTTTTTAATTTTGGGTGGGAAATCATCAAATAACTTCTCCCGCTCTGGGCGGAGCGGGATGGTGTGTCAGAATCTTACTGACTAAAACCCACCCGTATTCCTTCCGTTGCCTGTGTTGCGGGGGCCTCGGTGACCCTTTAGTACCGTCCCGCGACATAATTCTACTTCTGGGTTAGAACATAGGTAACTTTTTATCCTGGTAATACGTTCCCGTGAGGTAATTTCCGACCTCCACGTGGGCTAAGGCTTGGAAAAAGTTAGATAAACAATACAGGTAGCTACTCAGAAATTGACCGCCCAGACCCTTGCTCAACCAAACCCGCGCCGAGCCTGTAGCTTTAAATTCGTCCCTAATCAACCCTGATTCAATCCAGCCTGTCCCTTGCGGACAGCAAGGGACAGCCTGGATCGGACACCATAAGCCGAGGTCCGTACCCAGTTTTATGCCCTGGCTGGAGGCCTTAATTTATTAAGGCATCCACAGGATAGCCCGGTTAAGCAGCTGATAACCTCCTAGGTTGACCTATAATAATAATAAAACCTCTTTATTTCAGATTACAGGATCCATAATGTGTTAGTATTGCCTTAACCTATTGTTAGTGAAAAATAAATTAAAACAAAAGAGACATCACAAACAAAAAGCAATTAATTTTGCACATGTACGTCTGTACGCACATGTCTCCCAGCCCATTGCCTAACAAACGGCCCTAATCAATTTTGTCCGCCAGTGTACCTAAAATATTGTTCGGAGTACCTCGGAATCGCCGCAACATAGATGCGCTTCGCTTGCGCATGATGGCATAAAAGTCGTCCAGTCTCGCTTCAGCAAACATGCTTGATGCGCTGCAAAATCGAGGCAGTAAGCAAATGCATTTGCAAATGCCTTTGCTTAGACTGTAAGACAGTCTAAGCAAATGCATTTGCAGTATTTTACATGTTCTGCCTAAAACTTTCTAGTCACTCTATTCTGAAATCAATTTCTGTACTTTTTTTTAATGGCTTCGCATAGGTCCAATGTAATAACGGACTCAGGATGTTGTTGGGACTGCCTCGGTTTTGCAGCGCATCAAGCATGTTTGCTGAAGCGAGACTGGACGACTTTTATGCCATCATGCGCAAGCGAAGTGCATCAATGTTGCGGCGATTCCGAGGTAGTCCGAATAATATTTTAGGTACACTGGCGGACAAAATTGATTAGGGCCGTTTGTTAGGCAATGGGCTGGGAGACGTGTGCGTACAGACGTACATGTGCAAAATTAATTGCTTTTTATTAGTGATGTCTCTTTTGTTTTAATTTATTTTTCACTCACACATAGTTGGGAAAAAGCTGGACAGACGATGATGCTTTTGCAATTGGCATCGCTTGAGTGACAATATTCTTTTTACGAAGCTGAGCTTTTTTAGAATATCAAACTTGAGTTTTTTGTTCTAAAAAATAGAGTTTTGTGGTTAACAAACGAAGGCTTAAATAAATTGAGATGATAATTTGCACACAAAAACCCCTTGTGGCTCGAAGAGCATGTTAAGCGTTTATCATACGAATACTTTTGAAAGGCTTTACAGGATTTACATAACATGCATAATCAGCCTATAATGTTCCCATTGCTTGGACACAGGCCTCCTCTCTGTGAGAGGGAGTGGGTGGTAATTACGCGGGCCCAGTGCGGGTTGGTAGATGTCACAAGTCTTCGATTTTTTTTTTTCGAAAACATGCTGGTTTCTTCACGATGTTTTCCTACACCGTTTCGAGAGCAGTGGTGATGAAATAATTTACACAAAGTAAAGCGCCTGTCTGGGTTCGAACCTACGACCTACAACTTGTAAATCGCGGCCGTTACCACTGGGCCACCACTGCTCTGATCTGACTGCTCTGGACTGATGAAGCGATTTATATATTGCGCTCGAATTTGTTTTATACAGCCTCAGTCTCACCTCAGTTTGCGCTCAGTCTTATAAGGAAAATTAATGTTATTTGCAGTTTAATACCTGAGTTATAACAAAAACATACATTTGGCCGTGGTTAAGCCATGTAAAATGTCAAGCATAAAAATAAAATTAGAAACATTTTTTACTCGTAAAGGTCAAATAATTTCCCACCTGAACGACATCGTTCAACAAATTGCGGTCGCCCACAAAGACAAACAGAGCAAAGTAACCACGCCGATAATGATGTTATTCACCCTTCTTGGCTGTGTTTAGATTTGGCGTAGGTGCATTGTTTGTGTTTAACCGATTGCGGCTGTTAAAGAGGGTAATGTTCCTTACATAATGGGTTGTGTACGTAATTTGTTTGTTAATTTTGTTTATCTGTGGTTTATAGTTGATTTAGATTGCGTCTTTTAGTTTTGGATACAATGCGTTTTAATTTCAGAAACCTTGAAATGTCTCAGGCATATCTGCGAAAATTGCAGACATTTTATAGCTTCCAAGATATGAAGGTTGTGTTTTAACGTTCGGTACCCAAGACATTCGTAAAAAATAAGGCATAAACTCTACCTATATCGTAATAATATTATTAATGCGAAAGTGAGTTTGTTTGGTACGCTTTCACACTAAAACAGCTGAACGGATTTGGATAAAATTTAGCAAATGAGTAGACCATGAGTTGGGCTAGGACGTAAGATACTTTTTATCCTTGTAGTAGGTTCCCGTAGGATATTTTCCGACCTCCACACGGGCGAAACCAACCTATGTAGTAACTAATAAAAATGGTGGAAAAGTTTTGTTATTATAGCAACTTGTTGTCTAGATTGCTTCGTTCATGCAGTTTCGGTACACCGAATTTTGAAACGTTGCCAAATAAATAAAAGTATTATTTCTTGTAGATTGCCTAGAAACAACCACCGAAATACAATTTAACTGTAGTAAAATTAAATGAACGAAAAAAAAAATGAGCAGCTAGTAAAATCTATGTTTCTCTTTGATTCCCAGATATTGAAAACAATGACGGTGATAAAACTCAGGCTAAAAGTATTGAGAAACGTGAAATCAGTTCTAAATCAGGTGTGTACTAACTAACCATTCGTTAAAAACTAAAGTAAAGATGAACACTTAGATATGTATATGCAGTAACTGACATAGAACTTTATTTCCATTTTTTTTCTATAGTTTATTAAACAACACAGTTTACAAGCATTTTTTGAACCTTTAAACATACCACACGAACCATTGCGGGCTTAACAGTGGTATGGCCAGACACGGCAACTCGGTGCCACTAAATATTATTTTTTTATTTACTTTATTTAATTAACCATTTAAGTATGCACATAATATAGAAACAGACAAGAAGAAAAGAACAGAAAAATACGTACAAAGGTGTTGCTTATTTCTAAAGAAATCTCTTCCAGCATACTTGCAATAGGACAGCAGATAAAGAAATGTAGACACTGTGTGTAAGAGTAGAAGAGAAAATAGAATAAATAAAATCGAAACAATTCACAAAACAAATAATATGGGAATATACTAACCTACATACATACTTCTAACATAAATATCACTAGAATATTAAAAATTAAAGTGTGTAATTATTAACACGTTCACTGTCCCAGTACAAAATTATAAAAAATATTCGTACGTCCATCTACAAACTCGCCCCTAACTTGACAATAATACGTCCATGAGAATCTTTTTCCTCTTATTCATACATCCAGTCAAATAAAAAACATCAAATTTATTTTTGGATTATGACTCCAACTGGAGTCATGGACATGTGAGTTTGGTACAAATGTGACTCCATTTGGAGTCATTGGACAGTGAACGTGTTACGAGTAATTAATGTACAATTAGGTAGGTACATAAATATTTTTATTTATCTTTCTAGTAATCAAAAATAAAAATTTAGTATTTTCTTAATAATAAGAGCAGCTCTTCACATTTATTACATTGCAGATTTTCATAAATAAATCATTCATATACATTGCAATTGGTCGTCGGCCCATAAGCAAATTCGTTACATAATATCTGAAATGGTGAGCAGCCTGCGCTGCACCTCCCACTGATAGAAGGTGGTTCGGATGCAAGGTTAGGCGTGCCTTTTGTTGTCTTTTGTACCGCTCGATTTAAGAGTTTACTGATGGCTATTTGTAGATAGTCGTGGATTTCGTCGTTCCTAGTACACCAAGGTGCATTTGCTATTTATTATTCTTAGGATACAATTTTGGACTCTTTGCAGGCAGAGTATGTTGGTTTTGCTGGCAACGCCCCACAATATTGGATTCCGTAGGTCTATATTGGCTTTTTATTTCGGGTGTGAAATCATCAAATAACTTCTCCCGCTCTGGGTGGAGCGGGAGGGTGTGTCAGACGCTTACTGACTAAAAACCACCCGTATTCCTTCAGTTGCCTGTGTTGCCAGGGGCTTCGGCAACCATTTGGTACCTTCCCGCGACCCCGGCAAGCATCGGCCCTAGTGGACCCCTACGCTTGTGCTGACGACATCTCTTTTAGGGGCGCGTGGAATACAACGCGCCGGAGACCCAGGCCTGTTCCTTACCGGACGGTGAGCTACTCATTGCTCACCGTCCGCAAGCCCGCGCCTACGGTGGCTGGAAATCCGCCTGGGATTCCCGACGCCCAGGGCGTCTCCTGCGGCGGCTAGGGGCGAGAGGGCGCGAAATTTGCCTTTCCCTCAACCGTCCCGCCTCCTCCTTTGCGAGCATTACTGCTTCGCAGAATGACAGACGGCTGCCCATGCCCTCTCGCTCCGTACCCTGGCCTGAACCAGGGCCAGACGCGAGAGACCTCTGCCGCCGATCGCCTCCACGAGGACACGGTGGTGCTCTGCCCAAGCCGGGCAGACCTCCATCGTATGCTCCACCGTGTCCTCCGGGCGATCCACACAGTGGTGACACCCGGAGGTCTATATTGGCTTAAGGACCGAGTTGTAGATGAGAAGTTTGTTGTCCACAAAGAGTTTCTTCCCATGAGCCAATACAGATTGTGGTTTATCTCGACCCTTTTATTTTTAATGTGATGCTTCCATGTTAGAACTTAAATGACTAAAATGTCTCGACATTTCCAATCTTTTACTGGAACGAACTTTTATGAGAAATTGGGAACTCGTATAATTCTTTACATCACTCAAAAAAAAAATTTAAATTGATCGCTCAAAGTTTTTTTTAGTACCTACCTAAAGTTTTGTCTCTTCTAAACTGTAACTTAGTTTTAAACTAAAAATAATTTGTTTACCTATTAGAGCTTGCTCTTATAGCGTTTTTGTAACACAACAATCATACATCGAGATAAAGTTTTTTAACATTTGGCACAATATTATTTTGTATCTTAGCCAAGTACGTCAGCTATTTCTTAACTTTATCTCTACGGGAATACAAATAGGTTCATGTTTGTACAGCAAAATTGTTGACAAGGAATACTGCTTTAAGTAAGTATTACTGCGACATGTAAAATTTGGCCTTACAAGTGTTGAATAAATCGAACGGTTGAGGAGTAAAAGTACTCAACATTGTGAGTCGCAAATTGTAAAAACATGATTCAGATTTTACATGTGAATGAAAGTAAGTTAAATATGTGGAAGATAAATCTATAGATAGATAGGTAATATTTATTTGCTTAAACATGTGTCATACCTACATTCAAGAAAGTCATGCATGCAAGATGGTCACAACATTATTAGGTACAGACATGTTTGCCACAAGATGTGACGTGCAAATATCAATAAATATTATTAATTAAAATCATCATTCTCCTGCCCTTATAGAATAGAATAGAATATAATACTCTTTATTATGTACACCATAAAAATTACAGATACAAATGTTGAAATTTTACATAGGGTGACACAATGGGCGGTCTTATCGCTAAAAGCGATCTTTTACAGACAACCTTTGGATGGATTAAAGGGGGAGGAGAGACAATACTGCAGGTAGTCAGTGGTGTACCAGTTACATATACAATAAATACATATATTACATAAAGCATATACTAAACATAACATATATCATACATACATACATACATACATAAATACATACATATATATATATATATATATATATATATATGCCATAAACATGAAACAAGATCAAGAACTGTATAACTATAAGTAATGATGATGTTTAGGGAGAGAGAAAGTGTTTGTTTACCTGAATTTTAAAATATCCCAATTTATTTGTGGTCGGCGCAACACGTCGCTTTCTTCCATACTTGTCTATAAGTTGTCATCTCGGTAATCACCTCCTTTCTAGCCATATCATCTTTCACACAGTCCATTCATCGTTTCTTTGGTCTCCCCCTTCTCTTATAGCCATTGACATTCATACTCAAGACTTTCCTCATGACATTTTCCTCATTCCTCCGCATCACATGCCCATACCATAACGACCGATTTCCGCACAACTTTTCAGTCACCGGTGCCACTTTCAGACTTTCTCTTATGTACTCATTTCTTATTCTATATCATTCGTGTCACACCACACATCCCTCTTAGCATTCTCATCTCAGCTGCATCCAATTGCCTTTCATTCATCCCTTTTGTGGCCCAACATTCTGATCCATACAAGACAGCAGGTCTTACCATTGTTTTATATATCTTCCCCTTAAGTTTAAGGGGAATGCGGGAATCGCAGATAGTTCCCGTGACCTGCTGCCATTTCATCCATCAACCATTTCATCCATTACTAATTAAAATATTCTCTTAAAATAACAATAAATGAAGCACCATTATATTTAAACCTTTAAATATCATGCTTTATGAAAAATAAAGATATTCCATTCTACCGGGTTTTAAAAAGACGCTTATTGAAATCGAGAGACACTTGTACGAGTACTAATTTTCCATAGTAATTATTTTTTTGAATTACGAGTACCTACCTAATAAATAACCTATACCTATATATCATTTGTTTACGGTGATGTTGAAGGTCAGAGTGCAAATTTCTTTTTTTCTTCTTTCAATTTGAATGGTATAACTAAAGGGCGCACTGCACTAGCGTGTGTGAAAATGTGCGTCAAGCGCACCGCCGCGCCGCCGCCGCCTGCTGTTCGGTTTCATAGGGAATATTTATATGGAGAGCAGTCGTGGCCCAGTGGTAACGGGCGCGACTTAAGAGTTGTAGGTCGTAGGTTCGAACCCGGACAGGCGCTTTACTTTCTGTAAATTATTTCAACACCACTGCTCTCAAAACGGTGAAGGAAAACATCGTGAGGAAACCGGCATGTCCTAGAACCAAAAATTTGAAGACATGTGACATCTACCAACCCGCACTGGGCACGCGTGGTGGATTACGGCCCACTCCCTCTCACAGAGAGGAGGCCTGTGTCCCAGCAGTGGGAACATTATAGGCTGATGATGTAATTTATATGGAATATTTGTATTTAATAACGAAAATACGAATATTTGAAAATAATCACAGACAGAATTATAGATAATAAAATGGTCTGAACATACAAAAACAAACATGAATATATCTTATGTGGTTAGTCGAAAGTAATATTGCTTTGCATGCTTTGGGTACACATCACTGCCTGAATGTATGTATTTCATAAAGTATTTTACTATACTATAATACTTTAATATTCACATAAATAATTGATGTTTATGTATAGTTTTACATACATTTTTTGTGTAACTTACTTGCATTATATGAAGGGGTAATAACAGATTTAAGTCACTAAAATCATAAATATCTGCGCCTTAACTTGTACAACCCTCCCAGCTCCTGCACCACAATATTTTGCGTGCATTCCATTACACGTTGCCGTAAACAGCGATTTTTCATACCAAAAATAAAAGTCGTTTCCCGGCAATAATTTACTGAGTTTGATGTACAGAATGTCTACATAACGGCTATGTAATGGGTTTTGTTACACCCTATAATTAGATAGTAGATAATAATTAGAACTCCGTAAATAATCTTTAGCCTGGAACTCTTCAAGTCTCGAGTGATCAGGTTCCTATTTTTGTCCTTGTTACTCGCGCGGCCTCGGCGCTCGGGCGGGCTCGCGCATCCTCGAGCATGCGCAAGTAAAGGCTTGGATGTCTGCGTCGAATTTTATACTTATAGCAAATATTAATACAGTAACTTATTCAGTGAAATTTAAAAAGTGATTTTTCCCCTTGGGTGGAAGCTGAGCCTTAGGGGGTCGTTTCCACGCCCGCCTCAAAGAGATGTCGTCAGCACAAGCGTAGGGGTCCACTAGGGCCGATGCCTGCTGGGATCGCGGGAAAGTACTAATGGGTCACCGAGGCCCCTGGCAACACAGGCAACAGGAAGGAATACGGTTGGGTTTTAGTCAGTAAGAGTCTGACACCCCCTTCCGCTCCGCCCAGAGCGGGAGAAGTTATTTGATGATTTCCCACCCAAAAAAAAAGGGGGTCGTTGTACTCATCGTTATGAACAACTTGCTATGGCACCAAACTGGAAATAGCGAAAAAAAATAGCCGCTCCATGCATAAACACACAGACATACACTTACACACACACACGCTTATGCGCACATACTTATGATCGCATAGGTAACTCGGAAAAATGTATGAAACGACAGATTTTTTTCGCAGCCACGGTTGGTCACATTGTAAAATTTGTTCTTAATGATGAGTACCTACTTACTTACAGTTATTTCAATTATACTTTGCATACAAAAAGACACAAATTATATTTGTAGAACGAGTTGCTAAGAGAGAAACGTGATTGATAACAATTAAAAATAGTTCATCGAAAATAACAATAAAAACGTTTCTCTACTTAGAGAAACGTTGTTTTATGGGTTGATGAGATGATTTCATCTCATAAACCCATAAAACTAATAGATATCACTCTCATAATAACCAATAACCCATTTCCACAAATACAAATTGACCTATCAATGAAACTAGACCATAAAGCAGAGCAATTAACAGTCATCAATAATTACCATATCATCGTAATTACCATAGATCGTCGGGGTCATAAGTATTGGGGTCAAAACGTGGGATTTGACCCGTTCTGACAGATGTTTTGGTCCGAACTAAATGACTGTGTAATTGAATTTCTACGATTTCGGTTGAATTTGGGGCGTAAAGTTATAGATGTAAATGCTAAGCGATTAGGAGTAAAAACTTTGTTTTGTATAATTATTTGATTTGTGTCGCACGATTGTGACTGTGCCCATAATGGATTAAGTATATATTTATGGATCAATGGTGAATACGCAATGTTGAGAATATAAGGGAATCAAGTCGTTAGAAATTAACTTTTTGTAGAGGATTCTTTTACAAACATTATGGATCAAGTCAATTAAGAGTTGCAATTATCTGTTTAGCCATCATCTTAACTATGACTAACTTATCGGACTAGGCTAAAGGCGCTGACAAGAGGCAAAAAACAAAATAGGCTTGTCTTAGGAAAAAAAAAATGCCAAATCTGTATAGTTTGTAGTAGCGGAAAAAATATATGTTAATTTTGAACATATTTCCCAGAACTTGGTTGTTACCAAAACACGTATTGAAAAAAAAATCGATACCAACTAACGTTAAACTAACCTTTTATCTTAAGTCCCAATCAAAAATATCTGTATTAAATATCAACGTACGTTACGTATTTCATTAATAACAAGAACGTCTTATTTGAATGCTGAACTTGGTTGTTTTTTATTTTCGATTACTCAACTCAATTATAAATAATGTTTCATTATTTGCAATAAATTATAAGTGTTGTGTCATCGCGCTTCTCTTTCTTTTCTATGCAGTTTGACAGTGACCGCGGTTTAGGCGTTGTCAGCGTCTTAATAATAACCAACTGGGTTCTATAGTTATTAATGACGACAACAACTTAAGAGGCCGACAACACCTAAAGCGCGGTCACTGTCGGACTGCATAGAAAAGAAAGAGAAGCGCGATGACACAACGCTGGTAATTTATTGCAAATTATGAAGCAATTATCGATTTACAAGAAAGCTATAGATTGTATAAAAAAAACAAAACACTATTATGCTAATATGTTGCTTGTAGAATAATCTGACAAAAAATCAGAATGGTTGCATGTATATTAGTATGGTTTTTAATCGTTAAAATAATTTTTAGAGGTATATTCGTGATATTTTTCTATCGTGTCAAATTAGTTATATTATGTTTTCAATACACTATCTACCTAGCATATATCCTTAAGAATATCATATATTTTTCTGATTTTTTTTACTGCAGTGGATCATATACTTTTAGGCATTATAAAACTTACAAAATTTGCGTTTAGGTCCTGTAGTCCCCTTAAGTTCATCACAGGATCAGACAAAATTCAATATTATTTCTTAATATGATTAATAGCAAACTACTAACACATCTTCTGTATCTACTGTAAATAAAGAAAGGAAATATTTTCATTTGCCATATATCGTAAGTAGACACAAAAGAAAAAAAGATTAAAGATAGGTAGATACATCCTCCGACGAAATAACTCCTACTGTGTAAATAAAACTTACTCACGAAGTAAATAACTTAAAAAAACGCTTGTCAAACGTTCTGATCATTATTTTATTCATCTATTACTACTCATATTACAGCTATTATATAGCTCTATGTAAGCAGGCACGCCCTTTATGCCTGGAAGCTTTTATTAGGTATAAAGTTCTGTTCACTTTTTTATGTTGTCATTTTTATTTCTGCTTGAGTACAGTTTTCATTGTTTTGTTGGTATATTGGTGTGGGCTAGCTAATATATGGCAAGTAATTTAATTTAATGTTTTGTGTTTCGTAATGTTAATTACTTTGTATACGATTTGTATAGAATCAAGTTTATCTAACTAAACAGACAGGTGTGCTGCTGGGGAGTTTGTTGCGCCACTTCTTCTTCCCAGCTGAAGCACTAGGAAGTGGTGAAGAACGGGGGTTTTTGGGAGACTGTCTTATGTAATATTGATATTTGAAAAGTGCTGATTCTCAGCCTAGTTTGAATAAATGACTTTTGATTATTTTGATTTTCATGGTTGATCTTTACGAGACTACGTATTCCGTTCCCCAAAATGTACTCACCAAAAATCTTTTAATTTCCAGCCCGAGGAAAGAAAAAGAAGTTAGCAGTGATAGTGCCTCTGCTGACTCTGTTTGCAGTGCTAAAGTTGAAGCTGCTGCTGATTCCCATTCTGCTGTCAGTGTTGCTGATCAAGAAATTGCTGTTAATCGCTGCCTTGCTGCTTCCGAGTGTGTTGAGCACTTTAAAGGCTTGCAAGGTATGAATATTTATAATGTAATTTTATAAATTTATTCATTTAAAACCATTACACATTATGTCTTATTAACTATAAAAAAAACAAGTACATAATACAAATGTACGACTCACACGTTATCTACAGCATACAGAGTAGAACGATATATTTCAGCAAAACAAGTTAAACAAACAATACAATTAATTATTTGACAAACAAACAAATGAAACATAAATAATAATACAAACGCTTTTAATGAGTTTGATGAGGCAGTTACGAAACTTAGTAGCAGACATTGCAAATAATATGTCTAATTATGCCAATAATTTATTCAAATTATTACTATATTCAGATCTATACAGTGATTACTAATGTATCATGATAAAGTAATGTTTAAATATGTTGTATTATACATATAAACAACTGGGATAATATGATGGAAAGTTTGAGTGTGTATTTTACTCTATATCAGAAAAAAATATATTATTGAGATAGTTTAGGCAATAAGCAGGCGGGAAATGTTAGTTTTAGTTCATAAAATAACAAAACTAATTTTAAAATTTAATTCAAAGTTTTCAGTTTTTAATAATCCGTTTTACTCGTATAGCACCATGTATTAGTAGCCGCAATGTTATTCCGTCATACGACTGTAAACTAAAAAGTATCAACTGTCAACTGATCGGCGCATATAGACTTTGTACTTTTATTATTTTCGTAACCAACGTAATTTAAATTTAATTAACAGCACACCAACGACAAGTAGAATAATAACTCATTTTAAATTATCATACATTTGTTTATCTGCGCATTTGTTTACACAGCCAACTGACGTAATAACCACAGAGCAATATGGCGTCCCCTGCCTCCAGCGTTTTCATCAAAGTAGGCGCGAAATTTAAAAATGGAGAACTTAAATGCATTTTTATGGCACTTATCGATTAAAAAAAATGTTGTGTTTTTTTTAGTAGCACTATAGAATTTAATTGAGGGGGGCTTGTGGCTAAGTGATAACAGCCGCACGGGTCGATCGATCAGGTTAAGCTACGCTTGCCGCGGTTGACCATCTTTACATAACAAGATCCCTCCGTGCCTCGGAAAGCTCGTTAAGCCTTTGGTCCCGGCTGTCATTTGTAGATCTTTGACAGTCGTTACGGGTCGTCAGAAGCTCGAAAGTCTGACAACCAGTCTTACCAAGGGGTATCGTGTTACCCAGTAACTGGGTTGTGGAGGTCAGATAGGCAGTCGCTCCTTGTAAAATACTGGTATTCAGCGGAAAGACTGGAAGCCGACCCTAACATAGTTAAGAAAAGGCTAGGTAGATGATATAGAATTTAATTGAGATACTTTTCAAAAATGGGCGTTGTACATTATTGTAGGAAATATTATAAGAATTATAATATTTTTTTTATTTATTTATTTAATAAAACTTTATGCACAAGTAAAAAAAATAATAATACCGTACAAAGGCGGACTTAATGCCTGAGGCATTTTCTACCAGTCAACCTTAGGGTGATGCAGAGAACACATATACAGACACATGGCAGGTGCAACTTAATATTATTTTATATCTATTATTCTATATAATTTATATCTTCTGTTTACGTCACAAGTAACATTAGAATAGGTTTCGTTTATTTCCCGTTCGGGGTGTATTGTATAGTATGATTTTGTCATCTGATAAGGATGTGATTTTTACTACCAGTGAAATAAAAACCATTTTATCTTGAAATACTTCGACCTATTTATCTTCTAATGATCGTCAAGCATGCCGATTGATTTATGACCTACTTCAAATAATTAAGTAAAGAAGTTTCTGTTTTCCTGGAGGATTTCCTAATTGAAGTAAAAATAAATCAGCCTTCGGACATTTTGAAAGGCACCCTTTTCAAAATTCTCCTGACAAAGGTCGACGATTCATTTGCAGTGTTCCAGGGAAAAAGATCAATTAATTAAACCGTGTCCTACACGTGACTTTATAATAAGACTAGCTGTGCCCCGCGGTATCACCTGCCGTTTAATTCCGCCGGCTCCTAAGGTGTGATATTGAATAGACTATAACCTGCCTCAAGAATTAGGCTATCAAATCTAAGAATTAGGCTTACAAAAAACCAAAGCAACCCTCTAGCTTAATTCTGTTAGTGTAGATAGATTATATTTTCATCAGAATAAATAATAATGGCTGATTATATTCCAGGCACAACTTAAAGGGTGACTAACTATTTGCTACTAAAAAAATAACTTGGCAGCGGTTAAATATTATTTTTAAATCTAAACCAACAAAAGTTAATTATTTTTTTTTATTTAGTTCACACAATCAATATAGTACCCATACTAATAATATAAAACATTTTTTTTTTTTGTGGTTGGTATGATACCATCTGCTGTTATCGAATCATTTGGGTTAGGTTAGGTTAGAACAGTGACCATTAAAGTGCGAAGGCGAGCGAGCGAAGCAAGCGCGCCGCTGCACCGGTCGCCAACGCTTGATCCCCTCTATTGTTGGTGACTCTCAGTTACCAAAACAAAAACTTGAGCCAGTTAAAGTTAAAACAAACCTAAAAACTGATTATTAAGCTGCTACTTTCTACTTAGAATTATCCTTCGCTGTAGCTGCCAACCTACTATTTTCTAACGGCTTTAATTATTTTTTAATCCCAAATTCAGATTAATTTGTCGCCGCGTTAAATACATGCCAATAATAAATAATAAATATTTATTCAGTATTACAATCGGTAAAATATTAACATACAATCTTCGGAATAAAACAAAGGTATTATGATTTTAGATGTCTGTACTAGGATAAACCTGTACCACAGGCGGCATGAGCTCTTTCTTTATTGTAATTATAGGACGATAAAATTCATAAAGCGTTCGGGAAGCTATGCAATACTCGTATCTTCTCGTCCCACATACCAGTGTCTCAAAACGAAAGTCTTGACCAGTGCGTATTGCCAGTGATGACCTATGGCACTGAAACGAGTTCGCTCACAATGGGCCTTATTAAAAGGCTAAAAGTCACTCAAAGGGCAATGGAGAGGGCTATGCTTGGAGTTTCCCTACGTGATCGAATCAGAAATGAAGAGATCCGCAGGCGAACCAAGGTTACTGACATAGCCCGAAGAATTGCCAAACTAAAGTGGCAGTGGGCAGGGCACATGACTCGAAGAATAGATGGCTGATGGGGCCGAAAGGTTCACGAGTGGCGACCGCGTACCGGAAGACGTAGCGTTGGAAGGCCTCCTACAAGGTGGGCCGATGACCTTGTGAAGGCCGCAGGAATCCGCTAGATACGGGAATCATAAAACCGGTTGAAGTGGCGGTGCTTGGGGGAGGCCTAGGTCCAGGCAGTGGACGTCTTTCGGCTGAAATGATGAATGATGATGATGCTGATGAAAATTCTTAACAATATTTAACATAAAAAGTTTTGAAATAATGACAAAATGTAATTAATTCAATATTAAATAGGCTAGGCTAGTTAGATTATGATTTACAATTTCTTTTTATTTAAGACAGGATATGACTGGAATAGCACTTCCCTTTTCAGGGTACTCGAAGGGTGTCAAACGGAACCCCATTACTTAGCCTCCGCTGTCTGTCCGTCCGTCTGTCAACGGGCTGACCTATCACGACTCATGAACCGTGATAGGTCATGAGACAGTTGAAATTTTAACAGATTTTGTATTTCTATTGCCGCTGTAACAGCAAATTCTCATACAAGAAACGTTTTTTCGGCGTTTTTTGCCAAACATTGTACGGTGGTATGGAAACGTTCGTGTGCGAGTTCGGCTCGCACTTGGCCGGTTATTCTGTAAACGTGGGTCTTTCATAAATGATTCATGTTATTCATTTGTTTTTCATACGGAAATCCATTGTGACGTCATTAGTGTGAAATGGATAGATTTATTTATTCATTTTATTTTTAGTGTTATATGTATTCATAATAAGTCTCTCAGGCATTTTATGCAACGGGCAAAGAGAAGCCTTTGTATAGTCACATTTCTAGCAAGGACAACCGAACTAAAAATCCAATTACACAATAAATTAAAATTGTAACCACACACAACAGCGAAAAGATGACAAGATTTGATCACGTTTTTTTAGACCGTACCAAAACAGAATACCTAAAATCTAATTGGAAACTGGGTGCCAAAAATAAACAGTGTTACAAGAAGTTATTGCATATTGAAGCGGTTTTTCACTAAAATCGGGGCTTATCGCCAAATTTTATGACCTACCGTGACCACAAAATGGAGGGCGACATCATGTGCGTAGGCAATTTTGGTCATTTTAGGCGAGATTGTATGAAAACCTTTGTGTCACTCTAAAAATATTGGTTTCGAACAATACAGAAGAAAAACAAAGTTTTTGTGTGTTTTTCGGGTTCCTCACCTCAAAAGGAAAAACTGAACCCTTATAGAATCACTCGTGTATCTCTCTGTCTGTCTGTTTGTCCGTCTGTCACCGCCAAATTGCTCCGAATCTACTAAACCGATTAATTTGAAATTTGGTACACATGAGTTTCTGTGAACGAAACACGGATGTGTAACGTAAATAAATGAATTTTGAATATGAGTTCTCTTTTGGGGGCAAATTGGAAAATTTAAAAAAGCCTTTTGCAAACTGTACCGTGTTACATAACAAATGAAAGGGCTTATTGGTACCTAATACAAAGATTGGAGTTCAACTGGAAAAGTAATATACCCAAAGCTCGTCAAATATTAATGTAGGGTTACCGTCATTATATTGCACAAATGATTTATTGACATAAAATAAGTTTTGTTTAATAACTTTAAAACGAAAATAACCTAGATTATATACAATGTAAATACAAGGAGTCGTTTTGCATCCTCGTCAAATTTCAGGAAGCTTGTATAAAAGACTTATATAATCAAATAAAATTACGAGACCCGCTCAATAATTGATACATACTTGTTTTTTTAGTTATTTAAGTTTGACAGAATTTTAGAATTCACCACTTTCACAGAACAGAATCACCCCGTTGCGTAGGTATGCGGTAGAATGTGTGTAAAAGGGTAGTTACAGTGTGGTATGACACGGACCGCGTTTTAACATGCTTGTCCCACACATGCCAATTTCCTAAAATTAGAAAAAAAAATTACCTACTTATTTTATTATTGATTCATGTCGAGAATCATTAGCATAGTTATCTTGTACAATTATTATAATGTAACCTTATGGGTAACTACAGTTTTAAGCCGTTTGGGGTCGAGACGCTCGAGTCATGGGACCCGAGTGCGCGTCTCTTTTTTAAGGAAATTTCTCGCCGACTGATCAACACTTCATTTGACCAGAGGGCTGTCTGGTTCTTTGGCCAAAGAATTAGCATTGCTATTCAACGTGGCCATGCTGCCAGTCTTCTGGGCAAGTTTACGGATGACAGCGATGCGGACGAGTACTTCGACGCCAGTGTCCTTTTATTTTTTGTATTTATTTGTATATTTAATTAGTACTTTAATTTAGTACCTAGAATGAATAGTTAATAGCATCATATGTTGCCCAAATAGTTCACAATTTTAAGCTTTATTTCTTTACTACTACTATTTTTTTACTCTTTTGTATTTCTTATGCGTGTCCCAAATAAAATATTTTTCTTTCTTTGCCTGGGCATCGAACCCAGAACCTCATGCTCAACAGTTAAGTAGCGCTTGTGACCACTAGACCAAGAAGGCAGTTTTTTATAAAAAAAATATTTTAATATATTGTGGTGTCTTACGACTTCCACGCGAACGAAGTCGCGAGCAGAAGCCGGTTATTTAATAAATACAAATATCCGGGTTGAAAAATAGCATCAATCCTTTTCCAGGTGCTAGGCTCAGTATCAGCCGATAATATTCTCACTGTTGGGAAATAGGCCTTTTTTCTGTGGGCCGTAATCCAGGCTACCTATGTCATGTGGTGGCAGCGATCTCTCGCGTCCGGCCCAGGTCCAGGCCATGGTATGGAGCGAGAGGGCATGGGAAGCCGTCGCCTCGTTTTGCGATGCAGTAATGCGAGTGAAAGAGGTGGAACGGGTGAGGGAAAAAAAAAATGGGGCAAATTTCGCGCCCTCACGCCCCTAGCCGCCGCAGGAGACGCCCTGAGCGTCGGGAATCCCAGGCCGATTCCCGGCTATTGTAGGCGCGGGCGTGCGGACGGTGAGCAATGGGTGGCTCGCCGTCCGATAAGGACCAGGCCCGAGTCGATTGCGCTTTATGTTCCACAGGCGCCTCAAAGAGATGTCAGCTCAAGTGTCGCGAGAAAGTCGGAAAGGGATGCCGTGGCCTTTGGCAACACACAGGCAACGGAAGGAACACGAGTGGATTTTAGTCAGTAAGAATCTGACACACTCTCCCGTTCCGCCCAGACCGGGAGAAGTTATTTGATAATTCTCCCCGATTTCATAAAGATCGATTCAATGATTTAGGCTTTTTTTTTTTTTTGGCTGGGAAATCATCAAATTTCTTCTCCCGCTCTGGGCGGAGCGGGAGGGTGTGTCAGACTCTTACTGACTAAAACCCACCCGTATTCCTTCCTGTTGCCTGTGTTGCGGGGGCCTCGGTGACCCATAAGTACCTTTCAGCGACCCCGGCAGGCCCGGTAGGCCCTAGTGGACCCCTACCTTTGTGCTGACGACATCTCTTTGAGGCGCGCGTGGAGTACAACGCACCGTCGACCCGGGCCTGGTCCTTTCCGGACGGTGAGCTACCCATTGCTTACCGGACGGTGAGCTACCCATTGCTCACCGTCTGCAAGCCCGCGCCTACGGTGGCCGGAAATCCAATGATTTAGGCTTGAAAAGTCATCAGACAGATAGACAGAGTTACTTTCGCATTTTTAATATTAGCATGAATGGATGATAAAGCACAGGCATGACAATAAAAAAATCAAACAATAGTAGTGATAAAAAACCCGTGATTTTCACAGCAATGCCTATAAAACCAAAATTTTTCATACATTGTTTTCTGCGTCGAAGCACCGAACAATATTCGTTTAATCAGAAATCAATTAAACCGAAATGTGTTTGGTTTTAACAGCGTTGATTCGTTTATTAAGGTTCGTTGGTCCAAAGTAATTAGCAATGAAACCCATTATGATAGCGTATTTCAGTTTTAATCAATCTTTATTGAAGGCAATTTTGTACTGAAAGAAATTTATTATGAATAATTCAATACTGTATTGGTTGAAATTAGTTTGGAATTCTAAGTTGTTATTATGATCGAATTGCTTTGTTTATTTGTTTCAAAATTTGCCTAAGATCTAATACAATATTGAAAATTCGTTTTATATTTCTGTAGGATCTTCATTATAATTTACTCAGAACACGCTTTTTTGCCTTTAATGTTTTCCTTTAAAAACATGAATGGTTTCTTTCATTCTTATTAATTATCTTCACTTTTAATTCTTCTTCCCAATCATTTCCAATTATTTTATGCCTACTCATTGTTTATCTGCCCAACCATTGATCAGTTTTCTTCTTGCACTCATGGTTTTTCTTCCCAATTATTGTACAGTTATCATCTGCTCAATCAATGTGTTTGTGCCCAATCTTCACGAATCATTGCTTTATTATCGTTTACCCAATCATTGTTTTTTTACTTAATCTTCACTAATCATTGCCTTATTATATTCTGCTCAATCTTGGCTTCATCGTGATTTTTCTACTTTTCTCTTTTTCTTAGGGTCTTCATATTATTTACCTTTGTAAAGTTTCTATCTCTTACAGCCTCATTATTTTCCATGTATCTGCCGTTACTCATCCAGGATCTAAACGCAATCCCACCTCTTTATCAAGCACTCGCCGCACAAACGCATCAATATAAATAAATTTATCTGTATCCACTTGATAGGAGCTTTCACAGATACCAATGTCCTTGGTACGAAATTATTTATCAAGTACCACGGAACATTCTGGGAGAGTATGTTTGTTTGTAGGCCGCAGGAATCCACTGGATGCGAGAAACACAGAACTGGTCAAAGAGCGATGCTTGGGGGAGGCGTAAGTCTAGAATTTTTTTTAGTCCGTCCGCCTAATAACACTTTCATTTTGCAACCTGCCATCCCATACCTACTACAAGACGGCCACTGCTGGAAAATGTTCTTGCTGCAGTGGCCGTCTTGTTGATGAAAATGGAATGATGATGTTGGTTTGTTGGATTTGGATTGTTAATTAGTGCATCATCTATAGGGTCATAAACATTTATTGAACGTGGGCTTTCTATTGACTTTTGCAACAAATAGTCAGGGATGTATGTGATGTATGGGATGGCTGGTTCAATATGATTTTGTTATGAGGAGAAAAGACAAAAAAAAACATGGTACTCATTGGCAGCTTTTTTTTTAAATAGACCTCGATTTTTATTTCAATTTCCATTACACAATTTAAAATTTAACGTTGTTAAAATAATAATAATAATACATGTGACCAAGTAAATAAAAAGGTGGCTGGGACAGACTGGATGTGGAAGGTGGAGGACAGGGTGTTGTGGCGCAGCCTGGAAGAGGCCTATGTTCAACAGTGGACTGGGATAGGCTAAGTTGATTGAAATAAAAAAAAAGATGTCAAAAAATGACGTAGAAAATTCGTCCGCGTCGATGGATATACTTATCATTTATGTTGACGCAGTTGCATGTTAATATTGACTTCTATCAAACTGATGCGGTAGTTTCTAATAGTTTATTCACCGTTTTGATAAGTTTTCTGAAAGTTTAGAATAATACTATGTTAGGTATTAGTGACATACAACTTGTTTTTAGTGAAAATGATAAATGCGAACACAACATGACATATCATCTAGAATACATGTTTTATACTTCGGTGAAATCAAACGATTGAATGATTCAGTCCAAAGACAAACACAGAGCAAAGTCACCTGAAGACGCTAGGTTCACATACAACTTTATTTATTGAGCTCAGCACTTGTCAATTCAATGATAAGCAACTTATTTAATGTTTTACATATTTCCAAGTAGTTTGTATGCATTGTGCAACTATGATTTGTCATTATTATGACTCATCACAGCGCTCATACTCTGATTATGTTATAATATAGTGATTTGAAAATTCTTCATCAGTCAGAGATAATTCAGCCTTGGAGTCATATCACCTAGAGCCAGATCATCATCACCGGCCTAGCCAAACATCACCGGCCTAGCCTTTTCCCAACTATGATACAGATCATCATCACCGGCCTAGCCTTTTTCCAACTATGATACAGATCATCATCACCGGCCTAGCCTTTTCCCAACTATGATACAGATCATCATCACCGGCCTAGCCTTTTCCCAACTAAGTTGGCGTCGGCTTCCAACCTAACCGGATGCAGCTGAATACCAGTATTTTACAAGGAGCAACTGCGTATTTGACCTCCACAACCCAGTTGCTGGGTAGCACGATACATTTTGGTAAGACTGGTTGTCAGACTTTGGGCTTCTGACGACCCGTTACGACTGCCAGATTCTGTGTATTATTATCATACATAGATAACAATAAACAGCAACCAGTATTTAGCGGGTCAAGTAAATGATAAAAATCTCTGTATGTAAGTATTTGTTAGAATGGCGATCCTTTTGCACACCCAAATTACAATGTGTCGGAAAAAAAGAAAATCTGACAGAATTTGTAAAGATACAGGACTTATGAAGTCCCGTACGTGCCTTTAAACGGTATCCGGGCAATATCAAAATAAATCTGTAAATTCTTTGACGCCAAAATGGACGCTAAAAGGTGCCACGTGGTGTCAAAAGTAATTGCATTGCTTCGCTGAAATGTTTATTTTACTCCTCCGTTTTTGGTATGGCATTTTCGGCGTAAGCCACGTTCTGACACACAACTGTTAAAGTGAGAATGACAGATGTTTTAAAACCACACATCTCGAGGTCAACATTATTTCCAAAGGGCATCGATAAATTTTGATTGTGGGTGATTGAAAATTCAAGGCTGAATTTCCGGTATAACATTTGAAGTATTTATATTAAGAACCTATTACATAGCGTCGCCGTGCTGTGAAAGTCTTGTGATTGCAATAACCGTTATTTCACAGGGGACGATAAAAACTGTCTGAAAAATGGCCGTCGTTGACCTTTGCCGAGGTTCTCATTAACATCAACAGATGGCATTAGAAGCATCTTAGAGCTTTCCTAGTTTGTATTAATAATGTATTACGAGGTTTTCTACCCAACTACTCGTAACAATGGGAAGAAGGCGTGAGTTTATGTATGTAAACAGCAATGAATTTTAATTTTCGAGCTTCAAACTCAAAAAAAAAATTTCATTGCTTTTAACATTCTTCTTGATCTCTCTATAACCAGCCTTCTCTCTTGATCCCTCTATAATCTTCTTCATTTTGGTCAACGGTAATGTCGTCTAGTATTCAACGGGCCCCAACCCTCAGCTCATAAACCTGATAAACCTAGTCAATAATTGTATTTATTTATTTATTTATATTTTATTGTACACCAGATTATACATTACAAAAAGAAAAAAATATAAACTACTAAATATACATTATGGGCGGCTTTATCGCTTACTGCGATCTCTTCTAGGCAACCGTGGAATGGACAGTGATTTTCTGGATATTTTCTGTTCCATGTTACTGTAGGTTTTTTGTACTGTTATGTAATTTTCTCTTTATCTGTCTTTTCAGCAGCACCATCACCCGATGTCCCACTCGTACTTCGGCGCCAGTGACAGCACCGACTACTCAGCAGCAGACTACAATAACAATTATGCCTATTCAGCCAGCGGGGGTTACGGCAAGGACTGGGCCTCCAACAGGGCTTATAACCTGATGAAGCACAGGCCTACTCCGTCACCGAGTTATATCACCGCACCGGGTGCTGTGGCGTAGGGCGTAACGGCCATTTTAATTTTTATTTATTTTAAGTTACTCTTTTGTATGAGAGTTTACTTAAACGGAAAAAGAAGTAGAAAGTAAAGTTCTTTCCACATATATGTATATCCGGGCCGCGCCCGGGATGTGGACAGACTGCTCCTTTAATGGCTCAAAAAATATCGGTGTGTATAAATTTTATATGAACTCGTTCACATACGTCCATCTCCAGGCCGGCGACGGAGCTCCAGTGCCCGCCCTGTGTGTGCCATGGTCCTGTCACGTCCCCAGCACGGCCCTGATGTAAGTGGATAGACCTTAAAAGATATTTATAATATTATTTACTGCGTAGTGTTATGGCCTTTAATCGATTGACATTTTTGTCAAGCGTTGATTATGGGCTGCCCTCTTTGCAAAGCCTAACAAAAATCATACGTTTATTAATGATATCTATCATTAATAATTTATCATTAATAATATCGGTTATCGTTAATATCATTAGTTTTACTCATTAAAGTCGTAATAAATGTCTAGTTTTCCCAATTTAATTTATGTTGAATCTAAATAATCATCTGCCTGCCGTTTCCCAACTACGTTGGGGTTGGCTTTTAGTCTAACCGGATACAGCTGAATACCAGTGTTTCACATAGAGCAACTGCTTATCTGACCTCGCTCAACCCAGTTACTGGGTAATACGATACCCCTTGGTAAGACTGGTTGTCAGAATTTCGGGCTTCTGACGACCCGTAACGACTGTCAAAGATCCATGAATGACAGCCGGGACCTACGGCTTAGCGTGCTTTCCGAGGCACGGAGGGGTCTTGGTATGTAAAGATGGTCTTCCATCTTCGGACCAGCCGCGGCAAGTTCAGTTTAACCTGATCGATTGACCCGTGCGGCTGTTATTATTTAGCCACAAGCCCCTCTTCAATCCTCTGTTCAATCTAAATATTATCATCAAAAATCATTGTACAGGTATATGGGAGGATCGAATCAATCTTTTAGTTTGTCTCATAAAAGTATATTTCACGTAAGTCATCATTCTCCTGCCCTTATCCCAATTTATTTGTGGTCGACGCAACATGTCGCTTCCTACCATACGTCTCTATTAGTTGTCATCTCGGTAGTCACAGCCATATCATCTTTCACACAGTTCATCCATCGTTTCTTTGGTCTTCCTCTACTCTTATAGCCATCGACATTCATACTCAAGAATTTCCTCATGACATTTTCCTCATTCCTCCGCATCACATGCTCATACCATGACAACCGATTTCCGCACAACTTTACAGTCACCGGTGCCACTTTCAGACTTCTTCTTTCACGCAAGTGAGTAACTATATTATCAAACTGTAAAATTCCTTATAGTGCAGAATCCAATCACTCATTCACTGTACCGATATACTTTACTGCAATTCTCATTTCTATTTTCCATTTACAAAATCAGCACACATAATATTTTTCTTCGTTTCAATGGATATCATTACCCACCAAGGATTATACGTGACGACATTATGAATTCACGTGGAATGAATAAATTCACAATGTATTTCGACAGCATTCGAGTAGGTATTAAATAATGTGGTCTATTTTGCAGAAATCTCACCTTGAAAACTTAATTGAAGTGACCTGTCAATAGTGTCAATCCTTAGCAACCGCAGTACGATTCTGTAAAAGTCTCACCATGGAAACTTAGGTGAAGTGAGCGTGAAGCGTGAAGTGAACTGTCATTCCACCTGTCAGTTAATTCTGTAAAAATCTCACCGTGAAAATGTAGGTGAAGTTAGTTTGAAGCAAGCTGTTATCCCACCTTATGCTATGGATTGACACTATTAGTAGCTAAGCTCACTTCACCAAGTGTTCAGGGTGATATTTTTTCTGAATAGGTCGGCTCACTATCAGGTTTAGCACCCTTGAAAACCATGAAAACGACGCTCATGATCAAAAATTTGAAAATTTTCGCCGCTGCCATCTTGATTAAGATTAAAATCTCGATTAAGATTGTAAATATAATGCTACCAAGCAATCCCTATTATCAGTTGATATGACACTGACAGCTCACTCCACCTAATTTTTCACGGTGAGATTTTTACAGAATAGCACTACTGATGCTAGGAATTGACAACATTGACAGCTCACTTCCCTTGAGTTTTCATGGAAAGTCAGTTCACTTCAAGCTCACTTCACCTACGTTTTCAAGGTGGTATTATTACAGAATAGACTGGCACGGTAATTGCGTAACACACAGTGGCATTCATTTTGACAGTTCAACGACATTCATTGGGTTATTTACTTTGTTCAGCCAACAAATTTTTCGAACATATGAAGCAGTGGATTAGCAATATCCTTCAAGGGTTGAGCTAAAGTGCTGGTTATTTAGTATGAAGGTAACTTTTCCACTGCAGGAAAAAGGCCTCTGTCTATATTGTGATAGACTGAACATTGATCTTGCATTGTACAACACTGGCTTTGGGAATTTTAAAGCACTTAATGGCAATATTTTCCTTTACAGAGCTCATTTTTATTTATGTTCTCTATTCCATTTGTGTCCTTATTATCCGTTTCATGAGATAAACTGGACAAATTTAGTGATAAACTCTTCACACAAAGTCATTCTTAAGCGAAGCAGAAATTTATAATATAACATCACGCCTGTGATAGGTTAAGCAGAGGACACCTACATTTTGCCAGCTATGTTTAAGTCCCATGAAATAGGGGGCGAGCCTATCGTCATCAAACAGGCATAAATCTAGACCCCGGAATGCAACTGATAAATTCACACTTTTCCCGACTTGGGAATCGAACCCAGGACCTAATGCTCAGCAGTAGCACTTGGGACCACTAAACCAACAAGGCAGACAAAAATTCAATATGTCCGCATACTCTTAATCAAACGTGGATCTATCTAAGATCCACAGCATATGAAAACCTCAGTAGCCAGTTATTCAACAATAATTGGCGTCAGCTGGATGCCACAACATTGCTACGTAACATATGATTATTTTGTAGATTCTGTGATTACATCATTATGTACCACGTTCACACGTGCGCGTTAAACCAGCATGCGGTCCTCTCATGTTGTAGGTCTCTTTTTATTTCAAAAATGTATTTTTGTTTATCAATAGAATAGGGTATTTGACAACTATCAAAGAAATGCATGAATTGCTTAATACTTATTTTATATATTTTTTAAAAAGAGACGTTTTGTGAAAAACAAATAAGATCAGTGGAAAAATTGAGAAGTTATACGCTTTTGAAATTATTCTTCTATCCTTGTCACACTTAGTGATCATTGTACCAAATGGCATGAAGTTGCTATGGCTCTTCTGTATCGTGTGTTGTCAGATACTAGTTGTGCTGTTTCTGTTTACTATAGACTTTAAAACCTGTTACCACTGTTGTATTATTATTTTTGTTCCCCCTAGCGGTAAACTAACATAAGCCCAGAGGCCAGGTGGTTGGGTATTGAATTGAAAACAAACAAGAAACTATCTTAAATACAGTATAATTATAAAATTAATTCTTCACAACATAACACACGGTAGCCGATACGGGGCTACTGTCTTAAAAATAAGGTAGGTGACTACTGTGAAAGCCTACTTTTGCCAGCCAGCTTATAATTCAGTGGATAAAGCTACGGTCGTGGGGAGTTGGAGATAAACCCAGTACTGTTCCGTTTTAAAAGTTCTAATTTAATATTATTAATTTGAATATTATTGTTTAACCTTCCAGTTATTATGAATGTTAATATTTATTAAATGGGCGCCAGGAACTTTGAAGAGTCCCGGATCCTGGAGCCGACGAAGGTGTCCAATATTCGTCTGGATGAACGTAGATTGTCGAACCCAAGATCCTCAATTTCAATTTAGTTGTCAGACCGGTTTCCACTATTGAAAACCGGACTGCGGTAAACAATAGGTTCCTACTGAAACCGTATTATAATAAAAAGTAATAAGGTATAAAAAAAAACCGTCCCGCCTGCGCTTTCGCTAGACGGGGTCTGCCAGCCGCACAGTCGTCTCCACAAGAGGCTTCGAGTGGCCTCGAGGAACGGGTCTCGCGTCCAGGTCCCAGACTCTCCTCTAGATCCTGGCGGCGAGACGAATCTCTCGAGGTGCCTCTCGGTTGGCTTAGGGAAAAAGCACTTGACTGTAAGATCCTCGACTGGCTGGAAAATAGTCTGCGTATGCGCAATTTGGAATCCTTTTAAAACATGGAATTAGTTTTCCAGTATCACTCAAGCGTGTTCAAGGGCAAAAAACTTCGCCATTTTTTTAGATATTTAAACAATTTTTTATATTGTGGCGTAATTTTTTTCTAGGTTTCGAAAATCAAATTTAAAAAGAACAGTCAAATACGAAAGAACGATAGTTCTTTCATATAAACACAACGACTAGCATCAACATCTATACATAAAAAATAACCTTTAAAGAATAGAAAATTCCAAAAAGTCAAGAGTATTGAGAAAATAAATTGTATTGGTGTAAGCTACATTAATTGTAAAGCAAGTAACAGATACTCTACGTCAATTTGCCGTGTTATAGGCATTTCATACAACTGTCAAATAATGATAGTTGTGATTTGAATATACGGACAATTTATGTGGGTTGTCAATTTGCTTAACAGCGAATTTCGCTGAATTTACATCAATAATTCAGAAAATTGTTTTTAGTTATTTTAATATGTTAGCACTGTCTATTAATGCATTTATTTATTTCAGATCATAATGACTGCTAATTTAAGTTAGAATAATAATTTATTACAAAAAGTGTACAAAAGTTTTTCTTAATAAATAATAATAATACGTAAAAAATATGTGTCTATTTCATTTTCTTCTATGATAATCGATTATGAAAAATGTACAAGATTTCAAATCTTAAATGTCAAGGCACCCTTTTTTTTGGGTGGGTAATTATCAAATAACTTCTTCCGCTCTGGGCGGAGCGGGAGGGTGTGTCAGACTCTTACTTACTAAAACCCACCCGTGTTCCTTCCGTTGCCTGTGTTGCCAGGGGCCTCGGTAACCCTTTTGGACTTTTCCGCGACCCTGGCATCGGCCCTAGTGGACCCCTACAATTGTGCTGACGACATCTCTTTGAGGCGCGCGTGGAACACAATTATAATACGCCGTCGACCCGGGACTGGTCCTTATCGGATGGCGAGCTACCCATTGCTCACAGTCCGCAAGTTTGCGCCTACGGTGGCCGGAAATCCACCTGGGATTCCCGACGGTGTCAAGGCACCCTGTCCCATCGCCGGCGAATAACGAGAAGCTAGTGTTCTGCCCACCGAACGAGCGTCGCTGCGCGAGTACTCTCTCTATCAAAATAAAATAAAATAGCTCGTCACTGTGATGAATGAGAGTACTCGTTCATCACAGTGGCCGGTGAGTGGTGTGAACGGTAAGGCAGTTGTCCCGCCGCAGGCGAGAAAGCGACTAACTATCGGCTATTTACTTGCTCAAGAAACGTACTATAGATATTTATTTATTAAAACTTTATGCACAAGTAAAAAAAATACCGTACAAAGGCGGACTTAATGCCTGAGGCATTTTCTACCAGTCAACCTTAGGGTGATGCAGAGAAGACACATGGCAGGTGCAACATATGGGATGGAAAACACGAAAATAAGTATAAAATACAAGAATAAATACGTAGACACATACATAAACATATGAACATAATAAACTTTCCATAATAATATTAACATAATAAACTTTTAAATCCGTCCCATCGAACTTTGAGAGTGAGGGAAGAGAGAGTGCACCTGTGTCTGCGCACACATATGTACACTATAATATCTCCCGCGCCGATGACTGGTCTCCGCTGAGAATGGTCACCATGGCCGAAATTTGGTCTGGAAGACTATCACTTACACGGGATCAATCTTTCGTACGTTTCTTGAGCGAAAAAATCGTTAATAACTAGTCGCTTCCTCGTCGGTGGTGGAACGGGTTCATAAGATAAATAAACAGGTTCTGTCAATTGTAGTTCTGAAAACTAATAATATGAAAAGTTTTCCTGTTATCCAACTGTACAGTAAACCACGAGGGTTTCGCCCAAACCGTTTACCGAGCAGTAAAAAGTTTTATTACTTGTCGAAATTGACCCTTTGATCTTTGAAACTAATTTCATACGTTTCCTGATCTGTTTTATTGTTTGATTAAAGTGAAGTTGGTGGAAATAATGTATCTAATAGTTCGATCAAAACTAAGAAGTTCCCGAGTGGTTTTAATAAGTGTTATTTATTTATATATTTATTTAAATAACATGGGAGACTTACAGCTAAAACAAACAGATAAACGACAGCACAATAATCTGAAAGCCAATTACAGGTCTCCACTTATACGTAAAATACAGAGAAAAAAATAAATTCTAAGGACATTCACACAAAGTTACTACGAGTATATATATAGCATACCTACTTAACGGCGCAGGATAATCTTTACCAGAAGTGGCAATTGTATAAGTGGTTCAGCAGCTTGAATCATGAGGATTGTGCCGGAATGTAGCAGTTCATTGTGGACATGGTACGACAGCGGCTCCCACGGTGGCTTGATTTGGGGAGTCGGGAAGTGATATACACTTCCCGACTCCTAAATCAAGCCACCTTGCATAAAATAATGATTATTCAAAGAAAAAGTTTTTATGTAGTTTTGAAGGTAATAATATAATACTGGCCATCATTTCGGTATCACCATTGTTCCAAAGGAGGTGTTTTTCGGCTAAACCTTGTACCTCAAACTCAAACCATTTATTACAATTAAACCAATCACAGGCACTTTTTAATAAAATTGTCAGTTAGAAAGTTGAACGGGCAAGAAACTCTCCTGGGTACATTATTCTTGTTTATCCTATAAGTGAGAACACTGTAAAAATAAATAAAGTTAAACAATTCAGAATATAAGATTAAACGTTTAAATATAAGCTTGGCAGTTAAGAGATGACTAGTATCAACTGACGGCGCCCGTTCACGAACATGGCGCGCACCGAGGTACAAATTACAAATACAATTTCTTCCAATAAATTGTGTTATGAACGTATTTGAAATCCTCTAATATTCGATAGATTAAGAAATAACAGAATATAAAAAAATCACTACCACACATCGTAACTGCGTTCAACGAAACGTTCATAAGGGCAGTGACAGCTGTCAAACTATTCTATCTGACAAAATATTACATCGGTGACGTTCATCGGCCTATACAGTCATACACGATTAAGTATCTAGGTGTTCTAAGACGACAATCAAGTCCATATACTCGGAATAATAAGATTGAATCATAACATTAATTCATCAACTATTTTTGTACACTTAGCCGTATCTATACCATTGCTGCATGTTGTTTTTCGTTGTGACTAAGTAGTGAAGACAACGTAACAATGAATTAATGAACAGAGTGTGTAGGCCAATAGGAAATCAGTTGCTAGGGATATTTTAAATAAAACTGCTTATTATTTTCTTTCATTCCATTTCCACATTTTCAAAATTTTCTCTAAATAGGATATAGTCTACGAAAGAGGTTCGTGCTGTAATATCCTGTTGATGTCATACCCACCCTATATGTATACCAAACAATAGTCACGATGTGAGCACAACAACCCACGGTACATTTTCCAATTATACAGTTACAGTAATAACGAAAGAACGCAGCCAAATCACAGTGTCTAGATGGAACAAATCAATCGAAAGTCCAGAGAAGAATAACCAAATCAACAATAAAAAAGACCACACACATGAAATAGCACTCCGGAAACGGAAAACCAGCGATCAGATGTGGAAACCGAGACGGAATGACAGTAATGGTAAAAAACAACAACTATATAGTTAACTTAACTATGATCATTATCGACCTTGGAGCAGTCTTTTGGCTTTTCAGTAAGCTAACCAAATGCATAAAATAATCTGAAATGTGTTTTCTTCATTCTGGTTCGCTAAATCTTTCACAGAAAGAATGTGCTAGGCAAAAACTATTTTAATTTTAAAAATAAGTTAATAATCAGTTTATTTTTAGGTTAATTTCTTTTGTTACGTTTATAAAATGAACGAAATGCATCATCGAATGAAGTGTATCACGAGATTGCTAGATTAAAATTCTTGGGTTGTCATCTTTGAAAGACAATTTCAGGTATATATTATTATGTATAAATAAATCCAATTTTCTTTTTCAGAATCCGCAATTTTTTCCTGTATTTTCGTACCTTTGTTCTTAAGGTACATTGTTTGGCCACAGTTATATGGATACCGTCCGAAGAATTGACCATCGATACCTGGAGACTAGGTCTGCCCATATTTGCGCCACACTGCGCTCCAAAACACAGATTGCTAATGATGCTCAAAAAGTCGCAAATTTGAAATGGGACTTAGCTGGCCATGTCTGTCGCATGCCCAATGAGCTGTGGACCAAAATAGTCACTACGTGAAGCCCTGAGACAGGTATAAAGCGACGCGGCAAACCCCGTAGAAGACGGCGGGATGAGCTGGACAAAACAAACGACCAGTATCCACATTAACTCTAGCTCGCAAACATTGTAATTCATGGGGAGAAGCCTTTGCCCAGCAGTGGGATGATACGGGCTAACAGTAACAGTAACATCGAGACTGGTAGCTTCGTGCGCCGTCCAGGAAACTGAGTCACTACCCTAATTAAACTGTTTTGTTTTAGTATTCCGATTTAAAATTTGTAATAATGAAAAACGGAAATGATAATGAGTGACTGGCTTCAAAACCAAGGTTTGTTTTCTTTGTACTACCATTATTAAAAAAAGATCTTTAAACAAAAATATGCAGGGTGGTTTAATTGAGGTATCCGAGAGCGTTTTACTTTCCTCTATGGACTCCCATGACATCATCTGTCATCAGAAGACAGCCAGCTGCCACGCAACCATCGATGCGACGCTCTGCTAGAGTGATTCAGCCAGTATCACTCTTATCCGACCTCTTCGGTGTAGTAACAAGTAACAGTTACAAACTAGACGGTGTCACTTGCTGTGCCGTCATCAATCAATCAACTCATTTCACTGCTGGACATGGGCCTCTCCCAGGCTGCACCACAACACCCTGTGCTTCGCCATCCAGTCTGTCCCAGCCACCTTTTTATGGTCGTCGGTCCATCTAGCTGGGGGGCATCCCACACTACGCTTGCCGATAAACGGTCTCTACTCCAGGACTCGTCTGCTCCACCGGCCATCGGTCCTTTGGCAAACATGGCCAGCCCACTGCCACTTCAGCTTGCTTACTCTGTGCCGTCATACTAATAATTATAGATCTCATTTTACAACCTACGCATAGGTGTTTCTACTCGTGACTCCTGGATAAAAATTCAGAGTTTAAATAACTTAGTACCTAGCATACCTATTTACAGTAGTATGAATAAACGGAATATTTCTTCAAACTTGCATTTAATGCCCAAATCTTGTGATTCTCCCAAGAATAAGAAGTTTTTACACTTACCTAATAACTTAACACAACAGTACCAGGAGCACATAAACGCACTGTATGCATCGTGACTCCAGTTCAGGGTCATAAACATTTACTGCACATTCTCAACGTTTTTATTGACAACCAATAAATAAAAGTGTCCTCAAGTTTAGTACCACTTGCTCTCTTTTATGAATACCTGGTAACTTCAGGATATATTTATTTCTCTAGGTATTACTGAAAGCGTTAACATGTTCTGCTTTGCATTTTATAGGAATTACTGCTATAAGTTCTGAATTACACGATACTAAGATTTCTGGTAAATTAATCTGCCTAGATTTTCCGTTGGGAATAGTTTTACTTAACTATAAATACAATGACAATAATTATGTTGTATATTCAGACGCAGGTGACGCAGCACAGCACAGTAATGATTTTGCAGGGTAGGGCAGGCCCTGCCGGGGTCGCGTGGAAGTTCAAAAGTATTACCGAGGCCCCTGGCAACACAGGCAACGGAAGGACTACGGGTGGGTTTTAGTCAGTAAGAGTCTGACACACCCTCCCGCTCCGCACAGAGCGGGAGAAGTTATTTGAGAATTTCCCAACCAAAAAAAAAAAAGGTTAGGGCAGGCGAGGCAGACATAGATTGTGAGCGCATTCTGAGACACACTTGACACAGCACATTACAGATTTTGCAGGGTAGGGCAGGCGCGGCAGATATAGGCCGCGAGCGTATGCTGAGACTCAGGTGACGCAGCACAGCACAGTACCGATTTTGCAGGGTAGGATTTCTGCTTACTAACTAGAACGCGAATGTGTCTGTTTATATGACAGATTGTTGACAGAATTCTTTTGTCAATCTGTCATTTTGTCTATTCTTCCGTCAACAAAACCCTTTTTATGGTGACCTTGCGCGAACTGCACGCGTCGCGCAGAAATCTTTGCCGGCACTGCAACGTGACGCAGACCAGGACAGTCACACATGTCTGCGTCGTACGTGCCTGCGCCGCAGCGTACGTAGCTCTCAGTACGTTCATGCATTACATCTGCTGTGCCCTGCACTGCGTGGACCTACATCAACTGCATCTCAGAATATGCTTAGCTTCATTCTCACCGAATAATAACATTTGCAAATATCAATAAAAACCAAAAACAAAATCAAAAGTCATTTATTCAAACTAGGCTGAGAATCAGCACTTTTCGAACGTCAAAATTACATAAGACAGTCCCCTAAAACGCCCACCTTTCACCACTTCCTAGAGCTTTAGCTGGGAGGAAGAAGTGGTCAACAAACTCGAGCAGCACAGCTGTCTGTTCAGTTAGAGAAAAAAAATAATCATAAACCTTATTTTTTCACGGAAAAACGCGGTGAAAATTTAATTCAATAGAAACCAAGGCTTTTCAGGATGATTTAGCTCAACCTAAAAACGTGTAAATAAAAAACAATATAAAAACCATAAAATTGTACAAAAGGTTTGTAACATCTGCACAAAAAGTCACCTACCTTCCATTCCAAAGAAAACACGTAGTTAGCCACTTAAAACAACGTATCCTTCCGTTCATAAATTATGTTTGATATCAACTGAACTTAATTAGGTTTAAACAGGTCAAAAAAGCATAAAAATGTCATGTTTTTTACACATGGCTGATGGCGCAATAGGCGTGTCATCAACTTCTATGTCGCTTGACACGACAGGCGTGCCCCGAAATATTTGTTAGCCGCCACAGATAGAAGTTTTCGAAAACGGGAGTCATAACGAACCGGTTTTAGAATGATTGGGTCAGCTTCCAGAACCGGTTGCACCTGTTTTACACGGACCGACTATTTCACCTCCATAACACAGTTACTCCTTGTGAACTCCTTGGAAAAACTGGTTGTCAGACTTGGTAAGATACATACATACATAATCAGCTGACAATGTTCCCACTGCTGGGACACAGGCCTCCTCTCTGTGAGACGGAGTGGGCCGTAATCCACCACGCGGACCCAGTGCGGGTTGGTAGATGTCACATGTCTTCGATTTTTTTGGTTCTAAGACATGCCGGTTTCCTCACGATGTTTTCCTTCACCGTGAGCAGTGGTGATAAAATAATTTACACAAAATAATGCGCCTTCCCGGGTTACTCCGGGTTATCGGGGTACTCGTAAGTCGCTTGGTAAGACACTTCTGGTAAATGAATTTTGTACCTAAACATATGTACCTAACTTACTTAACTAATATAACCTTTTTTAAGGTAGTTAATTTACACTTGTAACCAGGTGACTTTCAAGATGGAAGAAACAGAATGAGATTAAAACGAATTGTAGAAGTGACTGGTCCCAACATAAAAAAAATATTAGCTACAGAAAAACAACTGTAGCCATGTATGCCCCATTTAATATGCAGTTACATGCTGAAGAAGTGGAACCAAACATCTTAAGTTAGCACTTAACCTAAGTCGAATGATGATCCCGGATTACAACTTCAATTTCATTAACCTCCCTAGCCTTTTCCCTATGTTGGAGTCGCCTTCAGGTCTCACCCGATGCAGCTGAATACCAGTGTTTTACGTGGAGTGACTGCCTATCTGACCTCAACAACCCAGTTACTGAGTAACACGATATCCCTTGGTAAGACTGACGGTGGTCACACTTTTGGGGTTCTTACTGCAAGGAACGACTGTCAAAAATCTACCAATGACAGCCCAGACCAACACCCTACCGTCCTACCCACCTCTAACGGATAGTCACCTAACCACGATCCGACCGCGGCTGTTATTTTCTAAACAGAATTGGTGAAACGTGGGTGAAGCAATTTTGCTTTAATGGCTTCTCGTAGTTGACCTTGAGAGGTTTTTTTTATGGGTAATGGTACGGAACCCTTCATGCGCGAGTCCGTCTCGCACTTGGCCAGTTTTTTATGTTGTGTTACAAGTTAGTACACCGAATTAGGATGCTTAAAGAAAGTTAATAAATAATCTTTGGTCGTTATTAAGCGTTTAATACTTTGTGCCCTTTGGCGTCGACACCTTCGGTCCATGGGTCTCAGTGCGCATAAGTTATTTGCGGAAATCGCGAAACGTCTAGTTGATTTAACTGGTGACCGAAAAGCTGGCGGCTTACTCGCGCAACGCATCAGCATTGCAATTCAGCGACGAAATGCCGCCAGCATCCTCGGTACAATGCCCCGAGAGCCTTTTTTAGGCCTAACTTAGTTTTAATTTAATTTAGTTAATGTTAATAATCATCTTGTAATTTGGTTATATAAATATTCTTTAAGCGTTTAATTTGTAAATAAAAATTTTACATGAGTGGTGTAGCTACATAGATACTTACAACATGTCAGGAAGGTTCCCAGTAAACATTTGACATCGGAGGAATGGAACAAACACTTTGTATCTTTGTCCGAAAGCCGAATAATGAAGCCGAAGAATGCCGTGTGTGTACACGGCATTCTAGGAAAAAAGTGCCAAGTAGGAATCAGGGGTGTATGGAAACCTGGGCAGTCAGATTTAAATGACAGAATGTTGATAAGTTTTATAAAAACACTTTTACACATCAAAAATACGTTAAAACGACTAATTATTTTCCAGGCGACTAACCACTTAAAGGGCGATTAACTATTTGCTACTAAAAAAATAAAATGGATATTTTAAATGTAAAATCATTTGGGTTAGGCTAGGTTAGAACAGTGACCACTAACGCGCGAAGGCGAGCGAGCGAAGCGAGCGTGCCACAGTAGCAGCCGCCGAGCGTCAGATCCCCTCGGTTGTTGGTGACTCTCAGTTACCAAAACAAAAACTCTTCACTGTAGCTGCCAAGCTATTATTTTTGCTACCCATTTCAATTATTTTTTAAACCCTAAATCAGATTAGTTTGTCGCCTTGTTAAATACATGCCTTTTAAACTAGATACAGTCGGTGCTTCTTATCCATCGACTCTGAGAATACATAGCTGAAATCGGCATGGGAATATAAATATAGTGTATTTCACAATACATTTGTATTCCCATGTTGATTTCAGCTACGGTGATCATTTCTGTTTTTGACGGCTATGGATTACGAGCGTGTTCTTGTGCTTATCTTGGCTGTGAAGTCACGTGCACAATATGGACACGATTGAATACCATTTCTGTAATGGAATTGTATGTTGGAGGGTGGCTTACTCTTAAGGTGATGTACAATTTATTGGTTGACTAATGTGAGCAGAATAATAAATAGGTGTGTTGGTGTGATTACACTTACTTAAAGAGTCGCAAGAGATTCATGTTATAACATAATAAAAAATCTGAATCAAAATCAAAATATTTTATTTCATATAAACCTACATTGGCGTGAAACGTCAGAAGCTAGAAGCACGGTTCCAATTGGTCGTTTCCTATGGAGAAGAGCCGGCAAGAAACTCCACGGTTACTCTTTTAAAAATAATTGGCTTTTACTACTGTAAATTAATTCTTACCCTTTGCTCCGATAATTATAATTAAAGACTTAACATAAAATGTGAAGGTTTTTTTCAACAGCTACTACGGTTTCAATTTGAGCAGTAAAAATACAATAATTAATTTCTCTCAACCCTTTTCAGCCCCTTCGGCCTTCTGTGACTTTACTTTTGTTGGGATAGAAGAAAAAAAGGCAGTAGAAAGTTAATTTAAGAAAAAGTTTAATTAAAATTTAAAAAGATCCCCCGACACAACCAAAAAAAAGAATATGGTATAGGCCTTTTAAGTTTAATATAAGTTGTAGGTAATACTTTGATCCAAGCTTCGCGCGTCATCGCGTCGGGGGACGACTTGTTGATCTTTGATATTTAAGAAAAATTTATACATTTAGTGTAACCTGTAGATTCTTATAAGCCTAAGCGCTTAGCCTGTATTAGCATGTGCTCGTCAAAACTCATCGTATGAGCACAACGTAGATGCCGTACACCGTTGAGGAGTTCTTCTGGCGGGTTGGGTATCCTGCAGGATCCTAGTGATGTCTGCGCATCAGGTCCAGATTATAATACTTTTGTAATATCATTGACAACCTGTCCCATTGACAGGATTTAAAATTTCGAATCGATTAGACCTGTGGAAGTTGTTTATATTTCTTCATCAACTAGAAAAGAGGTTATTGTGCGCATAAGTTATTTGCGGAAATCGCGAAACGTCTAGTTGATGTAACTGGTGACCGAAAAGCTGGCGGCTTTCTCGCGCAACGCATCAGCATTGCAATTCAGCGAGGAAATGCCGCCAGCATCCTCGGTACAATGCCCCGAGGGCCTTTTTTAAGCCTAACTTAGTTTTAATTTAATTTAGTTAATGTTAATAATCATCTTGTAATTTGGTTATGTAAATAAATGATATTATAGTGAAAAGAGGTTATTGCTGATTTTGTTGAAACATAGCTAAGAACACTCTCGATTAAGACACCAAATTCATGTCACAGACAGATACACAGATACACACTATCAACTTATAACACCCCTCTTTTTCGTCAGGTGTTAAAAATAAGTCTCTTTAGATCAGTTTTGTCACAGAAATACTTTTAACTTAATCTCTTCTTCAACGCATTGACAACTAAGTGTTCCATAACAGTGACTTATGTTGTGAGGGTAAGCTACTTTCCTTTCATTATGCCATTTATATTAAAAGTCCTATAAAATAAAGGATTTCTCAGTAGTAGCCCGAAGTCTGGACTTGTGCCCGGTTGAAGGCAATAAGCTCGCCCCCTATTATACGGGACTTAAACATAACTGGCGAAATGTCACTATACATAGGTACACCTCTTTTTTTTGTTGTTTGGGTCGAAATTTATCAAGTAACTTCTGCCACTCTTGGCGGAGCGGAAGGGTGTTTCAGACTCATACTGACTACAACCCACCCGTGTCCCTTCCGTTGCCTGTGTTGCCAGGGGCCTCGGTAACCCTTTTGTTCGGCAGGCATCGGCCCTAGTAGACCCCTACACTTGTGCTGATGACATCTCTTTGAGGCGCGCGTGGAACACAACGCGCTTTTGACCCAGGCCTGGTCCTTATTAGACGGTGAGCTACCTATTGCTCACCGTCCGCAAGCCCGCGCCTGCGGTGGCCGGAAATCCACCCGAGATTTCCGATGCCCAGGGCGTCTCCTGCGGCGGCTAGGGGCAAGCGGACGCTAAATTTGCCTTTCCCTCAACCGTCCCGCCTCCTCTTTCGCGAGCATTACTGCTTCGCAGAAGGAGGTGACGGCTGCCCATAGGTACACCTCTGCCCAACCCTTCAAGGAAACAAGGTGTGATGTTATGTTACGTGTTATGTAATAAGGGAAGAGCCTATTGCCATCAACTACTCTGAACTCCAGCCTCTAAGCTGCTATTGAGAATTTCATATCTGAAAAACAACACTTTCTTGGAGTCGCATTTTGTAAACTAACTACTTAGTACAGACATACTTAAAAATACCAAGAAAATAAACCCTTTGAGCGACTTACGTGGGAACGTAGACCCAACAAGATTCTTTAGAAAACTTTATTTATTTAGGCAAAAACTTTATTTCCACATCACAGCTGCGACAGACTTTATAAACATCTTGAAATAGAAACTAGAATTTTACACCCAAAGTGCCAAAGAAAATAAAGTTTGTGAAAATAAAAATATAGTGATGTTTATCACCCTATAGGAACATCAAAATGTGTCTCGAGTGACCACTCGGGAGTTTAGTGATGTGACACAAAGTCACGGGATACGGGATTACTGGGTATGCGGGATTTCATTTGTCAATGTACCACAGTAACGCTTGCATGAATGTAGACGATATCATCTAGTGAATTGTTGGACAAAAGATAAACGGTTCTTCACGAATAAACGACATCTAAGTAGGGATAGGAATGCTGTGTTCGGGATATCCAAATTCTTCTGGTACAAAATGTCAAATCGCTTTAGGGCACTGTAATCTCGTTAGTGTAAAAGTTTTCTCTAGTATCCATCGCACATTGATCATAACTATGATTTTTATCGCTGCCCCTATTTTAGATAAGCCTGCTAAGCCCCGCGCGACACTGATTCGGAGTCAAAGAAAACAAAATCAATCGTGTCTCATTAGCTGTCCTTGTCCAATTAAAGTAACAAATTGGTTAATTCAATTTCTCGGCCGCTTCACCCACAGAAAAACTTAATTAAAGTTGCTAATTAGGAAAGTCAGATGATTTGTGCATATAATAAAACGTAACAAAATTGGCAACCCGCGTTAATTACTAAGTCTAAGAACTCACGGAGCGGTTTTCACCCGCGCCCGTCGCGTTTGCGGGCCCGCAGCTTCTGTAGGATGTAGATTTATATGCAAAAAGTAAGAGCACATTTCACGACGCGTTTTAGACCCGCGGCGCGCGCGGTTGTTTGTGGGTCCCGCGGCACCGGCGGGCAACTTGTAGAATCGTGCGGGCAGCAGTCACCCGCCGCCTCGGCGGGTTGCGCCCGCGCGCTCTGCGATCGCTTGGCGGGCGACCGCAGTAGCTGGCGGGGCGGGTACAGAAATCTTGTATAATAACCGCCCGTCTTGCGATCATCGCCCGCTAAGTTTGCGGGCGATGATCTCAACCGCAACGGCTGCGTGACCGCGTAAATCACCAGTCTCGTGAGTTTAGAAATAAAACCGCAGCTCCAGCACCGCGGCGGGCACGGGACAAAACCGCTCCGTGAGTTTTTTTTTATGTTTATTTTATTTTATTTCGGAAACAAACAATCATACACTGTATGTTACATCTAGATACACAGTATGCTATAAGTAAATGTACAATCCACTACGTTTCCACATCTTACTCAGAGTTCTTAGCCTAAGAGAGCTATCCAACCGTGATAATATAGTATGGCGTGTGGGTCAGTTGGTAATGACATGTGGATGCATAATTATATTATGATTAAATTATGTCACTAATTAGTTAATTATGTGCCATGTATTTTGTTTGATTACATAACATAACATAACATAACATTACATCTCGCCTTTATTTCCCCGAAGGGTTAGGCAGAGGTGCACCTATAGTACACCCACATTTGACAACACTCGCATATTTTGTGTCAATTGTCGAAAGCCAGGTGCAGTCTCTGCTTCTGTTGATTTTCAATCAAAAACAGTTATGCAAGAATCTTAGCACATGGGGTTCTGAGAAGTTTGTTACTAAGGCTATCAAAAATTACCTATTAAAGGAGAAAGGAAAGATTACATAGTTTCCTGGGCCCAGGTGTTAACTTAATCAAACTAGCCTTATTAGTAAGAGGATAATATTAACAAGGCCTCATTGAAAATTAGGTTAAATGTGGCTATCCAGGAATCAAGTTATATGAAGTATAGTAAAAGTGAGGTTACGTTTATAAAATTGTAGGAAGTTTTTTGATGTTATTTGCGAAATATTATTGAATAGCTTCGCTTGTGTAATGGTTTTATGCATGAAGTCCAAGAAGAGAGCCTCCATGTGTGACGTGGCGAAGATCTGACACGTTTGGCACGCCCTGGACAGTCGCTACAGTCGAAGACAGTTCTCGACATCCAATATCCTGAACTTAGAAGCAGTAGGTACCCACCTTTTCAAAAAGGGAGAAGAGGTAGTAAAATAAAACACCAACATTATATATAAAATATTAATTATTCATCTTCAATAATTATGAGAATGTCATCTAAGTTTTGCGATATTTTCTTGGTATTTTGCCCAACATATCATGAACATTACATGGGCACAGCAGCTTATGTACAGTCCTTCTACTTATAATACAATTACAATAATAGCCTTATATTGAATGAATCCCAAGCACACTCATTGCGAAGAAGGTGGTTGTGGCAGCGGACACAAACACTGGAATGGCCAACTTAGGTTGGTGCTTAATCGGACGTCTCCCAAGAACCACATCTTGGGCCAAGTTCCAATAGGCTTGGCATACATAGTTCTCACTGGTAACCTGGAATAAGTTAACTATTTAAATCATGATCAACCATAAACAAGCTTCATTACATATACCTCATCCTAATGCATGTTCAACCAAATCGCTACGTCCCCCGGCCGAGACCGAAATGGTCCCAATGACTGCCAATACCTCAAAGCACCAAAGTCTGGGACCAAATCGATCACATTGGGACTTCACGGTTACCTACATCACAATTAGCATTTTACCGTGTCTGTCTAAAGTGTTAGAGAAAATCGTCAGCCACCAATTAACGAATTTTTTGGAACGAAATAACGTGTTACCGGACTTACAGTCTGGTTTCAGAAAACAGCGCAGTAGGCGTACTGCCATTGCCTTACTAGATGTTATTGACAATCTATTATCAGCCCAAGATAAAGGAATGTATTCATTGCTGGTCTTGCTAGATTTTTCGCATTTGATGCAATAAATATCCTGTGATGTTTGTGACTGTCGTTGACTGTCGAAGCTCAATTATTACGGATTTGACCCCAGCACTACGCAATGGTCCCGCAGCTATCCTAGTGATAGAAAACCACTTGTGGATCCACGTTTGGATGATGGTACTGCTCTTACATCGACTATTACTTCTATTGAGATAGGGGTTCCACAGGGATCTATACTGGGCCCAATTATGTTTATTTTATACTGTGCAGATATAATTAAATGCCTCCAGAGATGCAAGTAATGATACTTGCATCTCTGGAGGCATATGTATAGTTGGATGTCATCAGCATATATATGAATATATGCTGATGACATCCAACTATACATATCCTTTTGTTCAGATGAATACGATAGTGCCATTAAAGATCTAAATGATGATCTTCGTAGAATCGCCGCCTGGTCCGAAGAGAATTGTCTGTCGCTAAACCCAACCAAAACAAAATACATTGTATTTGGCACGAAACAGCAAATAGATAAACTACCTGCAACGTTTCACCTGGAGCTAATAGGCAAGCCAATTGACAGAGTCTGTGAAGTGTGGAATCTTGGACTTATTATGGACAAAGACCTTCGTTTCGAAAAAATGTAGCCGACTCGGTAAGAAACTGCTTTTACCGCCTGAAAGTTCTATACAAGATTAGGTCTTATTTGTCCGAAACACTACGGGAGCAGCTTGTAGAAACCCTGGTTTTGTCTAGACTAAACAACGCAGATACAGTGTATTTCCCGCGCCTACTGGCTCATGGAGATCGGCTCATTAAAAGGGTCCAAAACGCTTGTGCTCGGTTTTGTTATAAAATTTCTCCCAGAACTCGCGTAACTCCATTTTTAAACAAACACTACACATTGAGAATGAAATTGAGACTCAAAGTAATAATAATAATAATAAATAATAAATCTTTGTTGGCATAAAAACACGTTACAGAAAAATGTGAGACCCTGGCTCCAGAGCTAGGTTAGAGTACCTGTATTTCAGGAGCCAACCGAAACACTACGGGAGCAGCTTGTAGAAACCACACTACACATTGAGAATGAAATTGAGACTCAAAGTACACTTTGCGTGCCATCTGTTCGGTGTAGTTTAATACCATAAACCGGACTACCTGTACGACAAGTTGAGTTGGATAGCGAGTAGACAAAAATGTGGGAGAAAGCAATGCTTTAGCAACTTTCGACCCAGTCACATAGAACAGCCACTTTTAGAGGTAACTTCCGTTAGCAGCTTCCAAAGTGTGGAATAACCTGCCACCACCTATTTGCAATTAATGCGATCGACACATTTAGAAGACGTCTAAGGCAGTATCTCGTGGATGCACAACGGGAGTTAGAGATGATCAATTTGAATGTTTCATTGATATAAGTTATACATAATATAGTTATGATCTATTATTTATCGACGATCATTTGCTCGCAGAACAGATGGCTGATGGGGCCGAAAGGTTCTGGAGTGGCGACCGCGTACTGGAAGGCGTAGCGTTGGAATGCCTCCTACAAGGTGGACCGATGACCTTGTGAAGGCCGCAGGAATCCGCTGGATGCGGGAAGCACAAAACCGGTCGAAGTGGCGGTGCTTGGGGGAGGCCTATGTCCAGCAGTGGACGTCTTTCGGGTGAAATGATGAAATGATGATTTATCGACGATAGTCCATTGTTTTTTGTGCAACCATACCATTTATTTTATTAAATACACTATACAATTATCTATAATTATTTTTTTAAACAATATCGAAGCTATTTTATTATTATTGCTATCTATTTTTTATTTAAATATTTACACACTATAAAACAGATTTACATCCGTAAGACGTCCTCGTAACATAAGGTATAGTTGAAAACCAACGTCAGGCGCTAGTTGTCTGGCATTTATGCTGAACTGGACCTATTTGCCGCAGCCGTGAGGTACACATTACAGTTTTAAGTACTTCCTGTTTTTTTTGTTTTTGTGTGAATATTGTGTGCCTTAACCTGGGTCAAATAAATTTATTTTCTTTCTTCTTCTTTACCTTTTTACGAGTGAAACGGTCAAATGGCACATCCCATAGATTCATATGGCTAATTAATCAACAAATTAGCTATTAAGTAAGTATTGTTTTAATAAAAAGACAGCCGACAGACATGTCGCCGGAAACCGTAAACACAAGGTACATAAGTCTGGTTTTGTTCGCTTGATAGGCTAAAAGCTCGATTTGAATAGGTACTTACAAGCTGAGATGCACGCCACCGACGAATAACTGATAAAATTGCCTCATCGTCCAAGACTGTTCTGCCAATAGAGTTTCTGTGACCAGTCGCACTGGTACAATTCACACAGCGATCCATGTCGTCAATATCCGATCGACAGGCGTAATCAGTTGTCCAAAATAGAGGGCCAGGTAATTCAAAGTAGCAAGATCCGTCGAATAGTCCTTTTTAATAATATGCAAAGCCGAGGTCGTGGAGTTATACAATAAAACATGGAAGATACGTGCGCAATCAGAACGAAAGAAAACGAACGAGTGCCGGTTATTTTTGCCTGTTATCAGTCAGTGACCAGTGTTGTTATCATCATCATCATTCATCATTTCAGCTGAAAGACGTCCACTGCTGGACATAGGCCTCCCCCAAGCACCGCCACTTCGACCAGTCTTGTGCATCCCGCATCCAGCGTATTCCTGCGGCCTTCACAAGGTAATCGGTCCACCTTGTAGGAGGCCTTCCAACGCTACGTCTTCCGGTATCCCCCCAAATGACAAGTGTTGCCGACTGAAGAAAAATTAAAGGAGTTCGATTTGCTATGAATCGATTCCACGGATTGATAAGCACTTGTCGCTCGATGTTCATACATATTCTGAGATTTAACCGATTGTTGATTATCGATTACTAAGAATTCAGTTTCATAACTTAATTTAACTTTTCTCGCTTCCTAGATAGAAACATCATCAACAAAGTCATCAACAAGGAGATGAGAAACCCTGGGCGGGTTTCTCATCTCCTTTATTTATTCTATTCTATATGTCTAGCAACATTTTACACTGCACTTATCTTTTTTTTTTTTATTTAGGGACATTTGTAATCGCAATGCGTATGTCAGTCCCACCATACCCTAAATACACGTTGGTCATGTCTGGGCCTCATGGCCCATGGTTCAGTTTCATATCTGAACAGACTGGCCGCATCATCGCCATTCGGTTTAGCCAGGATTTTATGGAATGTGCCTACTTCAAGTCTGTTCAACCTCAAAACCCTTAACAAATCATGTCTCCCAGACTCATGCCGAACACAGTCCATCAATAAGTGATGTAAGTCTTCAACAACTCCACACTCCTCACAGTTAGGCGAGTTCGTTTATCTCATCATGAACGCTAACTGATTGCATGGAATGTGTCCAGATCTGAGTCTATGAGCCGTAACAACAAATTTTTGACTTAAATTACGAAAAGGCTGACTCTGCATGGTTTTATAGCTGCATATTTTGCCAGCATGTCAGCCCTTTCATTGCCCTTTTTTTTTTTTGGGAAATCATCAAATAACTTCTCCCGCTCTGGGCGTAGCGGAAGGGTGTCAGACTCTTACTGACTAAAACCCACCCGTATTCCTTCCGTTGCCTGTGTTGCGGGGGCCTCAGCGACTCATTAGTACCTTCCCGCGACCCCAGCAGGCATCGGCCCTAGTGGACCCCTACATTTGTGCTGACGACATCTCTTTGAGGCGCGCGTGGAATACCATCGTCGTCGACGCGGGCCTGGTCCTTACCGGACGGTGAGCTACCCATTGCTCACCGTCCGCAAGCCCGCGCCTACGGTGGCTGGAAATCCGCCCGGGATTCCCGACGCCCAGGGCGTCTCCTGCGGTGGCTAGGGGCGAGAGGGCGCGAAATTTGCCTCTTCCTCGACCGTCCCGCCTCCTCCTTTGCGAGCAAAGCTGCTCCACCCTCTCGCTCCGTACCATGGCCTGAACCAAGGCCGGACGCGAGAGATCTCGGCCGCCGATTGCCTCCACAAGGACACGACGGTGCTCTGCCCAAGCCGGGCATACCTCCACCGTATGCTCCACTGTGTCCTCCGGGCGATCCACACAGTGGTGACACCCGGGCGTTTCCTCCCGCCTTATCCGACACAGGAACCTCCCGAAGCTGCCGTGTCCGGTGAGGACCTGCCTTCATTGCCCTGTATTCCAATATGCGATGGAACCCATTGCAATCTCAATGTTTCACCTTTATGCGTTAATTCATCTATCTTAGATAGAATAACATAAGCTAGCGATACACCTCTGTGGCCAGAGGCGCATCGAGCTAAATGTTGTAAGGAAATTTTGCTGTCTGTGCAAATAACAATGTTGTTATGTTGACTACTGCTACAAAACGTAAGTGCTTCAGAGATCGCAATAAGCTCCAACGTCATAATGGACGCATTTTTATCTATTTTAAAGCAATTACTTTGACAACTTATTGGTTCACTAGGCACATAAAAGGCTGCTCCACGACCTTCTACACTCTTCGACCCATCTGTAAATATACTAAGCCATTCATTGTACTTCAAATGTAACTCTTTAATATCTTCAAATTTTAATAAATTACTATTATAGCTTTGTTTTGATAATTTCACTACAAAGTCCCATATAATTACTTCTTGAATATTAATGTTGGTCATCCATGTCCTCAGAGTAAACATCAACAAGGGATGTGATGATGCTACATGATCTTCCTTCACTTCATTATATAAATAAATGTGTAGAGGAATCTTTTTATTTCTCCAAAAAACTATTCTGTCGAAGAGTGTGAAGCTCCTCTAACAAGTTATGGGTAACATTATTTTTTTATAGATTTAGATTTTAAACAGAACTTATAACCTAAATATTTGCTCCGTAGATACAGCGGAGCTACACTGAGCTCACTTTCCATAACGTGGATAGGTGTAGTCTTGATAAAACCTCCTATTATTCTCAAAGCCTGGTTTTTATTTAGTTTGTCTAGGCGACACTTTGCACTCACATCATATAAAAAGCTGCTGTAATCTATACGACTTCTAATCAAGGCTATATAAATATGTCTCAAATGTTTAGGGTGCAGACCCCATGCAGTGCCAGCCAAGACTTTGAGTAAACTTAGATTCCTCTGTACTTTTTCGGCTATCATATTGATGTGTTTACTCGAACGCAATGAACTGTCTAACCACACTCCCAAATACTTGTAATTATCTACTAACTGCAAACTATGTCCATTTATGTTTAAATCTATTTCTAATTTTCTGAACCCCCTAGTGAAAATACATACTTTAGACTTAGTTGTCGATAATTCTAAACCCATACCATCCAAAATATTACAGAAATGTATTCAATGCTACCTGAAATTCATGTTCACTTCGATTAAGATTTCTAGAAGAACAATACAAAACAAAATCATCTGCGTATTGACACATACTAATTAAACATACATTTTTTTTTTATCTTATGGAAAAATGTCATTGTGACCACATTAAAAAGAAGGGGAATAATTGGGTCTCCTTGTGCCAAACCTCTATCAGTATACCTTATAAAATAATTATGCTGATCAGTCTCATCTTTCATCATAAAATGTCTTTCACTTAGAAAGCTCCTTAAATATTGACATATATTTTGTCCAACTCCTATTTCATCTAGAGTATCAGTACGTCTACTAATACATTATTATAAGCGTTAGAAATATCTAAAAAACAAGCTTTAGTTGGAATCTTATGCGAAAATCCTACATAAATCTGGCATACTAATTTAACCATACAATCCTGACATGACTGCCCTCTTCTAAATCCGGACGTGTACGTAGAAATCATTTTTTTTCTATGTACCATTCAAGTCGTTTCGTCAACATTGAGTGGAAAATTTCGGACACACAAGATATTAATGAAATTGACCGCACTTATCTTTTCAGAACGGACTTAGCAGATCTTGTTTCATGTATTAAAAGTAATAAAATCGCTGTCAACCGTAATTAAAAATGGAACTAGTGAACAGTTCTAATTTTTAAGTTTTAGAATGTCAGTCTATTTTACCTTTAAAACCCCGGGACAAAAAAAACAGGACAGCACTATTTCAGTACCTTTGTTACTTTACGACTGTACTTAAGAGACCCGTCACTTTTATACGTCTTATATAATCTACAACGTGATTGTGCTTTGAGGAAACTCAAATTTAATATTTCGGAGCCTTTCTTAATAAAGTTGTAATAAAATATTAAAAGAAATAGCTTTATGGTTTGAGATATACTTCAAATATTAAGGACTTATGGTGACTTGGCTAATGTTACGCCTGTAGCTTTAAAATAGCAATTTATTTTTAAACAACAATTTGCATTCTTTATTTTATCAGGCGTTTGTGACACTCCAAACTTTAGAATTCTTCATTTTCTTACACGACATTCTGAATTGTTTTAAGCATAGTTTATTGCAGTAGTATATAACAAAACAAAAGTATTAATTATAATTATGCTCTCAGCCTCGTAAGTATCGTATGTGGTGCAGAGATTGTCATCTCGAGTTTACATTCACATTTCTCGAGATAGAAATTATTCTATCCTTTGGCTTGTTCATCATATAGAAAGTCCTGCATAATAGTTTGCAGCTAGTATTATGTCCCGTGAAGTTAGTTTCGCTTCAACATCGTTCTTATACTGTACAAACTCACAATGCACCCGAGTTCCACCTAGACTCTAGATGGAATCGTTTGTCTCTAGATTCTAGAGACATAAATAATGTGACTTTGAGACTATGATTGCAAATTCCTTCAAATTTTGTTTCTTGTTGGAATGGGAACAGCTTGTTACACACTGGGCACTTGCTTGGTGAACTTTTAGCAAGCCTTTTTATGTAGATTTTAGTATCCACTTAACTACTCCAAAACAATGAAATCTTGATTTATAATTGTGTATTATAAATATCTGTTATCCAATGGGCTAGTGTGAATAAAAAGGATAGATCCCAGTTAGCCTTTCTTCAATTTACCATTTTTCAGGTACTGTTTATTTCTTTAGAAGTTTCTGCCAGCAGACCTGCGAAAGGAGAAATTAAAAAGAAATTTAGACAGAGTATGTGAAGAAATGTGTGTTAGAACAAGAAGAGAAAAAATATTATCATTATATCATTCAGCGACGTTATGTACAATGAAGCATTGATTGCTATCGAGGATCTTTGCATTGTCATTGCCAGTTTACCACTCAGTCAGTCATTTTGGTATGCATTCGCTAATTCGAAGTGCATCTGACTTAATAAACACTGAAATGAATCGTGAAATGCAGTACAATACTGTAGAAATGGCAGCTATTGTTACTCGCAATGTCCCACTACTGACTGAGGAATAAAGAACGATTTACGACCGCATTTTGCTCACAGTTTCCGCAGGACGAGGAGAATTCTTTTTTTTTTGGATGCACCAGTTGGAACTGGCAAAACATTCCTCATTTCACTAAATATTCACAATAATCCAGACGCAGTGTGAAACATAAAAAAAAAATCGTCCATGGCCACAGTGCTGAAACAGTGTAAAATTATCATCTGGGATGAATGCACTATGGCACACAAACTTGCGCTTGAGGTGTTGAACAGGACATTGAAAGACAAAAAACAACGACAAACTATTTGGAGGCACTCTGTTACTCCTTTCAGGTAATTTCAGACAAACACTTCCCATCATCCCACGTTCAACGTACGCTGATGAGATCAACGCTTGCTTGAAATCATTGCCACTGTTGCGTAATGTCGAAAACGTGCAGCTGAAAGTAAATATGCGCATTTAAATGCTTCAAGATCCATCCGCTGAAACATTCTCAAAACAATTGTTAGATATCGGCGATGGAAAAGTAGACGACATGAAAATACTGGATGCATAAAATTGCCAACCGATTTCTGCACAATCATTAATTCGCAAAATGCTCTCATTGACCAGATATTTCCCAATATACACACACAATACTTAAATCATGTGTGGCTGGCGGAAAGAGAAATTTTAGCAGCAAAAAATGTGGACGTCAACGATTTGAATTTCAAGATACAACAGTTGTTGCCAGGGAACTTGGTGTCATACAAATCTATCGATACAGTTTTCGATACCAACGAAGCTGAAAGTTATCCAGCAGAGTTTTTAAACTCATTGGATTTGCCAGGCATGCCACCGCACCATTTATAACTGAAGGTTGTATCTCCGGTTATTTTGCTTCGTAATTTCAACCCACCACGGCTGTGCAATGGCACGCGATCAGTCACGTTGTCGAAGCCATCATTTTGAATGGCAAGTTCCGAGGAGAAAATGTATTACTACCACGAATTCCTATTATTCCCACAGATGTGCCAATTGAATTCGAGTTCAATTTCCAATTAGATTGGCATTCGCAATGACAATCAATAAGTCTCAAAGCCAAACGATGTCTGTTTGTGGCAGAATTGGGCACACCGTGTTTTTCATACGTGGCATGTTCTCGCGTGGGTAAACCATCCAGTTTTTTTTTTGTGTTGGCTAAAGATAGACTCACTAAAAATATCGTACACTCCATTGCACTAAGAGACTGATAATGTGTTTTTTTAATTGTCATAATTTGTGATAGAGATGTAATTTTAAATTTATTAGTTAATATATTAAAAGTACAATGAATTCAAAAAATGAATGTTTGGTGTTTTTTTTTTTTATTTTTAAAGGCCGTCATCGTTCACAGTGCTCCATTCCTCTTTCAGTCATATACCACATCCCCACACATTTAGTTATTTTTTATTTGACTACCAAAATGTTCACTAGAAATAATTTTATATGGCAAAACAACGTTTACCGGGTCAGCTAGTAATTTTATAAAATAGTTTCCCAACATTTGCATCTGTATGTCAGCCACAACTGCTACCAGGTAAAAGCTTTCAGTGCGTACATTGTTCAGCTTCCATTGTCACCGAGCTCACAGTAGTAATAGCCTTCTATTGCGTGTTCTGTTGTTTCAGCGACCATTACACGTACACACAGATTTCTGACGAGGCTACTTATTTTCTTCGCAGGCCGTAAACGTAGAGCAATTCCGGCAATGTGTGGCAATCTTAAATCCTACATACCTGCAGACAATTTTCTATAATGATGTGAAAATCTGAACTCTCACTTACCAGTCTTTAGCAGACATATATTGGTGAAATGGGGTATTGTCGATTCAACTAACATTCAGTGCGAGTACGGTGTTCCTGAGCGTACTATACCGCATCTGCTACAGTGGCCCAAATGCCCGAGGATCTGCATCCTTGGCGATCTGATTAACTACTCTTGCTGCAATAAATGTAGCCACCTACTTGGCCCAAACAGTATGTAAAACATGAAACCCCAATGGTCATTTAATGTAAGTAAATATTCCAATATTGCAAATTTTGTTGTTGAATCAAACTACACACATTTTCTACATAAATAGCAATTATTCACAATTTACATTAGATACAATAATAAATAACAGCCTTTTGAAATTGGCTTAGAGCACATAATATTTTAAAGTACTCTCAGTAAGTGATCACTTGTGTTTGAATACTTTTTTTTAAGCTACGGATGTTTTTTAATAATAATAATAATTTATTTCAGAACAAAATCCATATAAAGTTATTAGTAAGGCTAAAAAACTATGTTAGTACCTTACAACTACTTATTAATTAATTCACCTAACATTAAAAAAAGCACCAGAACTATGCACCTTATTGCAATGCCGCACAATAGGACACTCCACCTTTTCTGTTATGGTGTTTAGAAGGCCATCGGGGCTGCCCCACACACGACACATCAGGGAAGCCACTCTCTTACGCACAATAGCCCTACAGCAGTCGGTGTTGGCCTCCGCAAACAGCCCCGACGCACTACAGTATCGCGGCAACCCCATCAGCATCTTAAACCCATTATTGTAGAGGACCCGCAGGGCATTGAAAGCCTTCTGCGTATAACGGACACACATGCTGCAGGTGTACATTGTCTGGCAGTACGCCTTAAACAGAGTAATTTTAACATCTTTTCTGCACCTCGCAAACCTGCGCGCCAGCATATTACACCTCACTGCCAATGCCCTGCGTTCCCTCTCAATATCCAAGTCATCCGAGAGGTCCTCAGTGACCCAATACCCTAGGTATTTGAATTTGGTGACTCTACTTACCGGGATTCCTCCAAGTGTAACCGGTGGAACGGTCGTGGGTGTTTTATTACCCGCCTTAAACACAAGTAGTTCACTTTTTATAGTGTTGTACCTGAGGCCGTGTGACACTGCATACCTCTCGCATATGCCTATGAGTGTGTTGAGGGCTTTAACATCTGTTAAAGCCCGCAACACAGGGCTCAGCAGCGCCATATCGTCGGCGTAACTAATGTTATTCATACACTTGCCATCTATTGAACAGCCGACACCAGCCCTGCTGAGCTCATCTATTAGTCCATTAACGTACAGGTTGAAGAGCCGTGGTGACGTCAGGCCTCCCTGTCTCACTCCACACTTCAACCTGTACTCTGTGGAACATGAACCCGTCCACTTAACATTATTGGATTGGTTGCCGTACCAATATCTCAGTATGTTGATCATGTCCCTGGGAGTGCTGGTCTCTTCCCGGAGCTTATCCCATAGCACATTATAAGCCACAAATGCCTTCGACAGGTCCAAAAAACAGCCAAAAATAGGCGTTTTTCTTGTCACGTAGTACTGGATAGTATGCTTGAGTCGCAGTATTGCAGCTTCTGTCGAAAGCCCAGCTCTAAATCCGAACTGGGCATCATGCAGATGAATATGTTTAAGGTGACAAAAAGGATCATAATTAATATTTTTCACAAATTTTTCTCCAGAACAAATAATATTCAAGTTGTTTTAAAAAAAATCGTGTAATAGTAGTCATACTATTTATTGCTTATCTATCAGCTCAGTCAACGTAAACTACTATAACAATAAAAAACCGATAGAATTCTTTAAGTTGTGGTCGTGGTGTACAAAAATGTAAAAGAAGGTAACAAAAACACCGATTATTATTTAAAAAATCATATCTGTGGTACTACTTGCTTTTTTTTCTGCTTGGTCATGGTCATTAGTTTTACCATGACCCATTTTAAGGTTATTCATTAATAACCGGACACCCTGTATGTCAGTGGGAGGACGCTGGTGCATCTTTTTAAAACAATGCCATTTCAGCACCCATGGTTGAGAAACACAAAATTCAGCGAAGTCTTGAATCGCACTATACTTTTTATTAGATCAGGATTATAATTTTAAATTTTATTGTTAGTTTTTGCGGGGGTCACCCTCAGCAGTTGGCGCTCGTAAAAACTCACACTAAAATCGAACCGAAGTATGAATTTTTCAGAAAATAATGACCCCTAATTTTGATATACTGTTTATTCTTTAAGGAACTCGACTTGACTGCCCACGTAAGAGTTTCAAAAGAACTTTGAGACCTGGAACGACCTGAGATGAAATTAATATAAAGACAATTTCAAATTTATTGACTAATGCAAACAACGATGTTTGTCGAAGGACCGATGTCTGCTGGAGCAGACGAGCCCTAGAGTCGAGACCGCGTATAGGCAAGCGTAGTGTGGGACGACCGACCTTATAAAGGTGGCACAGTGGGACATTCTTGATCCGTTGGCGGATGACAGGATGTTGTGACGCAGCCTTGTAGAGGTTTATACATCGCAGTTCAGCAGTGCACTGCGAAAGGCTGAGTTGATTGATTGAATGAAAATGTTTTATAACTATTTTTTTTTTTAATTGAGCCTAAACACGTAATGACTGACACGCACTTAACTTGCTTTTTATTAACATCTATCGAATTTGAAACAAAAACCTGTTAAGTGAGCACTTATGTATCGCTTTGGATCAATTGCCTCGCACGGCTAACACCTAATTAAAATAACTACACGTTCCAAGCCAACTATGTTAAATAAACTTCAATATCGACTGTATTCAACCTCGTATCTCACATACTAATGAAACAAAAAAGATAGGTATGCTAGCAATAAATAGGTAGTATTTTTCGGCAAAACTTTTAAAATGAAAATATGTCAAAAAAATGGACCAACGACTGCCTCGTTGGTCTTAGTGGTCGCAAAGCGCTACTGCTGTGCATATAAAGTAGTGGGTTCAATTCACAGCGCGGGCAAAGTGTGATTTAGTTGTTCCATCAGGAATCTGGATTTGTGCCCGGTTGATGGCAATAAGGCCTATTAGGCTAATAGGCGTATTCCATGGGACTTAAACATATCTGGCGAAATGTGGGGGTTTACTATATGTAGGTACACCTCTGCCTAACCCTTCTGGGGTTACAGGTGTTACGTAATTTTGAAATGAAAATAAAAAATATGCATTTCTCAAATGCCTAGCTGATAATAACTCCATCTTCCTTCTGCCACACATAAAGCTAAGGTGACCGATTTTGAATCTTTTTCTCTTACATGTATGAGTGATCTAGTAGGTTACTTAATTATCATCATTTTTTTATTAAGAAAAGCCTCTTCGCCTAATTATTTGTTTTCCTAATAAACCATCAACCACTTACCGAAATGATGGAAGTAAATCTGCTTCCATATTAATTTTCGTGATTTCTGTTATGCAATATTAAAGTTTCATCATCATCATTTCAGCCGAAAGACTCCTTCCTCTAAGCACCGCCACTTCGACCGGTTCTGTCATTTCCGCATCCAGTGGATTCCTGCGGCTTTCACAAGGTCTATCTTGTGGGAGGCCTTCCAACGCTACGTCTTCCGGTACGCGGTCTTCACCCAAGAACCTTTCGGCCCCATCGGCCATCTGTTCTGCGAGCAATGTGCTCACTGCCACTTAAGAAATGAAATGAAATGAAATGAAATGAAATGAAATGAAATGAAATGAAATTGTTTATTCTGTAAATAGGATATGAGAATCACTTTTACACGTCATATTAAAAAATAAGCTAGATGGAGTCGACATTTCCTATCTGACTACCCCTGAGAAGAAATGGCGAAACAAACTCAAGGGTCAAAGTCTCTTTTAAAGTCCAGACATAATCTTGGTCAGATCATGTGAGGACCATGTAGATCTATGTCTGAAATGGTCTTTTGAGGAAAGAACCACACAAATTTGAGTGGACCTGTCCAGTCAGTGCAAGCATTTGTCAGTAATCGTGTAGCTCAACTCAAAACTTAAGGAGCTCAACGACTCGACGAACAATACCAAGGAAAGGACAATTGGTTTGGCCGCATAAAGAACTCAAAATGCCAGACCATAATTAAAACTAAGAGAAAAAAAAAAAAAAAAAACAACGAAATAAATAAAGATGACCCACATAGTGCTCACATTCACAATAATTAAAGTAATATAATACTTTTCAAGGTACATACATAAATATTCACTTAATTTTGCTTATAATATTCATCAATGTCAATATGTACATATAGTTGTACATAATGATGATTTTGCATAATTTAAATATCAAATTTAATGGTTTTAGCACAAAGCTTATCAGAGCGAGCAGCTCAATCCCAAGCTTTTTTGTCTTCTAAATAATCTGAAATTTTATAGTACCCCTTTTTACAAAGTTTGGTTTTAATACAGCTTTTAAATCGTTTAATGGGTAAATTTCGAATAGCAATAGGAAGTTTGTTGTAAAAGCGTATACATTGACCCATGAAAGAGTTGCCTACTCTGTGGAGGCGAGTGTGTAGTACAGCAAGATTATGTTTATTCCTGGTATTTAAACTGTGGATATCGGACATTTTCTTAAAATTTGATATATTTTTGTGTACATACATAAGATTATCAAATATATATTGAGAGGCTACAGTCAGAATATCTATTTCTTTGAATTTTTCTCGAAGGGAATCTCTTGGACCTAGGTTGTAAATGGCTCGAACAGCCCTTTTTTGTAAAACAAAGACGGTATTAATGTCCGCACAGGTTCCCCAGAGAAGAATCCCATAGGACATAAGACTATGAAAATAATTAAAATAAACAATTCTGGCCGTATCTACATCGGTTATCTGTCGAATTTTTTTAACAGCATAGGCGGCCGAACTTAGCCTTCCTGACAATTTTTCTATGTGTGGGCGCCATTGTAATTTAGCGTCAATAGTTATTCCAAGAAAAACTGTCGACTCAACAGGGTCCAACTCTATTCCATTAAGTTGAACATTGGTAGTTAGCTGCCTGACATTTGGCGTTGAAAATTTAATAAGTTTAGTCTTTTTTTCGTTCAGGAGAAGATTATTTACATTAAACCAATGGACAACTTTAGAGAGTGCATCGTTAACATGTTTAAAGTTGACCAGCAGTCGTTTGATTTTAAAAATGAGGGAAGTGTCATCTGCGAACAATACAATCTTGTGATTATCCCTTATGTGATAAGGTAAGTCATTTATATAGATTAGAAACAAGAATGGACCTAGAATTGAACCCTGCGGAACGCCCATAGTGACCGCAGGTCCTGCAGATCTCTTGCCATTTATATCAACCCTCTGAATTCTATTATTAAGATAGGAAGTCAGAAGGTCGAGAGCCCTGTCCCTCATACCATAGTGGTGCAGTTTCCTGATGAGAGTATCATGATGGACGCAATCGAAGGCCTTAGACAAGTCGCAGAAAATGCCAAGAGCATCCTGCGACTCCTCCCAAGCCTCGAAAATGCTCTTCAGCAATTCCACGCCCGCGTCTGTAGTTGAACGACCCTTCGTAAAACCAAACTGTTTCAGATGAAATAAATTACATGAATTGAAATGTCCTAACATTTGTTTTAAAATAATTTTTTCAAAGATTTTGCTCAATGTAGGTAATATCGAAATAGGCCGAAAATTCGTGGGATCAGTTGTGCTGCCAGATTTGAACAGTGGAATCACTTTGCTAAGTTTCATCAGATCAGGAAATATACCAGATGCAATACAAGAGTTAAAAACAATTGCTAAAAAGGGTGAAATAACATCAATTATTGAAGACATTGTATGTACTGATAATCCCCAAAGATCAGTAGTTTTTTTTACATCAAGTTCTTTAAAAGATTCCAAAATGTCTTTAGGGCTAACAACTGTGAATTTAAAGTGTTTATCACATTCTGGTACACATTCTTTTAGTATTGAGTAAGCAGAAGTGGAGGACGACGATGACAGAGTTTTGGTTGTTAAAAAGGGAATATTAGTGAAGAAGTTTTCAAACTCTGTTGCCACCTCCACGTCTGCCCTAATATCTGCATCATCGATTTTTAGATGGAAGTCACGATTCCGTACTGTCGTTCTTCCCGTTTCAGAATTAATAATATTCCAAGTTGTTTTAATTTTATTTCCAGAAGATTTTATTTTATTTTTAATGTGTATGGCTTTTGCTGAGGAACAGGCTCTTTTAAAAGTTTTAGAATAATTCTTAACAAATTCTTTAGTTTGGCAACTCTTCGGTACACGTATTATACGTACTAGCCACTAACTATCCAGGGAGCGCTGAACGTCGTAAAGCATTGTCACTTCGAGCGTTCACTAAAGTTCAAAGCAATTGAAACTTGTCGAAAGTTGTCATTATTTTCTCAATTTCATCAAAGTTTTGGCCAAGATCCAATCCTTTTACGTCGCGTCGGTCGTAATGTCATGTCTAAACTATTTACTTCAATTAAGCTATTATTTGATTGGGCTTTCAAATAAATAAACCAGTAAATTTTTATGTTATCATAACATAATATAACAACGTGTTTGTAATCCACGAAAGGTTAGGCAGAGGTGTACCTATAATTCAACATATCGCCAGTTATGTTTAAGTCCCATATAATAAGAAGCGAGCCTATTGCACAAAATCCAAACTCCGGGCTGCTACTAAAAATTGCCTTATGGAAAATCTCAATAACACTTTACCCGTCTTTTTTTTTGGTTGTGTAACGTTACGATTGGCCGGAGGGCCAGTCGTAAGTCACGTTAAAAAAAAAAAAACTAAAATAAGAGTACTTACTAATCAATATTTAAAAGATAAGACTTAATATTAAAATTTTCTATGGTTCCGGTCCGAGTGCACGAGACGTTTGGACGGCAAGATGTAGCATCGGCTAGCAGCAGCTGGACAGGGTCGGCAGGTAGTTGGTCTGGATCGGCAGGCAGCAGTGGGACAGGGCTGACAGACGAGGCGGAGCACGAAGACGAGGATCTCGCCTTCACAGTCAGTCGGCAACTCTGTCCCAAGGAGTAAAATGTCTTTTGTAAGACAAGAGGTTCTGTTCTATAGTAGGTACTTAAATTAGTGGTATTGTTGGTGAGGTTGGTGGTATGATGTGTAGTCGGAGTTAGTGTCCCACGCCACGTTGATAGAATGCCCCAATAATGATAGAGCTCTCAGTCACGGAGCGGGCTAGTAAGACGGTGGCGTAGTCCGAATCTCGCCGATACGGCCGACTGCGGAGGCACTCCACAGCACCCCACGCTCCACGAGACGAGTTTCTGGACCTCCTAAGACACACGGGAGTGGTCGGCTATGGCGTCCTAAGCCACGCGACTATAACCAGTGCCGCTTGTGCCGCGTTCCAATGCGGTCGTGTTTGCATATTCTGTGTATTGACTAGCGCGGCGCAAGTTGTTGCTCGTAATTTATTTGCCATGAGCAATGAACTTGTGCCGAATGAGCTGCTGGCGTTCCTGCAGCAGAAGTTGGATGTGATGGACGAGGTCTCCGCTGTCCAGATCTGTGCAACGAACTTCAGCGAAGATGACATAGCTGCTGCCAAGCTGTTGCTGTTCAGTGTGCTTAACAAGCGCGACCAGATGGTGTCCCGCCGGCGTGACGGGACTAAGAGAAGCCTGCAAGACATTATCACGCTATTCAAGGAGACCGACCCGGACGACGTGCCGACGTTTGTGGCGAAGGAGCTACACAAGCTTCCTCCCGTCACCTTCGACCACGTTGATGTAACGAGCCTTCTGAAGGATATTGTCTTTCTGAAGGCCCGCCTCACGGATGTTCTGGCGAAATTAGATGCTTCCCAAAACACTGTTGCTGATTTGCGAAAAGAATTTTGCGAGTTGCGCAACAGTGTAGCGGTAACTAGGTCAACAGTCGATGCGTCAAACGTAAACATGTGTCGCGGAGCTGGCCTCGATATATCGTCGTCAATTTCCGCGTCAGCAGTTTTGTCGCCAGCGCATCCGTCGTTTGCTAAGCTTGCGGAACGTTCCCACCGCGTGCCCCGCAGCCCAGCGCCCGTCACCGCAGCTCTTGCATGCAACGCTGCCCGAACTCCTCGCCCCGTCCCGCTGCCAGTGTCTGCAGCTCTGGCGAAACCTTTACAAAAGGATTTCGCTAGTGCCCCAGGCGCTTCAAGTATGCTGCTTATGCCAGAAAAAGCACCGAACCGACCAGATGCTGAGGGTTTCGTGACAGTGCAGAGGAAGCGCCGATCGCGACCAATCAAGAACTGCTGTGGCAAAGCACCTACACAACCAGAAATTAGCTTGCGTGCCGCAAAGCCGAACACACCGGTGTACATCTCCCGCCTACACTACACCACTAAGGCGGAGGACATCGTGGAGTACGTGCGCCAGAAGACCAGGTACTCGCCGAGGGTGCAATTGCTGGAGTCACACCGCAACGTCAACTTCAAGGCGTTTGTGGTGCGAGTACCGAATTGTTATCTGTCCGTCGTCATGGAAGAGGACTTTTGGCCGCAGGACGTGGTGTTCCGTCGCTTCCGCGGACAGGTGCCACAAGACAGCACAAGTACAAGGCAGTGAAGTGAAGTGCTACTAACATAGTTTTAAGCTATTTATTAACATACTTTTCAAGTATATTAAAATATGTATGTTTTAGGTTAAGGTATTTTTTCTATGGGCCTGTGACGCCTGAAATAAATGGTATTATTATTATTATTATTATAACGCCTTCGGCCTTAGAAATCTCCCAAAGGCGGAAGTGAGAGGCTATGTAAGGTGAATCACAAATCACACACACTATGAGATTCTTTAGATATTATATTTTTTACACGTTACAATTATTAGTACAAGAAATAAGTAAGTAAGTAAGAAAGAAGTAAGAAACAAGTAAGCTATAGGACTGAACTGACTGAGTCGAACTGAACTGAACTGCCTGACTGAGTGGGTCAACCGAGTGAACCCTTGACAGGTCCGATCACCGCTTTTATAGATCCTGGCAAATAATTTGAATGCCTGCCAGGATCAATAAAAACGGTTTACATAGCGAAGTAAGTCTGAAACTAGCTTTATCCAGGCCGGTACGACTTATAGAGAAAGAAAATATTAGACTGATGACAATTTATGATTGAAGATGTCAATGGATAAAAATATGTTATTTTACAACAAGAGAAAATTAATAATATAAAATACAGTAATCGGTGTTAAAAACAGTTCATTGTGATGTTGCTTTTCAGCTGTGGTGTTCAAACATATGTAAGAAAGTTAGAGAAATAATATGATTTCATATGTTTGAAGAAAATAAAACAGTAAAGAAAACAAAACAAAGGTAAATTTATAATTATTATAACATAAAGATGTGGCTTTGAGTAGCAAAATACCACAGTTGGGATATCATCAAATAACTTCTCCCGTTATGGACGGAGCGGGAGGGTGTGTCTGACTCTTACTGACTAAAACCCACCCGTATTCCTTCCTGTTGCCTGTGTTGCCAGGGGCCTCGGTGACCCGTTAGTACCTTCCCGCGACCCCGGCAGGCATCGGACCTAGTGGACCCCTACATTTGTGCTGACGACATCTCTTTGAGGCGCGCGTGGAATACAACGCGCCGTCGACCCGGGCTTGGTCCTTACCGGACGGTGAGCTACCCATTGCTCACCGTCCGCAAGCCCGCGCCTACGGTGGCCGGAAATCCGCCCGGAATTCCCGACGCCCAGGGCGTCTCCTGCGGTACTAGGGGCGAGAGGACGCAAAATTTGCCTTTCCCTCAACCGTCCCGCCTCCTCCTTCGCGAGCATTACTGCTTCGCAGAAGGACGTGACGGCTGCCCATGCCCTCTCGCTCCGTACCATGGCCTGAACCAGGTCCGGACGCAAGAGATCTCTGCCGCCGATCGCCTCTATAGGACACGGCGGTGCTCTGCCAAAGCCGAGCAGACCTCCACCGTATGCTCCACCGTGTCCTCCAGGCGTTTCCTCCCGCCTTATCTGTCACAGGAACCTCCCGAAGCTGCCGTGTCCGGTGAGAACCTGCGTCAGGCGGAAGGTGAGGACACCGTGGCGCCTCTCTAGCTAACTTTACCTGTCTTGAGAATCGAACCCAGGACCTCATGCTCAGCAATAGCGCTTGTGACCACTAGACCAACGAGGAAACTTATTGCGACTTTCTGAAATGTCATCTATATAATTTCCCAATACACCCCTTTCTTTTCAAGCTCTTCGTCAAGTCCATTGGAATCCAATTATGATATCCATAAATAAACATAGGATTGTTGAAAAAGAATGAGAGTCCTCTACCGACGGTATGAATAATTAACACGACATTACATCGGGGAAAATCGTGTGAAAAACTGACCAAGAACGACTTGATGGTGGACGGGTTCCGTTGCTTTTCTCTTTAGCTAATTTTTGCTGAAAAATTTAAAAAAAACAGCAGGCTTAGCATGACGCTTTCTATTTCTTCGAAGAATAGACACGGCTCTTTCTATACAAAGTGAAATTTCGTTTCTCCTTTTTTGACATCCCACCGTAGAAATCCTTCTACATAAAAAAGAAAAGAAAAAAAAAACGAAACGTAAGACAAAATGACAGATTGTAGAAGGATTTCTACGGTGAGGTGTCAAAAATTGAGAAACAAAATGTCACTTTGTATAGAAAGAGCCATGTCTATTCTTCGAAGAAATAGAGAGTGTCATGCTAAGCCTGCAGGAGCATTTGTTCTACTCTAGAGACATCTGTATAGAGGTAAATGACCAGTATGACTAAGATAATTATGATATTTATCCAGAACATATTTTCTTCTTTCATAGTAAGTCTTTCTAGATACAGTTCTTTGATCAGAACAAGCATCGATCACGTTTACTTCCTCAATGTTGGCGCTTTAAAACAGTTAATTCAAAGTTTCTTTGCAATGGTTTTCAACACCATAAGTCAGAGTGTCTCAGGTTATATTAAAAGGCTTTGATGATAAAAAAATCACATTATGATGAGACAGTGGATCTATGAACCTACGGTTAGAAACACCATTAAGAACACCAACACCGATCATGGAAGGTAGGTAATCGATACTGTATAATTTCTCGATCTTTGCTAGGTATATAAAACATAACAATGTTTTAGTATCACCAATAAAAAGAGATCTCATACACCTAGAAGAAAAAGGCAAACTACTTAAATAAAGATCAATATTCAGACTAAAAAACTCGCTCCAAAGATAGGACAGAATATTAAAAATGAAGTACCTACGGTAACAGCTGGAGACTTCTTTCATAAAAAGTTATTAAGCTGAAGTTCGAAAGGTCATTGACTCGGAATAAACTTTCAGGAGCCGTCAAAAGATATTGTGTTGTCGTACTCAAGTTTCAGTATAATCCTCAACCGAAAATGATCAGCGTCTTTGTTTTTATTGGTAACCTGACCTAAACTTCTAATTGAATCTTTTTGAGAATGTCGGGTGAAAGAGAAACAGTATTTTTTTTATACTTTATTAAAAATAACTAGGTTCTTAATAATTAATTACAATCTAGCCTATAAGACCTATAAGTAATTTAAATCTAACTTAATTTTGTACGTGATAATTATTTTAAAACTTAGAATAGTGTTGTTTGTACTTTACACAAGTTCGTTCCACTTTCTTAGAGTCTGATATAATAATATAAACACTTTGTTCATGAAACAGTATTTTGAAATTATTTTCTTTAAGCATTGAAATGTAGTGTTTTTTTTTTGCAGTCGGGGGTCGTTTGCTTGTTACAGTTCTTTACAGGTCCCCGCCTTCGCTGAAGCGATTGGTACTCGTATTCAGTTCAAAATCATTTAGCTTGTTTTTAATTTTTTAGTTAAATTTTTGTTATTATTGTGTTTGTGTTCCTTTTTTGCGCCTTTTTTTCCGATAATAAACATATGTTCATTCTCTCTTCTACCTGTACTCCTACGTCGGATCTCTGAGTTATAAACTCCGGCTTACTTGACAGTCTCATACATCTACTATTTTCGCTGGCACAATTCTGCTTGAAACAAAAACACGACACTGCTACTTGGTTCCAGACACGAAGTCTATCATAATGCTCAACTCAAGTCTATCTAAACTCTACTCATCATTATTCTGCCAAACCTGTTCCCAATTATGTTGGGGTCGGCTTCCAGTCTAAGCCGAGTGACTGTCTATCTGACCCTTACAACCCAGTTATTGGGTAGTACGATACCCCTCGGTAAGACTGGTTGCCAAACTTTCACCCGGCTTCTTCGGCTTAATAACTTGCTTCTGAGGCATGGGTGGGTCTCAATATGGAATCCTCCTTTTATATCATCTGATATTTTTTTATTTAAAGAAGAAGAAGAAGAAAATACGTTTATTTGCGGTAAACATGACGCAAAGAAGGAACACAAATACAAAAAAGAAACAATTTGGGGGAGAATATGCGTCACATCCACGCAAAACGGCCAACGCTCAGCATAATGCGACCCTATGCGAGACAGAGCCCCAGCGCTGATTTTCAGCGATAGCCAACGTTGACGTGATGACGTTAACCGGTGCAGCACACAATCAGATTGTAATATGAATAACATAAATTCAAGTATTTAAAAGAAAGAATAACATAAATACAAATATTTAAAATGGCAACATTCTGTACCGACGAGAACGACGTACGCGCCGCCGGCCTAAATTAATCTGTGCGCGCAGCTGTCAGAAAACTATTTGTTTGACGTTTGCATCGTCTGTTTACCTTTTTATATCATTCCTATTTTTGGTGTATTTTTTAAATATAACAAAATTATACATATTAAATTATACATTTTATTTATTTAAGGAACTCTACTTAAACTAAATAATATCTCTTCTCGAATGCTGCTGATCTTGAACCAGTAAACAAACTCAATCATAACTAACAAGGAACTCTAAAAAAAATACTTTCAAGCTGCAATGATCTCGTAAATGTCTCGCGTGGAAAGTACGTCACGACAGTGAAACACGCGACCAAATACCAGTATCGTGATTATCTATCTATTATGTATAAGGAATATATATGAGCGATGGAAAATTGTTGAGAGATTCTATTTTTAGTTGGGCTTGCAGATTTCGAGTTTGAAGTCTGTTCTATGTTGGTTATGGTTTGGTTTCCGCACTTAGTTCTTCAGGTGGACCGTGCGTGGGCCATGGCGGCCGTTTGGTGGTTATTCCAACCAGCCCACCTCCCTCCAGAAGTTGATCACATCTCATGGTCGGTTTAGAACCTTTGTGTAGGATCTGGGTGCCCCGAGGGTTTCTGTTTTAATGTGGGTGACGCCTGTGCATTCAAAGAACACATGCATTTTGGTCTGGGTCTGGTTTTATGCAAGGCTCATGTTGGCTTAGATATAAATTGAATGATAAGAACTTAATAGCACTACACATTTAATCGGGGTGGTGTACCGACAACACAGAAGTTGAAATAACATAAAAATAGATAATTTTAACAGCTGAAAATCTGAATAGGATGACATTTTCAGAACCTACCAAAGATGTATTTCCGTGAAATAGTTAGTGCAGCCTAGAAGCATTGCCGATACTTGTAAAATGTAGGAGATGACATTGAGGCTTCTCTGTTTGACGGACGTAGCTACGTATGCAGTACAGCCTTTAATTCACCAAAAATCAACCGGAATAAAGCTTCTGATGCAAAATCATGATCACACAAAATCACACAAGTGATAATTGTGTTTAAATGCAATATAGATAAAATAACTGTAAAGAGACTGGAAGGGTGGGGAAGAACTTACTGTTTTAATTTATCCAATCAATAATTATTAAAATCAAGCACTAATGGCGAGTATACTATTTTAATGTCACTAAGCAACGCGCGCTTTACTTGTGGTAACCAAGTGGTACAAACACGCTGTGAATGTGTGCGTGAAGACGAGTAGCGTCAGCACATAACATGTACCTGCACACGGACACACACATTCTGTCTACGCCATTGTCTCGGAAGGTACCGAGAGCTCCTGCACTTACACAGTCATTCACACTTGGTAACCACAAGTAAAGCGCGCGTCGCTTCTTGAGATAAAAATACAGTACCATATGAGTTTTTCAATCCATTATACATATTTTTGACTTTATTTAATCTTTGATATTACTGACATCGGTGAAGGAAAACTAATGTGAGAAACCTAGTTAATAGAAGTCTGAAATCGTCAGCCAGTCTTGAGTAAGCGTTTTAATCAATGCTCCGCACGCTCGTGTCTTCTCTGTATGAGAAGAGGCCTTTGCCCTGCAGTGGGACGGACAATAATAGGCTTTTTTTTTATGGGAAATCATCAAATAACTTCTCCCGCTCTGGGCGGAGCGGGAGGGTGTGTCAGACTCTTACTGACTAAAACCCACCCATATTTCTGTGTTGCTAGGGCCCTCGGTGACCCTTTAGTGCCTTTCCTCGACCCCGGCAGGCATCGGCCCTAGTAGACCCCTACATTTGTGCTGACGACATCTCTTTGAGGCGCGCGTGGAATACAACGCGCCGTCGACCCGGGCTTGATCCTTACCGGACAGTGAGCTACCCATTGGTCACCGTGGACAATAATAGGCTGGAATATTATTATCATTAATAGTTTCGTAAGTAAACAAAAAATAAATCTTACGATTGTTAAATTGAGCTCAAAAAATATGTATCAGAGATTCATCGAGAGTATCAATCAAGCAAACATTCTGAATGATTCATTTTAATTATTGAACACAATTTAAGCAAACAACGAAAGGAGCATCCGTTTGTTCTGTATAAATTTATTTGCAATGTTTTACTCGTAAATCGTATTTATTATTAAATTAAATGACAAATAGTTGAGTGATAGATGATTATTATGGAGCTTCGAAATGGAAAATGTACATCCATTATATCTTTAATATTATTTTATACGTTGGTTTTTCTGATTTATTGGGGATTTATTTCATTTATTACACAGGAATTAGGATGACGCCATTGTAAACAAAAAACTTTTATTTGTAAGTTAGGTTTGTAATTAGTAAGATTGAAAAGTATTTTTGTATGGTATGCATAAAATAGAAAACTGGGAAAAGATAAAGTGAACACCTTCAAGAAAGTGGCAATTTCTTGGCGTTTCGCATATCTACTTCGTTTACCAACATAAACATAATATCATAAACTATTAAAATGTTCTTTGTATATAAAATAATAAACAAATAATCTTCGATCTTTACAGTTAATGCTCTTTATGAATAATAAAAAAAAATAAACTGTTAATTCATCACAATGCAGGTTGTGTCATTATCTTTCATTACAGGCAACTTGAACAGAAAAGCTATTATGTCTTCATACATACATACATACTCGTATAATAAAATCGTAACAAAGTCAAGACTATGCATGGAATTTTTCTGAAAAAAAGTAATTGCTACGAGGTCTTTTTTTTTTTTTGGGTGGGAGATCATCAAATACCTTCTCCCGCTCTGGGCGGAGCGGGTATGTCAGACTCTTACTGACTAAAACCCACCCGTATTCCTTCCTGTTGCCTGTGTTGCCAGGGGCTTACTACCGTACTTTCCATGACGCCATGAGATCCCACCGGAGCTCCGTCCGCTGTGCCGCAATTTCTCGCGGCAGCGGACTTACGCCCCGGCGTTTCGCCTCCTCGCGCCACTCCCATACGTGCGCGAGGACTTTTGCCTTCAGATCCCATGGCGGCAATCCGGCAAGGAGGCTCGCCACCTCACCGGAGACCGTGCGGTATCCCCGGACCATCCGGATGGCCTGACCCTTTGCTTGCCGCGCTCAACCGGCGGGCTGGCCACAGCGCCAGAGAGCGCGCCCATACAGGAGCTCCGTAGAGGGCCATGGACCGCATAACCCCTGCGTAGAGCCTCCGGCAGGAGGCGTTTGGACCCCCTAGATTGGGCAGGAGCCGCTTCAATGCAGCGCCTGCCCGCTCCAGTTTGGGAGCCAAACGTCGGAAATGCTCCACGAAGTTCCACCGGCTGTCGACGATGAGTCCCAGGTACTTCATCGTCGACTCGACGCCGATTGAAACCCCTCCTACCGTTATTTGGGACCTCGACGGTGGCGCGTTTCGAGGACCATGAAAACACATGGCCTTGGACTTGTGCACGGCCACCTCGAGTCCCAATTGCCGGATCCTTTCGACGATTGTCACAACCCCGCGTGCCGCTATTTCGGCTGCCGCCTGGTGCGACCTCCCCGCGCCAGGACCAACGTGTCGTCAGCGTAGCACACTATGCTGACGCCGCTAGAGAGGTCTGCGCGCAGCACCCAGTCGTATCCGATGTCCCACAGATGCGGTCCCAGGACCGATCCCTGTGGGACACCGCACGACATCTCTTGCCGGTTCCACACTCCCTGGTGACCGGGGTAGATGACGGCCCTGTCCGTCAGATAAGCCTCGACCACACGACAGAGGTAGATGCAACTCCAGGGCAGGGTATTAAAGGGATTGGCGATTTCTAGAGACACCGCCAAGACGACCCCACCCTGGGCAACAGCATTCCTCGTCGTCAGAGCTCGCACGCGCATGATGGCGTCCCCCATAGAGTGCCCTCTGCGGAAACCAAACTGGCTCTCCGCCAAATCCGGCCCCACCCGCACCAGCTGGCCGACGAGGCGGTCTGCAATGACTCTTTCAAAGAGCTTGCCCACCTCGTCGAGCAGCACGATTGTCCGATAAGCGGACAGAGAGTCCGCAGGGCGCCCTGCCTTCTTTATGAGGACCAGTTTCCCCGTCCTCCATCGAAGCGGGAACTGGCCCCTCTCCATGCATGCGCTTAGGAACCCCCTAAGTCGAGGCCCGAGAGCCTCCAAGGCCAGGACCCAGGCCTTCCCAGGTAAGCCGTCGGGTCCTGGGGCGGTATTTTTGGCATTAAGCCTGCGTACCGCCGCTCTCATTTCTACCTCGGTCACCTCCGGAGCAGCGTCGTCGTCATCGTCGTCGGCGGTGTGGTCCGCATCGGACACCGCAGTAGGCGGAGCCATAGGCGGGGAGCTGTGTTCTCCTCGCGAAGGGAACAGAGCGCTCACCACGTCCTCCATAAGCTGGGGCCGGAGACTCTGCGTCAGCGGTGGAGCCCATGGGTGGAGTTTATCCCGCACCACTTTGTACGGGCGTCCCCACGGGTCCCTGTCCAGAGTCCCCAGCGACTCCTCGCGGGCCAAACCTCTGGCCCGCAGGATCTCCGCTTGGAGGGCGGTTTTCACCGCTCTGTACCCCTCGTACAGCTCCGCCTGAATGGCTTCCGTATCCGGAGGTTTGATACGGAGCCTACGATGCCTGGTGTACCGGCGTCGCGCAGCCATGCACGCAGTGCGCAGAGCCGTCAGCTCCTGCGACCACCAGTACACCTGGCGCGAGGCACGTCCAGGCTGGACCCGGGGCATTGCCACGTCACATATGTCAGACATGGCCTCCCGGAACCACTCCGCCTCGTCGTTAATGTTGGCATGCCTGCCCGGTTGTGACACCCAGGCCTGCACAATCGAGGCTTTCAGGAGGAGCTCCCGGTCCAGCTGCTTTAGCGCCCACCGCGGACCACTCGGGGCCCATCGGACCGGCGCCTCCGAGGTCTGGGCGGAGACGTCAAACTGGATATATCGGTGATTGGAATAGATCTCCACCCCCTCCATGACGCGCCAGTCAACTACACGCGGCGACAGAGTGGGGCTAGCGAACGAGATGTCCACCACTGATTCACCCCGCATCCGCACACACGTGGGGACAGATCCCCGTTTTAGGACGACCAGGTCTCCAGAGCCCAGTCCTCCACCATCCTGCCCCGTGTGTCCGTTAACCGGGAACCCCAAGCCAAATTCTTGGCATTGAAGTCCCCGAGGACGAATACGGGGAGGGAACCAAACCCGACGACGACGTCTCTCAACTCCGCAAGGGAGTTGTGGAACTCAGCAAGAGTTCGGTTCGGAGAGAAGTAGACCCCTACCACGACAATCTCCCCGAACCGTGCTGCTACGCAGCCCCGTCCTCTCTTGACGGCCTCGAGGGATGGGGTAACGGCGGCGGCCGACGAAATTAAGGTCACTGAGCCGCTCAGGTCCTCCACCCACTCATTCCTGGGCGGGACAAAGTACGGCTCAGCGACCACGGCGATGTTAATCGACCACTGCGCCACGCTCTGGAACAGATTCTGAGCGGTGGCGCAGGGGTTGATGTTCGCCTGGAGGAGGCGTAATGGGGCCGTTATTGGCACTCCATGTCAGCCCCCTCTTGAGCCTCCTTCCCCGCCCCCTGAGAGGGGTCTGCCGCAGCGGCTACGGTGGCAACGGCGACGACGGCGGTGGGGGAGGCCGCAGCGGCGGTGGCAGTGGTGGCAGCTGAGGCGGTGACGGCGGTGGCGGAGGGCTTGCCTTTGGCCCTGGCCTTGGCAGGTAGGGCGCAGGCCTTGCCCCCCATACTACGAGGTCTGGGAACGATTTTAATTAACTCCAAAAATATAAAAAAAAAATTAAAGCCTACATGAAAGTAAAAATGAATAGCATTAGATTTTTTTTCTGTTGGTCTGTTCCAGAATCACGCAAATATTACTCGATAGATTATGTTCAAATTTTGCATAGATATTCCCTATAAGTGTGGTATAAATTATTATTACCCTATTTGCTATGGGGGTGAGCAATATTGCACTTTGTTTGTATTCTTCTATAGTTAACCGCAAATTGTAAAAAGACGTGCCAAAATATTAGAATACTGCAGATAGTTACAGATTTAACCTTTTAAATGATTATCAACACGCTATACCTTTATAGAGCTAAGCAGTCAAGCATGACATACCTACAGGGTGGGTTTTTGAAATGGGGCAATGAGGACAAGTACCTTATACGTTGTGGCAACAAGAAAAATGTGTTAGGAGACTTTTCTTAAATTTTTGAAACATATTGATAAGCATGAACAGTTTTTGAAAAAAAATACAGTTGCGCAATTTTCACAATTATTTTTTTGTTGCCAATCGATCCTGTATCATAAATCATGTAATCATCGTGTTATAAGGATCAAAAATCTATTGAACCAACTGAGGTTTGAGTACTAGAAAAGTCAGAAATCGCAAAAAAAACTTTCCATACATTTCGTAGGCAATGAGACTGAGATGAGGGAGAACTATTCCATAACTTCATTGGGCTGAATAATTAACGAATATAGCCGTTAGTTACCGATTTCACATTTTAAATGATTGTCATGCCGCTTGAACCTTTAAGAAGCTAAGCAGTCAATCATGACATAATATAAGAACGGGTATTTTAGTCAATTTTCAACCAAGCAAATAGCTTAAAGGTTCGACGACTGCTTTGCACACCTAATTTCCGTTCATTCCCAGCAATTGATATTTTTTATGCTTTTTGATGTGTAATATCTTTCTTCTGTGGGAGTGATTTAGTGAAAAGGTACGGAAGTGTATACAAGTGACAGCTTGAGCATGGAATACGTAAGTAGTTTTTAATAGCATGGAATTAGTGTACTCACGGCATTAGTAAGTACTATATACATTGTAAGTAGAGGGGTCGAATTTCGACCAGTGGGTCATTGCTATTAGTAATGAATAATTATTCGAATACTGTCGCTGCTCAAATGTTTTTTTTACATTTCGTTATACTATTATTATAGATCTCGTAGTTATTAGAACGTACACAGAAAAATATAAAGTTTAGGCGTCTTCTGCCGTCTTTGGTTATCATAAAAATAATGAGGTATCTAAGGCCTGGGTGACTGTTAATGAGAAATCCCGTGTGTTTACTATCTACTGATATATTATTGTGGTGATAGCTATTCGAAATTAGTTCAGAAATAATCTGTAAGAATGCATCAGACGGTGTATCTGTGTTGTGTCATTAGGTAGTATATGCAGAAACGCAGGCGTTTATTAATTCTTTAAAAACGAAAATCTTCGCAAGTGATGGGAAATTGCTACTGAATGCTGCAGGTGTCGACCTCAGGACTAACTGCTTCTCACAAGGACAACTGTACGTCACTTGTTCCCGCGGTACCAGTCCTGACTCTCTTCAGATTGTGGCTGCTAAGACCAAAACTACAAACGTAGTATACAGTTATATAAAAATATGCTTTTATATGTATTGTCTTTAATATGTATTGTGTTGTCTTACAACTTCTTTTTCAAATAGCCAACACAAATTCGTACCTTTTTAATTTTATTATTATTTTGCTCTCCTTATAATGTAAACCAAAGAGTTTTAGACAAATATGTAACCTTTCAAACAATACAATATAATACGTGTTACTGTTATATGCTCACCACATTGCCAGTCTAATTCTACATGCGAAGACTTGTAATTGGCTTCCTGTCAGCTATATTTTCTTTTTATTTAGTTTTTAAGCTGTAAGTCTTCCATGTTTCTTTAAATAAATGAATAAATGGATATAGAACTGAAATTTTGTTCGTTGGTAATGGCATCATTTGAGAACGGCTGCACCGATTTGGATATTTCTTGTTCAAAAATTTTTGTAATAGTCCGAAATATGTAGGTTTTTATGGAAAAGTTGCCCGCTATATTGGAAAAACTGAGACTGGATTTTTCAATAATACGAACTCAAGACGATATTTAAATTTTGTGTCTGTCGGGACAGCTAGGTTTAAATAAAATTGCGTATCCATGACAGTTACGTTACTTGTTCTATTGTGTGTCAAAGTTTTATGTAATTTTGACGTTCGAAAATTGCTAGTTTGAATACATGACTTTTGATTTTGATTTTGAACGTTAAATCCGTGGTCTGACTTTGGAAAACAGTCCGTCAAAATGCTTAATAACGAATAGATTTTGGTAAAATTGGCTCGTATCCTCTCAAAACGTCGAGGCTAGTCGTGGTTGTAAACCTATATAATCATAATCAGCTAATAATGTTCCCACTGCTGGGACAGGCCCCCTTTCTGTGAGAGGGAGTAAGCCATAATCCACCACGCCGGCCCAGTGCGGGTTGGTAGATGTCACATGTCACCGAATTTTTAGGTTCTAGGACATGCTGGTTTCCTCAAGATGTTTTCTTTCACCGTTTGGAGAGCAGTGGTGATTAAATAATTTACACAAAGTAAAGCGCCTGTCTGGGTTCGAATCTACGACCTGCAACTCGTAAGTCGCGGCCGTTACCACTGGGCCACCACTGCTCACCACAGATTGTAGACCTAATCTATACAAATTAATTAAATTGAAGTGTCTGTTTGTAATGTCAAAATAACAGCTTTTTGCTAAATGCATATGAGGTAGGTATAGGTATACGGTACGGTAAAATTTTGTCTGTCTGTCTGTCTATTTGTGCCAGCTTATCTCCCAAACGGCTCGTCCGATGTTGACGAAACTTTCACTGGCTGATGATTTAAGGAGTAAGTTAATTAAGCTACTTTTATTTTAAACGGCACGCAGCTGATGTCGCGGGCAGTAGCTAATGAATAATAATTATAAACAAGCACCTGGCTATCAAAAAGTGTGGACACAGTTAGACATTAAATAAGGGACTATGCCATGACCCAAATTGATTATTAAGTAAAGATATTAAATAAGTCTTTGTCACGAAATTCACAAAGAGATGACTGATGAATTGAAAATTAGCGACTAATGTAACAAAAATAGAAGGAGGACATTATTTTGCCATCCATCAAAGATAATAAACGTTTAAAATTTATTCAGAATAAGATATTTTATTAAATAGGTCAAGGATTTTAGAATCTTATAATAAATTAATAATGAAAAGACTTAAACTTTCATCCTCTTGAAATTAAATAGGTTTCTTTCTCTCTTTTCATTTCGAGAACCACTAGAGAAGTTTGAAAAGAAAGAATACACATTTTTTCAGAACAGAATAAGAGGCACACAATACACAGCAGATTAAAAAAAAAAGTAAAGTGCGATGTAAGAAATTATCAGTAAAGTTTGCCTCTCAGCTGCGCCAAAAAGGCCCACTTCAGCAAAAATGCCAGACAACTAGTGCCTGACGTAGGTTTTCAACTGGACCTAAAGTAAGGTGACGTATCTAAATCAGTTTTATATTGCAACGTGTGTATTAACTTACCTACAATAACTGCGGTTAATAACCCCAAAAAGATAGATGATAAATAGATGTCGAGTTTAGCTAGCCAATTTCAAATAAACCTGTATATTCGATTAGATTAGATTGGATCAAATTATTATATATTTTAATAAAGTTCCAGATGTCGTTGACGCTATTAACTTTGCTGACTGATATTCGTAGTAAATGAGACAAAATAATTAATTAATTGAGCTCGCTCTCGGAGCATAGAACTTATATCTACGTCGCGGAGTCTGAATTTGTGCCAGGTTGATGGCAATAGGCTCGCCCTCTATTACATCACTTAAACAAATCTGGCGAAAGATGGCTGTTTTATTGTAGGTACACCTCTGCCTAAAATTACGTGAATATTTATGTACCTAGAAAAGTATTATATTACTTTAATTATTGTGAATGTGAGCACTATGTGGGTCATTTTTATTTATTTCTTTTTGTTTTTTTTTTCTTTCAGTTTTAATAATACTCTGGCATTTCTCCTTAAGTTCTGAGTTGAGCTACACGATTACTGACAAATGCTTGCACTGACTGGACAGGTCCACTCAAATTTGTGTGGTTCTTTCCTCAAAAAACCATTTCAGACATGGATCTACATGGTCCTAACATGATCTGACCAAGATTATGTCTGGACTTTAAAAGAGACTTTGACCCTTTTTTTTTTTTTTTGTGAGGGTGGGAAATCATCAAATAACTTCTCCCGCTCTGGGCGGAGCGGGAGGGTGTGTCAGACTCTTACTGACTAAAATCCACCCGTATTCCTTCCTGTTGCCTGTGTTGCGGGGGCCTCGGTGACCCATAAGTACCTTTCCGCGACCCCGGCAGGCATCGGCCCTAGTGGACCCCTACTTTTGTGCTGACGACATCTCTTTGAGGCGCGCGTGGAATACGACGCGCTGTCGACCCGGGCCTGGTCCTTACCGGACGGTGAGCTACCCATTGCTCACCGTCCGCAAGCCCGCGCCTACGGTGGCCGGAAATCCGCCCGGGATTCCCGACGCCCTGGGCGTCTCCTGCGGCGGCTAGGGGCGAGAGGGCGCGAAACTTGCCTTTCCCTCAACCGTTCCGCCTCCTCCTTCGCGAGCATTACTGCTTCGCAGAAGGAGGTGACGGCTGCCCATGCCCTCTCGCTCCGTACCATGGCCTGAACCAGGGCCGGACGCGAGAGGTCTCTGCCGCCGATCGCCTCCATGAGGACACGGCGGAGCTCTGCCCAAGCCGGGCAGACTTCCACCGTATGCTCCACCGTGTCCTCCGGGCGATCCACACAGTGGTGACACCCGGACGTTTCCTCCCGCCTTATCCGACACAGGAACCTCTCGAAGCTGCCGTGTCCGGTGAGGACCTGCGTCAGGCGGAAGGTGAGGACGCCGTGGCGCCTCTCCAGCCACTCCTCAAAGAGGGGACTTATCGCCGCAATCGTGGCGTGCCCAGCACTGGGTTGCGACAACCGTACTTTCCATGACGCCATGAGATCCCGCCGGAGCTCCGTCCGCTGTGCCGCGATTTCTCACGGCAGCGGACTTACGCCCCGGCGTTTCGCCTCCTCGCGCCACTCCCATACGTGCGCGAGGACTTTTGCCTCCAGATCCCATGGCGGCAATCCGGCAAGGAGGCTCGCTGCCTCACAGGAGACCGTGCGGTATCCTCGGACCATCCGGATGGCCATGACCCTTTGGGCCGCGCTCAACCGGCGGGCTGGCCGCAGCGCCAGAGAGCGCGCCCACACAGGAGCCTCGTAGAGTGCCATGGACTGCACGACCCCTGCGTAGAGCCTCCGGCAGGAGGCGTTTGGACCCCCTAGATTGGGCAGGAGCCGCTTCAATGCAGCGCTTGCCCGCTCCAGTTTGGGAGCCAAACGTCGGAAATGCTTCACAAAGTTCCACCGGCTGTCGAGGACGAGTCCCAGATACTTCATCGTCGACTCGACGCCAATGGAAACCCCTCCTACAGTGGCGCGTTCCGAGGACCATGAAAACACATGGCCTCGGACTTGTGCAGGGCCACCTCGAGTCCCAATTGCCGGATCCTTTCGACGATTGTCGCAACCCCACGTGCCGCTACTTCGGCCGCCACGTTTATCCCGCACCACTTTGTACGGGCGTCCCCACGGGTCCCTGTCTAGAGTCCCCAGCGACTCCTCGCGGGCCAAACCCGCAGGATCTCCGCTTGGAGGGCGGTCTTCGCCGCTCTGTACCCATCGTACAGCTCCGCCTGGTGTACCGGCGTCGTGCAGCCACGCACGCAGTGCGCAGAGCTGTCAGCTCTTGCGACCACCAGTACACCTGGCGCGAGGCACGTCCAGGCTGGACCCGGGGCATTGCCACGTCACATATGTCAGACATGGCCTCCCGGAACCACTCCGCCTCGTCGTTAATGTCGGCAGGCCTGTCCGGTTGTGACACCCAGGCCTGCACAATCGAGGCTTCCAGGAGGAGCTCCCGGTCCAGCTGCTTTAGCGCCCACCGCGGACCACTTGGGGCCCATCGGACCGGCGCCTCCGAGGTCTGGGCGGATATATCGGTGATCGGAATAGGTCTCCACCCCCTCCATGACGCGCCAGTCAACTACACGCGGCGACAGAGTGGGGCTGGCGAACGAGATGTCCACCACTGATTCACCCCGCATCCGCACTCACGTGGGGACAGAACCCCGGTTTAGGATGACCAGGCCTGTCTCCAGAGCCCAGTCCTCCACCATCCTGCCCCGTGTGTCCGTTAACCGGGAACCCCAAGCCAAATTATTGGCATTGAAGTCCCAGAGGACGAACACGGGAACCAAACCCGATGACGACGTCTCTCAACTCCGCAAGGGAGTTGTGGAACTCGGCAAGAGTTGGGTTCGGAGAGAAGTAGACCCCTACCACGACAATCTCCCCGAACCGTGCTGCTACGCAGCCCCGTCCTCTCTTGATGGCCTCGAGGGACGGGGTACCGGCGGCGGCCGACGAAATTAAGGTCACTGAGCCGCTCAGGGCCTCCAACCAGTCATCCCTGGGCGGGACAAAGTACGGCTCAGCGACCACGGCGATGTTAATCGACCACTGCGCCATGCTCTGGAGCAACAGATCCTGAGCGGTTGCGCAGTGGTTGATGTTCGCCTGGAGGAGGCGTAATGGGGCCGTTATTGGCACTCCATGTCAGCCCCCTCTTGAGCCTCCTTCCCAGCCCCCTGAGAGGGGTCTGCCGCAGCGGCTACGGTGGCAACGGCGACGACGGCGGTGGTGGAGGCGGCAGCGGTGGTGACGGCGGTGGCGGAGGGCTTGCCTCTGGCCCTGGCTTTGGCAGGTGGGGCGCAGGCCTTGCCCCCTATGCTACGAAGTCTGGGAACGATTTTAATTAACGCGAAAAATATCTAAAAAAATGTAAAGCCTATATGAAAGTAAAAATGTATAGCTTTAGATTTTTTTTCTGTTGGTCTGTTCCAGAATCGCGCAAATACTACTCGATAGATTTTGTTCAAATTTTGCATAGATATTCGCTATAAGTGTGGTCAGTCTATAGGTCATAAATTATTATTACCCTATTTGCTATGGGGGTGAGCAATATTGCACTTTGTTCGTATTCTTCAAAAGTTAACCGCAAATTGTAAAAAAACGTGCCAAAATATTAGAATACTGCAGATAGTTACAGATTTAACCTTTTAAATGATTATCAACACGCTATACCTTTATAGAGCTAAGCAGTCAAGCATGACATACCTACAGGGTGGGTTTTTGGAATGGAGCAATGAGGACAAGTACCTTATACGTTGTGGCAACTAGAAAAATGTGTTAGGAGACTTTTCTTAAATTTTTGAAACATATTGAACAGTTTTTGAATAAAAATACAGTTGCGTAATTTTCACAATTATTTTTGTTGTTGCCAATCGATCCTGTATCATAAATCATGTAATCATCGTGTTATAAGGATCAAAAATCTATTGAACCAACTGAGGTTTGAGTACTAGAAAAGTCAGAAATCGCAAAAAAAACTTTCCATACATTTCGTAGGCAATGAGACTGAGATGAGGGAGAACTATTCCATAACTTCATTGGGCTGAATAAGTAACGAATATAGCCGTTAGTTACCGATTTCACATTTTAAATGATTGTCATGCCGCTTGAACCTTTAAGAAGCTAAGCAGTCAATCATGACATAATATAAGAACGGGTATTTTAGTCAACTTTCAACCAAGCAAATAGCTTAAAGGTTCGACGATTGCTTTGCACACTAAGTTAATTCCCAGCAATTGATATTTTTTATGCTTTTTGATGTGTAATATCTTTCTTCTGTGGGAGTGATTTAGTGAAAAGGTACGGAAGTGTGTATACAAGTGACAGCTTGAGCATGGAATAAGTAAGTAGTTTTTAATAGCAAGTAATGTGTATTCACGGCATTTAGTAAGTACTATATACATTGTAAGTAGAGGGGTCGAATTTCGACCAGTGGGTCATTGCCATTAGTAATGAATAATTATTTGAATACTGTCGCTGCTCAAATGTTTTTTTTTACATTTCGTTATGCCATTATTATAGATCTCGTAGTTAGTAGAACGTACACAGAAAAATATAAAGTTTAGGCGTCTTCTGCCGTGTTTGGTTATAATAAATCAGACGGTGTATCTGTGTTGTGTCATTAGGTAGTATATGCAGAAACGCAGGCGTTTATTAATTCTTTAAAAACGAAAATCTTCGCAAGTGATGGGAAATTGCTACTGAATGCTGTAGGTGTCGACCTCAGGACTAACTGCTTCTCACAAGGACAACTGTACGTCACTCTTTCCCGTCGTTAGAGTCAGGACTGGTACCGACCAGTCCTGACTCTCTTCATATTGTGGCTGCTAAGACCAAAACTACAAACGTAGTATACAGGTATATAAAAATATGCTTTTATTTTAATATGTATTGTGTTGTCTTACAACTTCTTTTTCAAATAGCCAACACAAATTCGTACCTTTTTAATTTTATTATTATTTTGCTCTCCTTATAATGTAAACCAAAGAGTTTAGACAAATATGTAACCTTTTAAACAATACAGTATAATACGTGTTACTGATATTTGCTCACCACATTGCCAGTCTAATTCTACATGCGAAGACTTGTAATTGGCTTCCTGTCAGCTATATTTTCTTTTTATTTAGTTTTTAAGCTGTAAGTCTTCCATGTTTCTTTAAATAAATGAATAAATGGATATAGAACTGAAATTTTGTTCGTTGGTAAGGGCATCATTTGAGAACGGCTGCACCGATTTGGATATTTTTTGTTCAAAAATTTTTGTAATAGTCCGAAATATGTAGGTTTTTATGACAAAGTTGCCCGCTATATTGAAAAAACTGAGACTGGATTTTTCAATAATACGAACTCAAGACGATATTGAAATTTTGTGTGTGTCGGGACAGCTAGGTTTAAATTAAAATTGCGTATCCATGACAGTTAAGTTACTTGTTCTATTGTGTGTCAAAACGAAGCAGAACCGTGACTATATTATATATTTAGGGCGAATCTTATATATATTTATTTTTTTGTAGTAGCGTGTGCTAGCTGACATATTGCAAATAATTTAATTCTGAGTGCTGTTATATATTTATTTACATAACCAAATTACAAGATGATTATTAACATTAACTAAATAAAACTAAGTTAAGCTTAAAAAAGGCCCTCGGGGCATTGTACCGAGGATGCTGGCGGCATTTCCTCGCTGAATTGCAATGCTGATGCGTTGCGCGAGAAAGCCGCCAGCTTTTCGGACACCAGTTACATCAACTAGACGTTTCGCGATTTCCGCAAATAACTTATGCGCACTGGGACCCCACGGACCGAGGGTCTCGACGCCAAAGGGTACAAAGTTGTACTCTCTGCCAAGGCCTCTATATTTAATAACTTTCAGATTTTCGGCATTTTCTGCCGCTGCACCCGCTTTAGAAGTAGTCCGTTGGAGGTGGGACGGTGCCAGTGTGTCTACACAGGTAGCGTCCCACACAAGCATCCGTTCCAAACTCCACGGGACCAAAGACACACCATCAGGTCTTTTGCCATCAACTCTTACAATGCCAGTCGGCTCAAGAAGAGCAGGCACATTGATGCTGGCAAGAGACCGGCGGATTATGTCATTAAGTGTCGCATGTCTTGAATAGCGGCCTGCACTTTTTTGACAACAAAGTCCGTGGTGACCCAGTCGGTCCACGTCCGTGCGAATTAATTAATTATTAATCCAATTTAATTCTTGTTTTGTGTTGTGCGTATTGTAAATTATTTTGCATACTTTTGTATAGGATCAAGTTTTCTAACTGAATAGACAGTTCTGCTGCTGGGGAGTTTGTTGCGCCACTTCTTCTTCCCAGCTAAAGACCTAGGAGGACGTTTTGGGGGACTGTCTTATGTAATTTTGACGTTCGAAAATTGCTAGTTTGAATACATGACTTTTGATTTTGAACGTTAAATCCGTGGTCTGACTTTGGAAAACAGTCCGTCAAAATGCTTAATAACGAATAGAATTTGGTAAAATTGGCTCGTATCCTCTCAAAACTGCTAGTCGTGGTTGTAAACCTATATAATCATAATCAGCCAATAATGTTCCCACTGCTGGGACAGGGCCCCTTTCTGTGGGAGGGAGTAAGCCATAATCCACCACGCGGGCCCAGTGCGGGTTGGTAGATGTCACATGTCTCCGAATTTTTAGGTTCTAGGACATGCTGGTTTCCCCAAGACGTTTTCTTTCACCGTTTGGAGAGCAGTGGTGATTAAATAATTTACACAAAGTAAAGCGCCTGTCTGGGTTCGAATCTACGACCTACAACTCGTAAGTCGCGGCCGTTACCACGGGGCCACCACTGCTCACCACAGATTGTAGACCTAATCTATACAAATTAATTAAATTGAAGTGTCTGTTTGTAATGTCAAAATAACAGCTTTTTGCTATATGCACATGAGCTAGGTAGACGGTACGGTAAAATGTTGTCTGTCTGTCTGTCTATTTGTGCCAGCTTATCTCCGAAACGGCTCATCCGATGTTGACGAAGCTTTCACTGGCTGATGATTTAAGGAGTAACTTAATTAAGCTACTTTTATTTTAAAAGGCACGCAGGTGATGTCGCGGGCAGCTAATGAATAATAATTATAAACAAGCACCTGGCTATGAAAAAGTGTGGACACAGTAAGACATTAAATAAGGGACTATGCCATGACCCAAATTGATTATTAAGTAAAGATATTAAATAAGTCTTTGTCACGAAATTCACAAAGAGATGACTGATGAATTGAAAATTAGCGACTAATGTAACAAAAATAGAAGGAGGACATTATTTTGCCATCCATCAAAGATAATAAACGTTTAAAATTTATTCAGAATAAGATATTTTATTAAATAGGTCAAGGATTTTAGAATCTTATAATAAATTAATAATGAAAAGACTTAAACTTTCATCCTCTTGAAATTAAATAGGTTTCTTTCTCTCTTTTCATTTCGAGAACCACTAGAGAAGTTTGAAAAGAAAGAATACACATTTTTTCAGAACAGAATAAGAGGCACACAATACACAGCAGATTAAAAAAAAAAGTAAAGTGCGATGTAAGAAATTATCAGTAAAGTTTGCCTCTCAGCTGCGCCAAAAAGGCCCACTTCAGCAAAAATGCCAGACAACTAGTGCCTGAAGTAGGTTTTCAACTGGACCTAAAGTAAGGTGACGTATCTAAATCAGTTTTATATTGCAACGTGTGTATTAACTTACCTACAATAACTGCGGTTAATAACCCCAAAAAGATAAATGATAAATAGATGTCGAGTTTAGCTAGCCAATTTCAAATAAACCTGTATATTCGATTAGATTAGATTGGATCAAATTATTATATATTTTAATAAAGTTCCAGATGTCGTTGACGCTATTAACTTTGCTGACTGATATTCGTAGTAAATGAGACAAAATAATTAATTAATTGAGCTCGCTCTCGGAGCATAGAACTTATATCTACGTCGCGGAGTCTGAATTTGTGCCAGGTTGATGGCAATAGGCTCGCCCTCTATTACATCACTTAAACAAATCTGGCGAAAGATGGCTGTTTTATTGTAGGTACACCTCTGCCTAAAATTACGTGAATATTTATGTACCTAGAAAAGTATTATATTACTTTAATTATTGTGAATGTGAGCACTATGTGGGTCATTTTTATTTATTTCTTTTTGTTTTTTTTTTCTTTCAGTTTTAATAATACTCTGGCATTTCTCCTTAAGTTCTGAGTTGAGCTACACGATTACTGACAAATGCTTGCACTGACTGGACAGGTCCACTCAAATTTGTGTGGTTCTTTCCTCAAAAAACCATTTCAGACATGGATCTACATGGTCCTAACATGATCTGACCAAGATTATGTCTGGACTTTAAAAGAGACTTTGACCCTTTTTTTTTTTTTTTTGTGAGGGTGGGAAATCATCAAATAACTTCTCCCGCTCTGGGCGGAGCGGGAGGGTGTGTCAGACTCTTACTGACTAAAATCCACCCGTATTCCTTCCTGTTGCCTGTGTTGCGGGGGCCTCGGTGACCCATAAGTACCTTCCCGCGACCCCGGCAGGCATCGGCCCTAGTGGACCCCTACTTTTGTGCTGACGACATCTCTTTGAGGCGCGCGTGGAATACGACGCGCCGTCGACCCGGGCCTGGTCCTTACCGGACGGTGAGCTACCCATTGCTCACCGTCCGCAAGCCCGCGCCTACGGTGGCCGGAAATCCGCCCGGGATTCCCGACGCCCTGGGCGTCTCCTGCGGCGGCTAGGGGCGAGAGGGCGCGAAACTTGCCTTTCCCTCAACCGTCCCGCCTCCTCCTTCGCGAGCATTACTGCTTCGCAGAAGGAGGTGACGGCTGCCCATGCCCTCTCGCTCCGTACCATGGCCTGAACCAGGGCCGGACGCGAGAGGTCTCTGCCGCCGATCGCCTCCACGAGGACACGGCTTCTACCACTTCTTCCACGACTTCCACCGTATGCTCCACCGTGTCCTCCGGGCGATCCACACAGTGGTGACACCCGGACGTTTCCTCCCGCCTTATCCGACACAGGAACCTCCCGAAGCTGCCGTGTCCGGTGAGGACCTGCGTCAGGCGGAAGGTGAGGACGCCGTGGCGCCTCTCCAGCCACTCCTCAAAGAGGGGACTTATCGCCGAAATCGTGGCGTGCCCAGCACTGGGTTGCGACAACCGTACTTTCCATGACGCCATGAGATCCCGCCGGAGCTCCGTCCGCTGTGCCGCGATTTTTCGCGGCAGCGGACTTACGCCCCGGCGTTTCGCCTCCTCGCGCCACTCCCATACGTGCGCGAGGACTTTTGCCTCCAGATCCCATGGCGGCAATCCGGCAAGGAGGCTCGCTGCCTCACAGGAGACCGTGCGGTATCCTCGGACCATCCGGATGGCCATGACCCTTTGGGCCGCGCTCAACCGGCGGGCTGGCCGCAGCGCCAGAAAGCGCGCCCATACAGGAGCCCCGTAGAGGGCCATGGACCGCACGACCCCCGCGTAGAGCCTCCGGCAGGAGGCGTTTGGACCCCCTAGATTGGGCAGGAGCCGCTTCAATGCAGCGCCCGCCCGCTCCAGTTTGGGAGCCAAACGTCGGAAATGCTCCACGAAGTTCCATCGGCTGTCGAGGACGAGTCCCAGGTACTTCATCGTCGACTCAACGCCGATAGAAACCCCTCCTACCGTTATTTGGGATCCCAACGGTGGCGCGTTCCGAGGACCATGAAAACACATGGCCTCGGACTTGTGCAGGGCCACCTCGAGTCCCAATCGCCGGATCCTTTCGACGATTGTCGCAACCCCGCGTGCCGCTAATTCGGCCGCCGCCTGGTGCGACCTCCCCTGCGCCAGGACCAACGTGTCGTCAGCGTAGCACACTACGCTGACGCCACTAGGGAGGTCGGCGCGCAGCACCCAGTCTTATCCGATGTCCCACAGATGCGGCCCCAGGACCGATCCTTGTGGGACACCACACGACATCTCTTGCCGGTTCCACACTCCCTGGTGACCGGGGTAGATGACGGCCCTGTCCTTTAAATAGGCCTCGACCACACGACAGAGGTAGGTCGGCATCCGGTGATACCGGAGTGCCTCCCTGATGCAACTCCAGGGCAGGGTATTGAAGGCATTGGCGATGTCTAGAGACACCGCCAAGACGACCCCACCCTGGGCAACAGCATTCCCCGTCAGGGCTCGCACACGCATGATGGCGTCCACCGTAGAGCGCCCTCTGCGGAAACCAAACTGGCTCTCCGCCAAATCCGGCCCCACCCGCACCAGCTGGCTGACGAGGCGGTCTGCAATGACTCTTTCAAAGAGCTTGCCCACCTCGTCGAGTAGCACGATGGGCCGATAAGCGGACGGAGAGTCCGCAGGGCGCCCTGCCTTCTTTATGAGGACCAGTTTCCCCGTCTTCCAGCGAAGCGGGAACTGGCCCCTCTCCATGCATGCGCTTAGGAGCCCCCTAAGTCGAGGCCCAAGAGCCTCCAAGGCCAGGACCCAGGCCTTCCCAGGTAAGCCGTCGGGTCCTGGGGCGGTATTTTTGGCATTAAGCCTGCGTACCGTCGCTCTCATTTCTCCCTCGGTCACCTCCGGAGCATCGTCGTCGTCGTCGGCGGTGTGGTCCGCATCAGGCACCGCAGTAGGCGGAGCCATAGGTGGGGAGGAGTGTTCCCCTCGCGAAGGGAACAGAGCGCTCACCACGTCCTCCACAAGCTGGGGCCGGAGACTCTGCGTTAGCGGGGGAGCCCATGGGCGGAGTTTATCCCGCACCACCTTGTACGGGCGTCCCCACGGGTCCCTGTCCAGAGTCCCCAGCGACTCCTCGCGGGCCAAACCCCTGGCCCGCAGGATCTCCGCTTGGAGGGCGGTCTTCGCCGCTCTGTACCCCTCGTACAGCTCCGCCTGAATGGCTTCCGTATCCGGAGGTTTGATACGGAGCCTGCGGTGCCTGGTGTACCGGCGTCGGCGTGATCGGAATAGGTCTCCACCCCCTCCATGACACGCCAGTCAACTACACGCGGCGACAGAGCGGGGCTGGCGAACAAGATGTCCACCACTGATTCACCCTGCATCCGCACACACGTGGGGACAGAACCCCGGTTTAGGACGACCAGGCCTGTCTCCAGAGCCCAGTCCTCCACCATCCTGCCCCGTGTGTCCGTTAACCGGGAACCCCAAGCCAGATTCTTGGCATTGAAGTCCCCGAGGACGAACACGGGGAGGGAACCAAACCCGACGACGTAGTCTCTCAACTCCGCAAGGGAGTTGTGGAGCTCGGCAAGAGTTCGGTTCGGAGAGAGGTAGACCCCTACCACGACAATCTCCCCGAACCGTGCTGCTACGCAGCCCCGTCCTCTCTTGACGGCCTCGAGGGACGGGGTACCGGCGGCGGCGACGACGGCGGTGTTGGAGACGGCAGTGGCGGTGGCAGTGGTGGCGGCTGCGGCGGTGACGGCGGTGGCGGAGGGCTTGCCTCTGGCCCTGGCTTTGGTGGGTGGGGCACAGGCCTTGCCCCCTATCCGGTGCTCGGCCGGCTTGCCAGCCGCCGCACATACGGCACAGTGCGGCGTGGCGTTGCAGCAGCCGGCCTTGTGCCCGGGCTGACCACAGCGGTAGCAGAGACCGCTGCGGTCCACCTCCGAGGTGCAATTCGCCTGCACGTGGTTGCCCACCTGGCAGCGGAAGCACCTCAGAGGTCTGGGTTCCAGCAGTTTCACCTGCGCAGACTTTGACCCTTGAGTTTGTTTCGCCATTTCTTCTCAGGGGTAGTCAGATAGGAAATGTCGACTCCATCTAGCTTATTTTTATTCTTTTTTTTTTTTGAATATGACGTGTAATAGTCATTCTGATATCCTATTTACAGAATAAATAATTTCATTTCATTTCATTTCATGAAATGATTTTATTTTATGTAAGTAGGTTTGTACAAACACTTTTAAACGTCAATCTTATTTAGAAAAAAAAACTAGATGAGCTCGGCGTTTCCTATCTGACTACTCTGAGAAGAAAGGCCGAAACAAACTCAGAGGTCACAGTCTCTTTTAAAGTCCAGACATAATCTTGGTCAGATCATGTGAAGACCATGTAGATTGGTGTCTTAAATGGTCTTTTGAGGAAAAAACCACACAGAATGAGTGGACCTATCCAGTCAGTGCACACATTTGTCAGTAATCGTGCAGCTCAACTCAGAACTTAAGGAGCTCAACGATTCGACGAACAATACCAAAGAAAGGACATTTAGGTAGGCCGCTTCAATGACAAACTGCCAGACCAAGATTAAAACTAAATGAGAAAAAAAAAACAATGACCTACATAGTCTTCACATTCACATTATTTGAAACAATATAATACTTTACAAGTAAATATTAAATTCCACACAATATATTAAGCTCCATAAAGTAAATTTTAATTCATTTCATTTCATAACCCTTTGGGGAATACAGGCGTGATGTTATGTTAATCGAACTACAAAGGAGAATGCTGTTTTATAGCTGATTTTTATTATAATATTATACAATCAACGATCTTCTGACCTACGGAACTTTAGTAACAAAAATAATACCACACGGAATATAAGTATTGATAAATGTCAATGATAAATGATTTTATTTCTGTGAGTAAGTTTGTACAAACACTTTTACACGTCAATCATATTTTTTTAAAACTAGATGAGCTCGGCGTTTCCTATCTGACTACTCTGAGAAGAAAGGCCGAAACAAACTCAGAGGTCACAGTCCCTTTTAAAGTCCAGATATAATTTTGGTCAGATCATGTGAAGACCATGTAGATTAGTGTTTAAAATGGTCTTTTGATGAAAGAACCACACAGATTGAGTGGACCTGTCCAGTCAGTGCACGCATTTGTCAGAAATTGTGCAGCTTATAGAGGCATGAGGAACAGGGTGTAAAGTTCACTCATCCTCCATAGAAAAGGGAGGATCCTCCGACCAGACGGGTGTCGTGTCTGGTGGGCAACTGCCCGACGGTTGATGTCGGGATGTTGTATATATGCTAGTTGCGCGGTAAACTCTGCTTGCGCGATGCAGGATTTTGCGTGACGTCAGTGTGATGCGTAGTTTTTTTATGTGGCGCTGTAGATGCCGCCACATCACTCCCCTCCGGAGACCGGAGGTCGATAGTGGGCTGAGTCGTGTATCTTGCGATGCTTGCCAGTGCCAGGTGGGGTTCCAGTGGCTCGGAACCGGTTGTCGCATAGTTCGCGGTGGGTCGGAACTGTCTGCGGTGATGCCCCAGTGAGTCGGGGTGGCGCTGCGTTATGCTCCAGTGAGTCGGACGTGGTACAGCGCCGGGTTGAGGGCTGACTGCTGGCGTCGACCAGGAGAGCGTTGAAGAGCTCTGCTTGTTGACCGGCCGAAAGTGCAGTGTGCTGTGCCAAGGTTGCTGATGAGGCTTAGGGTGATGACCAGGTATGCGCGGTCGCTGCATGCTGGTGGTCAGGATACCCGTTGAAGCCGTGGGTGCTGGCTGGCTGTGTGACTCGCCGCTCGAGAGCTTGAGGAAGTGATGATGATGACGTCACGCTGATGTAGTTGCACGAAGGCTGCGCTGACGTTCATACTCGGGGTCACCAGTATAGAGGCATGAGGAACAGGGTGTAAAGTTCACTCATCCTCCATAGAAAAGCGAGGATCCTCCGACCAGACGGGTGTCGTGTCTGGTGGGCAACTGCCCGACGGTTGATGTCGGGATGTTGTATATATGCTAGTTGCGCGGTAAACTCTGCTTGCGCGATGCAGGATTTTGCGTGACGTCAGTGTGATGCGTAGTTTTTGTATGTGGCGCTGTAGATGCCGCCACAAGCTCAACTCAGAACTTAAGGAGCTCAACGATTCAACGAACAGTACCAAAGAAAGGACGTGTGGCTAGGTCGCAAAAAATACTCAAACTGCCAGACCATGTTAAAAACTAACTGAGAATAAAACAAAATTAAACAATGAACCACATTGTCTTCAAATTTACAATAATTAAAATAATATAATTCTTCACAGAGTAAATATTCATAACATTGTTTATAAAAAATATTATATAGAATAAGAAAATATAAATAGCTAGCAAAATAAAAAGAGTAAAAAACAACATACACAGTAAATTTATTGGAGCAGCTCAATCCGAAGTTTTTTTGCTTAGAATATATTAATATATATTCTAAGCAAAAAAGCTTAGGATTTATGTTGTTGTAGAAAGATTCAGAATCCGCGTACAACTGTCATTGCAAGCCGCACGCTGTGTCCAAAACAAAGTTGTCCAGGACAAACGTCCCGCGCCCGCCTCACTCCTCACCCGCGTAATGTTGCTAGCTCGGGCATTAATAACCCGTTTTGGGGTAAATTGGGATTGGAGGTAAGATAATATACTGTATAAAAAAAATAAAAAAACTATATATTGTATAAAAAAAATAAAATACTATTATGCTAATATGTTGCTTGTAGAATAATCTGACAAAAAATCAGAATGATTGCATGTATATTAGTATGGTTTTTAATCGTTAAAAGAATTTTTTAGAGGTATCTTCTGATTTTTTTTCTATCGTATCAAATTAGTTATATTATGTTTTCAACATACTATCTATCTAGCATATATCCTTAAGAATATCATATATTTTTCTGATTTTGTTTCCTGCAGTGGATCATATACTTTAAGGCATTATAAAACTTATAAAAGTTGCGTTTAGGTCCTGTAGTCCCCTTAAGAGTAGTTGTTGACGCTTCAGTATTAGGCGTTATCGCAGCTTCTGGTTCTTTCTATATTCTAAGCCTTTTTGTCCTCAATATAATCTTTAATAGTATAAAAGGCTTTCCGGCACAGTTTCTGTTTTATAAAACATTTGAATTTATTAAGGCTTAGTTCTTGAATGTGGCTAGGGAGTTAATTATAAAAACGTATACGAGTGTAATGAGAACGAGTATAATGTTTTTCGAGATATACAACAACAAATTTGCGTTTGTTCATTATGGAGATTGCTATATTTTTAAACAAATTAATATTTTTATGTCCTTATAAAATATTTTCATAAATATACTGAGAAGCTACAGTCATTACATTATTCCACCGAATGACTTTATATTTTCGCCAAAAAAAAAAATTACAACTATCAACGTCTGCCTGCAGTCTACACGCCAGAGGTGGCCAAACTTAGGCAACAAAAACAAATAATTTAAATTATTAGTAACTTTGTCACGCAATGCGTATAAAAAAGCGACGTTTTATGACTTTTGAAGTTAAATAGCAATTTACTGTGAATTGTCACGCTTTAGACGATCTTCACTATCGCTAAGTGGTTATGTAATAATTCATGATGCGCGTTCGTTGAAAAAAATGCTTGATTGCTTTGACGTGGTGGCAATTAATTAGAAAACGGTTACGAAGTGATATTGTTCACACATTTTTGAGATAAATATCGAATTGCGAATTCAAATGAAGAATTTCACTTACTTTTGAAATTACTTTAAAGCTCAAGTCCACGTGACGTAAGATCCCCTGTCATACTTGTAGTCAAAATATTTCCAATCCAGCTAAGAATTTCTTCAAATGTCGTCCATCACGACAATTTCTGGCGGAATTCCAAAAAACTACGAAGTTTTTCGGTAACTCAGTATGCGGAAAAGCCAATAAAATGTTATACCATGCTATACTACAAGTTGTGCCCGGGCAAAACTTTGCCAAACACATTTTCCAATACTAACAATATATTGTACAGAGAAAAGTGTAAGCTTGAAATAATAGTTTTTTGTAGTATGTAAGTGTTCGACGTGGTATTTCTCGGGCCATTGGAAAATTCCGCTTTGGTTTTCACTCAGATACTAGCTTTTCTTGTGGCAGAAGTTTGGAAAGTGTCGTTGTTCGTGTAAAGCGACCTGAATCCTTAATATTATGGTTCTGATCTTTAATAACGTGACATATAAGACGAAGGAATGTGTTGGTTTGATTTCGGTAGCTACTTCCACAAAAGATAAAGCCCAGTTCCCCGACCTACGCACACTCCCTGCGGTCAACACTCTCTTGGACGCCTAAGTCTGACTGAGATGTGTTCGCGGACGAATGGAAGAAGATTTTTTCATTATGTCTGGAGTATTGTAAGATGCCTCATATTATAGTTTTTGTCTTCACTAATGTAATTGGCCTTGACCGTTGACCTTGACCTTAAAAAAAGTTAATATCAAAACAGTATTACTAGCATATCATAGTCTTGTCGTTTCAATTTTGAGGTTTGGTGTTATATATTGGGGCAATTGTACCGAAAGAGAGAGTATTTTTAAGGCCCAAAAACGCTGCCTACGAGCAACATTTGGTTTGAAAGTTACTGACAGCTGTGTTCCAATTTTTTAAAGTCATAATTTATTGACATTTCCGTCCCTTTATATTTTAGAAATTGCTCTTTTTACCCGACTGCCTCAGGAGGGTAATGTTTTTCGAGAGTATGTATGTATGTATGTATGAATGTATGTATGTATGTATGAATGTATGTATGTATGTATGTATGTATGTCTATTTCTTTGGCACGCTCTGTAGCCTAAACGGCTTGATGGATTTTAACATATGAGGTGTCCTTAGATTCATCTTAATTGTGGGAGTGACATAGGCTATATATAAATTGCATCTGCAAATACAAAAAAAAGGAGGGGAAGGGTTTTTTTTTAATTAATTGCAACAATATTGGTATCAAATAAAAGCTAGTAATGAGTAATTTTCAAATATATATGTTACTAAAACTAAAAAGCTTGAAATAAAATAAATTATTTAAAAAACAAAAAACCCGACTGCAAAAACACTTAACTGAAAAGGGAAAAACTTATTTAAAAAACAAAAAACGGCAGTTTTGCAGTCGGGTTTTTTTATTTTTAAATAATTTATTTTATTGTCAAATGTAATCGACATCTATTTTTAACTTTCTCAGGAAACTGATACCGAGATGTAACTTTGCGATCTCAATACCAAAACTTGTTACGCGCAGGTGGATATAGAACTGCTTTGTTGAAGAAAAGTGTTTTTGGTATGGCACCGGCTATTTTTAACCACATTCCAAATTTCATAAAAGAGGAACCAGAAACAACTTTCAAGAAGAAACTAAATGTATTTCTATTAAATAAATGTTACTACTCCGTATCGGACTTTCTTATAGCTGATAAATTTTAATTGTGTTTGTATGCTTGATGATGAACTGCATCAATGTTTGCATGCCAAAATGGTAGAATGTACAAGGATTCTTCAATATTATTGTAACCACCTTATTGTAATTACCTACATTCTGAGCAAATAAATCAATATTCTATTCTATTCTATTCACTCGAACGTCTCAGCTACCATGGTATCCCAGAAAAACACTTGTCCGTCGCTGGACGCTAGACTGCAAACAAAGCAATTTCGTGCCGCAATCACACTGTACGGTTTATAAATGATTTTACCGTATTGTATTATACAATTCTACCGTTTTATTAATATTCGACCGACAAACTTTATTAAAACACCTATACTGCCTTCACTCCCTCGATGGTCTAGTCGTCGCGAGCGCTATTGCTAAGCATGAGGTCTTGGGTTCAATTCCCGGGTTGGGCAAAACTGTTATTGGATTTTTCCATCTGTGATTTATCAGTAGCAGCCCGGAGTCTGGATTTGTGCCCGGTTGTTGTCAATAGGTTCACCCCCTATTACATGGGACTTAAACATAAATGGCGAAATGTGGTTGTACACGGAAAAAAACGATCTATTCAGCGAAGAATATCAATATTCTCAGAAAAATTGTTTCAATGCAAGTAAATATTTTCTTAACGTAAGTAAATGTACTCAGTTCAAGAAAACCTGTTTACTCAAATTAAGAATAATAAATACATGGTTTTTATTCTTGATTTAAGCAAATATTTTTGATTCAAGACTATAATAATATTAATTGAAGAAAATATTCTAAGAGAGAAATAATATTCTTAAAATCAAACTTAATAATTCTTCATGTAAGTATAATGTCTTCGAAGAAGACAATAAAACTAAGACAAAATTTTACTTCATTCAAGAATATATTGTTTTCCCCATATATGAATCAATGTTTGTCTTGACCAAAAGGATATTGTCTTAATTTAAGACATCCTTTTTTTCCGTGTACTAATGGTACACATCTGCCTAACCCGTCTGGGAATACAGGCGTGATGTTATGTTATGTAATAATAATAATAATAATAATATTCATTGTTGAACTAGGACTAGATTACATGGCAAGATAATAGTAGGTAATTACCAATAAGGTGGTTATATGAGTTCATATAATTGTTTATTTTATTTGACTGTATAAGTCAATTTATTTTAAATTTTATTTTCGTTTATTATTGACATAATCTTCTCATTACAATGTTTTTTGTTGAGTTGTATTGCAATATGTGGTTAGCTAGCGACCTCGATAACTGATTATATTATTCTTACAACCGGCAGCAAGTTCGTCATGCTCCCATAGTTGTCACTGCTTGCGGTAGCGTCGGGGGTCGGGTTACCTCCTTCCCTCTAATATGGCGAGGGGGGTAATGGCTGATTTTTGCGTTATGCTCGTGAACGGGTGCTGCTTGTGGTGACTGGTCGTCTTGCTGACCATTGTTTTGTTTTGTTATTAGTAATTAATTGTTTATTTATTTTACTTTGATGGTCCTAGTTCATCATTTGTGACTGTTACAGCTATAGCTATATGTAAGCGGGCACGCCTTTTATGCTTGGAGGCTTTTATTTGGGCATTAAGTTCTGTTTACGTTTTTATCTCTGCTTGAGAATTAATAGTTTTCGGTGTTTTCCTTTTCTTTTTTTTTTGTTGGTATAGTGGTGTGCTAGCTGACATATGTCTAATAATTTAATGTTTTATGTTGCACGTAATGTAAATTGTTTTGTATACTGTTGTATAGAATCCATTTTTTTTCCCTCTAACTGAACAGACAGCTGTGCTGCTGGGGAGTTTGTTGACCACTTTTTCTTCCCAGCTAAAGCACTAGGAAGTGGTGAAGGGTGGGCGTTTTGGGGGACTGTCTTATGTAATTTTGACGTTCGAAAAGTGCTGATTCTCAGCCTAGTTTGAATTAATGACTTATGATTTTGAATAAATAAATAAATTTATAAAATATCTTTATTTCAGACCTAAGCAGTCCATACGTAGTTAGTGGTTAAAACAAACTGTGCTTACATGCTATGTTATTGTTGTTAGTACTTAATTCTATTTAACATAAACCTATACCAAATTCTACCCAGTGCCTTTGGATGGGGCAGTCCACTCTGCTAACAATCATTTTCAGGATGCCGTTCCGAGTGCTAAGCAAACGTTGCAGTAGGGAAGCCGCTTTCTTACGCATGATGGCGTGAAAGCCATCCGTACGTGCTTCAGCAAACATTCCCGACGCACTGCAACGTCGCAGCAACCGCAACAGCATCCTGAAGGCATTGTTGTATTGCACGCGCAGGACGTTGTAGGCTCGGCTCGTATATGACACCCATAGGCCGCTCGTGTAGAAGGACTGACAGAACGCTTTAAATAAACTGACTTTGACGTCTGCCGTGCAGCGAGCAAACCTACGGGCGAGCATATTGCTCCTCACCGCCAACGCCCTGCGCTCGCGTTCTATATCCCCATCATCACGTAGGTTACTGGTGACAACATGACCCAAGTATTTAAATTGAGTTACCACATTCAGTTCAACGCCGTTGTGATATACTGGAGGTACACGACGGGGCTGTTTGTTTAGGTGCCGTAAACACTAACACCTCACTTTTTTAAAATTGTATTTAAGGCCGTGCACCTCCGCATACGTCTCGCAGATCGTGAGAAGCTTCCTCAGTCCAAGTAAAGTCCAATATAAAGTACAAGCAGAAAGTTTCTTAATCTAGTTAGTGGGTGCCGTACTGTTCAAAACACTTAAAACCACACAAAAACACACACACACTATACACTGCTGCTACTACTGTGTAAAACACTTATGCATAAATGTTGACGATCGCTGCCCCAATTCACTGCCCTTATAACAGAGATGAGAGTAAAACGTTTACTTTTATCCATTGAGTACTATTTAGTTTTGCATAAACGACTGCAGTTTTATTATTTCTGGTACGAAATAAGTTCGTGATATTTTCATTTTGGTGAGATATAATAGCACTCAACATTTTTATCGTTTGTTATAAAAAAACCTCACCGTCTAATTGTTTTTTTTTTTTCCTAATAAACCACTAACGATTTAGCGAAATGATGGAAGTAAATCTGCTGCGATATTAACTTTCGTGATTTTTGAATAATCCAGCATTTTCTGTTATACAATATTAAAGTTTCATCATCATCATTTCAGCCGAAAGACGTTCACTGCTAGACATAAGCCTCCCCCAAGCACCGCCACTTCGACTGGTTCGTTGCTTCCCGCATCCAGCGGATTCCTGCGGCTTTCACAAGGTCCATCTTATGGGAGGCCTTCTAATGCTACGTCTTCCGGCTATCGCCACTCCAGAACCTTTCAGCCCCATCGGCCATCTATTCTGCGAGCAATGTGTGCCCACTGCCACTTAAGTTTGGCAATTCTTTTGGCTATGTCGGTTACCTTGGTTCTCCTGCGGATCTCTCCATTTCTTGTATAGCCTATGTCACTCCCACAAATAAGATGACTCTAAAGATGCCTCATATTATTATATTAAAACCAATCAAGCCGTTTAGGCTACAGAGCGTGCCAAAGAAATATACATACACACATATGTACATACTCTCGAAAAACATTACCCTCCTGGGGCAGTCAGGTAAAAAGGAACAGAAAAATACATACAAAGGTGGTGTTTATTTCTAAAGAAATCTCTAAAAACACACTCTCGACATTCAATAAATATGAAGTAACGAATTTCCGCGATTAAATTAATCAACCATTTCTACTTGAATAAAAATTATTTTTAAGAAAATGCAACAAGCCTTAAAATAGATTAACCATGTCCTCTAGCTTTTCCACTGATAACGTTATTCGTATAACTTAGCTGACTTTTACAAAATGGCGCGGGATAAGAAACAGCTGATGCATTCTGTTACGCCAATACGTGGAATACTTACTCGTATTTACATACCTTTAGCCACGCATGCGTTAAGTCTGTCCTACAGTTTTGTCTGGATAGTTTCATATTTAATACAACGCTAATTTTACAAGGGATTGTCAAGGGATAGAAAGAACACATAACATACCATTACGGCTTGTTTCCCCGAAGAGTTTGCAGAAGTGTACCTGTAGTACACGCACATTTCGCTAGTGATGTTTAAGTCCCATGTAATAGGGAGCGAGCCTATTGCCATTAACCGGGCACAAATCCAGACTCCGGGCTGCTATTAAAAAAAACTAAAGAACAATCTTAAAAATCCTTTAATCGTTAGAAAATGTACAATTAATTTACCAAAACGGTTAGGATGTTTAGGGGTCGTCTGTTACAATTTTTTGTTCAAAGGGTTGACTCTTGGCTTAATTTATGGAATTTAGTAATTATTTTCATTTTCATTTTACAAAAATTACACAGTACCTACATTTAGTAGAAAATTATGTTCTACGATTGCACAATTAAGTACTAAGGCACATACTTAAATCCAACTCTTAGTTTCCTGTTAATATCCTAGTTAGGCATTAATTATCACCAAAACGTCCTACATCATACAATGTATGATTAGTTTCAGCGCAACCGACTTCCGAGATTCTATGGCAGAAAACCAATTACGAGTACCGACGCCCGTCTCCATCTGAAGGGGTTCTAATAGATCAGTCTTCTAAATTACTTGTCGAATTGGGCAATTCATTACTGGTAAATAGGTCATACTCTGTAATTGTTTTTTATTTTTGTAAGGATTGGGTTTAACTACTATCTCATACTGATCTGATGTTATGAGATGATGTGGTCGGTAAGGGTGCACGATAGTTGAGAAGTTACCAATGTGTTTAATAATATCAGCCTATTATTGTTACACCGAGAAGAGGCCTTTGCATCTTCTCATACAAAGAATGCACGCGCGTTGATGACGACGTCTGCTCAAGACTGGTTGGCGATTTTAGAATTATATCAATCTATAAGTCCAGATTCACGACGTGTTCGTCCACCGATGTCAGTAATGTCAAAGATAAAGTCAGAAAGTACATATGAATAGAAAATGTCTCATTGGTACTTGCCTGGATTTAAAACCATAACCTCGTATATGAGAAACGAGGCTACAAATCACCGGGTCATCACAATGTATATATTGTGATATATAATACTTTCGATACGACTTACCGAAACTAACCTAAACTATTGGGTCGAGTTGAACTAACTCAGTTACTGTGACAATAGTTTTTAAAAATACCACAAAGTTAAAAGAAAAACCGGCCAAGTGCGTGTTGGACCACGCATAATGAAGGGTTCCGCAGTTGGGAAGTTGGGATGACTTTATCCCAAAAACAAACTTAACAATGTAGTTGATAGACATGTTCTCCCATACATCTACTCGTTAATTTGTAAAGCCCACTTAGCTGTGATAGTTTTCCTTTTAATTTCATTATTATGTACTACTGCCATGATTTGGGGAACTTGACTCCATTGTTTTCAAGATTTTATTTTAGCACTTTGTCAGCGTGATTCATATGTATATATATGCCAAATTACAGCGTTCTAGTACTGAGCGTCTCTGAGCTACAGCAGGGACAGACAGACAGACAGGCAGACGGACATGGCGAAACTATAAAGGTTCCTTGTTTACTAAGGAATCCTAAACAATCCGACCATCATTAGAAAGATCATAATCTTTTTAAAAGATCTATGAAATATTTTCTCTATTGTAAACGGAAAACAGATTTCGTCTTGTATTTAGGCGAATCTGTTACTACCGTGCTGTTATTTCGGATATTGATGACGATTAATAGAGAACTAAGAAAGAAACAGAAATGTTGCGTCGACCGCAAAAAAAATGATGATAAAATAATATCGGATATTGCCCCACCGCGGATTCCTACCATCGGATTTTGTCGGATTCCTACCATTTAAAAGCACGAATTGCCCATCCTCAGTACATAAGGAAATGCTTTTAATCGCATTCCTCCTGTGGCCTCATTTGGCATATCTTGGAAGAAATACAGTCATTTACCCCGACGTGCAACACAGCTACCCAGAACGATCACTAAGTGCCGGAACCTCCTTTAAAGCTTAAGAGAGCACGTGGGATGATACGTAGAAGCTTACAATTACAATTAAGAGAAATGTGATTGAAGATGAAAATTGTGAACTTTAAGGAAAGACGCTGGTCGCTGACACGATTAGATCTAAGAATAAAGACGTGTCATATTATATTTTACTTTTATATCCATTTTATATTTCTACTGGGTAGAAACGTCCCTTGTTAAACTTTGCTTATTAGCCATTTTTTATTTTTTTTTGGGTGGGAAATTATCAAATAACTTCTCCCTCTTTGTGCGGAGCGGGAGGGTATGTCAGACTTACTGACTAAAACCCACTCGTGTTCCGTCCGTTGCCTGTGTTGCCAGGGGCATCGGTAACCCCTTTTGAACTTCCACGCGACCCCGGCAGGCATCGGCCTTAGTGGCCCCCTACACTTGTGCTGACATCTCTGTGAGGCGCGCGTGGAACACAACGCGCCGTCGATCCGGGCCTGGTCCTCATCGGACGGTGAACTAACCATTGCTCACCGTCCGCAAGCCCGCGCCCTTGGTGGCCGGAAATCCACCCGAGATTCCCGATGCCCAGGGCGTCTCCTGCGGCGGCTAGGGGCGAGAGGGCGTGAAATTTGCCTTTTTTTCAACCGTCCCGCCTCCTCCTTCACGAGCATTACTGCTTCGCAGAAGGAGGTGACGACTGCCCATGCCCTCTTGCTCCGTACCATGGGCTGAACAAGGGCCGGATGCGAGAGATCTCTGCCACCGATCGCCTTCACGGCGACGGGGCAGGGACCGGGCTTAGCACCGCCGTGCTCTGCCCAAGCCGGGCAGACCTCCACCTTATGCTCCACCGTGTCCTCCGGGCGATCCACACAGTGGTGACACCTGGGAGTTTCCTCCCGCCTTATCTGACACAGGAACTTCCCGAAGTTGCCGTGTCCATGGGGACCTGCGTCAGGCAGAAGGTGAGGACGCCGTGGCGTCTCTCTAGCCACTACTCAAAGAGGGGACTTATCACCGCAATTGTGGCGTGCCTAGGACTGGGTTGCAACAATCGCACTCTCCATGTCGCCATGAGATCCCGCCGGAGCTCTGTCCGCCGTGCCGTGATTTCTCGCGGCAGCGGAGTTACGTCCCGGCGTTTCGCCTCCTCGCGCCACTGCCATACTTGCGCGAGAATTTTTGCCTCCAGATCCCATGGCGGCAATCTCGCAAGGAGGCTCGCCACCTCACCGGAGACCTTGCGGTATCCCCAGACCAGCTGGATGGCCAATGACCCTTTGGGCCGCGCTCAACCGGCGGGCGGGCCGCAGCGCCATAGAACATGCCCACACAGGAGCCCCGTAAAGGGCCATGGACCACACGACACCCGCGTATAGCCTCCGGCAGGAGGCGTTTTGACCCTAGATTAGGCAGGAGCCGCTTCAAAGCAGCCCCGGCCCGCTCCAGTTTTGGAGCCAGAGGTCGGAAATGCTCCACGAAGTACCACCGGCTGTCGAAGACGAGTTCCAGGTACTTCATTGTCGACTCGACGCCGATGTGAACCCCTCCTACCGCTAATTAGGATCCTAACGGTGGCGCGTTCCGAGGACCATGAAAACACATGGCCTCGGACTTGACAGGGCCACCTCGAGTCCCAATTGCCGGATCAAAGAAAAATTTCAAAATAATATTAGTTTATTTTGACAATTTTTTTGTTGTTTGTGAAGTGAAAACATCGAAGTGAAGTCAGCATTGTTGGTACAACAATGCTGACTTCGATGTTTCACTTCGATGTTTTCGTAAGTTATCATGACTTCTGGACACACTATTCTCTAAAGACGCCCTAAAACTTTGTGAAGGGTATAAAATTTGTGTCTCGTTGAAATTATAAAGTTTTTTATTTCTGGTTTCTATTGATTCAAAAACCATGGACAAACACACAAACACAAGTGCACAATTTCTTTCTACTGCACTTGAACCCCACTGCAGCGAGTCAGTGAAGCGTCTTCATATATAAAACTATACTTTCACACTATCTAGCATTTGGTATACACGCGTGAGCCAATTGAATCATCGACTGAATTTGTGTTAGTGAAGTGACAAGACAATTATATTGATAAAAATGAAGAACGCGTATCTATTAGCGGTCCTGATTTTCGGTATCGTGAGAGCGAGTGAAATCGATAAAGAGGTGAGAAAATTATTGTATTTTTTTTTTTTGTTATAGTTTGTTTATAGTTTGGGGAATGCGTCGTTGTTATCAATTGATTTACGTGTGAAAAAAAGCGTGTTTATTGGAAATATAATAGTTACGACTCTAATGCGGACACTAACATTTTTTTATCATCAGAGTTTACTCTGATGATAAAACGAATTCGGATTAGAATTAATACAAAAACGAAAGAAATATTGTGTTTACCGTTATTTAAACAAAATTGTGAGGATTGAATTGTCTGAAATCTATTCGTATCTCATTAAATTGATTACATCTCAACTGAAATTAATCAATGCCTACGTTTTTCTTTGATTGGATTTTCCAAATTATGAGAAGTCGTATTTAATTAGAGCAACCAATTCATTAAAAAGATAATTAAAACAGATTCCAACTGTTACAAAGAAAATTAAACTCTATTTCTTGAACTGTATTCAGCTTTTATTAGACATTTATTAATTTCTTAATATGATTTGTAAAATAGCGAACAATACTACGTTTTCTTTGTCATTTAAAATGTTGGTGTCAGTTATTTTACAATTAAATCACATCACTGGCTTTGACATGATATATTTAAACTGTTTATTTTTCACCGATCTTTTTCTTGACATACAACAGTTACTGGAAAGTGTCACAACACAATGAGATGAAAAGGAGTTGAAAGTGTACGATGTCAAAAATTGCTTCTGAAAGCTGCACTAGGGAATATTTTCTATTGTCAGGAATCTGAGACATTCTTGTGCGATTCCATAGCGTTATTGATTCGATATCTTTACACATTGCATTTCTGAACTCGAAGGTTATACGAGGCTAGTTTTTCAAGCTAGGATATTATGAAGATTGTCACGCTGGCCTCGAGTTTACAGAACGATCCTCATTTTTAAGCTAGTAAGCCAGAAGAATAATCAGCCTAAAAGTTCCCACTGCTGGGACACAGGCCTCCTCTCTTCGAGGGGGAGTGGGCTGCAATCTACCACGCGGGCCCAGTGCGGGTTGGTAGATGTCACATGTCTTCGAATTTTTGGTTCTGGAACATGCCGGTTTCCTCACGATGTTTTCCTTCACCGTTTTGAGAGCAGTGGTGATGAAATGATTTACACAAAGTAAAGCGCCTGCCTGGGTTCGATCTCACGGCCTACAAACTTGTAAGTCATGGCCGTTACCACTGATCCACCACTAACTCTAAGTAAGCCAGTGAGATAGATTAATAAGATGGGTTCTATTTTTAAGGTAGTAGCGCCCAGTGATTTCACTATCTTGACATTTTCCTCATGTAAACGCAAAATTTAGTATCTAATCGGATCATTTTACACTACGGACTAATTTACTGCAATGTTATTTGCTTTAAATTTCCTAGCATCGTGTAAATAGCTCTAGCATGTGCTAAGCCAGTATAATAAGCCAGGCTATTACTTGCTTCCTATCCTAGCTTCAATAACTAGTCTCGTGGCATTAAGGTGGCATTAACCCGGGCATTAAGGCTTTATCAGACAAGATACTTAAAGCTTCGGCGATCGACAATTTGGCGACTGTTTGCGTTCGGTTGCTTTGAGCATGATCTCAAAATTGCATTCTGTCAATCGTTTTCTGGGAGTCGCTGTATCGAGTTTCCGAAAATGGCTGGTCATTGATGCTGACAATTTTGTGTCTGCTATGACCTGTAAGAACTTCGTATAATTACCTATTGAAGTACAACTTTGACGAAAAGTAGCAGTTAAAGGAAAAAAACATTTATTGGCTACAGTTCAAGATACATGCACCGTATAGGCACCAACATAGAAATGCAAAATGGAATGCTTTCATATTGGGTGCCTCACGGCTGCGCCAGAAAAAATCATTTTAGAGGTATTTTCTGACAGATGCTATCTGACGCTGGTCTTCTAATGAACCTTTAGGGACTAATGTGAACTATTTATTAATAATGCTTTTTTTTTTTTTTGAGGGTGGGAAATCATCAAATAGCTTCTCCCGCTCTGGGCGGAGCGGGAGGGTGTGTCAGACCTTAGTGACTAAAACCCACCCGTATTCCTTCCTGTTGCCTGTGTTGCGGGGGCCTCGGTGACCCATAAGTACCTTCCCGCGACCCCGGCAGGCATCGGCCCTAGTGGACCCCTACTATATGTGCTGACGACATCTCTTTGAGGCGCGCGTGGAATACAACGCGCCGTCGACCCGGGCCTGGTCCTTACCGGACGGTGAGCTACCCATTGCTCACCGTCCGCAAGCCCGCGCCTACGGTGGCCGGAAATCCGCCCGGGATTCCCGACGCCCTGGGCGTCTCCTGCGGCGGCTAGGGGCGAGAGGGCACGAAACTTGCCTTTCCCTCAACCGTCCCGCCTCCTCCTTCGCGAGCATTACTGCTTCGCAGAAGGAGGTAACGGCTGCCCATGCCCTCTCGCTCCGTACCTTGGCCTGAACCAGGGACGGACGCGAGAGGTCTCTGCAGCCGATCGCCTCCACGAGGACACGGCGGTGCTCTGCCCAAGCCGGGCAGACCTCCACCGTATGCTCCACCGTGTCCTCCGGGCGATCCACACAGTGGTGACACCCGGACGTTTCCTCCCGCCTTATCCGACACAGGAACCTCCCGAAGCTGCCGTGTCCGGTGAGGACCTGCGTCAGGCGGAAGGTGAGGACGCCAAGGCGCCTCTCCAGCCACTCCTCAAAGAGGGTACTTATCGCCGCAATCGTGGCGTGCCCAGCACTGGGTTGCGACAACCGTACTTTCCATGACGCCATGAGATCCCGCCGGAGCTCCGTCCGCTGTGCCGCGATTTCTCGCGGCAGCGGACTAACGCCCCGGCGTTTCGCCTCCTCGCGCCACTCCCATACGTGCGCGAGGACTTTTGCCTCCAGATCCCATGGCGTATTTATCATGCTTGTCACGAATAGTTTCGATTCGATGCTAAACTGCGATCAATCGTCAGATTATCATCAATATGAAGCCTCGAATCTCCTAAAAGCTATTTATTAATACTGTATCACTCCTAGTGATACATCCTTCAATTTTTATCTGATTTTTTTCATCGCTCTCATACGTAATCCCTTCGCAAGCTACGGAAAAAAAGGTTTTTCAAAACTTAAGCGGGATAATATTCAATTATTGGAAGATTATCGGAAAAAATGTGTTTTTGTTCGAGTTTAGGATGGTATAATCACCTCTTTGTGTGAAGTCGGTTCTTCTTGACGAGTTTTTATCCGTGAACATCGGAGAATTTTATGTATTAGATGGTTTGTCTGTTTGATATTAAAAACGTGTTAGGAATTATTCAAGTTTATTTTATTTTTGAGCTTTGAAAAAATCGGTTTAACTATTTTCATATAAGGGGCGCAGAATTTATGACATACATAAACATTTTTTATTTATTTATTTATTTATTTCTTTAACAGTTTATGTACACACATATAAACAGACAAGAAGAAAGGAACAGAAAAATACGTACAAAAGTGATGCTTATTTCTAATGAAATCTCTTCCAGCATACCTGCAATAGGACAGTAGACATAGAGATTTTTTATACTTTTTCACTTGACGTACCTACAAATTATAATATAAACTCACGCCGTTTTCCCATGGTAGGCAGAAACAACAAAATGACACCTGTTACGATCCTTACATATTCCTTTTGGTCCATTTACCTACGTTCATACACGCACGCCGGTTGCGAGTACTACGCACCTGACCTTTCTGAAGTACATTACCAATAAGGTGACTCCTTGATCGTCTAGGACGTTTCCACTCACATCGGCCTTATTACCTTACCTTTTATTAGTAGCTTTTCATTCATCTTCTCAACAAGACCAGCACACTTTTTAAAATTTTTGTTTCTACATCATCTTTTAAACCGCAACGTCACCGGATCATACCATCTCTCAGCCTATAATTCATAGTTCGTTTAGACACACACACATGCTACATATTTCCACATCATTTATTCTACTTTCATTCCTTTTTTACCAGCACATCGAAGAATCAATAGGGATGATGACAATTTTTTTCCTGTCAGGTATCAAGATTATTAAAAAATATTGGACACGTGTTTTTACTTTTTTTACGTAATCAAAAGATTACGGCGATACATTACTTATAATGTGACATGACGTCACGCCTTTATATGAATTGTGACGTAGCGAGCCCCCACTTTTATCTAAGTAATTTTTTTCTTAATAATGATAAAGCAAAAAATTCGTGTCTTATATGTTTTTATTATCTGACTGATGGACTAAATAGGATGTCTTTTTTTGTACCCAGGCATCATCCCTATTATCAACTTTCGATCATGACACAGCTCTAAAATACGTTGTTTTCTGTTTAATCAAACATGATAGGTACCTACTAAAAATAAAGAGCACCCTAATTGCGTAACCCACATTCAATCACAATCTGAATGATTTTGAAGGTTATTGCTAATACATTGCTTCATATGTTCGAAAAATGTGTCTGCTACACAACGTAAATAACGAAATGAATGTTTTTGAACTGTCAAAATGAAAGCCATTGCTACTGTAAAGGATGATTTCCAGGATCTGAACTGAACGGATTTTATAATCTTTAAACGATATTAAATCGTGTACACAGTATTTAAAGTCTATAATACCAAGCCGCGCACAGCAGCTTGACCGCGAGCGTCTTCCGCGACGCGCGGTCTTTTCCGTTCGCCTGTCGTCGTATCCGATCGAATAGTTTTAAAATTTTCTTTTCCTCTTCTGTGTTTTATGATTATGTTCTTCTTCTTCTAATGCAATAGTCAACCATTAAAAAAAATAGAACACGTCAACAATGTAGGAATGAAACTATTTGACTAGGCGCAGAAACGGATACGTTCGCAAGCGACCGTACGGAGCCGATCGTATGTGTCGATATCCTGCCGGACGCGATCGGCTGTCGCCGCATCCGTTCGTATCCTTTCTGACCCGATGCGACGCGAGCCGTTTGGTGGAAATCATCCCTAAGTGTGTTACGTAATTACCTTGCCGGTAGAAGCTACCTAAATTCCAAACTTTTTAAAGTCAGGGAAATTAGTGATGATAGAAATGACATTCCTTGGCAGTTTTATGAAAATATCAAGAATAAATTGATTTAACACTAATCTTACGAATTCTTTTAGGGGTTTTGTCCATAATTAGTTTACCTTCGTCAATCGTGTCGTACATAATAATAAAGATCAATAACAGAAGAGTAAGAGTAAGAGTTTCTTGCCCGTTCTTGTCCATAGGTACCTACTACGCTTTGGAATGGGCAACTAGCTTCTTCTTTCTGACCGACCGACACCTTGACATTTCAAAAGTGCCTGTAATTGGTTTATTTGAAATATACTATACTGCTTTGAGTTTGAGTTGAGTTTGAGTTTGAGAAAACGATTCTCCTAAAAGTTTCAAATACACCTGAAAACCTTTAACAAAATTCAAACTAAACCAATAAATCATCATTAAAATACAACAATCTCATTAAGACAAAGCGTGGAAAGTTAATAGCCAGTTAATTATCACATTACAACGAATGCCACACATCACGATTATCGGTATTTGACTGAAAGCGGTTCTCTGGTACACTTGAGTGAGTGCACGCAACGCGACTGCTAATGAATTTTCTTTGAATTGTTATGGTGCATTGTGTTGAGACATACCGGTAGTTAGGTTGGACAATATTTAAAATTAAAGAAAGAAGAACATACAGGGTGGCGATTTAGTCACCTTTTATTTTTTTTTGGGTGGGAAATCATCAAATAACTTCTCCCGCTCTGGGCGGAGCGGGAAGGTGTGTCAGACTCTTACTGACTAAAACTCACCCGTATTTCTTCCATTGCCTGTGTTGTCAGGGGCCTCGGTAACCCTTTAGTACCTTCTCGCGACCCCGGCAGGCATCGGCCCTAGTGTACCCCTACACTTGTGCTGACGATATCTCTTTGAGGCGCGAGGCCTCTCGCTCCGTACCATGGCCTGAACCAGGGCCGGGTGCGAGAGATCTCTGCCGCCGATCGATTTGGTCACCTGCATCCGTCAAGGGGTGATTCTTCCCGTCTTACTAAACAACCTTCGCTCCCTGTAGACTAAAAATATCGGTCTTTATTTGGCATACCATATATACACCACTGTAAAAAAATATTATTTCTTAATAACAATAATATTGTTAGCCTCACTGCTTCGCCAAATAATAGTAATAAAAGATAATAATAATTGATTTGTTACAGACAACAAGATCCATTTGGATTAGGGAGTAGAAGTACCCCTGAATTATGTGAGCGGCAAGAAACTTTATGATATTATAGTTAAATTAAATAACGTTCTACTCCGTTCATCTCATAGGTATTTCTTAATAACATAACGTTATTCACATTTTATTAAACCCAAGTAGCAAAGGTACTGTCCAGCAGCGTATATTTTCTGCAATCCCTCGGAATATCAGTTGAGAAGTTTTTGTGGCTTCAGTCCAATTTCTAAGGTTTCCCAACCAATACTTCTTTCTGCAACCAATTCTTTTCTTAGTAGAATGACAGTTCCAGGTTGTCTTTATACCAAGGGATATCGTATTACCCAGTAACTGGGGTGTGGGGGTCAGATAGGTAGTTGCTCATAATAATGTAGGTATTCAGCTGCATCCATTTATACTGAAAAGCGGCCTCAAGATAGTTGGGAAAATGCTAGCCAGATGAAGATGAGCATCATTCTGGGGTCATTATTAAGGTGGAGAAAACCTACCAATTTACATCCTGTATCAGAAATGCATGGTCATAGTTTAAGGGTGTGGTACAGACAATCAAATTGAACAATCTTTCTCCACGGGGCCGCCATCGTAATCGCGAAAAAATATCAGCTGTCCCATACACGACTTCAATCCCTACTCGACCCAAATATATGGATATTTGATCATAATCATTATTTTCCATTTTCAAATCGATCGAATTTGCACTATGTTTACTCCGCATTTTCATGCAAGGCCCCAGTTTTGTTTAGGTTTCTGTACCCAGAGGGTGCAACCGGGATTCTAAGCTGTTACCAAGTCTACACACTGTCTATCACAGGGCAGTAACTTTTCCGTATTTTTTTTTTTTTTTTAAACGTTGCCCCACACTAGGAATTTCTTCCTGTATCGTGGGTGCGTTGACACACATAGAACTCACAAACACAAACACCCAGACCCGGAACAATTACTTGCAGATCATACAAATATTTGTTCCGTGCGGGGATCGAACCCGCGACACGCTGCGCAGCAGTCGATTGCTCAGCCATTACGCCAACCGTGTCGTCATTATAGGTAGCCAGTTTATAAATGATCGTAAGAAATACGGTTTTAATTTTTTACTGGTGTTTGTGTTGTTGTAATTTATTGTTTTATTATAATTTATTGTTTATTTTATTTATGTATTATATATTTATATATACTTTATTGTACACCACAAAAATACATAACAAAAAATAAATCAAACACTACAAAACATACAATGGGCGTCCTTTTTTCATTCCTTTATTGGGATTTATTTTAAGTCCGTAGGTGTGTCCGTGGCATCACAGAAGACCCATCACAGAGGGCCCTATCAGAATACCTGCGCTTTGGTATTTGTTTTCAAATATCTCAGCATCATGCTAGGAGATAGGAGCCTTTTTGACCTCGCACAGGTCTTCTTTTTAGTTTTCACCATTTTGTTAGTTTGAATGTATTTTTTTTATCGTTTCATGATTTTGTTAGCTATAACTTTCTTTTTATTGTTGTATTTCCTGTGCATGTCCCAAATAAAACATTTTTCTTTCTTGAAATGATCACAGAATTCGTTCAATGCGTGTTATTCTTCTATTGGCTTCTATTGCGGCAAGTAGACGATATGTAAAAAGAAGTTGAACTTATGGTTTTCGTGGTACGACACACATTGTGTGCGAGACGCGGCCCGTTTTTTCTTTCATAGCGTCTTTAATAATAGCATCAGCCAAACACAACAGCCGTGTGTATCATAAATAACGGACAAATCCAACCGAACGCAAGCTATGCGTATCTTAATTAAATATTACAGTTAACTCCAATTAATTAATACGGAACCCTAATCAATAATTTATCACGTCTAGCCATTGCAATCATTTCGTTCGAAAAGTGTTAATCCTCAGCCTAGTTTGAATAAATGACTTTTGATTTTGATTCGTAGATCTTTGACAGTCGTAAGTCATCTACTTTGCATACGATATGTATAGAATCAAGTTTATATAACTAAACAGACAGGTGTGCTGCTGGAGTTTGTTGCGCTAGTTCTTCATTCCAGCTAAAGCACTAGGAAGTGGTGAAGGGCAGGCGTTTTTGGGGACTGTCTTATGTAATTTTGACGTTCGAAAAGTGCTGATTCTCAGCCTAGTTTGAATAAATGACTTTCGATTTTAATTTTTGATTTCGTCGTAGTCGTAGTTTGAAGACAAAATTCTTACTGACGGGTATCGTGTAATTAAGTTTTGGAGGTCAGATAGCATTTAATCCATTTACAAGGAACGAAAGCAGAGCAGTTTCTTACAATACTGTTAGCCGGCTGCGTCCGTTTAGACTGGAAGCCGACCTCAACATGGGTGGAAAAAGGATAGGCAGATGACCTACTGATTGATTCCATTTTTCAAGGTTTTTATTTACACATACGTTGTTACGATGATGTTTCCAAATCTTATTCTTTTGTATATAAATCGTGAATTATTTAATACATAGGCTGTGTCATCTTTACAAACATTTAAACATATTTTTATTATTTAATTTTTTATTTATTTATATAATATTTATTTTATATATTTGCATAATGTTCACTCAGTCACAGGCTAGGTTAAAACGTATATGAGTACATGACCTAGTCAAGGCGCAGCTAGTATACACATAATCAGCCTATAATGTTCCCACTGCTGGGACACAGGCCTCCTCTCTGTGAGAGGGAGTGGGCCGTAATCTACCACGCGGGCCCAGTGCGGGTTGGTAGATGTCACATGTCTTCGAATTTTTGGTTCTAGGACATGCCGGTTTCCTCACGATGTTTTCCTTCACCGTTTTGAGAGCAGTGGTGATGAAATAATTTACACAAAGTAAAGCGCCTGTCTGGGTTCGAACCTACGACCTACAACTCGTAAGTCGCGGCCGTTACCACTGGGCCACCACTGCTCTCAGCAGCTAGTATAATTACATTTAACTTAAACCTAGGTTAAATATTTAGAACTTAACATTACATGGCATACCTACTAGATATTAATATCACAACAAAATAAAAAAAATAAAAAATATTGATATAAAATAAATAAATAATTTTTAATTCAGAACAAAGAATCCATAGTGTTATTAAAATAATAATTATATAAAACAAATTATTATCTAGTGTTAGTACCAATAACCCTCCACACAAACTGCTTTATAATTGGAGAGCTGAAACTCTCCGCTACAGTTCTCAGGGTGCCGTTCTCTCATTCTCCTCAGTAATGAAGCTGTCTCCTTGCGCACAATCGCGTGAAACGTTTATGGATATTGTTTAGCAAGTAGGTATGTACAAGTTTTAGTATGGACCCATATAATATTTACAATGTTTGTGTTACAAAATCTACGCTACATTTTAATGTATTATAATTTTATAATACTTAACTTAAGTAAGTAGCGGGTAGTCCGCGAAAAGATCATGTATGACATGGCCGGAGTAACGGCATCGGCCAGTAAATTTCATGTGATGACGACATACGATTGCATTTGTAATTATTGTCAGTCCATTTAAGTTATCTAGTACACAAACAGAAATAGACACTTTTTTTTTTCTTCAAATAACTTCTCCCGATCTGGGCGGAGCGGGAGGGTGTGTCAGACTCTTACTGACTAAAACCCACCCGTATTCCTTCCTGTTGCCTGTGTTGCCAGGGGCCTCGGTGACCCATTAGTACCTCCCCACGACCCCGGCAGGCATCGGCCCTAGTGGACCCCTACTTAGAAACAGACACTTAAGGCGCAGATATATGATTTTACTGACTTTTAAATCTGTTATTACGTCTTCATACAATGCAAGTAGGTTTAGTGTAGGTTTTACAAAAAATATAAGTATGCTAACTACACAGCACATTTAAGTATTGTAGTGAAATACCTTTTGAAATAAATTCTGGAAGTAATGACTACCCAAAGCATAAAAAACGATATTACGATCAAACTACATAAGATTGTTTCATGATTTTTTTTTTTTCGTATGTACAGATTATTTTATTATTTATAATTCTACAGATCTGTGATTTTGTTCAAATATTCATATTTTCGTAGCTAAAAATAAATACCTAGTCCCTTTGGAACCGAGCGGCGGCGGGGCGTAGCGCGACGCGCATTTGTATGGCCACGGTCAACGGCGCTTAAGGCATAGTCAAGTAATGAGGTTACATCGGGCGCTGGCACGCACGACAGTTATATTTTTTTTTTTTGTAAAAATAAATATGTTATTTTAATTTGTTCATATTTTACATAAAATCTATTTTATTTCTTTCTGTATCAACCCGTGATATCACAACGGGTACTATCAGAATACCAGCGCTGTGACAATTATTTTTAGAGAGTTAAGGAGCCTTTTGGCCTCGTACAGGACCTTCATATATATTTTGTATGTCTTTATGATTGTATTTAGTTTAGTTTGTGATCTTCCTGTGTGAGTCCCAATAAATACTTTTTCTTTCTTTCAAAAATCTGTGTAAAATTGTTAGGTACATAAAAATATTTAGTATTTTAAATCTAGTTCAACTTTTATGAAGAAGCTCCTGAATAACAACAATTAATTAAGGGGGATACGCTAAGGTTGCCCGCAAAATTAAAAAAACAATACGTTTTTTGCAATTTGCAGGTCATTGTCAGGTTGAATGTTGATTAAAATGTGTATTTAATTCACGACCGTAAAAATATGGCTTTACAAAATTATAATCATTAGAATCAGCAATACAACTCTTCAAGTTATAATTGGCGTCAAATGTCATGATTTCAAGAAATAGTCGTTGAATAGGTTAATTTATAAACTTGTAGAGTTGTATTGATGATTTCTATGATTATAATTTTATAAATAAATGTTTGATACGGCCGTGAATGATATTTAGATCAACAAATAACCTGATACTGACCTGCAAATTGAAAAAACCTTAAAAAAAAATGAATTTCGCGGGCTACCCTGAAGCTTTTGCCCGCCAGACTGCGGATACCTTAGTTCTTATGCACCAATGGTGTATCATGCGACATTTTAAAGGAGAAAAAGTATCAGTGGCGAAAGCACCATACAACACGATTCCTACCGGCTTCCCTTCAGAGCTCGGAGATTCGGATCAGCTACGCAACCGCTATTGAAAAATGTGTGTAAGAAATACGGTTTTCATTTACTTTTGTATTTGTTATTATAATTTGTTGTTTATTTATTTAAAAAGTCAGTAGTGTCTACTATTGCTCAAAAACAATAGTTACACTGCGGGTATTTAATTCACCATAACATTCAAACGACAAAAACGCCTACTCTTAGCTTTGAATTACAACAGCAACAAAAAATGTTCTAAAATAACGCAAAACGTTATAATCGGAACTAAAAATGCATACAAAATTCAACAAGCGATCCCGTTATGTCGTCACTTTTGGTCACGTGTCACCGCTTGCTATGAGTGAGACGAGACGAGAGCAAGCCGCTGTACAACGGGTTACGATAGACAGATATAGAAAAAATGTGTCAGCAAGAACGAGATGGAAGAATATTGCACATTTTATTTAGTTTTCACCTGTTTAACTGTATTGTGTTCGATTCTTTATATTTCCATAATAATTTTAAAATGGTAGTACCTAATATAGTTGAGTTATTTCTGTGAAACATTTAAAGTTTTATTTGTGTAGTGATAGCGTCTTTTTGGTTCTGCTATATGACGATAGGTGGTGTTAAATTCAGTGAAGGAAAGACTTTTATTTTTAAGTTTGTAATTTAATTTTTACTTTATCGATAAGTAAGTTAAATCCGGCTTCGCGCTTCGGGTTCTCTTACAAAATTTGACACTTCGCCACTATAGAGTACGTTACTACAATATTATGTAGGATGTGACGACATATTATTATATGGGTACATGTTAATTACGACACATTCCTGGAATCTTGAGTATTTGCCACTGTTTCAACTTTCATCGTTGGACAACTGTCTTGTTTCTAGCTGTTCCTTCTGGTTATCCAAACAGAAAATAATGTGGAAAAAACGGCCAAATGCGTTTTTGACTACCGCACTTTCCGAAATAAAAATGTATATGTGTTTTTTTATTGACCTCCTCTATTGTATTTAAAACTTCAAAGCCGCTTTGGCTTTGGCAGACAGTGTAGGCCTAAGATATTAAATACCAGTTTTAAACTATCGTAGAAGACATGGTTATCGTGTCTTGTAAAATATAACAACGATCTGTTTGCGGATGAATCGATAAAGATTTATTGGCATGTCAGAAGGGTACTGTGAGAGAGACTCATACATTTTGTAAATTTTTCGTACTTCAACTTCATGTTCTTCTATTTTCTGTTTTATATTAGGTATATATAAACTGGCTTTAATTATTCTTCTTATTAAAGTAAACAAATAAAAAAAAAAACAAGGCGACTATCTGCCATGACACGATGAGAACCTCGCCTAACTTTCAAGGAAATAGGAAGTGAATCAGTTTCGCTCTGGTAATTATTTTGCTACGCCATCGTTCGCCATCGTTCTAAGAAGGCACTTCACCCCTTGTAGGGACATAATAACATTATAAATACATGGTGATTCAATTACGTTTCACTTTAAAGAGAGAATCCTCGTCATACTGAACGAGTTTCCGCATATGAACTTGCTGGGGATAATTTAAGCAAACTCGCATTACCTAGTGAAATTGAATATATTTTAATTTATCACATAATGAAAAGGTTTAATTAACAAAGGTAAAAAATCTTGCGCAATAAAATATGCGTCGTGGCCGTCGCAACGCGTGTAAAAAAGGCAAAAAACAAATTATTTCAAAAACAAAAAACTCGACTGCAAAAACACATAACTGAAAAGAGAAAAACAAGCATTACAATCTATAGAATTGACTCATTACTCGTACTAGCTTTTATTTGATATCAATATTGTTGTGATTTATTTAAAAAACAACTTTTCCCTCCCTTTTTTTTTGTTTTTGCAGACGCAATATATAAAAATTATATAGCCTATGTCAATTCCACAATGAAGACGAATCTAACGAAATATCTTATGTTAAAATCCATTAAGCCGTTTAGGCTACAGAGCGTGCCAAAGAAATAGACATACATACATACATACATACATACATACGTACATACATACATACAAACATACATACATACATACATACATACATACATACTCTCGAAAAACATTACCCTCCTTCTGGGACAGTCGGGTAAAAAGATGGCCGGCTGCTTTGAAAAGTCGTCGTGCTGCGTTCCGTCGACGCTTCCTTAAAATGACGGTTCTTGAGCATCACAAAGTTCCAGCTCCGTCACAAATGTAACTTTTTGATCATTCTCAGGCATGTACTGTAGAAGGTTGATTATTTTATCAAAATCAATGTTTCAACGAGAAAAGAGTTTTGGTTAGGGATTTTGAAATCGAAAGTTTCTCAGGATTGGGAAGACACTTTGAAACCTTAAGCTCCTTAGGGCGAATTTCAACAATGAAACTGAACGCCGTTAGCACATCTAAGGTCTGTTTTTTTAATCTCGGAGACTAAATTGGCGGGTGCAAATTTCAAACTCCATATGGGAAAACAAAACAACAATAATTTTAAATGTCAAATTAGTCTCTGGGATTAAAAAACGAACTTTAAACATCGTTCAAACGCTGCCAGTGTCATCAATATTGACAGTAACAGCTTTTGAACGAAATTTACAATCGCTGATCGCGTTCAGTATAATGAACCTCACCAATGGGCGAATTTCACCAACGGGTGAAATTTGCCCTTAATAATATCCAGATATGGAACCCTAAATGAAAAAATCCACTTATCAAAAAGATATTGGCAGATCTAATGATTAATAAAATAATGTTATTACTTGACTGGTAAGTATTTAAATTGATAATAAATGACATCTCTGTACTCCTGACTTGTACTAACTCATTTATATTTTAATTTAACTGTATTGACCTCGAATTTGACGAATTTATAATCCCATTTTATTAAGGCGCTGACAAGACTCAATTGACCAAAATAGGCTTTATTTAAGAAAAAAAATTGCCAAATCTGTATAGCTTGTGATAGCGGAAAAAATATATGTTAATTTTGAACATATTTCCCAGAACTGGGTTGTTACCGAAACACGTTTTGAAAAAAAAATCTCGATACAAACTAACGTTATTTATTTATTTAAACTTCTCGCACACAATTAAGTACAAAGGCAGACTTAATGCCTTAGGCATTCTCTACCAGTCAACCAAGGGTGGTGAAGAGATAAGATGGCAGGTGCTCTGAGAGGAAATAAAAATAACGAAAAATGTTAAAGATAACATAATAGATTATAAATAGAATAAGTACAGAAATACATAAATAGGTTACAAGCATAAAATACAAATACATACATATTTACTACAATATATACCTTAAACTAACCTCTTACCTTGAGTTCTAATCCAAAATATCTGCATTAAATATCAACATACGTTACGTATTTAATTAATAACAAGAACTTCTTATTTGAATGCAGAACTTGGTTGTTTTTTATTTTCGATTACTCAACTCAATTTTGAGTAAATAGAGAATTGCTTCATATTTTGCAATAAATTACAAGCGTTGTGTCATCGTGTCATCGCGCTTCTCTTTCTTTTCTATGCAATCTGACAATGACCGCGGTTTAGGTGTTGTTAGCGTCTTAAGCTTGACATTATGTATTGTGTTATAAATTATTTAATAAATTTCATCTTGACATGGTAAACTTTTATTAATTTGATTGAATATGTTAATAATATATTAAGTATCTTTATTATTATAGCTTAAACTGTTTGCATGCCTTAGTTAAGGTAGTTAGTATAAGGATCATTTTAAACTTAACCGCTCAGGCCCGTGGCTCAATAACGTCATCTCTCAATCTCAAAAAAAACATTTTTATTCGATAACTACTTTCAAATCGCGCGCCGCGAGGGCTCCTATTCGGAGCCATTGGGGCTTTATCGGTTAACATCTGTAATTTGTACCTACTTTCTGTGCAAATAAAGTACTATTCTATTCTATTCATAAGAATACTAAAATATAATTATATAATTATTAGACATATTACTTAAGTCACTCGTGATTAGGTACTGAATACAGCCCATAAATTGTATTACACGTCAATTTCAGTCTGTAATACAAAAAATAATGTTGATTACACATTGCTCTTAATGTAATGACTTGTTAGGTACTTGGTGACACTTTATGGTCATCACTAAAAGTACTTAGTGTTATTATATAAATGGCACTATCAGTACTAATGGCACTAGCAATTATTATAATTGCTCAGGGATGCTTTTCAGGGCAATTTTTTTTTCTATTAAATTAATAGGGACTGTGCTGTTGTAAACAGCATTAATAAGCTATTATTAATAAAAGTCACTCCGGAAAATACTATAAACATTATTTATTTTATTCATCTATACATCTATGTTATCTTCTATACATTAATTATAAATTTAAGTCGCTTTTCGTGTTGATTTGTGTGAGCCGCGTTGTTCCTCTAAACTATGCAACGGATTTTGACGCAGTTTTTATTTACTATAATAATTTATAAAATGTATTCCGGAAAGTTAATGTAATAATAATAATACATATAATATAATACCGGCGGACCACTATTTTTTATATGTTTAACTGTTTTTATATCTTTTAAGAAATATTTAAAAATGTATTATATACGGCAAAAAATTAAATAAACCAAATAATAATTTAATAATATTTTTATTAAAAAAAAAAATAGTTTTATAAATTATATTCCTAAGAATTACGTGCCAGAACTAGGTAATCCTGTGTTTCAGGTGAAAAGTACTAAAATAGTCTTATAAAATTGATAAAAAATCTAAAAGTTGACAATAGACAAATAATTTATAATTATGTTGAGTAGCTTAACTCTTTAGTTTATAAAATCGATAAATACTTATGATAGGTGAATATACATTTTTACTTTAACACAGTTAATACATTCTCTGTATCTCCGTCTGACATACTTTGGAGAGCCTCCTTGAGAATTCTCTTACAATTTGTGTAGTTCAGGGAGTAAATGTTTGCTTTCGAGTTTAGTCTATTATAGAGGAGAGGACCAAGGTACAGGTAAAATTTGGGTATAAAAGCATGTTTTGTTGTATTTTGTGGGCAGACTATATCTTTGCGTCTTTTATTAGAATATTCAGTGCTGTAGGGTAGAGCTTTGTGTTGTTTTAATACAATGCCCATTATAAATATTTGCCAAACTGTTAATACTTCCCAAGATCTGTTTAGGTTGGTAGGAAAAAGGAAAGGGTGGAAAGTAGACACTTTGAGTATTACCCTCTGACCTCTATTGATGGTTAGTAACCTTGTTTTGCCCACTCCACCTTATGTGGTAAGACAGTAAGTTAATATCGACATGACATAGAGCAAAGTAAACTTGTCTAACTATTTTTGGGTCAGCAATATAGCGTAACTTTTCAAAAACAAATATCAACTTGCGAATTCTATTATTTAAAGCTTATACTCGTATATGTTGTTTGAATGAGTGTTTCATAACACCAAGGTATTTTGTTATATTTGCCATTTTAATGTTGGGACAAACAAATTGGTTATCTGTGGGAATTGCGCAATAATGAGCATATAATGTTGTTGTAGTTGATGTTTGCTTGCGTATCGAAAACTTAATGTAATTTGTCCTCTGCATTTAAAGTCAATTACGTTGAAGCCATTTATTAACAACATTGAATCCGAGTTGCGCAAGCTTGTAAACATTTTTCTCTAAGTCAGCCGAAAAAAGAAGAGCGCTGTCGTCAGCATAAGAAACAATTTGGCCGAGATTTAGATTACAAAGATCGCTTAAATAGTGTAGGCCCTAAAATACTTCCTTGGGGAACTCCTAAGGTCATGTTTTTTCATCGTTGCTGAGAACATTACTTACAACATTATTTAAGAGCTATCTAGAGGGCCATTGGGTATGGCCCTCTAGATAGCTCTTAAATAGTTTCAGCTGGGCGCCTCTGATTTCTATGGCGTTAAGCTTATGCAACAGAACCGGAATAAAAACCGTGTCGACAGCTTTGGCATATTTATGTATAACAGATTGAATAATAAATATTATGTATATTAAAGAAATCTCGATTTCTGTAAAGTCCTCGCATCTAAGTCGCATAAAGAATTGAGTGTGGGTGTTTCTTTTCTCGACAACTTTTATGACTTAGCAAAAATATGTTTCTAGGGCTTATTTGTCACATACATTGCCTTTTCCAATCAACTTCTCCAAAAAAATCATCTTCCAAACATCAAAACATCAAAAAACATCTCGCTGAATTGTAACATTTGATATACACTGGGCCGCAAAGAAAGCGAGTCGGTAATAAAAAAATGCGATAACTTTTAAAATATTCGATCAATACTTTTAAAATAAAAGCTAAATTAAATATAATTTAATTACAAATACAGTAAGAAGTAAAATCTCTTTATTTATTCATGATGATTGTATTTAAAAACATAAATAAAAAATAAATTTTAACAATTTTAAAAACTTTGTTTTACTTTTGTTTCTGTTTATAAATGCATTATTCTGATCAAATTCAATTGAAAACATGCTACTAACACTTGAAGAGTGTACCAGAATTCTGTCAATGCTTGAAGACGGGTGCAGTCAGCGTTATACAGCGATAATTGTTTCGCAGACCAGGAACAGGCCGAACAAGGTGCGCGACAGCGTGGGAGGATCGATATAATTATGGTATTGACAATATTGACCAATCGATTTCAAACGGTTTCAAGCTGTTGGAGTCAAAAATTATAATCCAATCTGATTACGTGTACAGTGAGACGGCGTATTGCTTAAGCAAACTTGAAGCTATTTAGACCTGCAAATGGTCCAAAACTTGAAAGGCAGCATCGAAATTCAAGGCTAAGTTACGCTAGAGAACACATGAATTGGGATCTGGATGACTGGTCAAGAGTAATGTTTTCGGACGAGTCGAGGTTTATGCTATACACGCACGATGGGAGCAAAGAGTCTGCAGAAGACCAGGAGAGCGCTATAACCAAGCTTGCATTTAAGAGAAAGTGTCATACGACATAAGCTTCATACACGTGTGGGCTAGAATTTCTTCCGAAAGCCGCACCGTGTTTATGGTGATAGAAAATGGCACTTTAACTGCAGAAAGATACGAGAATGAAATCTTAAATGAGTATGTTGGCCCACTTGACTTGACTGAGTATGTTGGCAAACATGGGCGAGAACGCCACGATAGTGTTTGACTTTCTTGAAGATGTTACTATCACACGCAGCCTAGACTTGAACCACATCAAACACATCAAACATACAAACATGCCTGGGACGACGTCTATGCCAGCGAAATTCCCCCCGATCACGCTTCGTGAACTGAAAGTAGCACTGATAGAGGAATGGGAGAATATTCCTCAGCTCCGGTCGAGAAATCTGGTAGAAAATATGCCGAACAGTATAAAAGCTGTATTGACAGCTCGTGGTGGCAATAAAAAATACTAAAATCTTGTAGAAATGGTCATTTTTACTTAACTTCATCATCATAATCATTTCAGCCGAAAGACGTCCACTGCTGGACGTAGGCCTCCTACAAGCACTGCGACTTCAACCGGTTTTGTGCTTCCCGCATCTACTTAAGGCGCTAACAAGACCCAATTGGCCAAAACAGGCTTCTCTTAAGAAAAAAAAAAAACCAAATCTGTATAGTTTGTGGTAGTGGAAAAAATATATGTTAATTTTGATCATATTTCCCAGAACTTGGTTGTTACCAAAACACGTTTTGAAAAAAAAAACTCGATACAAACTAACGTTAAACCAACCTCTTACCTTGAGTTCTAATCCAAAATATTATTAAATTAGTATTTAATATAAACATACGTTACGTATTTAGTTAATAACAAGAACGTCTTATTTGAATGCAAAACTTGGTTGTTTTTTTATTTTCGATTACTCAACTCGATTTTGAGTAAATAGATAATTGCTTCATATTTTGCAAACAGACAGATGTGCTGCTGGGGAGTTTGTTCGACCACTTCTTCTTCCCAGCTAAAGCACGAGGAAGTGGTGAAGGGCGAGCATTTTTGGGGGACTGTTTTATGTAACTTTGACGTTCAAAAAGTGCTGATTTTCAGCCTAGTTTGAATAAATGACTTTTGATTTTGCAATAAATTACAAGCGTTGTCATCGCGCTTTTCTTTCTTTTCTATGCAATCTGACAGTGACCGCAGTTTAGGTGTTGTCAGCGTCTTAACTTAGTTTTATTTTATAATAAATTTCATAATCTTGAACTTTTATGACATTCATTTAAACACAAAATTGTCTATAACACAGTCTTTGTTTCATAAATCTAGCTCCATATTTTGGAAGTTATTGAGGATTTTGTTACCAACCCGCTTTCTTTATGGCCCAGTCTAATAATCTTCTGTCTCTACGCTACCTCATTAAGTACAAAGGAAACAGAGTGGATAAGAGAACTCCATATTCCCCTAATACCGTTGATTTTGTGGATGAATGCCTTAAGTGAATGTGTAGATGCTGGTAGTAATAATGACAAGAATGATGTCTGAATGAGAGTCTCTTGTTTTTTTAATAGCGAATCTTGCTTTTTTTCGTTAGCTTTGGCACAGTGATGGTCAGACTTAAATTTATAAATCATAAGCAAAAACACGCTTAAAATTAAACCAACGATTCGAACTCGATTTGTTTATGTCTCATACATACATCCTGTATTCGAACTCGTAATACAGGATGTATGTATGAGTCATAAACAAATCATTAAAAAAAACCCGACTACAAAAAGACATAACTGAAAAGACAAATATCGCTGGCCGGGACAAACCAATAAGCTGTAAATATGGTATAACTTTTGTTTGTCTGCGATATCCTGCTGTGTATCTTGTCTGCGATGATTGTTTTTCTCTTTTCATTTCAATTATGTGTTTTTACAGTCGGATTCGTTGCTTTTTTTAATAATTTGCTTTATTTCAAGTATTTTTAATTGACTCATTACTAGCTTTTCTTTGATTGATACCAATAAAAACCGTCCTCTAAATCTTCTCCTCTCCTTTTTTGGATTTGCAGATGCAATACATGCTCGTAAATATGATGTAGCCTATGTCACTCCTACAATTAAGATGAATCTAATGACACCTCTTAGCTTAAAATCCTTGTAGCCTGCAGAGCGTGCCAAAGAAATTGACATACATACATATTTTCGAGGTGCTCGTGGCTAAGTAATACCAGCCACACGGGTCGATCCATCAGGTTAAGCTTCACATGGTCCGTGGATGGGTAACCATCTTTACATACCGAGACTTCTCCGTGACTCGGAAAACACGTTAAGCGGTTGGTCCCGGCTGTCATTCGTGGTTTTTTGATAGTCGTTAGGGGTCGTCAGAAGGCCAAAAGTCTGTCAACCAGTCTTACCAAGGGGTATCATATTACCCAGTTACTGGATTGTGGCTGTCAGATAGGCAGTCGCTCCATGTAAAATACTGGTATTCAGCTGAATTCGGTTAGATTGGTAGCCGACCCCAACTTAGTTGGGAAGGCTAGGCAGATGATGACATACATACTCTCGAAAACATTACCTTCCTTCTAGGGCAGTCGGGTACAAACCAAATCTTTAAATGGGAATATTAATCTGTTCTTAACCAAGTTCGAAGGTGATGGATGTATTAATATTAATGATCCTCCATTGTGTGGGTGGAACAAGTACGAACAAGCTTTGGTAGACAGTAATTATTAATGTCATAATTTACTAGTTAATTATAGATTAGGTTGGTATCCCATTTAGTTTGTTACTTAAACGTCAAGGAATTACGGTTCAATAATCTGTTTATACTGGAAATAGCGTCTAATTACAAAGTTTGTTTCTAAAACAGTTCAGGGATGAAAAATTGTTTGATTATTAGGATTGTCCAAACAAATAAACAAAGGACGCCGGATAATTATGTGCAGTGCAAGCTATATAGGCAGATAACCGAAAAAAAAATATTCATCTAATGTTTCAACCTGTAATATTTGCTGGAAATTGACCTCCAGGATCACTCACTATCTGCCGGGGTTGCGGGGAAGTACGAAAGGTTTCAAAATCAAATGTCATTTATTCAAACTAGGCTGAGAATCAGCACTTTTCGAACGTTAACGTAAACGTTTCAACAAAATTACATAAGACAGTCCCCCAAAACGCCCGCCCTTCACCACTTCCTAGTGCTTTGGCTGGGAAGAAGAAGTGGCCAACAAACTCCCCAGCAGCACAACTGTCTGTTCAGTTAGAGAAAAAAATGGATTCTATACAACAGTATGCAAAAGAATTTACACTACGTGCAACACAAAACATTAAATTACTAGCCATATGTCAGCTAGCACACCACTATACCAACAAAAAAAAAAAAGAAAAGGAAAACACCGAAAACTATTCTTAAATAGAGATAAAAACGTAAACGGAACTAAATACCCAAAAAAAGCCTGGGTAAGCATGGGCCTCGGTAAGCCCAAGTTTACTGAGGCCCCTGGCAACACAGGCAACGGAAGGAACACGGGTAGGTTTTAGTCAGTAAGAGTCTGACACACCCTCCCGCTCCGCCCAGAGCGGGAGAAGTTATTTGAGAATAATTTCCCACAAAAAAAAGGATCACTCACTACATCAAAAGTTTTCCCGGTAGGCGCGACCATTCACATTGTTAGTAACGCTTCTGTTTTACTCAATCTGACAATAATGAAGAATTCATTTATATAATACTTACTAAGAGATGTAGGAAGATTTCTTGCCTCATGCATAACTCTGATAAAATAAAAAAATAAATTAATTTGATGATACCTAATTTATTTTATGGTCAACTTGTTCCTTGAAGTATGAGTTGATAAAATCTGTTTTTTGTATTTAGATATCGACAGCCATCACGTCTGTGAAGTTTACAGAATAAATGAAAAAACAGATTTTTTAACTAAGATATTTCAGGCAAATATATACCAGATACGGTCGTTGAACTCAAAATAAATTATCAACAAATCAAATCAAATCAAATTTATTCGTAAATGTAGGTTTCAATACAATAGAATGTTATAATAGGATGGTCAGTTCGCTATATTTTGCTCGAAAGCATACAAATAATAATAAAACTAGTGGTGCCAAAATAACAGACACACAATTAAAATGAAATAGGTAACTCAAATTACTTACATACTAACACACAATTCCTTACGTACTTCCACAATTACCAATGTCAAAATAATAATAATCTAAATGTATGATTGTAATTAGCTAAATGTCAGTGGTGTCCTCCATAAACTCAGTTGTAACATTTATGAATTAAAAATTGTTTCAATTTATTTTTAAACATCGTAGTATTAAGATATTTTATAGTCGTGGAATTTTATTGAAAATAACTGGAGCCATTCGATAAATACTTTTACGTAGAAGGGCTGTTTTACTGCGATCAACACAAAGAATGTTCGAGTCCCTTTTCCTTAACCGTAAAATATTAATTGTTTTCGTTTTATCTTGTTTATATATAGATTCCCATCACGTCTGCGGAGCTAATTAAATTTGACCCTGTAGTGGAACTTAAGGAAATACTTTCATTCGGGCCTCTGGTAATCTTTCCCTAAAACAAAGACCCTTATCTTCTTTTACGATACTCAAAGGCAGATGACAATATCTTATTTCGCTTTGTAAATACAGTAATAAGATTTGAAATTTATTTAAAATCGATGAAGATTGTACAAAGGAATTTCCGCATCGTAGTCAGGAATACTAATAATGTTTATCAAATTCACGCACTACGTCAATTTGCCGTGAATGTACGGCTGTCGAAGAATGGCAGCTGTGATTAGATTATACGGACAATTAAAGTTGGCAGTCAATTCGCTTAAAAGGCTGACAACAGCTAAAGCGCGGTCACTGTTGGACTGCATAGAAAAGAAAGAGAAGCGCGATGACACAACGCTGGTAATTTATTGCAAAATATGAAGCAATTATCGATTTACAATCAATGGAGTTTGGATAAAAAAACAAACGATTGTTATGCTAATATGTTGCTTGTACAATAATCTGACAAAAAATCTGAATGATTGCATGTATATTAGTATGGTTTTTAATTGTAAAAAACATTTTTAGTGGTGTCTTCGTTCGTCTTCGATTTTTTTCTATAGTTGCAAATGGGTTGTATTATATATTCAACACACTATCTACCTAGCACATATCGTGAAGAATATCATATATTTTATTGTTTCAATTTATTTTTAAACATCGTAGTATTAAGATATTTTATAGTCGTGGAATTTTATTGAAAATAACTGGAGCCATTCGATAAATACTTTTACGTAGAAGGGCTGTTTTACTGCGATCAACACAAAGAATGTTCGAGTCCCTTTTCCTTAACCGTAAAATATTAATTGTTTTCGTTTTATCTTGTTTATATATAGATTCCCATCACGTCTGCGGAGCTAATTAAATTTGACCCTGTAGTGGAACTTAAGGAAATACTTTCATTCGGGCCTCTGGTAATCTTTCCCTAAAACAAAGACCCTTATCTTCTTTTACGATACTCAAAGGCAGATGACAATATCTTATTTCGCTTTGTAAATACAGTAATAAGATTTGAAATTTATTTAAAATCGATGAAGATTGTACAAAGGAATTTCCGCATCGTAGTCAGGAATACTAATAATGTTTATCAAATTCACGCACTACGTCAATTTGCCGTGAATGTACGGCTGTCGAAGAATGGCAGCTGTGATTAGATTATACGGACAATTAAAGTTGGCAGTCAATTCGCTTAAAAGGCTGACAACAGCTAAAGCGCGGTCACTGTTGGACTGCATAGAAAAGAAAGAGAAGCGCGATGACACAACGCTGGTAATTTATTGCAAAATATGAAGCAATTATCGATTTACAATCAATGGAGTTTGGATAAAAAAACAAACGATTGTTATGCTAATATGTTGCTTGTACAATAATCTGACAAAAAATCTGAATGATTGCATGTATATTAGTATGGTTTTTAATTGTAAAAAACATTTTTAGTGGTGTCTTCGTTCGTCTTCGATTTTTTTCTATAGTTGCAAATGGGTTGTATTATATATTCAACACACTATCTACCTAGCACATATCGTGAAGAATATCATATATTTTTCTGTTTCTGTTAACTGCAGTGGATCATATAGGCATTTTTAGGCATTATAAAACTTACGTTTAGCTCCTGCAGTCCCCATAATAACCAATTTCCCTAACTTTACACAGGAATGTCCACAACGTACGATTAAAACGTTCAGTGAAAATTAAAAGGGTCTTTGATATCAATCCTCTAGAGAGTCAACGTTACTATTATGCCGGGAATAATGCGTTATTATTTAAATAAGGGTCGGTTCCTACCACGAGCAATAACTGGTAATTTATCACCGACCCGACCGCACATAATAATGCTACATTATTTAAACTCTGGCACTGGAAATGCCTTTTATTTTGACCGTTAAACAGCATCTTTATGCTGCGGTCAAATTGTCGCGTTATGGCGAACTACACTACGCGCGCTCTCTCTCACACGCCATCCAACGTCTCGCTATCCCTACGGCTACATTTCTGCGATAACGAAAACTTCACTTCGCGCGCTCTCTCTCGCATACCGTCCAACGTCTCGCTATCCTTACGGCTACAGTGTTGAGATAACGCGAATTTCACTTCAGGCGTTCTCTTTTGCACACCGATCGACGTCTCGCTATCTATGGCTACAGTGTTGCGATAACGCGAACTTCACTCCACGCACTCTCTTTTGCACACCGTCCGACGTCTCGCTATCTATGGCTACAGTGTTGCGATAACGCGAACTTCACTTCACGCACTCTCTTTTGCACACCGTCCGACGTCTCGCTATCTATGGCTACAGTGTTGCGATAACGCGAACTTCACTTCACGCACTCTCTTTTGCACACCGTCCGACGTCTCGCTATCTATGGCTACAGTGTTGCGATAACGCGAACTTCACTTCACGCACTCTCTTTTGCACACCGTCCGACGTCTCGCTATCTATGGCTACAGTGTTGCGATAACGCGAACTTCACTTCACGCACTCTCTTTTGTACACCGTCCGACGTCTCGCTATCTATGGCTACAGTGTTGCGATAACGCGAACTTCACTTCACGCACTCTCTTTTGCACACCGTCCGACGTCTCGCTATCTATGGCTACAGTGTTGAGATAACGCGAACTTCACTTCACGCACTCTCTTTTGCACACCGTCCGACGTCTCGCTATCTATGGCTACAGTGTTGCGATAACGCGAACTTCACTTCACGCACTCTATTTTGCACACCGTCCGATGTCTCGCTATCTATGGCTATAGTGTTGCGATAACGCGAACTTCACTTCACGCACTCTGTTTTGCACACCGGTCGACGTCTCGCTGTACAACAGAGAGCGCGCGCAATGTAGTTCGCGTTATCGCAGCATTGTTGAGCAGAGCATAACACACTTCCAATCACATTCCGAAGGATTTCAAAGAAAATTTCTAATCACTTGCTTCAAAGGTTTGAAAAATTTGTCTGCTCAACAATGCTGCGATAACGCGAACTACATTGCGCGCGCTCTCTGTTGTACAGCGAGACGTCGACCGGTGTGCAAAACAGAGTGCGTGAAGTGAAGTTCGCGTTATCGCAACACTGTAGCCATAGATAGCGAGACGTCGGACGTTGTGCAAAAGAGAGTGCGTGAAGTGAAGTTCGCGTGAAAATTTGTCAGAAACCAGCAACCCAATTGGGTTGCTGGTTTCTGACAAATTTTCACATTGACTTTGACTTTACAACCATATCATAAACAGGGTTGGATAAACTGACAATATTCTAGATTAGAGATCTACTTACAGTGGCCGAGAATCATAATTAATTAACCTATAATTTTGCGACTGCTGGGACACAGGGCTCCTCTCTTCAAGAGGGAGTGGGCTGAAATCTACCACTCGGGCCCAGTGCGGGTTGGTAGATGTCACATGTCTTCGAATTTTCGGTTTTAAGACATGTGGTTTCTGCACGAGTTTGTCCTTTACCGGTTTGAGAGCAGTGGTGATGAAATTATTTACACAAAGTAAAGCGCCTGCCTGGGTTCGAACCGTAGCTACAACTCGTAAGTCGGGGCCTTTATCACTGGGGCACCACTTTGTATAACAATAAATTATTGTTTGAATAACATTATTAAATTGTTATCGAAAAATCATCGACGTTAATTGAAGTTATAAAATTAACCTCATTTGTAAAAAAAAAAAAACAAATTTAATATAATTTAAAATTAGACTTTTGAGTTCGAGCACCTATTCAAATAATCAAATCAAACCAATTCAATAGTCAATCAAGCCATATGTGGCATTACAATCTGTCATTCACATGTACGTTTGGTCCATTTGTTTTAATTTCTTTTACTTTTGTAATAGACTTTAGATTATTGATTGTCTGTGGTCGGCTTTTTCGTGAGTGTTCCTTATTTGGGCATAGTATGCTTAAGTACTAAGATATATATATATATATACATACTTTATCTTTGACAGTCGTTACGGGTTGTCAGAAGCTCGAAAGTCTGACAACCAATCTTACCAAGGGGTATCGTGTTACCCAGTAACTGGGTTGTGCAGGTTAGATAGGCAGTCGCTCCATGTAAAATACTGGTATTCAGCTGTATCTGGTAAGATTGGAAGCTGACCCCAACATAGTTCGGAAAAGGCTAGGCAGATGATTATGATGATGCTTAAGTACTAAGATATGCTAATTAAATCAAAGAACGTTTAAAATCTAGCACCTTATGCGTACCTAAGTTAGTAAGTAGTTTATAACTTCAGCCTCCTAAGTTTAGTGAAAGATAAACTTCAAAACTTAGTTTGGTTAAGTTAGGTTCTTGATAGTACCTGAAGTGGCGGCGCATAGTGTTCTACGCACGCCCCAAGTGGACATCGCGGGGGCAGTCTTTCACCTCACCTCCTCCGTGGGCCTGAGGTGGCCCGCGATGGCGGGCCGGTGGACCAGCCGGGGATCGTGGAAATCACACAAGATCCCATGGTCTCCGGTCCAAGTGTAGGAAGGTAACACCGTGGTAGTTTTTAGTCAGTAAGAGTATGACAGACGCCTCCACCGGATTCATTTCCTGGTTGTGGCATGCAAACTTTCTCCCATTTCTGCTACTAAGCGGAGTTTTGTCCCTGATGTGGAAACGCAATTGCAATGCTTTTGGTAATGTAGGTACTGGTGACCTTAGGTGGGCTTGTATGCCATCAAGTGACAATGAAATAGAAAAAAATCCATAATACCTCAGCGCCACCTCATTCTTTATCTCGCTCGCACACTACGGCTCGCGGTTACTCGAGCAAGCGAGACATGATAGCAGGGAGAAGGCCCTAAGGCGCCGATAGTTTAGGTAATTTCTTTTTACGGTGAAAGTAACGGTAATATAAAAAAAAAAAACATAGTATCTGCTTTATATTTAGTTCAGTTGTTATGCAAAGTATCATGGTCTAATTTGAAGTATTTTTTTAATACTATTGATTTCTTAATCGGTTTGGAGGTAACTTACCTACCCTGATTACCACCAATGGCGAATGTTCGTGTATCAAATTCTTTTATGGTAAGTTTTTAAGGACTTCCTTGTGTCATTTTTTTTTTTTCAAATTTATTTTAATTTCTTAAGATGCGCGGGAAGGTCACCGAGGCCCCTGGTAACACAGATTACAACCTAAAAAAAAAAATAGATGCAAAAGCATCTATTTATTTTAACGACTAAGGTCTGAGGTTGACTGGTAGAAAATGCCTCAGGCATTAAGTCCGCCTTTGTACGGTATAATTTTTTTTTACTTGTGCATAAAGTTTTAATAAATTGTTTAATAAAAACTCTTGCGTGGAAAATTTGGTTAGGTTGAATTTATTACTTTTATAAATAAATAAATAAATAAAGGATATAAATAAAAAATAAAAATTCCTGAGTGAAACTTGCATTTATGTAGAATGGTAGGTAGGTACACGTATTTATACATACTGTATATTCATATAAATTGACAAAACTGCAGAGATCGATTCTGTTATATCAATATTATTACTCTGTTATTACAGATTATAAACAAACTACTTTCGGTTTGCACGATCAATATCAATAATACATGTAAAAAAAGTAGTCGATTTTCGTGTCTGTTCGCTTAGATCTAAATTATACAATGGATTTTGATGTAATTTTTACCATCATTTAGAGAATTTATTCCCATGTGTCCATGTTTATTTAACTTAGCTATAGCACAGAAATCTCGATTTTTTGACATTTGCCACATCAGCACATTGCACTCATGCAAAGCTGGGGCGGGTTGCCAGTACTACATAAAAACAAGTCTTATTTTTAAAACATGAATGTCCCTATTTTTTTAAATTTCCTCGAGCTTTAGGGATGCATGAGCAAGTGCGTGTTCACAAAGAAAGAAGCTCTTCATGTCGCAATGTGTGTTGATTAGACGTCCGTTGAAGAACATTGAGCCGCACTGATCACTGTCACCTGGCTGGTAGTTGTCCCACCAGGCGTCGGCATCTACATTCATCGGTGTTCCTGGAAAGAAACATGTTAGAATGATTTGATTTTCTTTATTGATAAAAATAATATAAATAATTGTTATTTCGCAAAAATATTGAGTAAATTATCATTGTATACGAAGATACTTTTTATATTTCTTTCTAATTGCTGTGTGGTTCCCTATAAAGTACTGTAATTTTGACGTACCAAGTTAAACGTGAAAATAATAGAACGTTAAAAAAATAGTTTATGAAAGTTAAAATGATTATGTAAATCCACTACAACTTGAAGAGTTGACATGGATATGTGCAGGTGTTTAGTGATCCGACTACGAAACTCTTCCTTTACCATCCGTGTGAGACTCTGGCCTCACACGGATGTTGAAAGAAGAGTTTCGTAAGGAGAAAGACTCTCACGTACCTTTAACTGTCTGCCAGCCCTCGTTGAATCTGTTATGAAAGCCCACATGATATATTCCTCTTTGGTAGTGCCCTTTGACCCTAGGTTTCGGTATGGATTCCGTTAAATTCACAAGGTATTCCAACTCCTGGCCATTGCTAATCACCGCCAGGTACGATTGTTCTAGTTGGCACACAGCATATGAATCATACCAGCTCAGTGGAGTTGTGTGGAGCTTGTAGCACTTGCCATTATTCTCATTGAAAGTGTAATCTGAAATAATAAATGTTATGTGTCTATTCTGATGATAGGAGATTTATCGGATTCCAAGAACTTTGTCAAGCACGAAACAAAATAAGTGCTAAACAAAACAATCTATCTTAATTGTTGAGAAAATTAAAGTTTGTCCTGGTATGACTATATGACGACAAGGGAAACTCATGTAGTTAAGAGAGCGATGAATTGAACTGTTGATGAATGGAGTGGGAGAGATGGATAGATTGATACGACGGATGATATTTCAATTGAAAAGGAAGTGAATGACGCAAAGGATGACCAGAAATCATAGAAGAAACACATTTAGTTAGTTTACACATTTTGTGTCGACCCCAAGTAACGTGGGACACGTGAGGACGATGAAGCATTGACAAGTAAATTGGATATCAACAGTAGAGTTCCGACAGAGAACCAAAGTCATCGAAATAGAAATTTTATCATGGTTTTATTATTTTTATTAGTAATTGTTTATTTATTTTACTTCGATGGTGCTAGTTTGTCATTTCTCACTTCGAGTTACAGCAATATCCTTATGTAAGCGGGCATGCCCTTTATGCCTGGAGGCTTTTATTTAGGTATTAAGTTCTGTTTTCGTTTTTATGTTGTAGACTTGTTTGTAACATATGGAGTAATTTAATTTAATGTGTGTTTCGTAATGTTAATTATTTTGCATACGATTTGTATAAAATCAAGTCTATATAACTAAACAGACAGCTGTGCTGCTGGGAAGTTTGTTGCGCCACTTCTTTAGCTAAAGCACTAGGAAGTAGTGAAGGGCGGGCGTTTTTGGGGGTCTGTCTTATGTAACTTTGACGTTCGAAAAGTGCTGATTCTCAGCCTAGTTTAAATAAATGACTTTTGATTAGATTTTTATAGCACATAGATGACAAGGGTCAATATTAGCCATCGAACCGATAGCAATTGGGGAAAAGTGTCCTTGGATAAAGACCGCGAATCAGCAAAGGCTGGCTGAAAAACAACATTCACGGTCAAATTCAAATGACGTAAAACCATTAGTAAGTCATTGCCATGTACCTACCTACTTGTAATAAAGTACAAATTACAATGACAGCCGTGAGTTTTTTATAACTCTTGAGAAAATTTCTAATATAAACCTTACCGTACCAAGATAGGAATTACATTGCAATGACTTACTAATGAGTAAGTTATTGCAATGTAGCTAACACATTATAAGGGTAGCACATTAACGATCGACGTAAAACATTGGTTTTACGTCGATCGTTAATGTGCTACCCTAAGGATCCGGCCACACATGAAGTTCGTTGCTACACTAATAAAGCAACGAACTTCGTGTGGAGCCGGATATTGACGGATGATAGTGGCCGAGACTGTTATAGGCTAATGATGGTATGTGATTCGTTCATTCAATTATAAAATGCTTTCAATTCAGAAAATGTTTATAATGATAATAACTTATCTAGAAATCAGAGCAAAGACCCGGCCTACCTTTATAAGGACTATTGCATTGATAGTTCCACTCTAGTGACTGTAGACTCTTCTTGCAAATGAAAGAATACATAGAGTCACAATCCCAATCATCCAGATGACCTCCTTTGTAAATGTACACACAGTCCTGTTTACCGCCATAATTGTCCGGCTGACCCGGTTGCCATTTATTGTATACTTCAGAAACTGACTTCCCTAGAAAAAATAAATGAAGATATATTTTTTTTATATATATTTGTATACATATATATACTGTCCGTCATAAAAAAGTACATTCGGGTTTCTTTTCTACGAAATGTATGTAAAAAGTTTTTTTGCAATTTCTGACTTTTCTAGTACTCAAACCTCAGTTGGTCCGATAAAGATTTTGATCCCTGTAAGAAACAGGATCGACGGATCCCCAAAAAAGTTTTTGTGAAAACTGCCCATTTTCTTGCAGACTGTATATTTTTTTCAAAATCTGTGAATGCAGATCTATAAGGACGGTCTTCTAAGACCGTTTTCCTGTAGCTACAACGGTTGAGATTCCTTACTGCCCCGTCTTAAAAATCCACCCTTTATATACTTACACCGATTTTTATACATAATATAAAGTAAACGTAACGAATAAATAATGGGTAGTATTTAAACGCAAATCAAAAAATATCCTTTTTCTATGCAATAAGATTCCGAATTCCCATCAAAATTACTGATTGCACAGCAAAATATTCAACTCAAAATATCACTAAACACACTACAATTTATTTTCGCAGCGTACAGCGATTTTTCCTAAAGCAAAAGCTTTTTTATCAATGCACAGCTAATATTCTTAATGCACATTATACATGTTAACTCTTTTTCCTTTAAATATATCTTCTATTTTTATATTATGTACAGCAGTTTTTCTAAATAAAACAGCATTTTATTAGTCACAGTCGTTACGGGGACAGCGGGACGTGATTAAATTTATTTCCCGTTGTCCCCATAACGTACATATAAGTAAAATGTAGCAGCTTAATAATCAGTTGTTAGCTTTGTTTTAATTTAAACTGGCATCGAATTTTTGTTTTGGTAATAGAGGGCATCTGGCGCTCGGCGGTCGTTGCCGCGACACGCTCGCTTCGCTCGCTCGCCTTCGCGCGTTAATGGTCACTGTTCTAACCTAACCTAACCCAACAACTGAAAAATTTGCTGTGCAGTCAGTATTTATGCTATGTATGTAGTATTTTTGTACAAAAATAAATTTAACTGTATTGCATTATGAGGAAAAAAGTAATGTTATTAGATGTAAATAAGAATATAAATGATGAGTACGTATTGATAGGCGATTATTTATTTGATATGCAATTTATAATACCCCATAAATAATATATGGAACGAATACAGAATCAATTTATAAAAGTACAGGTACTAAATAAATAAATTACTAAAATAATTTACGTACCGTCAACGGTCTCAAATAGGCTTTTGACCATGTTGTCTGACATCCCCACATAGACCCACCCCAAATGGGACTGGGTAGTGTTCCAAAACGATATCACTGCGTGAGCTTCATCGTCGTTGTCTGGGTGCCAGAAAGTAGCTCCTTCCTGAGCACACACTCGCTTGGCATCAGTCCAAGTCCGTGGTATCACGTGGATCTTATAGAAACTCTCTAAAGCTTCTATGTAATTGTAGTCCTTCCGGAAAAACTTTTTATCTCCTTTTCCATCTACGAAATGAAAATAATAGATGTTACTGTATAAGTTTGAGCTATGATAAATCTTTAGGTTTTACCAATAAAACGTATATAATCATAATTATGGATGGATGTGATGTGGAGGAATGTGGAACATTTCGTGAAGAAAGTTTTGAGTATGAATAAAAGTAGAGGAAGTCCAAAGAAACGATGGATGAATTGTGTAAAAGGTGATGGCTTACAGACGTGTGTGGAAGAAACAGACATTCTACGCCGACCCGAAAATAAAAAGGGATAAGGGCAGGATGATGATACAGAAATAACTTATTTACATAATTAGAACTTTATTCTCATTAAGACAATCGTCACGTAGCAAAACAAAAGAAGACTAACTTCAACTCAACATACTTTTTTATTCAGTTTAAAGAACTTTATTCTCATTAAGACAATCGTCACTTACATGAGAACATTAATTACTCATTACTTACTAGTTATATTATATCAGTGCGGGTAGAAGAAAAACAAAAAAACAAAGCATGATCGTTGTCAAATAAATGGCGGGTTCACTGCATTCCTAAGAGAAGGAGGTGGCACAAGTTGAAAGGTGTTGCTGTTATAGACCAAAAAAACTCAACACAATTAACATAGTGTTTCGTCGTTGTAAATAAAAGTGAATAATTTATTTTTAAATATGTTGAGTGAAGTCGCTTCTTTTACATCCTTTGGAAGTTTATTATATGTATAGCTGTACTCCACCATAGGTTAGATTATTTTTACCGTAGTTAGTTCTTACTCTAGATAATACCAGGTGACAAGCTCGACGAGGTGAGTATTTGCTTATTTCAGCTTCTGTTGTGAACGTGAGTGAATAAGTTTGTGAATGATTTTATAGATAAGTATGCATGTGTTAAATATATAAAGTTGTTTGATGTTTATTAGCTTTGTCTCTTTGTAAATAGTTTTTGACGGTGTTAAGAAATCATAGTTGTGGAGTATTTTGATAATTTTATTTTGTAGAATTTGGATTGGTTTTAGACTAGTTTTAAATGAGTTACACCATACTTCGATAAGATATCATAAATGAGGCTTAACAAGGGAGCTATATATTACTAGCCGTACTTTTTTTGGAATACATCTAACAATTTTATGTAGTGAGCCCACAAATGATGAAAGTATGATTGTAATGTGTTGAAGGTGTGATTTACATGCCAAATTTCTATCAATAGTTAGTCCGAGGCATTTTTCTTGATCAGTCCTTTTCAGTACTTCTCTGTTTATGTTTAAATTAGGGTAGTCAGGGAGTTTTTTTATTTTTTGCACTAAAAATAGTTATTAAGTTTTGGAAGTGTTAATAGTTAAAAGATTGCACTGGTACCAATTTTGTAGTATATTTAAATCATCTTGGGCATTTATTGTGACATCGTTTATGTTATCACCAAAATAAAATAGACACGTATCGTCTGCATAAAGGGCAAGGTGACCTGCAAGCCTGCTTGGTATTACATGATTTTATTCCTAGTACCTAATCGTCATTAGTATTATGTGCTACTATGTCTCAAACATAAAATCCGGAAAAACGTCAAATTTAGGAGTAAAGCTAAAACTTACATTAACCCAATCGTTTTTGTAAATCCTGGGATTCACAAGTAAACTCTATTTACATTTTTTCTTAGATCAAGTTAGAAATATGAAGCTAGTTGCTCATTCCAACGCGTAGTAGGTACCTATGGAGAAGAACGGGCAAGAAACTCCATGGACACTCTTTTAAATTATATTGTTACATAAAAATTATAAATAATGTTGAATTTATAACTTAATGGGAGGACGATATAATAAAACGCGTCCAAAGTACAGCAAAATAAACAGAAAGGAAAAAACAATTTAAAAATAAAATAATTTAAAATAAGCCGAGACAGGTAACAGATGACCAGTCCCCACTGACGGCGCCCGTTCACGAACATGACGCATGGATTAGCACCATTCACTCAACCTTTTTTAAGGAAAATTATTATAAAAAGTAAACACGTTCATATGTTAGACTCTCGCACAGCCGAAACTGCTAACGAAATAATGATTTTGGTATTGTTGTTTTTTTTTTTAAACGAATGGACGGATTTTTTGAAAATCAACTTTTTGGGTGTGAACTAGGAGGATAATTTATTTATGAAGAACGTCGTTCGAATGTTTGGGGTATTAAAGGTTGTAGGAGGTGAATTCTATTGCGGAGCCCGACCAAGTTACTCAGCATAAATATTATGAACAAAAAATGTCAAATAAAGTGTTTATTGGATTTCTCAATTAAACAACCATTGTCGGGGTTCTTTAATCCGATAACATATAATATATATATATGTATATTCAAAACAAAAATAATATATAATTATTTATAGTCGATACTTCAAATTCGCAGCTAAAACTATATATATAGTTTTAGCTGCGAATTTGATTAACTGGAAAGTTGGCATAAATATTAAATAAAGCAATACTTAAAAATACATAAATACTTGGTTTAAGGCGCTGACAAGACGAAAATGACCAAAATAGGCTTGTCTTAAGTAAAAAATTGCCAAATCTGTATAGTTTGTGGTAGCGGAAAAAATATATGTTAATTTTGAACATATTTCCCAGAACTTGGTTGTTACCAAAACATATTTTGAAAGAAAATCTCGATAAAACTAACTTTAAACTAACCTCTTACCTTGAATTCTAATTCAAAATATCTGTATTAAATATCAACATACGTTACGTATTTAATTAATAACAAGAACGTCTTATTTGAATGCAGAACTTGGTTATTTTTTATTTTCGATTACTCAACTCAATTTTGAGTAAATAGATAATTGCTTCATATTTTGCAATAAATTACAAGCATTTTGTCATCGCGATTCTCTTTCTTTTCTATGAAATCGGACAGTGACCGCGGTTTAGGTGTTGCCAGCATCTTAAGAATTTAATTTCAAGGTCTGGAATTAATTACGAAGGTCAATACTTTGCGTGAGTTGTCAGCAAGGCAGATGGTTTTAATCTTTTTTCTCTCTTTGTTTCAAAGTCAAAGTCAAATTACCATTAAGTCAAAGTCAAGTTCAATATTATATAACATAACATGACGACTACATTCCCCGAAGGGTTAGGCAGAGGGGTACCTGTAGTAAACCCACATTTCGCCAGTTATGTTTAAATCGCATGACCCCCTATTACCTAACGATATTGCACAGAGAAAAGAGAAAATGAAAATTCGGAAACAAATTCAATTATGATAATATTTTTTTTTTATTATTTGCCAGGCCAAAAAACAATAACAACACTTATTTGTGCCCGGTAGGTCATTTGCTTATCAGGTAGTTAAATTAAGATTCAAATTAAGTGTCCGCACTAATGAATCTTATTTGTAATACTGTTTGTTCTGTTCCCACAGACAAACCGTGAACACGGTTTTGCATAGTTCTTAAGTTATGATAAATAAATAAATAAATAATAATAACAATAAATAGGATTATCTTTTGAGCAATTAATTATTACAACCAAATACTCACGTGAGGAACCCAATAAAAAGTACACTACAAGAAAGACTAACAAAGTTTTAGAATACATTGTTATACAGTGCAGCGCGCGTCTTGTCTGTTGCAGAATGTACGACATGGGTTGCTTATAAAGTTCGTCTCATCACAGTTATTGTTACTGCATTTACATCTATACAATAATAAGGATAAAATGTTGCTTTGAAACTTGTCCTCAATTATTTAAAACATAGGAAATACCCATCTGTTAATTCTAAAATGATATCGAACATTGCAGCAATGATAATGTCGGGATACCCCGAAGGTTATTGAAATCATTAATAGTGTTTTCGAGCTAGAACAAAATAACGAAATAAATTATAAATAACTTGTTTATGATACATCGTTATCCTGCCTGTAGGCGGCAAGCTCTTGATAAACATCGTTCAACTATCCAATTAAATTTGACCACTCAGAAAACTTATTTTTAAACTTAAATTGACAGCTACCTGCACTTTTCCATAACTTATCAAGAGATTTACCCAAAACACATGTTTATCTAGTGGTGGCCCACTAGAGCAGTGGTTGCCCAGTGGTAACGGCCGCGACTTACGAGTAGTTTTGGTCGTAGGTTCGAACCCGGACAGGCGCTTTACTTTGTGTAAATTATTTTATCACAACTGCTCTCAAAACGGTGAAGGAAAACATCGTGAGGAAACCGGCATGTCCTAGGATCAAACATTCGAAGACATGTGACATCTACCAACCCGCATTGGGCCCGCGTGGTGGATTACGGCCCCCTCCCTCTCACAGAGAGGAGGCCTGTGTCCCAGCAGTGGGAACATTACAGGCTGATTATGTATGTACATGTTTATCTAGAGCACTTATAAATCTTGATATCAAACTATTAATTAGTGACTTTTGTGGACGGAATACTAATATAGACTTGTTACAGTTGTAATGGCAAACATGTCATTTGGTTAAAATAGGTTTTTATTATTTTATTCATATTTTACATAGATTATTTTATATTTTGTGAATGTGAGAACGTTTTAGACTTAATAGACTAGATTTGTAGACCATTTATTTTTTGTTAAGTACCTGCTACTTCTTGACAGGCCTACACTGTCCTCCCATACCTATTAACACTTTAATTTGAAAACATTGTAAAAGCCAATTATTTTTAAAAGAGTAACCGTAGAGTTTCTTACCGACTCTTCTCCATAGAAACCGTCGATTGGAACCGTGCAGCTAGCTTCTGTTTTTCATAAGTGCCTATGTAGATTTATGTGAAATAAAATATTTTGATTATGATTTTGATCTAAGTTTAACAGGAAAACGTATTGTACTTTCCGTTACGTTACGATGCCACAAATACATCAAAGTAATACATCCTAGTGAAAGAAAATTTCACCCAAGTCCCTGCAAATCATCCCTGCATCTTCATCTACATCGTATAAAACAAACTCGTTTTTCGTGTCTGTCTGTGTCTACTTAAATCTTCTAACCTACACAAAGAATTTAAATGTTTTCACCATCAATAGATATAGCACAGAAATCTCGATGTTTCGTCATGTCACTGTTGCACCCGTGCAAAGCAGGGAGTAATGAGCGACCCACCGGTCGCTCATTACAAAATATGTAATTCCTACCTATAAATAACTACTTCGTAGACGCGGGTCTGCGGGGTTTTATGAAAACGGTAGAGGCCCCCTAGCTAACAACAAGAGTTCTAGACAGTCAAAAAATTATTATTTTTTGAATATTATATAAGTAAACCCATATTTTCCATATTGCGGCGAAGGGTAAAAGTGAGTGATATAAAAGAATGGAGATGGGTGCCAAGTCCTTTCTTTCACCTCCCTTTTTTTTGGGTGGGAAATTATCACATAACTTCAGTGTCAGACTCTTACTGATTAAAACCCACCTGTTTTTCCTCCTTTTCCTGTGTGTTGCCAGAGGCCACGGTATCCTTTTCGGATTTTCTCGCGCCCCGCAGGCATCGGCCCTAGCGGACCCCTTTACTTGTGCTGACATCTCTTTGAGGCGCGCGTGGAACACGACGCGCCATCGATCCGGGCCTGGTCCTTATCAGACGGCGAGCTGCCCATTGCTTCTTTCACCTCCATACGGGAACGTAAAAGAAAGTTTATTAGGTTCATTGCCAATGTATCCAATAACTTACTAGTAATTAATTTACTTTGGAAACTTGCCAAGTTGCATTCAGTAGCGAGGTTCCAAATCAACTGTATTCACCTATTCTGGGTCCTATTTGTCTAAACATGTTTTACTAGACTTGAAACTACATATTATCTATATTTTTCAAATATGTGTGTTTTCAAACTATCCGTTAAATAGAAAATCTTTGATTTATCTTATTTCAACGCGGTTAGTCCCCCTATGCTCTAGTACCTCTATGCTCGACTCGAAAAATATCTGCTAAAAAGTTTCGCTATGCACGAAATTCTTCGATTCTGCGTAAACAATGGAAGGTTGGAAAGAAAAGTGTTTGAATTCAAGTTAAAAAATTTATAGCGCTATTCATAAACGCGTAAGCGTCTGTTAGTTAAAATTTGTTTTGCCTCGTTGACCGCCGTCCTGTTTTAATATATTTAATGAATATTAAGAACAGGGTAACATATTTACATACTAGGTTTTCTTAATTTACTTTTTAAATACTGATGACTTAACAAATATTGATGACGCAGTACTTCTTTTTAACAAGACCTTGTCAGACATCATAAACAAACACACCTCAAAAATTAAAATCAGTCGTTCAAAATTTAATTTAAAACCCTGGATTACGCCAGGCCTTATTAGATGCATCCGTCATCGAGACATTCTTCATGTTCAAACAAACCAGCAACCAAAAAATGATGCCCTAAAAATTATGTATTCAAGATACAGAAACTTCTGTAACGACATTCTGCGTCAGCGCAAAGCTGATCATGACAGGAAGGTATTGGAATGTAATAGTAAAGAACCAAAAAAGCTCTGGCGGACTATTAAAGAAATATGCCAAGTTCCTAAACGAACCAGTGACAACCAAGAATTACTGAAATATAAAGGTAACGACGTTATCTACATCGATAAATGTAACGAGTACTTCATGTCAATTGGTCAAAACCTTGCAACCAACATCTTAAGCGGCCAGGCGACAACTGGGAATGAACAATGCCTCGGTCCGTCGGAAGGTAAAAACCGATCTAAAGACTCACTGTTTCTACACCCTACTGACAATCGAGAAATTGGTAACATCATAGACAATCTCAAAGACGATAGCGCTCCGGGTCTCGATGAATTTCGGCCTCTTCTCCTTAAGCACACAAAGAAACACATACTAGAACCCTTAAAATACATTTTCAATCTGAGCATGGAAACTGGAACCGTTCCCACTTGCTGGAAAACTGCTGTTATCACGCCCATTCACAAAAGTAGTGCCAAGGATGCCCCTGATAACTACAGGCCAATTTCATTGCTATCCGTGACTTCTAAAATCCTAGAAAAACTGATAAACAACCGCCTCGTCAGCTTTCTAGAGAAAAATCATCTACTCTCAGAGCGGCAGTTTGGCTTTCGGCGAACGAAGTCTACTGAGCAAGCCTGCTGACTGGCATAATCTCTTCAAACATCGAAATGCATCCACCGTTCAGCTGGTGTCTTTCTCGACCTCACTAAGGCCTTTGACATAGTCTCTATTCCAATACTGCTAAGAAAACCTTTGGTGTCAGAGGCCTGTCCTTAGATTGGTTCAACAGTTACTTGTCTGATTGACAACAACTCGTCAAAATTGGGGATGTCGTCAGTGGGAGTCTCCCGGTTGCCTTCGGAGTGCCTCAGGGAAGTATTTTGGTACCTACCCTCTTCATCGTGTACATGGACAAAATTCTGAGGCTTAATATTGCACAATCGGATGTCATCTGCTACGCTGATGATACTGCTATTATTTTTTATGGAGCTACTTGGGAAGAGACTCTAGATGCAGCGGAAAAAGGAATGAGTATCATAGCAACATGGCTGGAGCAAAATCTCTTAACATTGAACTTGAAAAAAAAACAATTTCTTGACCTTTCACGTCACTCGATCTAGTAGACCAAACATCGAAACACTAAACATACACAACAGCAAATGTAACGTCTTGACAGCAGCAGCCATCTCTGCTACTGATTGCAACTGCAACGCCATTGTCAGAGTAGAAAACACAAAATATCTAGGTGGCATAATTGATCAGAACCTGTCTTTCAAAGCACAAATCTAAACACTCGCAAAAAAGACGCGCAAGTTCATTTACATTGTGAAACTCTTACGAGTCAGTGCTCCTAAGGATATATGTTTACAGATTTACATCTCTCTATCCCAATCTGTCCTACAATACTGTGTAAGTGTCTGGGGCAGTGCAGCCAAGACATGCATGCTGTAGTTGGAACGGGCGCAGCGGGCTGTCCTCAAGGTACTCCTGGGAAAGCCTCGGCGTTTCTCTACGGACGAACTGTATACGGAATCCGGGGTTTTACGCGTACGTCAGTTGTTCATCCTACGGTCACTTCTAAATTTCATTAAAGTTAACACACAACGCTCTAGCTGCAGTAAGAGGGGTAGGAAAACAGCTGAAAGAATCCCCCTTCCAAAAATAAAAACCCGCTTTGCGACCCGGTTTACGTCGTATTATTCCATACGGGTGTTTAATGCTATAAGTAAAAAATTCACGGTACCAAACAACTACTCTGAGGCCAAAAATAAACTAAAAGAATGGTTGCTGGGCCAAACTTATGAAGAAACAGAAAGTTTACTTTGCAGAACATGTTAATACATACTCTTTGATAGAATACATACCCTCACTCACACTTACACCACACACTTACTCACCATAACTGTTTTTGTATGATAATCTGTTTTATATTAGTATTGTAAGTTTTCTAAATTTTGTAATGAACTTATGAATTTCATATCAATGCGCTAGTGCGCTAGCAGAACCCATTAAATTTTAACTTTGTGTGGTGTTTGGGTCACCAAGATACAGGCTGTGCCTAGTTTGGGACCCGCTGTTTAATCTGTCTAAGTTCTCTGTTAGTGATAATTACATACCATGTTACTTGTATAGAACTTTAAGAACTTTGTGATAGATAAATAAATTAATTTGTTTTTTTTTTTTTTTGAAAATGGTTAAATAAAATATTACCCTGTTACAGATTTCCTCTTCACTGCCCTCGAATGTGATTTCGTGCATAGCGAAACTGTTTAGTAGGTATTTTACGAGTCGAGCATAGCGGGACTAGAGCATAGGGACTAACCGTTTATGCCTTAGGTCATGTCTGTTTTCAAAATGGGGTAGTAAGCAGAGATATCATTAGAAAACCATCGTCAAACAGCATCTGTCGGGCATTAATGCTGAAATGAACCCTTTTGGTGCAGCCGTCAGTCACTATTATTATCATATTATGTTATTTTTATTTTGTGTTTCACGAAATATGTCCAATAAACGTTATTCTTTCTTTCTTTCTAAATACATAGCTGTACATTCGTTATGTATTTAGGTAGGTACAACCACTTTTGACCAGTTTTGTCTGATACTCGTATAATTGACCGTAAGTACACCGCTAAGTTAGTTCCCTTCAGTAACTTTAAATGTCTTTCGACGGCCACTCGTTCTTTCCATTTTCACAGGAAAATGAACAAGCAACTTATTATTCGTAGCATCGCAAGATACGGTCTTCCAGGTTCTGAGTTATGCCTCTCGGAATAACCGAGAACCTGGAAGATTCATAGATAAACCATTTTTATAAACACTTGCTTATTTAAAATGTTCTATTTATTTACATAACCAAATTACAAGATGATTATTAACATTAATTAAATTAAATTAAAACTAAGTTACTAACTTGGGGCATTGTACCAAGGAAGCTGGCGGCATTTCCTCGCTGAATTACAATGCTGATGCGTTGCAATTCAGCGAAAAAAAATGTTCTTAGTTTTCCGATTCTATAGCGTTTGTCTTCAGCTTGGCCCGCGTCGTGTTGAAAATTATCCCATGGGATGTACTATCGGGATAAAAAGTAACATAATATATCCCAACCCGGGTCATAGCCTAACCTTGTGTCAAATTGTATCCGAATCCATTCAGTCCTAAGGCGAAAAGTAACAGAGACCGCGTTTCTTTCGGATATAATTATAACATTAATATTGATTATTTTGCATAATTTATTTGCGCTTCCACATAAAGTTTAGAAAATTCTCATGTATAATATGAAGTTCAATATTAAGTTGGCAGCATCTGGTTTGGTACGATAATCATTTGCAGGACAGTTTTAGTGCTGACCAAATCAAGTTTTGCAGCGCACGTATTTCACAATCGGTCACTTTGTTTTTAGAAATTTTGTCCTGGTCCCAAGCTCTTGAACAATGTTTAATGCATGGGTACCACCCTCCCCCACCCCTTGATTGGTTAAAATCCAGAAAGGGGCGCCAGCAAACCGACAAATAGGTAAAACACCCAATTACATGATCAGCTTTTAATGTTCCCGCTGGCAGAGGCCTCATCTCTGTGTGAGGGCCACAATCCACCACGCGGGCCCAGTGCGCGTTTGGTGATCCAATTATGCGTAATTTATATTGGTATATTGCTAATTGATAACACGTTTTTGTTATTTGAGAGTACCTTTAATTAAAACTGCATTGTCGATTAGAAAAAAAAAATCCTGATCACTGTCTAAAAGTCGCAAAAAATAAAAGATCAACACATAATTTGAAAAAATTCTATATTGTATTAAAAAAAGATACGTTTGCTTTTATTTCAGACACAATATTTATTTATAGCATTTGATCCTTATTAACAGCAACAACAAGCTGGAAGTATTGATTAGTAATCGTACAAAAAAAGCGAGCTTTGATTTTCTTCCTGAATCCCCATTTCAATAATTCACATTGTATAGGTACAATTCCGAAGGTGACCGCAGACCGCAAACTGCAGCGGCAAAGCCACCCAATTACATTGACTAACTGTAGCGAAACTACTGGTTTCTATTTCAATAGACAGTATCAAAGTCGGCAAAGGCGGCAAATTTACCACAGCGGCAGTTAGACTTTGCCGCCTGCTGGTGCGGTCGAGGGGCGAACGCAGCAGCAGGTGGTGTACCAGTAGTGCAGTCAGTGGCTGTCACTAACAGAGCGACAAGACGTATTTGTTTTTGTTTGACAAATGGCAATGGCTATCGCGAAACTGAAACAGAGAAATGCCGCTGCCGTCGAAGAGGGTGACATCGTGTTCAGAATTAAAACCCAATGATACTGTCGCTCTATTATGCATATAGTGATGTTCCCTCTTCACGTGTCGTGAAAAACGTCGTGTAAAAAGTCGAGGCTCTACCTCGACTTTTTTCTAAGCCCAATTGTCAAAAATACTAGTGCTCATTTTCACGAACACTAGGCGATACCTAAATCAATGTCTAAATAAAGGTGAGCTGTGTGATCTTGCGCTTAAAGTTGAAAATCCAACAGCGCGCTTTTTTTAGGCGTTTATTTTGGTGTCGCTTAGTATATGTGAAAGCGGGCGTTACTCACCGGAACTAAGTCATTAAGATTATTTTTCCCAGGTATCCATGTCGTATATCGATAATCTTAATTGTCTTCAATGTTAGTGGAGCGCATTCCTTTCTTTTAATTATTCAATGCTTGCCGCGATTGGTCCGTGGATGGATGATCATCTTTACATACCAAGACCCCTCCATGCCTCGGAAAGCAGTTATTTGTAGATCTTTGACAGTCGTTACGGGTAGTCAGAAGCCCGAAAGTCTGACAACGAGTCTTACCAAGGGGTATCGTGTTACCCAGTAACTGGGTTATGGAGGTCAGATAGGCAGTCGCTTCATGTAAAATACGGGTAGTCAGCTGTATTCGGGGCTGTATAGACTGGAAGCTGACCCCCACATAGTTAGGAAAAAGGCTAGACAGATGATGACTTGAAAAAAAGAAATGTCTTTTTTGTTAACCCAAAGGTTGTTTGTGGGATAATGCCAACCACTTAATGTAAGTCTCACCATGAGTGTCCATACAAATATTGAATATCATATTTATACTGTTTGACCATTTTATGGAATGAAATGATATTCTAAATTTATATTACAAGCCAGTAAAATTAAAATAAAACCGCACAGTTTTATCCACACTGCTCAACCCTCAATAACTGTTCACGGCAACTGTTGTCGTGGCTACACAACCCATCTTCATAATTACCTTTTCACTGTTCGCTATAATAATTAACGACTCCAGTTGGTACTAACGTTTCATTAATATTGTTGAGGGAGATCAAAATTAGAAGCGACGAGCGATTTTTAATACCATTTTAAATTCAATGTATCGAAATAAATGCGCAACATTTTAAACATTTCCCGAAATATGCCAAGAGCAGAGTCTGCAGTCTTAACATAGATTGTGATCGCTTTACGACCAAATACGGTCGCAAAGTCCTAATGGGGTCTCTAGACGGTCAAAATTGCTTAACAATATTGTGACTTTTTCGTGCTTTTCTAGCAATTTTGACTGTCTAGGGGCAAAGTCCTAATGGGGTCATTAGGACTTTGCGACCGAATTTTTTTGTAAAGCGATCGCTATCTATGTCGAGACTGCAGCCTCAGGTTAATTTAATATGCTCACAAGTACGCTGTTGATTTGGACAATAATTACAGTTATCATACCGGATTTTTTCAAAAGATACTCAGTTTGTCTTAGTAAAACTGGGGTTTTTTTTGAAAAGCAAAACTAAATGAGAAGCTACCAAATAAGGAAAACATTCAAGGAGTTATACCGCTTTCATGTACCTACCAAGTCCTGCCACTAAGATTTATTTACTTTCCTGCAATGTGAAATTTAGATAGATAAATCGTATATTTGGTGCACACGAAAGACATAACACAACTTACAAAAGCGCGATTAAATAATGAAGCATCGATTAATTGTCAAGGTTTATATTCGATGTTGAACTGCGACAGGCTATAATGATAAATTGATATAGCCAAATCTCATTAGCTAATAACTGTCACATGATTAATTGATGGATTTATCTGCCTATCTCATTAATTAATTACTCTCACAAATCATCACATTACAAACACAATAACCTCGTAAAACCAAACCATGTTTTGCATGAACAAGCTCTATTAATCAGTATCTCCTATAATTAATACAAAATCACTCTCTTTATGAAAGTGCCCGCTTTCTCTTATGGCTTGGGCGTTGTCACTCAATATGAGGTATCAATTGTCTGGAAAGTAGGCCAGTGGTATGTGAGGCGTGTGAATTGTATCGTCAGTGTTAAGGGGGTGTAGGTACATGTCGATTTATTGATTAGATTTATTGATTAGATATTTAGAATGTCGATTGTTTTCTTTTTTTTCTGCTTTAATTTTATAAGGTAAAATCACGTTAAGTAGGTTTTTTTTTCGTTCATACAATCTGTTAAAATGATAAAAGGTTTTGTCTGCTTACCAGCTCTTGGTCATACATTGTTTAGTGGACACCGAACGACAAATGATGGCAGGTACTTAAAATAGTTTAAATTGTATCAGACAATATAATTAAATAGTTAGCAAGTTTTTTTATCCATTAATCACCTCTGACACTTTGGGTAGTGTTAACCGACTTTGCAAAGTGATCAACTTATTATATATTATGTATAATGTAATTACTAGTTTCTGCCCGCGGCTTCGCCCCGTAGATGTCGGAAATTATCCCACGGGAACGTGCTACCGGTCATGGCCTATCCGTATACCTATCATCCAAATCAATTCATCCGTTATAGCGTTAAAAGGTAATAGACAGACGGACAGATAGGAAATGAAAAAATCTTCTTTTTTTTAATTAAACTGGACTTTTTTATTCTAAATGAAACTTAAAAAATGAAAAGTTTTAATATTATCACCATTAATTTGAAGAACTCTAGCGCCACCATTGACCACGTAATACCTACATAATTAGCTATTACATAAAATTGTAACATCTTTTAAGTGGGTGGACGGATTTTAATGAAATAAATACTACGTATAAAATAAATTACCTCAAGATACGGACTCTGACCATTTTTCCAATTCCTTAAATCTCTTAAAAAGAGTAAATCATCCCCTATTTTACCGACCTTTTTTTGGGTTGAAAATTATCAAATAAGTATATATGTATGGTGCTCTGCCCAAGCCAGGCAGACCGTATGCTCTACCGTATCTTCCGGGCGATTCACACAGTGGTAACACCTGGGTGTTTCCTCCCACCTTACCCGACACAGGAACCTCCCGAAGCTGACGTGTCCGGTGAGGACCTGCGTCAGGTCAGGTCTGCAAAAAGTAAAGCCTATGTCCTTCCCCAAGATGAGATATTTTCGGCTAATCTGAGTTTATACTTTCTTTCCTACGAAATGTATGAAAAAAGTTTTTTGCGATTTCTGACTTTTCTAGTACTCAAACCTCTGTTGGTCTAGTAAAGTTATTTGATCCCTGTAAGAAACAGAATCGATTGACACCAAAAAATGTTTTTGTGAAAACTGCCCATTTTCTTCCTGACTGTATTTTTTTTTCAAAATCGTCGAGACATTTAGATTTGCATTCACAAATCTAAATGTCTCAAAAAATTAAGGACGGTCTCCTAAGACTGATTTCCTGTATCTACAACGGTTAAGGTAGCTGCCCTTACTGCCCCGTCTCAAAAATCCACCCTGTAACGTATAGATTCCGTACCTCCAACCTGAATACTCTTATTTTATAAAAGGAGCAATTATGCAAAGCGTTGCACTCGTAACATTTAATTTGTACAACTTGAATTACAAGGGTCCATAAAAAACAGGCAAAGGAAATAATTATAGACCGTAATTTTCTTGGTTTAATATAATAGCATTGGACTAAAGACACGCCTATTTCACGTTTCTGTAGATTTTTAGGATTGGATAGTAGCAATTAAAGCCTACGATCGAAAACATTTTAAATAAAATGTCTGTCTTAATCCTAATATTATGAATGCAAAAATGAGTTTGTTTGTTTGTTATGCTTTCACGTCTTAACGGCTACACAGATTTCGATGAAATTTGGCACACAGGTAGACCATGAACTGAGTTAGGACATAGGATACTTTTAATTCTGGTAATTTGTTTCCATGACTTAATTTCTAAGATCTACGCGGACGAAGCCGCGAGCATAAGCCAGTTTTTAAATAACCTTATTTTTAAACTCTTGGTGGGTCTTGCCCATTCCAATTAGGATGGACGCAATTAGAAACTAATAAAGATTAAATTGTTGGTAGTCAGCGTTTGAAGTCCTTTCAGAGTTATTATAGAACTGCCCAAAAAGGAGTTAATGTGTTTTGGGTATATGTATGTATCTATGTGAGTTCCTATGTGCCACCATAACCTTTTTATCGAACGGTTTAACCGATAGGCGTCAGGAATGCATTCTGAAATTAATTGAGGAGTAAATTGTTATGGCAATAAATCAAAATCAAAAATCAAAATCAAAAGTAATTTATCCAAACTCGGCTGAGAATCAGCACTTTTCAAACGTCAAAGTTACACAAGACAGTCCCCTAAAAATGCCCGCCCTTCACCACTTCCTAGTGCTTTAGCTGGGAAGAAAAAGTGGCGCTATACAAAGTAATTAACACTACAAAACACAAAACAATAAATTAAATTACTTGCCATATGTTAGCTAGCACACGCCAATATACCAACAAAACAATGAAAACTGTACTCAAGCAGATAAAAATGACAACATAAAAACGTAAACAGAACTTAATACCTAAATAAAAGCCTCCAGGCATAAAGGGCGTGCCCGCTTACATAAGGCTATTGCTGTAACTCGAAGTGAGAAATGATAAAGCATAACGCGAAGATCAGCCATCACCACCCTCGCCATATTTAAAACTTTCTCTTTTTAAGTACTTTTCCTTCTATAAAAAGGTTAATTAAAATTTCATCTTGAAAATTGCTTTTTTCATGCAGCTTTGCTTTACCACCACATTTTTCTATTAATTGGTTGATTTAAAATTTGGGGCCAAAAAGCATTATATTTGATCTAATTCTCGTGGAGTAGATGTTAAGGTAACTTAAATTACTTTAAATCGACTTCTTCTTTGAGACGCCTAAGGGCCTATTACAACGACTTTCTTATCACTGTAAATTAAGGAGTTAGGGCCTATAAAACGAACCCATTATTAATGAATGTCTGGAATTTTATTTTTACAATGTTTAATATAATTCTAAAGGAAGGATAATTAATTGTTGAGACAATCTTGAGTAACAATTAAATAACATTTAATAGCTATTTAAAAGAGCTTGTCTATGTAATCTCATTTGTGTAACTGTAATTAAACGCATCACTAAATACCTGGGATTTTGTATACTCTGCTATACCCTGCCACCCAGCGTGATCATTGATTGTCATGTGTTTTTTTAATGCACCTAAATACAAAAATATACGAAAATATCATACATTTTAATTCATGAAATTCCTACTTTTGGGGGCTCTATATTTGAAAACGACCCAAATCAAAGTTATCACACGAGCATTGTTTTATAAAAATTAACAGTAGAGAAGATAATGCCAAGTGATATGTGTGTCCTGATCAGAACAGAGACTTATTATTAAATAGGAAATTTTAATGTTTAAAAAGCCACTCAGACAGCGACAGCACCCCACGCTCCCCTCTTGCGAAGGCAGTGAACGATCATCGAGGGCTGGTGGTAGGCCTACCACCGCCTCACCCCGCCTCACGCTCAGGTCACCGCGCCATTTCTCATCAACGTGACTTGTGAGGACTCACATAGTGTGAAAGTCTCAAGAAGAGCTTATTATAAAAATGATCCTATGAAGTAAGGTCTTAAGTTGAAACTATTGGATGTCGCTACGTCCTCGTAAGGGAGTTCGGCTAGCGGTCCCAGGGCTAAGCTCCTCTGTCGCGGATGCCATGCGGTGGTCCGTAAACACGGACCCCTCAAACTAAGCGCCTATACCGGCAGTGTATTGGGTACTTGTACCCATGTGTGTGGTTGCTATGTGTGTTTCTGTAGGCGCGCCGTGACGCTAATTTGCTAGCGCCATTTCTTCACGACTCCTCGGCGGTCAGTCCCCACCAGGTGAGACCCCCGGTTATCCCCCTCACGAAGCAGGAAAGGTCCCCATGCGCAGTATCGCTGTGTATAGGTGCGCCAGCGACGCTACCATGCGGAACAGCAGGTGGTGCAGCACTGTGTTGGTGATACCGTCAGCACCGGGGGCCTTCCTAGGCTTTGTTCTTAGGATGGCGCGTCTAACTGCGCCAGGCGAGGAGAACGTAGGGTCCTCATCGGTAGCTATCGGCGTAGCGAAGTAGTCTCCCAGGTGTTGCTCGATCGCTGCGTCGGGTTGGGGCGGAACTGACGCTCACGGTGCTCAGCAAAGACCTCTGCCCAGTCCTCCACTACATACTTGAGTGCCTTTTCGTTGTTTATCAGCGGACGCACCAGGACTGGGGTATTCGTAAGCTGACGGCATAACTTATGAACCGACGGCCAACTTACTGTCTCTTGTGGCGTCAATTTGCTCCTGCCAGCCCGCGGCGGTGTGTGCCTGTAGCTTGGCCTTCACCATCTCCGCGAGACGGTTGAGTTATGTTTTGAGAGTGGGGCATCGTAGTTGTTGCCACTGCTTGCGTAGGCGCCTCTTCACTGCGATCATCGCGCTATTATGGGCCGGCAGGGGTGGCTGTAGCCCTCTCCCCTGCGGCTGTGTTGTTGTCGCCGTTTCTAGGGCGCTTTGGATGTAAGCAGTGACGTCATTCGCCATTTGGTCTACGTCCGCGGAAGTGACAATAGGCCGAGTTGACGTGGTGGTCCCTACTTTGTCCTGGAGCATGTCCCAGTCCGTGGATCGACGTGGCGCAATAGGCTTCAGTCGGGTCGGCATCCCTGATAGGACGACTGCAGCTCGACGTCTATTACTTGCTGCGTGGTCTGGCAGTGTAGACCTCGGTGGACTACGATGTCCAGTACGTCCGGCATGTACCGTACGGCATCAGGATAGTGGGTCGGCGTCTCTGGTCCGGACACCGTATAGCCGAAGGCTTCCGCGTCCGCGAAAAGCCGTCTTCCCTCGGTATTCATGTTGAAAGAGTTCCACGCTGGGTGCTTGCAGTTTAAATCCCCGGAGGGGAGGGTGGCGTGTGACGTCTGAGTTAACAAGACCCGCAGCTCTGTATGATCCAAGTGGGCTGCGGGTGACTTGTATCACGCATAGATGTTAATGTCCTCGCCGGCTATATGTAGCTAAACACCCAGCGCGAAAAAGCTGCTGAGTGACGGCAAGGGGACTTCCTGATGGACGACCCTTCGCTTCACTAGTACCGCCAGACCACGGTACAAATAAACACGGATTACGGTAGCATGCCGATGATTGACCCATTGCTTCATATGTTTGAAAAATTCGACTGCTCAGCAACGTAACTCAGCGTAACTCTGTGTAGTATTATATTGTTTTAATTATTGTAAATGTGAAGACTATGTGGATCATTGTTTAATTTTGTTTTATTCTCAGTTAGGTTTAAACATGGTCTGGCAGTTTTGAGTATTTTTTGCGGCCGAGCCAAATGTCCTTTCTTTGGTATTGTTCGTTGAATCGTTGAGCTCCTTTAGCTGAGTTGAGTTGAGCTGCACAACGACTGACAAATGCATGCACTGACTGGACAGGTCCACTCAATCTGTGTGGTTCTTTCATCAAAAGACCATTTCAGACACCAATCGACATGGTCTTCACATGATCAGACAAAGATTATGTCTGGACTTTAAAAGAGACTGTGACCTCTGAGTTTGTTTCGGCCTTTCTTCTCAGAGTAGTCAGATAGGAAACGCCGGACTCATTTAGTTTAAAAAAAAATGTTTTGACGTGTAAAAGTGTTTGTAAAAACCTACTTACAGAAATAAAATCATTTATCATTTAACGTAAATATCGCAATTAACGTGGCTGAACTGTCTAAATGAAACCCATTGCGATCAAGTGACAATTTATATGTGTATTACGCTATTACCGCAAAGTTTTATGTATTTACAAAAAATCGAAACATTAATCATCTGACAACGTATTGTTGTAACTTTTTGTTAGAACATTGTAATACAATTCTGAGGAAGGAAAAGTGGATGTTGTACATACAATGGTATTTGAAAGTATAATAATTTATTGATTTGTCAATCATAATATTATTATATCTCTACCTATTTAATTTACAACAGCTAACTGGCCACTTGTAAACGATATAATAAAAAAAACAGTTCAAATTTTGAAAATGGAACTCTTTGCCAATATTATTGTGTGTGTAATTTACACCTTTGTTTTACAAATCAAGTAATGACTTTGATTTTAACTTTATTTTTAGAACCATTAAGTATCTACCAAATACTTTTTGTGTCGTACTCACAAGACAAAATGGCAATAAATATTGTAATGGTAATCGGTTAGTTTAAACGATTTATATAAGTGTAAAATAAATGTATAATAATAAGAGTAAAAGTCTAGAATACAATAAATACGACCATTTTATTACACAAATTGACAGCTAGCACATGTCAGATTAATCCAATCCGATTTTAGACAGGCACACTGTCAAATCAGATCTAAAACTCTGAATACCGCCATTATTTCAGAATATTGAAATGGCATAGAATGTAGAAAATAGTTCAAAGTCAAATTATTTATTTCAAATAGGCACATAAAAGGCACTTTTGAACGTCAAAATTAACAAAAAAAAAATGGAATTGATTCTAGTTGCCCCTTCCAAAAGGTAGTTTCGTATGGAGAAGAATGGGCAAGAAACTCCACCGTTACTCTTTTAAAATGTTTTATAAATGTTGTATGTACATTTTAAAATTATATGTGAAGACGATGCACCTAGAATAAAATTACTATACCATAATAGGTAAAAAAAGAATGAAAAATAAAGCATTGTCAGATAAATTAATTATGTGATAGGTACATTAGTATTCAATTCATTTATATTGAAAAGCAACCCAAATAAAAGAGAAAGCTAGTTTTTTATTTAATTTTGTAAACTAATAAACCATATTGACCTCTAACAATGTTTTGTCTCCAATCGCACCGGTTCGCGTCATGACCCGCTAACTTCAAAGTCACAGTCTAACTATTTTAACAGATTACGTCCTGTATAAAGCCTTTAATTGTTAACAGATTTAACAATTCAAGGTTTTATATAGGACATAATCTGTTTTGATTACGTTTTTGTTGTCAATCCGTTGTGAGAGTGTCCTTTGTAATCTTCTTTAGTATTGAAAATGTTATTGTAGATGGTTTTAACTTTAAACGTTCCATTAAATGTGCCGAAATATGTGGTGCCCTAGGGTGGTTTAATTGATAATTCAAATCGCTAATGTACAGTCAATAGCATAAATATAGTACACACATTTATAATTACACATATTTATAACAGAAGACATATACATATGTATGTCCGATATTATTGCATTCTAAGAGGTGACATCATTTTGAACCTGATAAAAATATAGGATGCTGCACGCATCCCATATTTTGTCTGGTCAGATAGTTTTGGTGTTCCTTCGATGTCACAATCATATTTGTGCTGCCACTGGTATATGCCCTCCACAAATGATCACAGATATTATATTTGCCGTCATCTTGACGACAGAATGGATGAATCATGAAATCAGATATTATTGCCGAGCTGTTCATAGTAATATGTTCATGCTCGTGTACCAATACAAAAGTAGAAAATATATTAATATACATACATTAGACATTATTTTGACATTTGAAAGCATGATTTAAATTTATCTTTTAGGGCTTAGCCAACCAACATTGAATTTCAGAGAAATAAAAAGGAAAACCTATTTTATTTTTCGATTACTACATACAGTAAGTTTAAGTTTTTAACCGACTTCCAAAAAAGAAGTCTTTTTTTTCACCGATTTCTCCGTCAAATGTGGACCGTACCGATTTTGATTTTTTTTTTGTTTGAAAGGGTATGCTCTCAAGGTGGTCCCATTGTCACCATATCAGAATCTGATGATTGGATCCCATGGAAATTGAGGGAAGTCCTCTTTATTAATTTTATAGTCACACTTGTAGCATTTGGGATTTTTTTATAGAAACTCGTGCATTTGCTCTTGGAAAGAACCATTTGGTGAAATGGAAATGATGGCCACCGGAACTACTGAATAATAAATATTTCACGGTTGTGATTCGATTAGATACTTTAATATGGTAGCTAAGCAATTTAAGCTCGTCACAATGCATCCAGTGAAGTGGAACTGATAGTGGCTTCACCATCAGCTCCAGTTCTTCTGGTTCTTACCAGGAGAACTCCTCAACAATTAACGTCCCTGGATCGGGAAAAGCAATATTATATAAAAGGTGATGAGCAGTTGCCATTAGGCTATTATAAAACTTAGATAAATTACAAACTGACCCCCTTTTTTTTTTTTTTTTTGATGGTGGGAAATCGTCAAATAACTTCTCCCGCTCTGGGCGGAGCGGGAGGGTGTGTCAGACTCTTACTGACTAAAACCCACCCGTATTCCTTCCTGTTGCCTGTGTTGCGGGGGCCTCGGTGACCCATAAGTACCTTCCCGCGACCCCGGCAGGCATCGGCCCTAGTGGACCCCTACTTTTGTGCTGACGACATCTCTTTGAGGCGCGCGTGGAATACGACGCGCCGTCGACCCGGGCCTGGTCCTTACCGGACGGTGAGCTACTTATTGCTCACCGTCCGCAAGCCCGCGCCTACGGTGGCTGGAAATCTGCCCGAGATTCCCGACGCCCAGGGCGTCTCCTGCGGCGGCTAGGAGCGAGAGGGCGCGAAACGTGCCTTTCCCTCAACCGTCCCGCCTCCTCCTTCGCGAGCATTACTGCTTTGCAGAAGGAGGTGACGGCTGCCCATGCCCTCTCGCTCCATACCATGGCCTGAACCAGGGCCGGACGCGAGAGGTCTCTGCCGCTGATCGCCTCCACGAGGACACGGCGGTGCTCTGCCCAAGCCGGGCAGACCTCCACCGTATGCTCCACCGTGTCCTCCGGGCGATCCACACAGTAGTGACACCCGGACGTTTCCTCCCGCCTTATCCGACACAGGAACCTCCCGAAGCTGCCGTGTCCGGTGAGGATCTGCGTCAGGCGGAAGGTGAGGACGCCGTGGCGCCTCTCCAGCCACTCCTCAAAGAGGGGACTTATCGCCGCAATCGTGGCGTGCCCAGCACTGGGTTGCGACAACCGTACTTTTCATGACGCCATGAGATCCCGCTAGATCTCCGTCCGCTGTGCCGCGATTTCTCGAAAAATAAAAAGTAAAATAAAAATAAAAAACCCCCTAAAAAGTAAATAATAACTTTAATTTCGGAGTCGGTGGCAAAAAACTAAAATACAGCCAAATACATCGACTTCCGAAATTAAAGTTATTTTTCAATTTGTAGTGTTGTTTTTGGAAATCAGTTGTTTTTTTTTTGTAAAAAGTTTTATCAAAAACCTTCTTTAGTGCCACTTACAACGAAAGTAGCCGAAATATTATTATCATTCCCTTTATTTTATATAGCTCTTTTCCTTTTGAAATCAAAACAAGGATAAAAGTAGAAAAATATGTTATTGATAGAGAGAACCCATAGATTAATGTGTTTGTCAAAGATCTATAAGTAGTAGTATCCACACAATTTATCACCGTAGACCACCACAATACAAGAAACTTAGAAAGTATCACTCTTTACAGAGAACACTGATAGTACCAGTGAGAGTAAAGAGAGCGAGAGACAGAGTTCTCTCTATCTCTCGCTCTCTCTCATTACTCTTTTCATGCTGAGATTCCTAGCCTGTTGGCCTCGTAAAGGACTTTCTGTTTTTACATACATAAACTAACGCCTTCTTCTCAGGTGCAGCAGGTGGCGTTCATTAGTTTCTGCCTACCCCCATGGGTAGGCAGAAACTAATGAACGCCACCTGCTACGCTCTATATATACTCCTTTTGCTTCGTTTAAGTTCATACATCAGCTGTTCATACACGCACGCCAGTAGCGAGTACTATGCACCTGACCTTTCTGTAGAACATCACCAATGAGGTCACTATAATTATGTCTTCCTGGGGCGTCCCCTCCCGGCGTTTCCACTCACATCTGCCTGCATCACTTTCTGTTTTTATTTTCTTTTCATTTATATTTTCTGAGTGATCTTCCTGTACGAGTCCCAATAAATATTTTTTTTTCTTCTTTCTTTTTTTTTTTGCTTTCGTATAGCTAAGAGTAGTTTAAGAATATCTCATGTTAGGTTAAAATATAACCTGGTTTGCAAGATGGTAGGTTTGCAGCAACACACGGGATTACCAATTCATTTGCAAAGCACAACACAGATGACGATGCAATATTCGCCACATCTTTTTGTTTTGTATATAGCTTCAATATACAACAAAATGTCCTTCACACGTTGTTATTCAAAGGCACTCACTTTCGTACATTCATGTTGTCCTTCTGCACTCAATTTAGATACTGTGAATCAAAGCTGTGAAGGAAAACATCGTGAAAAACCAAGCTGTCTGAAAATAAGAAGAATGGAATGATAAACCCGAACTCAACAAACAGAAATAAATGATCATTCCAATGATGGGCTACTTTATCGTACACTATAGATTACTATGGCAGGTCAAATAAATAAAACCCCGGAGCCTGATTTTGTGCCCGGTTAACTCGTCAAAAGGCAAAAAAGCTCACCCCCATATCAAGGGACACATTATTCATACGAACAAATATTCTCCAGACCGAATTTCGCCACACGACACGACCGGGGACAGATCAGGTGCAGGATCAACGGATTTACGTGCTTTCCGAGGCTCGGGGTCTTCACACCACCAACTTTAAAACTCCAGGCTGCTATAAAAAAACTGCTATAGAAAAACCCAATAACACTGCCCGACCCGGGAATCGAATCCAGGACCCAACGCTCAGTAATCGACCTTGCGACCACAAGACCAACCCTTGTAAAACTGTGTAAATGTAGGAGGACTCTCTTCTTTCAACCTCTAGGGAGAATAAAGACGTATTTTTATGTTATAGGTTTAATTCTCTGACTATCTATATTTTGCCAATTTCAACAGTATTGCTTTAAAAACTGGCATTTCTGGTTAGTGAAGGGCGGTGGATACTCATTTAAAAATTAATATTTTTTCTTATGTTTTATTCTCTCCTCTTTCCAGACAAAATCCCCAGAAGAAACGCTGAAGCGAGGGCTGACCAACAAATGTGTGCAGCGGGAGACGTCCTCATGCATAGCCATCGAGTTGGTGGGCTATGTTGACAGGATGCTCAGGACAGCATCCTTCCAGCTCGGCGAAGATGTCATGATTGTTGATGAGAGGTGAGCAGTCACCAGAAAAATCACCAGCTTAAGCTGTTAATTACTAGATAACTATATGTTTTAATTCTCAAACAGACAATGTAACCAACAATGAAAATACATAGCTAGTTAAAAATAACGAACATTTTTCTCCTAATTCTGCGGTTATACACTACAAACCTACACCATCCTACAAAGACATTCAAACGGTTTTGGTGATGCATCGCCTATATTTTTACGGATAGTTTTTATCACCAGTCAAGAATTACGACAGCTGATCATTAGCATTTCGTTTTCTTAGTCAAAAATTAATAAAATAATAGCCTCTTGCACTCTTAATCATTTCAGACATTTCCTCTTTTAAGTTACCAAACCATCTGGTTCTCCTTCGCCGCATTTAATCTGTTTCTGCCACTTCTTTGGGCTTTGTCTATCAATCCTAATATTATTACTGTTATTATCTACAACGTCACTACGCATCACACTGACGTACCGAAAATCCTGCATCGCGCAAGCAAAGTTCGACGCGCGACTAGCGTTTATACAGCGTCTCGAAATCAATCGGCCATGACGATCTTGCCTTCCCTTACTGTCTTCCCCCAGCGATGCCCTAAGCTGAAGTCCGTACTCTACAGGGAGATCCCTAAGCGTGTAGTCGCATAGATTATAAATTTGTACTCTGGCTGGAGGCCTTCATTTATTAAGGCATCCACAGGATAGTAGATGAATTAAAGGGGTAGTTGAACAAAAATAAAGAATTAACGAGAAAGGTCTACAATCCTAAAACTTGGGGGTACTTCCCCGAAAGGTTTCAAAAGTACACAGCTCTAAATTATACCGTCATTAATAAAAAACTTTTTTATCATGAACTCCATCAAATTGTTCCGGAATTAACGGAATTCTTTTCAAAGATTTTATCAAGAAGGATTAGTATTTGGATCTAAAGTTTCTTGTACAAGATTCGTTACTTACTGGTCTTTAATCTTCCATATTGCTTCCTGTAAAAGAGGGGCCTGTGGCTAAGTAATAACAGCTGCACGGGTCAATCGATAAGGTTAAGCTTCGCTTGCCGCGGTTGGTCTGTCGCGGGTGACCATCTTTACATACCAAGACCCGTCCGTGCCTCGGAAAGCACGTTAAGCCGTTGGTCCCGGCTGTCATTCGTGGATCTTCGACAGTGGTTACAGGTCGTCAGAAGCCCGAAAGTCTGACAACCAGTCATACCAAGGGGTATCGTGTTACCCAGAAACTGGGTTGTGGAGGTCAGATAGGCAGTATCTCCATGTAAAACACTGGTATTCAGCTGCATCCGGTTAGACGTTCTTACCGCTTACTGACATGCCGCATTCAAAGCTTCAACAAAGCGTTGTTTGTTTGCGGTGCCAAAGTAATGCATCGTGAGCCTGTCATTTTACCCACATTCAAACTAGGAAGCGGAGCCGTTGCTGTGATCCTAGTTATTGATAGGTTCAGTGGTAGTGAACTCTCCCGTACCAACAATTTCACATGGGCTCTTGTATTCTAAGAGTAGGTTGATTATCTGATAGAGAATACAAAATTCCCTGGACTTAAGTGATAATTCTATTTCATCAGTGGACGATAAATCTGGAGGAAGTTTGACTTCATCAGCCTATTCTAACATTCCAAACTATATTTTCCAGCCACGGCACCGCAGCAGAAATCCCCGTCAAATCAGAAACCTTAGCGAGAGCCGGTACATCACTTGAAGACCAAGCGCAGCAGCTCATCATGGACAAACTGTGGCACTTCGTCAGCTCCAGGTCCTTGAGGTACAGACTACTCAAAGATGCGGATCTGGTCATCTCTGGCAAACAGGAGAAGGATGGAAGTCTTGGTGTTGGTGAGTACAGTGGTTGAAAATTGGAAAAAAAATCACACATGTTTTCCCCGAGGGCTTAGCAGAGATGTACTTATAGTACACCCACATTTCCAATCAACCGGGTCCAAATCCAGAGCCTATTACTGAGATTTTCCTGATGGTAAAACCTTCTCAGTAGAAGCCCGGATCCTGAATTTGATTTATCTATTACCTACATGGGACTTAAACATACGAGTAACTGGCAAAATGAGAGTGTGCAATGGGTAGGTACGCCTTTGCCAAACCTTCCGGGGAAAACAGGCGAGATACTATCAATCGTTTTATCCTCCCTTCAAGCTTAGTCAGGTGTTATAATCGATTCGACCTAAGTCGATTACTGGAGCACATCCCTAAGGATTAATTATTAGGGAAGTGAATCTGTGGGCATAATTGGATCAGCATTATTCTGGTGCTTAGACACCAGAATAAAAAGAGTATGATCAAAATGAAAAGGAACTGACACTTTGTCATTTTTTAATCTATTACTATCACGACTTTTGAGTTTGTTTAGTAAATCGTTTGATAAAGCCTCGTGCAACCCATTGCTAGCTAAAATTCTAAGGTCCGCCGTTCATGGAGCTACTCAAAAGTAGGCAGTTACCAACTCAAATCACGACTGATTAGCCTGAACAAACGCTAGTAACGTACTAGTATCACGCAATGTTAATAACTAATACAATAAACTAGTTAATAACACGTATGTCGCTTCGTGTTCGGGCCACCATTACAGCAGCAGCTCGCGGCTTGTTGCTAGTGCAGTTACATTCTTTCTACTCATTTTTAGCACGTCATACTTTAAATCTTTGCTCTTCATTCAACTATTTTTCTTGTGAATTCCAGGTGTATCAATGAAGCCACCAAAAGTATATGAGAGCGGCAGAGGCCGTCAGAAGCCATTTGGGCCCGTTCTGGCCCTAGCTGCGTTGAAGTTTGGCCTTTTCGGGGCCCTGACCTTCAAAGTCCTGGCCCTTATGGTCGGGAAGGCCCTCCTGATCTCCAAGATAGCCCTATTATTGTCGACCATCATTGGACTGAAGAAGCTATTCTCTTCTCAGGTGAACGACTGATCATAATAAAGCATGTTGCATGATTAAATTTTTCGAACGTGTCTCTTTTATTTTTCTTGACTTTCTTGACTTTTCCAACTTCATTGATGGGGGCGTTTTTGGTGAGATTTTTAATTTAGTCTCGAAATTAAATAAATTTACTGATCAGTATTAGGTTGTATGTTGATCAAGTATAATTTGCGACCGTAACATGTATTTACATAATTATAATGATTAAAGTCATCGATTCTTCAATCAAGACTGAAAATTTGAATTTTACGGGCTACCTTGGCGCACCCATTTGTCTTCTTCTTCGTATCGATGATTCTCTTTTATATGTACATTTCATATAAGCTTTGACCAGAATTCGGCTACTTTGACACCGTTAGCGTTGGCCTCGCAAAGGTCTTAGTGCAGGTGTTTTTGCACAGAGAGCATGATAAAAGGTGGGGCATTGTTTGTTATGTGGCTCCACAGTCCCACTGTGGCTAATCAGCAGCACCCCTACCTGATTAAGTCGTACTTGTAGTGATCCACCCGGCTTCTTAGTCGGTTAAGATATTTCCGGTGGGCCACGGTAGTTGATTGGCATGCTGGGAGCTTTTCTGCAGGCTCAACAAAATTTTGATATTCTGGTTGTAGTGCCTCTGAAAACTTCTTTCGGTAATGGCCCTCGGGGAACCGTGGGTTATCATCGTGATGAGAATATTGGCCAGCTGGACTCTGGGTTACCAAGTGCCAGGTGTTACCAGGGTGCAACAGGGGTTTTATTATGATCTGGACGCCATTCGGGGAGGCTATTCTCATGCAGCATCCCCCTTAGTGGGAATTTGACTGTGTTCACTGCATGTGCATGTTTTATTTATTTTGAATTTGCATGAATTTTGTTATGTATCACAATGAGATTACAATTTCATGTTTTTTAGACAGTCGATTTTATTGGGATTCATTTAAATTACCTACAGGTTTTTTTTTACAACGAGAAACATAACAGATTCATTACAGTCTGTCCAAAAGTTGTCTTTATAGTTTGAAAGAAGCAATCTTGCTCTTTACAAAAGTTATTGGAAAGCAAAACTGGAAGCAAAAAATGGATTTCAGCAATTCCAGAGGTTTTCTATTTTATCCTATCGTGATTTACTAGAGAAACAGTACTTCTGTAAGAAATTCAATCATATTGCATGCATTGTTTTCACCGTATACATAGAATATTTCTACAGAAATTGGCTGCTACTCCCGATCGATTTATTTTCCATATTCTGAGAAGAATCCTTAGCAAAATAACGTTGGAAAACTGACAAGAGATTTTCAAATAGACTTTGGTAGTCAAAGGGTTTTTTTAGTTAAACAGTTGGTACGGTAGGTACCTACTGTTTTTTAGCACAGACCACGGAGACGCGTCGGCGGCCGCTACTAGAGACGGCAAAGTCAAAGTCAACTGACTTTGACTTTGTAGGTACCTACTGCTGTCTCTAGACGCTGCCTGGCGCACCGGCGCGGCAATTCCGTGCTCTGTGATTTTTACCAATAAAATTTTTGCAGGAAAATAGGAGCAAAATAGACTTCGGTAGTAAAAGCTTTTAGCACAGAGCACAGAGACGCTTCGGCAGCCCTAGAGACGGCACAGTCAAAGTCAGTTGACTTTATAGTTATCTACTGCTGTCTCTAGACACTGCCTGGTGCGGCAATTCCGTGCTCTGTGGTTTTAACCAAAGCTTGGTTGCAAGAAAATAGGAGCAAACTGACTGACCAAGTGAGCTCATTGATTATAGGTTACGGGTGCAAATTTAATCTTTAACAAATTGAACACAGGATTTAAAGATATCACGAAAATGATTATACCACAGAAATCTGTTAGGCAGATCTAAGTTAACCATAAATCCTGAATTGCACGGTGCGATTTAATTGTCTGTGGCATTCCGTAAGTTGAAGAAACAATAAAATTTGCACCGTCTAAACAATGTTTAGACAATACCTAGTCATTTGTTGCTTCTATTGCCAAAGTCAAAACACTTGCATCGTGTGCATGAGGCTTAATTAACGAAGCCATTTGCCATATGATACAGTTAAATTACGTGTACGCATGATAAAAAAATGTTGCTATTTTTAATTTTTCGTAAAAAAGAGTAGCTTTATGTATTTTTAAATATTAGACAGATTAGAAGCTGCAAATGTAATTTAATGGCAGTTAGGAAACGGAAAAAAATACATTGAAATTAAAAAGTCGTCAGTTTTTATTTATTGCTTAAAATGAGGGTTCGTGGCTTTTGAAAGGGATAAACAGAATTGTAGGTAGATTAATAAACAGCTTAAAATGTTAGTATTTTGAATGTTATGAAATAAGTCAACAAACTAGGTAGCACACTATATCGACTTAAATAATTTTAGTTATTTTGAATTTGCTACACTGCTATTTTGAATACAACTAGGAAAATTCTTAATCCTGTACCGATTATTTTTGTATTTGTCAGGAACTGTCTGTGGATCAGGTAGCTACAAACGGTTGTTAACGACAGCTGTTTCTAGAAAAGATGAAAACATGATGAAACTAGCAAAATAGCCTTTGGAATCCATTCATTGTTTTAACGTGCTTGGCAATTTGGATTTTACAATAGCTTCTCTTGAACATTTAGAGTAGGATCACGTCAGAAATGCAAAAAGATAGAATTAGACACTAAAATGTAATTTGATTGGATATTTTTTGTTTTTTGGATATATCGATTCGCCTTTTTTTGCTCAATTTGGCAAAAAGCCTGCATTCCCCGCCTGAGAAATTGCCCGTGAAAATAAAGGAGGAATTTAAATTGAATTCTTAGAGAATCCAGACTTCACGATATTAAAATGGCGTCGAACGTAATTTTTAGGATTCCGTACGTCAAAAGGAAAACCCTTATTGGATCACTCGTGTGTTGGTCTGTCTAGACAAATATACAGGCAGAACCTGTATATTTGTCTGTCTGTCCGTCTGCTCCGATTTGCTCCAAATCTACTGGACCAATTAAGTTGTAATTTGGTACACATATGAATTTCTGTGATTGGGTCACACGGACGTGTAACGTAAATATATTAATCATGAATTATGGGGTCACTTTTGGGGGGCAAATTAGAAAAAAATAGTTTTGTAAACTGTACCGTGTGACAGGACTTGTTATGAGGATTTCAAATATATATTTTTTGTAATTTTAAAAGAATCCCTTTTGAAGTTACCAAGAAAATAGATGAAAATTGACCATTCGAAGAGTCCCATTTTCTCCAAAACGGCTGAACCAAAACATTTGAAAATGAAATGAAAAATGAAAATGATAGTTTTATACGTATACATACATACGTACATAAACTCACGCCTTCTTCCCATGTGGGTAGGCAGAAACTATAGAACGCCACCTGCTACGCTCCTTACATACTCCTTTTGCTTCGTTTACGTTCTTACATGTGGTCATACACGCACGCCGGTTGCGAGTACTACGCACCTGACCTTTTGAAGAAAATCATTAATAAGGTCACTATATGTCTTCTGGGGCGTCCCCTCCCGGCATTTTCCCTCACATCTGCCTTGTAAATACCTTTTGTTAGTCGCCTTTCATTCATTTATACGTATAGATTACAGGAAAACCTATAAGAAGTCTGTGGTCTTAAAATAACATGGTAAATCACTCAAAATTGTGCGTAAAAAGATACATTTGTAGTTGGAATGTTTGGGGCAGCATGTTTTTTAACTACAATGTTATTTTTTTTCTTAGGAGAAATTCTAAATTCATCTCAGCTACGGAACCTTTCATTGTGTGTGGTTCGACACGTACTTGGTCGGTTTTTTAAAGCTAGACGTGACTGCGCATTTAACAGCTTTTGACTAGGACTGCAGTGTCCGATACAAATTAAAAAATATTAGCTTCTGCCCGCGGGTATTTCCCGTGAAATTTCCCCGGCCCTCTGCATTGCATCGCATCGCCCGACGCGCTGTTACTTCGTTTTTGCTTAGCGTTCTTTCTGACTTTTTTATTTATGCTCAACTCCTAAGGGTCGTAGCGTGATGTTAAATAACCTAAATCCTTTCTCAGAAATTGGGCTATCGTTCCAAAAATATTTTTTCAAATCCAACGGGTAGTACCTGAGATTAGCGCCTTCAAATAAAAAAAAGAAACTGTTCAGCTGTATTATGTATAGATTTTCATAGGGTGGAACAGTAGTTAAATCAATATGCACTTACTTTAAAAAATAACAGCCTGTATATAGATAATAAGTTATAATTTTCTTTTGGCGCGCGGGCAAAATAGAAACTAACGTCGCCATCTTGTTTTCTCAATACAATTTCAGAAACCACAAACGCCCCCTGTCAACATGACTAAATATTGAAACACATTTTTAAAAGAGTACCTAACGGTGGAGTTTCTTGCCCTTTCTTCTCCATACGAAACTACATTTTGGAAGGGGCGACTAGAATCAATACTATTTTTTTGTAAATTTTGACGTTCACAAGTGCCCTTTTTGTGCCTGTTTGAAATAAATAATTTGACTTTGACTAGAAAGCGGCAAAAAATCCTTGTAGCACTACAATTATACATTTTTAGGAGCACAAAAACTTTTTGAATTTTTCTTTATCGTTCTGTTTGCATAATAGGTTATGTGATTCACAGCCGCTAGTCATAAAATTTAGATCATTATTCAGCCAGTGCATAATTCAAAGAATAAAAGAAGCTGCAATAAACTCTTTTATCGATTTTATTACGTACAGTTGCCAAGAAATTTATAAGTTTACCGACAAAAAATACCTACCTGTTCTAACTTCTCTTCCAAACAAAAAAAGGACTATCGTATATGTAAATTTACCTTTTTACAACGAAGTTTCGGTAGTAGGAATGTTATGTAAATACCTAAACTATCCATGAACAAAACTTTTTCTAGCAAAAACGAACTAAGTACTTTAGAAAAAGGTACGGAATACGTAACTGTAGATCTTTTTGACTTTTTTTATTAGCATAAATAAAGCCTACAAGCCTTATTCATTGAAGTAATATTTTAACCTGATCATACAAGTTATAAGGGTAGACATAAATCTGAAGGGTAAGAAGGAGGTTTCACGCGCAGCCGGTCTTTTGATAAATTAAATTGGTCTGTGAATCTGGCTACTTTTTAATTGAGACTAGCTTTTGCCTGTTGCATCTGATATACGAGTTCATATAATTGTTTATTTTATTTGACTGTATAAGTCAATTTATTTTTAATTTTATTTTCGTTTATTATCGACATAATCTTCTCATTACAATGATTTTTTTTTGAGTTGTATTGCAATATGTGGTTAGCTAGCGACCTCGATAACTGATTATATTATTCTTACAACCGGCAGCAATTTCGTCATGCTCCCTTAGATGTCACTGCTTGCGGTAGCGTCGGGGGTCGGGTTGCCTCCTTCCCTCAAATATGGCGAGGGGGGTAATGGCTGATTTTTGCGTTATGCTCGTGAACGGGTGCTGCTTGTAGTGACTGGTCGTCTTGCTGACCATTGTTTTGTTTTGTTATTAGTAATTAATTGTTTATTTATTTTACTTTGATGGTCCTAGTTCATCGTTTGTGACTGTTACAGCTATAGCTATATGTAAGCGGGCACGCCCTTTATGCTTAGAGGCTTTTATTTGTGCATTAAGTTCTATTTACGTTTTTATCTCTGCTTGAGAATTTATAGTTTTTGGTGTTTTCGTTTTCTTTTCTTTTTGTTGGTATAGTGGTGTGCTAGCTGACATATGGCTAATAATTTGCACGTAATGTAAATTGTTTTGCATACTGTTGTATAGAATCCTTTTTTTTTTCTAACTGAACAGACAGCTGTGCTGCTGGGGAGTTTGTTGACCACTTCTTCTTCCCAGCTAAAGCACTAGGAAGTGGTAAAGGGTGGGCGTTTTGGGGGACTGTCTTATGTAATTTTGACGTTCAAAAAGTGCTGATTCTCAGCCTAGTTTGAATAAATGACTTTTGATTTTGACTTTTGATTTCATCGTAAGCGTGGGTCAGAAAAATTATTTAAAAAATATTTTTTTTGAAATTATGCTTTTTGGATTTTGTATTATTATGCTGAGATATGCCTTTTGGCCAGGTAGAGGACTTTTTATTTTCATTTTACTTGGTTTTTGTTTTTTATTTATTTATATATTTTATTGTACACCTCCAGATATGTTAAATATATATATACATATATATAAACTACAAAATATACAATGGGCGGCCTTATCGCTTGTGATCTCTTCCAGGCAACTAGGGTTTTGTTTATATTTCTATGGGTGTTTTTAGTTTAATTTGTGATCTCCTGTGCGAGTCCCAATAAATACTTTTTCTATCTTTAAAGTATCCCATGGGAACGTACTACCGAAATAAAAAGTATCATATGTCCTAACCCAGGTCATTGTCTACCCATGTGTCATTTATAATCAAAATCGGTTCAGCCGTTTTAGCGTGACAGCGTAACAAACAAACTCACTTTCGCATTTATAATATTACTAGATGCGGCCCGCGGTTTCACCCACATAAGTTTTGATGTCGTTGGTATATCGGGATAAAAATTATCCTATGTATTATTCCTGGTTATAAACTATCTGTGTGCCAAATTTCATCCAAATCCGTTCAGTACTTTTTGTGTGAAAGAGTAACATACATCCATCCATCCATTCTTACAAACTATCGCATTTATATTATTAGTATGGATAAGTAGGAGTAGCTGCCGCTAGAATACTTCATCCCGAAATTCCCACGAGATCGACACGTATGTGGGTAAAACCGCGGGGTGCAGCTAGTTGTATAATAAAGCTGAAGAGTTTGTTTGAACGCGCTAAACTCTGGAAATGCCAGTCGATTTGAAAAAATATTTTTGCATTTGATAGGCCATTTCTTGGGGGAGGTTATTAACTTCACGCTATAACTCTTAGGAGCCAAGCTAAAATAAAAAAAAATCAGAAAGAACGCTAAGCGAAAACGAAGTAAAAGCGTGGGCGGGCGATGCGATGCGACGCGGTGGGTCGGAGGCCGAGGGACTTTCATAAAAATGTGGCTGTTATTTTAGTAATTGGGTATCTTACGATTTCCACGCGAACGAAGTCACGGGCGGAAACTGGTAATTCTTATATAAGGGCCTCCCAATGGACCACAACAAAAAAAATTAATAAATATTTATTCAGAACCTGGATTAAAGCTTTTAATGAGTATTTTCTGGGATAAAAACCTTTTTCCCAGTAATATTAATTTGATCTTGAATTGTACAATTATTTGTTCCCTCGGGCAAGGCGATTTTGCCTACATTAACGAGTAGAGTTATATTACAAATAATAAGTAATTATTATATACTTTATTAGGGGTCCTAAGTCGTTATAATATACTTTATTAGTACCTAAATTAAGAGTTTGTTTGATCTGAATGTTTTATTTTTAAATGACGGTAACCCATTTAAATTAATCTTCTTGAATAAACAGCTGCTGACTACGAGACGCCTCCGGTTATTTGTTTTAAAAAGGAAGCACGGTCACGTGATGGTGGGCGTTATTACATACTAACGTATTCCTAAGTTTTTAGGGTTCCGTATCCAAAGGGTAAAACGGGACCCTATTACTAAGACTCCGCTGTCCGTCTGTATGTCTGTCTGTCCATCTGACCGTGATAGTTAGACAGTTGAAATGTTCACAGATTTTGTATTTCTGTTGCCGCTGTGAGAACAAGTACTATAAAACAGAATAAAATAAATATTTAAGGGGCTCACATACAACAGACATGATTTTTTTTTGCTGTTTTTATAGATAATGGTACGAAACCCTTCGTGCACGAGTCCGACTCGCACTTGGCCGGTTTTTCCGATGATCCACACAGTGGTAACACCCGGATGACACGTACACTTGAGTTGCAAAAAGGGCTCGTAGCTAAATAATAACAGCCGCACAAGTCGATCGATGATTGGATCCTGGACGGGAGACCATTCATAACTTATTAGGACCCTTCCGTGCCTCAGAAAGTACGTTAAGCCGTTAGTCTCGGCAGTCATTCGTGGATCTTTGACAGTTGTTACGGGTCGTTCGAAGCCTGAAACTTTTAACCAGTCCCACCAAGGGGTACCGTGTTACCCAGGAACTCAGTTGAGGAGGTCAAATAGGTAGTCGCTCCATGTAAAATACTGGTATTCAGCTGCATCCGGTTAGTCTGGAAGTTGACAAGACAAACTAGGCACTCGGTATCCACTGCTTTTGAAATCTGATCGGTCAGACCCATTAACATTTTCAGTAGGAATCTTGCAGTTATAAGCAACGCTCATTTTCTCGAGTATTTCATTACAGCACACACTCATTTGCAATTTTCTTGGCATTTCATTACGATCGTTCAAAGAAGCCATCCGTCTTGTTACACGTGATTCTGAAAGATAATGGATCATTTTCAGGGGTTTTTAATCATAATCCTGTATGAAATGCGTTATTAGATATCGTAAGTCAAGTTTTAGTGACATTTTTGGTTGAATTTAGTTATCTATACTTTTTATTCTAAGTTTATTTCGGCACAGCTTGTCTTTCGTTTTAACGAGGAGAGCATTACAAAATCATAGGCTTACGTTTTTATTATTAAAGTAGCTACGCTCCGCGGTTTCACTTCCGTAAGTCTCGATCCTATAAGAATATCGGGATAAAATGTAATCCGGGCCATGGTCCTATTCATGTGCCAAATTTCATCCAAATCCATTCAGCCGTTTTAGGGTGAAAGCGAAACAAACAAACTAACTTTCGCATTTATAATATTAGTTACACTGAGTTTTAACAAACGGTACTGACTCTTAACAATTTTTGTATGGATTCGCAGTTGTTTCTAATCAATTTAGCCTCCACTTATTTAAAATAACACTAAACCTTTTTGTAAATAGCTGTATATTACAATTTGCATGTTTTATTTGTATAAATTGTTTCACTTTGTTTAAGGCACAATTTGTATGTTACAAACACCTGCGACTTTTTAATTAAATAGGAATTTATTTGCTTTTCTTTAGTAGTCTTGAATATTAGTTTATTAAATGTAGTGTACTTTTGGCAGCAAATTATATTTTAGTGTGCATGTCATTTAGTTTATTCGTCATTTAGTGCTAATAGCAGTAATTTATTGTATTTTTATTTAGGCAATTATTTTTTTTTGGACGAGAATAACTGCTCACTGTTTCATTTATTTTATTTTTCTCATGTCTTATGTTGTAACTGAACCTCACATAACTTCGCCCGTAAATGAGAGTTTATTATTATTTGTAGTTATACAGGCTGTTTCTGAATTCGTGTAGATACCAACTCATTGTGTGTAATAGAAAACAGTTTTGTGTTCCAATGATAATTTCTTGAAATCACAGTAGGTACATGAATTTTGTAACAGTTATTTTTCTTTAATTATCCTTCTAATGTTATTAACAAATGTTTTACAACCAGTCCCAGAATAAATGCTTTTGTAAATAATTTTATAACTAATAATATCAATTTACCGTTTCTTTTCAGTCAATCGATTCAAGACAATCGTTTGGAACTGAGTAATACCAATCTTTTAATGAAAGTACATATATATACTTAAATTAAAAGAAATTAAAGTACGAATACTTTTCAGGCTATTGTCAAAAAGGATTAAATCAATTGGATCAATGACACTGAATGGAGTTAACGGCGATACTTACCTCAACAAATAACCATAAAATGAGGCTTATTACACAATCTAATTGCTAGGCAAGATAAAAGATTGAAAAAGATGACTTCAAAAATTCGGGACAAAAAATGGGGAGTACAACAAAAAAAAACATCCACTTGTGTGTGTGACTGTACAATAAAAAATGTGCATGAAAAACATAATTCACTTTGGTACCGCAGCAGTCGGCTAAATACACAAAGAAAACGTCCCTTTATGAAGTCTTTTTTAACACGGCTAACGACAGTATTTTTATTTGTTGTTGTAATCGTTAGGTTTTTGGTACGCGAGTCAAAATAAAAGGTACCAAAATGTGACCAAAACTATGGGAATGATATTAACCCACCAAAAAGCAAAGTTAAGCATCGGAAAAGTGTAATAGGTTTTGTTTATGTAAAAGTTGACAAAAAGTACCAAAGAAAATAAAAACAAACAATCATGACTTGTTAAAAAAGTAAAAAAAAAAACAAAAGGGCAAAATAAGCCAAACACAATGAGCTAAAAAAACCGTCTGCTTATATTTTTACAGATAAAATAGGGCTCGTTTTTTGTCAACTTTTATTATATTATTTTTCAATTAATTAAGTATACACGTATTATTAATGTAAATAAATCTATTTATTTATTTATAACATGTTAACTTTAGATGTACTTACTAACTTGTACAATGATGCTAATTTCGCATTTAAATAACTAAGCATTTGCCTTAATTAAAATATTAATTTATTAAAATTGCATTAATTGTACTAATTATTTATTGTGGAATAAACGAAATGAATACTAACACTTTTGTTTTTATGTGTACCTAACCCTACTGATTTAATGGTGCTCTTCAAATTAACACGGAGGAAATCATAAAGGTACTTAAGGGCCGATGCAAACGATGCGTTGCTGCGGGCGGCGCGGCACCGGAACGGTATCGCTGCGGCGTCCTACATACGAATATCCATGGTATGGCACATGGTGCGATCCGGCGTTGCAACGCATGTAATCCAGACTTGCAACCCGCGAGATGAGCGGTACCGCTAGGTTGTTTTGCAGCAGAATAAAGGGTGAAATATTTGCGGAACGACGCCGCTGCGACGTAACAACGCCACGGTGCCGCAACGCCCGTGTGATCGCCAATGCGGCGAAATCATTGCAGTGCAGCGCCGCAACGTATCGTGTGAACAGTATTTTAGGCATTTGTCCCACCGCCAACGAGAAAGCCACTGGCTATCAACGATTTTCTCACTCAGGCAACGTACAAAAGAGATTCAGAGTATTTATTTGTAAACATAGGTTACAGATACACAGATATGTGAGATGTTACATGTTTTTAAGTTCTCTATGCTTTGCCATTAGGCGTACAAATGTTAGTTTAAATTTCAATTATTTCATTACTCATTTCACAATATCAAATATAAATTACAGAAGGATAGCTTTAGGACGAGCAAGTGTTGTAATTATAAAACGATTTTAGGTTACGTGTAAGTAAAAGAGATTATTAATAGTTGATCGCCGACTGTCCACACCGCTGGCGAGTACTCGTTTGTCGCAGCGACAAAAGTTATCAAAGAGAGTTCTCGCTCAAGGACGCTCGCTGGGCGGACAGAACACACGCCGAGACACTCGCTTGGTACATATTGCGTACCAGCGAGTAACCACGCGTCACTCTGCTCTCCGTTCGATACTGCTCGATACTCGCTAATCGCCGATTATTAATTATTTATTAATTAAGAATTAATTATTAACTCCCTAATTCTTCTGTATAATAACTACCCAAAAACTCGTCAAATTCAGAGTCCATGATAATTACTTATCAAGTTTTTCTCTAATAGTATTTTTATCTCACAAAACGACGCACGTAATGCTTGTGGTAACTAAGTGTCCAAACACGCTCTGAATTTGTAATTGATTGGCTTAAAGGCGTGTAAAAACACGCAGACACGCAGTTGAACGTGACTTAAAAGTTCTTGTAGCTTTTAGGGTAGATAGCCAGATACACAGTTGAAAAGTCTCATGTGCCTATTATAAATTATTATTATTATTGTGAACTCTTACTATGGAATTTTAAGGCTATTCTTGAGATGCATAATTACCCCCACAAAATAACGATGGCGATACAGTATTTTTATCTCACGAAGCGACGCACGCTTTACTTGTGGTTACCAAGTATACAAACATGCTGTGAATGCATGTGTGCGTCCGAGACGATGGTGAAGTCGAAAGTGTGTCTGTGTGTGTGCAAGTGTGTGTCATGTGCTGACGCTACTCGTCTTCACGCACACATTCATTGCTTGTTTGTTCACTTGGTTACCACAAGTAAAGCGCGCGTCGGTTCGTGAGATAAAAATACTATACTGAAATGTGCAGTCTACCCAATTGCTTTACCAATTTTGACAACAATTCCCAGTAAATTGAAATTTCACTAAGGTTGAAATTAACTACCTGTTACATAGACAACAAATAGACTTTGTCGTTCTATAACGTGTAAGTGATATTCAACCTTAGGCTGGTAAAGATGGGCATGCCACAATTGCGGCGATAAGTCGCCTCTTTGAGGAGTGGCTAGAGAGGCGTCACGGCATCCTCACCTTCCACCTGACGTAGGTCCTCACCGGACACGGCAGCTTCGGGAGGTTCCTGTCGGATAAGGCGGGAGGAAACGTCCGGAAGACATGGTGGAGCATACGGTGGAGTTATGTCCGGCTTGGGCAGAGCACTGCCGTGTCTTCGTGGAGGTGATCGGTGGCAGAAATCTCTCGCGTCCGGCCCTGGTTCAGGCCATGGTACGGAGCGAGAGGGCATGGGCAGCCGTCACCTCCTTCTGCGAAGCAGTAATGCTCGCGAAGGAGTTCAACAGCATTAATTGTATTATTAACGTTATTGTGCAGCCATGTTATTCAAACATAATATGAACTAATGGATTATCAATATCCTTCAAAATCATTCAGATTATGTTTGAAAGTGAATCCAATTATCCCGCCGGGTGCCTAATCTACCTAGTAATTTTTTTACCAGCCGAAGCTTGAATATCACTGGCACGTCATAGAAAGACAAGGTCTATTTGTTGATTTAATTAGCGTCACTATCACCTTGCTGACTGTCTATTATCCACGCGCTATCTGAATAACTGACAACAGAAATACGATTAAGTTTTTGCTATGATTTACTTGGGATTTAGAATCACACTCAATTCTAAAGCAACTTACTTTAAACTTACTTTTAACTTTAGTTTACGAATTTAGAAGTGATGTTTGAAAAATCCTAGAACTACTGATTTTTAGCACAATCAACACATATTACAATGTTAAGTCAGAAAGAAAGATATTTGGTATAAAAAAAAATGATGGAAACTCGTTGGTGATGATGGAAACTTCTTGGATTTGCCCTGTATCGTATTGGTAAAAAAATGTTTTTTAACATTATTTTGTTAGAGCAAAACTGTCATAATATGATTCTATTTTTAAATTTCGGTATTGTGTTTACAAAGTATGTCAATAATAAACTCGTTTTAAAGTTTATAATTCGAATTTTAGGTAATGAAAGTAGACAAAGGTAATTATAGGATAAAATGGAACGTCAAAACATTTCAGTACTTCGTCTTGAACATGGAAGCTATTTTTAGTGTTTTTTTTTATAATTTTGTTCGGCAAGTCTAAAAGTATTAATGAATCAATAGTAATTTAGAATTTAAGTTTTAAATCATAGCGTGAACCCGCAATCCTGAACATTACCATAGGGCAGGGACTGAACTGGACTGGATGTTCAGTAAACGGACAATTTAAGTTGTTCGTCAATTTGCTTAACAATTAATTTCCCTGACTTTGCCTTTAAATTTTTCTCAGAGAACTGTATCAAAACAATTACTACACACATCAAAAAAGTCTAAGCAACACGCATCATTTACAGAAACTGCATGTTTTATTAATTGATACTTTATTTTTTCTTAACAAACTAGATTGGTATATAATCTTTTTGTTCTCGGAAACACTGGCTGATTTAAAAAATAGAAACTTTTAGATTACCTATGTTTTGTTTTCATTAAAATAAAAACGAATTATTTTTGCGCGATTTCATGTTGTTTTCGTTGATCTCACTTTTGTCATTTTAAGATAAATACAGTTTTTGAAAAAATTGAGTTGTTAGTAATATTTTATGTCATGGAGCGACACTATGTAACTGCTGATGAAATGCAAAGAGCTGTAGGAATGCTACAAGCGGGAAGAAATCAGACCTAGTTTTCACGTCATTTTGGTGTCAATATGAGCGTGATTTGACGTCTTTGGCAGCGGTACGTTAATACAGGGGATTAACGTAACCTACTGAGCAGCACCCAGGATGTGGAAGGAGTACAACTGCTCGACAGGTCCGATACATACAAGTGACTGCAGACGTCAGCCAAAGTTAACCGTCCGGGAGATAGGTTTAAAGCTACAGTTCTCAAGCGGTGTTGTTGTTAGCCACCAAACCGTGAGAAATTGCCTGCATGAATACGACCTACGAGCACGACGCCCAATTAGGTGCCCACCTATACGCCATGGGAATCGCACCCGTCGAAACGAATGACATGAACTCAGAACTCATGAACACTTAACATGAACTCAGGAGCAACAATAAAATTTTATTTTGCCATGAGTCCCGGTTTGGATTAAGCCCTGATACGAGAAGGGTAAGAGTGTATCGTTGTCCCGGAAATGCGCCCTTACAGTGGATCTACAGTGATGGTATGGGCGGGTATTATGAAGAACAGACGAACTGAGCTCGTTTTTGTAGATGGCATTATGAATGCTGAAAGTTACGTTAAAAATGTCCTCAGGCCATAAGGCCTGAGGACATTTTTAACGTACGTATTTTTAGCGTACGAAATCTGAGCCAAGACTTTGTGCAAATGGGTGAACATAAGTTCACCCATTTGCACAAAGTCTTGGCTCAGATTTCACGCTGATGCATGACAATGCGCGTTCGTACACAGCTCGGAGGACCAGAGAGTACTTGGCAATGGAAAACATCCGGGTATTGCCGTGGCCAGCACAATCACTAGACCTCAATCCCATCGAGCACGATTGGGACATGCTCCAGAGACATGTTCTAGAGAACCTGGAGTGTTGACAACCCAATAACTGAGGGACTTGTTAAAATTCCATTGGGAGCAATTGCCGCAGGATCGGATAAAAAATCGTTGCCGACAAGTTTTAAACAACTGAGGCGGTCACACTTTGTATTGAATTACCAAATAATTTAAAAAAAAATCATTATTTAATTTTGAAAACCATGAAAGTTTAACTTAGTTTTAACTTTATTTTACACATATTGTTAATTATTGTGAACAAATGAACGCTTATATTTATAAAAGAAAACATATTGGGTTTTCTTTTATAAAAATGTAAAAAATCGTTCAAAAGTTCAAACCCGTACATGTTGCTTAGACTTTTTAAATATATGTAAATACACACAAAAAAATTGAAGATACTCATTCAAACATTTATATGGCCTAAGTGTTTTAAGTTTAATTTAAAAGAGTATTTTTGTAGACGGTAAAAGGACCTTAACAATGAACTTTACAATGTCTAGACAAAATTCCTACAGTTCAATTAATTCCAGATTTTAAAATTAAAATTTTTAAAACAATTTGAATTTTGTCGAATTTTATGAAACTTATGTATTCGCAGAAGGATTCTTTTACAACAAAACTGTACCTATCTATTGCATAGTCAGCTTGTAAAATATTCAATGAATTACATACCTACTTTATTAAAAACTTGAATACAGTATTTAATAGTTAACTTTAAACTGAAATTAATTGAAAAATAGGTACGAAAATATATCTTCAATCCAGAGCCTGGAAAGGCTCCACCATGGGATCTGGAGGCTAAAGTCCTCGCGCACGTATGGGAGTGGCGCGAGGAGGCGAAACGCCGGGGCGTAATTCCGCTGCCGCGAGAAATCGCAGCACAGCGGACGGAGCTCCGGCGGGATCTCATGGCATGACATGGAGAGTGCGGCTGTCGGAACCCAGTGCTGGGCACGCCACGATTGCGGCGATATTTCCCTTCTTTGAGGAGTGGCTAGAGAGGCGCCACGGCGTCTTCACCTTCCGCCTAACGCATGTCCTCACAGGACACGGCAGCTTCGGGAGGTTCCTGTGTCGCATAAGGCGGGAGGAAACGCCCGGGTGTCACCACTGTGTGGATAGCCCGGAGGACACGGTGGAGCATACGGTGGAGGTCTGCCCGGCTTGGGCAAAGCACCGCCGTGTCCTCGTGGAGGCGTTCGGCGCCAGAGATCTCTCGCGTCCGGCCCTGGTTCAGGCCATGGTACGGAGCGAGAGGGCCTGGGCAGCCGTCACCTCCTTCTGCGAAGCAGTAATGCTTGCGAAGGAGGAGGCAGGACGGTTGAGGGAGAGGCAAATTTCGCGCCCTCTCGCCCCTAGCCGCCGCAGGAGATGCCCTGGGCGTCGGGAATCCCGGGCGGATTTCCGGCCACCGTAGGCGCGGGCTTACGGACGGTGAGCCATGGGTAGCTCACCGTTCGGTAAGGACCAGGCTGGGGTCGACGGCGCGTTGTATTCCACGCGCGCCTCAAAGAGATGTCGTCAGCACAAATGTAGGGGTCCACTAGGGCCGATGCCTGCCGGGGTCGCGGGAAGGTATTAAAGGGTCACCGAGGCCCCTGGCAACACAGGCAACGGAAGGAATACGGGTGGGTTTTCGTCAGTAAGAGTCTGACATACCCTCCCGCTCCACCCAGAGCGTGAGAAATTATTTAATGATTTCCGACAAAAAAAAAATATGACCCAAAAAAAAAATGGGGTACTGTTTAAAATGTTACAATAAAATACCCCTCCCCACATGCTCCAACTAAATGAAACGAAATTTAAATCATTTCATTTCATTTCATTTATTCGTGAACAATTTACATTGTGTTGAATATACATGCAATTTACATAAAAATAAGAACTATGAATTATTAATTAGCAATTTATCTTGTATTAAACGCACACTATGCAGCTATGCATATACAAGTAAGCTGGGGGATTACATCGCTGACAAAAATGCTTGGCTCAACGCTGGTCCTGCTCCACAAGGGCGCATAACCTAATTGATTAGCATTCGAAAATATTTGGTGGAGCTGCTAAAGGTCATAAAAAGTATCTTTGCATTGTATAAATTCATTATATTAGTATTGTATAATTGCATGGCACATGTGTGAGTACTTCGTACTTACTATAAAGCTACTATTTAGTGGGTACGTCTTTAATTGACTTGAATGTACCCTGGCGGCTAAGAGTTTGTCATTCTTACTCAACTGTCTCGCTGGCGTGTGTGTTGGATCATTAAGCTCCCTTCAAAATGGTAAAGCTGAATGATGCTGATGCGTCATGTTCAGGAACGGGTGCCGTCGGTAGGGACTGGTCATTTCTTAGCTGCCACGGCTTATTTTAATTATTCAATTTTTTTTATCTTTTTATTACGGTCACTTTTAACGTGCACGTCTTTCTACATTATTCTCACATGTATCTTTCAACATGAATGATGTAACCAATATTTTTGTAACAATATTTTAATTTAAAAGAGTGTCCGTGGAGTTTCTTGTCCGTTCTTCTCCATAGGAACCTTCTACGCTTTGGAATGGGCAACTAGCTTCATCTTTCTGACTGACCGACCCCTAGACAAATCAAAAGTGCCTGTGTTTGGTTTATTTGAAATAAATGCTTTAAGTTTGAGTTTGAGTAGAGTTTGTGTTTCAGTCTTACCAAGGTCAAGAGTCTCGAGTTCGAACCCAAGTCACGTACCTCTGTCTTTTCGGATTTATGTGCGTATTATCATTTGCTTAATAAACGTTGTGAGGAAGCATGGCAACAGGCATGCCTGAGAGATATTTCTAAATGCGGCATAAACCTCTGACACCAGGTTAGTCACTAACCACAAAAAAAAAAGATCATGTTACCCAGTAACTGGGGTGTGAAGGTTAGATAATTAGATGCTCCATGTCAAATACTGGTATTCAGCTGCATTTGGTAAGACTGTACCCGAGATAGTTGGGAAAAGGCTAGGCAGATGATAATTTTATTATTTTATTTGGTTTTAGTTCTCCTACGGGACAAGATAGTAATTCTTACACAGCCAATATGTGTGTAATAGAATAGAATAAAATATAACAAAATAAAAAATAATTTTCTAAAGCAACTTGACAATGTTATAACCAAGGAACCGACACAGGTCTAGTATACATTTTAATTTAATTAAAAACATCTTGAAATTTTACAAGGAACACGTGTAAACCTACTCGAAGGTTAACTGTCCTCAATGCCAGCTGATATGATTAGCAAACTGTAGGATACTTCAGCTTGTGTCCTTGTGTAAGGACAAAACTGTATTATGTCCTCATTGTGTCCTTCACGCTTCATAAATAACCAGCTAGTTTAAGAAAAGCCAGCGAGTTTTCTAAGAAAATAGCAAGGAGAAAAGAAATTCTAACTTAGAGCACGGACAATTATTTTGTATCTTAGACCACGTACAATCTTCAAGTAAAAACGTTATTGTATTTATAAAATAAAATCAAGTCATCTTATTATACATCATCTTATAATACATCTTTATTATACTGATTGCGGCGTCAGAGTCAAATTTCGTTGTTCAGATCGGAACAGGTGAATGGGAACTTCAGCAAATTGGATATAGTGCATTAAGAGTACCACACTCGCACTGGGTGTTGGAGAAATTGAAAATACACGGGGTATTTTGCACTATGTCCAATTTGCTGAAGTGCCCGGTCACCTGCATCCGATCTGAACAACGGATTTTGACTTCAGAGAGATTATGATTGCAGGGCCAACTTGAGTACGCAATCGATTCAACGTGATCTTCCCTGTGATCTTTAAAAAGAGGAGTAAATATAAATTTATTTGCGGTAAAAATGACGCAAAGAAAAACACAATAATAACAAATTGGTGGAAAATACACGCATAAGGGCAATCGCTCAGCATAATGCTGTAACCCTTTTTTTTTTTTGGGTGGGAATTTATCAAATAACTTCTCCCGCTCTGAGCGGAGCGGGAGGGTGTGTCAGACTCTTACTGACTAAAACCCACCCATGTTCCTTCTGTTGCCTGTATTGTTAGGGGCCTCGGTATTCCTTTCAGACTCCCACTACCCCGGCAGGCATTGGCCCTAGTGGACCCCTACACTTGTGCTGTCATCTCTTTGAGGCGCACGTGGAACACAACGCGCCGTCGATCCGGGCCTGGTCCTTAACGGATGGCAAGCTACCCTTTCAGTCATCTAACATACAATACAATAATCGTCTATTTTGTAGCCGTAGAACCCTAGTGATCTCATTGAACAACCCAAACCCACGTATAACCTAGATCAAATTTTGACAACATTCAAGTCGAACAGATAATTAGCAGGAATCCTCTAGGTTACAACTCTATTGTTTTAGAATAATGGTTGCCCATTGTCTTGTGTCACGTCATTTATATGGGAGATATGGTACCATATGAGATGTGTTACCATAGTTTTTCGTAGCAGTGTGATCGTTTAGCTAGCAGAGACTGTTTAAGGTAGATTGTTGAAGGGTTTCAATTGGGGCAACCTACTTAGGTCATACTGAAAGTTTCTGGATTCTGAATAATTATGATTGATAATGGTGCCGATTCTCTTGTCACAAAATTCTCTAAACTAGACTAAAAATCACCAAAATTTAGTTTATTCCTGTCAAACGACGTTTCCCATTCTGAAATTGAGCTTAAAGTGACACAAATTAACTACATTATTATTAGTTTGACAGCACTAATGTCATTTTAGTTCAATTTAGTGAAAATGGCAAGTTTGCTATTCTGAATATGACGTTTTTCACCTAAAATAAGACCAGATATTAGACTTATTTATTGTTTTTACTAGTATGTGCCCTCACAATTTATACATTTTAAAATTCGGTGAAACCATTGTAAAAACCAGTTGGACCAGTCTTCTTTAGGCACCTCTGCAATGGTTATGGAGTAACGGTGGAGTTTCTTGCCCATTCTTCTCCATACGAATCTACCTTTTGGAAGGGGCAACTAGAATCAATTCTATTTTTTTTTGTTAATTTTGACGTTCAAAAGTGCCTTTTATGTGCCTATTTGAAATAAATAATTTGACTTTGACTTTGACTTTGACTTTGGTTTCGTGGAACGAATTGAATGCCGATTCGGGGCTTGTAAAACGGTTGCCTCTAAGCTTGTCTTTAATTTTAGGAAACAAAAAGAAGTCGCAAGCTGCGAGGTCTGGGCTGTATGGCGGATGTGCCATCAGTTCTATATTTGAAGCCTTCAAATACGCTTCCGTTACCTTAGCGGAATGTGAGGACATGTAATCGTGGCGAAGGACGGCATTGCTTCCAGGACGGTTTTCGCGAATTTTTTCTAAGACTCAAGCAAGCAAGTGTACACGTACCAATCTCCGGTCACTGTCCTTTGGTCTTAAAGTGACACTTGTGTATTGTCCTGATTTGCCGAAAAAAGAAGCAACCATTTTCTTACCAATTCTTTGACTTTTATTAACTTTCGTCGGCAAGTCTTCAAAAGGAAAAACCCATTCTACCGACTGGCTTTTACTTACTGGTTCAAAGCAATACACTCAGGTTTCGTCACCTATCACGGTATTATAGACAGCCAATGACTGTCCTCCATTAAACTATTTTATCATTTTACGGCACCACTCAACACGCATTCGTTTCTGGTCTTCCGCTAAATCATGTGGTATTATCTATCCAATGCAAAGCTTCCGAACCTTCAGATCCACATGCAAAATGTTTTGCAATTGGCTCATTCCATTTTCCATTCATACAGTACTAATTTGCTGATAAGTATTTTTTTTTTGTCAGTTTCAATCAGTTGTTGTACGGTATCAATATTGGATTCTGTGACCACCGTCGCCGGCCGACCTTCACGTACAAATGCCAATTGAAGTCTCTGGCAACTGTCTTGTTGACTTAAGCCACAGCGAAAATCATAAAAAAATTTGAGCGAAAATTTTCACGAGTTAAATTCATTGTAAGAGTGATACACAATTTTCTAAAGGACACTACAATAAATAAAAAACAAATGATAGTCTCGCAAATTAAAAAGTAACATGTTCCCAGAGAATTCCATTTTTAAATTCCATAATTGCTTTTTTTTATTGTAAATGGCCAGTTCCAGAAACTTTCAGTATGCTCCATAATTATTTTGCAAAGGCAGATTAGACAAGAGGTTTTATTTTGATTTTTTTAGCTTAAAACTAAGCACAGTACAGGTTGAACCCTGATATAATTTAATTTCCAGATAGAACGTTCGGAAGAAAAACTGAAAGGCCCCACAATCATGATTATGTAATCAAGGATGCGTATTCTTTCGTACTAAAGACGAATAATGCAGGGGCGTTTTACGGTACGTAGTTAATATAATACAAATAAAGTTAAAAAACTAAATTCATATCCTCAACAACTGTCAACTAATATGACCATTGGTTGACAAACGAACTCGAACTACATGTCTGTATGACCAGATGTACGAGAATGAACGAAAACGAAGCAAAAGGCGTATGTAAGGATTGTAGCAGGTGGCGTTCTGTAATTTATGTTTACCCCATGGGAAGAAAGCGTGAGTTTATATATACATTTCAAGCAAAACATGCTCACAGTAGCCTGCAAAATTCTTAGAGGACGAATCGACAGTCCCGAACTCCACGATCTTTTCTGTCGGCTACTTGTTCACGACAAATATATCGGACATCTCCAAAGCCGTCGACGCAATCTGTTTGCGCCGCCGTTGTCTAAAACTGTCGCCAGATCTGAATCCCTTGTGTGTCGTACTTTAAGGATGCTTAATGCCCTCCTGACCACCAATCCTAAATGTGATTCTGCTGATGAATGGAGCAGAATTATGCGTGTGTGTCTGATGTTTTGCGAGAGTAAGTAAAACACACAAACAACGCGAGAAACACAAAAACTAATAGAGGACAACCTAGCAAGGTTGTCCTCTTTTAGTTTCTGTGTTTCCCGCATCACAAATTCAAACATTTAACTATGCTGAAAGAATGCTTGTCAAAGTGTTCGGACAAGTAGTTCCTACATCCATACTTATAAATTTAGGTTAGATACTGCCAAGTAGTGATGGCGATTTGAGATCGATTTCTTGGACCAAAAAAACTATTTTTTTTATATCTAGTACGAAATCGATCCAGTGATATTTCACCCTAGAAAATTGAGATTCGATTTTTCTGTTTTGTTATGAACCTGAACCGTAAATTATTTAAAATTAGTTAAATGTTTTATTCACTTAATAACTCAAAAACTCGCTAGATGGCTGTGTACTTAGTTTCCTTCGATGCTCGTAAATAGTTAAAAGAAAGAAATAAAAAAATACGTTTGTACTACAAACTCGAAAAACAAATCGAAATAAGATCGATTTCTGGAAAAATATAATTATATTTTTAAACCTTAATGTTTTTGTGTATCGATTTATCAGATTTCAATTCGAATCGATTTAAGAATCGATATTTTTTAGAATGGCTCGCCATCGCTACTGCCAAGCAGTATTGTTATGTAATAATCCACAGGCTCATAAGACCCTTAAATCTTTGTTTCGTGGATAAGACCCACAACGCCTGCAAGTAGGGCTAATCCATAGGGACAATTATTAATTCACTGGAGTAATCTGCAATGTGCTAGCTGTCACTTTGTGTATTAAAATGGTCATATTTATTGTAATGATGGTCGTTTAGTTTATAAGATTTAAATAAGTGTAAAATAAATGTAAAATAATAAGTGTAAAAGTCTAGAATACAATCTCTCCTGTCTGTCAAACTCTTACTGTCTAAAACCCACCCGTGTTCCTTTAGTTGCCTGTGTTGCCAGGGGCCACGGTAAACCTTTGGTACCTTCCCGCGACCCCGGCAGGTAATCCTAATAGTCTAACATAGTACCTATTATGAATGTTATGCAATTGTAACAAAATCGCATATACATACATACGGGTTGCATTGATAATCTTTCTTTTTCAAATCGGGTTTTTTTTAAGTAGTTATTAATTTAACACTGCAACGAATAAAAAGAAGGGAAAATCAAAACTCTTATATTGGCAACACTAACAAGATGGATGCATCATTCTCTATGACAATTACAAACTGAATAATTTATTCAGTAATTAAATAAGACGACATTTGAATGCGCTACTTACACGTGAAATGTGATCCTATCCTGTTTACTTTTTAGCCCCACTGCATTTTTACAGGTATGAACGACACAAGACGGTATAATTAAATTAAATTGCACACCGGTAAAACACGTTACGCGATACGACGCTCACAGAGTAACTGATCGGCTGCGCGTCAAACTACTCTATTTAGGAGTAGTTTTTGACGCTTCAGTATTTAGGCGTGTTCGCGGCTTCTGGTTCTTTCTATATTCTAAGTTTCTTTCTATGTTACCTGTGGTCGACGCCACACGATGTCTTCATGCTATCGTTCACTCCCTTTTCTTTCATATCATTCCTCACACCATCCATTGATCTTTTCTTTGGTCTTCCTCTACAATTTAAAGTATTATTATTCTAGAAAGATTTATGTAACAAGTGACTTGCTATAGTTTCCGCAGCTTTTCCTCATTAGAAAGTGGCGTGAGTTTAAACATATGACATCTTATTCTAGTTTCATAACTTATTGACTTATCCTGCTCTTTTTGAACAACAATCATATAAAAAATTACGTGCAAATACAGTGTAGTTTAGAATAACATCGACGCTGTATATTTCTATATACTACTACGTGCGACCCGCGGTTTCAACCCGCGTAAGTCTCGATCCCGTGGGAATATCGGGATGAAATATACTTTACGACCTATACTCATACCTACCACTATACATAAAAAAAAAATCTCAAAAATCGGTCAAGCCGTTTCGGAGGAGCGCCACCACAAACACCGTGACACGAGATTTTTATATATTAGATTTTAATCATAATTATCTAATATTATAAATGCGAAAGTGAGTTTGTTTATTACACTATCACGTTAAAATGTATGAACGGATTTAGATGAAAACTAGCACATAGGTAGACCATGACCAAGATGGGTTAGGAGATAGGAGACTTTCTATTCCTGTAGTACGTTCCCGTGGGACAGTTTCAAACCGTTGACAAAAACTAGTATTCCTCTCAATACATGATAACAAGGACAATAACGAGGACGTATGATTGAAAATAAATTGAATTTCGTTTCACAATGGTTCAATGTGTCAAAACGATTTATTGGATTCTTGATTAAATGTGGGAGCAGTGGGCTGGAAAAAGACGGCGGTTTGGTAGGAAACATATACGAGTACTAGTTCGATGCTACGTGAGGCCTATTTGATAGACAGGCGAAAAATTGGATTCATGGATTGGTCTGAGTTGTGGGATCTAGCATTCTATGTAAAATTAAATATGACTATTAAGATTTAGGGACATAGGTAGAAGTATTCTACCTATTTCCTCTTACCCGTATTTTTTTTTTTTGGGTGGGAAATCATCAAATTATAACTTCTCCCGGAGCGGGAGGGTGTGTCAGACTCTTACTGACCAAAACCCACCCGTATTCCTTCCGTTGCCAGTGTTGCTAGGGGCCTCGGTAACTTTTTAGTGCCTTCCCGCGACCCCGGCAGCTTCCCGCGACCCCGGCAGCTTCCCATGACCCCGGCAGCTTCCCGCGACCCCAGCAGCTTCCCGCGACCCCGGCAGCTTCCCGCGACCCCAGCAGCTTCCAGCGACCCCGGCAGCTTCCCGCGACCCCGGCAGCTTCCCGCGGAGACTGCCGGGGGGCAGTCTTACCCGTATTGGAGGCAAGTTGTAATCGAAGAGCGGAAGTAAAACTCCAACAGTTAATATTATTATAATTGTCCCACACATATTATAGTTTAAAGTGAGGTACACTATTGAGCACATTATAACTAATTGAAATAGTAGGGAAAAACTAAACTAATTACTTAAAATCTAGTCTGTGCCCCACGACGGTGCACAAGCAAGAAAGGGACGCTACTTAAGGGATGAACGGATAGTAGCTTAGTGTTGCCACATAACAAGGGTGCGTTCCTAAATAACTTATAAATACTTATGTTAACATAATGCTGGTGACGCCACGGATTTTAACATGCGTTCACAAAGTCACAATACGTGATGCCACAAAGGTATCATCAGACCAGCACATTGCCGCGATGTGGCGACATGGAGAGTGCGATTCGTCGCAACCCAGTGTTGGACACGCCACAATTACGGCAATAAGTCCCCTCTTTGAGGAGTAGCTAGAGAGGCGCCACGGTGTCCTCACCTTCCGTCTGCCGCAGGTCCTCACCGGACACGGCAACTTCGGGAGGTTCCTGTGTTGAATAAGGCAGGAGGAAACGGTCGGGTTTCACCACTGTGTGGATCGCCCGGAGGACACAGTAGAGCATACGATGGAGGTCTGCCCAGCTTGGGCAGAGCGCAACCATGTCCTCGTGGAGGCGATCGGTGGCGGAGATCTCTCGCGTCTGGCCCTGGTTCAGGCCATGGTACGGAGCGAGAGGGCATGGGCAGCCGTCACCTCCTTCTGCGAAGCAGTAATGCTCTCGATGGAGGAGGCGGGATGGTTGAGGGAAAGGCAAATTCTTCATTTTGACAGTTCAACAACATGTGTTATTTACGTTGTTGAGCAGACAAATTTTTCGAACATATGAAGCAATGTATTAACAATATACTTCAAAATCATTCAGATTGTGATTCCAACAGAGGTCATATATGCACGCCGGTTGCGAGTACTACGCAACTGACCTTTCTGAAGAACATCACTAATAACGTCACTATCATTATGCCTTCCTAGGGCGTGCGGGGTACCAGCGTTTCCACTCACATCTGCCTTGTAAATATCTTTTGTTAGTCGCATAGGTATAAGGTAATAATTAAGGTTACCTAGTTAATTTCAACTTCAATCAACAATCAACTCAGCCTTTAACAGTCCACTGCTGGACATAGGCCTCTCCCAGGCTGCGCCACAACGCCCTGTCCTCCGCCTTCCACATCCAGTCTGTCCCAGCCACTTTTTTAAGGTCGTCGGTCCATCTAGCTGGGGGGCGTCCCACACTCAAACAAACAATAATTCAATTCAATTTCAACTTAACTATAGAAATTCAGGAACGGGTGCTGCTGAAGAAAATTACATAACAATACTGATCGAGTTTGTACTTCTCTGTAAAATAAGTAGGTGTATCACTTAATCTTACTTATATCTTTTGCATTTCTCAAAGAACTCCTTATAGGTAGTCTCGATTGAAAAATGGTGTTAATAATAAATATTATTATTTATTATAACATTGTTACAATAATTATTATCTTATAAATAGTTTAACTTTATATCTGTCTGAAACTGTTGGTGATCTTCATTTTGTTATATGCGTTGGTCCCGAAACTAGGCGGCGCCTGTAGCTTGTGGACTTTTTCTTATAATTTGCTTATACTTTTTACAGAAGAAGAACGTGACTTACGAAGTATTCACGGATCCGAGTCTATACTACGACTGGAGCAACTGGAAAAGAAACATCATGAAGAACCTGAGACTGCCAGATAGTCTGCGTGGAGCTTAAAATAGATTGTTAATTTATTTTTAAACTTTTGTCGAAGCTTGATGATGAAAGTTAGTACAAAGATGTCAAATTATTTATTTTCCTAATTTTTGACATGGCTGTAAACCTGGATGAGGCTGGTACAGGAGCGTTAGGATTGGCACAATAGAAGAGAGACCAATGCTCAACAGTGGGCGTAGTGGGGCTGTGGATGATCATGTGTGGATTCAGTCGATAGCAAACCAAAGCAAACGCATTTCTTGATAAACAAAGAGTACAACATAAGCCATCAATTTTCTAACTTTCTTTGCAAGACTAATTCACCAAATATATTAAGTCCAAAGACTAAAAATTGTCATGACAATAAAATAATTACCGTAAATTACAGATGTTGTTTCCTTTCAATACAATCACAGCCAACCAATCTATAACCTTTTCTAGACTGGTAAACAGAGCTTACTATCTGTAACAACATCCTTATAACCGTAAGTCCATCAGAAATAAGCACTGGAACTATACTTGTGGAGTGTATCGTTCCTGGTGATTTATATCTCCTTACTGTAGTAACGCCACTAAGGAATCCTAATCTGCTGAGAGTGAGAGATGATTAAAGGACAAACAAGAAGCTTTTTCTGTGCTAATAACAAGTTACTAGAATCACTAATTAATCTGCCAAGCCTAGAGATTTTGGCAACGTCATCTATGCCCTTGATTTTAAGTATCATTTTGATCGTCAAGTTAGGACATTTGGTCAATTAAATTCTGATGACAAGAACAGCAGTAGGTTTTTGGTTTTTCGATAAGTTAACGCAGCTACAGTATTGAACTTCTCAATCTGTAAAATAACGAGTTGCAAGGGTAAATAACTAAAGTTTCTGCTTCCCTTACTCGGTTTCAGATAATTATTTTAAAATATCTGGGTTGAAAACTACTTCTTTGATTAATTTACGCTTCCGTACACTTTTGCTGTTGCTAGGATTGGTGGAGAATGTGTTAAAAAATATTAAAAATTTAAAAATAAAAACACATGTTCTTTCTTGATGTTTATTGTTCCGAGCACTGCTGCCAAATGCCTTAGACCATGAAATTAAGTAGTTTTCAACCCAGATATTTTTAAGCAGAAAACCTTAATTATTTACCTTTGCAACTGAATACTCGTAACAATATGTACATCTTTAAGTATTTAGTACAATATGTACATCTTTAAGAATACAGCAACAGAACGCAATTAGACTTAAGCAATTAATACTCAGAAAGACACTGGATGTTTAATTTTCATAACTATATTTCCTTTATAATATAGATTTCTTAATTATTAAGTACAGTTTTTAATCATGTAAAATTATAAGTCAATGTTTAATTTCAATTTCTTTTCTTACAAGTCTTACGTTTACATACCCTGTTGAAAAATGGTATGGGGATCAATACTCGTTATTTCTCTAGGTAAGATTTGCTATAGGAAAGTTACCGTCTAATCCAAGGAACCCCCCTTGGATTAGACGGCAACTTTTGTGTAGAACGTTTTAGAACGTTGTACAGCCTAAAACGCTCTACGAAAAAGAAAAAGACAAAAACTATTTTAATTACAATTAATTAAAATAGTTTTTTGTCTTCTTCTTTCAAACTCAAATCATAATTCAAAAGAAATTAATATAAAACCTACCAAGTGCGTGTCGGACCACGCACAATGAAGGGTTCCGTACTTGGGATTACTTAGGACGAATTTATTCCAAAAACAACTTAACATTTTAGTTGAAAAACCTGTTCTCCCATACATCGATATATGTCACGGTCAATTTTCCAACTGCAAATTTTAGTTGGTCGACTATTACTCGTTAACTTGTGAAGCCTACTTACAACAAAAATTAGCGTTACTGCTTAATATTACGCAAGTGGATCAATGAATCGAAAAGTGATGTTCATAGATCTATAATATTTTTACACGGCCTATCCAACGATACCCCACAATTTGGGGTAGACGAGTAAATATCATCCCCACATTACGTGTAAGGGAGGTACACTAAAAATAATATTTTCAAGATTTTATTGAAGCACTTTGTCGGCGTGATTAATATGTATGTATATCTATGGCAAATTACAGCTTTCTAGTACTAAGCGTCTCTGAGCTACAGTGAGGTCAGACAGACGGACAGGCACACAGACGGACATGGTGAAACTATAAGGGTTCCTTGTTTACTACGGAACCCTAAAAACACTATTTTAACTTTACTAAAAGAGTATTGTGAGCGTCTTAGTTTTTTTATGAATAAGGGGGGTAATAATACTCGTATATGCATTACAGTAATGAGATATCCTAGTTTGCCTTCGAATAAATTCTTTGTTCTCTTCAAGGATACAATAAAATGACTTTTCCTGTAACTTCAGCAAGCCCTACAATAATTACAAGTTAAAAGCTTATGAACAATATTGAACATTAGTTGGAAGTTCTTCAACAATCCTAACTTGATTGTACTGACGAACGGCCTTCCATCTTATCCCAACATCAGTTCCAACTAAGTGTTCTTTGAGTACTTTCAAGTCTCATAGGAGGTTCATAAGGTTACAAAACTTATCACTCCCTGAAGATGAAACTCCTCTTTGTCCAAAGGAAACTTTTATGTAACTTTTGTGTGATATTTTTATCTTTTTTTAGGTAATTTCCAGTTAATGTGGATAAGCTAACATTGAAGGTTTTTTAATTAGTTTTGCTAATAATGTGACTTATTAAAGAATCTAAGCTTGATTTCTACAATTTTTTAAAGAAATGTACCTAAAAAATTATGTCCGTGAGTGCTTTTCATTTGCTTCAGTAAATGAAATAAGTCTGTCTTAGTATTCTGCTGGATACGTGCCTCTCCCTGTTGATTTTGCCTTTTCCTTCGGTTACCTACTTCATAGAACCAAAATCCCTAACCTTCTTAGAAGTTCTTTTAGTTATAGGAATAACTTTAAATGTCTGCATATCTAAGGGGTAAAAACCAAATCATAAAAACATTGACTTTGTTAACATTATTTTATTTAACTAAGTGCTGAATAAATAAGTCTTAACAACTTAAATTAAAATAAATTACAATACAAATAATTAAAATAAAGTCGACGGGCTCGCGCATTTCAAAAAATAAGTATTCAGTCTTAAGGGTGGGGAGTCGCAATGTCTTAAAATCTGGACAGAATAATGACCAAATGGAAGCAAAAAGATAATTTCAAGGTCCAGGTGATTAAGACACTGCTGTTGTTTTTAAGCTAAATGCCAGACTGCCACGTTTATCACAAAAATTGGATCAAGCCACGTGACAGACTGGCATTTAGCTTGGCGTTATGCTTGGCATTAAATTATCGCCACTAAACTTGATCCATGGGTGTCCAATTTTGTTTACTGGGACGGCGGCATAGTGATGGGGGGACCATACATCTGTGGCATTACGTACATGGGCATAGTCATGCTCTGGGCTGGATTCAATGGCGGTGTCGGAATGCCGAATAGGATTCTGAAGTAGCGCGCGACTGTCCATAAAACATTGGACGTCTCCGGTAGCCTATAACATAATGATCATGATTATATATTACAGTACAGTGTAAATATCAATTCAAATTCTCGTTTTATAGGTAAAATTGGGTGCTCAGTTTCTGAAATTATGGTTGAAGGCGTACAGTGTAAAATCAAAATTATTTTAACCGTATTAATAACTTGCTAGAAGTTTCAGTAACTGAGCATAACTAAAAAAATCACTCGATATTACAATATCCCAATCTTTTACAGAATATTATTTCTCTAATTTATAAGATTGACTGCGTAAGGCATGCAGAAATAAGGAAATAATATTAGGAAACTCATCGAGTTAAATTCCGTTTTTGTAAAGTTTACGATTTTCATTGATATTTACAATAAAAAACCCTCTTAGAACCTAAACATCAGTGGGACATTACTATAGTACATATCCTGTAATAAATACCATCACCAACAAAAATATTATTGTAATTACAATAAATGCTTCTATAAATGCAAATTAAAACTACTGAAAATTCTATATAATTTCAAATTATGGGTTTTATTTCCTCTGTAGTTGAAGGAGTTATTAATTCAGTTGTTGATTCAATTGTATTTTCAGTAGTATGTTCAATAGTACGTGTACAATTAGATACAACATTGGATTTATCTACTTTCTTTTTATACTTTCTCCTCTTTCGTCGTCTCATTTTAAGATTATCTTCGAAAAAATGATTTTCTAGAGCTTCGTTAACATTAAGGAGACCTTCAAAGACATCTAAGGTCATCATAACTACATTATAAGCTGCTGTATAATAACCTGGTTCTTTAGATTTCAATGATTGTTTTAGAACTGATTTAGCATACTCATTAGATTGTTGAATTAAATTCCCTACTGGATCTGTTGCGAAAAATAATTGTAGGAAATCAAAAAATCCTCTACCTGTACTTTGTGATTTATTTTCACGATAAGACCTTGCACTGGCATTACGATAGTCTGGAATGAAATCTAAACTCCTTTTTGACCTAACGCGACGTTTCGTAGTATGTTTTCTACGAAATCTTCTCCTGTGTGGACTTTTAGTTAAATTTTCTGAGAAGTTATTAGTATTATTTAAAACGACTATGGGTTTCCAGTCAGATTCACTTAGAACTGTGGTGCTAATTACTTCTGAAGCTTCTTTCGTGTACGGCATAAGTCTACTGTTGTTGGGTTTATAAAAAGTGTTAGGATTAACAAAATATTTGACCCTAGGATAAAAATAAGTATTAGGATAGTTATATTTATACTTTTTAGTTTTAACATACTCGTACAAATCTTTATTTTGTTTCAGTCTATCTAAACTAACTTTTAAATCCGTGTATTTCTTGGGCCTATTCCTATTTTTTCTATGATTCATTTTCCTCTGAGCTATATTCCTAGGTTGTGGGACCAGTATCTGTCTAGGTTTTTTCACAATCTCCAACTCATCCAGATCATCGTCGACAAGTTCAACGTTGTTCGATTTTGGTATATCAGAGTTGAGACCTCGGAAAGTAGCGGGAATGGCTCCATAGAAAACATTCGCTATCGGGTCTATAATAGATTTAACGCCGTCGACGATTGGTTCGAGAAATTTGAGCAGTTTCGACTTACCATCCCATCTTTCAGCCGCTCTCGTTGAGTTTACGAGTAATGTGGGCGCCTGTTGCGACTGCTGAGCTGTCGCGTCGCTTTGGTGTATGATCTCATTGGTCTGCCCGTGTGCACCCATCGCGGTGGGGCTATACATCTCCGGGGACGCGAATTGTGGGCTCACTCCGCTAACGGAGTATGCGTGCGAGGAGGCGCTCGGAAAATCGATCGGATATTGCGAGTAAAGATACGGGTGGTTTTGTAAACCGACGCTGGAATAAACAATTTGATATTGTTATCGATGGTTGACTCACCTTTTTCGATATTCATTTTATGATCTTCAGATGCAGTGTCATTTAGAAATCTCTTACTCAAGTCTGTCTTTTTATTATTTGTGGAGTTTAAAAGGTTTCTTTAATAACGCGTCACATATTTTAAGTTACGTTGGCTGACACGCGTTTAGATCTACCTACGCATCATACTTAAATAAATTGCTTGCTTTTAGTCTCAAATTATCTAATTTTATATTCCTTACTACATCAAAATGTAAGTTTATATTACGCCCTGGGCTGTCAAAAATGTAAAAGTCTACAACAAAACAAATTATGGACTTAGTAACAAGATCTTGAGCTTGAAGTTTTCTGACATAAAATTACCCAGTGTTTTTGTATTAAAATGTAAAAAGGTTAGGTTAGACATTGATTTCTCATTTGAATTGCTAAAGAGAGATCAAACATTTTCTCCATAATGTTATTAACATTTTTGATTTCGGGTCTCAAACTCCAGTTTAAGTTATTTAAATTTTTGAATTTCATGTTTACCCCTTGTTTTTAAATTTGTAGGTCCAAACATAGCTTTCCGTAGTATAATCATTTTAATTTTATATTTATTGGAATAATTTACGTTTTTAGTCAATCACATCGAAATATTAAAATGTGTCTCATTGCAACTCAAGTCGTTAACAGTTAAAAATAATCATTCATATTCCAGCAACGGTTTTGTCAATTCCAAACCTATGAAAGCGTCATTGTAGTCTTTCAAAATCTTAAAAATTCAGTTACGAAACAAAAAGCGGTCTGTCATCATATCTGTTCATATCGTATATTCTAGAAGTTGTACCAGTGTCGTTATCTAAGAAAAAGTAATTGTCATAACTATCTTTATCTAAAGTCTTTCACCGACCTTTAACAATTTCAGGTTATTCAATGTGATTTCGTCAAGTCTGTGCATTTTTTATTACAGTGCTCAATTTGCATAGAAATGGTTCATTTACGTTACAATACTTTTCTACTGCAGGAACTTGTTTATGGAAAACATTGCATTACATATTCACTTGTTTTAAGTGAAACTTTTCCTTCACAAATGTATTAAGAAATTATTTCGCAGAAATGCCTTTTGAAAAATATAAATACACCATTGATACAAAATATACCATCCTTGAAGTAAGTTCCGTCACAAGAGGGTATTTGACTGTTATTTTTTCATTTGAATTTTCGAAACCTAGAAAAAAGTTAAGCTACAGTAAAAAAACATGTTTAAATAACTAAAAAAAATGGCGAAGTAGTTTGCGTTTTAAAGTCTATGCTAGACAGAAATAACATCATCATCATCTACTAGCATCTCTGACGTCACAAAACAGGAGAGCCATAGCAACTTCGGTACAGTACAATGATTGTTTCGTGTGACAAGGATAGAAGAATAATTTCAAAAGCGTATAAATGATAAATGATTTATTTTCTGTAAGTAGGTTTGTACAAACACTTTTACACGTCAATCATATTTTTTTTAAATAAAGCTAGATGAGGTCGGCGTTTCCTATCTGACTACTCTGAGAAGAAAGGCCGAAATATATAACATCTCCATGTTCCACTGATTTTAATTGTTTTCTTTTACAAAACGTCTCTTTTTCGTAACATATTTAATATAAGTATTAATTCATGTATTTCTTTGATAGTAGTGAAATATTCGTATTCAGTCAATGTAACAAACGTTACATATTTCTTGGATACTCGATTTTGCGAAGAAACTGACAGATATTATAAAAGCAATTCAGTCGGAATCTTTTTATAAGATCAATCGACAGACGAGCCACTTTTAGTTGCTTGAGCTGGCAACTCAAGTAAATGTTTTATGAATTCAGTATCGTAAAGGTTGTCTAAAAAAGGGAACCTTACATTGCCTGGTTGCATTTAATCACTCAAGCTCGCACTCTGCTGGGGAGTCTATTACTCCACTTCTTCCCAGCTAAAGCACTAGAATTTGGTGAAAGGGCAGGCGTTTTGAGGGACTATCTTATATAATAAATGTCAGCCTACTTTTAATAATGACTTTTGATTTTGAAGCAAATTTAGAATCAGTTTCAAAATTGTAAACGAAACGTTTGGTTTTTGTATTAAAAAAAAAATCAAAAGCGCGTTAAAGCTGACAACCTCTTGAAAGAAATAGCTATAATCTCGTACTTTATAATTAGCGGCATCGCCATATCCACTCCGGCACTAAGACTCATTCATGCTCTGGAGTACCTGAGCTTACATCTTTTGTGTGTGCTCAATGTGTAGTAAAAACTGCATCGACATGAATAAAAGTTTCTTGTGGTCTTGAATTTTGAGACATTGAATGATGACGAATGATGACACAACTGGGTTTACATCGTTTCTTTTTCCTACTTTTGATTATATTTAATATGCTTCTAACGTGTACTTATCATTGCCATCAATCAATCTCTATTCTGTAATAAATATTATGTACCTAATACTAGCGCGCCACACGTGGCAGAATGTGATGAGACCCAATGGTCTCATGCAATCATTGCAATGCAATCATTGTACAAAACTTAAGACCATATAATGTACTTTATTCCGGCAAATATGTAAATGATTATGATTATGAGCAAAATAGGCAACTATTATTCGCTCGTCTGTGAATATCTCTAAGACCAAACATTGAATCGAAACTTGTATGGACCGCCCTTGTATAACTTCTATTAAATTTTTACTCCAGAAAATATTTGATTCTTGAAATGCTTTACAAGGCTTATTGATTAGTCAGATATTACGTATGAATGCTTTCGACCCAGTATAGCAATATAACATTTTGTAGGTGTGTTTTGTGTATTTTGTGTGTGTGTGTGTTTTGTTTTGTATGTAATTAATAGGAAAAATATGAGGGCCATAGGGGAAAGAATATTAATCAGCCAAATATATAATTTTGACTGCCTCGTTGGACTCGCAAGCGCTACAGCTGAGCATGAGGTCCTGGATTCGAGGTTTTTCTATCTGGAATTTCTCAGTAGTAGCCCTGAGTGTGGATTTGTGTAAGGTTGATGGTAATAGGCTCACTACACCTCTACACCTCTGCCCAGTTCTTCGGGGAAACAAGGCGTGATGTAATGTGTTATGTTATAATTTCCAATATTTACTGGGATAGAGCTGATACTCTACTACATAATGAATTATAGCTATTACTGGTGGTGTCAATTTTGTAAACAATGACAAATAAGTTATGAATAATATTAGTCTATAATCATTTACGATGTGTAAATTTGTCCTAAAAGCTGGAATTTGCTAGGACATTTTATTTTAAAACATTCAGCTATTTGAATAGGAATCTTGATCAGATAGATTATTTGAAGTGTACAAAAATAATAATATCTTTGCTCTTAGAAATTATAATCACATCATTTTTGGAACCCAGTTCCAAATAAGTAAACTATGCTAAATAAGTTATCAATAATTAATTAGTCTATATTCGTTTACGATGTGTAAGCTTGTCCTCAAAGCTGGAATTTGCTAGGACATTATATTTTAAAACATTCAGCTATTTACATAAGAATCTTGATCGGATAGATAATTTAATGTGTACAATAATAATAATATCTTTTCTCTTAGAAATTATAATCACTTCATTTTTGAAACCCAGTGCCTTTATTAACATAATTAAAAACTTTGTCATGATAATAATTGTGTTGTGTGCGTACATAAATAATAGATTCTTGTCTACTCAAATATTCCAAAAACACCCACATTTCAGTCGTCAAAGTAGGAGTGACATCATAGATTGTAGTAAGAGCAATTATTTCATCTCATGTATCTCAGACAATGTGGCTTGCCACAACGGAACTTTCTTCAAGTAATATTTCACAGAGTGCAACGTCAGTCAATAGTCATTCCAGTCATGCTTAGTAGTTCGTATTAACAACAGTTAACATAGAATCTGTCATACATTGCAATGAAAATATTTCAAGATTACAGTAGAAATATTGAATATATTGAATGGTTCAGATAAAATCGAATCCGCATGGAATATTATTCCTTGTGGATTCGATTCAGTGGTTATTCCAAGAATACATTTTCATTTCAATAAAAATATTGGAGAGCTGAAATCAATTCTTGTTACAATTGCTAATTAAGTTAAATTAAAAACTGCGCAGCCAGATGTATTAAAAGCCTAGCAAATAATATGGAAAATTGAGAAAATACAAAGGAAAATAAAAAGATGAATGGAAAAATTAAAGTAGAAGAGCTTTAAGCTCAGCTTTAGGTAAAGTAAATATTCTTGGGTCTCGATTTAATTAAACAAATATTGAGGAGATATTTTCAAATGTGAACAAGAACTGCTAATAACTACAAATACTATTACTACACTAATAGAGATATTATAAAGCGTTTGCTTGTTTGTTAGAAGTATTCTCTAGAAGTACTGATTCGATTACTAAAATTCTTTCACAGATATAATTCTATACTATTTCTGAGTCAATACTTATTCTATTTAAACGAAGTCGAAGAAGGAAACTAATTGTATTATAATAAAATACTAATGTAACTGGTGACCGAAAATATTGCGGCTTATGTCGCGCAACGCATCAGCATTGCAATTCAACGAGGAAATGCCGCCAGCATCATCGGTACAATGCCTCGAGGGCCTTTTTTTAGGTTTAACTTAGTTTTAATTTAATTTAGTTAATCATCTTGTAATTTGGTTATATAAATAAATGATTATTTTATAAATTGTATTCTGTAGAGGTGTAACTTATCTTTTCTATTATAATAACTAACCACAATGAAGTTAATTTTATCAACGGAAAAGTATTTAATTGGAGAACAGCCATTCATTGATGTCATCTACTTCAAACTAAATCATAACCCTCCTTTAGCTTTGCAATAGTCGGGTAATAAATCGTAATGGCATCAAACAATTTGAAACTAGACACCTTTATTTAACTGTTTATCCCTTTCCTTTTATTGGGGATACCTTGATGGACTGTGAAAAAGGTGTCCAGTGACAGTTTCTATTAAGCCCACGAGTGGGTGGAGTAATTCTAATGAAAGTCCCTAAATTGGGACGGAGGAGGAAATTGGAAATTGCGTCATTTTCTCAAAGTATCTTGTCAAAATCATGTTTACTTCGAAAGTCTATTTTTATTAGTTGATATTCGAAGTAATATCTCTGTAGATGGCACAACTAAAACGAAACAATACAATTCTTTAATACACCCCTAAACTTAGATAACTAGTGCGCAATAAGTTAGTTGTAAATTGCACAATCTTCGATAGAATGTACCTTTTTAGAAATGATAACTCGTACCTAGCTATGTACTTGTACTTGGCTCAGAAATATATCTATTCAAAGACGAAAATCATTGTGACATATATAAATACACTTTATTTTGTACACCATATAAATTACAGATATAAATGTAGAAATTTTACAATGGGTGACACAATGGGCAGTTTTATCGCTAAAAGCGATCTTTTAAAGACAAACTTTGGCCGGATTAAGGGGAGAAGAAGAGACAATACTATAATCCTGAAAAATTTATAAAAAGAAGGCAGACAGACAAACCATGTTACAAAAACAAGAATTGATTTCAAAATTGCTCAAGATTTTATATGCCAAGCAATTTCAAGCAACTATTTATATTATTATAGTTTCTTTGCACGTGGATTCCATCGTATTCTCGGTACTAATAGAATTATAGAAAAATCCGATACATCCACGTACTTTATCCATAAGTTTTAAAGTAGATAGTATTAATTTATTTTTTCAGTTCTGAAACGATTACTACTTACAATCATAAGAAATTAACTAGTAACAGTCAAAAAGCGGTATAGGTTTTGCTTTTTACGACCCAATTGAAATAATTCGATTCTGGTTTAAAATTAAAAATAATTTAATTTGTACTCTAGAAGATATATCATTCCAATATTTTCATTTCAACCCTTGAGTCCGTATAATTTGAAATAACTATCCATATTTGCTTTACACTTGGCACATTAAATCCTTCCAAAAAATACTACGTTACAAAAAGTACCAAAAGTCCCATCACTCACCCACTTCCATAAGTCTCATACAGTTTCTTGACAGCCATGCCGACTGTCACTAAAAGTGCCACTTTGCTCGCAAAGAATGCTTTCAGCGTAAGCGTAGTTACTATTGCCATGGCAAACATTGCCATTCCTGCTGACTTCATGCCGAAAAGCAGGGGGATAATCACTTGCATCACCTTCTTCTTCTGTCTTCTGCCTGGAATTTGAGAAGGGAGATACTGAGAAAGGTTGACTGGTTGTTAAGTTAAATTAAATGATGTTTATTTCTGTAAGTAGATATTTTAAGATACATTTAAATTTTTGGTCAATATCTTAATACTAGATCGCGCCGCTGACTGATCTACGAGGGAATGCCGAAAAAAATTCAGAGGTCATGGTCTCTTTTAAAGACCAAACAATATATATTATTATTAAGATTTTTTGCGAGTCTAACAATGCAGGCCCAAGTCTGAAGAGCCTTTTGAGGACGATACGATGACGACACCTGGAAGAGCTATTGCAGCTTTGAGTTGACCTACCCTGATAGACGTCATGCATGCTTCAGTCATCGTCATCGTGTAGCCACCTCACCACCTTATTTTAGAAAGCTTAATAACCCGTCACATGAAGCTACGGGATATGCAAGACATTTATGAAGTCCTAATAAAACAGTCAGTACTCATCAAGGCTAATTCATAGAGGGTATATACCATTCGATTCTAGATCTAAATAGATTTAAGTGACAAACTAGGATCTTGATTATTTTACCTAATTACCGAATAAAAGTAGCTGTTTGTAAAACTTAGCCGGATAACATACCTATGAATAAGAAATAATCAATAACTTAAATCGGACAAGCAATTCTAAAATTTTCCTTCACACAAACGGACAGACAGAGTGTTTTATAACAATCCAAAATAATTTGGGTTATTGGAGTAACTGGACTTAGGATGCCCCAGTGAATAGAGGGTTTGGGTGTGTTTCATTTAATTTTAAAAGGGTTTTGAGTATTTTAACCCCTTGGAAGGGGAAGTACCAATAGGATCCATTAAACAATAAAATTAACCCTGTATCTTTGTATCCTGTAATGAGAGGAGAGGATACACATTAGTTATTTAAATCTTCAATGAAAGTGTACAAATAATACATGAACTCGAATAAATGTTTGGGTTTTGGTAGAAAAATAATAATGAACAAAATAAATTCATATACTGTACATCATTTTTACAAACAATCTCCAAAAAGGATAACTAATATTATCATACTGCTGTAAACACAGATACAAAGTTTCTCTAAAACAGCAAATAGAATATTTTTGATAAAACCTTTGCCAAAGTGTTTTACATAATTTTCTACACCAAGTAAGTTATCTCACGTTGTAACTGTAGTAGGTACTTAGTATGAGATAACGTCGTACGAGTATGAAACTTGAATATTTCATTTTAGCAAGTCCTTTAGTTATGTTAATAAGTGTAAGTAACAATATTAGCATAGTCTTTAGTTGTACCAGTTTCTGTTTTTTGCTCCCGTACAGTGAGTGCCGGTTATGTAATTGACTTGAATGGGTCCTGGCGGCTGAGAGTATGTCATGCTCACTCAGATGTCTCGCTGATGGTGGCGCGTGTGTTGGATCATTTAGCTCCCTTCAAAATGGTTGAGCTGAATGGTGCTAATCCATGCGTCATGCTCGTGAACGGGCGCCGTTAGTTGGGACTGGTCACCTCTTGGCGTCCTCGGCTTATTTGTAATTATTTTATTTAGAAATTGTTTTTTTTTTTCTCTTTTTACTATGGGCGCGTTTTTTTATTTTACATCGTCCTCACATTTAGTTATAATTTCAACATTATTTTTGTACTAATCTTTATGTATCAATTTAATTTAAAAGAGTGTCCATGGAGTTTCTTGCCCGTTCTTCTCCATAGGTACCTACTACGCTTTGGAATGGGCAACTAGCTTCATATTTCTAACTGACCGACTCCTTGACAATTCAAAAGTGCCTGTAAATGGTTTAATTGAAATAAATGCTTTGAGTTTGAGTTTGAGTGTTAAAAATCACAGACTTTTTCAAATTCTAACAACTTGAAAAATGTGGGTTCTGACACTTCAAAATGGGTCTCAAAAAATTGTGTTCTTCGTGGCTTGATACCTGCACAATAAGGTATTAAGGCTTATGGTCGCCAAGTATTTCCATTTTTCTCTTCCTTTATCAATTCGAGCCTAATCCTTTAGTTAGGAGTATAAATCGTCTTGCCATTTCCTTCTGGTCCTACCGCGTCACCGGTTCCTGTTGTTCGGAATCCAATCTGTGTCTACTTTTGCCCAATTCTGATGCAACATGCGGCAAACGTGGCCCAGTTAAAGGCGGTTGTGTTACCTTTAGATAAAGATGCGGTTTGTGTTTTGGAATGAAGTATACTGTTCTTAAGAGGCTGACAACACCTAAAGCGCGGTCACTGTCGGACTGCATAGAAAAGAAAGAGAAGCGCTAAGACACAGGTAATTTATTGCAAAATATGAAGCAATTCTCTATTTACAAAAAATCGATTGATTGGATAATAAAATTAAAATACTATTATGCTAAAGTGTTGTTTTTAGAATATTCTGACAAAAATCAGAATGATTGCATGTGTATTAGTACGGTTTTAAATCGTTAAAATACATTTTTAGAGTTATCTTCGTGATTTTTTTCTATCATATCAAATTAATTGTGTTATGTTTTCAATACACTATCTACCTAGCATATATCCTGAAGAATATCATGTATTTTTTTTTGTTTACTGCAGTGAATCATATACTTTTAGGCATTATAAAACTTACAAAATTTGCGTTTAGGTCCTGTAGTCCCCTTAAACGGTTAGTAATTTCAACTCGGATGAATTCTCACAGAAAGCAGTTACCGCACATGGACAATTGACATATTAAAAATCAAGGTTAACTTTGGACATTGCTCAACAGTATTTCTTTATTGAAGTGGTTCGTTACGTAATCCTCTAAGCAACATTTTCAACGATAAATGACAGCGTTTTACCTTATGTAAGTGTATTATAATGTTCACTAAGTAATTAATATGAGGATTTCAACACAGTGTGGTGACACCCCGAGATATTAATTTTCCTAGCAGTTTACCTCTTGAATAAAGCTAAGGTATCCCTCTAGCAAGGGTATCACACTTGTAGTTTATGCTATACTAGCTGTTGTACTAGTTGTTGAGAATCTGTCTGTTAAGTCGCCCGTGACTTCGTCGCGACGGATTCAGTGGTTTAGGCGTGAAAAGTTAACAGACAGATTAAAGGCAGACTGGCGCGATATCGCGGGCGCGACAGGCAGCGGGACACTTTCCAAGAAGTTCTCATAGAAATACCACCATTTCTATGAAAAATGTCGCTGCCTAGTGTCGCGACGCGCCTGTCTGCACGAGCCTTTACTTTCGCAGTTTAAATATTAAGTATGGATCAATCTTTCACTGAGCTTTATAGGTACATGATGTTGTTTTTTCCACAACCGTTATTGAAAGTTATTATATTTCGAAAATTAATTGTATTTTTTACAATACATCAATCCAATATTCCGAGATTTATTTTATTTTGCGAAGGTGATTCAAATTTAAGTTTTTGAAGGCCGAGGAATGTGTGTTGGGTGAAAATGTTTTTTTGTAGTGACAATAGCGTGTACCTAATAATGGTTGACGAAAAAACAACAACACACATTCTTCGAACTTCAATTCGAATCAACTTCGCAAAAAAATATAATACATCCATCCAATAATCTAAATCAAACTTTAAAGCTACACAAATAAAGTTGAAAATCAAACCACGTAATTCTCTCCAACGTTGATTTGTAATGTCGTTAGTGCTGCTCGGTTTGCGATTAGTGTCAAATCGATTCACGTCCGGTTGTAAAGAAAGTTGAATTCGTATCGATTCGGAGAACAATCGAGCGATTTTCTAATCTCTCGAGTAATAAGTGATCTAAGGAGTAAACGCATGTTTAGAAGATGAGCAGGCATTTAACACGAGTTATGATAATTACAACCACATAAGATGTATTAACGCTAATTTTATAAGATAACTTCCCACAGCGTAGTAGATCGCGCACCGTTATGTACATATTTTTATACATGTTTTTTCTTATTTTCGAGTTATTAATTGTTATTCTGTTTAAATTTCGTACATATATTTAAAGATTTAATTATATGATTCACTCTCTGTTCGTTAAATACTTTAAAAAAAACCATGACTGTCATGGATTATTTTTTAACTTTATGAATTACTTTATTATTTAAAAAAATAAACCAGATATTTTAAAGAGTTTTCTTGCAGTTTCTTGTCCATTCTTCTCCATAGAGATCTACGTTTTGAAAGGGGAAACTAGCTTCAACTTTCTGTCTAACTGACCGACTCCTTGTCAGTTAAAAATTTTCTGTGAATGGTTTAATTGAAATAAATGTTTTGACCCAGAGAAATCTCATAATACTTCACCTAAGTTCTAACTTAACCCACATAAAGGCTCATGCAGACTAGCCCGATATTGCGGGCGTGACAGGCAGCGATATGCCTGTCGCGCCTACGATATCGCGCCAGTCTGCACGAGCCTTCAAGTAATGAAAAATAATAACTAACTTTTTCTGACGAAATTTCTGAATTGACGATTGATACCTATTTCAGACCTATCATAAAGACAAATAGGCTTTCAATAATCGAAAACCATTCCGTATTTTATGACAGCAACAAATATTTATACATTTACGATCAGTTATCAAAGCATAAAACAATGAATTATAGACGTTTGTTTTCTCACATTTGAATATTTATTATCTGTCGGTTTTATTGGTACACCCTGTACAGCTAAATAAATTATTTGGAGTGTTAAGTTATTTCACTTTATCATTCATTATATTTTATAAGGAGGTTTTTATTTCATAAGGAGGCTTTTATTTTATAAGGAGTGACTGCTACTTGTATAACGTTTTTTTAGTGATGAGTGGGCACATAATTATGTAGACTACTTAGGTTTTAGAATTTAATATTTACTTGTAAAGTATTATATTGTTTTCAATTATTGTGAATGTGAAGACTATGTGGATCATTGTTGTTTTTTTTTTCTCTCATTTAGTATTAATCATGGTCTGGCAGTTTGAGTAATTTATGCGGCCTACCCAAATGTTCTTTTTTTGGTATTATTCTTCGCATCGTTGAGCTCCTTAAGTTCTGAGTTGAGCTGCACGATTACTGACAAATGCGTGCATTGACTGGACAAGTCCACTCAATCTGTGTGGTTCTTTCCTCAAAAGGACCATTTCAGACACCAATCTATATGGCCTTCACATGATCTGACCAAGATTGTCTCTGGACTTTAAAGGAGACTGTGACATCAGAATTTGTTTCGGCCTTTCTTCTCAGAGTAGTCAGATAGGAAGCGTCGACGTCATCCAGCTTTATTTTAAAAACTTGACTTTAACTTGCTTTTATTGACTTGTAAAAGTGTTTGTACAAACCTAATTCCAGAAAATAAATCATTTATCATTTATCCTTTTGCCAGGTAAAGCAAGAAGAAGAAGAATATAATAGAGCTTAGGTACAATATAAAGGGGTAAAGAATTTATTTCTCATACGATCTTAAATGACACTTCGCTTAAAATTAGATACAAAGTGCTTACATCTGAGTAACTCTCATTATCATATTTGCCTCTGGGGCTCCCTATTTATTACCATACTCTTTGCTCTGGGGTGTTGGTGACGTTACAGAGTACCAATATATTTCTCAAGTTTTGTTTTAAATACGTTTATAATATCACACTTCTTTATATCCTTCGGTAAATTATCGAACAGCTGTGCGAAAACGATATTGGTTGAGGAATCAACCAATATCGTTTTTTACCCGACTGCCCCAGAAGGAGGGTAATGTTTTTCGAGAGTATGTATGTAAGTATGTCTATTTTTTGGCACGTTCTGTAGCCTAAACCTGGTCGTTAGATTCGTCTTAATTGTGGGAGTGACATAGGCTATATAATATTTGTATATTGCATCTGCAAATACAAAAAAAGGGAGGGGACAGTTTTTTTTAACAAATTACAACAGTATTGGTGTCAAATGAAAGCTAGCAATGAGTCAATCCCTTAAATATATTAATAAAATTACTGAAATTATAAAAAAAAAACAAAAACCCGACTGCAAAAACATATGCACACTCTTTTCAGTGATGTGTTTTTGCAGTCGGGTTTTTTGTTTTTTTTTAGTAATTTCTGTAATTAGTCCGTGCCCGTGCAGTCACTAGTTGAAACTTGTTTTTACTTCTTGTATGTATCGGCGAAATGTGGGTGTACCATAGGTACACCTCTCTGCCTTACCCTTCGGGGAACACAGACGTGATGTTATGTGTTATATGTTATTGTTTTTTATGAATTTCTTTGATTGTACGTCACAAATACACATCAAATCTGCCGATTTGAAGTGTATTTGAAAAGAATGTAAGTCTAATATGCATTAAACTTACATTATTATTTGTAAGTCTAATATGCATTAAACTTATATTCTTTTTTGTAAGTTTAATATGCCTTAAACTTACAAATAGGTAATAAAGTGATGTTGATGTTTTCTCCAGTCATAAAAACGTTCCGAAGCGGGGGCGGGTCGCTAGTTAAGTAAACATTGACATTAGAGACATTACTTAGGTTTAGTGCAAATTGGCATTATTAAGTAGGTCTTTTTTTTCAGAATCCAACTAAAATGTAGCTCACAAATCAAACTGATCTATCACAGTCTTGTTTTTATATATACAGGCAGGGCTGGATTTAGCGCAGGGCAGCAGGGACCCCGGGCCTCCAAAAAGAACCTCAACAATATGTTTTGAAGAAAAAAAAATACATCCTTTGTGTCAATCAAAAAAAAGTTCACATTCACAAGGTACCTTTTTAAATTGTTTTTTTTTTCATTTCTTTCGAGTATTTTTTCAGGGCCTCCACTTCTTGGTTGCTCCAGGGCCTCTATAACTTTGTATCCGGCCCTATATTATACAAGGCCGGATACAAAGGAATGGAGGCCCTGGAGGAATTTTCATACCTGTATAATATAGGTATGAACATTTATGACCAACCCCAATCAGATTGAACACAAACAGAAACGTAACAAAATAAATTTTACCTCGCAATATTTATTTACGACGTTTTAAAATATTCGAGTACTAGACAGCGAAAAATACGAAAATATTTATATGCCTTTTACTTGACCAAGTTTTCAGGCATTCTGAATTTGACAGCTATCCTTATATGAATAGTAGTTGTAAATTTTTGTGTAAGATTTATCATTTTACAATCAAAGTCGGTATATAAAGGAATCTTTGTACCATATAAAATATTATTTATGATGTTGTAAATTCTATATTTTCGTCCCGAAAAACAAGTTGGATTTTCATGCTGGATTTGACGTGAGGTATAATGGAAAATTGAACGAAAAACCATGAAAAGGTCTCCGTTTTATTGCGGGAGGACTTTATTTAAGATTGTGGGATTGTGGTGTGAGTTATTTATAAGTATCGTGAGAATTTGCGTAAAAACATCTACACAAAATAATAAAGACGTTAGATAACCACAATTAGTCTATCTGTGTGTTTTGTTTCAGTTTCAATAAACAGCCTATTTTATGGTATTTGGTAATGAGCTCGAGACAAAGTCGTCGAATTTATATGACAGTGCCGAACGGTCGAACAATGTTTGTGCCATTCATCAAACATTATTTACTTTATAAAGTTACTTCCACAGAAAAAATAACTCCATGAAAAAAAAACGTTCACATAAATTTAAAGTCGAGTTATAAATCATGATCAAGTTTTGGTTAATTTAAAAAATTCCCGAGTAAAATATGAGCCTTGCACGACTATAGACTGCTCCTGAAATTTCCATTTATGCCTTCCACTGCACACTGTTGAAAACTTTCTTTTATTTTTCAACTCGCTTTTGCTGCTTTTACTCTTATTCAGGGCTGTTTTGTAAAGTAGGTAAGTTTTTGTTCAAAAACCTTAGCTGCTTAGTAGCTAGGAAACAATCCAAGTACAAATATACGGATTTCTCAGTAGCAGCCCGGACTCCTGATTTGTGCCCGGTTGATGGCAATAGGCTCGCCCCCTATTACCTGGGACTTAAACATATCTAGTGAAGTGTGGGTGAACTTAAGTACACCTCTGCCTAATCCTTCGGTGAATACAGGCGTGATGATTTTTTAACAGTTTTAAATAATAATTAAAAGTAACACGTTTATTCGTGCAACATCAAATAACGCCATGTCATTAATTTCCAATCACAGTTTACTTTAAAGAAAGAAAGAAAGAAAGAAAGTAAGAAAGAAAGAAATAAAGAAAGAATAACTTATTTGGACACAGTTCGTGAAACACAAAATATATAAATAACGGAATAATAAAGTGAAAATAATGTTTGTTTAAAACATTATTTTACGGCTGCGCCAAAAAGGTTCATTTCAGCATTAATGCTAGACAGATGCTGTCTGACGCTGGTTTTCTAATGAACCCTTTAGGTACAAGTGATAGGGATACCGAGGCCCCTACAACAAAAGGAACACGAGTGGGTTTTAGTCAGTAAGAGTTTGACACACCCTCCCGCTCCGTTCAGAGCGGGAGAAGTTATAAGATAATTTCCCAACCAAAAAAAAAAAAGGTAGCACACTATATCGACTTAAATAATACAACTTCTAAAAAAATTTTAAATCCTGTACCGATTATTACTTACCACTTAGCGGTGTTGATATATTCTGTCCGACAATAATGCGACACAATACAACAATGCGATAAACTCGTTGATAAGAGTAAACACTACAATTCAATTATCCTATTACCAAAAAGTTACAGCTTGATAATCCATCACATAATCAAACAAAGTTTGTGTTACTATTTCCTTGCGTGACTAAAAAAATGAACATGTAAACATCCGACTTTCTTTCGCCGATCACCAATTAATTTTATGTAAATGTACGACAAAATCTGCATATTTGCACATGCAACCTTATTGCTCGAATGAACGCATAAACGGACATTTGAATATGGAACAGTTAAATTTGTTAATACTGTATGGAAATCAGAAAAAAACGGACGAAAGTCTGCACTAGTCATCCGAAACGGTCCGTCGAAGATAAATATTGAAATATCATGTGACATACCATAAAAGTACGTCAAATCGTTTGAGAGAAAAGTAAAATTTTCTAATTAAAATAACTGCACGCCTCTTCTTCACACGCTATATTAGAAACTTATTCAATGAAAACTTGGCCGTATATGAAGATTCCTTTGCTCGTTTTTTTTTTACATTTCACTCGCTGATTGGTCGATCAATGACAGTTATATGTCATTCCTTTTTACAATTATTTTGACGTTGATGTGTTGTAAGTGACGTTGTGTATAAATGGTATTTATTAAAGTGCTATTACACTTTAATTAGTCAATTATTATAATTTAATCGAAGATTTGATTGGCTGAGAGACTTCAATTTATTGGTGTTAATGGATCTCTTTCATTTTAAGGATTTGTTACATTGCTTATGAACATTATATATGGAATTGAAAGGCTTGATTGTGTATTTTGTTGTGTATCTTGTGTATTTTGCTTGCTTTATTAACATGTCTGGAATTGTGTTTTGAAAATTGAATCAGCAACTTTGGCACAATTTGCATGTAGAGGTTATGACAGGGTATGCAGAGGACATACAAATGTCCTTTTATGATGTTAATGATTTGAAAGAAAGAAAGAAAGAAAAATATTTTATTTGGGACACGCACAAGAAATACAAAAGTAAAAACAAAAAAGAAGCATTTAAAACTAAACTTCGAATAAACAAAAAACAACAAAGAAAATCAATAAAAAAGACTTGTGCGATGCCAAAAAGACTCCATCTCAGCATAATGCTGCGATATTTAAAAAATAAATACCGCAGCGCTGGTATTCTGATAGGGCCCGCTGTGATGCCACGGACACATCTTCGGACACAATATACATCCCAAAAAGGCAATTTATAATGAATAAAATACAGAATACCTACTCGTATATCAAAATAAAACTACTACTCTATAGTCAGGCAGCAATCTACGTATAGATACAGGCTCGTAAGAAACCTTAACGTATGTCAATTGTTCGTCTTTTTCATGGTACTTATAAAACTATAACCGTCAGACTATATGAATTGCAAAATATGGAAGAAACGTGTCTAGTGAGAGCTGAATTACTGTTTCATTTATGCTACGTCCTAAAACAAAGTAAGCTCTGTCTCGCATAGGATCGCAGCATTATGCTAGCGTTGGCAGTTTTGCGTGGATGTGACGCAAATTCTCCGCCATTTTTTTTATTTTTTTTATTTGTGTTCCTTCTTTGCGTCGTGTTTACCGCATATAAACGTATTTTCTTTCTTTCCTTCTTTCTTATCTTAAAAAGAAAGATTATTTTTATTGTACAAACGCATACATAGCAGCCAAAAACCTCGTACTCAAGCAATACAAGTTTGATAATTTTGTCCTATCAATATAAATTGAACTTAAAACAGCATGTATCAGAATTGTGTGGTCATATTTAAAGGTGTGGTACAGACCACCAAAATGAAGAACTTTCTCCATGAGAACAACATCGTAATCGCGAAAACATTATCAACTGTCCCATACAAAACTTCCTGTCCCATACGAAACTTCAATACTTACATAACACACATCATCAGCCTATAATGTCCCCACTACTGTGATACAAGCCTCCTCTCTGCGAGAGGGAGTAGGCCGTAATTCACCACGCGGGCCCAGTGCGGGTTGGTAGATGTCACATGACTTCGAATTTTTTGGTTCTAGGACATGCCGGTTTCCTCACGATGTATTCCTTCACCGTTTTGAGAGCAGTGGTGATGAAATAATTTACACAAAGTAAAGTGCTTGCCTAGAATCGAACATTCGACCTACAACTCGAAAGTCACGGCCGTTACCACTAGGCCTCCTTTGCTAAGTTGCAAACGTAAATTAGAGCAATCCAAACTTTCAGTGAACATAATGCTATAGAATTTTACCTTATCTCATAAAGTAGTCCTAAAACATTGATCATCCACACAAAAAATAGCTAATGGGGCATAAAACCATATTTATTGCGTAAATGGCGAAATAAAATTTTCTCAAAGATTTTCCGAAACTTTTCTTGTAATACGTGAGAAGTGTGTAAAAGACGTCTTTATTTCTTTTTTTTACCACATAAAATACCTTGTTTTATGTTTTATTTTATTATTTGTGTTGAAATGATGATGATCGTTTGAATTTGGCGAGGTTTCTGCTTTTGTCAAGCTTTTATGAATTTTCCAATTCATAGCTTTTACTGTTGTTCATTTGTCTGAAGAAAAATGTTCTTTGACTTCTTTAGTAAGTTTAAGGCGGGGTTTTGAAGGAAATAAAGGTTTATGCCTATCTGGCAGGTTGACTATGTTTAATTATTTATTTATTAAACAGTTTATGTACACACATATAAACAGACAAGAAGAAAGGAACAGAAAAATACGTAAAAAGGTGATGCGTATGTTCCTGAATATTTCCCATTCCATTTTCAAATTATTCTTTTTATAAAGAAAACATTTCAAAATACACTTTTCTCAGAAATATTGTAGTATTTTACACCTTAAGGCACTGACAAGAGGCAAATGACCAAAATAGGCTTGTCTTAAGAAAAAAATGCCAAATCTGTATACAAACTGACGTTAAACTAACCTCTTACCTTGAGTTCCAAACCAAGATATATATTATATTAAATATCAACATACGTTACGTATTTAATGAATAACAAGAACGCCTTATTTGAATGCAGAACTCGTTTGTTTTTTATTTTCGATTACTCAATTCAATTTTGAGTAAATAGATAATTGTTTCATATTTTGCAATAAATTACAAGTGTTGTGTCATCGCGCTTCTCTTTCTTTTCTATGCAGTCTGACAGTGACCGCAGTTTAGGTATTGTCAGCGTCTTAATTGCGGATCTTATGTCTACGTCATCAAACGGAGTTCGCGTGACTGAATTTTGAGTCAAACAATATTTCAATTTTCACTACAAACTTCTTATTTTCCATTTAATACGCTAAGAAGGCGACACGGTCACACGAGCATTTTATCGATGCCCTAGGGTTTCTTTTTAGTTAGTAAGTAAGAAGTTCATTTTAACCTGAGAATCAAAACTTGAGTGAATCCATTCACCATCGCTAAACACAATATCACATAACATCAGAGGGATAATTTCCGTATTTTTAAGAATGATCGCATTCTAATTTCGTACTTAATCTGTCAAAAAAACCACTTTAACCTGTTAAGCCCCGCGCGACACCGATTCGACCAATTAAAGTGCTACATGGATCCTTTGGCTCTATTGAATGACATTGACAGGGAGGTGTTGTTGGTAAACATTTGTGAAATTTTATTGAAAAATCAAGATGGCGGCCGTAGTTCCAATTATGAATACGCGCCAAATAATCCGTGTACAGCCTATCTTTTTCCCAACTATGTTGGGGTGGGTTTCCAGTCTGACTGGATGCAGCTGAATTCCAGTATTTTAGAATAAGCGACTGCCTATCTGACCTCCACAACGCAGTTGCTGGGTAACACGATATCCCTTAATAAGACTGGTTATCAGACTTTCAGGCTTTCCTTTTTTTTTTGGGCGGGAAATTATCAAATAACTTCTCCCGCTCTGAGCGAAGCAGCAGGGTGTGTCAGACTCTTACTGACTAAAACCCACCCGTATTCCTTCCGTTGCCTGTGTTGCCAGGGGCCTCGGTATTCCTTTTGGACTTTTCCGCGACGCCAGCAGGTTCTGACTACCCTTAATTGTGTCCGTAGGTGTGTCCGTGGCATCACAGCGGGCCCTATCAGAATACCAGCCCCGCGGTATTTGTTTTTTTTTATTTAATAAAAGCAGCATTATGCTGAGATAGGGGCCTTTTTGGCCTCGCACAGGTCTTCTATTTAGTTTTTGATTTCACTGTTATGTTATTTTTTTTATGTTTTCATGCTTTTGTTAGTTTTATGTCCTTTTTTTAATGTTGTATTACCTGTGCGTGTCCCAAATAAATATTTTTTCTTTCTTTCTTTCCTTAACCACTGTCAAAGATCTACAAATGACAGCCATGACCAACGGCTTAGCGTGTTTTAATACGTATCTAATGGATGGTAAACAATTCACGAACCGACCTCGGCAAGCGTAGGTTAACCGAAACGTGCGTCTGTTATTACTTAGCCACGAGCCCCTCCTTGTACAGCTATACCAACATTATTGACAAGTTTTTGACATTGATTGCCACTGAGATGTGATTGCAACTTGAATGGTGATTGGCCTTCAGCTGACATAGTAGTAGTCAAATGCATACTGATTAAGGGAAAAAACGGTGATAAAAAGATAAGAATACGTTCAACACTTACGTAAACCCAACTTATTATTATTCACTTTCTTATCATCTTCTTTCTCCTCTTCGTTTTTGCTGCTAGATTTTTTCGCATTCGGATCCGAAACATCTGGAAAAAACATGTTTATAAGTTAGAACATTATTATTGGAACGAAGTTCTTTTACGCGGGCTTGCGGTAGAAGTTGACTGATAGAAATCGTCACGTAAGGAAAAAGCGTTATGCGACTTTCTCTTCTCTGTCTCGATAGAGAGAAAGTGTGGATTTAATAAGCGTTTTTTATACAGAGCCATCTAGTATAAGTTTTCACACACAAGTGTGTAGTAACTTTATGAGAGCTTTTAAAAACTTATACTAGATGGCTCTGTATTAAAACGCGTCTGTGAGTGGATAACACAGTCTATGCGAAAGTTATTGTTTTAAATCATACGTGAGAAGAACTTTGTTCCTGACAGGTGTCGCGAACGCATACGTTTTTTGAATGAACGACGTTTTGGTTTTTCTTATTGTAAGCTCACAACACGACAAAAAAAAATGAAGTATCTTCTTAAGCAAGTAAATAAATTCATGCTGGTGTAAAATTAGCTTTGCATAATTACAATTCCCTACATTTAGAATCGTCCTACAGGTCATTACGCCGTATTCCTTGAAGGATTAGGCAGAGGTGTGCCTAGGACGTCCACTTTCCACCAGTAATTTTTAAGTCCCATGTAATAGGGGGCATACCGGGCACAAATCCAGACTCTAGCTGCTACTGAGAAATTCCTGATGGAAATCTAATAACACTTTTCCCGACCTGAGAATTGAACCCATTGAACCCTCATGCTCAGCAGTAGCACTTCCGACCACTGGACCAACAAGGCAGTCATTTGAATTGTTCTATTTCGAGTTTAACGTCAGTAAAAGTGTAATGGAGTGGAATAATGTCCCTTTCTCGTTTATTTCCGCCATAACTTAAATCTTAACCTTTAGAGATTTGAAAGACTAAGAATTTATTTGGTCTAACTACTTAGTATTTTATTATGATACAAAACAACCATCTTTGAATGAAAAAGTCAGTATAAAAAAAAAATCTGTCAGTCGTACGACTGCACGTCAGGGGGAACGAAGATATGGGCCCGTATCCGTCAAACCAAGTGCCAAATTCAATTTTTCGAACGGGCAAAACCATTTTGCGAGTCGGGACAGCTGTCAAATCGTGTTGTCATTCATTCTCAGTTCGGGCTCCGAAGTGATCTTATATCCGTAGGTGATACGGAGTAGGAAACACCCGTAACTTAGGCCGAAACTACGGATGTAGTGCTTAGGTAGTAGGCCCCCAGAAGTGAAAACTACGTTAGCCATTGCACAATTTTTTGGTAGTTCAGTATCCGTAATAGAACACAATCATTTCCATTATTTCTCCAATACTTTTTCTTTTTTCCCCTGACTTGAAATCCTAATAAAATACCAAAAAACCGGCCAATTGCGTGTCGGATACGCACAATTAAGGCGTCCGTAGTTAGGATTACCTGGGACGAATTTATTCCAAAAACAAACTTAACATTGTAGTTGAAAACCCTGTTCTCCCATACATCGATATATGGCACGGTCAATTCTCCAACTGCAAATCTAAGTTGGTCGACTATTACTCGTTAAGTTGTAAAGCCTACTTAGTTGTGATAGTTTTCATTTTAATTTCATTATATGTACTATTGCCATGAGTTTTTTCACATCTCCATAAACAACCATTTCGCTGGCAGGAGGGGGACACTTGACTCTAACAAATATTAGCACTTTAGTGCTTAATATTACGCAAGTGGATCCTTTAATCGAAAAGTGTTTTTCACATACCTGCAATATTTTTGAACGGCCTATCCAATGATACATCACACCATTTGGTAGACGAGCAAAAAAAATATCATCCCCACATTACCCCCCCATTATTGCAAGGGCCGTACAGTAAAAAAAAAAATTTTTTTCAAGTTTTTATTTTAGCACTTTGTCGGCGTGATTAATATGTATACCTATGCCAAATTACAGCTTTCTAGTACTAAGCGTCTCTGAGCTACAGTGGGGACAGACAGACAGAGAGACAGGCAGACAGACGGACATGGCGAAACTATAAGGGTTCCTTGTTTACTAAGGAACCCTAATAAAACACAACACCGCAAAATCGAGCGACCGCACAGCTGTTTAGGTACCTTCGCGCGTTCCTCTACATCCATGCACCTGCGCCGGGCGTCAAGACACCATAAAAATGTCAGTTTCAAATTTCAAAGGAAACATCTTTTGTTAACGATAACTTTTTTTTTGTAGACTGCCTCGTTGGTCTAATGGTCGCAAGCGCTACTGCTGAGCATAAGGTCCTGGGTTCGATTCCCGGGTCAGGCAAAGTGTTATTGGGTTTTCTATCTGGATTTTATTAGTAGCAGCCCGGAGTCTGGATTAGTGCCCGGTTGATGGCAATAGGCTCGCTCCCTATTACATGGGACTTAAACATAACTGGCGAAATGTGGGTGTACTACAGGTACACCTCTGCCCAACCCTTCGGGGAAATAAGGCGTGATGATATGTTATGTGTTTTTTTTTGTTAACACGTATCAAAATAAAAAATATAATTATTTATTTATTTATTATTATTTATATATACTTTACTTTATTTATACTTTATGTTTAATAAAACTCAATCAATCAATCAACTCAGCCTATAACAGTCCACTGCTGGACATAGGCCTCTCCCAGGCTGCGCCACAACACCCTGTCCTCCGCCTTCCGAATCCAGTCTGTCCCACCCTCCTTTTTAAGGTCGTCGGTAAAACTCGCTCAAGTTTAATTTGTCAAATTTGTGAACTAGTTATTTTTTTTTTTCTTGTATATGCATCTGAGTGTGACGGTCACGGGAGTTCAGTGTTTTTTACCCAACCCAAAAGTGCCCTTTAGAAATTGCTCTTTTTGTAAAGTTCCGATAAAGTCTAGATGTCGATTACATTTAGTAATCGAAATCTAGACTTTATCGGAAAGCAGATACCGAGATGTAACTTTGCGATCTCAATACCAAAACTAGTTACGTACAGGTACATATCTGTTTTGTTGAAGAAAAGTGTTTTTGGCATGGCACCGGCTACTTTTACTAATCAAATCAATTTTATTTCACATAGACCTACATGGGCACTTATGAAACGTCAGAAGCTAGGTGCACGGTTCCAATTGGTCGTTTCCTATGGGGAAGAGCCGGCAAGAAACTCCACGGTTACTCTTTTAAAAATATTTGGCTTTTACAATGTTTTCAAATTATAGTGTTAATAGGTATGCGAGGACAGTGTAGGCCTGTCGAGAAGTACCAGGTACTTAACAAAAAAGAAATAGGTCTACAAAATATCTAGTCTATTAAGCGTTCTCACATTCACAAGTTACACAAGAATCTATGTAAAATATTAATAAAATAATAAAAATAAAAACCTATTTAAACCAAATGACATGTTTACCATTACAACAAGTCTCAATTAATATATTGTCCACAAAAGCACACCACACCACATTCCTAATTCCATAAAAAAGGAACCAGTAACAACAATAAAAAAAAACTAACGATTTGATAATGAACTGCACCTATGTTCAGGTCTTCTATTTTGTTTTTGTTTTCACTATGTTATTTTTTTATGTTGTCATGCTTTTGTTAGTTTTATGTATTTTTTTACCGTTGTATTTCCCGTGCGTGTCCCAAATAAATATTTTTTCTTTCTTTCTTTCTTTCAATGTTTGCACACCAAAATATTAGAATGTACAAGTATTCTTCAATATTATTGTAACCACCTTATTGTAAATACCTACATTTTGAGAAAAAAAAATTAATACTCTATTCTATTCTGTACCCAACGTGCCAGAAGAAGATTACACTTCCAAAATTTCGTGTCGTTAACTTATCTGTCATACCATTGTGTTGGCACACTAATTATTCATATCATAATCAACTAGCTCATGCCCGCGGCTTCACTGGTGTAGATTTCGGAAATTATCCCACGGAAAATAATTTTATTTCGCTGCAACCAAATGTGTACGCCTCTTGGCATAACTCAAACTCAAAGCATTTATTTCAAATAAACCAATTACAGGTACTTTTGAATTGTCAAGGGGTCGGTCGTTTACGGTTATTGCAACCCAGTGCTGGGCACGCCACGATTGCGGCGATAAGTCCCCTCTTTGAGGAGTGGCTGGAGAGACGCCACGGCGTCCTCACCTTCCGCGTGACGCAGGTCCTCACCGGACACGGCAGCTTCGGGAGGTTCCTGTGTCGGATAAGGCGGGAGGAAACGTCCGGGTGTCACCACTGTGTGGATCGCCTGGAGGACACGGTGGAGCATACGGTGGAGGTCTGCCCGGCTTGGGCAGAGCACCGCCGTGTCCTCGTGGAGGCGATCGGCGGCAGAGACCTCTCGCGTCCGGCCCTGGTTCAGGCCATGGTACGGAGCGAGAGGGCATGGGCAGCCGTCACCTCCTTCTGCGAAGCAGTAATGCTCGCAAAGGAGGAGGCGGGACGGTTGAGGGAAAGGCAAGTTTCGCGCCCTCTCGCCCCTAGCCGCCGCAGGAGACGCCCAGGGCGTCGGGAATCCCGGGCGGATTTCCGGCCACCGTAGGCGCGGGCTTGCGGACGGTGAGCAATGGGTAGCTCACCGTCCGGTAAGGACCAGGCCCGGGTCGACGGCGCGTCGTATTCCACGCGCGCCTCAAAGAGATGTCGTCAGCACAAAAGTAGGGGTCCACTAGGGCCGATGCCTGCCGGGGTCGCGGGAAGGTACTTATGGGTCACCGAGGCCCCCGCAACACAGGCAACAGGATGGAATACGGGTGGGTTTTAGTCAGTAAGAGTCTGACACACCCTCCCGCTCCGCCCAGAGCGGGAGAAGTTATTTGATGATTTCCCACCCTAAAAAAAAAAAAAAAAAGGGTTCGGTCGTTCAGTCAGAAAGATGAAGCTAGTTGCCCATTCTAAAGCGTAGTAGGTTCCTATGGAGAATAACGGGCAAGAAACTCCACGGACACTATTTTAAATCAACGTATTATGGTAACAAAATATTGTTTACATCATTCATTTTGAAATTATACATGTGAGAACGATGCAAAACGTAAAAGCGTCCGTAATAAATAGATTAACAAAAAAAAAACAAAAAAAAATTAAAATAAGCCGTGGCAGCTAAGAGATGACCAGTCTCTACTGACGGCGCGCGTTCACGAACATGACGCATGGATTAGCACCATTCAGCTCAACCATTTTGAAGGGAGCTAAATGATCCAACACACGCGCCACCATCAGCGAGACATTAGAGTGAGCACGACGGTCATAGTCCACCCATGTGTCAAATTTCGTCCAAATCGTTTAGCCGTTTTAGCGTGAAAGCGTTAAGGCGCTGACAAGACCCAATTGACCAAAATAAGCTTCTCTTAAGAAAAAAATTGCCAAATGTGCAGTACTATTCGGTAACCTTCTCACCGTGAAAACTTAAGTGATGTGAACGTGGAGTGAAATGTCAGTGTCATCCCACCTGATACTAGGGATGGACCAAGGATTACATTTACAATCATAATCGAGATTTTAATAATATTTTTATGCTAATTCTATTGATCATTTTATATTATTTCAAAACCAGTACTTAAGTGTTGAAACGTTACTATTTAGGGATTTTTTTTAAATAAAATAGCAAAACAGAAATTCAGTCAGAGACGCAATTTTGTTTTCCCTAGCATCAGTGGGATGACACTGACAGCTCACTCCACGCGAGTTTTCACGGTGAGATTTTTACAGAATCGACATGCTGTATAGTTTGTGGTAGTGGAAAAAATATATGTTTATTTTGAACATATTTCCCAGAACATGGTTGTTATCAAAACACGTATTGAAAAAAAAATACAAACTAACGTTAAACGAACCTCTTACTTTGAGTTCTAATCCAAAATATCTGTATTAAATATCAACATACGTTACGTATTTAATTAATAACAAGAACGTCTGATTTGAATGCAGAACTTGGTTGTTTTTTATTTTCGATTACTCAACTCAATTTTGAGTAAATAGGTAGATAATTGCTTCATATTTTTCAATAAATTACAAGCGTTGTGTCATCGCGCTTCTCTTTCTTTTCTATGCAATCTGACAGTGACCGCAGTTTAAGTGTTGTCAGCGTCACTGCTGGATTCCTACCGACACTCATGTGTGGCACTTGTTTATTTTAGTCGGTTCCTACCGACACACATGAGTGTCACCTGGAGCGAGCGGTTTGCACGTCTAATGACCCATAAATAAAGACTAATATCGTCTGCGGGCGATTTCACTCAATGGTCTGGAGGTTAAACACGAAAGTGAGTTTACTTTCGTATTTACAATATTACTAGCTGTGTCCCGGAGTTTCACCCGCGTAAGTCTCAATCCCGTGGGAATATCGGGATAAAAAGCCGTGTTTTCGTAAAAGCGTGACAAACAAACTCACTTTCGCATTTGTAATATTAGTTAGGATTAAAAGTTGAACTAAGAATAAATAATCAACCTATAATGTTCCCACTGCTGGGATACAGGGCTCCTCTCTGTGAGAGGGAGTGGGCCGTAATCCACCACGCGGACCCTGTGCGTGTTGGTAGATGACACATGTTTTCGAATTTTTGGTTCTAGGACATGCCGGTTTCCTCACGATGTTTTTTTCCTTCACCGTTTTAAGAGCTGTGGTGATGAAATAATTTACATAAAGTAAAGCGCCTATCTGGGTTCGAACCTACTCGTAAGTCGTGGCAGTTGCCCCGCAATGTATTTATTTAGTTCCCACTGCTGGGACACAGGCCTCCTCTCTGTGAGAGGGAGTGGGCTGCAATCCTCCACGTGGGCCCAGTGCGAGTTGGTAGATGACACATGTCTTCGAATTTTTAGGTCCAGGACATGCCGGTATCCTCACGATGTTTTTTCCTTCACCGTTTTAAGAGCAGTGGTGATGAAATAATTTACACTAAGTAAAGCGCCTGTCTGGGGTCGAACCTACGACCTACAACTCGTAAGTCGCGGCCGTTGTCCCGCAATTTATTTATTTTTTGCAATATAATTTATACTGCTTATAAATATAGATTTTAATCATATATAAAGCAATACTTCTTATCTCTCCAAGGAATGTCACAGGACAATGACAAATCGTTCCAACTATAAAAATCACGTCGTTCACAAAGAATGCTCGTTTAGTGAACTGTCATAATGATTGATGTGACTTTTTGAAAGGACAAACAATATGGCACAGTTGCCAGCACATCAGATTACCACGAACTTTTCTCCAAATTATTTTAAACCTTAAAATGTTGATGGTTAAGTCCAAAATCGAATGAGAAAATTTAAATACTTTATGTGCTGGCTGTACATACAATGTTAATAAAAAACAATAAATTGTACCAACATGTGACTGAAATTAAAAATGATTTTTTTTGATCTTGTAAAGCAGATGTGACAGTTTTTTATTACGTTCAGCAACTTTTTTCTTGTCTGTACAAAAGTAAAATTTTCTGCCTATCTTTCAGAGAATTTCAGTCTTAACTTATTTTAATTTTGGAGGCCACAAAGCATAAATCAAGTCGAAACATAATTTTAAAAATGCATAAATTATGTTCAAATACGTAGTAGGTAATGAATTTCTTAAAAGGATATTGCGTACGAAACAACGTTTGAACCGCAACTTTGAAAGTAACATTTTCAGATATTACCCTATTTTATGATAACACATAGAAAAAAGAAACGAAGGAGATGTGGCACTTGTCTGAATATAATTAAAATGCGGTCTTAATAATTATAATTCAAAATCAAAAATTAAAAGTAATGTTATCAAACTAGGCTGAGAATCAACACTTTTCGAACGTCAAAATTACATAGGACAGTCCCCCAAAAACGCCCGCCCTTCACCACTTCCTAGTGCTTTATCTGGGAAGAACAAGTGGTCAACAAACTCCCCAGCAGCGCACTTCTCTGTTTAGTTAGTAAAGCTTGATTCTATACAAATCGTATGCAAAGTAATTAACATTACGAAACACAAAATATTAAATTAAATTAAATACACGCCAATATACCAACAAAAACTATGAAAACTGTACTCAAGCGGAAATAAAAACATAAAAACGTAAACAGAACTTAATACCTAAATAAAAACCTCCAGGCATTTATGCACGAAGTCACAAATGATAAACTAGCATCATCAAAGTAAAAAAATCTAACGTGATGATTTTATCGTGGACATCCATGTCCACGTCTATGAAATGTATGGAAATACGTGCGCGTTAGAACATTATAGAGGACGGAAATTTAAAAGAGTCTTCAATTATTTCCATACATTTAACTTATCGTAATCGTAATATGTTATCGTAATGCCATGGACGTCTACGATAACATCGTCACGTTAGAAATTAGAAATTATAACTGTGCACATTAGATCTTAACTACCGAATATTTTACTTTCCCTACTGGGGAAATCAGGAAGAGAGAGAAGAAATGTTAAAACGATCTTTTGGTGCCTAAATGACCTTGACTGGTGCGTTGTTGGTAAACATTTGTGAATTTATCCCAGAAACTGTATTGAAAAACTAGATGGCGGCGTTAGTCCAATTTATTCCTTCTGCGAACCAGTAATGCTCGCGAAGGAGGAGGCGGGACGGTTGAGGGAAAGATAAATTTCGCGCCCTCTCGCCTCTAGCCGCCGCAGGAGACGCCCTGGGCGTCGAAAATCCCGGGCGCATTTCCGGCCACCGTAGGCGCGGGCGTGCGGACGGTGAGCAATGGGTAGCTCACCGTCCGGTAAGGACCAGGCCCGGGTCGACGGCGCGTTGTGTTTCACGCGCGCCTCAAAGAGATGTCATCAACACAAGTGTAGGGGGCCGATGCCTGCTGGCGTCGTGGGGAAGTCCGGAAAGGATCTGAGGCCCCTGGCAACATAGGCAACGGAAGGAACACAGGTGAGTTTTAGTCAGTAAGAGTCTGATAGTCCCGCTCCGCCCAGAGCGGGAGAAGTTATTTGATAATTTCCCACCCAAAAAAAGAAAAAAAACCTATTTTTGGCCACGCGCCAAAATATCTTTGTACCGGAAAAGGTAACGTAATCCTAGCTAATGCGAAGGTGAGTTTGTTTGTTTGTTACGCTTTCACACTGAAATGGATTTGGATGAAATTTGGCACATGGGTAGACTATGAACTCTATTAGAAGATAGGATACTTTTATCCCGATATTCCCACGAAATCGAGACTTACGCGGATGAAACCGCGGGGCGCTATTGATAATATATTTCAGTTAGCATTTAGCTTCAGTGTTGGCTTAATATAAGTTCCCAACCTTTAACATCGAAAGGTCGAATTAATGTTTAAATTATTAAAGGAACTTTAAAATCCTAAATCTTTAGCAAACCTAAATCTGGTTATTACAGCAATTTCCAACGGTACCTGTAAAGCCCCGTGCGACACCGATTCGGAGTCAAACAATAGAAAATCAATTGTGTCTCATTAGTTGTCCTTGACCAATTAATTTTTATAATAAAGATAATCTGTTAAACTGTTTATACAAAAACCGTTTGAATCTATAGGAATAATGTATGTACTGTAGAAAATTTTGAGAATGGAAATTAAAATAATATTATAGACGAAATATTATTTCGACTCTTACAACGAGACCAGAGGTACAATTCGTAAATACACGTAAACAAAGCTAAATAATCTCGGAACTTGGAATAATGTTTCCAAACATACTTAGAGAACAATACGGTACAACCTTTGACCCTTCGGTAGATAATAATTAATATTTGCTTTAAATCAATAGCAAGTTTAATTATTATAAAGTTTGATACAATATGGCCGATGAATCATGGCCGGTCCGAACTTTGCGCAGAAGGCTGCGCAATAACATTTTTTTGGAAACCAAATGGTGACATGAGGCGAATGTGAGTTAGAGAACATGAGCGAAACTTCGGAAAGCCTATGTTCAGACCGGTTAAGATTCGTCGGCCGTATTGTACCCGGACTGGAATGAATTAAAATAGAAGATACTATTTTTATATTTAGATGTTTCAAGGTTTGCTTTTATTTAAATTGTATTGTGTATTGTATTTTAATTGTATTGTGTAATTGTATGGTATCGTAATTTATTGTGTGGGCAGGGCACATTGCTTTCAGAACGCGGTCGCCACTCCAGAATCTTTCGGCCCCATCGGCCATCTGGCCGATGGGGCCAAGTATGAAGCGTTGGAAGGCCTCCTACAAGGTGGACCGATGACCTTGTGAAGGCCGCAGGAATCCGCTGGATGCAGGAAACACAAAACCGGTCAAAGTGGCGGTGCTTGGGGGAGGCCTATGTCCAGCAGTGGACGTCTTTCGACTGAAATGATCACGATGATGATGATGGCCACCTTTCTAAACGATGGAAAGAAACTCCGAAGCTAAGGCCTTATTTAATAGTATGTACAGATAAGATAAGATAACATAAGATATTTATTTGCACAAACATGCAATAATAAAAAATATGAATGCAGGATTACAAAGGAAAAATAAGTTCAGACATGTTTGCCACACAATATGGCGTGCAAATATGGATTATTAATAATGAATTTCAAGTCAATATCATTATGTATATAATAGGCCTGTGTCCCAGCAGTGGGGACAGTATAGGCTGATTATGCAATATCATTAAATTAAAGTGAATTCAGCAAAAACTATCAACAGTAAGTAAAAGATAATTCACAAAAACATAAAAAAATAAAATCTAAAAAACAGACTACGCCAAGTTCTTATTTAATCTATACATAATACATTATGTATATATTAAATATATTAAAATAGTAACGAAGTCAAAACTGTACATTTTTTTTTTTAAGTAACTGCTACGAGATGTGGGAACGAGGCTGATGTCAATGAAAATATGGTTTTTAGATCTTTTTGTATGTTTGTCTGGATATATGTTCCAGATTAGCGCAAAAATAATGGATTTGGATGACATTTGGCACACAGATAGTTTATAACCTGGATTAATACATAAGGTACTTTTAACCCTGGAAGTACGTTCCCGTGAGATATTTTGGACGCCATTCACGCGGGCAAAGCCGCTGGCAAATGCTATCAGTATAGATAAATGATCAGTCAATACATAGAAATTACATTAACTACCTCCTCAAAAATAAAACCCATAAATTATTAGTAATCATAACAGAACATTCAATAGCATTAAATACAAGACATTATAGGCCACTGGAGAAAAGAGCAAATATTCTCTGGGACCAATTTCCCAACAATAGGAATAAGCGAATCAATGAACTGGAATTACAATTGATAAATACATTAGGGTATTGTAGATATAAATGGTCCGTATTGAACTACGGATACGTAGAACTATATCAGTGTTCTTTATAGAATGTGGTCCATTGTTACATTGCTTTACAGATAACCGGATTTAAGAGAGGCATAATTTTAATGTTCTTGTTTGTCTATATTATTATACACTTCATTTCACACTGGGCTTGTAGCTAAGTGCACAGCCGCACGGGTCCGTGGATGGGTGAGCGATATGACCAGTACCAACACCCTTCCGTGCCTTGGAATGCATGTTAAGCCGTTGCCGACTGTCATTTGTAGATCTTTGACGGTTGTTACGGGTCGTCAGAAGCCCGAAAGTCTGACAACCAGTTTTACCAATCGGTATCGTGTTACCCAGTAACTGGGTTGTGGAGGTCAGTTAAGTGGTCGCTCCGTGTATAATACTGGTATCCAGCTGCATCTGGATAGGCTGGAAGTCGACCCCGACATAGTTGGGAAAAGGCTGGGTAGATGATGATTTCTCACAGTTTTCGTCACTTTTCGCCCTCTCGCCCCTAGCCGCCGCAGGAGACGCCCTGGGCGTAGGGAATCCCGGGCGGATTTCCGGCCACCGTAGGTGCGGGCTTGCGGACGGTGAGCAATGGGTAGTTCGCCGCTCGATAAGGATCAGGCCCGGGTCGACGGCGCGTTGTATTCCACGCGTGCCTCAAAGAGATGTCGTCAGCACAAGTGTAGGGGTCCACTAGGGCCGATGCCTGCCGGGGTCGCGGGAAGGTAATAATGGGTCACAGAGGCTTGCGCAACACAGGCAACGGAAGGAATACGGGTGGGTTTTAGTCAGTAAGAGTCTGACACACCCTCCCGCTCCGCCCAGAGCGGGAGAAGTTATTTGATGATTTCCCACCCAAAAAAAAACCCTAACTATGTTAAATAAACCATCTATATTACCACATAATATAAACATATAATATGATTTATTCAACTAAATGAGAAGAAATTTAAAACATGCATACCTATGTAAGTTGCATGATTATATCGTAGATAAAGATGATTGACTTAATACTGATCCTGCTCCACAACCACTTTGAGCCCAAGTGGTTAATATTGTAATATTTGGAAGAGATAGGTACTTCCCTTGTTTGCTGGCATTATAAACTAAACGTTCATATAATTATTTTTATTTAGATACGTGTTTAAGTCGCAACGCTCAAGTTCGTGAACGGAGCGTTAATAATTAGGAAGTCACAAGACTTTTCGCGCCAGTTTGAACACTTTAAATAAGTCTGTTGACACAGTCGGCGCGAGGGAATTTCGTCCCGCATCCCGGGATTCGCTTTAGTTTGGCCAGAGTTTAAAGCCAATAGTGATACGAGAGTTTTGTTGGTTAAGGCGCAGATAAATCGCGCGTTTAAATCTGTTAATACGCTATATAATGCAGTAAGATATGCAAAAAATGTGTGATCGGTCAAGGACAGCTAATGAGACACAATTGATTTTCTATTGTTTGACACCGAATCGGTGCCGGACTTCAGTCGTTCTAGAACGTATTCACATCAATTCTATATGTAAGTACTTAAGTATTGTAGTAAAATGCTTTATGAAATAAATTCAGAAAGTAATGTCTACCCAAAGCATAAAAAACAATATTACTTTCAAACTACTTAAGATATATTAACGATCTTTTGCATGAACAGACTATTTAATTATTATCCTATTTGTGATTTTTTTCAAACATTCATATTTTCGTTACTAAAAATAAATATTCCATAAGTAACCGAACGGCGCCGCAGCGCTGCGGCACGACGTGAGCACGAAGCACATTTGTATGGCCAAGTTGGCGGCGATTACCCCACCCTTAAGAGGCTAACAACACCTAAACCGCGCTCCCTTTAGATTGCATAGAAAAGAAAGAGAAGCGCGATGACACAACGCTTGTAATTTATTGTAAAATATGAAGCAATTCTCTATTTACTCAAAATTGAGTTGAGTAATCGAAAATATAAAACAACCAAGTTCTGCATTCAACTAAGACGTTCTTGTTATTAATTAAATACGTAACGTATGTTCCTATTTAATGCAGATATTTTGGATTATAAATCAAGGTAAGAGGTTAGTTTAACGTTAGTTTGTATCGAGTTTTTTTTTCAAAACGTGTTTTGGTAACAACTGATTTCGGGGAATTATGTTCAAAATTAACATATATTTTTTCCGCTACCACAAACTATACAGATTTTGCATTTTTTTTTTTCTTAAGAGAAGCCAGTTTGGTCAATTGGGTCTTGTCAGCGCCTTAAGCAAGTTTGTTGACACAATCAGCGCGAGGGAATTTCGTCACGAATCCCGCCCGGGATTCGCTTTAGTTCAGCCAGAGTGTAAAGCTAATAGTGATGAGAGCTTTTTGTTGGTTAAGATAATTATGTATGTAAAGTCAATCTCATGTCCAGTGATAACAATTTGACATGGGCAGTTTTTATATCGTATTAGTAGGGACAGATTTTACAGTACGAATGAGGAAATGCGGTTGATCGTTCAAAAATAAATAATTTTCCGTTCAGAAACGGAACTGGGCGTTTCATAAGTCCCAAAACTGACAAAATGGCTTCCAGTTTTATTGTTTTTAAATATTTTACTGTCCACCCTTTTGGTTCTTCAGACACTTTTATTTCTGAGTATTTTAATATTTTGTGGTTACTAAAACGGTAGCATTATGTATTTAGGTATTTAGAAGTAACGCTAAATAAACTTCAAGAGTTGGCTTTGTCCCGAACATTTTTCAGTAAGTATTATGTTTATTTGATTGCCGATTGCCAGCTTTGACTGATAATTCTTTTGTTTTGCACTCATCATTGTTTTCTACACGTTTTGATAGCAATGGTAGTCATGATACAACACTAAGGTCATAAAGGTCATAAGGATTTTGACCTAGAATAAATGATGTCACGTTCAAGGTCGAAATACCGAAATTCTGGATGTAAGATGACAATTATTTTTTGCCCGTCAGGTACCAAGATTATTAAACAATATTGGACACGTGTTTTCTCTCTTTTTACGTTATCAAAAGATTACGGCGATACATTGAGTTAAAATGTCACATGATGTCATGCCTTGCTAGATTTTATACTGAATTGTCACGTAGCGAGCCTCCACTCCCCAACTTTAATGCGTTTTATCTAAATATTTTATTAATAATAATAAAGCAAAAAATACGTGTCTAATATTTTTCTATTATCTGACTAATGGACTAAATAGGATTTTTTTTTACCCACGCATCCTCCCTATTGGCATATAACTCACGTAATTCAGTATCGCTGTCGCAAAAACTCGTACCTACTTTTGCACTCAGTCATAATTTTTTTTATTGCGTTTGTTTCATTATTTTTGGGTCAGAAATTTATCACACTGTTCACAATCGCTATTATTGGAGGGTCTGACACAATTTATGTGTTTAATCATATTGGGAAAGATTTAACTGACCCTCTAAAAACTTGTAGACCTTCTAATGATGAATACTTTTTAAAATTTATAGAATATATTTCGCTTCACACTATGTACAGTTTTTTTTTAAATAATTGAGTCTCTTTTTAACTTTCTGACCTTTTCTCATAATTGGTCGCAGTACCTAAGCTCACCTTGATAAAATGGGTTAGGTTAGGTTAGAATTGTGACGAACCTTTGCAAGCCGAATTGGTCGCAGTAACTAAGCTAGAGTACCCAAACCGAATGCGTTAGGTTAGGTTGGAACTGTGACCGGACTCGGGGACATTCGTCGCTCCATATAGCAGGACCATGGTGGTGGCGCGTAGTGTTCCACGCGCGCCCCTATTGGACGTTGCGGAGGGAGTTTAACACCTCATTCCCCCCGCGAGATGGGGAACGCGGAAGTCGCATTAGATCCCATGATCCCCGTTGCAAGTGTGCGAGGGGAATACGGGGGTGGTTTTTAGTCAGTAAGAGTCTGACAGACCCCTCCAGCCACCCCAAGGCGGAAGACATCCATGAGGATATTCCACCCCGAAACAAAAAAAAAAGATTGGGACTGTGACCTGCAACGAGCCGAGTTGAACGCAGTCACTTGGCTATTTGCAGGGTGAATTTTTCAGATGGGGCAGTAAGGACCTTAACCTTTGTTGCTACAACAAAATAGTTCTTAACTTTTTGAGATATTTTGGTCTACGTTCACAGATTTTGGAAAAAAAATACAGTCAGCAAGAAAATGGGCAGTTTCACAAAAACTTTTTGATGGCAATCGACCCTATTTCACAGTACCTAGTATCAAAAAACTATATCGAACTAACTGAGGTTTGAGTACTAGAAAAGTCAGCAATCGCAAAAAGTTTCCCATACATTTTGTAGGAAATGAAACTCCAACCCACTTTTTTATGATGGATAGACTGGCCGAAAATACAATAAAAAAATAAACTTCGAACGAATAACGCGTACACGTTTTAAATTTATTTGGTTTGAGAACTAAATAGTTTGTTACTGGTGATTTCACGTTCTGAGAAGAAAAAGACCTCACATAATTAAGAAATTTCAAACTTACATGGGAAACGTTAAAAAAGCCTATACATGTCATAAAAAGTTTTTTCAAACGCATCTAAACAAATGTAGGAGATCTTGAATTAATTGTACCTATAGTGTTGACCTCCGGAGTGTAAATGAGTGGATGTGTGTAGGAGGGGGAATATTATTTTAACCTTAACGCCACCACGGACATTTATCATCATCATCATCATCAATTCAGCCGAAAGACGTCCACTGCTGGACATAGGCCTCCCCCAAACACACGGACATGCATAGAAGTTTAAAATTTTCGTGACCTCAGTGCCGACTTCATTAGAAGCTCTTCATTTCAAATATCTTACAAAAATAAATTTACTTTATTTAAAGGCTTTGTTTGGATTAATACATATAATACTTTTTATCCCAGTAGTAAGTTCTCGTGGGATAATTTCCGACATCTACGCGGGCGAAGCCGCGGGCAAAAGCTAGTTCCATTTTATAGCGGTGCGGGGCAGCACCAACGACCTTCTAGACACCGTAACGGAAAGGATTGAGTGTCCTATTGTGGGGTACTGGTATAAGGTTCACAGTTCTGGTGGTGTCCTTTTTAATGTAAGACAACATGAATACGCAGGTATAAGGTATTAACATATTTTTAAGGTAGTAAGTTGGTTGTAAGCGCTACTGCTGGGTTCGATTCCCGGGTCGGGCAAAGTGTTATTGGGTTTTCTAATTCCTCAGTAGCAGCCCGAAGTCTGGATTTGTGCCCGGTTGATGGCAATAGGCTCGCCCCTATTACATGGGACTTAAAAACATAACTGGTGAAATTTGGGTGTACTACTAGTACACCTCTGCCCAACCCTTCGGGGAAACAAGGCGTAATGTTATGTATGTATGTAAGCTTTAGTAACAATTCTATATGGAATTATGTTCTGAAATAAAATTATAAATAAAAAAATAGCAAGACAAGATCTACAAATCATGAAAATAAAATAAATACCAGTGAAGAATTTACATATTATTTTATCTCGCCATATCCCTCTCAAATTGGCTTGAGCAAATATTACTGAACACGACTTGCACGAGAGCAAAAGTACACATTGGTGCCGATTCCCTTGTTCACAAACTAACCTAAAGTTAAGTTCAGTGCATCTTTTTCTTTCTATTTCATTAAGAAAAGGACAGAAGATAAATTGTAGTTTAGTCCTGTCAAATTAATCACCGCTTGACGTAAGTTGACGTAATTTTAGTAGGTAAGTTTTTAATCACGTCTAAACTTGTATGGAGTAGTGACAGGCGCTGATTATCTTGACAGGACTAAACTAAAATTTATCTTCTGTCCTCTTCTTAATGAAATAGAAAGAAAGAGATGCACTGAACTTAAATTTAATTTAGTTTGTAAACAAGGGAATCGGCACCATTGTACAAGAATCTGGATTGATAGCCCTACGCTCCACTAAGATATATCTACAATTCTCCCTAAGGATGTCTTAAAAGATGTCTGCCATCTATTAACCTGGCATACTACTGGAGTCTTTAGGCAACCGATGTTCAAATATTCAGAAAATGTGCGGTAGACGGGAAATCCCATGTGCCTATGTAGGTAATTTACGTTTAGTTTTGAGAAGAAAAAGAAAATAAGAATGTAATTGTGAAGGCAATAAGTTTTGTTTTTGGATGTAATATGTGTTTTAGTTAAACTAAAGCGTTAATCGAGTCATGGAAGGGCTATGCTTGGAGTTTCTTTGGAGGATTTTAAAACAGACGATAGAGAGGCAGAAATGTTGATAATGGTACGGAACGAGAGGTTGACGGTTGAGGGAAAGGCAAATTTCGCGCCCTCTGGCCCCTAGCTGCCGCAGGAGACGCCCTGGGCGTCGGAGATCCCAAGCGCGGGCTTGTGGACGGTGAGAAATGGGTAGATCGCCATCCGATAAGGACCAGGCCCGGGTCGACGGCGCGTTGTGTCCCACGCGCGCCTCATAGAGATGTCAGCACAAGTGTAGGGGTCCACTAGTGCCGATGCCTGCGGGGGTCGCGGGAACGTACGAAAGGGTTACCGAGGCCTCTGGCAACACAGATAACGGAAGGAACACGGGTGGGATTTTTTTCAGTAAGAGTCTGACACACCCTCCCGCTCCGCCCAGAACGGGAGAAGTTACTTGATAATTTCCCATCCAAAAAAAAAAAAAGACATGTCGATAATAATACAAACATACATACATAAACCCACGCCTTCTTCCCTTGGGAAAGAAACTATAGAACGCAACGTGCTACCATCCTTTTGCTTAATTTAAGTGCACACATCTGGTCATACAGACACGCCGATTGCTAGTATCTACTACGCACCTGACCTTTCTGAAGAACATCACTGTGTCACCCTAATGGGATTAATATGTGTCCGTGGCATCACAGCGATCCCTATCAGAATACCATCGCTGCGGTATTTATTTTTTTAAATATCGCAGCATAATGCTGCCTATTTGGCGTCGCACAAGTCTTGATTGTTTTTTGTATTTTGTTTATTAGTTCCTTTTAGTTTAAATGTTCCTTTTTTACCGAGGTACCGTGTGGTGCCGGACGTAAAGAATAGCACCACCCTATTTCTTCCCTTGGGTGTCGTACAAAGCGACTAAGGGACTTACTAGAGAATGAGCAGCAGTGTTCTCTATGTTGTTTTAACACTAAACTGCGATCGCTAACCCGCTTGCCAAGCGTGGCGATTATGATATGTACCTAAGCTTTTTGCGTTACAAGAACAAATAAATTTCATTCAAATCAAACCGAAAGTGCTTAATTAAGCCTGTTAGTAAATTACAGACGTTAGATATGTAATTATCGAATACAGAATGTCAAAATTTTATTTAAATTAATATTAAGTTACAGTTCATTGGTGTTACTTAAAGTCTGATGATATTTTAAACCTCTCTAAAAGTGTCACGATTTCCACACGAATTATTTTGTTAAGTTTATGTACCAATATTTATGTTAATCTTTTGTTTTTGAAATTATTACTATTATATTGATATATTTATTAGTTCTTTTTATAATTTATGGTTATGTATCTAATTAAATAATTAATTAATAAACTAGTTAATTATTTAATTAGATACATAACCAAATTACAAGATGATTATTAACATTAACTAAATTAAATTAAAAGTAAGTTAAGCCTAAAAAAGGCCCTCGGGGCATTGTACCGAGGACGCTGGCGGCATTTCCTCGCTGAATTGCAATGCTGATGCGTTGCGCGAGAAAGCCGCTAGCTTTTCGGTCACCAGTTACATCAACTAGACGTTTCGCGATTGCCGCAAGTAACTTATGCGCACTGGGTCTGCTCACATGCTCACTTGTTCCATGGGGTCCCCCATGGACCAAGGGTCTCGACGCCAAAGGGCACAAAGTTGTACTCTCTGCCAAGGCCTCCATATTTAATAACTTTCAGATTTTTGGCATTTTCTGCCGCTGCACCCGCTTTAGAAGTAGTCCATTGGAGGTGGGACAGTGCCAGTGTGTCTACACAAGTAGCGTCCCTCACAAGTAGCCGTCCCAACTCCACGGAACCAAAGACACACCATCAGGTCTTTTGCCATCATCTCTGACAAAGCCAGTCGGTTCAAGAAGAGCAGGCACATTAATGCTGGGTAGTTTATATGTATAAAAAATATGTATTAGGTATGTTGAAACTATTTGTACTCCCCGTAACTTGTCCCTAAAGGTTCATTAGAAAACCAGCGTCAGACAACATCTGTGTGGCATTAATGCATTGTGAGGCACACACTATTGTTGTTAACCCTTTGACCGCCACGTCAAAAAAGCAAAAACGTGCCCACGGCGCCAAGATACGAACTATTCCTTAAAATCTGTCATGTAGTCGTGGCCGTGGCGTGCTGGGCACATTTTGGTTTGTTTTCTATACATGACTGTGGCGGTCCAAAGGTTAAAAGATTATTATCACTTTTTATTTTGTTATTTTTTGTTACGAGTATGTAGGTTTAAATACAATAGGATGTTATAATAAGAGGGTCAGTTTGCTACATTTTACTAGAAAGTATACAAATAATAATAAAATTAGTGGTGCCGAAATAACAGACACAATTAAAATTAAATAACTCAAATTACTTACATACTAACACACAATTCCTTAATAATAATAATAATAATCTAAATGTATGATTGTAATAAGCTAAATGTCAGTGGTGTCCTCCATAAACTCAGTTGTGCAATAGTAACATTTATGAATTAAAAATGGTTTCAGTTTCTTTTTATACATCATATTAAGATTTTAATTTTTTTATTAAGATTTTTTAGCTGTCGTGGAATTTTATTGAAAATAACTGGAGCCATACGATAAATACTTTTACGTAGGAGGGCTGTTTTACTGCGATCAACACAAAGAATGATCGAGTCCCTTTTTCTTAACCGTGGATCAGCTGGTGCTCTTATTTTGAAAAGCTTGTGGGTTTGTCTTAATAAACACTGCCACCTCAAATATGTATAATCACGGTAATGTAAAGGCTCCTGCATACTGAGGCGATATCGCGGGCGCGACAGGCAGCAATATGCCTGTCGCGCCCGCGATATCGCCCCAGTATGTAAGAGCCTTTAGAGATATCGCCCCAGTCTGTAAGAGCCTGTAGAGTAGAAGCTTCAAGGATTCAAAGGCTTCAAGATCTCTGTAGTTTGTGTTTCACGAACTGCGTTCAAATAAACGATAATATTTGTTTCTTTTCTATGTATATCTTTACAATATTACATAGTATAAAACAAAAGTTGTTTTTCGTGTCTTTCTGTTTGCCCGCTCAGTTCTTCTAAACTCCACAATGGGTTTTGGTGTGGTTTACATCATCATTTAGAGGTAAAATAAATTAATATTTAACTTTGATGGAGCACAGACATGTCGTTGTTTGTTTTGACGTAATGCCGCATTAGTTGTTGATACTTCAATTTTTTTTTTTTTAATGTTATTCATATTACAATCTCACTTTGTGCTGCACCGGTCGACGTCATCACGTCAACGTGGGCTATCGCTGAAAATCAGCGCTGGGGCGCTGTCTCGCATAGGGTCGCAGCATTATGCTGAGCGTTGGCCGTTTTGCGTGGATGTGACGCATATTCTCCCCCAAATTGTTTCTTTTTTGTATTTGTGTTCCTTCTTTGCGTCATGTTTACCGCAAATAAACGTATTTTCTTTCTTTTCTTTCACCCGTGTCAAGCAAGGGCGGGTCACTAGTTAATAATAATAATAATAATACACATTATTATTATTGTTCAATATTTAAGATTGGGAGGAGGAAACCTGTACTTATAATAATAATAAAATTATATTAAAAAATATAAGGAATAACATTAAATACAGTTTTTGTCAAATCTATGTTCAGTTCACCCATGATTTGTGCCTGAAATAGGTAATCCTGTGTTTCAGAAAATAATCAATACAAGTCTGAAAACGTCAATCTGCCTTGAGCAGGTGCACTAGACGTGGTGATAAATGGTCATGCCCACTCTGTATGGTATTATTATAATTATATAAGTAAGGTGGACGGTTTCAATTAGGTAGTACGAGCGGCGAAGAGCAATAATAAGTAATAAGATACTCCATGTATTTTTTCATTTTCATTTTGTTCTGCATCCATGAACATTTATACAACAGTCATAACTCTTTTTGTCACATACTAAGTTATTTCTTCCTAATATTAACCAGGAGGAGTGAGGCTGTAACCGGGTGGTGTCCAAGGACTGGGATAAGAAGTATTGATTGTCCGGCGGCTAGATGGGTGGACGACATTGCTACCATCGCGGGTAGAACCTGAATGAAGCTGACAAAGGAGCGTTTGGATTGGCACAAGAACAAAAAGGCTTATGTAGCAGTGGGTGAAGTCAGACTGCGGATGGTGAAGTTGAATATTTATTTATTTATTTATTTATTCATTAGGGACAAAAAAAAAAGTTACATTCTACAAAATACAGAGAATTACTTAAGCTAGGAATTGTCAAACATGCAACCCACACCATTGTCCACGTGTTAACTAAAAGTTAAAAGAAGTGAAAAAAGACAAGTGATAATAAAAGATAAACAAGACAAAACAAAATAATCGTTGTCATAATATTGCTGAGATTGCTTAGTGTAACTTAATTTACTAATATTATCCAGAAGATTTAAAAAAGAAACAACATTTCTTTGCATAAAACATGGCGTATATGAATGTTTTAAAAATACAATAACGAGCATTACATTACGTTTTGCTTATATTATTAAGTAAAAAATACAAAGCAAAACACAACAAGCAAAATATTATAGGTTAAATTACAAACAAATTCCCGTCAATAAATTCTTTTATGCCTTAAACTTATTGGTGTTTAACCATTTAAGTAGTATTTTTTAAACATTGTAAGTTCTAAATCTTTTAAATCACGTAGAATTTTATTATATATTCGAACACACATGGCTCATTAGCTTCTACTATATTTAGCTAGTCTTGGTAAGTCATTTATTATAAACCTGTGAGGATATACATCTTCTGCCTTTTTAAATAAGTATTTATGCTTCTTAACTTCTAAAAAGCATCTAAACAGCACCTACGCAGCTCTTCGCAGCGTCTACGTGGCATCTACACAGTGTCTACGAGGTCATTAGTTGCGTCAACGCTTACACTAGATAAACGCTAAAACAACCTAAATTACTTCTTAACGAAATCTTCCACTTACAAATTGTTTACTTATGTATGTTTCTAAACACCAGTTTCATTAATTATTATAATAACATTTCAAATGACAATTCAAATGACACCGGGGAGTGGCAGCCATATTGGATTATATTTAATGTAGCACCCGTTGCTAAGTACTTTACGATGCTCTTCGGAATAATGTGAAACTAACGAGGTGCCATTTGATCAAATCTATGGCGTAGTTAGTGTTGATATAGTGCAGTCCGAGCCAGAGGTAGCAAACATTTGGTTTATAATGTGAAGACGATAATAAGATAATAAAATGAAAACACTGGTAATACTAATTCATAAAAGTATTTTGAAATTATCGAATAAATTCTACTGTCAAAATAAAAAATTGTTTTGTTCAAACTAACTAAATAGAAGTGATGGACCGACTATGGGTCTTGCTTGACTAGCTATAGTGATAAAACTATTGGATATATTTTGATTGAATTTTTGTAAGCACTCTGAGAACGTCAGTAGATATACGAAGTTTAATTTATTGGCGTACTGTCGTCCCCACCTTGTATAAACTGTTTACTTTTGTTGTGCTGGTTTTCATGACACATTGTCTCCTCATCCAATATTCGACACTTGTTACTATGTTTTCAATCTTATTTGCTCTATTGATTATAGAAGAGCAGTGGGCGGGCCGTTACCACTTTTTTTTTTTTTTTTTGATGGGAAATCATCAAATACTTTCTCCCGCTGCGCCGCCGCGGGAGGGTGTTTCAGACTCTTACTGACTAAAACCCACGCGTATTCCTTCCTGTTGCCTGTGTTGCGGGAGCCTCGGTGACCCATAAGTATCTCCTCGCGACCCCGACAGGCATCAGCCCTAGTGGACCCCTACCTACGTGCTGACGACATCTCTTTGAGGCGCGCGTGGAATACAACGCGCCGTCGACCCGGGCCTGGTCCTTACCGGACGGTGAGCTACCCATTGCTCACCGTCCACAAGCCCGCGCCTACGGTGGCCGGAAATCCACCCGGGATTCCCGACGCCCAGGGCATCTCCTGCGGCAGCTAGGGGCGAGAGGGCGCAAAATTTGCCTTTCCCTCAACCGTCCAGCCTCCTCCTTTGCGAGCATTACTGCTTTGCAGAAGGAGGTGACGGCTGCCCATGCCCTCTTGCTCCGTACCATGGCCTGAATCAGGGCCGGACGTGAGCGATCTCTGCCACCGATCGCCTCCACGAGGACACGGCGGTGCTCTGCCCAAGCCGGGCAGACCCCCACCGTATGCTCCACCGTGTCCTCCGGGCGATCCACACAGTGGTGACACCCGGGCGTTTCCTCCCGCCTTATCCAACACAGAAACCTCCCGAAGCTGCCGTGTCCGGTGAGGACCTGCGTCAGGCGGAAGGTGAGGACGCCGTAGCGCCTCTCTAGCCACTCCTCAAAGAGGGGACTTATCGCCGCAATTGTGGCGTGCCCAGCACTGGGTTGCGACAACCGTACTCTCCATGACGCCATGAGATCCCGCCGGAGCTCCGTCCGCTGTGCCGCGATTTCTCGCGGCAGCGGGCTTACGCCCCGGCGTTTCGCCTGGGCCGTTACCATTGGGTACGAGCCCGACTTGGGTGTGGTCGTGGGCTCGAAGCAGCAGGCGCTTTACTTTGTGTAAATAATGTTATCACCACTGCTCTCAAAACAGTGAATAAAACATCTTGAGGAAACCGGCATGTCCGTACCCTACCCGCATTGGGCCCGCGTCGTAGATTACAGCTCACTCCCTCTCGAAGAGAGGAGGCCTGTGTCCCAGCAGTGGGAACATTATAGGCTGATTATTAGGCTTATGATTATAAGAAAGTATTTAAATCATTAAAAGCTTTGTTATTTTTTTTAAATAAGAAAATGATATTAATAATTTGATTATCGATTATCAAAAAAGTATCTAACACAAATTCGGGAAACGGTTGTATCTATTGTTAAACTATTGGAATAGAAACAATAGGATTGTCCTGTAGTACCTACATATCGAAAGGTCACTTCGGGAAGATGTGAAGGAGTATGTCTACTAGTCATCCCGCTCGTTAGACACAACTTTGACAAAAGAGCCGACAGAAGGATCCAATTGGGTTAAGCAGCGTTTGGGAAACTTCTTCAAGTCTTGTCGTTGCCTATAGCGCAATGTTTGTAGACCAACCACTGCGTCTTGCTCGTTATGACATACAGTGCCGAAACGTGGACACTGACAGTCGGGGTGGTCCACAAATTCAAGGTCGCTCAGCGCGCTGTGGAGCGGTCTATGCTCAGAGTTTCTTTGAAGGATAAGATCAGAAATGAAGAGTATCTGGAAAATAACTGGAATAAGCTTGCAGAGTAAGCAAGCTGAAGTAGCAGTGGTCCGGCCATGTTTGTCAAAGGACCGATGGCTAGTGGAGCGGACGAGTCCAGGAGCAGAGACGGCAGATCGGCAAGTGTAGTGTTGGATGCCCCCCCAGCTGGATGGACCGACGGCCTTAAAAAGGTGGATGGGTTTGACTCAATGCGGAAGGTGGGGGACAGGGTATTGTGGTGCAGCCTGGGAGAACCCTATTTCCAGCAGTGAACTGCGATAGGCTGAGTTGATTGACTGACCTACATGTTACATGGCATAAATTATCCTCACAATTTACACCTATAATATTCGTTTGACAAATTGAACGCAGGTAATCCTTAATCACTTCCCGTGACCCGAGGGCTGGCTTTTACCTTGGCCGGAGGCTAAGCATTTCTATACAACGTGGCAATGCCGCCAGTCTCTTGGGTACATTACTAGTCGACAGCGATGTGGATGAACTTTTCGACGCCATATTTTAGTTTTAATTAAGTTAGGATATAATTTTGTTATTTTTATTAATTAATTAGGTATATTTGTTTTTACCTACATATTACTGTAATTCTGAATAACTTAATAAACATCCTTAAAATACAAAACGCCATTTTCCTTTCATGAATTTTACCGCAATAGTCTAGTTATTTCTACAAACAATTCATTTTAATATCAAAGGTACTACGAATATTGTTATAATGAATTGTTTGTTGGTTCCTTTCAAAATAGTGGTTGAAAAGCTTTCAGGAGCTTCAGCAGGCTTTAATGTTCCGTTGTACTTAGGTTCTAACCTAGTCGATATTTTAGTCTACCTAATAATATTTATGTTAGACAAAGGCAGAGCTCTGTAAATTGACAATTTTAACTGAAATGTTTCATAACAAGCCGATTTGGTTATTAACACTGTTTTATACGTCTTTCGTTCGTCAGACACAATCTTGTTCTAAATACCACTGAATATTAGGCGACTTGGTAGATGCGTATATTTTCACAGCTTCGCATCTAGTACCTAAGTTTGTAATGGTGCTAAATTAGCGCTGTGTGTAATAGAACAAGGAATCACATCGAGAATTCCAACAAAAGCAGTTCCTTCGATTTTGATTATTAACTAGGGGAGGTTGCACCAGGCGGCGGCCGAATTAGCGGCACGCGGGGTTGCGACAATCGTCGAAAGGATCCGGCAATTGGGACTCGAGGTGGCCCTGCACAAGTCCGAGGTCATGTGTTTTCATGGTCCTCGGAACGCGCCACCGTTGGGGTCCCAAATAACGGTGGGCGTCGAGTCGACGATGAAGTACCTGGGACTCGTCCTCGACAGCCGGTGGAACTTCGTGGAGCATTTCCGACGTTTGGCTCCCAAACTGGAGCGGGCAGGCGCTGCATTGAAGCGGCTCCTGCCCAATTTAGGGGGTCCAAACGCCTCCTGCCGGAGGCTCTATGCGGGGGTCGTGCGGTCCATGGCCCTCTACGGGGCTCCTGCATGGGCGCGCTCTCTGGCGCTGCGGCCAGCCCGCCGGTTGAGCGCGGCCCAAAGGGTCATGGCCATCCGGATGGTCCGGGGATACCGCATGGTCTCCTGTGAGGCAGCGAGCCTCCTTGCCGGATTGCCGCCATGGGATCTGGTGGCAAAAGTCCTCGCGCACGTATGGGAGTGGCGCGAGGAGGCGAAACGCCGGGGCGTAAGCCCGCTGCCGCGAGAAATCGCGGCCCAGCAGACAGAGCTCCGGCGAGATCTCATGGCGTCATGGAGAGTACGGTTGTCGCAACCCAGTGCTGGGCTCGCCACAATTGCGGCGATAAGTTCCCTCTTTGAGGAGTGGCTAGAGAGGGGTCACGGCGTCCCCACCTTCCACCTGACGCAGGTCCTCACCGGACACGGCAGCTTCGGGAGGTTCCTGTGTCGGATAGGGCGGGAGGAAACGCCCGGGTGTCACCACTGTGTGGATTGCCCGGACGACACGGTGGAGCATAAAGTGAAGGTCTGCCGGGCTTGGGCAGAGCACCGCCGTGTCCTCGTGGAGGCGATCGGCGGCAGAGATCTCTCGCGTCCGGCCCTGATTCAGGCCATGGTACGGAGCGACAGGGCATGGGCAGCCGTCACCTCGCAGTAATGCTCGCGAAGGAGGAGGCGGGACGGTTGAGGTAAAGGCATGTTTCGCGCCCTCTCGCCCCTAGCCGAAGCTGGAGTCACCCTGGGCGTCGGGAATCCCGGGCGGATTTCCGGCCACCGTAGGCGCGGGCTTGCGGACGGTGAGCAATGGGTAGCTCACCGTCCGGTAAGGACCAGGCCCGGGTCGACGGCGCGTTGTATTCCACGCGCGCCTCAAAGAGATGTCAGCACAAATGTAGGGGTCCACTAGGGCCGATGCCTGCCGGGGTCACGGGAAGGTACTTATGGGTCACCGAGGCCCCCGCAACACAGGCAACAGGAAGGAATACGGGTGGGTTTTAGTCAGTAAGAGTCTGACACACCCTCCCGTTCCGCCCAGAGCGGGAGAAGTTATTTGATGATTTCCTAAACTAAAAAAAAAAAAAAGGCCACCGTCCGGATATAAGGCCTCACGCATAATGTGCCACAAGACTCGGTTCTAAATCTTTTGCATCCAGTTTATCCTACCGCATTTTGAATGTTCGGGTAATCGCCATTGACTTTGACCATACAAATGTGCGTCCCGCTCTCGTTTCATATAGAATATTTATTTTTAGTAACGAAAATATGAGTTATTGATAAGAATCACAGATGGAATTATCCTGCTTATATTATAAACGCGAAAGTTTGTAAGAATGGATGCATAGATGTTTGTTACTCTTTCACGCAAAATGTACTGAACGGATTTGGATGAAATTTGGCACACAGATAGTTTATAACCAGGAATAACCCATAGGATACTTTTATCCCGATATACCCAGGTGGTCAAAACTTATGCGGGTGAAACCGAGGGGCGCATCTAGTAGATAATAAAATGGTCTGCTCACAAAAAAAAAAATAGATGGAAATATTTTAAGTGTTTCAAAGTAATATCGTTTTCTATGAAATAATTTCAGAAAGTAATTTCTACCCAAAGGTACAAAGCTAGAAATTAATTTCCGAAATAATTTCATAAAGTATTTTATTGGTTTGAATAAATGAACAATTTAAGATTGTAAGTAGTCAATTTGTTTAACAGTTCATTTTCTTGACTTTATTCCTTATTATTGTGTTGGCCGCAATTTCTGTGGCTTCCGGGCGGATTTCCGGCAACCGTAGGCGCGGGCTTGCGGACGGTGAGCAATGGGTAGCTCACCGTCCGGTAAGGACCAGGCCCGGCTTGACGGCGCGTTGTGTTCTACGCGCGCCTCAAGGAGATGCCATCAGCACAAGTGTAGGGGTCCACTAGGGCCGATGCCTGCCAGGATCGCGGGAAGGTACAAAAGGGTTACCGAGGCCTCTGACTACACAGGCAATGGAAGGGACACGGGTGGGTTTTAGTCAGTAAGAGTCTGACACACCCTCCCGCTCCGCCCAGAGCGGAAGAAGTTATTTGATAATGTACCACAAAAAAAAACCTTCACAATTCTAGGAACGCCTCATTCTGTATTAGGTACGAGTACTTATTAATTGAACGTCGTATTGGGTAGCAACACCAGCTCCAAAACATTATTATAAATTCATAAGCGTGAGACTGACATAATACTCAAGATTAAATGGTTTGTTCGCTTAAACAGTACGGATTATAAAGAGCTGTCTTATTTGAGATTATATGATTTTGAAACTGAAGGAATAGGTGTATTTATTCAGGACTTGCCCTCGACGCTAACCGAGTGGACCTTGAGTTTAGAATTATAACACATCACAAAAAATTACGCCAGTGTTCCCTGAAGGGTTGGTTAGAGGTGTACCTATAGTACATCCACATTAGGCCAGTTATGTTTCAGTCACCGGGCTGCTACTGAGAAATTACAATTGGAAAACCCAATAACACTTTGCCCGAGGGTTGGATTTTGTGATATTTATATTTTTGAATTATTTCGGTCATTTGCTTGGACAGTGGATAATTCTACGTACGTAAAATGTACCTATAACACTTGGACGTGGAGTTGCGGATACCAGCCTGATATACAATGCGGCGAAGATCTCTCGCGTCCGGCCCTGGTCCAGGCCATGGTACGGAGCGAGAGGGCATTGGCAGCCGTCACTTCCTTCTGTGAAGCAGTAATGCTCGTGAAGGAGGAGGCGGGACAATCGTCCCGCCTCCTCCTTCCTCAATCGAGGGAAAGGCAAATTTCACTCCCTCTCGCCCCTAGCCGCCGCAGGAGACGCCCTGGGCGTCAGGAATCCCGGGTGGATTTTCAGCCACTGTAGGCGCGGGCTTGCGGACGGTGAGCAATGGGTAGTGGTATGTGGAGCACGTGTAGGGGTCCCCTAGGGCCGATGCCTGTCAGGGTCGCGGGAAAATACTAAAGGGTTATCGAGGCCCCGGCAACACAGGCAACGGAAGGAACATGGGTGGGTTTTAGTCAGTAGGAGTCTAACACACCCTCCAACCCTCCTTGAAGTTATTTGATAATTTCCAATCCAAAAAAAAAAGCTTGATATACAAAACAATAGAGAAGAGGAGGCCTGTGTCCCGGCAGTGAGAACATTTAAGGTTGATTATGATACAATACAATACAATACAATGGGACAATAAACATGATTTTGGAACCAATGTATGTTTCGCAACAAAAATAAGAATATACTCGTAGACAAGCCATTCTGAATAAGTTTTAGGAACATGGGGATACTTAATAAACTGTTTTGTTTTTGTACACAGGTGCAACTAAATCATTAAGTTAAAAGAAAAGATGTATATTTCCTAAACTTTTGGTATGTTTTCTCCTCCTGTTTGTTAAGATACATTTCATTGCCAAAAATGAAACGTCTAGTTTCATCTGAATCCTTTCAGTCACTTCAGCGGGATTAAGTAAGACACATTCAAACGCTTTCATCATAATCAGCCTATAATGTTCCCACTGCTGGGACACAAGCCTTCTCTTTGTGAAAGAGAGTGGGCCGTGGGCCCAGTGCGGGTTGGTAGTTGTCACATGTCTTAGAATTGTTAGTTCTAGGACATGCTGATTTCCTCACAATGTTTTCCTTTACTGTTTTGAGAGCAGTGGTGAAATAATTTACATAATGTAAAACGCCTGTCTAGGCTTGAACCTACGATCTACAACTCGTAAATCGAGACCGTTACCACGCACGTCAAACGTCTTAATACAATTAAATTCAGTAATGACGGCAAAAGCTTTGAAGATCAAACAGATAGGTACATATGTACATCATTATATTTTAATCTTTTGAATAATATGGGTTGTTTAGAGGATCGCTAAAATAAACAGTCAACAGTTAAGATGTAATGGAATCGAAATAATTAATGACGAAAGGGGCGTTAGTGAAAAAGGTATAATGCCAATAGAATATGTCGTCTATGAATATGCCCAGTGGTAATAGCCGTGACATACGAGTTGTAGGTTGTAGGTTCGAACCCAGGCAGGCGCTTTTACGTTGTGTAAATTATTTCATCGCCACTGCTCTCGAAATGGTGAAGGAATGCTTTCCTTGCTTTGCTTTCGTGAGGAAACCGGTATGTCCTCGTAGAACCAAAAATTTAGTGACTGTGACATCTACCAACCCGCACTGGGCCCGCATGGTTACGGCCCACTCTCTCTCACCAACAGGAGGCCTGTGTCCCAGCAGTGGGAACCATAATAGGCTGATTATGTAGACGTGGCGAGGCCACGGGCACAACTACTAGCAGTACAACTTAAGGCGCAGATATATGATTTTATTGAGTTTTAAATGTGTTGTTACGCTTTCGAATAATGCAAGTAAGTTATGCAAAAAATGAATGTTAAACTAGAACGCGTACACATCAATTCTGAATATTTAAGTATTGTAGTAAAATACTTTATGAAATAAATTCAGGAAGTAATGTCTAACCAAACCATAAAAAAAAACGATATTACTTTCAAACTACTTAAGATGTTTTCGTGTTTTTTGCATAAACAGGTTATTTTAATATCTATAATTATATTTGTGATTTTATTCAAATATTGATATTTTCGTTATTAAAAATAAATAGTCCCTTTGAAACCGAACGGCAGCGCAGTGTGAGCGTGACGCGCAATTGTAAGGCCAAGGTCAACGGCGTTTACCTAACCCTTAAATGTTTGCTACTTTACTGGACCTATTTAGAATAAATAACTTCCATTCATAAAATAAACGCTCCTCGCCTTTGCAAGGAGCGTAAGCAAGCGTAAGCAGTAGTGCAAATAAGGACTTTTCCTTATTAGCACTGATATCATTTTAATCAAAGTAAACTTGCTATGAATATGCTAATGGAAAAACTTGTTATGAACGGTCAATACGTGGCGGAGACAAAAGAACCTACATTTCTATGTGGAAGTAGGAATATTGAAAGTGGGTGCAGAGACGCAATAATAATAATGATATTATTATTTAGCAGGACCTATTGGACATAATCATTCTCAGGAGAATGCTGGACCAGCGTAACGAGTCTTTTTCTTATATACTTCTGTATTAGTCGTCATCTCAGTAATCACCCCGGGTTCCAGCCATATCATCTTTCACGCAATAGGAGTTTACGTAATTTTCTATGTGAGACAGAAAAGAGATGCAAGGAATAGTGATTTGGCCGAATATTCGACCCTCAGCCGAAGTGTAGAATAAACAGCTGCTGAGTGTTCTCTAAAGATGCACACCCTTAAGCACGAATCTTGGCTACTCAGTTTACTAGTGAAGTCAATGGTCAAAGGCGTTCTGTCGGACGTTGCGTTATATCATATCCATATTAATGTCCATACTTAATATTATAAATGTAAAAGTAACTCGGTCTGTCTGTCGGTCTATCTGTCAGTTTTTCAGGATTTGGATGAAATTTAGCACGCGGATAGACAATGACCTGGGTTAGGATAAAAGATACTTTTAATCACGGTAGTGAGTTCCCCTGGGATAATTTCCGAACCAGGTGGCCAAGGCGCGCCGCGGGCGAAAGCTAGTTACGTATTAATCAATTATACGTCTGCTCTAACTGTTATCAGTTACACGCGTAATTCGAGCAAAACAATGCCACTTCATCTTGCATCTCCCTATTGTTGGTTTTACTCAAACGTTATTTTAGTTGAAATTCAAGAGCACTAAAATCCTGCCGGGGTCGCGTGGATGTTCAAAAGGGTTACCGAGGCAACACAGGCAACGGAAGGAATACGGGTGGGTTTTAGTCAGTAAGAGTCTGACACACCCTCCCGCCCAGAGTAGGAAAAGTTATTTGATCATTTACAAACCAAAACAAAAGAGCACTAAAATAATATCTCTTTATTACTTCAATTTATTAAAAACAACCTTTAAGTATTAAAAAAATGCTCAAGCAGGTCAATTAAAATGAAATACAAAGAAACACAGATTAGTAAATGTTATGAATTATTCATTCAACAGCTAACCATCATCGTGAAAGAAAAATTTCACGCTGAATTCTTGTTGGGAAAAGTCGGAATAAGATTTTTTAGTAACGAGATAATTACCGTGCATCATGATAATGCAGGGGACTTAGGCTTCATTCACATGCTTCTTTGTGGATACGATAACAAAACATTTAATTTAACTCAGAAGAAATGTCTGCTGTTAACATTTATCGTCAGCATTGTTAATTGACCAATATAATGAAAAGTGTTAATAAGCAGCTATTATTAATATTGTAACGCGTAAACATGGACGCTTTTGTAGTAACGTTTGTAGTTACGATACAAAAACTGTGAACAGAAAAATATAAAAAAATCGTGTTATAAGTAATTAAAATATACTACATCATAAAGATTAAACCGCTACTGTACGTCTCGAGGACAATACTGATAAGGCTAACATAACTGTCATAACTAAAAGCAGATAAGAAAGTCTAGAAAAAATAGAGGCAGAAAACGGTAGGAATACTATTGTAACCTCATCCCTATTACTTTCTCTTGATACAGCAATTACCACTACTACCTACTTAGAATCAACAGCACATGACGTATGAATCACAAAACCTAGTCATAAATTAAAACTTAAACTAACGGTAGCAAAAACAATTCTATCAGAACCCCGTGTTGTACACATTGCCTTAAATGGTAACGGTCTGATGCATCAAAGCGTGCTTACAGAAGTGATTAGCACACAGTAAATGATAATCTGATTGCACTTGATAATTCATTGCATGTTTCTAACTTTCTTTTTGATATTTAGTACGATTATTGTGTTACTACTAAAGTGATTAAGGATAGGGACGTTATTGTATAGGGTATAGATAAATCTGAGGAATCTGATATGGTTAATACATACGATAAACTGAATTGATTCTAATCTTAGTTTGGATTTTGAAATTTTGGGAAGGTATATAAGCACAAAAATAAAAAAATTAGGTCTAGATATTTTTTGTAGAATAGAATTAAAAGAAACGAAAGCACAGGATAAATATTCAAAATGTGAGCACTTTACATTTAATTTAAATAAAAAATTCTGCCAATGTAATTTTTTTAATCATATTTTTAAGAAAAATGGTAATAATGAGGCTGCGGTTTACTTGAGTTTTTTATAAAAGTACTTTCGTTTGTGTTATGGTATTAAATTAGAAGCTTTTTATTTCGTCCAGATTAAAATACAACTCTGTATCGTTTTAATGTAAAAATCTTGCGAAATTGTTTTATAAGTTTTGAAACTAGCTCTTTCGTTTTCATTAGTAGAGCTTTATACAATTTTAATTTTAAATATAAAGGTGATAGTATCAAACACCTACCTTTAGCAGTTCTTCCATTATATATCTCCAAATCCAAGGCATCGTTTCCGTCCGCCTGCGAGACTCTGAACGTGTAGTCACTCCAATCGAAGCTGAATGCGTGACTGTCCAGGAAGTTTGTCAGCCACCAGTCCTTCGACCTCGCCTGCCTCGTCTTCAACGGTTCTATCGTAAGCACATTGAACACCTTCACAGATTTCTGCTGCTTCAAACTCCTCAGAATCTCCTTCGCCATATGATCGATACACGTAGCATTATCACTACAGTTCAGTTCAACAATCGCCCTAACATCCCCCATCAGCATAAAAGCGACCAAAAGGGCAAGGGGATTCATTTTCACCTATGTCTTTTTCACAAACACTGTGTCACAGGTCTTCACCAATCCATTTGTGGGTCACGCCTTCCCGAACCATCTACATCGATGGCTACTTGGTTAATGAGTCCCTCTATGCCTGCCTGATCATTTTTATCTGGCGTCACGCTGCACTGACCACCACGGACGGCGTGTGCAATATTTTTTTCATTGAGTTCTTCACTTGCATGTATACGCTACACCACTTTTCTTTCCACCGTACACGTTTTTATTCAAGAATTTTCCGTGATCCGCACATTTAAGGTGCTTTATCGCGAATTATTGATGTGTGGCATAAAAAATGTTTTCGTTTCGCTTTGGTATACGTCGCTAATAGGTACAGTGAATCAATATTTTACTTTCATATGTATGGTCAGCAAATTCATTTAGGCTTGAACGTTTATACAATCTCGCTTAACTTTTTTTTTTTTTTTAGTTTGGGAAATCATCAAATAACTTCTCCCGCTCTGGGCGGAGCGGGAGGGTGTGTCAAACTCTTACTGACTAAAACCCATCCGAATTCCTTCCTGTTGCCTGTGTTGCGGGGGCCTCGGTGACCCATAAGTAACTTCCCGCGACCCCAGCAGGATCTCGCTTAACGGAGTTTGACATTGAGCTATGATGTGTTTGTTAATTTTAAACAAAGTAGATTCTAAGTAATGTCATTGCAGATTTTTAATTCTGGAGAATCCTAAATTGGTCCTGAAATAAAAACAAAATAAATGGATTTTGCTGTTCCCTTTCATGAAAAGATAACAAAAAGCCTTACCAAGTTTTGGGTTTATTAAAAAAACTAAAAAAAATGGACTGGGAGGGTTTGATTGAACGCTTTAAGTGGTTCTCTATTATAAAATGTTAATGGAATGTTTTTATTCACTCAATAGGCGAAGAGTACGTCGAAGTAATATTAGGAATTTTTATTTAAGAAACTTTTCAAAGCAAATTATTTAGTATTTTTGCTTTATTGTGAAACCTAACACATTTTGCGAGTAGGTTTAAGCAAAAAATCAGTAAAAATTCGTTCACTAATTGAACGAATTTCAGAGACAATGTTGATTCTATTTCCAGAATTTAGATAATTAATAATTCAGGAGCACCATAATCTTTATTGAATTTATTCTTTCCTACACAACAGGCGGTGTCCTCAAAAAAAGAGATACTTGTTTTTACATTACCTAACTTCAATGCGAGATTTCGTATCTTTATTGTTTTACATGTACATAAAAAGGTATATTTTTTGCCACCTCTCGCATAAACATCAAATAGCGTTGTACTATTTCTACATTCACAACCATCTCCTAAAAACCCCTCATATCACAAAATTCACTTCAAAATGAAAACTCCAACTAGTGTCGACATCTGGCACGAGTTTGAAACTCTTAGTAATTACGCATATCATTACCAAAGCATGACGTTAGTTGGTTAAGTGTTACCAGTTAAAGTTCTGTTTTAAATTGATTCTGCGATGGCTGAATAATTGACTAACTGAAGTTTTAAATGTTTGCCTCTTTTAGTTTGAGAGTGGTACTTGGAATCTTTAATAACAGGGCTTTAATTATTAGTTTAAGTTTTTGTTTGTATCGTGTAAATCATTTTTCTTCCATTATTTTCATAGGAAGCTATGGAAATAATAGCAGAAAAATGATTTAATAAATCAATCTTCAAGCTACGACGATAGTCAAAATGATATCAAAGACCACCAAAAGAACGACCTAAGTAATAAAATAGTTAAGGCAATCAAAGATATGAATAAATGGGCATAAAGTCAGCCTTCAACAAACAATATATGTAGCTCTCCAGAGCAAATGTTAGTGACCGGAATAAAAATATATTCTCGCAAATGAAAATGAGTTTTCTGATCACGGACGAAGTCAAGTTCTTGAAATGCAGGCGACGAAGAATTTGAAATGTAAAACAGATGCAGAAAAGTGCGATAATATTATATTTCAAGAAAGTAGTTTTACTTCATTTCGAGAAATGCTCCCTTGGCTAGAAAATGAAATAATAAGGTAGGAGGTTGAGTAGCGAGAATGTTTGAAAGCTGAAAGCAAAGCATTTTTTGGGAAATAAGGAAAGAATTAAGATATCAGACGTGCCTCAGAATATGCTGATTTAATATTTTTAATCATCAGTTGATCAAGAAGCCCATGAAAAGAGGTTTTTACCGCTTGATGAAAGCAAAGAGATTTCCGATGGTTTGACTGTAGGGTTAGAAAATGTGCCCGAAATTTTATCGATGCCAGTAGTCTTTAAACCATATTGGAGTCAGACTGTAAGGCGCTATTATAGTGTGACGGTAGGAGTTGCCTGGAAAAGCCCTTTCATCTATAGTAGATATTCATGCTTCTAACTGGTAGTTTGATAATTCATTGATCTTTCGCTTTTCTTATCAATTCGCACTTCATCAAAGTTTTCGTGCTCATTTCCAACAGCCCCTTTACCAGCCACATTAAAAACTAGAACATCTAAACTTGATTTGTTATCGGTACTTACAAATGAAACTTATTTTGTTTAATCACCAATTGTATTGCACGCGATCACTGCTCCAGTAACAAAAAAACAATAGATCACATTTTGTGTCCGGAACCACGCACTGCTGTCTATTTTCGGCAGTCCTGCTCAGTTCTCTGTGAGTTGTTGTAAGTTCATTTATTATTGTCACAAAAAAAAACATAATTTGCAATTCCAAATGACTATTTCCTATGTTGCTTTCTCCGGCCCATAAACGCTTCTGAGATAATACACAGGGAAGATTAGAAAGCTGTGGGGAAGAATTTTGCTTTGCTCAGCAGTGGGCCTATACAATAATACCTGCGTTGATCCTCTCTTGGAACAAAACGTCCCTCTATTTCGTCCACTTCTTTTGAACCCCCGTTTGCTTTTTTCATCACGCGTAGCATGATTACATCTATAGCTACAAATAATAGACATAATAATCTCTATCCAAAGATATCTCTATCTCCATACAAAGTGACATTGTTTATTTTTGACATCGCACCATACAAACCTTTCTAAAATCTGTAATTTTGTCGTTTGATTCTTTAGTTTTTACGGTGGACATGTTACGCGGACTGGTAGTGAGTGGTTGTTGTTCAACACCATCTACACTTCTTAAAACACCTTCAGTGTTATCAATTTGGTGTTCACTAATTTGGTGATCCCATTAATCCACCAAATCAACATTTTCTTAGCCAACTACGGAAACTCTTTTAAGTTGCTATGGTACATCATCTTTTATAACTAAGTCAGTAACTACTAGTTTATCGCTGTCTCCTTTTCATGATAAGAAAATTAAAATGACAGCAATGTTTATCAAACGTTTAAAAACGGCAAGTTTTGCATCATGGCATCATGTTTCTTTTTCAATGATCATCGTTGATAGCATCCATAAATGTTCAATTATGAATTATGATTTTTTGGTTGTAAATTACTGGTTGACTAGTTAATTGTAGAAATAAAACATCTTGAAATAGTATGAACAATATCTTGAAAGTATCAGACTTATCAATCTATTGGCAGTGTATTTTGAGTTATAAATAACTTGTGATACATTAATGAGTCATAATGACTCATAATATTACTTATTGACCGATTTGCTATCTATAAGAATCTTTAAATCGAAAAAAAGTGGAAGTAAAAGTAACAATGGATGAATTATTGTGAGAGCGATGATATTGTTAGATACGAGATGAAGACAACATCCCCTCATAAAACACGTTCAATTATTACCATTCAAGAATTGCATACAAATGTTGACACGAGTGATGATTTCCCACCCTCAAAAAAAAAAAAAAAAAAAGTGTTGACACGCGTGCGCTTTCCATAAAATGGCATACAATAATCGAATGCAAGTTTTGGTATGCAATAATTGCCTGCGACTTCTGTTTACACCAATGCAATTATTGCATGCAAGTTTTGCTTCTTCTAAACACAGAGTTGCATGTCCTTGTACAATTGATTCAAGTACTGCCCGTATTTGCGCCGCCGAATATATCATTTAATTTTATTGAACGTCTTCTCAAGATTTTTTTAAACTTGTTTTGTTCGCTCTTGTTTGAAAAATAAACATTTTCACGTTAGAATTGAATGCGATTTAATTGTACGCACGATTTTATTGTAATACGTGCAATTTTATTGTACGTGCTGTTTACTCCTATACCAGTTTTGAATGGCAACTAATTTGCCCGTAACGTTCACCAATTGTACGTGTTATTTAGACGGTGCCAGTAAAATGTTGCTTCAATGTTATGGTTGTCACAGTTATTGAACTTGCACCGCTTAAGGTGACCACTGATAAAGATGTATGAAAGAAAAATACATGCTGCGATGACCCCCCAGTAAATTGGAATAAGGGCAGGAGGATGATTGTGTTTCGTAATGTTAATTACTTTTCATAGGGCATCAAGAAATTTGTCCGCATCGCTGTCAACAGGAAAAGGCTGGCAGCATTGTCACGTTGTATGGCAAAAATATTGTAAATAATTTTATAATCTTTTCATACTATTGTATAAATCAGGTTCTTCTAACTTATTAGACAGCTGTGTTGCTGGCGAGTTTTTTTCACCACTGGTTATCCCCAGCTAAAACAATAGGAAGCGGTGAAGGGCGGGCGTTTTGAGGGACTCTTATGTAACTTTGACGTTCAAAAAGTGCTGACACTCAGCCTAGTTTGAATAAATTAATTTTGAATTTGATGAGATGACTAATATCAGCTGGTAAGTTACAGGAACAGAAAATAGAGTAATTTTAAAACAGTAAGTTATACCGTCACCGTGGTTTGCTTATAACAATAAATATTTTGCACAACAAACTAAGCTGAATTGAATCACTTAAATCACAACATCATTGCTATTAAAAAAACATGTTTGTTATTAGTTTACATTATTGCAAAAATATATGAATGTAATAATGCTATAAATTGTTTTTAAAAATGGTTATTGTTTAACACTAGTATTCATTTATAATTAATAATGTAGGGAGCATATCTATGTGTGTCGAAGGACCGAAGGCCGATTGAACAGACGGGTCCTGGAGTGGAGACCGCGTATCGGCAAGCTTAGTGTGGGACGCCCCCCAGCTAGATGAACCGACGACCTTGGTGATGGAAGGTGGCTGGGTCAGACTGGATGCGGAAGGTGTAGGACAGGGTGTTGTGGTGCAGCCTGGGAGAGGCTTGATTGATTGAGGTAGCATATCCACATATGTAACATTTTTCAGGAAATTGTTATAAAAACTGATTTTGTATTGAATTAAAAAACTGTTTTTAATTTTCCTTTATGGTGTGGAAGCAGCTGTCGCACTTAACGATACACTACTGGGAAATGAATATAACGGCGCAGGATAGCCTTTACCAGACTGAAGTGGTCATCTGGTATAAGTGGATAGCGGCCGACATCGTCTGTTATCAGAAGACAGGCGCCACGCAACCATTGACGCGATGTAGCCAGTTAGTCTGATCCAGTAACATTGTAAAAAAACTAGGCGGCGCTAATTGCTGCGTCGTCAAATATAATCAAAAGAACTCATGACTAAGTAATAACAGCGGAACGGGCCTATCAAAGGATTAGGCCAGGGTTGCGGGACAGTCCAAAAGGGATACCGTGGCCTCTGACAACACAGGCAACGGAAGGAACACGGGTGAGTTATAGTCAGTGAGAGTCTGACACACCCTCCCGATCCAACAAGAGTGGGAGAAGTTATTTGATAATATCCAATCCAAAAAAAAAGTTTACTTAAAACTAGTTAAAACCAAATAAATGGCTTTTAAGAGTAATGTTTGAGTTTTGAGTTAGAGTTAGAAGTTAGAAGTTATTTGATCATTTCTGACACAAAACACCGGCCAATGAGTGTCGGACCACGTACAAGGGTACGTGGTTCGGGTTCCGTAGTTGGGATTTTTTTAAATTAATTTATTCCAAAACAAACTTAACATTGTAGTTGAAAAACCAGTTCTACCATAAATCGATATATGCCACGGTCAATTATCCTACTGCAAATTTAAGTTGGTCAACTATAACTCGTTAACTTGTAAAGCCTACTAAGCCGTGATAGTTTTTCTTTTAATTCCATTAAATGTACTACTGCCATGATTTTTTTCACATCTCCATAAACAACCATTTAGCTGGCAGGGGGGGACACTTGACTCTAAGAAAAATTAGCACTTTAATGCTTAATATTACGCAAGTGGATCCTTGAATCGAAAAGTGGTGTTGACAGACCTGCAATATTTTTGAACGGCCTATCCAATGACCCTCCACACCATGGGGTAGACGAAAAAATATCATCACCACATTACGTGCAATGGAGTTAGGCTAAAAAAAATGTTTTTCAATATTTTATTTTAGCACTTTGTCAGTGTGATTAATATGTATACCTATGCGAAATTACAGCTTTCTAGTACTAAGCGTCTCTGAGCTACAGAGGGGTCAAACAGACAGACAGAATACGGAAATGACGAAACTATAAGGGTTCCTCGTTTACTACGGAACCCTAAAAAAAGGGGCCTATCAAAGGTTAAGCTGCGCTAACCGAGGTCGGTTCATAGATGGATCCATGCCTAAATATTGAGACCCCCCGTGCCTTGTAAATCACGTTAAGCCGTTGGCTCCGTGCCCGCTCGATGCCCGGTGTCAATTACTTACCACGCCATCAACCCATCATCATCAATCTATAATAATAATATTATGTTTATAGTGATGATTGTTTTAAATGATTTATGTAAACAATAAATTCAATTTAGCTGAAGTTATTAAAAGCATAAAAACAACTCGCTGAACAGTTTAAGGAATGGGCAGTGATTACTGCGTTTACATGCAAGCAAGATTTAGTTAGCAGTCAAGTTGAAATGTCACATAAGCTTACAAATTTTATAACTTTCGCAAGTTTCCGAATGAAAGCGATGCGGACGAGTACTTTGACGCCTTAGTGTCCTATTGTTTTTTATTTATTTGTATAGTTCGTTAATTAGTCATTTAATTTAGTACCTAGTGTAAATAGTTTTTAGTTGTGTCTTAAAATATTGTTTATAAGACATTTTAATGTTAATAATAAATAATAAAATTTGTATACCCAATTAGAACACAGTGATTGATTCTAAGAACAGTAAGGTATGGACATATCAATTTATCCCCTAACCGAATCAATGTAAAAAACTTATTTAATTTCCTAACTACACTAAATAGTATAACATGAAGACTATTTCGTTATTTATTAGGTTCTTCAACAATGAGAACAGTATTACTTAAAGAAAATCACAGCATGCACTACATTATGTCTATAAAAAATACGGGGTATAAGTTGATTAAATTCCACACACTTGGAGACCGGTGTTACTAGTTTCGTACTCATTTTCTCTTCTCATATTTTTGATTAATAAAAGGCCAGGAACTAGAAAAAGTAAATGTCACTGTCCATTTTACTGGTTTATTAGTTTATAGCAATATACAATATAAAATGTTTTCTTAAATAATACTTAATAACTAGCTAATGAGTCCTAATCATAGCAGATATCTTTGTTAATATGTGGAAAATGTTGTGGTTATTACGTTAATTTTTATATACCTACCTTACTGATAAGTGTTCTATGTAATTCCCAAATAAAATTAAATTAAATTAAATTTCATGGTTGCCTGGAAGAGATACCAGTAAGCGATAAGGCCGCCCATTGTATATTTTCTAGTGTATATATATATTTTTTTTGTAATATATCTGGTGTACAATAAGTAAATAATAAATAAGAAAAACACAACTTTGTCACCACATTTTTGCTGGAATGAAACATGAAATCATTAACTAAAATAATGATGTGGCAGATTGTTGAATCTGCTGTTTTACTTAACCGGTAGCTGTTTTACAAAACAGCTCTGCTACGCAAAACAGCTGAACAACGTTCTGCTGGATTGCCATTGCGTTACGTTTAACAAAACTGCTATCCACATTTAGACATAATGTAGAAAGGCTTATCTGCAGTCCCAATAAGCGTTTGGTGTGGCTTCTAATGCCGAATTGTTCGCAATAACTAAACAAGTATTTTTTTTTTGGGTTGGAAGTCGTCAAAAAACTTCTCTACTTCTCCCGATCTGGGCGGAGCGGGAGGGTGTGTCAGACTCTTACTGACGAAAACCAACCCGTATTCCTTCCGTTGCCTATATTACCAGGGGCCTCGGTAACCCTTTAGTACCTTACCGCGACCCCGGCAGGCATCTGCCCTAGTGGACCCCTACACTTATTCTGACAACATCTCTTTGAGGCGCACGTGGAATACAACGCGCCGTCGATCCGGGCCGGGTCCTTACCGGACGATGAGCTGCCCATTGCTCACCGTCCGCAAGCCTGCGCCTACGGTGGCCGGAAAACTACCCGGGATTCCCGACGCCCAGGACGACTCCTGCGGCGGCTAGGGGTGAGAGGGCGCGAAATTTGCCTTTCCTTCAACCGTCCCGCCTCCTCCTTCGCGAGCAATACTGCTTCGCAGAAGGAGGTGACAGCTGCACATGCCCTCTTGCTCCGTACCATGGCCTGAACCAGGGCAGGACAACTAAACTAAGATACTCTGACCAGTTGGTTTAGGTTAGAAAAGTGACCAACCGCGCGCAAGCCGAGTGAGCGAAGCAAGTGGTGCCGCGGCAGCGGTCGACGATCGCTAATTCCAAATTGGTCGCAGTTACTTGGCTATTTAGTATTTTTAGAACTGACTCTTCATTAAAATTGTCCTTCAAATTACTGTTTTCACTTGAGTTAGGGTCACTTTTACTCATATTACTCGTTTTATTTATTTTTGTATCTGAAGCCATTATTATTGTTATGACACAGAGCCACGAGCAACAAAATTACGAACTAAAACCTACAATCAGCCGTTTTATTTCAGCTGTTTTACATAACCGCTAATCGTTGACCTGCTAACTTGCATTGCAACGAATTGCATTAACGTTTTGCATAAATATTAAATGCAAAACGTTAATGCAATTCTGCGTGATAAAGTTCAGTAATTATCGGAAATCGCTAAACGTCGTTCAGCTGTTTTACACATCGGAGCTGTTTTGTAAAACAGTTAGCGGTTATGTAAAATAACGGATTCGACGATCAATTTGCGACAACGACACTTAGGTCCGTATTACAGAAGGTTCCTCAAGTCTAGTTTGAGCGTCAATCAGTCGATCACTGTTTAAGTATAGAATCAGTACTCGAGCATCGGTCATATTCCAGAACGGTAATCAATCTCTATTCAGCTGAATCGAGAGTCAAATCGAACCTCAAGCAGAGATGTGTATTGTCTATGTACCAGCCTGTTTTCGTTTACGATTTATTTTATTTACCAACTTTGTTTTAATCTTCACTGGATTAGAAATATTAAAATATACCATAAGCGCCCAATTATTTAGGAAACCAGCGTTATTAGTTCGGTCTAGTTCGGTCCCGAATATTCGTAGTACAATTCCTCATTTATTTAAATAAAGTTTAGTAATCTTATAAGCATAATTATTGTAAGGCTTAAAAGACTTGTATCTATGGCCATAAATAGGTACGCTATTTAATAAAAATGTCAGTATGTCAAAACAATTTATGCAAATGAAAACATCGTAGATATTTTGATTAGTTTTGTTATTTGTTTTGCTGATTATTATTTATTCTTATAACTTTTTAAATGGCAGGACGAAAGAAAAATAAAACACAAGAATTTGCAATTCTGGGACTAGGGGATGCCCACGGTTATGTGGTTTTCTTAAATCGTGGTCTATCATAGGTAGAATTAAATATTTTACCACGTCTAATGAAAACCTGTACCTCTTTATGAAGTTTTCACAATTATATGGGTCCTGTGTATCTCTTAAATATCTAAGAGGGACGCTAAAGTTCAACCTTCTATTTGCATCATCATTGAATAAATTATTGTAATGATCTACTTCTTCAAATATATCCATTTTGATATTAAAACTCGACAACTTACGCTTGAAACAAAAATTGGCATGACAATTCTATGCTCAAACGCGGTCTCGACCACACTTGGGCGATTACAGATCAAATCACTGCTTGGGTTCGCTTTACGAACTGAGTAACCTTCTAAAATAAAGCGATACTCAGCTGAACTATGATCAATGAATCTATGCTTGAGGAACGTTCTAAAATTAAAACTTGACTTAAAACTAGTTTTAAACAGAGATCAATGCTTGAGTTTCCTTCTGTAATACGGGCCTTAATTTGACAAAGTCGAAAAAAAATCGAACGACATATTTTTCATTCTGTTTTTCGTATCGTATTATTGGTATAATAAGATTTAAGGCGTGAATTCACTGGTACTTAGGAAGTGGTCAATGTATGAAGAATAGGAATAACATCTACGCACGCATGGACAGAGTCCGCGCATACTGATTAATTTCCTATTCACTAAGATTATGAAATACAGACTGGTACAATGGTATTTGAAAGTTTTCTGCCTACAATGTGGAGAATCTTTTTCTGCATGCAGTCACAAGAGACGTTAGTGTCGTTATCGGACGGAGGGAAAGGCAAATTTCGCGCCCTCCTATTTCTGAAAATATACAGACAAATTGAGAACTACCTCAGTTCTCAATTTGTCTGTATATTTTTTTGTATATAATGTTCATCGATATTGTGTGTTGTATGAACCGATTTTGAAAACTCTTTTTTCATTATTGGTGGTGGTGGTGGTGGCTTGCACGGTGGTCCCATATCATATATATTTATTAACTTTGCTTGGGTATTTTTTGAGTTAGCTTCAATACGTTGATTTAAAAGAGTGTCCGTGGAGTTTCTTGCCCGTTCTTCTCCATAAGTACCTATTACGCTTTGGAATGGGCAACTAGCTTCATCTTTCTGACTGACCGACCGACCCGTTGACAATTCAGTGCCTGTAATTGGTTTATTTGAAATAAATGCTTTGAGTTTTGAGTTTTTTGAGTAGAGTTTTTGAGTTTTTAACTGTGAAATGTTACATTTTGTAGGAAGAAATGAAAAAAAGATACGGCCTAATGTGTAACCAACAACATTTTTCACGGAATTCACATAAAAATCTTTATAATCAATGCTATTTAAACTAAAACGTACAATAATTTAAGTAAAGAAAACATTTTTTGTGCTAAGTACAAACAGGAAAACTCATGCTAATTAAAATTACTAGTGACGTAAGTGTTTTGAGTACAATATTTTTTAATCTTTCAGCAGAAAGAGCAAACATATTGACATGATGGTATTATTTGTTGTAATTATTTTTTCAGTATGTTGATGATGTTATATTAACTTACTGTCACTGATATTTACATTTACATAACTGCAAATAGTGGTATATGAATTTATGTGGTGTACCACAGCTAAAAAGTGACTTCCAAAAAAACACTACAAAATGAAAAATAATTTGAATTTTGGAGTTCGGTGGCAAAAAACAAAAACCAAACACAACGACTTCCGAAATTAAAGTTATTATTCACTTGGTAGTGTTTTTTTCTGTACTACTGGACAATTATTCTTTATCTAATACTTACTAAGAACTGTCGCTTCTGTATTCACACTACTCTGTGTCAGTAACGGTCGACATGCGGCACGGGCCTCACGCTTGCAATTGCGCTGCCTGACCGAACGTTTCCGTTATCACCAGGAAACTATCCACTATTTACATTCTATGAATTTTTGTTGGTAAAATAAAGGATCAAATGTTATTTAAACTTTTTTAAGGTTCAGAATATGAATATACTGAACTGTCATTTTAATTTTGTAATGATAATCATATTTTATTTTTACTACATCAATGGCAGAGTTAGGTCAATACATCATTATCTAGTCGTAAACTCAAAAAATAATAAGTAATTTCTTACATAAACTGTGCAAGAAAATAAAACCTCAAAACGCAAATAATGGGGTACGCTCAAAATAACCGTAGTTGTAAATCTTGAGTCAGTTGACCTGCGATGCTTCCACTTGTCTAACACCTAGCCTCTAGGCTAGCCGTGGCATAAGTGTAGTCTTCACTTATGCCACGGCTACACTGTGGCAGTAACGGGAACTTTACTTCGCGCGCTCTCTGTCGCACATCGGTCGACGTCTCGCTGTACAACAGAGAGCGCGTGAAGTGTAGTTCGCGTTATCGCGACAGTGTCGCCGTAGGGTTACTGCACTAACAAACTCATATACACCACAAAGAAAGCACACCGAAACATCGCATAGATAAAACTTCTACCTACCGTGAAACAATAAGGTGTATCGAATCGTTCAGAAACGCGATGTCGTGATGAGGCTCCTTCCTTCCTGAATAACATTGAGTTTCTATACTATCTACATAATTTATTGATGCATTTATCTTTGTACCTACTGACTACAGCTTACCTTCTAAAAATTGAAGGAAATATTGTTTGGATATGGGAAAATCCGGGTAATACATTATTGAAATACAAGATTTCGTTGACAGGTAATGTCATTGCGTCGTAATACATTAAAACATATAGTAAGTATACTATATTTCACGCACGCTACGCAGTATGCACTCTTTTGACTGTATTGTGGAATGCTGATAAAGTATGAATATACTTGTAAAGCAATGACTGAACTATCAGAATGAATACATGTTCTGCTCCAAAAGTATCTGATGGAATGTAAGCAAATTGATCTGAAAACGTGCACCGTGGATGCCTATTTGTAGTGCCTTGCACTTACAGATTGAGTGCTTTGATTTAATTATTTGAATTTAAGTATTCAAATTTTAATTTAAATAGCCGTAAATATGTTTTTCATTTGACATTAAGGCGCTGACAAGACCCAATTGATCAAAATAAGCTTCTCTTAAGAAAAAAAATTGTCAAATCTGTATAGTTTGGAGTAGCGGAAAAAATATATGTTAATTTTGAACATATTTCCCAGAACTTGGTTGTTACCAAAACACGATTTGAAAAAAAAAATCAATACAAAACTAACGTTAAACTAACCTCTTACCATGAGTTTCAAACCAAAATATCTGTATTAAATATCAACATACGTTACGTATTTAATTAATAACAGGAACGTCTTATTTGAATGCAGAACTTGGTTGTTTTTTATTTTCGATTACTCGACTCAATTTTGAGTAAATAGATAATTACTTCAAATTTTGCAACAAATTACAAGCGTTGTGTCATCGCGCTTCTCTTTCTTTTCTATGCAGTCTGACAGTGACGGCGGTTTAGGTGCTGTCAGCGTCTTAAGGTAAATTTTGTAAACACAATTTTCATGGATCATTTTTTAATTATAATTTAATAATGTTATTTAAACAATATTGTTGGAAAACATAGTGTGATTTAAACTTGAAGCATGAATACAAATATATGTGTTACTAATTCGCTTTAGAATTTAATCTAAACAGGGTTTGTTTACACTTTCATCATATAGTTTAGGAACAAACTATATGTATTGTGCATGTGCATTCACTCAAAAGAAGGAACCAATCTCTAACGCATGGTCATAGCAGCAATCCATAAGAGAAAACTATAAAAGCTGGTTTAAAATTACTTGTATAATACCTACGTCCCAATACATTTTCAATCGTAATCCGAAGGATTATGAAGGAAATTACGAATCTATTGCAGCAAAGTTTGGAAAATTCGTTTGCTCGACAACGTAAATGACGCAATTAATGTTTTTGAACTGTCAAAATGAAAGTTATTGCAATTAGAAGTGGGTTTCGCAGATACTCCGCTGATCATCAATTATAAGTGGGTTTCGCAGATACTCCGCTGATCATCAGTTATAAGTGGGTTTCGCAGATACTCCGCTGATCATCAATTATAAGTGGGTTTCGCAGATACTCCGCTGATCATCAATTATAAGTGGGTTTCGCAGATACTCCGCTGATCATCAATTATAAGTGGGTTTCGCAGATACTCCGCTGATCATCAATTATAAGTGGGTTTCGCAGATACTCCGCTGATCATCAATTATAAGTGGGTTTCGCAGATAATTCGCTGATCATCAATTATAAGTGGGTTTCGCAGATACTCCGCTGATCATCAATTCAACTTACGTGTATGCAGGTTGATGACTGGAGTTTGAACTCGTGATGAATTCAAACTCCGAAACAGAACATCGAAGTCAGAGTCAAAGCAAAAGTAACAATTTCAAAATCAATTAATTCCTCCAGTGAAAAGCCAATTATATCATAGAAGTTGCTTTCCAATAGCTATAAGAATATAATAATGAACTACCAAAATCTGCCAAACAATCGTTTTTAACAGCGTTATTTAAATGGCTTATAGAGAAAAACCTTCTACTCTGTGAATGAGTATCTAAACTTTAAATATTCACTCTGACATTTTTCTATTTTATTTAGATAAATGCTTGACATTATTAATATCATAATTTAATTATGATATGAGTACCAATTTTACTAGCTTCACTTGTTTATTTAATTAATGTAATCAATAATTTTGCGTGCTTTTTGTTTTTAAAAGTGGTTTTTAATTTTCAATTCTTGTAAATTTTCATTTAATTAAATTGGCACATTTTTTTACAAATCAAATCAAATCATTTATTTTTGCAAACATGGGTAATTGGTACATAGATGTTTTCTTAAAAAAGTAGTCCTCCATATTCTACCGTCTCATGGACATACAAATAATATTCAATTCCAAAATTAAACAGAAACTCTATGATATCGAATAAATATAAATGTCAAACCATTAATAAATTACAAAAAAATAAAAAAACAGACTAATAACGGTAGTACAGAGGAGCAGTGGTGGCCCAGTGGAAACAGCCGCGACTTACGAGTTGTATGTCCGTAGGTTCGAACCCAGACAGGCGCTTTACTTTGTGTAAATTATTACATCACCACTGCTCTCAAAACGGTGCAGGAAAACATCGTGAGGAAACCGGCATGGAACCAAAAAATTCGATGACGTGACATCTACGTACCCGCACTGGGTCCGCGTGGTAGATTACGGCCCACTCCCTCTCACAGAGAGGAGGCCTGTGTCCCAGCAGTGGGAACATTATAGGCTGATTATGTAACGGTAGTACCATTTATACATTAATATAAAAAAAAAATATAAAGTATGTCAAAGTGTCAATCAGAATAAAAAGTGTCAGAATAGGAACACGTATGTCAATCTGACTAATAGTTTAGTAATCAGTGCAGAGATTTATCATTAAGGAAGTCGTCAATTATGCAATAGCTTTTTTCAATTAATATTTGGTCTGCACTTTTAAATTTACAGTTTGGCAATACTTATAAAATCCACAAAAATAAAACAAAACTTTACTCAAACTAAATTCAATTTAATGTCTTCCGAGTTCTTTGTGGGTTACATAATGTTGCAATAATAGATACCGACGACGACGTACGAAATAAAAGAAGGCGTTAGGTACTCGTATGTATCTCTTTCACTGAGTGTATTTTAGAGCGGTTGGCGGTTGTTAGTATAAAAGTATGGTAACTGTAAATAAACTGGTTTAAAATGTCATACAAAAGAAACATATAATAAATCTAAATCTACCTAGGTTTTTCCCAATATGTTGAGGTTGATTTCCAGTCTAACCGGATGACATGAAAATGAAATGAAATGAAATGAAATTGTTTATTCTGTAAATAGGTTATGAGAATCACTTTTACAAGTCATATAAAAAAAAAATTAAATAAGCTAGATGGAGTCGACATTTCCTATCTGAGAAGATAGGGAATTTCTCTGAGAAGAAATGGCGAAACAAACTCAAGGGTCAAAGTCTTTTTTAAAGTCCAGACATAATCCTGGTCAGATCATGTCAGGACCATGTAGATCCATGTCTGAAATGGTCTTTTGATGAAAGAACCACACAAATTTGAGTGGACCTGTCCAGTCAGTGCAAGCATTTGTCAGTAATCGTGTAGCTCAACTCAAAACTTAAGGAGCTCAACGACTCGACGAACAATACCAAGGAAAGGACATTTGGGTAGGCCGCATAAAGTACTAAAATGCCAGACCATCATTAAAACTAATAGAAAAAAAAACAACAAGAAATAAATAAAAATGACCCACATAGTGCTCACATTCACAATAATTGAAGTAATATAATACTTTTCTAGGTAAATAAATATTCACGTAATTTTGTTTATAATATTCATCAATGTCTTTATGTATATATAGTTGTATATAATGATGATTTTGCATAATTAAAATGTCAAGTTTTACGGATTTATCACAAGGGTTATCAGAGCGAACAGCTCAATCCCAAGCTTTTTTGTCTTCTAAATAATCAGAAATGTTATAGTACCCTTTTTTACAAAGTTTGGTTTTAATACAGCTTTTAAATCGTTTAATGGGTAAATTTCGAATATCAATAGGAAGTTTGTTGTAAAAGCGTATACATTGACCCATGAACGAGTTGCCTACTCTGTAGAGGCGAGTGTGAAGTACAGCAAGATTATGTTTATTCCTGGTATTTAAACTGTGGAGATCGGACATTTTCTTAAAATTTGATATATTTTTGTGTACATACATAATATTATCAAATATATATTGTGAGGCTACAGTCAGAATATCTATTTCTTTGAATTTTTCTCGAAGGGAATCCCTTGGACCTAGGTTGTAAATGGCTCGAACAGCCCAAAGACGGTAATGATGTCCGCACAGATTCCCCACAGAAGAATTCCATATGACATAAGACTATGAAAATAACTAAAATAAACAATTCTGGCCGTATCTACATCGGGTATCTGTCGAATTTTTTTAACAGCATAGGCCGAACTTAGCCTTCCTGATAATTTTTCTATATGTGGGCTCCGTTGTAATTTAGCGTCAATAGTTATTCCAAGAAAAACTGTCGACTCAACAGGGTCCTACTCTATTCCATTAAGTTGAACATTGGTAGTTAGCTGCCTGACATTTGACGTTGAAAATTTAATGAGTTTAGTATTTTTTTCGTTCAGGAGAAGATAAGTTACATTAAACCAATGGACAACTTTAGAGAGTACATCGTTAACATGTTCAAAGTTGACCAGCAGTCGTTTGATTTTAAAAATGAGGGAAGTGTCATCTGCGAACAATACAATCTTGTGATTATCCCTAATGTGATAAGGTAAGTCATTTATATAAATTAGAAACAAGAATGGACCTAGAATTGAACCCTGCGGAACGCCCATAGTGACCGCAAATCCTGCAGATCTCTTGCCATTTATGTCCACCCTCTGAATTTCATTGTTCAGATAAGAAGTCAGAAGGTCGAGAGCCCTGTTCCTCATACCATAGTGGTGTAGTTTCCTGATGAGTGTAATAATAATGGACGCAATCGAAAGCCTTAGATAAGTCGCAGAAAATGCCAAGAGTATCCTGCGACTCCTCCCAAGCCTCGAAAATGCTCTTCAGCAATTCCACGCCCGCGTCTGTAGTTGAACGACCCTTCGTAAAACCAAACTGTTTCAGATGAAGTAAATGATATGAACTGAAATGTCCTAACATTTGTTTTAAAATGATTTTTTCAAAGATTTTGCTCAATGTAGGTAATATCGAAATAGGCCGAAAATTCGTGGGATCAGTTGTGCTGCCAGATTTGAACAGTGGAATCACTTTGCTAAGTTTCATCAGTTCAGGAAATATGATAATAAACCAGATGCAATACAAGAGTTAAAAACAATTGCTAAAAAAGGTGATATAACATCAATTATTGAAGACTTTTTATGTACTGATAATCCTCAAAGATCAGCAGTTTTTTTTTACATCAAGTTCTTTAAAAGATTCCAAAATGTCTTTAGGGCTAACAACTGTAAATTTAAAGTGTTTATCATATTCTGGTACACATTCTTTTAGTATTAAGTAAGCAGAAGTAGAGGACGACGATGACAGAGTTTTGGTTGTTAAAAAGGGAATATTAGTAAATAAGTTTTCAAACTCTGTTGCCACCTCCACGTCTGCCTTAATATCTACATCATCGATTTTTAGATGGAAGTCACGATTCCTTACTGTCGTTCTTCTCGTTTCAGAATTAATAATATACCTACCAAGTTGTTTTAACTTCATTTCCAGAAGATTTTATTTTATTTTTAATGTGTATGGCTTTTGCTGAGGAACAGGCTCTTTTAAAAGTTTTAGAATAATTCTCAACAAATTCTTTAAAAGTTTCATCATGGTTATATGTTTTTTCATGATACAATTCATATAACCTTAACCTATTTTTGTAAATACCTGGTGTTGCCCAGTCACTAAATATAATGCGATCATAAACAGGCAATGTTTTTGAGGTGAATACCTTCCTAAATTCACAATTGATGAGGTTAAATAGTAAAGTATATGCTTGATCCAGGTCAGTGTGATAAGGCAAACCCGGTAGTTTTTCCATTAAATTATTTTTAAATTGTTCTAAGCGACTTTTTTTAACAGGAATAAAACTCACAAGTTTTCTTTGAACTCTGATTATTTTCTGAGGGAAACTGACCGACTGGCCCCAGTGATCAGAGTCCAACTTATATATAATTGAATGGCTAGGTCTTAAATTTGTAAAAATATTGTCAATACAGGTAGCGCTAGTGGCAGTTATTCTAGTTGGCTCAAAGAATGTATTGTACAAATTTTAGGACTTTAATAAAGTTACAAATTTATTTACTGCAGCAAATTTTTCCAATATATTAATGTTGAAATCTCCACAGACAACAAGTGTTTTATTACTGTTACAAGTCTTTAATAATACTTCTTCCATATATTTCTCGAAAATATCATACGAAGCACATGGGGGCCTGTACACGCTCATTACAATGAACTGCTCAAGCTCAATGCAAGCTAATTCAATAACTCGCTCAACAGAGAGGCTCACAATATCCTTACGGTCATTAAATTTCATATTGTTACGAACAATTATTAGAGAGCCACCACGTATCATATTGACTCTGCTGAACGAGCTGGCAACCTGGTGGTTGTTAAAGCTGAACATGAACTGGTGGATTTTTAACCAATGTTCAGTTACACATAGGATATCAATATAATTACAGTTCATGAACAGCTCCAGTTCCAATTCCTTACCTATCACACCCTGTATATATTGATGAAGGATTTTTAGAGTATTTTTATTACATTTATTTATGTTACAGTAATTTGATGGGTGTGATATTAAAGAACTTTGTGTAACATTAAGATGATTTAAAACTTTATTTAAATTATCTTCATTTGTTAAGCAAGAGGTTTCCTCTATTGTTCTAATTTAAATGATAATCAATATTATTAATTGATGCCAAATAATTGGCAGAATTATTTAAAATATCATTGCATTGCTCAAAAGAAGCAAGTTGTTTAGCCAAATTTTTGGCTGAGATAGAAAAAAAATATGATAGCGACACAGCTATCTGTCTTTTGTAATAGTTAGAAAGATAGTACATAATATTATATCTATCTTTTGTCAAATACAATTTATTACCAACATAATTGTTAGTATCAATTAAATAAAACTGATTATTATTAAATGTCAAATTATGCAATGTCAAATTAATATCAAATCTTAACCTATTTTCTTCCTGTGACAAACTGTCACTTACTATAAGGAAATGTAAACAACACAATTTTTCAACACTGTCACTTACTATAATTGTTCTATAACATTGGAGCAATTCTCCTTTGTTCACATTTTCCCTATTACCCATAAAAAATAATAGTGTCCTTATTGAAGTTACATTTAATTTTTTTTTTTCATAATTTCAAATAAAGAACAACCAGGTTTACAGTAATTTATTAAGTCCTTTCCAATTTCATCACAAAATAATACTACATCATTTTTTACACTTAAGATGCAGCTGAATATCAGTATTTTACATGGACCGCCTGACTATCTGACTTCGGCAACCCAGTTACTGGGTTACATGATACCCCATCAATGGCTCCACGTGCTTTTCGAGCCACGGAGGGGTCTCGAAATGTACTGGATGTTCACCTATCCACGAACTGACAACGGTAATTGTAGGTTAACCTTCTGAATTCAAATTCAAAATGTTCTATTTCACATATGATACGTCAGAAACTTAGATCAAACCGTGTGGCTGTTATTATTTCACCACAAATCCCAAAGCAACAGATACAAAAGGGACTTTATTTATAAAGGTAGCTTAAAATTTAATTTTTATGAATGTCTGCTTAGTCATACATCTTTTGACGTTTAAACAGTAAACAACGTGTATTAAAAGCCCCTAAGGTTTTGCCATCCGGTGTGTTGTTTTTGAAATAGCCACAGATTAAAAAAATAAATATATCTACTGGTACCAAGGAAACACAAAAAAAATACATTTTGCATAATCAGTTTAATCTTCGTACTTTCAAAAATAATAACGTAATAATTATAGACTCATTCCTACACTCATGCTCCAGAAAAAATTGATAATGTAATATGAAACTGACCCACCAAACCCGACCCCTTAATGTCACACTAGGTGCTGAATAGATGGCGTTGTACCATCCGGGTCGAATCCCGAATCACGCTTTGGTTTCATTATATGAGATAGTACTTAGTCTCATGGAAGTTTGTAATAATTTCACCTCTCCGATCCAAGTAAAAACCGACTGGAGGCAAGTAAGCGAAAGATTGAAATCCACCACGTCGTCTGAATGTCACTTTGACTCCATCTCTGACCTCATAGTATCAGTCGCAGAAACGACGGGCGCGAACAACTCTTTACAGAACACGTATAATCCGTATTGACGGATTGTTCACGAGAAGTTCCGGCGATGGACGACCATCACTGAAAATTACCGAATAACATGCGGGAACTCATAACCGAGACGAACGCGGCCGTCCGTGACTACAACTTCTTTCCCTGTGATGCGAACTAAGCCTTCATGCGCAATCTACAGCATGCTGTAAAGAAACGCATAGTGGAGCTGCATACAGAGGGCTGGAATAAGATGCTGGGCTAACTCGAGCCCGCTTACCAAGGTGAGTGGGTTCGAATAGGCCCAGCATCTTTAGCATCTTCAACATCAGCATCACGTAATTTCCTCGGAAGAGGACTCCACGCCTCCTCTAATTCGTCCTGACAAGAGCGTTGCTTTTGACAACCCCGACAAGTCCGAATGCCTAGCATAGAGTCTCAATGTCCTTCTTGCTCGCAAAAAGTAGACCAAGTGCACCTCGACAAGGTTGATTCTGAAGTCGAACGTAAAGTTTCCCTCCCACCCTTTGAAGACCCTGATGATCCTCTACCTCCCGTCACTGAAGGCGAAGTGCATGACATCATAAAAACGCTCCGCGCTCTTAAAGCCCCTCGTTCCCAATAACCAATAAGGTGTAGAAACTACTCCCCGCTCCTTTCATTATGCTCATGACCACCATTTTCAATGGCACCTTGAGCTGTTGCTCAAGGCGCCATTAAAAAAAGAGAAAGATGTTGTTACATCTTTCCGCAAGCAAGGAAAGACCCAGCAACATTTATATACAAACGTGGTTATTTCAAAGCCTCAGTTCTCCGTCACGAATAAATTCGGATGAGATCTCATGCAGCTCTCCAGAGTACGGATGGAGGAGGTCTAGAACCTAAGGCCAACCGATTAGCAAGCCATTTCCACCAAAGAGTGTGTGGAGTTCTGAATGTTCGGATTTTCTATACATTATGAGGCTATTTTTGAGGTTTTTGTGTTTCATGGACAACTCCGGTATGAAATGTCGGTTTGATCAGGTGGGTGTCTTAGGCGCTCAAGACCTCCTTTACCCATACTCTGGAGAGCTGCTATAAGATCTCATCCGAATCGTTACCAGACGGAGAACAGGGGCTTCGAAATTACCTTGTTTGTATGAAAAAGAATTTTATCCCAGACAATCACTGCTGCGGCAGAAAGCATAGGGGTTTACTGTTCTTCTATGTCACACTGTTGCCGTTGTGCATGTTAAGTCCCCAGTAACTCGCACTCGCATTTAATGATCTCTTGGATTCTAAATGTCTAATGCAACAAAGGATTTGTTTGCGGATGAATGGACGAAGATTTTATTGGCATGTCAGAAGTACCTACAGCTGTGAGTGGACTTGATGAAAGTATTTATTTATTTATTTATATATACTTTATTGTACACCACAAAAAATACATGACAAAAAATAAATCAAACACTACAAAATATACAATGGGCGGCCTTATCGCTTTCTGCGATCTCTTCCAGGCAACCATAGGATGGACAGTGATTTGCCTGGACATAAAGTGGGGCTGTCGTTGGTGTAAAAAATAAATAAATACAATATACTAAAATTGATACACAGATATATATATATAACCTAAATAATATATACATAAATACATACATATTAAATGTATAAGCAACGAAAATAAATGAAGACTATAGATAATTACAGTTACGAGAACAAGCTCACAGCGACAAGTAATGTTCCTTTACGAGTCTTTTAAATGCGAGTAACGATTGCGCGCGTTTTATTTGAACTGGCAAAGCATTCCACAAACGAGTGGCCTGGACAGTAAAGGATTTGTCGACGAACGTTGTGGAATGCATAGGCATTTTAAGCTTCAAGTTATCTGATGACCTTAAAAATTTCGTGTGGGAGTCGCCAAGAAACTGGAAACGTTCCTTGAGATAGAGAGGGGTGGAAGGGGAAAAGAGGACATTATACAAAAGGGAAAGAATATGAGCATTCCGGCGAAGGCGAATTGGTAGCCACTTGAGCTTCACACGAAATTCGGAAACATGGTCAAATTTACGCAAACCGAATATGAACCTTATACAAAAATTTTGAAGCCGCTCAAGTTTATCAAGTTGGTCTTGGGTAAGGTCAAGATAGCTGGTATCAGCATAGTCAAGGATGGGTAGAAGAAGCGTTTGTGCAAGCGCAATCTTGGTGGCAGTCGGTAGAAAATTACGCAATCTCTTCAAAGCTGCAGCGGATGCATATAGCTTGCGGCTAACTTCCTGTAGCTGGGCAGTCCAAGAGAAGTTCTTATCAATCAATATTCCTAAGTTTTTAACTTTCTCACTGAAGGGAACAACTGAGTTGTCAAAAGAAACTTGGGGAAGAGTCGTCCAGTCGATCCTTGAGATCATCCTAGAACTGCCCACCACCACAACCTGCGTCTTTATGGGGTTGACCATAAGTCCATATCTCTTGCTCCATTCGCATATACGGGCCAAGTCACGATTAATCGTAAAGATAGCCTCGGACAGATTTCCCAAAGGAGCTCGCGAGTAAATTTGTAAATCATCTGCATAAAGATGGTAGAAAGAAATGAGTTCGTCAGAGATAGAGTTAATAAAAATTGCGAAAAGTAAAGGGGATAGAACGCCACCCTGAGGTACACCGGCAGAAGTATTACTCCAGGAAGACAAGGTCTCTCCAATGCAAATACGTTGCCGGCGACCGAACAAGTAAGTACGAAACCAGTCAATTACCGATGGAGATATGTTAAGGGAGCATAGGATGCCAAGCAAAACATCAAAATCAACAGTATTAAAAGCATTACTGAAATCTAGCAAAGCTAAGACCGTTAGATTACCGCTTTCCATGGCAGACCTTATATCATCCGTAATGTTCAGAAGCGCTGTAGTTGTGCTATGACCAGGACGGAAGCCAGACTGGAAGGGGTTGAGGAGATTATTTTTAGAGAGGAAAGTGCTTATTTGGTTGTGAATTAAACGTTCAAGGACTTTGGATAGGAATGGTAAAACGGATATTGGACGGTATTCAGAAAAGGATGTGGGATTCGACTTTTTAGGTAAAGGAATTATTTGAGCATCTTTCCATGAGCATGGAAAGACACCACTTGATGCAGAAAAATTGAGGATGTGACAAATGACGGGAAGGATAACGTCCAGCACAGGGACTAACATATTACGGCTGATACAGTCACTTCCTACTGCATTGGAAGTAATCGATAGTATGCTCTTCTTAACATCACATGCGGAGAACTGACCAAAAACAAAAGGAGAATAATATTTGATGTAACTTTGTGGTTTTTTTTATTATTATTAGGTAATTTGTACTATCAGGGAACTTAATTGTGGAACCATTTGACACTCTACGTCAATTTACCGAGTTACACAACTGTCAAAGAATGACCATGCTAATTTCAATATACGGACAATTTCCCCCGACTTTACAAAAGGTGTCTATAAATTATTATAATTGATTTTTCATCATCTTCGCCATCATTCAGCCATCTTTGACTGTGTCAATCTTCTTATTAAATTAATTACATAAATAAATAAATGAGTCCAGGCAACCAGATTCCTCCTTGGCCTCCTGTGAAGTCATTCGCTGCTAGGTAATATAACAGTTCAGTAATTATTTTATATGTCATGATACAGTTCTAACAAAAAGTTGGCTTCTTTTTAAATTGTATTTTGGTGGAATTAAGACGTCATAGTAGGTTGGATTTTATCACTTTAAAAACTCCAAAAGAATTGGTATTATGAATCTTGAATAAGCTCTAATGATTTTCATAGCAGCCATTAATAGTGATCCCTGCAAAAAATTCTGACACTATGATAATACAAAGAAAAAAAAATGTCTATGAAAAAACATAACACAAGAAGGAGAAAAAATCACATAAACCTACATGGGCACTTATAAAACGTCAGAAGCTAGGTGCACGATTCCAGTTGGTTGTTTCCTATGGAGAAGAGCCGGCAAGAAACTCCACGGTTTTTGAAAAATAATTGGCTTTTTACAATGTTACAAATTTTTTTTTATGGGAGGACAGTGCCGCCTGTCAACAAGAACCGGGTACTTATAAAATAGAAAATGGTCAACAAATCTACAGTCTACTAGCCTTCAACGTTCTCACATTTGCAAAATAGAAAATAATCTATAAAAAAGATAAAGAAAACAATAAAAATTAACAACAACAACCTATTTGAACGAAATGACATGATTGCCAATACAACTAACAAATCTAAATAAATATCATGTCCACAAAAGCCACAAATGAAGAGTTGAAATTAGAATAGTATTATATAATATAAAATAATGGGATGAATAATAATGATGATTATGTCAAGGAAAAACGTAAAAAATAAAAAAAATATCCTAATTTGGAAGCAGATAATAAATACTTACATAATTATGCCATAAACAGTTACCAGAGAATCCACATGTACAGAATCGTCATTGCCAAACTTCCTTATCTTTTGTTATTATAGGAAATAAAAACAAACAAACAACATTTTTAGGGTTTCGTAGTCAAAAATAGAAGCCTTGTAGTTTCGCCATGTCCGTCTATCTGTCTGTCTGTCTGCCCGCGGCTTAGCTCAGAGTCTCTTAGTAATAGCAAGCTGTAATTTGACGAGGGTAACTTATTAATCACGCTGATAAAGTGGTCAAATACGATCTTGAAAAAAAAAAACAAATTTTGTAGGGTACCTCCCCTACACGTAAAGTGGTGATGATTTATTTTTTCTCGTCTATCCCAAGGAGTGGGATATTGTTGGATAGGTAATTCAAAAATAAGTTTGTTCTTGGGATAAATTCATTCAACCAAAAAAGTTTTTTGTTGTGCGTGGATTGACACGCACCTGGAGAGTTTTTACGATGTTTCTGTAATATTATTAATTTTTTGATGTCCCTGTGCGAGTCCCAATAAATACTGTTTTTTTTCTTTATATCTAATTATATTTATGATTTCTTGATTTTAAATAAAACATTTAATTAAGTCATTAATTTATGAATTTTAGACACATCAAGCACAACAAAACACTACAAATAATATCTGTCCTACAAACATCAAAACCTAGTGATATTTAATGTAGGAACGTAATTAACAATAGTAATCAACAATAAAACAAATGAAAAACGACACCCGAACTACAATAGAAAACCTATCCGAGCAAGATAGCACAAAACGCATGCGTTAGACAGAGCTAGATATAGTTTGTCAGCTTCGCGTATGACAGTGAAAGTGCAATCGACTCAAGCGCATGTAGAAAGCCTCAAATAGTTTAATTTTCTTTTTTTTTGGCAGCTCAATAGTAACAAAGATTGGGTTTTTTAGTTTATTTATCGAAAATGAAAGTTGTTATCGATCGATTACGTTGGTTGAGCCAGTTTTGAATAATATTGAGTCGTGAGTCACAAGTTATTTAAAAACTGTTTGACATTTTTTGTGACGTTTACGTATGTACTTAGATTTGGTCTCTTGGCCAGCAGAGGAAGTTACAAGGTAATATGTACCATCATAACGTCATGGGTGTAGTCGTTGAAGGGTTCAGCAAAGGTGTAGGTACACCTATCCACCTTTAACACTCACATTTCGCCAGTTATGTTTAAGTCCCATGTAATAGGGGCGAGCCTATTGCCATCAACCGGGCACAAATGCAGACTCCAGGCTGCTACTGAGAAATTCTAGATGGGAAAACCCAATAACACTTTTGCCGACCCGAAAATCGAACCTAAGACTCAGCAGTAGCGCTTGCGATTACTGGACCAAAGAGGCAGGCAAAATTGAATGTACGAGTAATAGATAGATTTTTCTTACCTCCATAACTTCCAGTTCCGATAAATCCGAATGTTAGCAGTATTTTGATAACTGAGTTTCTGCGTTACGTTTCGATTTCCTTTGAGAAATAATGTAGGTGTTTTCGACAGCTTGAGTATGTTTGCAAAGGCCCAATTTCCTATTGATTTGTTGGCAGGTTTTCACACACTTTCAACAGTAATACTATCGATATTTTTGGAACGAAGTTTCTTATCGAACGTTTTACTCTGCACACTTGGCGAATGAGAGCTAGATAGAAATAAGTGTCACATTTTGACCGTCACGACACATTTGCTATGCGTAGTTCTATGTATAGGTTAGGTATATTATAGGTATATAATATACCTATAATAGCTTTTTTTTGGGTGGAAAATCATCAAATAACTTCTCCCGCTCTGGGCGGAGCGGGAGGGTGTGTCAGACTCTTACTGACTAAAACCCACCCGTATTCCTTCCGTTGCCTGTGTTGCCAGGGGCCTGGGTAACCCTTTAGTACCTTCCCGCGAAACCTGCCTTCCCGGCAGGCATCGGCCCTAGTGGACCCCTAAATTTGTGCTGACGACATCTCTTTGAGGCGCGCGTGGAATACAACGCGCCGTCGACCCGGGCCTAGTCCTTACCGGACGGTGAGCTACCCATTGCTCACCGTCCGCTAGCCCGCGCCTACGGTGGCCGAAAATCCACCCGGGATTCCCGACGCCCACGGCGTCTCCTGCGGTGGCTAGGGCCGAGAGAGCGTGAAATTTGCCTTTCCCTCAACCGTCCCGCCTCCTTCTTCGCGAGCATTACTGCTTCGCAGAACCAGGGCCGGACGCAAGAGATCTTTGCCGCCGATTGCCTCCACGAGGACATGGCGGTGGTCTGCCCAAGCCGGGCAGACCTCCACCGTATGCTCCGCCGTGCTTACGTTTCTTTTTTCGTTTTGTTACTCTCGAAAGTTGTTCATTTATTTCATTGTCTGTTATTCATTATATAATATACAGTGAAAGGAACTTCGTTCCAACCGGGTGTCCCACGACGTCTCTCGACTCTTTCAAATATTTTATATGCTTAAGGAATAAAAGAAAACGTAAACAAACATTTCACAAATAAAAAAAAACTTATAAAACCTCCTTATGTGTGTCCGGATGTTGAAACACTTTTAGCAATTTAAGTTTTAACTGAAGATCTTACATGAGGGTTAACACATTCCTATTTTATAAAAACATCATTGTGAGGTAATTAGTAACTAACCATAAATCTGCCTAGCCTTATCCCAACTATGTTGGGGTCGGCGTCAAGTCTAACCTAGGCGACCTATCTAACTTACACATCCCAGTTACTGGGTGACACGATACCCCATGGCAAGACTGTTTGTCAGACTTTCAGGATTCTGACTACCCGTAAAAACTGTCAAAGATCTACAAATGATAGCCGGGACCAACTGCATAGAAAAGAAAGGGAAGCGCGATGACACAACACTTGAAATTTTTCGCAAAATATGAAGCAATTATCTATTTACAAAAAATGTATTGATTCGATAAAAAAAATAAAACACTAATATGGTAATATGTTGCTTGCAGAATAATCTGACAAAAAATCTGAATAATTGCATGTACATCTGAATAATAGTATGGTTTTGAATCGTTAAAATATTTTTTTGGAGGTATCTTCGTGATTTTTTTCTATCGTATAAAATTAGTTGTATTATGTTTTCAATACACTATCTACCTAGCATTTATCCTGAAGAATATATCGTATATTTGTCTGATTTTGTTTATTGCAGTGCATCATATACTTTAATGAATTATAAAACTTACAAAATTTGCGTTTAGGTCCCCTTAACGTACTTTCCGAGGCACGGAGGGGTCTCGATATGTAATGGATGGTCACGTATTGACTTGGGCAAGCGTTGAAAATCTACCCATCTGGCTGTTATTAATTAGCCACGATCCCAGTAATTCAACATTAAGGAATAAAGTAAACGGTAATGTAACGATGGTGCGGGTCAGGCAGCCGAGTCGACGCTTATTACTACTGGAATATATTTTAAACAGGAGAATCAAAGAGAATCAAAGTATATATAGTTTCGCCATGTCCGTCTGTCTGTCCTTAGAGTACGCTGTAGTTCAGAGACGCTTAGTACTAGAAAGCTGTAATTTGGCATAAGTATACATATTAATCACGCCGACAAAGCGCTAAAATAAAATCTTGAAAAAGTTTTTGTTGTCAAGTGTGTGTCCCCCCCATGCCAGCTAAACGGTTGTTTAAGGAGATGCGAAAACATTCATGGCAGTAGTACATAATTAAGAAATTAAAAGGAAAACTATCACAGCTAAGTAGGCTTTACAAGTTAACGATTAATAGTCGACCAATTTAAATTTGCAGTTGGAGAATTGACCGTGGCATATGTCGATGTATGGGAGAACATGTTTTTCAACTACAATGTTAAGATTGTTTTTGTGGTAAATTCATCCCAACTTCCCAACTACGGATCCCTTCATTGCGCGTTTTCCGACATGCACTTGGCCGGTTTTTATTTTTAACTAAAAGCTGTACGACTCTGTCTTGACCGAAATCGTGGAAGGTACAGTCACCGAATCAATGCTTACGTACGTATTGTTTAACGTTATTTGTTATTACTTGAGAGAACCAATGCGGTAAAAAACGTACCTAATGTTTTCATTGCAATTTGTACTAATTTAATTCAATATTAATTTATGCTTAATTTGTTAACCAATGCATTAGTATTGGTTAATGGTAGGTAACAAACGACGTTGTTCTGTACTTAATTATCAAATAGGCGCTCATCAAAAAAATGTATGAATTAAGAGAAAATATACATAATCAGCCTATAATGTTCCCACTGCTGGGACACAGGCCTCCTCACTGTGAGAGGGAGTGGACCGTAATCCACCACGCGGGCCCAGTGCGGGTTGGTAGATGTCACATGTCTTCGGGTTTTTGGTTCTAGGACATGCCGGTTTCCTCACGATGTTTTCCTTCACCGTTTTGAGAGCAGTGGTGATGAAATAATTTACACAAAGTAAAGCGCCTGTCTGTGTTCGAACCTACGACCTACAACTCGTAAGTCACGGCCGTTACCACTGGGCCACCACTGCTCAAGAGAAAATAAATTTTCCGAAATAAGGTAAATTTATAATTCTAATACTTTTGGACACACTTTTACAAGGATTGGTCAAGTGTGATCTTTACAAATAATTTAATTTTATATTTTAGGGGACGTTGGGAATTAATGTATGAAAAATTATTTTGGGGAATTTGGAACTTAGGGAGATAGGGCATCACCCTTTTTGGTAAATCTATATCTACACTCTATCTCTACCTATCAACATATTACTCAATAACTATTACTAATATTAAAGCTGAAGAGTTTGCTTTTTGCTTGTTTGTCTAAACGACCACTCGGACTTAAAAAAAAATATTTTGGCATTTGATAGCCCCAACACGTTAGGACACTTAGGAGCCGAGCAAAAGTTAAATGATAAATGATTTTATTTCTATAAGTAGGTTTTTACAAACACTTTTACAGTTCAAACATTTTTTTTAAAACTAGATGAGTTTGGCGTTTCCTATCTGACTACTCTGAGAAGAAAGGCCGAAACAAACTCAGAGCTCACAGTCTCTTTTAAAGTCCAGACATAATCTAGGTCAGATTATGTGAAGACCATGTCGATTGGTGTCTGAAATGGTCTTTTGATGAAAGAACCACACAGATTGAGTGGACCTGCCCAGTCAGTGCACGCATTTGTCAGTTATCATGCAGCTCAACTCAAAACTTAAGGAGCTGAATGATTTGACGAACAATACCAAAGACATTTGGGTAGGCCGCATAAAGTACTCAAACTGCCAGACCATCATTAAAACAACTTAGAGACAAAAAAAACAAACAATGACCCACATAGTCCACACATTCCTAATAATTAAAGTAATATAATACTTTACAAAGTAAATTTTCATGTCATTGTTTATATAAAATGTTATAAAGAATAAGAAAATATAAATAGCTAGCAAAATAAAAGAGTAAAAAAAAACAAAATTCACTGTAAATTTATTGGAGCAGCTCAATCCCAAGCCTTTTTGTCCTCAATATAATCTTTAACAGTATAAAAGGCTTTTAGCCACAGTTTCTGTTCTATAAAACATTTGAATTTATTAAGGCTTAGTTCTTGAAAGTGGCTAGGAAGTTTATTATAAAAACGTATACATTGGCATCTAAACGAGCTGCCAATTTTTTTGAGCCTGGTTGTAGGAACAACAAATTTGTGTTCGTTCCTAGTATTTACATTATGGATATCACTGTATTTTTTAAACAAATTAATATTTTTTATGTGCGTACAAAAGATTTTCATAATTATACTGAGAAGCTACAGTCATTATATTAGTCTCTGAGGGAGTATTTGGGACTTAATTTATAAAATTTGTTGGATGCTTTATTGTGTGAAAGATGATACACGGCTAAAAGGCGGGTGCCTCCTGAGTTGCCAGGTCATACAGTTGTATAGAAGATGACGTAGCGCGCCAACCAACTATCAATCTGCTTAGCTTTTTCCCAATTATATTGGGGTCGGATGCCAGTGTAACCGAAAGCTACTGTATACCAGTATTTTACATGGAGCTAGTGTCTATCTGACCTCAACAACCTAGTTATTGGGTACCACGAACGTTTTGGGCTAGTAACTACCCGTAGCGGTTGTCAAAGATCTAGGAATGACAGCCAGTATGAACGGGGTATCGTACTTTTCGAGACACTGAGTGGTCTCGATACGTTATGCTTGGTCATCCATGCACGAACCGATCGCAGTAAGCGTACCTGTGCGGCTTTTATTATTTAGCCACGTGCCACAACCGCCGAAGCGCGCTAACCTTCGTCTAATAAATTGGAATTAGGGCAGGATAGTGATAATTTGATAGGACTTCACACCTTATTCCAAAACCCCAAGCTATAATAAGCCGTTGTTTTTGAACAGGTGAAATAGTAGTTACCCAAAACGTCCGGCAATATAAGCACAAACTACGGTCCAAATGAAAAGCCTGCATAAATAATATTGTTGTTTTAGCCAAAGTCATAATTAAAGGTCTGAGCCTAAACCATCGCTAGAGGGCAGTTGGTAATTAAACTGTACAACTATACAACAAATTGATTAGTTTATTATTTAATGTAAATGGCGGTTGTGTTGTTAGACTTCTAGAAATACAGACAGGCGTATTACTTTGATATTTCATGCGCCATTTCTTCTTAGTAGACTTTCCTCAGGAATACTGACTGGAGAACACGACATACGCACTACATAAAACCTAGGAAAATTGGGTTCCGTAAAATGGGGTAGATAGAGATGCAGGGGTGTATCGGGACGAAACTTTAAAATAGATTTTCAGTTGACACATAAGAGTCCTTTTTGGCAACACAATATCACAATATTTTTTTGTCCGGTGGCTGGTGGAGCAGACGAGTCCTTTTTTTTGGGTGGGTACTTATCAAGTAACTTGTCCCGCTCTGGGCCCAGCGGAAGAGTGTGTTAGACTCTTACTGACTAAAACCCACCCGTGTTCCTTCCATTGCCTGTGTGTTGCCAGGGCCACGGTATCCCTTTCGGACTTTCCCGCGACCCTGGCTGGCATCGGCCCTAGCGGACCCCTACACTTGTGCTGACATCTCCTTGAGGCGCGCGTGGAACACAACGCGGCGTCGACAAAGGCCAGCAGACGAAATCTGGAGTGCAAACCGGTAAGCGTAGCATGGGACGCCCCCCAGTTAGATGGACCGACGACCTTAAAAAGGTAGATGGGATAGACTGGATGCGGAAGGTGAAGGCAGGGTGCTGTGGCGTAGCTTGAGAGAGGCCTATATGTCCAGCAATAGAGAGGCATATATGTGAAACAAGGTCCAAGCAATATCTAATAGCAAGGCCTATATGTCCAAGCAGCTCAGGACCCATAAAGAGTAACCCAAAAATGCGTGTCTTGTCCACACTGTGAGCGGTGGTCAAATTTTATACAATCTTCAATTTCCTGAACCTTTTTATCTTTTTCTTTTTACAAGAGCTAGGCCTAGCGCTACAATAGATCAAGGCCACTGGCGCTGTCACCCACCTTCGACTATCTGTCAAATCCATTTCTAAATGTGCGGATCGGTAACAAAACGAACGACTTTTTATCTGCATGCAAACCTTTTGAATAAGAATTTATTCAGTCCTTGACCCAATGCCTAACAAGAGCCTCTTCTGGTCATTCCCGAGAATATACTAAAAGCTATTTATGATTTCACGTGTAATAATTATTATGTACTTATCTATAGGTACTGGTGGTGATCCATAAATAAATAATATATTTTTAGGTCAAAGATGAAAGTTCTGCTCCTACCCTCAAAGTAACTATCCCTTGATACAAAACACATTGAATAGTCCTAAAAATAAAATAGGTAACAAATATATCAGGTTTACACAAACTGAGAGGTTAGGCAAACATGATACAAGAATATAAACAAAGGTTCTTGTTTGTTAGCAAACAACGTGATATCTCCGCGAATTTCAGGACGGGTGACGAATAATTTTTATTATGTTGTCTTATTTTGTGTTTATTTAACCATGAGGTTAATTTAACCAGAATAAATATTTTGCAAAAAATATTGCTTACCTACTGAAAGTACCAGTTGCTGTCTCACTTGAGATTCGCAGATGACCTTGTGTTTTTCGCTAAAGATTTCGATGATCTCCAGAAAATGCTTTAAAATCTTTATCTATAATGCTTCTTTTAATGACTAAGGATGAATATGGCCAAGACAAAGATTATGGCAAACATCTTCCGCAACTTAAACCCTTCTAGGAACTAGGAAATTAAATGTTGGTGATGGTTGACCAGTATGTCTACAGAGGCCAAGTTCTTTCATTTGGCAAAGAGCATCAACAATCCGAGATATCGAGAAGAATACTGTTTGGGTGGGCCGTATTTAGCTAATTGGATGACATTCTGAAATCAGACTAAATTCCACAATGTCTAAAGTCTTGCCTCTATAACCAGTGTGTTCTGCCCACCATGACTTACGGTCCTGAGGCGTGGATACTCACGCAGGAGGCTGCGTACAGGGTCAGAGCCATATATGGAGCGTTTCATTTTCGGTGTAGGGCTTATAGACCGAGTTCCAACTGTCGAGATCCGAAGACAAACAAAAGTTTTCAATATCGGAAAACGAGTTATGGAACTGAAATGGAGTTGAACAGGACACTTGGCAAGATGCGGTGATGACAGGACGAGTTATTTTGGAATTTCAGAGGTAGACAGGTAGTACGAGGGTCAGAGTCAGATAGTATCGTATTACCCAGTAATAGGGAGGTGGAAGGTCATGTAGGCACTCGCTCGATGTACCTACAATACTGGTATTCAGCGGCATCTGTTTAAACTGGAACCCGACCCCAGCATAGGCTAGGCAGGTGATGATATTTATTTATTTATTACCACTTATATTTGTTTTTACAGGTGGGAACCCAATACAACAATGTAGTCCCAATTTAATGTCAGTTAAAATAGACTCTGAGTCAGATAAGTCATAACAGAGGACAATATGTTAAGTGTCAACCTCTAGGGAAAGGCAAGTTTCGCGCCCTCTCGCCCCTAGCCGCCGCAGGAGACGCCCTGGGCGTCGGGAATCCCGGGTGGATTTCCGGCCACCGTAGGCGCGGGCTTGCGGACGGTGAGCAATGGGTAGCTCACCGTCCGGTAAGGACCAGGCCCGGGTCGACGGCGCGTTGTATTCCACGCGCGCCTCAAAGAGATGTCGTCAGCACATATAGTAGGGGTCCACTAGGGCCGATGCCTGCCGGGGTCGCGGGAAGGTACTTATGGGTCACCGAGGCCCCCGCAACACTGGCAACAGGAAGGAATACGGGTGGGTTTTAGTCAGTAAGAGTCTGACACACCCTCCCGCTCCGCCCAGAGCGGGAGAAGTTATTTGATGATTTCCCACCCTCAAAAAAAAAAAGTGTCACCCTCTGGAATTCCGCCAAAGAGCAAGTAAACATATCCAATCGCAAAGAGACGCTGTTGAGAATCTTACCCGCCCCGCCGCCACCGGTGCAATCTTTAAGAAGCTTGTACGGGCAAACGGGACTTTAAACAGCCTCTCTCTCGGCCCTCGCCGCAGCCTACTGTTTGGAACGAGCAACCCCAAAGATTCTAGTATTTGCGGATGATTCAGTACACAACGAAAAACCATAAAAACACATTTAACCAGTGCGAAATTGCGCCTTACCTCCAACTTATAGTAACCAACCATCCCTATTACAAAAAAGGTTGGATACATAAGTGAACAGAATGTAGTAGATATAGTCAGGTAGTAAATACAGCCACATCCAGTTGCACTTGGGCAAGTTTCCTAAATGTCCCGTCACGTCTTTTTTTTTTTTTTTTTGGTGGTAAATCATCAAATAACTTCTCCCGCTCTGGGCGGAGCGGGAGGGTGTGTCAGACTCTTACTGACTAAAACCCACCCGTATTCCCTCTTGTTGCCTGTGTTGCGGGGGCCTCGGTGACCCATAAGTACCTTCCCGCGACCCCGGCAGGCATCGGCCCTAGTGGACCCCTACTATGTGCTGACGACATCTCTTTGAGGCGCGCGTGGAATACAACGCGCCGTCGACCCGGGCCTGGTCCTTACCGGACGGTGAGCTACCCATTGCTCACCGTCCGCAAGCCCGCGCCTACGGTGGCTGGAAATCCGCCCGGGATTCCCGACGCCCTGGGCGTCTCCTGCGGCGGCTAGGGGCGAGAGGGCGCGAAACTTGCCTTTCCCTCAACCGTCCCGCCTCCTCCTTCGCGAGCATTACTGCTTCGCAGAAGGAGGTGACGGCTGCCCATGCTCTCTCGCTCCGTACCATGGCCTGAACCAGGGCCGGACGCGAGAGGTCTCTGCCGCCGATCGCCTCCACGAGGACACGGCGGTGCTCTGCCCAAGCCGGGCAGACCTCCACCGTATGCTCCACCGTGTCCTCCGGGCGATCCACACCGTGGTGACACCCGGGTCCCGTCACGTCTGTGTTGTTATTGGTGCTTAGAACAGCTTCCATACATTTTTTCCGAATCTCTATGACTGGGCCGGCGGGGTGGATTATGGCCCACTCCCTCTCAAAGAGAGGAGGCCTGTGTCTCAGCAGTCGGAACATTATAGGCTGATTATGTATGTCGATAAACAATGGAAAATCCGTTTCTTTTACAATTTTTCTTAGCTCTATTATTATTGCTTAGCGCATGGCCCTTCCACGATAACATTTCTCCGTAGCCCTTTATTAATAATCAACACTCTCACCGCACACAAAAATGGAAGAAAATGGAAGTTGCTAAAGAAAATGTTGTTATTTCACTATCTATAACATAGATGTTACGGAGTCTAGATGTGGCACGAGAAAATATGCCTTCTTATGTGTCACTATCGTAATATTATTATTAAGCTTTATTGTGTAGAAAACGAAAATGATTATGCTGTGGTGTGGTGGTGTGTGTGGTGTATGTGGTGTGGTGTGGTGTGGTGTGGTGTGGTGTGGTGTGGTGTGGTGTTTGTTAAATATTGTTAAGAATTGTATCGTCCTATAATTACTATAAAGTAAGAGCTCTTGCTGCCTGTGATACAGGTTTATCCTAGTACAGGCATCTAACGTCATAATACCTTTGTAAATGATTTCGAAGATTTTATGTTAATATTATACCAATTGTAATACTGAATAAACATTTATTATTTATTATTTAAAGGTATATTAAGCCAGTTAGCAGAATGGTAGCGAGACTGACTTGAGAGGGATCGAAATTAGAAATATTTTTTCCAACCTTCGCCTGTAATAATATCATTATTGAAAGGAGGAAGCTGGTTTCTTGACAAATAACATATTTTTTTTTTTTGATAGCTTTCTTATTAGACAGTATACGCTCTTTGGTCAGTTCATCTGCCACATCTAGCATATCTACAGCTTTTTATTCAAGTGTAAACTATTGTTTTATTTTTGTCGACAGCATTCAATATCTCGCTATTTATAATAGAGTTATTCTGAAACTGTTTAGTATTTAAAGTTGTAATAGTATTCTTAGGATTTCCATTGCTTATTAAGAGGCGAATAAATATGGCTATTAGACTTATTATTCATACATAAACTCACACCTTCATCCCATGGGGGTAGGTAGAAACTATAGAACGCCACCTGCTACGCTCCTTACATACTCATTTTGCTTCGTTTACGTTCATGCATCTGGTCATACACGCACGCCAATTGCAAGTACTAACATCTGACCTTTCTGAAAAACATCACCAATTAAGTCACTATTATGTTTTCCTTAGGCGTCCCCTCCCGGCGTTTCCACTCACAACTGCCTTGCAAATACCTTTTGTTAGTCGCTTTTCATTCATCCTCTCAACATGAGACTTATTCTAAGTTTATAAAAATACAAATCTAGACCAGCACATAACATTTTAATATCTTAAATTCATTAGTCACAGTCTGCAAAATCCCAACAAAACCTGTTGTAGCAAAAAAGTGGTTTCTCAAATTCACTAAAACTTAATATTTTTTACAATACTGTAACATTATCTGCCTTCTGCATAATACTATTATAATGACAATAACAATACAAAGGTTCCAAGTTTTATCACAAATAGAATCAACTCGTCACTTGAAAAGTGTCAAGTGCCAAGCAATTTAACACTACGAGAGACATCATAATAACTATAATTTTATAAGCAAACAGAGTGTGTAACTTTGTGTGAACTAGTGAAATATACTTACTTTGCTTTTAGAGAAATATTTTTATAAAACTAGAAGATGCAGGATGACTGACGGGACCTAAATAATTGTACTATACGCTTGATAAAGGTTAAAATTACGCATCGTTTTCTACCAAGAAAAACAAGACCAAAGAAGACTTGCCCTCTTTACAAAGATGTAAGTTGTGATAGGTGTAAGATCTATATATCTATCAATCATACATCTTGCATGATCCTACAGAAAAGAAAGGTTACCACACATAGCTACAATTAACTTACCGACCGCACAAAATAAACACCAAAACAAACAGACAAACAAAACCAAAACTTTCTTACAACAAATTGCAGAATCGCCACCGTTTTTTAGCACTCACAGAGATAGCTTCAAAGAAATCGTTCGGTGTTACTTCTTATTTTTTTTAACCAACTATATAAGCATCTGCGTCTCCCTTTCTTGCTTATTGCGCGTATCACCAGCAGCGAAAATGTATCGAGAAGTGTCGGTTTTAGTAGCCCTGTTCGGAATAACCTTCGCTTCGTTACTAGATGGTGATATCGACTTGTTAGATGGAGTGCGGTTAGCAAGAATACCAGTGACAAATTCTTTGGAAGATGAAGGGAGATCCTTCGGAGAGAATTCTCCTTTATTCCGGATGGCGAAGTTCCTGCAAGGGCATGAGCTGCATGTGAAGTTACCGAATTTGATCGAGAAGGATCGTGTGACGCAGTTTCTGGCTGACTCGTTGAAGGTTGTCGATGATAGTTACAAGGAGAATTCTGGTGAGTTCCGTGTTTTTTTTTTTTTTTTTGTGCAAGTGTTTATTTTGTGAAGAAAAGAGAAACCGTTTGGTAATTATCGTTCTATAATTTGGTTATGGTAACGTTAGAAATAATATGATTAATTCCATTGAAAACTGCCACTGATTTAAGAATGAAAGAAAAATATTTTATTCGGGACACGCACAAGACACAAAAAAGAAAAGGAGTATTTAAAACTAACCAAATTTACATTATTTGTTCGATTAAAAACAAAAAATAACAAGGAAAATAAATAAAAACGACTTGAGTGACGCCAAAAAGGCTCCTATCTTAGCATAATGCTGCGATATTTAAAAAATAAATATCGCCGCGCTGGTATTCTGATAGGGCCCAATTTTATTTAAAGTAATAGACTTTCATTGTGATAATCATTGTGTCTATATGACTTTCTTCCCGCGATTTCTGAGGATCTACCGGAGTTGATCTTAATAAATTGGCTCCCATTTATTACAAGCTACTGTAAGCGACCCCAAGTTTGGAAAAAAAAAACAATTTTAATTTTTCATGTAACAATAAACATTGATTCCATCCGATATTAGAATATTTCTACCATACTTGCTGAAGCAGAATTTTATTTTTGGCCCATCAAGAGGTAGATATTCGGGACAAAAATATAAACCAACCCGAAGAAACATGGACCCGCCATTTCTTCATCTTAATTATTTATCCTGCCCAAACATAAAACTTCAAACATGAACCTGTCACTTAAAATGTCGGCAAAGTATAGCTGAACCAGTTTCCGGTGGAACGCAATTTCCGCTTTCCATCAACGTTCACTCAAGCGGGCTGACACTAAAGTGATTGTACTTTTATAATGGATAGATTGCGGTAGGGAAATATTATTTATAGGGTTCCGTAGTCAACAAGGAACCCTTTTAGTTTCGCCATGTCTACCTGTTTGTCTGTCCGCAGCTTAGCTCAGAGACTCTCAGTACTAGAAACCTGTAATTTGGCATGGGTGTACTTGTTAATTACGCCGACAAAGTGGCAAAAAAGATCTTGAAAAAAAAGGATGGTTGTCTCTTGCACGTAAAGTGGTGTTGATATGTTTTTCTCGTCTATCCCATGATGTTAAGTATCATTGGATAGGCCGTTCAAAAATAGAGTCAAGCCTTGCCAGCTAAATGGTTGTTTTTTGATATGTGAAACATTTCACGGCAGTAGTATATACATATAACGAAGTTAAGGCGCTGACAAGACCCAATGGACCAAAATAGGCTTCACTTAAGAAAAAAAATTGCCAAATCTGTATAGTTTGTGGTAGCGGAAAAAATATATGTTAATTTTGAACATATTTTCCAGAACTTGGTTGTTACCAAAACACGTTTTGAAAAAAAATCTCGATACAAACTAACGTTAAACTAACCTCTTACCTTGAGTTCTAATCCAACATATCTGCATTAAATATCAACATACGTTACGTATTTAATTTATAAGAAGAACGTCTTATATGAATGCAGAACTTGGTTGTTTTTTATTTTCGATTACTCAACTCAATTTTGAGTAAATAGACAATTGCTTCATATTTTGCAATAAATTACAAGCGTTGTGTCATCGTGCTTCTCTTTCTTTTCTATGCAATCTGACAGTGACCGCGGTTTAGGTGTTGTCAGCGTCTTAAAAGGATAACTATCACAGCTAAGTAGTCTTTACAAGTTAACGAGTAATGGTCGACCGACTTACATTTGCAGTTGGAATGTACGGGAGAACATGTTTTTCAACTACAATGTTAAGTTTGCTCTTGGGATAAATTCATCCCAACTAGGAAACCCTTTATTATGTGTAGTCTGGCACGTATTTTGCCGGTTTTTTTCTTTATGAGGGACTAAAACTGGCCGATTGCCGGGGCACGTGGCACTTGGCACGTCATGTTCTTTGCCTGATAGTGAACCATATTGTGAATGGACATTATCTACGTGCGTTGTACTTAGAGATTGTTTTTTTGGAAGTAGATAGTTATTGTGCCATTGATGACAGGAGCAACTGGAGGTGACGATATTGTCTTATCACCGACAGTTCAGTTCCAAAAAAAATATAAATTTAGCTTCTCCGTAACAGCACGAATCATGAGCTTTGCCAGTTAGCAAGAGTGCGAGTTGATGCTAGCACTTCTAAATACAACGAGTTATTACTGCATTCTCAATTCACACATCAGATGTACAAATATCTGATGTGTAAATGAAGTGAGGAATTGCGAGGAATTGGTGGTCGGTGAGAGTTCGGGTTTGGGCTCTCAACGACCACCACATTCAATGGAAGTGAAAATTATCATACCAGTTGTTGCCGCGACTTCGTCTGCGAACCAGGATAAAAAATAACCTATTCCGTTCTCCAAGTCCCAGGCTACTTATTTATCAAATTTCATAACGATTACTTCAGTGGTTTAGGCATGAAAGGCAATAGAGAGACAGACAGTTACTTTCGAATTTATAATATCAGTGTGGATGGATTTGTACACAAGGAGATGCCGCAGCCCACTCTGTTGAAGCTGTCTCAATATTGGCTTTTGTATATGGGCAGAGTTGAAGAAGCTTATGAATCACGAATAATCTTAAAATCTCCGATTTTAATTGATCTCTGTATGAAAACGAAATTTTGATGAAAATAATTGTTCGTGAATATAGGGTAACTGAAAATTGGCAGGCTAAACTTTGGGGCTTCAAGTATGAAGGTTGATATAAGATACGGTGTAGATAATGTGTGATAAACTGATACAAATCTGCCTTGGCCTTACCTGCTGAAATTCCAACCGAGTTATGTTTTAATTAATCTGGCTAACGTTTTAGGACGTATATTACAGAAAAGTTCTAATTAAGAACATGTTAGTTAAGTGGAGCTGAACAATAATAAGTGTTGACTATCCAGCTGGTCTCTAATAAGGAAAGAGAGTTTCCTGAAAAGTTAAGCTAATGGGCAGCTAATTTCAACTTCCTAGTAGTATATCGGATAAAGAATTATTATTATTATCTGTTGGAAAATTTGTTGTCTTTGCGAAATTTTGTTTTTTTTTTTTCAAAACTTTGTTAATCAGAGTTCGTTTTACGCCAATAAATCAGGTGGAACCATCTAATTATAGCCTGCCCATTCGTATAAATGATGTTAAATATAAAACATAGAAATATGGTGTCGTGGACTCTTTTGAAGAATTATTTGAGGCGGATCAAGTTGCCATACATTGTTTTCAATTATATACACCTGTTTAGGCAGCGCTTGTAAATAATTATATTTAAGGAGGTATTTCATTCCGACTTTCTCTTTTTCTTTCTGTTAAGTAGAAATCCATAGTTTCAGAGTTTCATTTTAGCGTACGACATGACTACTAATTATGGATGATTATTTTTTAAGAATGCGGTTTTTGGAAACTTGTATGTATTTATTATGATTAATACTAAGTACAGTAACAGTCAGAAGTCGACTAGCAATCTCACAAAACTATGGAATAGTTAAAAACACTGAATAGTGAAAAATTAGTTGTACTTATGACCTTCTTCTATAAGACAACACTACACATTGGCATCTTGTTGCCCGTATAGCGCAGGCGATAATAGTCATTGCGGTGTAAGTGGACTTCTGGACGTTGACTGTACATAGTTTTAATATAAGTTGTGCTATACAATGTAAAACTTACGTTGGAAATAAATTCTATTCTATTCTACTTATTAGACAAATAGCAATAGACAGATAGCAATAAGCTCGCCCCCTATTATATGGAACTTTAACATAACTGGCGAAATGTGGGTGTAGGTACTATAGGTACACCTTTGCCCAACCCTTCGGGGAATACAGGCGTCATATTATGTATGTGTGTGTATGTTATTAGACAAAAATTGTGATAGCTCGCCTAGTATGCAGGATGTAAGTATAATTTAAAGCCAGTAGCACTCAGGAATAATGTAGCTTTCTACCAGTGAAATTTTTAGAATTGGATATTTTTTTCCGGAGGTTACCCACACATACAAACAAATTTTACCTTTTAATAATATTTGTATAGATGACGTGCAATATCTCTTTTCTTTTCCCCAGTGACTGGGAGAGGCAAGGGTGGCGGTGGCGGAGGAGGCGCGGCCCTGATGGGTCTCATGTTTGCCAAGGCGCTTGGAGCCATTGGTATCGGCGGTGTAGGTCTACTGACTATGAAGGTAAGCTACTAGTGTGAAATCTTTGTGTGAGAGGATTTTGTGATGGTCCAAGGGCTTTTAGAATACGGGTATCTGAGACGGCGTGGTTGGCGCAGTGGTTGCGTTAAGGCTCCCGCAGACAGGCGTGACGCGACACTAGTAGCTCAATTTCTATGAAAACTTCATGAAAAAAAAGTCACCCTGCCAGTCGCGATATCGCGCCAGTCTGCATGAGCCTTTATATGTGGGTTCGATTAAAGGCTTCTACAGACTGGGGCAATATTTCGGGCGCCACAGGCAGCAATATTCCTGTCGCGCCCGCGATATCGCCTCAGTCAGCAAAAGCCTTTACGCGCGAAACATAATCGGTATTTATGGCTTACATATTAGTTTTGCCGGATTTTACTGTTGGTGGAGAAGAGATTTAAGGAGGATTATCTTAATGAGTAAAAAGTTTGAAAAAACGCGATTTTTTTTTATTGCGTGTGTGCAATGGCAAGCTCTCACTTCGATTAATCAATTAATTATATAGCGTTGCAGCTGGTGTAGTCAGTAAACAGACCAAGTTTTTAAACAATGAATTTTTTTGTTACCAAAATGAAAGCGTTTGTCAATAAGAGAGTGTGTTACAAAATTAAACTGCAGTTAAACGATGCGAAATTTTCGAACAACCGCGCGAGAATGTTTGCGTCATATAAACGCGCCCTAAACGTCGATGGATAGTGGTAATATAGATAATTAATAGATTGAAACAATTACAGTGTACTTTTGATTAAATCTTAGACACCAATAGCTTGATTAAGTAGGTATGTATATGTTATACGTACGCTTTATCTAAATAATATCTTTGATGAAGAATAATGTAGGTCAGAATACTTAAGAAAAATATATGTTTTAACAAAAGTAGTTCCTACTTACCAATGAGCTCATACTACTAATAGAACATAAGCACAAGAGTAAATATCCGACAGAGACCAAGGCCCAACGTCCACGACGCTACTTCAGAGGTACTTGTTATAAACTCAAATCACCAATGAGTAGACGGAATGCCACAGCAGACGTATTTCAATTCCTCGTGGAGGCGATCGGCGGCAGAGACCTCTCGCGTCCAAACCCTGGTTCAGGCCATGGTACGGAGCGAGAGGGCATGGGCAGCCGTCACCTCCTTCTGCGAAGCAGTAATGCTCGCGAAGGAGGAGGCGGGACGGTTGAGGGAAAGGCACGTTTCGCGCCCTCTCGCCCCTAGCCGCCGCAGGAGACGCCCTGGGCGTCGGGAATCTCGGGCGGATTTCCAGCCACCGTAGGCGCGGGCTTGCGGACGGTGAGCAATGGGTAGCTCACCGTCCGGTAAGGACCAGGCCCGGGTTGACGGCGCGTCGTATTCCACGCGCGCCTCAAAGAGATGTCGTCAGCACAAAAGTAGGGGTCCACTAGGGCCGATTCCTGCCGGGGTCGCGGGAAGGTACTTATGGGTCACCAACTACGACACTAAATACGGCTTTATGGAAATTCAACACCTTCAATTTATCTGCCTGGCCTCTTCCCAACTACGTTGCGGTCGGCTTCTAGTCGGATTTATGCAAGTCCAACAATAATAATTTAATGTTAGGTCTAATTGCCAATACATGGATTTTAGAAACATACAAATAATAGTATGGAATTCAAAGAATAAAATTTTGTCCAGAAGTGGATCAATAGTGGCCTATGATAAGCTGATAATGTTGATAATGATAAATGAGTATTGCTGAATCGTCAAAACCAAAGCTATGTCATAATTTAATGCTTTGGCAGGAACACCTGCTATTCGAACGCGCACCCAAGTAGGCCGCGGCAAATACAATGTAATATGCGAATGGCAAAATGGGGGATTAAAGATCCTATTGACACTCAGTGTCAATGTGGTGCTCCCACCTACACTTGCTGGAGGGTTCCTATGTGTCCCTACACCTACCACTTTAGAAGACATAAAAAACGTCACTGAAGCGCGATTAGTTTTGCCAAGACGTAACTTCGATACGAAAGAAGAAGAAAGAATGCATTAAGCTATTGGGGTCCTCATTTCTTTCATTGTTACGCACTCATCGTTGCCCAGCTGTATGATTATGAACATTAGTCTCTGTCGCCTACCTCCTCCTGTACCATCGACCACGTAGAGTATCTAGCACACGGACCGTCGGTTTTCTTCGTCACGCCGCGTGGACTGGCCCGCTTATCCGTAGTAATTACACACTTTTCCCAATTAAAATCACTGTGCAATCATTGTATTTTGTTACACTTATATATCACGACATTTCCATGAACATCTTTGAGTCGGTTTGTTGTTTAAAGAAGTTTAGACTGGGAAATTATTTAAAATTTGTAATATTAATATATAATATAATATAAATCGTGAATATTTTACGTCATAATAATCTTAAATTGACAGACCTCAGCCTAAACGCTGGGGTCTAAAAGTATACAATTTTGCGCTAGAGTTCAATAAATAACGAATGTGAGCACAATCGATGGATTCCTGAACAAAAAATCCCTAAATAGGTTAATAAGGTAAGTTTTTGCCAATAGGATATCCCGTCGGACACACTGCTTGTACCTACCTAAACTTATAATTTGAATTATTAAAGCAAAGCCATAGCTAAAGTTTCACATGATCACCTGATCCCCCCAGATTCATGTGAATACTGTAGGTGATAAATAAATAATAGCTAATTTCTGTTCCACAACGTAGGTCTCGTTACATCGTTTTCATAACTTTGCAAACTTGATAAACAGATTATTTTGCTACCTATAATCTATAGACACATCTATCCTTAATTTATTAATAAAAATACCAAAATTATATATTAACTAATACTTTTCGAGAGCAGTGGTGGCCCTGTGGTCACGGCCGCGACTTACGAGTTGTAGGTCGTAGGTTCGAACCCAGCCAGGCGCTTTACTTTGTGTAAATTATTTCATCACCACTGCTCTCAAAACGGTGAAGGAAAACATCGTCAGGAAACCGGCATGTCCTAGTACCAAAAATTCGAAGACATGTGACATCTACCAACCCGCACTGGGCCCGCGTGGTGGATTACGGCCCACTCCCTCTCACAGAGAGGAGGCCTGTGTCCCAGCTGTGGGAACATTATAGGCTGATTATGTAATACTTTTCACAAACTAAAATATGGCGTTAAAAAATTCATCCACATCGCTGTCGACTGGTAATGTGTCCAAAAGACGCATTGTATGGCAATGCTTAGCCTCTTAGGTAAAAGCCAGCCCTTGGGTCAAGGCAATTGTTAAGTATGAGTGACAATTTGATTTTATAAAAAACGATTTTAGGCAGAACAATACATTGTTCTGCTTATAATCGTTTGAAGTTGAAGTTCTGAATCTATTGAAGTTGTTTTAATCCAGAACACGTTTCAGAAAATTCAATATGGCTGATGCCTGACGTCATAATACTTCGTCATAATCCGACGTTCCATCAACTTTCCCAAGATGGCTTTTTTATACGGTCAGGGTAATTAATTGTCGGAAATTGACACCCTACGTCGATTTGTCGTTTTATAGCCATTTCATGTAACGGACAAGAATGACAGCTGCGATTTGAATACGGTCAATTGAATAAAGCAATTGTTGAGCAAAAAAAGCAGTTGGCAGTCAATTTGATTAGCAATTAATTTCCCCGAGTTTACAATCAGATAACGTATTTTATAAAGTAGTAATAACAGTCTCGTTACTACTCTCAGTATCCACCACCGGCTTTCATTTCGTGACTAACATATGACGTAACCTCTGAAATTATACTCTTGAAAATCTGTTTGAACTGCTTTTTAGGGTTGTGTGTAGCTCAACACGGAACCCATATAATTTCGTCATGTCCGTCCATCTGGATTTTACGCAAACACTTTACTCGGAGACTATTCTCTATTTTGATGAGAATGGAAAGAAGTTGTATTCTGTGCACCACTAAATAAGGGTATAGTAAAATTACGAAAGAAACAATTAGGGGTGACTCTCCCCCATACTGTATGTAAACGAGGGATGAAAGTTCAATGCATATAAGCGTGTGAGGTACCTATCGTTGGATCCCATAATTAAAAAATTATGATGTTTCGAAGTTATTTTATTATATAGGTTTGAGTTTTTGAGATATAGGATACTAGCTCCACCCCGCGGTTTCACGCGCATAAGTCCAGACCTCGTAGAAATATCGGAATGAAAGGTATCCTTTGTCCTATTTCAAGCCATGGTCTACCCATGTGCCAAATTTCATCCAAATCCATTCATCCGTTTTAGCGTGAAAGCGTAACAAATAAACCAAGTCACTTTCGCTTTTATAATATTTGTTAAGATTTTCGCTTTCAACCGCAAAAATAACTTTGTTTTTAATAGTGACACAAACTTATTTTCGTGGTCGATAACCTCAAAACTGTGCATGCGTAAATATTCATCCTAACTACAGAACCATTCACTGTGCGTGGTCTGACGCACTCGGCTGGTTTTATTTTTTGCATAAAGCCGACAAGTTGTAACTGTGCAACTTAATTAGGACAATGGCCTCATATTATAAGTGTGCTATGAAAGGGAATATATAATACTGGCTGTTATTATAATTATAATAATATGAGCTTCTTTATGATTTAATTAAGTATGACTTCGTAATTAAGAGTGTACACACTTGTGTTGGTTCTTAGTAATACGGAACTGGAGTTAGTATAATGGTCCTGCTTCTCCTTCGCACAGACAATACGAGTACACAAAAGTTATTTTTGTTTTGGAATAGACACAGTATAGGTACGACTAATAGTTGTCGACATAGTTAAATAGGGGTTGAAACATACACCCAATACTCAATACTGAATATTCAAAACTGTCGGGTACTGCAAAAGAAAGATTGCACTGCAGAATTAGGTAGAGATGAGGAATTATCGTTTATCTTTTAATCTAACTTATTCTTACAAAAAAACATTTTTTGTGTATTGTACATAAGTTTTAGGAATTTATCATTTAAGTATTCGTTTACACCGCAATAACATTTACTTATTAATGGGGATTTTTAGTTTGTTCGTGAATACATGGTGTTTTTTTCTTTTCTTATTGATTCGGGTAACTTATTATATATTTTTATTTAACTTCTTAGTCATGCTATAAGTCTTGTAGCGTGGATGTTAACCCGGTGTGCATCGGATTACCAGTAACGTCATCATTAATAATCAGCCTATAATGTTCCCACCGCTGGGACACAGGCCTCCTCTCTTCGAAAGGCTGCATAATCCACCACGCGGGCCCAGCGTGGGTTAGTAGATGTCGCATATCGAATCTTTGGTTCTAGGACTTTCCGGTTTCCTCACGATGTTTTCCTTCACCGTTTTGAGAGCAGTGATCATGAAATCATTTACACAAAGTAAAGAGCTTGCATGGGTTCAAACCTACGGCCTACAACTCGTAAGTCGCGGCCGTTACCACTGGGCTACCACTGCTCTCCCTATGTATGAATTTATAAATTGAAACGTCATTATTCCAATTTATAAATTCATAGGTCAAAATCTCGCTCTGTCTGCTCTAATTACAATCACAGCATAATATTTTGATGGTGACTATTTCAGACGTCATTTTTAAACTTTTACTATCACCCACAAAAATAGAACGAACATTCTAGAAAGTTAAGACAATAAAATTTTCTTCTCATCCCCAGGCTCTAGCCGCATCAGCCCTCGCCCTCATGCTGGCCGCCCTAGTCGGAGTCAAGAAGTTGACTTCCCACGAAGGTGGCGACGACCACCAGGTCATCTACGCAGGTCATCACGGTCACCATAGACGAAGGAGGGATGTTAATGATGTCACACCTCTCCCTTATAGGGGGTGGACACACTATGAGGGTCGTTCGTAGGGTAGATAAGTTATTTATTGAAGTGTATAATTTATCAAATATTTATTAAATTATTGTTTATTTTTATTTGTCAGTGTTTTATTTTTGTACTGGTTTTGATTTTGTGGTTTCGATCTAGTAAATGGCCTGTGTTTATTGGCTGATGAAATGCATACAGTTCTGCGATTGGTACCTCACCTGAACTCCAGTTGGTTGGCGTCCCAGTGAGATACGGCCCCAAGCCTTGTAGATACGAATAATGAAGCGGAAACCAGAGACATAATGATACATAATGTTCCCTAAATATTTAATTTTCGTCCTTTGTTATTGGCTTCTTAGTTAATAAATTGAAGAAAGATTGAAGGAGAAAAAAAAAACATCACAGTGATGACATTTCTTCACTTTACAAACACAAAAAACAGTATATTATTTTACAAAACTGTGTCAGTAAACCAGAATACAGTTCTATATTTCTAAAATGAAGGAATTCCTTCATTTCCACTTCATCGTACACCATAAAAGGCTCAGCAGTCAAATCACGAACTACCCACCTTTGCCATGGAATGTAGTCACGATTGCTAGATAACATCCATTGGGGTAAATTGGTGCAAAGCGATGGATGTGCTAGGGTTTACAAGTAAATTGATGTTTTGACTTGTTAAGCCCCGTACAGATGGCAATGATCAGTACGATATTTTTCGATAATAAGTTGGAAACACACGTCAATATCCCACATTTCATAATGTTAAAAAACAAATGCAGAATGGAACTGCAATGTGAACCTAGAATTGTACAGTTAAATAAATACATGGATGCGGAAAAGGGAAGCACCTGATAAATATTCAGAATTAATATCGGCATTATATTAATTTTGATAACTTGTTATAATATTACCCAAACTTCAGCAAACAGTCAGAAAATAAGTGAGAATTAGGTTACTATACTAATTAGGAAACTCAAAAAGTTATACTTGAGTTCAAACCTGTGAGAGCCAGAGACCAAAGTCGTATCATTGATCCTATAGCCACATTGTCGCGATAACGCGTACTATGCTTTACGCGCTCTCTGTTGTACAGCGAGACTTCGAGCGGTGTGCGAGAGAGAGCGCGTGAAATTTAGTTCGCGTTATCGCGGCAATGTAGCCCTAGAATGAAAGCATACCTACTGACTTTAGTGTATTATGTTACGGTTACATTGTCGCGCAAAGATTTATGTCGTAATAGCACTTCGTGTTCGATCTACGACGAACTTTATGGGCCATATTGTTAAAAAACATCGCATTTGGGCATTCCAGTTCGCCTAAAAGATTCGCGGTGTGACGAATTGCTTGTCCAGACGTGTCGCGATAACCCAAATCTTCGCTTTATCGTGACAATAGTAGTAGCCGCAGCATGAAAATAAAAATAAAGTACCTAGTTTCAGTTGAGTTATAATGCTACATTGCATGCATTGTTGCGATAACGCCAACAAAACTTTGCGCGCTCTCTCTCGAACACTGCTCGATATCTGGCTGTACAACAGAGAGCGCGTAAACTCGTAAAGTGTAGTTCGCATATTCGTGACGATGTAGCCGTAGCATTAAAGAGCCTGGTTAGTTCAGTCAGAAACCCAATTACCAAAGAAAACAAAATAATCAGTGACCATCTCGTCTAAAGAATATTATAATAAGCCACACAAACTTAAAATAAGCAAATAAACAAAAAAAGGCCCACTTTTCTTTAGAATGGCACTTTCACTATGTTTTAGAACTATTTTTTATTTTATTTCAAAAAGGCTTTCACCAGAAAATTGGAGCAAAATAAACAAGACTGAGTTATGTCAATTTAGTTGCGACATTTTATAAATGAATGAATGAATGAAATGCACCGACCCCAGCGTGGTTAAACCAGGCTCGATTGTTCGAATGAACCCAAGGATTCGCACTAGTCCCTGGAGCCTCATGTTTCATGGGACTACAGAGACCATTGCATATCAAAGAGTAGACCGGGGGGCGCGGTAATGGTCAGGAAGACGTGCCCTTAGGATAGGAAGGATTATTAGAGCCTACCGGATATGCATCCTTGAGCAAGCAATGGAATAATGGAGAGACGGGTAATTTATCTATGGGAGGGTATCTTTTAACAACGTCACCGCCAGGTTGGCTCAGGTCCTGTTGCTTTCTCGACTCTTTTCTGTGTCACTGCTATGCTGTGTTGCACGTTGCTGTTTCCAATGTCTTCATCTGAGGTCTCGCTACTATCCGTTTCTGATTTCTTGTAAATCACGCTAGCAGCTTTCCTGATCTTATCTCGATCTTCGGCCGTGTCCATTCAAAAGTTGATTTCCATGCCGAAGTAATTCATGTCCTGCTTTAGGTTGCCATTCCAGGTGTAAATAGGTCGGCCGACTTCCTTGGATTTGACCTTATACTGCATTGCTGCATGTAACAGATGTGGTTCGCGGCGCTTGTGCACATGTGCAAGATAGCTTATCCTGTAGTTCTTGATGCGTTTGGTTACAGTTCTTCCGTCCAAGATTTCATGCATTTTCTTTTCCTTTGGTTTATTCCTAGCGTGGTTAATCAAGTCTCTCATAATAACTCTCTCGTACCTTCTCAATCTTGACCTGTTAGCTTTAGTGAGTGCCGATACTTTCAAACCGTCAATGTAGTTGCGACATTTTAGGAACAAAATTGATGCAATACAAAATTTATTGAGATGATGACGTATTTTCCACTTCCACGCGAGCTATCCTTGTGATTGTGAGTGGGCGTTTAATAAATAACCTTTGGCTCAGCTGAGTGCGTAATAAAAATTGTATTGGACATTGGAAATGTATTTTCGATCGCTCCGGTATAGGATATATTTTCAAGAAAAGTGTGACATGCCGATATTTCCGTTATTTCTAAGTCAATATAGTTGATGGACGTGTCATTTTTTTTTGTATTGACGAGGGCTACAATGTACAAAAAAGTAAAATTGAATTAGTCAAATATTTCTTTAAAAAAAATAAGAAAAAGGTCTCTAAAATTGTCATATTTATGGGGTCCATAATGTACCCAACAGCTAGTCTTATTTATGAATATTTAAAAAAAATCTACATTTACATGTTCAGGAAGGTTATGCCTCTGACTATTTTTCGAAATAAAAAATAAAAAAATAACTTTTGGAGTTGTGACGATTTTAAGATCTAGGTTTGAGCGTCTCGGGCGCACGCGTTTAGTAACACTTCTGTGCTAATTTGAGTTCTATGCGCGAGGCTTAAGGTTTATGGGTGTTACCACTGCGTTACATGTGCGGTCTACCGTACTAAAAAGCTGTAAAAGTATGTAAGTATAGTATTAAAACCACTGTATTTTCCTAAAATAAATAAGTAAAGTATTGAAAAGCCTGTATTTTCTCTTAAAATAACGCAATATGCTACTTGTTTGTTTCTTTTTTTATTACCGGAGTTCATTTCCAATGCTATTTGAAGGTCATGTGGTGCATGAGAATGTGAATTTTTATCTTGTTTACGCGCGGGCCAACTGATTTTTTCCGGCCAGTCGGTCCCTGCAGCCATTTCTTTGTTCACATGTGTGAATCAAATCTAACCAATGTTAACATCAATTCACTGTCAAGCCCTGACGAGTTCAAGCACGGTACAAATATGGAATTGGAGGATAATACACAACAGGGTGACACTGAGTTGATAGGAGGGAAAAGGCCTTGGCCTTTTCCCTCCTATCAACTCAGTGTCAGTCCTTCTTCAGAAGAGTTTACATCCCTTGGGATGTAAACTCTTCTGAAGAAGGATGAACCGTGATGAATATAGGACGAAAATAACGGGTATGTTGTAGAGGAGACCAAGGTAAGAGGGAAAAGAAGAGGGTACAGGTTTGCGTGACTTGTGAAGAACCTTTGCTGAAACAGAAAGGTTGACTGGTAGAAAATGCCTACGGCATTAAGTCCGCCTCTGTACATTTGTGTGCTTAAACTATTAAATAAATAAACAGTTTGCTTTAGAACAATTACTTAAAGGTCGGGTAAACGCTGTTGACCTTGGCCATACAAGTATGCGTCGCGTTCACGCCGCGCCGCCGCCGTTCGATTTCATAGGGAATATTTATTTTTAGTAACGAAAATATGATTATTTGGAAAAAAAAACAGATATAATTGTACCTATATAATTGTTATATAATTATGTAGTATTATGTGAACGCAGCCGTAGCTGCGATTGGTTGAGTTGTGAACTGTCAGGATGACAATGACATAAGCCCTGCCCTGTTGTCACTTGGTCCAAAATAAAGCGTGAGTGCGTAAACCACTTCCGTGTGTATTACTTGCCTTCCTCCTACAAACCTAAAATCAATAAAACAGTCTTTTCTTAAAAAAAATATATGAGAATATCCTAAGTAGTTTGAAAGTTGGGCACGCCACGATTGCGGCGATAAGTCCCCTGTAATACCAGCGCTGCGGTATTTATTTTTTAAATATCGCAGCATTATGCTGAGATAGGAGCCTTTTTGGCATCGCACAAGCCGTTTTTATTGATTTTCTTTGTTGTTTTCTGTTTATTCGAAGTTTAGTTGTAAATGCTTCTTTTTTTTTACTTTTGTATTTCTTGTGCGTGTCCCAAATAAAATATTTTTCTTTCTTTTTTTTCTTTGAGGAGTGGCTAGAGAGGCACCACGGTGTCCTCACCTTCCGTCTGACGCAGGTCCTCACCGGAAACGGCAGCTTCGGGTGGTTCCGGTGTCAGATAAGGCGGGAGGAAACGCCCGGGTGTCACCACTGTGTGGATCGCCCGGAGGACACGGTGGAGCATACGGTGGAGGTCTGCCCGGCTTGGGCAGAGCACTACCGTGTCCTCATGGAGGCGATCGGCGGCAGAGATCTCTAGCGTTCGGCCCTGGTTCAGGCCATGGTCCGGAGCGAGAGGACATGGCAGCCGAAGCAGTAATGCTTGCGAAGGAGGAGGCGGGATGATTGAGGGAAAGGCAAATTTCGCGCTATCTCGCCCCTAGCCGCCGCAGGAGACGCCCTGGCGTCGGGAATCCCGGGTGGATTTCCGGCCACCGTAGGCGCGGACTTGCGGACGGTGAGCAATGGGTAGCTCACCGTCCGGTAAGGACCAGGCCCGGGTCGACGGCGCGTTGTATTCCACGTGCGCCTCAAAGAGATTTCGTCAGCACAAGTGTAGAGGTCCACTAGGGCCGATGCCTGCCGGGGTCGCGGGAAGGTACTAAAGGGTCACCGAGGCCCCTGGCAACACAGGCAACAGGAAGGAACACGGGTGGGTTTTAATCAATAAGAGTCTGACACACCCTCCCGCTCCGCCCAGAGCGGGAGAAGTTATTTGATGATACTCGTATCCCAACCAAAAAAAAGAAGAAAAAAAGTAGTTTGAAAGTAATATCGTTGTTTTAATGCTTTGGGTAGACATTACTTCCTGAATGTATGTGTAAGCGAACGTTCACATATAGAACTGATGTGTAAGCGTTCTAGTTTAAGTTTTTTTTTGCATAACTTTCTAGCATAATTTGAAGGCGTAACAAAATATTTAAAAGTCTCTAAAATCATATATCTGCGCCAGTGGCAAGATTTATAGAATTAAATACGTGCATTAAAATAAAATGTTAATTAAGTTTGATATCGATGTTGGTGCAGATGAATTTATAAGTTGCTCCGTGATTACTGACATTACTTGCTTGATTACTTGTCAAAAAACATCCGAAGTATGTAGATGTATCTTTTTTTGTTTATTTTTTTTACTTTTTGGCCAACCAACAATTGTTTACACTGTAAATAGTTAAAGTCATATCTACTATAATCTAATATAAGTGAAATAATGTCTTACAGGTTAGCACCGCATGCCCCATAAACATAGTAAGTGTCCCACAAGCACTAAAAATTAATGTAAGTAACTAAGATTAGCAACCTTAAAATTAAAATTAGATTATGAAATATAAAATTAATACGAGTATACACAGCAAAAGTAAAATACAATAGAACAAAACAAACAGAGACACAACAATGTCGAGAAAAAATAAAATTAAACATTACTAGTAAAATTGTTCTATGACACTTGGCATATGAGTCAAAATGCACGTCGACAAGATCTCTGGAGCCACTTAACGAATAACAGTCCCATGGCCTTATTAAAGCTATGGAATTGAATTTCTGATGAAGATGTTAAAGTAGTGTTGAAATAACAGTAAGAAGTTAAATAAACGGTGCTCGGAGGACCCTGGTGGTTGCGGCTGGACTGTAAGTGAAACGATCCGTTTATGATGTAAAGAACCTTATCTTCCACCTTATGTCTATATTTACAGTGTGAGGATTCCAGTGGAGCGTTTTATATTCCCAGGCACACAATGTGGTAACTCTGGGAAATTCGAATATTTCAAGATGAGATGTCCATCAATGAAACCCATCATCATCTGCCTAGCCTTTTTCCAACTATATTGGGTTCGGCTACCATACTAACCGGATGCAGCTGAATACCAGTATTTTACATGGAGCCGACTACCTATCTGACCTCCACAATCCAGTTACTGGGTAAAACGATACCCCTTGGTAAGACTGATTGTCAGACTTTCGGGTTTCTGACTACCCGTAAAGACTGTCAAAGATCTACAAATGACAGCCGGGACCAATGGCTTAACGTGCTTTCCGAGGCACGGAGAGGTCTTGGTATGTAAAGATGGTCAACCATCCATGGACCAACTGCGGCAAGCGTAGCTTAACATTATTGATCGACCCGTGCGGCTGTTATTAGTGTCAATTAAATCAATGAAACCCGTTTGTCCCAAATGCTCTTATAAACTTGTGGGAATTGTTCAAGTCGTCATAATGGTGTTTGAAGAAATATGCCCATATTTTAAGAAAAACACACTGAAGGGTTCCGTACTTGGGATTACTTGGGACGAACTTATTCCAAAAACAATTTTAACATTGTAGTTGAAAAACCTGTTCTCCCATACATCGATATATGCCACGGTCAATTCTCCAACTGCAAATTTAAGTTGGTCGACTATAACTCGTTAACTTGTACAGCCTACTTAGCTTTAATAGTTTTCCTTTTAATTTCATTATATGTACTACTGCCCTGAATTTTCTCACATCTCCATAAACAACCATTTACCTGGCATGGAGGGAGACACTTGACTCTAATAAAAATTAGCACTTTAATGCTTTATATTGCGCAAGTGAATACTTGAATCGAAAAGTGGTGTTCACAGACCCGCAATATTTTTGAACGGCCTATCCAACGATACCCCACACCATGGAGTAGACGAGAAAAAAAATATCATCCCCACATTACGTGCAAGGGAGGTACGCTAAAAAAAAAAGGTTTTCTAGATTTTATTTTCTCGGCGTGATTAATATTCCTAATTAATTACCTATGCCAAATTACAGCTTTCTAGTACTAATAATATATAATAATAATATCGTTTATTTGCATGAAATATGGTGCTTACAGATCTCATAATACAATACAGTGCTTCATATTCCGCCTACTAAATTCAGCAAGCAAATTTAGGTTGTGCCATAATTTTAATTAATTAAATAAAAAATTGCATTTAAATATGTCACAATGGGGAAAAAAAAAATCATGAAATTAAAATACAAATGTCAACTATGAATATTACACATCTATCAAACTATGAAAAATTACAAATGTCAAATTGAAAATTACAAATGTCAATGTACGAAAAATTACAAATGTCAAACAATAAAAATACTAATAATCACAATGTTCAAGATAAGCTTAGAGGAATGCCAAAGTCAATTTAATTACGTTATTCAAGTCTGTAATAAATTATTCTTTGTATTGAAATTCATAAATTCATTAATAGAATAGAAACAATTTTCAATAAGCCATGTTCGGAGTCTTCTTTGAAATAGATTCGATGGCAGTTCTCTAATTATCTTAGGTATCTTATTAAATATCTTCACTGCCATTCGACTGCAGTTTTTATAGCAAAAAGCTGTTCTACACCTAGGCATAGCCAATCTGGTTGGATCCCTTGAGTGTTTACCTATTTTATATATGTTTACACTATCGGCTTTACTAAATAGGTTAGGGTGTTTTTTTACAAACACGCCCATTTCCAATATGTATAAGCATGCCAGTGATAATAATTTATGCTCTTTTAATATGGGTCTGCATGATTCTAATGGACCTGCACCAAACACAGCTCGTAAGCACTTTTTTTGTACCATAAAAGCTCTATCACTGTCTGTAGAATTGCCCCATATTATTATGCCGTATCTAAGCACGGATGAGACGTAACCGTGGTAAGCGAGTAGAGCGGCTTTTACTCCAACAGTTTTCCTTAGGTTTCTTAGTGCAAATGCAAAGCTATTTAGCCTGTTGCATATGTTGTCTATATGTTTTTTCCAATTACAATTCTTATCAATTGCTATGCCTAAGAATTTTGTATCGTCAACTTCATCAATGTCATTGTCACTAAGCGTCTTTGTTCTACAATGGGGTCAAACAGACAGACAGACGGACGGACATGGCGAAACTATATGGGTTCCTTGTTTACTACGAAACCCTAAAAAAAAAGCTGAGGGATTTAAGGCGCTGACAAGACCCAATTGACAAAAATAGGCTTCTCTTAAGAAAAAAAATTGCCAAATCTGTATAGCTTGTGGTGGCGGAAAAAATATATGTTAATTTTGAACATATTTTCCAGAACTTGGTTGTTACCAAAACACGTTTTGAAAACAAAATCTCGATACAAACTAACGTTAAACTAAACTCTTACTTTGAGTTCTAATCCAAAATATCTGTATCAAATATGAACATACTCGTACGTTACGTATTTAATTAATAACAAGAACGTCTTATTTGAATGCAGAACTTGGTTGTCTTTTATTTTCGATTACTCAACTCAATTTTGAGTAAATAGATAATTACTTCATATTTTGCAATAAATTACAAGCGTTGTGTCATCGCGCTTCTCTTTCTTTTCTATGCAATCTGACAGGGACCGCGGTTTAGGTGTTGTCAGCGTCTTAATGTCAGAATTTAACTGCACCCACAAGAAAGCGCAAATCCCTTAGAATGTATGTTCCTCTCTCCCCGGATAAAAAAAGAAAAAAAACAAGTGGTTTCTGAACCAATGCCTGAAGTCGAACAGACTTCTGCAGTGATTGCCACAAATAACGTTTCGATATCAACGCAACTTCTGACTGACGAAAATATCGGTACAGCCTAAGTTTGTACGCACAATATTGAGTGATTTATCATGTTATTTTAAGACCATAGACTTCTTATAGGTTTTCCTGTAGTAAAAAAGTATAGAACTATTATCTGTATTTCTTTTTTATATATCCATAGCACATCCAAACAAAAAAAATCTAAATAAAATAAATCGTGAGAAGAAAATAGTTACAATATACGTTAAAAAAATTATATTTGCCAAACTGGAAAATTAAATCATAATATCGACGGTTAAAAGGTAATTTATGTCTTATTACCTTTTAACCATCGATATGATTTTGCTTGTAGGTAAACATAATGTTGAAAATTTGTATTTTTTTTTTGTATAATAATAATTATGCTTCAGTTCTAGCGATGAGATATTAAAAGTCTAAAAAATTACAATAGTCTAATGTATTCATATGCTACATTGGTCTCCCTTTCTCAGATTACTGCGAGCTATAAAGGATAACTTTCAATAATAATTTCTGTGAAGATAGATAATTATATCGTTATAATTATTAGAAATGTTCCAAGTGGTACAATGATGCTGAGATAAAGCTAAATGTCTACTGGTATTAGATTTTAGCACAGCATAATAAAAAGAATCAGCCCATAAAGATTATCTAAAATACAAATGGAGATTTAATAAAGAGAACAATTCCGAATTAAGAATAGAATAGAATGGAAAAAATCTTTTATCGTTTCCAGTATTGCAGTTAGTTATAGTAGGTACTGTAACGTTACGATTGGCCGGAGGGCCAGTCGTAAGTCACGTTATTGAAAATTAGAGTTATAAGGTTAGAGAGTTCCAGGCTTCCAGTTCGAGTGTCGTAGTACAAGACGCTTGGACGACAGGATGCAGGATCGGCTAGCAGCAGCTGGACAGGATCGGCAGGTAATATTTCGAGAAGATGAGGCTAGTATTTCACACTCCGTACTAGGCCGACAACACTCACCCTCCATGGGACGAGTGTCTGGACCTCCCATGACACACAGGAGTGGTCGGCTATGGCGTCCTATGCTGCACGACTTTAATGCCTTTGGCATTAGGGACCTCCCAAAGGCGTACGTGAGAGGGCCGGAGGTTATGGAGGGTGAACCACAAATCACACGCTGCAAGTTTCTTTAAATGATTATATATGCACACATTACAATAACAAGTTATTAGTATATAATAGGTTTTAGACTTAGTAAGACTGAACAAGACTGAACTAGATTGCACAAGACTGAGAAAAACTCCACAAGACTCAACAAGACTGAACCCAGCTGAGACAAACTGAAACCTTGTCAGGTCCGATGACCGTTTTTATAGATTCTGGCAAAAGTTCTAGAAGTTTATGTTAAGCATTATTCAAATTATTTATTTGAATGCATGCCAGGATCAATAAAAATGGTTTATATGAGTACATAGCCTAACTAAATGTAGTCTGAAACTAGTTTAATTATGGCAGCTAACAAAAACCTGACAGGTGACAATATATGATGAAAGATGTCAATGGATAAAAATATTCTAAGATTTTTACAAAAAAACAAAATTAATAATATAAAATACAGTTTTCAGTGTTAGAAACAGTTACTAAAGTTTTTTTTTTTTTACAGCTGTAGTGTTCAAACATATGTAAGAAAGTGAGAAACATAACAATATGAATTCATGTTTGAAGCAACGAAACAGTATAGAGATTATAACAAGAATTGTTGAACATAACAGCCTTTTAAAAGGTAAATTTATAAATATAATATAAAGACGTGGCTTTGTGTAGCAAAATACCACAGTACATACACAGAACTACAATACCGGAAGATACATTTTCAAGCGTGACCCGTTTAATAGAAACATAAATGAAATGAAAAACTACCTCAAAAACCGGGCACAAGAAGTTAAACGCCATCTAGTAGCGTTTGAATGAACCTAATAAAACAACTGTACCTTTACGAGAAGTGTATTACTTTCCCTCACTATTCTCGTATTCAACTGCAGTTTACATTTCACAGATAGCGCTGTTACCGTTTTACTACAAACTTTCACTTTATTTTCACTACAATCTTTATTTTATATGCTGCCATCTAGGTATGGTCGAGGAAACTATCATCTCTGTTACTGTACATAGGTGGCAGTGATATTACTAGTACCTTCTCGTCTTATAAATGCCTCTTTTCCATAGGAAACGATCAATTGGAACCGTGTACCTAAAGTCGGACTTTTAGCTGCAGTAAAATTACACTTCATAAAGTAATTTCATAAAATGTTCCGTAAAATTACACTTATTACTGTAATTTCTTAAATTTAGAACATATTTTAACGAAATGACAGTACGAAGCAATACCACTACAATAGAGCGATGTTAATCTGCATTATATATAAATCAGTCTATGGTACGAAGTGTCATTTTACCGCAACTAATTATAAGTCCGACCTTAGTGTAGCTTTTGAGGTTTAATAAGTGCCCATGTAGGTTTATGTGAAATAAAATATGTTGATTTTGATTCTATCAGTTACTTACAACGATGAGGGCGATGCTAAATGCATTGATAAAATCTGACCGATTAGAGATTTCGCGTTGTAGACTGGTATCAATAAACAAGAGCAGTCATTGGTGGATGGCCCTTTGGTATCGGCCGCGACTTGTTGTGGGCCGTAGGTTTGAACCCAGACAGACGCTTTAGCTTTACTTTGTGTCAATTATTTCATCACCAGTGCTCTCAAAACAATGAAAGAAAACATCGTGAGGAAACCGAAATGTCCTACTAAAAATTCCAAGACATGTGACATCCACCAACCCGCAATGGGCTCGCGTAGTGGATTATGGCCCACTCCCTCTCTCACGGAGAGGAGGCCTGTGTCCCAGCAGTGGGAACATTATAGGCTGATTATGTTATGTTTGTTGTGTGTATCAAAAATCATAACCAAAGTATTATATTTCACATAAACCCACTTGGGCACTTATGAAACGTCAGAAGCTAGGTGCATGGTTCCAATTATTGGTCGTTGCCTATACAGAAGAGCCGGCAAGAAACTCCATGGTTACTTTTTAAAAAATAATTGGCTTTTACAATATTTTCAAATTACAGTGTTAATAGGTATGGGAGGAAAGTTTGTAGGCCTGTTATCATTACTTATCATGTACCAGGTAAATAAAAAAACAGAAAATGGTCCACAAATCTACAGTCTACAAGGCCTTCAAGGATTCCACATTCAAAAAATATAAAATAATATATTTATAAGATAAATAAAATATTAAAATTAAAAACTATTTAAACCTAATGACATGATTGCCATTACAACTGTAACGGATTTGAAATAATATTCTGTCAACAAAAGACTAACAAAGAGTTGTATTTAGTATTGTAGGTTGTATCATGAATCATGATAGATTAGTTGTGTTGAAGGCACGCTTCACCTTTTTTAAGTTCATGGTAGCGTTGATAGCCCCCGGGGTCACGGGTAAGTCCGAAAGGGTTACCGAGGCCCCTGGCAACACAGGCAACGAAAGAGTCTCATACACCTTCCCGCTCCGCCTAGAGCGGTAGAAGTTATCTGATAATTTCCCACCAAAAAAAAAAAAGCGTTGATAGCCCTTCGATATTCATTCGTAAGATTTTGGTCTTTCTTAGCCACCATATAAATATGTACTATAAATTTCTTAACCTGCCAAAGCCTGATTTTTATTGCTTGATTTTAATCAAACCCGTGATTTAACTTGTTGTTTTTTAGCCCAGAAACAGCAGGAATAAAGAAGCTGTCACATATTCTCCTTACTTAAAACCCACTTACTTACCTATGTAGTTTTTCTAAAACAACTTGTATGTAGAATTCATACACGCACCGCACGGGTATAGCCCCGCTTGATATCAAAAGTGAAGTTAACATTCATCCCACATACTGTGTATGGCGTAAAGCGGGTTACTGACGTATAGTGATGCGTTTCACTCGATATCCCGATACAATTTTGAATAAACTTGTTATACCTACCTACAAAACCTAGGTTATTTAAAATATAGGTACGTATTAATAAACAGAATCATCGACACGACGAAGAAGACCAACGTACAAAACTGTTTGTTAAGAAACAATTAACTGTGAATGATGTTACACTAAATTGTTTAAACATCCAATTTCTAGATTGGACGTCTGCTTGATAGATTAGCACGGTAATCATTTCACACACTCACTAAAATTGCATAAATTCACAAATAAATTGATACAATTTTTCTTATATGCTATTAAAATATTAATGAATATCTAAATGGCAAATTTTAAATTACCTACATGTTTAATCAATGGATCTCAATAATATTGATAAATGCTATTATAAGTTGTAATTATCTAATCTTAATAACTATTTATCTATGTCCTTATTTTAGTGTTTAATTGATGTGAATACCTAGTTTTTTTTTTATATTAGTAGTAGTTTTAATTTTGTATTTTTTTATTTATTTTTAATACAATTTTATCCTGTTTCTGTGTCCATACAAGGTCTATATTTACAAAAATAAAAAAAGATCTTACAGAAAGCTTAAAGCTAGGTACAAACCTAGCTTTAAGCTTTCTGTAACATCTTTTTTACAATATGGAATGCAATAAATGAATATGAAATCATAAAATCAAAGCAAGGCGTTGTGATACAAACTCACATTAAAATCTCTCTTAAGATAATCTTCTGTCATTCATAAACATTACGGCCACAAAAGATTAGTATCTTTTGCTGCCGTAGACTACCACCCTGTTAAAAAAGAGAAGAATATCACTATGAGTAAAAATCCTATATCGATAGACCTAAAGTGTTTTGCAGCACAGCACTAGACAATACAGGAAGTAGGCATAGCGACGATGTGTAAAACTATGTCACAAGGTGACAGATGAGATCCGAAGACGTCGTCAACAAAAATGTACATCAACTACATATCAATGTACTTATACCGATATGAATTTTACTTGTAAATGTATTTTTTCGTTCTTTATTGAATAGAATAGAATAGAATAGAATAGAATAGAATACTCTTTATTATGTACACCATAAAAATTACAGATACAAATGTTGAAATTTTACATAGGGTGACATAATGGGCGGTCTTATCTCTAAAAGCGATCTTTTACAGACAACCTTTGGATGGATTAAAGGGGGAAGAAGAAACAGTACTGCAGGTAGTGGTGTACCTGATTTGATTCCAACAACAAAATGGATTAAGCTCACTAAAGTAGGAGTTTAGCTTTAAGGGGTTATTGTCCAAAAATATAAATAGAAGAAAAAACAAGATATAATGGCCACATAATTATATAGAGGGCCTACGCAAGTAGCAATTGCTTTCAAAGCCTTGTTTCTACAAGGAATTTCAACAGATTTGAAATACACTTTTCGGCAGCTTAAGGCTCAGCAGACAGGCACGACGCGACGGTGCGACGCGATTCTGGTCGAACAATTTCCATTAAGGTTTCATAGAAATTGTTCTACTAGTCGTCGCGCCTGTTTTCGGGAGCCTTTATGTCAATCCAATACATTTTTGTCTCTTCTGTCATTTAACAGTTCTCTATACATAATTATAATGAAATCAAATTACAGTTCTTTAATAACTTTAAAACTAATTTAGCTTAGATAATATACAATATTGATGCTACTAACTACTTACACTAGGTAGGTTTTAAATTAAATTACTAACTATAATATAAATACAAATGAATACAAAAACAAAAGGACACTTAGGCGTCAAAGTATTCGTCCGCATTATAATAAAATATTACCGAAGTCAAAACTGTAAATGGAATATTTTTGAAAAAAGTAATTCCTACGAGGTGTGAAAACGACCCTTTTGCCGAAAGTATAGGGTTTAGAATGTTTGCCCATTTGTCTTTTTTTTTTTTTTTTTTTTTTTTTTTTTTTTGAGGGTGGGAAATCATCAAATAACTTCTCCCGCTCTGGGCGGAGCGGGAGGGTGTGTCAGACTCTTACTGACTAAAACCCACCCGTATTCCTTCTTGTTGCCAGTGATGCGGGGGCCTCGGTGACCCATAAGTACCTTCCCGCGACCCCGGCAGGCATCGGCCCTAGTGGACCCCTACTTTTGTGCTGACGACATCTCTTTGAGGCGCGCGTGGAATACGACGCGCCGTCGACCCGGGCCTGGTCCTTACCGGACGGTGAGCTACCCATTGCTCACCGTCCGCAAGCCCGCGCCTACGGTGGCCGGAAATCCGCCCGGGATTCCCGACGCCCTGGGCGTCTCCTGCGGCGGCTAGGGGCGAGAGGGCGCGAAACTTGCCTTTCCCTCAACCGTCCCGCCTCCTCCTTTGCGAGCATTACTGCTTCGCAGAAGGAGGTGACGGCTGCCCATGCCCTCTCGCTCCGTACCATGGCCTGAACCAGGGCCGGACGCGAGAGGTCTCTGCCGCCGATCGCCTCCACGAGGACACGGCGGTGCTCTGCCCAAGCCGGGCAGACCTCCACCGTATGCTCCACCGTGTCCTCCAGGCGATCCACACAGTGGTGACACCCGGACGTTTCCTCCCGCCTTATCCGACACAGGAACCTCCCGAAGCTGCCGTGTCCGGTGAGGACCTGCGTCACGCGGAAGGTGAGGACGCCGTGGCGCCTCTCCAGCCACTCCTCAAAGAGGGGACTTATCGCCGCAATCGTGGCGTGCCCAGCACTGGGTTGCAACAACCGTACTTTCCATGACGCCATGAGATCCCGCCGGAGCTCCGTCCGCTGTGCCGCGATTTCTCGCGGCAGCGGGCTTATGCCCCGGCGTTTCGCCTCCTCGCGCCACTCCCATACGTGCGCGAGGACTTTTGCCTCCAGATCCCATGGCGGCAATCCGGCAAGGAGGCTCGCTGCCTCACAGGAAACCGTGCGGTATCCTCGGACCATCCGGATGGCCATGACCCTTTGGGCCGCGCTCAACCGGCGAGCTGGCCGCAGCGCCAGAGAGCGCGCCCATACAGGTGCCCCGTAGAGGGCCATGGACCGCACGACCCCCGCGTAGAGCCTCCGGCAGGAGGCGTTTGGACCCCCTAGATTGGGCAGGAGCCGCTTCAATGCAGCGCCCGCCCGCTCCAGTTTGGGAGCCAAACGTCGGAAATGCTCCACGAAGTTCCACCGGCTGTCGAGGACGAGTCCCAAGTACTTCATCGTCGACTCGACGCCGATAGAAACCCCTCCTACCGTTATTTGGGACCCCAACGGTGGCGCGTTCCGAGGACCATGAAAACACATGGCCTCGGACTTGTGCAGGGCCACCTCGAGTCCCAATTGCCGGATCCTTTCGACGATTGTCGCAACCCCGCGTGCCGCTAATTCGGCCGCCGCCTGGTGCGACCTCCCCTGCGCCAGGACCAACGTGTCGTCAGCGTAGCACACTACGCTGACGCCGCTAGGGAGGTCGGCGCGCAGCACCCAGTCGTATCCGATGTCCCACAGATGCGGCCCGAGGACCGATCCCTGTGGGACACCGCACGACATCTCTTGCCGGTTCCACACTCCCTGGTGACCGGGGTAGATGACGGCCCTGTCCGTCAAATAGGCCTCGACCACACGACAGAGGTAGGTCGGCATCCGGTGATACCGGAGTGCCTCCCTGATGCAACTCCAGGGCAGGGTATTGAAGGCATTGGCGATGTCTAGGGACACCGCCAAGACGACCCCACCCTGGGCAACAGCATTCCCCGTCGTCAGGGCTCGCACACGCATGATGGCGTCCACCGTAGAGCGCCCTCTGCGGAAACCAAACTGGCTCTCCGCCAAATCCGGCCCCACCCGCACCAGCTGGCCGACGAGGCGGTCTGCAATTACTCTTTCAAAGAGCTTGCCCACCTCGTCGAGTAGCACGATGGGCCGATAAGCGGACGGAGAGTCCGCAGGGCGCCCTGCCTTCCTTATGAGGACCAGTTTCCCCGTCTTCCAGCGAAGCGGGAACTGGCCCCTCTCCATGCATGCGCTTAGGAGCCCCCTAAGTCGAGGCCCGAGAGCTTCCAAGGCCAGGACCCAGGCCTTCCCAGGTAAGCCGTCGGGTCCTGGGGCGGTATTTTTGGCATTAAGCCTGCGTACCGCCGCTCTCATTTCTCCCTCGGTCACCTCCGGAGCATCGTCGTCGTCGTCGGCGGTGTGGTCCGCATCAGGCACCGCAGTAGGCGGAGCCATAGGCGGGGAGGAGTGTTCCCCTCGCGAAGGGAACAGAGCGCTCACCACGTCCTCCATAAGCTGGGGCCGGAGACTCTGCGTTAGCGGGGGAGCCCATGGGCGGAGTTTATCCCGCACCACCTTGTACGGGCGTCCCCACGGGTCCCTGTCTAGAGTCCCCAGCGACTCCTCGCGGGCCAACCCCCTGGCCCGCAGGATCTCCGCTTGGAGGGCGGTCTTCGCTGCTCTGTACCCCTCGTATAGCTCCGCCTGAATGGCTTCCGTATCCGGAGGTTTGATACGGAGCCTGCGGTGCCTGGTGTACCGGCGTCGCGCAGCCACGCACGCAGTGCGCAGAGCCGTCAGCTCCTGCGACCACCAGTACACCTGGCGCGAGGCACGTCCAGGCTGGACCCGGGGCATTGCCACGTCACATATGTCGGACATGGCCTCCCGGAACCACTCCGCCTCGTCGTTGATGTCGGCAGGCCTGTCCGGTGGTGACACCCAGGCCTGCACGATCGAGGCTTCCAGGAGGAGCTCCCGGTCCAGCTGCTTCAGCGCCCACCGCGGACCACTCGGGGCCCGTCGGACCGGCGCGTCCGAGGTCTGGGCGGAGACGTCGAACCGGATATACCGGTGATCGGAATAGGTCTCCACCCCCTCCATGACACGCCAGTCAACTACACGCGGCGACAGAGCGGGGCTGGCGAACGAGATGTCCACCACTGATTCACCCCGCATCCGCACACACGTGGGGACAGAACCCCGGTTTAGGACGACCAGGCCTGTCTCCAGAGCCCAGTCCTCCACCATCCTGCCCCGTGTGTCCGTTAACCGGGAACCCCAAGCCAAATTCTTGGCATTGAAGTCCCCGAGGACGAACACGGGGAGGGAACCAAACCCGACGACGACGTCTCTCAACTCCGCAAGGGAGTTGTGGAACTCGGCAAGGGTTCGGTTCGGAGAGAGGTAGACCCCCACCACGACAATCTCCCCGAACCGTGCTGCTACGCAGCCCCGTCCTCTCTTGACGGCCTCGAGGGACGGGGTACCGGCGGCGGCCGACGAAATTAGGGTCACTGAGCCGCTCAGGTCCTCCACCCAGTCATCCCTGGGCGGGACAAAGTACGGCTCAGCGACCACGGCGATGTTAATCGACCACTGCGCCATGCTCTGGAGCAACAGATCCTGAGCGGTGGCGCAGTGGTTAATGTTCGCCTGGAGGAGGCGTAATGGGGCCATTAATGGCACTCCATGTCAGCCCCCTCTTGGGCCTCCTTCCCAGGCCCCTGAGAAGGGCCTGCCGCAGCGGCCACGGTGGCGACGGCGACGACGGCGGTGTTGGAGGCGGCAGCGGCGGTGGCAGTGGTGGTGGCTGCGGCGGTGACGGCGTTGGCGGAGGGCTTGCCTCTGGCCCTGGCTTTGGTGGGTGGGGCGCAGGCTTTGCCCCCCATCCGGTGCTCGGCCGGCTTGCCAGCCGCCGCACATACGGCACAGTGCGGCGCGGCATTGCACGAGCCGGCCTTGTGCCCGGGCAGACCGCAGCGGTAGCAAAGACCGCTGCGGTCCACCTCCGAGGTGCAATTCGCTTGCACGTGGTTGCCCACCTGGCAGCGGAAGCACCTCAGAGGTCTGGGTTCCAGCAGTTTCACCTGCGCGGAAACCCAGCCCACCAACAGCCGTTGGCCCTCCCCGGTAACTTTTTTGGCCGCCGACACGGGGCAGCTCACCATAACGGTTTGCAGCCCCGTGGAGTCAGGACGGATGATGCCTGCCTTCACCTGCTCGGCAGAGCACCCCCCGGTCCTAACCACTGCGGCGACCACCTTCTCTTCGGTCGCGGAGTCGTCCAGGCCCGTGATGCGCATGCTAGCGCATTTGGTGGGCCTGGACACTCGGACCTCGTCCGCATTTAGTGACGCCCTAAGCCTTTCGGCCAGGGCGTCAGCGGCCGGGCCACTGGCCCTACCGGGGACCTCCACCATTCGGGCCCCAGTCGCCGTCACCTTCATTTTGAGGCCTTTTGCTGCGCCGAGCTCCTCCAGGCGCACCGCCTCACCCACCTTCGCCATTACCGTCCTATAGGACACGCCCTTCTTCTCCGCATCCGGCTGTAGTGTGATCACTACAGCTGCGGAATTCGGGGCGCGGAGCCTAGCCGCGGCGGTTCGCTCCTTGCGCCGCTGCCGCCTCTCCCTCTTTTTGGACGCCCTTTTCGCCTTAGCCGCCTTCCTCTTCTCTCCGGCTACTTGCCATTCGGCATCAGCCGGAAGAGATTTAGGAGGCGGGGGCGGCCGTCTCGCTACCGGAGCCCTCGCCGCTGGGGCTGGAGCTCTCGCCGCTGGGGCTGAAACTCTCGCCGCTGGGGCTGGAGCATTCGCCACCTGCGCTTTCGTCGCGCCCTTTGGCTGCCCTGACGAGCCCCGTTTGGCCGTGGCACCTGCGGCGGCTGCAAACGAGGCCGGTTTCCGCTGGCCAGAGGGCGGCTGGCTTGCTGCCAATGGGGGGCGAAGGACGATGGCCTCCAGGGCGGAGAACCGACTCTGCAGGGTAGCCATTTCCTGCCTCACCAAGGCCAGAATCCGGTCCTCTACCGGCACGGGCCGGCCCTGTCCCTGCTGCTGCCCCCCTTGAGGCTCCGCCCGGGGGCCGGCTCCTTGAAGCCCAGCCAGGTCCGCCCGGAGCTTCTCGTTCTCCTTTCGGAGAAGCTCCATGGCGGCTGTCAAGCGGGCGACCTCCGCCCGCATCTCAGACATACCATCTGGCGGAGGCGTGACGTGGAGGGCCTCCGCTGCCGCCACAATAGAGGCCGTGGCCGCGGCTATGGCCTGATCCTTAGAGGACCTGAGCCTCTTAACCGATACCGCCTTGATCGCAGCGGCCACTACCTCCGCAAACCCGGCTGCACGTTCTGACCCGGAACCGCCAGCGGCTTCCGCCCCGCCTCCAGAAACCTCAGAGAGGGGCCCCTCCTTGGCGAGCCTCTCGGGTCGCCGGGCCAACTGGGTCGGGCCAGCCAGCCCGGCCGGGCTGGTCAGCTCGACCGGGCCAGCCCGGCCCGGCTTGCCCGCTTCCTTGGTAGTGGGACCTCTGTCCACCCCTTTACTACCTCGGACTCCACCCCGCCGGCTGGAGTGGATCTTCCTCCTCCGCCCGACTCCATCGTCGGAGGTAGACCCCGAGTTGGGCCGCTTGGAAGGTCGCCTGAACTCTCGGCTCCTCTCCAACACCCCTTTTCTTTGCGAGCTCCCCGAGCTCTCTCCGCCTGATGCAAGGTCGGACTCCGACCCCGCATCGCTCTCCTCCCCTTGACTTTCACTTTTTTGTTTTGGTTTATTTTTTTCCATACTGTTCCCACGAGTATGGGGGATCTAAAAAGTACACCTAGGTTCACCCCCTGTCCCTAGGCAAGTGTACATTTATAACCCAACCAGGGGGTCCACTGGTACCCTGGCTGGGGGTGCGCTAACGACTGATGCGCCACCTACAACTCGGAAGTTGCAGATGACACTACTCCTCAGCCATTCATATCCTCGCCGCGCACCAAAACTTGATATTAGAGGAATTTTTATAGAGGTTATCTTCCTCGCGATCCGGGCGATCAAGCCAAGATCCTCGTCCCGTTCCAAGCCACAAAACATGACTGTGGTCTCTTTACGGATTACGATTTCGACGGTTGCAGACAGAAGAATCATTCTCCCGCTGCTTGCTCGCTGGCAGGGTAAGTGCACAGCAAGCACCGCCACTCTTCGCCCACTCGACCTGCTCTCTGTAAGCAGAGAGGGGAGTGGACGACCGACGATCGAGCATGAAGCTCCCCGCCACGCAGAAATTCGCCACGGTCAATACCCTCTCCGAAACATGGAGAGACTATTGGCCGTACCCAGGATGCACCGGCCCGACGACTGCTCTTTCCCCCGAACGTATTCGAAGGGAACCAGCAGCAATCAGGCACACGAGGAGGTTTTCTGCACGCACCCCTGCCCATTTGTCTGGATGTATGTTCCGGATTGGCGCCTAATCGCCACGCTTGGCAGGCGGGTTGGCGATCGCAGTACGGTGTTAAAATGCATAGAGAACGCTGCTGCCCATTCTCTCGTAAGTCCCTTAGTCGCCTTTTACGACATCCACGGGAAGAAATGGGACGGTGCTATTCTTTACGTTCGGCACCACACGGAACACATAAGGTACTTTTAATCTCGGTAGTACGTTCCCGTGGGATATTTCTGAAATAATCCACAATTTTAGGAAATAGCTGGTCAGTGATACAATATCACTTTGTTTAGGCTTTTTGGGTTTATTCCCTGCTTTCGGTTTGGTTTAAACCCAACTAGCTACACCTCAATTTTCTTCTTGTTTTAAAAAACTTTTCCCGGATTAAATCTCGCTTTTCCTCAGTAAAATAGGTCCAGATAGAAGGTGAACTAAGATTTCCCGACGACCGGAAATCCTGAGGTGGACAGAGGAAGCGGCAATTATGTGAGAAGCGGCGCACGCGGCTGCGGGCAATCGGGACGGGTTGGTACAGGCGAGAAGAAAAATGTAATTCTGAGAAAATGAGATAAAAATGTAGGTTTTTAGACGCTGCCTATTATGATTTTGATATCTGACACATTGTTTCTGTTTATTTTCAATTTATTCCTCTCGATAGGTGAAGTGGATTGCGTCTAGCTAGTTATGAGTGTATTATTTGAGATGTATGTGTCTTTCAAAGCCATTTCTTACGAAAATGATGTCTTGATGTGGATCCACAGTGGTAGCTCGCTATAGTCAAATTTTCTTACGTTTTTTTTTTCAATTTGCAGGTCAGTGTCAAGTTGTATCTTGATCAAAATATGATTCGCGACCATAACAAATGAGTAGAGATGTATTATAATTATTAAAAACATTAATACATCACTCAAGTTGGATTATTTGGTTCCTTAAGAACTTTTCCATAAGAGAGTTGTTCTTATGGAACAAATTTAAATAAGAGAGACGTATTCATGATTCTAATGATTATAATTCTGTAAATACTCGTAGATACATATATGTTATGATCGCAAATCATATTTGGATCAAGATATAACCTGACACTGACCTGCAGATTGCAAAAAAAAACGTAAGAAAATTTGAACTTCGCGAGCTACCACTGCGGATTCACCATAGAGACTATTAGCATTATTTTAAGATTACAACTTAGGTTCTCTTGTCAGCAATCAACACAGTGACTAAGAAACACATTTCTATATTATCTTCTATTCTAATATAGCGGTATATTACGATTTGAGGCTCTTACAGACTGGGGCGATGTCACGGGTGCAACAGGCATATTGCTGCCTGTCGCGCCCACGATATCGCCTCAGTATGCAGGAGCCTTAACGATGCACTTTTAAATGCTTAAAAAAAACTACACCTGATTTTAATATTAATAAGAGTTATTCTTTTGTTTCTTATTTTCTTGTGTGCTTCGTAATCAGCGTAATGTTTAGATTATTTATAAGATTATACTTCTGTCAGCTGTGAAGCTACCTTATATCAAATAAATAAATTTTAAAAGGTGTTTTATAAAAAAAATATATATATTTATATCTACATTTAAAGCTGAAAAAGCTGGAAACTACAAGAATTACTTAGAATTACATTTATATACGTATTTCGAAGAAATTATTGTATTTGTAGAGTTTAAGTCAAAGTTGTAAGGTCTAAGAACATCACGACTGTACCAAGCTAGTATCGTCACTGACCTTGTTGCGTTAGAAACCTAGCTCTATACACTTAGTCTGAGACATTACACTACTAGTGATGGTTATAGCTACTGCATACTACGTAGTCATAAACGTATCAGGAATGTCGATTTCTTGGCCTATAGACTTCGTAGCTTTATTACAAGTTAAGTCCCTGTGAATCAAGTAAGTGATTTTGATGGTAGATTAGATCTGTTACTAATACTTTAGTAGTTATTTATGTAGTTAATAATTATATAGTTAATTATTTTCTTTCCATTAGCTAGTAATATCTTTCAAATACATTGCAAACTGAAGTTTTATATAATCTAGAAGCATTTTTGAACTTTGTAAATGTGAGTACCATGGAGCCGTTTATGATGTATGTTGACTTGAAAAAGCTTGGCAGTTGAGAGTATTTCATACTCACTTAAATGTCTCGCTGATGGCGCATGAGTTGGATCATTCGGTTCCCTACAGAATTCCCTACAGCTGGATGGTGCTGATCCACGCGTCACGCTCGTGAACGAGCGCCGCTAGTTGAGACTGGTCAGCTCTTAACTACCAGAGCTTATTTTTAATCTTTATCCTTATATTTTGAATTGTTTTCAGTTGATTTATTTTTATATTGTTCTCACATAAGGAAGCAATAAGAATAATGTACCCAGGATTTGTAATATCTTGATATAAAAGAGTGTCCTTGGAGTTTCTTGCCAGTTCTTCTTCATTGAGATCTACGTTTTGGAATGGGAAACTAGCTTCAAATTTCTTACTAACTGACCAACTCTTTGATAGTTCAAAAATGCCTTTAATTGAAATAAATGCTTTGAGTTCAAGTTTGACTATTGATTAGATGGAGTAAGAATAACCTAACTGGTGAAAAGAGGTCTTAAGTTTGAACCTTACTCTAGTAAAGGTTCTCGCAGACAAGCGCGACACGACTCTAGTACTTAAAATCATTTCTATAAAAACATCATAGAAATCCTTTTACCAGAATTGCGTTACATCATCGCGTCACGCCTGGCTGCGGGAGCCTTCACTGCGCTTTTGTCATGAAATTACATAATAATATTTCTGCTGGCCATCGGTACACAAAAATACTAGTCATCTGCCTAGCCTTTTCCCAACTATGTTGGGGTCGGCTTCCAGTCTTACCGGATACAGCTGAATACCAGTATTTTACATGGAGCGACTGCCTATCTGACCTCCACAACCCAGGTACTGCGTAACACGATACCCCTTGGTAAGACTGGTTGTCAGACTTTCGAGCTTCTGACGACCCGTAACGACTGTCAAAGATCTACAAATGATAGCCAGGACCAACGGCTTAACGTGCTTTCCGAGGCACGGAGGGGTCTTGGTATGTAAAAATGGTCACCCATCCACGGACCAACCGCGGCAAGCGTAGCTTAACCTGATCGATCGACCCGTGCGGCTGTTATTACTTAGCCACAAGCCCCTCAAAAATACTAGTAATATTTTTATTTTTAGCCTCGTTGGTCTAGTGGTCGCCAGCGCTACTGCTAAGCATGAGCTCCTGGGTTCGATTCCTGGGCCGGCCAAATGTTATTGGGTTTTTTCCATCAGGAATTTCACAGTAGCAGCCCGGAGCCTGGTTTTGTGCCCGGTTGGTGGCAATAAGCTCGGCTCCTCTTACATGGGACTTAACCATAACTAGCGAAATGTGGGTATAGGTACTGTAAGTTCACCTCTGCCTAACCCTTCGGGAAAAAAGGCGTGATGTTACAAATATTAGAAAAATAAATAACATAACATTGTTATGCTATTTATTTTTCTAATATTGTTATTTAAACAAAAATAGAAAACTAACTATGAACGCAACTTTTATTGTAACCCTTTCACTGCACACGCATAAAATTCATCTAAATTTGGATAACACTTTCCATAAATCCGAAAACAGAAAGACATGACTGTATTTGAATTATTATTCCACAACCGTAATCTATCCAAAATAGGTGCCGTTTAGTTCGATCTATTGAATGTAAATTGGCTTATCCTAGGGCGGCATACCATCACATCTGAAAATAGAGATTTGAGGCTTGGTTGACCGAATAAAACTGCTTGGTCTTGAACTGTCAAAGTGAACTGTAATAGTCTAGAAAACCTATTTTATCATATTGTTATTTTTATTAAATCTGCTGGGTGAAAAACATCTACTATCTATTTAATTTTAGAAAGACAGAAAAAAATATATTATGTTTATTTGCACAGTGCCATAGACAAGGAACACATTTGAACAAATTAAAACTCACTCACTTCCTTCTCTGTTTACTCTCTTTTCTCTCACTTAAATATTTAATTATCAAGTCAATTAATAATTATCATCAATTTAATTATCAACGTAAATATTTAATTATCAAGAAAGATTTTTCACTTTTTTCGAAAATCACCAATTTCAATACGAGATCTCCTCTTCGGCAATACTAAAGGCCTACCCAAACTTCACAGCACCCAAACTTCACAGCATATTTTCACTCATCTGTTTACAAACATTAACATTTTTCAACATTAGACCATGCATGTACCATTAAATTTATTTACATACAAATTTATAAGTGTAACAACCACGCGTAACATCAACTCATTATCATAATGTGGATACGCTTTTACATAAATTATACACAATCCCAAATTCAATTAAGTTCTTCAGAAAAAACAGAAATAAAATCAAACCGACATCTAACACTCATCATGTCACCCCATTTGATGCACCATCTCACACATTATAAATGTGTAAGCAATTTACTTGGAAAGTGCGTCGCAGAGCGATTTACCTCGAAACATACAAACCGGACACTGAGCGTGCTCGCGGATATTTATACGATTTTATGTACGCAAGCATTTGCAGTGTTAAACTCATGAATTGTGAATGGAACATGGCATAAGCGAATTTAAACTATCTTCCTTTTGGGTTCCATGCGCGCAAATGTATGAAAAGGGTCTTTGGGAGTCGTTTCCATGATTTTAAATGTCCTTTTGAATAAATGAGGTTTGATATTGTGTTTTCATAATGTCTGTCAATCAAACTGCACTTCGCTTTAAAACAAATAATGTCTTATTTTGCAGATAATTATTAAGTAATTTCTCCCGCTCTGGGCTTACTGACTAACACCCACCCGTATTCTTTCCGTTGTCTGGGTTGCCAGGGGCCTCGGTAACCCTTTCGAACTTCCACGCGACCCCGGCAGTTTTTTTAAGACTTGGAAAATCTACTTAATATCTACTAAGGTATATTAAAATTTGATGTTATCTATATTTTAATGCTATGTAGTTTGGTACCCAATCACCTATTTAAGACCTGAAAATCTACACAACCTCACATTCCACAACTGCACATCCACCCATTGTGTCAAATCTTCTTAAAAAACAAACGAACAACAAAAGTGCAATAAGCAAATACTCATAAACTTTCAAAAACAAGTGAATGGAGCGTAAACACATTGTGATTCGGAAGCACGCGTGACGACCGTATCAAGTGGGTAATTTGACATAGATTTTATTCCTACACGGTAACATTGCCAGCGTGTGGAAGAATGTAGGTCAAGTTCGTAGCAAAAGTAAGGAGTGTACTGCAGGTTGAAGTTAACTGCCCCATTTCGGTCAGTTTGTAAGTTCGCTTTCATTGTATTCAATTGCATCCATTAAAATAGCCTTCATGAGAGACGATACTTTAACCTATTGACCGCCACGTCAAAAAAGCAAAGACGTGCCTTCGGCGCCAAGCTACGAATTATTCCTTAAAATCTGTCACGTAATCGTGACCGTGGCTTGCTGGGCACATTTTGGTCTGTCATCTATACATGACTGTGGCGGTCAAAAGGTACGGTGCACCTCGGGCAGTCAGCTCTTCTGCCACCTTACTGACAAATATCGGAAAAGAAGAAGAACTACATGGAATAGCGTATACATGACTGTGGCGGTCAAAAGGTACGGTGCACCGCAGGCAGTCAGCTCTGCTGCCACCTTACTGACAAATATCGGAAAATAAGAAGAACTACATGGAATAGCGTATTGTGAAGAAGCAACATTCAGAGATAATACTTTATAGGTACAGATCTTTTGTGACAAAAGTTAAAGCGGAATAGAAAAGAAATACTCTTTATTAGGTCCACCATGCGAGTTATAAGTGTAGAAATAAGCACGGCGTCAGGCAGGTCACAAATAAATTCGCGGGAAGGTACAATAGGGTTACCGAAGCCCCTGGCAACACAGGAAACAGGAAGGAATACGGGTGGGTTTTAGTCAGTAAGAGTCTGACACACCCTCCCACTACGCCCAGAGCGGGAGAAGAGCCTTGTTTGATGATTTCACACCCAAAAAAAACGTCACAAATAAATAAAGATCTATAAATAATATTATGTGAGTTGCATAACGGCTGAGCTGTGGGCTAAAAGAACCACAGAGTAAGTAGGTCTCATTGAACCGGTGACACCGTGGTAGACCAAGGTCAAAATGGCAGGATGCCACCTACAAATGGGGATTTGGCCCATTATTAGCAGACTTGTGTGGACAAGGGAAATGGAGACTTCTGCCCCACAATTGAAAAATTAAGGCCAAATAGATAGGTGGTCATAAAATAATGATTAAATAAAAATTTTAAAAATAAGATATTTGTATGCAATTAATACGATTTTTTTTACATCCCTCACGCAAAATTCGACAAAACCCCGCAACACTATGCCTAGTGTCAGTCTGTGGAGGTTAGCACGCATGCATGCTAACCTCACAGACACATAACACAAGTTCAAGGGAACCCGATGCCATCGTTCTCATTCAAATGAACTATAAGATAGCGTCTATTGTTTTACTTTTTATCTGACCTGCAATGACGAGCTCGAAAGTGACCTAGGCACAGTGTAGTGTGGAGCACCTAATTATTGATGGTTGAGTTCCCGTGACACGGCCTAGGTTGTGGTAATTGACTGTGAGAATTCCGTGTGCATGCGATATGTAGAAGATAGATTTATTGTCGTGAATGATTCACCATTTATTTATAATTCGTATCATAAATCATTTCGCAAAAGTCCAAAAATGATAACAATTTTTTTTAACCAATATTATTAAAAAATATTGGACACGACGTGTTTTTTTCTTTTTTACGTAATTAAAAGATGGCGATACATTGAGTTAAAATGTGACGTGACGTCACGATTTTATAGATTTTATGCTGAATTGTGACGTAGCTAGCCCCCACTCCCCAACTTTAATGCGTTTTATCTAAGTCATTTTAACTAGACTTGTGGCTTGTGGCTAAGTAATAACAGCCGCACGGGTCGATCGATCAGGTTAAGCTACGCTTGCCGCGGTTGGTCCGTGGATGGGTGACCATCTTTACATACCAAGACCCCTTCGTGCCTCGGAAAGCACGTTAAGCCGTTGGTCTCGGCTGTAATTTTTAGATCTTTGACAGTCGTTACGGGTCGTCAGAAGCTCGAAAGTCTGACAACCAGTCTTACCAAGGGGTATCGTGTTACCCAGTAACTGGGTTGTGGAGGTCAGATAGGCTCGGTCGCTCCATGTAAAATACTGGTATTCAGCTGTATCCGGTAAGACTGTAAGCTGACCCCAACATAGTTGGGAAAAGGCTAGGCAGATGATCTAAGTCATTATTTATGAATATTTATGATAAAGCAAAAAATATGTGTCTAATATTTTTTTATTATCTGACTGACGGACTAAATAGGATTTCTTTTTTTACCCAGGCATCTATTGTCAGTGTAAGATCTTCTTCTTTGTTTGCCGAAAACTTCCAAATCTATTTAATTCCTTCTGTATAAGTTTAATTAACATTAATTTATTCTTTGTTCAGCTTTGGATCTGCTTAATTTCGATACTATAAAACTGATGACTATTTCATAACGAGGTAAGCTTTCTTATATTTAAAAGTTACAAGTTTTGTCAGAAAAATACAAAAGATGAACTTCGCAGTGAAAGAACAAACTTTACTAGACGAAGCTAAGGTTATGTAATGAATTACCGTTAGATTGTCTGTGGTTAGGGATTGTATCTTGGCCTTTGGCATCCGGTTCAAAGAATCTAGTTTTCCGAAAGCTTCGCGTGAATGTTTTAGTCTTACAAATCTTTGCTGTAAATTCAATAATATAATAAGGTTTTCCAACCAATGAGTGTCATAAATAATATTTAGGTCCATCCATCCATCTTTTAGGATGCTACTACATCTCATCTGATATCCTTGTCACATACATTGGCCAAGCTTTTATTCATAAAAAAAAACTTTTTACAAAAAAAAAAGAACAACCAACTTCCAAAAAAAACACTACAAAGCGAAAAATAACTTTAACTTCAGAAATCGGTGTCTTTGGATCTGTATTTTAGTTTTTTGCCACTGACTTCCGAAATTAAAGTTATTTTGCACTTTGTAGTGTTTTTTTGGAAGTCGTTTTTTTTTTTTTGTAAACGTTTTTAATTTTTCACTTTTTTAGTGGGTCAGTTTGTAATTTATCTAAGTTACAATAGCCTAATGTCAACTGCTCATCACCTTTTATAAAATATATGCAGGGACGTTAATTGTTGAATAGTTTTTACTGATAAGAACCAGGAGAACTGCCACTCACCATATGCATTGTGAAGAGCATAAATGGCTTAGCAACCACATTAAAACACCTAATCGAATCGCAACTCGTTAAATGCTTCTTATTAAGTAGTTCCGGTGGCTATCTGTGGTCTTCATCATCAATCCACTCCACCAAATGTTGCTTCCCGAGAGCAAATGCACAAGTTACTATAAAAAATAACTAAATCGCTTTAGGTTTGCCTTTAAAATTTGAGGATTTCCCTCGATTTCCATGGGATCCCTTCATCAGATTATGACTTGGTGACGATGGGACCACCTCGGGAGCGTACCCTTTCAAACAAAAAAATAATTTTTAAAATCGGTCCACAATTGACGGAGAAATCGTCGAACATACATAAAAAAATGTAAACATGTCGAATTGTTAACCCCCCCCCCCCTTTTTTAAAGGCGAAAAGGCCCCCTTTTTTAAAAAAAATTGCGAGACATATTTTCATTGGTTATAAAGCGTATGTATCCATTGCCAAATCTCATACCATCGTTTTGATCCGCTGTTGTAATTTTGATCAACCAAACGTAAGACAGCAATAACAGCAAAACAAAAAAAACCGGCCAAGTGCGAGTTGGAGCACGCACGCAAATTCATCCCAACTACCCAAGAACAAACTAAACATTCTAGTTAAAAACATGTTTTCCCATACATTCCAACTGCAAATGTAAGTTGGTCGACAATTACTCGTTAACTTGTAAAGCCTACTTAGCTGTCATAGTTTTCCTTTTAACTTTTGTTATATATAGGTGCTACTGTCGTGATTTTTTTCACATATTCAAAAATAACCATTTAGCTCTAACACTTGACACTAAACTTGTCCCTAACAAAACCTTGCACTTTAAAGCTTAATATTACGCAAACGGATCCCTGAATCTGAAAATGGTTTTCAGAGACCCGCAATATTTCTGAACGGCCTATTCAATGATATACCATGGGATAGTGGAGAAAAAAAAGTCATCCCCACTAGGACTGAGGATCCTATAATTCTTTTTTGCAAGATTTTATTTTATCACTTTGTCGGCATAATTAATATGTATACCTATACTAAAATACAGCATTCTAAAGTTCATATTTTAATCCCAGATACTAATTTGACAGGTCCAAATGTTAAACTCCTAATTGAAAAAAACGAACAACAACCATTTGAAATGTCATTTTAGTCTCTGGGATTAAAAAACGAACTATAGTACCAAGAGTCTCTGAACTAAGCCGCAGACAGACAGACAAATGGACTAGAAAAACTTAAAAGGTTCCTTGTTGACTACGGAACCCCAGAACATCATAACAATTTTTCTTTCTACTTCTTTCTATCAAATCAAGTTGTTACCAGGCTTTCAAAAACTGAAAGAAGTATCGTTATAGCTACATACTACTTACCAATAATTAATGAATAATATTGTGAGTCTTTTAATCATATTTCCCAAGTTTTTCGCAACCCCATCGACATAATTCAATACTTTCATAAATACTTTTACAGTTTCAATTTCTAGCAATCGCTTTCAAACAAGAGAGGTTAATTAAGAAGTGAAATACTACGTATATAATGAGCAAGAAGGTGACATTACAATAGGTAACACTTTCATTTGTAGATACTGTTCGAATGATGTATGGATGAAAAGTTAGAGTCATGTGTTTGTTATTCGTCATATCGTTTTCTCGGTATATTGTACTCGTATTGTTACGGTGGTCTTGGAATGTAGGGGTACAATGTAAATCGTAATAATCACTTATAAGATATAAACGTACTTATTAACTAGTAAAGGTACTATCTACATACATACATACATACATACATAAACTCACGTCTTCTTAACATGAGGGTAGGCAGAAACCCCACCTGCTACGCTCCTTACATACTCCCTGTGCTTCTTTTACGTTCATACATCTGGCCATACACAGCACACGCCAGTTGCGAGTACTACACACCTGACCTTTCTGAAGAACATAGGTAAATATCTACTTTAAAAAAGTTAATTGACAGACAATGCACAGCCGAAACCGCTTGGTCTATCTAAAAAGATTACATTTTGCACAAGAGTTCCATTAAAAAACGCAGGTGAGCACTTAAGGCACAGATATATTAGATTTTTACCTACGAAATTGGAGATTTGAATGAACATTTTAAAATATAAAAATTTGGGCATTTTTTTTATTTCAGCTAATCAAAGTATTGGCCCAAATTGTCTGTACTTTTTTGCCATTTTGATGGCAGTTTGTTTATCTCTTTACTGTAGAAGTCTGCCGGTCGGAAGGTGATGAAGTGAGCGACAGCGTTTTGTACTGCCACGCTGGTGTTGAATTTTTTCCCACTTAAAAAATTGTCTTAATTTTGAAAAAAGTATAAATCTGTTCGTGCAAGGTCCGGTGAGCACGGTGGGTGACGGAGAGCTTCCAGCTGTAACTCTTGTAGCTTTGCGATGATCTGTCATGAAGTGTGAGCTCGCGCGATGTCTTGGAGAAGCAATGGGGAAGAACGATTGACCAGTCTTGGTTGTTGAATTGCGAGCTTCTCCATCATCGTTAGCAGTTTTTGGCAATAGACATCTGCCGTCACTGTTGTGCCATTCGGTAAGAAGCTGTGATGTAGAAGTCTGGTCTGGCGGTGGAAGCGGTACTGGTCCACCAGACAGTCACCATCATCTTCCTATAAGTAATCTTTTTTTTAGCGCACTGATTAGGTGCTGTACCCGGGTCCACCCACTGAGACGAACGCTTACGGTTTTCGTACAGGATCCACTTCTCATCGCAGGTAACAATTTGATTTAGAATTCCCTCGTTTCTATGCCGATTCAGTAGTGCTATGCATGCTTCGACGCGTAAGTCTCGCTGTTGGTCGCTTAGTTCGTGTGGCACCCACTTATCTAGCTTTTTATCTTTCCTTGAAACTTCTTTACAGGATGCATTTTTTACCGTTTTACATTTCTGCCCGGGGGCAGGGAAAGTGTTCTTAGATAAGTAGAGATTAATAAGATAGATTAGATACTGGCTTTTGTGGAGATCGTACAACCGGGATAAAACTTAGGTCATGGTCTATCCATGTGCCAAATTTCATCCAAATCAGTTCAGCCGTTTTAGCGTGAAAGCGTAACAAACAAACAAACTCACTTTCGCATTTATAATATTAGTCAGGATTAATAAGTTGTCTCTGTACATCTTATTAATATTAACAGTCCTATTCTAATATGTCCATCAATTGTCAGAAAAACTCATTTGGAATGAAAATTATGCGAGGAAAATGCGAAATCTTGCTCCTACCTATTGCAAAAAATGAACTTCCTTTCATAATTTGCATCTTATAAACATAACCAACAGTACAATAACTTAAAACGCACCTAAAATCTTCGCTTCCACGACAAATTACTACAATATCACGAAATTTCATCTCTGAGTTACAATGAGAGATGAGTTTCAACAGTTAGCGTGTGAATTTCTTTGTAAAAATATAACTTTCTAGTTCGTAATGTCACGTAATCTCCTAGATCGATGGGGCGCGAGGTAGTGAGAGCGGGGAGCGAGGTTCAACCGAGGTTCTTATTAAATCCATAATACCCTAAATTATTAAATTGCTGAGCATGATCCTCCGTTATATCGAAAATACTACAGCATTAATTTTAAATAAATATATGGTAATGTTGAGGATTAATTGTATGTACTATATTTGACGAAAACACGATTTCATAACATTTTCTCAACAGAACAAATTGCAAAAAATAAACCGCTCGCATTAGAAAAATACTTCAAATCAGATCATGAAACTTGCATAATAACTGAACTAAATGTAAAGCAGATACTATGTTTATTTTTTTATTACCATTATTTTCACCGTAAAAAGAAATTGCCTAAACTATTGGGTGCCTGTTTCCCACCACCCTGTCTCGCTTGCTCGCGTGACTGCGAGCAGTAGTGTGCCAGTGAGATGAAGAGCGAGGTGGCGCTGAGGTATTATGGACTCTTGGCCTGAGTACGAGCCATTCTAGGATTTTGAAATTAAGGATTTTAACTGAACATAATTGCCTCGTTGGTCTAGTGGTTGCAAGTGTGTCTGCTGAGAATGGAATCCTGTATTCGATTCCCAGTTCCTACAGTGACATTCAGCTTTAAGAAATTATATCAGTACCAGTCCGGAATCTGGATTAATAGCCAGTTAAAGGCAATAGGCGTGAGGGGCTTGTGGCTAAGTAATAACAGCCGTACGGGTCGATCGACCAGGTTAAGCTACGCTTGCCGCGGTTGGTCCGTGGCTGGGTGACCATCTTTACATACCAAGACCCCTTCGTGCCTCGGAAAGCACGTTAAGCCGTTGGTCCCGGCTGTCATTTGTAGTCGTTACGGGTTGTCAGAAGCCCGAAAGTCTGACAACCAGTTTAACCAAGGGGTATCGTGTTGCCCAGTAACTGGTTTGTGGAGGTCAGATAGGCAGTCGCTCCATGTAAAATACTGGTTTTCAAATGCATCCGGTTAGACTGGAAGGTGACCCCAACTTAGTTGTGAAAAGGCAGGCAGATGATGATAGTGGCAATAGGCGTGTTCTCTCCATGGGACTTAAACTTTGCTAGTAATTTGTCGGTGCTATTTACCTCTACCTGTCCCTTCATGGAGTGTAGTCGTGATGTTTTATGTTATAGTGTGGCCATTAGTGCTGTGCACTCCCTGAGGAATGCGCGGCGAGGTGGGAAGCGAAAAAAAAAGTGCATGAGATCGATACATGTTGGACAGATCTTACGATATCAGTTTGCATTTCTAAGGCAAGACTTGTGGCGGGACGATGGTCGGAGGCTATCTATCTGTAATATATTAGACTTACTTAGTTGATTATTCTAAATTATTATTATTAAAGTTATTCTAACATAGATTCTGTTTCAACTTCATCTTCCATTTCGTCATCATCTTCATCTTCCACTTCGCCACCGGAACTTGAATCAGAGTCTCGCAAATGTATTAAGAATGAATCTATAACATTATCGAACCTACTATCGCGACTTCAGTAATCATTTTCATTTTTCTGGACATGATCGTCGCATCTCTGACATTTTTCCGCCGTGAATTCCGGCAATATTCACATCATTTTTAAATTCAAAGCTTTCTTTGTCTGCTTTTCTTTTCTTAAAATATTCAGCCACCTTAAAAATGACAGTCTTCATATCACGAGATAACGCACGACCCATCTTTGAATATTTATCTCATGTGCGTCTGACATAGACAGTCCGATACAGATAACAGTACCTGCCGCCACGAGCGTTGACGGCGAACTGACAGAGCGCAGCAGCCGATTCTCCCACCGTCTCGCCTCGCGCATACTTCAGGGAGTGCACAGCACTAATGGGCCACACTATAAGTTCGTGATGCCACGTAATCTGCTTGATCGATGGCCCCGTGTGAGAACAGAGAGCGAAGTTCAACAGAGGTAAAATGGCGTATTCCATGATTAAGCAATAAAGATTGGGTTTGGATGCTACAAGTGATGCCTATCAGCACAAGATCACAAAAAAGAAAGGTTGATTGAGTCGAAGGCACAGAAGAAATACAGCTAAGCGCGTGTTTGACCACGCGCAATGAGAGGTTCTGTATTTGGGAAATGTTGAGATAAATTTATTAACATTTTAGTTGAAAAACATGTTCTCCCATACATAAATATACGTCACAGTCAATTACTCGTCAGGTACTCCAAAAAAGCTAAAGCCTTCTTAGCTGTGATAGTTTTCCTTTTAATTTCATTATATGTACTACTGTCTTGATTTTTTCACATCTCTATAAACAACCATTTAGCTCTAACACTTGACACTAAACTTGACTCTAACAAAATTAGCACTTTAATGCTTAATATTACGCAAGTGGATCCTTGAATCGAAAAGTGGTGTTCACAGACCTGCAATATTTTTGCACGGCCTATCCAACGACGGGGTAGACGAGAAGAGAAATATATAAAAAATAGTTAGTAACTTCCGTTTCTGTATGTAGGCTGACTCGTCGTGTTTAAACGTTTGTAATGTGTGTACAACTTGCATTGAGGGCTCTTGGTACTACTTGATTGGTCATTTTCTTTGACATTTCAAGTCCATTATATTTTGACATTTCAAGAGGGCGCCACTTTCTTCAACTCATGCTCGGTCAACGATCTGTCATATTCCATACTAATTCAACTTTAGTAACGTTAGTACTTTAGTACCAACTTTAGCTAATGATGGTCTGTGCATTTTGAGTTCTTTATGCGGCCAACCCAATTGTCCTTTCCTTGGTATTGTTCGTCGAGTCGTTGAGCTCCTTAAGTTTTGAGTTGAGCTACACGATTACTGACAAATGCTTGTTGTTGCTGGTTCTTTCCTCAAAAGACCATTTCAGACATAGATCTACATAGTCCTCACATGATCTGACCAAGATTATGTCTGAGCTTTAAAAGAGACTTTGACCCTTGAGTTTGTTTCGCCATTTCTTCTCAGGGGTAGTCAGATAGGAAATATCGACTCCATCTAGCTTATTTTTTAATATGACGTGTAAAAGTGATTCTCATATCCTATTTACAGAATAAACAATTTCATTTCATTTCAGATTAATAAATTGATCTATTTTCGAATTAATTTTTCACTAAATTCATATATAAGTAGGTAATTTCAAAAAAACCGGCCAACCGGCCAACCGACCACGCACAATGAAGAGTTCCACAGTTGGGATTACTTGGGATAATTTTTTCACAACTGCCGGGGTCGCGGCAAGGTACTAAAGGGTCACCGAGGCCCCTGGCAACACAGGCAACTGAAAGGAATACGGGTGGGTTTTAGTCAGTAAGAGTCTGACACACCCTCCCGCTCCGTCCAGAGCGGGAGAAGTTATTTGATGATTTCCCAGCCAAAAAAAAAAAGGAGGTGGGACTTAACTCTAACAAAAAATTTGCTTTTAGCTTAATATTACGCAAGCGGATCCTTGAATCGATACCCACACTATGGGGTAGACGAAAAACAAATATCATCCCCACATTACGTGCAAGGGACCTTTGTCGGCGTGAATAATATGTATACCTACGCAAAATTACAGTTTTTAGTACTAAGCGTTTCTGAGCTACAGCGGGGACAGACAAACGGACAGACGGACATGGCGAAACTAAAAGGATTCCTTGTTTACTACGAAACCCTAAAAAGCCGAAATATGTTTCAGAAAGGGAAATAGCATTCAATCAAAGAAGCTTTCAAATTAAGATATTTGGATGCTAATAAAAAAATAATAAAATATTGAAGTGTGTCATAATGTCACTATATTTCTTTAAGCATGATTTTTCTTTTTTGTGTTTTTTTTTTTTGCTTCCTGTAACTTTTTATCCATTAATTGTGCTATTGTCTGTCTTTTTTGTGCACTAAATAAATATTTTATCTATCTAATAATTATGTGATATTTTGCACTACATATACATTATTCAAATTCTATACCTTTGGAAACAAAATTCATGAATGTATTATTTTCTACTGCGAATTACATTTTAAAATTATCTGTTTCAAAATTGAGAGGCCCGAAAGTTTGTGTCAAACTAATGAGAATACAAACGATGGGTTCAAACTGACGACCTCTTGCTTGACCGTTCCGCAGTCTAACTTTTAAGGCGCTAGGCCATTGGCTCCGACCGACCCACCCCTCCTTCATAATGGTTTCTACGAATTGACATAACATCGAGATTTATTTGTTATATCATCATCTGCCTAGCCTTTTTCCAACTATGTTGGGGTCGGCTTCCAGTCTTACCTACAGCTGAATACCAGTATTTTACATGGAGCGACTGCCTATCTGACATCCACAACCCAGTTACTGTGTAACACGATACCCCTTGGTAAGACTGGTTGTCAGACCTTCGAGCTTCTGACGACCCGTAACGACTGTCAAAGATCTACAAATGACAGCCGAGACCAACGGCTTAACGTGCTTTCCGAGGCACGGAGGGGTCTTGGTACGTAAAGATGGTCACCCATCCACGGACCAAACGCGGCAAGCGTAGCTTAACCTGATCGATTGACCCGTGCGGCTGTTATTACTTAGCCACAAGCCCCTCAGATTTCTTTGTTATATGTAAGATTAATATTAATGTATTGTTATACATGTAAACCTTCATGAATGAATTCTCTAAATGATGGTGAAAACTCAAATAAAAATCCGTTGCGTTGTTTAGAAGAACAACGCGGTCATACAGACAGACACGAAAAGCGACTTACACTCACACAATACTGCTGGGTAAAATAGAACGTTATGGTGTTCGAGGAAATATATTGAGCCTAATCAAAAGCTATCTGTATGGAAGAAAACAAATCACGGTTTTAAATAGAATTTGTCCTAACTCTAAGATAGAAGTCGCTCACAAGTCGTCCATTAGGTATACTACCCGCGGTGTACCCCAAGGCAGTGTCCTTGGGCCCTTGCTCTTTCTCATATTTATTAATGATCTGCCGAAATGTACCCACTACCAAACCGTCTTGTTTGCCGATGATAGTACGCTCATTGTACCATGTAGTGACCTTCAATCATATGAGAATGAAATAAATAAGTCTATCCATAACATTATACATTGGTTAAATAACAATAAACTTAAAATAAACTTAGAAAAAACACAAATTATGATGTTCCAACAAAGGACAAAAAAACTAAACTTAAATATAAAATACAACGATCAAAAAATACTCGAAACCGATAGTGCCCGTTTTCTGGGACTTCACTTGGATAGTCACCTAAACTGGAAATGTCATATAGAAACCGTATGTAAAAAACTAAACCAGTATTCCTATGCACTTCATAACCTCGCAAAAATATGTAACGAGGCTGTAGTTTTAATAGCATACAAAGCTTATATTCCATCATTGTTGCGCTTTGGAATAATGTATTGGGGAAACTCCACTGACAAAGAACTTGCTCTCAAAGCCCAGAAGAAGTGTATACGTAGTATGTTTAAGAAGTGTATACGTAGTATGTTTAAGAAGTGTATACGTAGTATGTTTAAGCTGAAAACGACTGACAGTTGTAAACCATTATTTAATAAATATAAACTATTGACTTTGCCATGTATGTACATATACGAGACAGCAGTATTCGTTAGATTGAACTTGCATTTGTTCCAAACGCTCAGATCAAAGCGACGCAATGATATATGTGCTATTCCACACAGAACTAAGCTCTATTCGAAAAGCTTTTTGGGAATTGGTCCCAAATTGTACAATAAGCTACCCATTACAATAAAAGATGTTGGCGGCATACAGCATTTCAAAAAGGCTCTTCTAAATTTATTAGTCGCAAAAACATACTATACAGTCAATGAGTTCTTAGAAGATGTATTTTAATTTCTTGACATTTCATTATTTTATTGTTATTTTAATCCATTTATTTGTAATTAATTGACATTGACATAATATTATAATTGAAAATTGACATATTAAGAAATTGACATAGTATGTAATAATCAGTAATTGAAAATTGACATATTAATATAATTAGAAATTGACATGGTAATAATTAGTAATTGAAAATTTACATAGTAATAATTAGTAATTGAAAATTGACATATTAATTAATTAGAGATTGACATAGTAATAATTCGTAATTGTAATTAGAATATTTTAGAATTAAAATTAGAATATTTGTACGCCGCTGACGGCAAGACATAGCGATAATTTTAAGAGCATTAACATCTGCATATATGTATTTTTTTTTTTTCACCTATGATCTACAAATAAAGTGATTTGATTTGATTGATTTGATTTGATTTGACTTTAATGTATATAATTTAATATGTATTGACATCTACTAGCGACTCACCCCTGCTTCGACGACTTGAAAAACATCGACATTTGACATTTCTGTATTATTTATTTAACCATTTATCTACACACATACAAAAACAGAGAGCAGTGGTGGCCCAGTGGTAACGGCCGCGACTTAAGACTTGTAGGTCTTAGGTTCGAACCCAGACAGGCGCTTTACTTTGTGTAAATAATTTCATCACCACTGCTCTCAAAACCGGTGAAGGAAAACATCGTGAGGAAACCGGCATGTCCTAGAACCAAAAATTCGAAGTCATGTGACATCTACCAACCCGCACTGGGCCGCGTGGTGGATTACGGCCCACTCCCTCTCACAGAGAGGAGGCCCGTGTCCCAGCAGTGCGAACATTAAAAGCTGATTATGTAGGTATATAAAAACAGACATCAAGAAAAGAACAGCAAAATACGTACAAAGGTGATGCTTATTTTTAAAGAAATCTCTTCTAGCATACCTGCGATAGGAAAGATAGATATCGATATCCATGTCTGCCGAGTTTAGCTAGCTAATATAATTTGACCCTGTACATAGAGATAAAGAATATAGAAGTCTCTTGTCAGTAGATATCATACCAACTACTAACTAATTCAAACAATACACAGAACTGACATATTAACACAATCCAGTCCCTACTTGTGTATTATTTAACCCGAACGTGCTTTCACCCACTCTCGCTTCTTTGCTCGACTGACCGCCACTTGTTATAATGTGTGAAAATGAGGCGAGGGTTAGGTCTGTCGGTGAGCTTGTAGTGGTCATTATTCTGAGAAGTAATGATAGGAAAACTTGTGGGAAATGGTTCTCCAAAAACGTTGGAGTTACTATACTAAAATAAATATTTTAGTATAGTAACTACAACGACTTATTCACTAATAAAGTAATAACATAATTATTACTTAAAAGAACTTATACATATATCTATTAGTATGGCGAATTTGTCACTTAAAGAAGCTTATTTGTAAGCTTAGACATAGATAAAAATACATACCAATTGAGAGAATTAATCTAAAATGATTTACTACCTAACTTATTTGTTGTTACAATGAAAGATAAATAAGATCTACTTTACCATAGGAAGACAATATACAAGGAAATAAAACATCAGATTTACTTAATTAATTAATTAATAAATAATAGATACTCAGTTTAGTTTTGGTGTGATTATTATACATACAACGACTGCAATAAATGTGATTAAATAAACGAGATCATTAGTTTTTTACGGAATTGGTAAAAAGTGTCGGACATAATATTGACAGAGTTTTCATAAAAATGTATTAATCCTGGAGTGTATTTTTTAGTTTTGATTTATATGCATACATACATAAACTCACGCCTTCTGCACATGGGTCTAGGCCGAAACTACAGAACACCAGCTGCTATGATCCTTACATACTCCTTTTGCTTCGTTTACGTTCATACACCTGGTCATAAACGCAAGCCGGTTGTGAGTACTACGAGTACACAAATCTGACCTCTGAAGAATATCGCCATCATCATCATGTAATAATATACTAAAATTATTTAAAAGTTTTTGTCAGTAACAGCATAATTTTAAATATTAGTGCAGTTTTCTTGCCACTTAAGGCGCAGATATATGATTTTAGTGATTGTTAAATTTGTTATTACGCCTTCATATAATGCAAGTAATTTTTTTTTTATCCTTTATTAAAAAGAACCAGATTCTTAATAATTAATTACAATCTAACCTATAAGACTAATAAGTAATTTTAATCTAACTTATTTTTTTAACGTGATAATTTTTTAAAACTTAGAATAGTATTGTATGTACTTTACACAAGTTCGTTCCACTTTCTTAGAGTCTGATATAATAATATAAACACTTTGTTCATGTGTTATATGTGTGTCATTGTCACTAATATGTCTACACTGTTTACACTACACTTATTCAAAAGGTTTTGTTCGTTTTAGTCTTCGCACTATATTTGTTTGGTCTAACAGCTGGACTGCCTCGATGTTCACATGTTGGTGGAGTCGGTGTTCATGGGCCTCAGCAAATTTTTGGATTATGTTAGTGATGGATTCCATTTTTAGGTCACGATGGAGGTCGTCATTTCTCAGTAGTAAGTAAGTAATGCAAAAAAAAAATGTTAAACTAGAAGTAATACACATCAACTATGTATGCGAATTTTTAAGTATTGTAGGAAAATACTTTATGAAATAAATTCTGGAAATACCCAAAGTATAAAAAAAAATTATATTATTTTCAACGGCGATCACTCGAAACTTAACTATAATTAAATGTGTGCGTAAATGTGGCGAGGGTTACATATTCTGTGGGTTTGCCTGTAGTGGTGCTACAGGTGGATACAGCTTGTGGACCTTATTATTGAAAGTTTGTTGACACTGTCAAATGATTGATGATGGGTTCTTGAAAAGCTACTGCTAGACCTAAATTACAAAAAAAGAAACGTGGCTAAAAAATCTTGGGATTACATACATACATAATCAGCTTCTAATGTTCCCACTGCTGGGACACAGGCCTCCTCTCTGTGAGTGGGATTGGGCCGTTATCCACCACGCATCTACCTACCAACCGCACTGGGGTGCGGGTTGGTAGATGTCACATGTCTTCGAATTTTTGGTCCTAGGTCATGCCGATTTCCTCACGATGTTTTCCTTGACCGTTTTGAGAGCTGTGGTGATGAAATAAATTACACTTAAGTAAAGCGCTTGTCTTTTTTTTTTTTTTTGGGTGGGAAATCATCAAATAACTTCTCCCGCTCTGGGCGGAGCGGGAGGGTGTGTCAGACTCTTACTGACTAAAACCCACCCGTATTCCTTCTTGTTGCCTGTGTTGCGGGGGCCTCGGTGACCCATAAGTACCTTCCCGCGACCCCGGCAGGCATCGGCCCTAGTGGACCCCTACTATGTGCTGACGACATCTCTTTGAGGCGCGCGTGGAATACAACGCGCCGTCGACCCGGGCCTGGTCCTTACCGGACGGTGAGCTACCCATTGCTCACCCTCCGCAAGCCCGCGCCTACGGTGGCCGGAAATCCGCCCGGGATTCCCGACGCCCTGGGCGTCTCCTGCAGCGGTTAGGGGCGAGAGGGCGCGAAACTTGCCTTTCCCTCAACCGTCCCGCCTCCTCCTTCGCGAGCATTACTGCTTCGCAGAAGGAGGTGACGGCTGCCCATGCCCTCTCGCTCCGTACCATGGCCTGAACCAGGGCCGGACGCGAGAGGTCTCTGCCGCCGATCGCCTCCACGAGGACACGGTGGTGCTCTGCCCAAGCCGGGCAGACCTCCACCGTATGCTCCACCGTGTCCTCCGGGCGATCCACACAGTGGTGACACCCGGACGTTTCCTCCCGCCTTATCCGACACAGGAACCTCCCGAAGCTGCCGTGTCCGGTGAGGACCTGCGTCAGGCGGAAGGTGAGGACGCCGTGGCGCCTCTCCAGCCACTCCTCAAAGAGGGGACTTATCGCCGAAATCGTGGCGTGCCCAGCACTGGGTTGCGACAACCGTACTTTCCATGACGCCATGAGATCCCGCCGGAGCTCCGTCCGCTGTGCTGCGATTTCTCGCGGCAGCGGACTTACGCCCCGGCGTTTCGCCTCCTCGCGCCACTCCCATACGTGCGCGAGGACTTTTGCCTCCAGATCCCATGGCGGCAATCCGGCAAGGAGGCTCGCTGCCTCACAGGAGACCGTGCGGTATCCTCGGACCATCCGGATGGCCATGACCTTTTGGGCCGCGCTCAACCGGCGGGCTGGCCGCAGCGCCAGAGAGCGCGCCCATACAGGAGCCCCGTAGAGGGCCATGGACCGCACGACCCCCGCGTAGAGCCTCCGGCAGGAGGCGTTTGGACCCCCTAGATTGGGCAGGAGCCGCTTCAATGCAGCGCCCGCCCGCTCCAGTTTGGGAGCCAAACGTCGGAAAAAGCGCTTGTCTGGGTTCGAAACTACGACCTACAACTCGTAAGTCGCGGCCACATGACCACCACTGCTCTCACATGGCCAAAAAATCTTGGGATTGATTAATATTCATTTAAAATAACCAAATGCCTTAAAAAATACCGTCATTTATTATGGCACTATTTAGAGATTAAATCAAATGCTGATTTTGCAAGAAAATCCTATGAACAAAATCAGCGACAAATGCTTTATTTTTCAGCAAAAAAAATTTTTTGGGGAATTTCTCTTCTAAATTTTCACTGCTAAACTGTTCAACGGACCAGGATAAAATAGCCGAGTGGTAGCTTGAAATTTAATTTATTTTTCATTCTGCTAAACCTAAGAGTCATCGTACGAACAGCTCCACGTCCAAAGCTAGTATCAACTTCACATAAAACTACTTACAGCTGTATCACATACCTCATTACACAGAAGTAGGTAAGCAGCAAACACAGACTCTACCGTAAGCGCTCTACTAACATAGAGCACGTAATTATGATGGCGATATATTGTTGTCGTGTGAACTCTACAGTAGAGCAGACGGTGGGTAAAGTAGGCTGTTTTCAAAGATTATTTATAATTAGTAGGGCCATGATTTAAAAAGACTGGTAACTTACAAAGCATTGCATATAATAAAACATTTTTGTCGCACGAAAAGCCACCATCACTCAAGCTTCCTTTCTCAGATTGCAACACACAAGTTTTTCTTGCCCTAAAAAAACATTTACCTAAACTAGGTAGGCTGTATTACGGATATCAAGACTACGTTTTATTAAACAATTCACACTCACCACATGCAGAAACACCCACAACACTTTTCATAAACTACATAAATATTTGATTCCGTTTAGAAATTGCATACGCCAAACGACCTTTCCTAGTAACGAATTGCCAGGGAGTTTCAGTCTCAATAAAAAAAAACTCACTCATCTAGATACCAATCGCAGCAAGCACAACTTAACCTCGCAAATAACTAGCAACTCATCTTTTAAAGAAACTTTGGCAGGCACCGTAGAAATAATTCTACATAAAAAAGGACCTAGACAAAGATCGTTAGAAACGAAACACAAAATTACAGATTGTAGAAGGATTTCTATGGTACGATGTCAAAAATGGAGAAACGAAATGTCACCTTGTATGGAAAGAGTTGTGTCTATTCTTCTGCTGAGGTTGTTTCGCCATTTCTTCTCAGGGGTAAGAAAAGCTCAAAAATCTGTCTCGCATAGGGTCGCAGCGTTATGCTGAGCGATGGCCGTAATGCGTGGATTTTTTTTTTTGAGTGTGGGAAATCATCAAATAACTTCTACCGCTCTGGGCGGAGCGGGAGGGTGACTAAAACTCTTACTGACTAAAACCCACCCGTATTCCTTCCTGTTGCCTGTGTTGCGGGGGCCTCGGTGACCCATAAGTACCTTCCCGCGACCCCGGCAGGCATCGGCCCTAGTGGACCCCTACTTTGTGCTGACGACATCTCTTTGAGGCGCGCGTGGAATACGACGCGCCGTCGACCCGGGCCTGGTCCTTACCGGACGGTGAGATACCCATTGCTCACCGTCCGCAAGCCCGCGCCTACGGTGGCCGGAAATCAGCCCGGGATTCCCGACGCCCTGGGCGTCTCCTGCGGCGGCTAGAGGCGAGAGGGCGCGAAACGTGCCTTTCCCTCAACCGTCCCGCCTCCTGCTTCGCGAGCATTACTGCTTCGCAGAAGGAGGTGACGGCTGCCCATGCCCTCTCGCTCCGTACCATGGCCTGAACCAGGGCCGGACGCGAGAGGTCTCTGCCGCTGATCGCCTCCACGAGGACACGGCGGTGCTCTGCCCAAGCCGGGCAGACCTCCACCGTATGCTCCACCGTGTCCTCCGGGCGATCCACACAGTGGTGACACCCGGACGTTTCCTCCCGCCTTATCCGACACGTTTTGCGTGGATGTGACGCATATTTTCCCCCAATTTGTTCTTTTTTGTATTTGTGTTCCTTCTTTGTGTCATGTTTACAGCAAACAAACGTATTTTCTTTCTTTCTTTTCTTTCTGGGTAGTCAGATTGGAAATGCAGAGTCCATCTTGCTTATTTTACGTTTTTCAAATATGACGTGTAAAAGTAATTCCGATATCCTTTTTATGAAATAAAAAAAAACATTTCTATGACTAAAGGCTCTTACAGACTGAGGCGATATTGCGGGCGCGACAGGCATATTGCTGCCTGTCGCACGCGCGATATCGCTTCAGTATGCAGGAGCCTTTACCCACGCAACACCACCTAACTCTAACCAACCGATCAATAAACAAAAGAATACCAAACAAATGTGACGTCATCACCAGCAGGTACCTATTACGTAGATACTCGTCAAAGCAGTATAACTTGTCAAACCAACCGTTAACTTATTACGTAGTTATGCGTAACGTGAAGGTCAACGTATGATAATCAGTTTGAGAGATTCTTGTGCCGTTAGCATGGAGGTGTTAATTTTTTTTGGAAGAGGAGTGTTAAAGACTAAAAGTTCGAACAAAAGAATATAGTTACGGTCAGGTTCAAATTCAATGATTCATTTAGAATTTATTTGATTAGTTTGATTTCACTTTACTACCTGAACCTAGGTAGTATTTATTTTAAGCTAGTCATGATTTATCAACTTGTGTTTAATCTATGTCCCTACTTACTAAAATATATCTGGTTTTTTTTTTAGGTGGGAAATCATCAAATAACTCCTCCCGCTCTGGGCGGAGCGGGAGGGTGTGTCAGACTCTTACTGACTAAAACCCACCCTAAAAAACCCAACGGAGGGAATACGGATTCCCTCCGTTGCCTGTGTTGCCAGGGGCCTCGGTAACCCTTTTGTACCTTCCCGCGACCCCGTGCGGTTTAAAAGAAGATGTTGTGTCAAAATTGAAAAGAGTATGAAATTGATAAGAATGAAATGCGACTAACAAAAGGTATTTACAAGGCAGATGTGAGTAGAAACGCCGGGAGGGGACGGCCTAGGAAGACATATAGTGACCTCATTGGCGATGTTCTGCCGAAAGGCCAGGTGCGTAGTATTCGCAACCAGCGTGCGTGTATGACCAGCAAACGAAGCAAAAAGAGTGTGTAAGGAGCGTAGCTGACGGCGTTCTATAGTTTCTGCCTAACCCAAAGGGAAGAAGGTGTGAGCTTATGAATTTATGTAATAAACCAGTATTTCCATAAGGGTTAAGTGAACCCACATGTGACCATTAGGAAATGGATTATAACTTCACTGGTCATTAAATAAGGCCATTTACCGGGCACAAATCGTGACTTTGAGATGCTGATACTAAGAATAACTAATTTTCTGAGTATGAACCTGAATATTTTGTCAAACCTGTTAATCGAGCCTACAACTGGCAGCAGACTTGCTGGCGATCACTACACCAACAAGGCTGCCCGACCTATTAAAAAGCTCCCTTAAATAAATACTGATCTTATATAGTCCAGCATCTTGGTCAATTTTGTAGGTGTACAGATTTTATACTCATTGTACGCTAGATATTCGTATGCCGCTTTTAGCGGCGGATGTGTCCTGAGCATAACTTTGATAAAAAACTTGTACCTACCATATCCGACGAATAAATGTCTTTGTCTTTGTCTTTGTCTTTGCACTCGGAATTCAATAACATTAATATAAAGAAATCTAGACAAACGTGATTTTCTCAATAATGCTTCTATGAAAGCTGATTCTTAAAAATACTGAGCAAAAAAAACCGGCCAAGTGTGTGTCGGACCACACACAATGAAGGATTCTGTAGTGGGGTTTTTTTCTCAAAAACCAACTTAACATTGTAGTTCAAAAACATGTTGTCCGATACTTCGATTCAGTGTCAATAATTCTTCAACTGCAAATTTAAGTTGGTTGACCATTACTCGTTAACTTGTACAACCTATTTAGGTGCGATAGTTTTCCTTTTAATTTCGTTATATATACTACTGCCATGAATTTTTTCACATATCCAAAACCTACCATTAAGGGGACTACAGGACCTAAACGCAACTTTTATAAGTTTTATGATGCCGTAAAGTATATGATCCACTGCAGTAAACAAAATCAGAAAAATATAAGATATTCTTAAGGATATATGCTATCCTCGCGCACGTATGGGAGTGACACGAGGAGGCGAAACGCCGGGGCGTAAGTCCGCTGCCGCGAGAAATCGCGGTACAGCGGACGGAGCTCCGGCGGGATCTCATGGCGTCATGGAAAGTACGGTTGTCGCAACCCAGTGCTGGGCACGCCACGATTGCGGCGATAAGTCCCATCTTTGAGGAGTGGCTAGAAAGGCGCCACGGCGTCTTCACCTTCCGCCTGACGCAGGTCCTCACCGGACACGGCAGTTTCGGGAGGTTCCTGTGTCGGATAAGGCGGGAGGAAACGTCCGGGTGTCACCACTGCGTGGATCGCCCGGAGGACACGGTGGAGCATACGGTGGAGGTCTGCCCGGCTTGGGCAGAGCACCGCCGTGTCCTCGTGGAGGCGATCGGCGGCAGATACCTCTCGCGTCCGGCCCTGGTTCAGGCCATGGTACGGAGCGAGAGGGCAGCCGTCACCTCCTTCTGCGAAGCAGTAATGCTCGCGAAGGAGGAGGCGGGACGGTTGAGGGAAAGGCAAGTTTCGCGCCCTCTCGCCCCTAGCCGCCGCAGGAGACGCCCAGGGCGTCGGGAATCTCGGGCGGATTTCCGGCCACCGTAGGCGCGGGCTTGCGGACTGTGAGCAATGGGTAGCTCACCGTCCGGTAAGGACCAGGCCCGGGTCGACGGCGTGTTGTATTCCACGCGGGCCTCAAAGAGATATCGTCAGCACATAGGTAGGGGTCCACTAAGGCCGATGCCTGTCGGGGTCGCGGGAAGGTACTTATGGGTCACCGAGGCCCCCGCAACACAGGCAACAGGAAGAAATACGGGTGGGTTTTAGTCAGTAAGAGTCTGACACACCCTCCCGCTCCGCCCAGAGCGGGAGAAGTTATTTGATGATATCCCACCCTCAAAAAAAAAAAAAGGATATATGCTAGGTAGATAGTGTGTTGAAAACATAATGTAACTAATTTGATACGATAGAAAAAAATCACGAAGATACCTCTAAAAATTTCTTTTAACGATTGAAAACCATACTAATATACATGCAATCATTCTGATTTTTTGTCAGATTATTCTACAAGCAACATATTAGCATAATAGTGTTTTATTTTTTTCATACAATCTATAGCTATTTTGTAAATCGATAATTGCTTCATATTTTGCATTAAATTACCAGCGTTGTGTCATTGCGCTTCTCTTTCTTTTCTATACAGTCTGACAGTGACCGCGCTTTAGGTGTTGTCAGCCTCTTAAGATGGCAAGGGACACGACTCAAAGATAAAATTGCACTTTAAAGCTTAATATTACGCAAACTGATTGAATAGAAAAATGGTTTTCACAAACCCGCAATATTTTTGAACGGCCTATCCAACGATACCCCATGTTATAGGATACACGAGAAAAAAAAAAACATCCTCCGCATAATACGTGTACCTATAGGAAAATTGTTTTTTTTTTTTCAACATTTTATTGTACGATTTTGCCGTCGTGATTAACATGTATACCCACCCATGCCAAATTACAGCTTTTTAGTAGTAAGAATCTCTGAGCTAAGCCAGAGCAGACAGACGGACATGGCGAAACTAAAAAGGTTCTACGGAACCCTAAAAGTGAAAGTACTTCCGACACGAAATACCAATAAAATTGAGTATAATATTGTAAAAACTGTAAAGCACTAATGATGGCAGTCAGATTTAATTGTTATTAACGCAATTATTACGAGTAGATGAACGCTGTAAATATCTATGGTTTTGAATGTGAGGCGTCAGTGCTAGCGATTAGTGATTTAGAAATATATTTTATAGGAAAATAAATTAAGGGATCGCTAATAGGCGATTGTATTAGGTACAACTTCATTTTACTTGTTGCCAAGACAACTTGTGATACATAGCTACAAGTTATCAAACATTTTGCAGATTTTTATTTACCATTTGGCTGACGACACACTGACTGACAAATTAAGCGTACGAGGTACAAACATCTTACAATAACATTTCATCTAACAAAAAAATTATAAAGACAATAAAGGTATTATTATGGAAAAAGAAATTGTAGACAGTAAAATTAACTCGTCGATGTAATAATATCCCATGCCCATCATCATTTTTTTTTGATGCTGACTGTACATAAAATTATAAGACACTGCGTCCGCTGTATGTATAACCACAACTCATTATTTATATATATCATATGTTGACTACAGTGGTTAAAGAAACAAAACACTTTCTTCACTTTCTCCCATACAATTTAATTAGTAAAGCATTGTTATGGGCTGTATGGTGAAGTAACGAACTGTTTCATTTTATTATGGGTGATTAAAAAAAGTAAGGTCAACTATCAATAATTATTTTCTATTAAAAAACGTTTATTTTCCTCTCTAAATGGTTTTAGTCAATCGATTAGTTTAGCTTCTGTGTGGCAGTTAGGTCCCAGTTTATCCCGCGGCTTCGCCCACATGAAGGTCGAAAAATATCCCAAGGGATCGCACTCCGGGACAAGAATATCCCACTCGTATGTCCTACTCATGGTCAGGGTCTACACACAGAGTTTGGTACACAGGTAGATCATACATCACATTCATACTCGTACAAATGCAGGTTAGGTTAGGAATAACATACATTATACAGGTTGTTCGATTTGGAATAAAGCCAGAATGAGCGAATGATGTTTGCGTTTTAAATTAAGAAGGTAAAGTTGCTATTTTATAACCAGAAAATCAGTAATGGACAGTGATTTTCTGACTCCAAGGTTGCCGGAAGAGATTGCAGGAAGGCCGCCCATTGTATAATGTATAATTATATATTTTGTTGTAATGTATAATCGGTGTACAAATAAATGCCATCGTCTGCCTAGCCTTTACCCAACTATGTTGGGGTCGGCTTCCAGTCTTACCGGATACAGCTGAATACCAGTATTTTACATGGGGCGACTGCCTATCTGACCTTCACAACCCAGTTACTGGGTAACACGATACCCCTTGGTAAGACTGGTTGTCAGACTTTCGAGCTTCTGACGACCCGTAACGACTGTCAAAGATCTACAAATGACAGCCGGGACCAACGGCTCTACGTGCTTTCCGAGGCACGGAGGGGTCTTGGTATGTAAAGATGATCACCCATCCACAGAGAACCGCGGTAAGCGTAGCTTAACCTGATCAACCCGTGCGGCTTTTATTACTTAGCCACAATAAATGTAATATTTATTTATTTAAATTACATAAATAAATAAATAAATAAACATACTAGTATGTGGCAAATCAACATGTTGATGATTAGAATGCGAGGTTATCGAACAGCAGCATCATATCAGACTATATTTTTACTCGCGGCTACGCCCACATGGAGGTTGGAAATTATCCCATGGAGTTGTACTACCGGGATCGATAGTATCCTATGTCCCAAGTCATGGTTCAGCCGTGTGCCAAATTTCATCAAAATCCGTTCAGCCGCTAAGGCTTGAAAAGTTAGAACGTAAACGGACAGAAAGAGCTACTTTCGCAATTATTTAGTACAGTATAAATAAATATACGGGGTCAAAATATATGAGCTAGCAAAACTCCGCAGACATCTAAACATGATAAAATAAAAATAAGTAATTAATTTAATGAGTTATCTTTTTTGGGGTCATCAACCACCGGTAGGCTACATAGCATTTGGTATATCAGTTTAATAAATCTATATTTTTTATTGGTAATTTTCACAGACGTGATGGGTATGAATAACTGAACACGATAAAATAAAAATAAATAGATTTTCTCACCTCATACTTCCAGTAACACCACTACCTGTGGTCATTGATTCCAAAAAAAATCATGAAACCATTTTCATTTTTAGATATTGACGATACCCATTACATCTGTGGAGTTTCGCAAGTTAATTTCATTTTACCCTGTATACAGTATGGATTTGCTGTCATACATAAAAATATATACTTAAAGTAATAAAACTCTCGCCAAATGTATGTTTACATTATACTTATCTCAAACTCAAAGTTTAAGTGTTAATAGTAATTCAATTAAGCCACAGGCACTGTTGGGTTGGCTACGAGTCGGTCATTTAGAAAGATAAAGCTAGTTGCCCATTCCAAAACGCAGTAGGCTCCTAAATGCTTTCCTTAATGGGACGTTGAGCCTGAAAGCTTCTGACTCTGATTCATGTCGACCCTTAAAATGACCGGCCCTACCAACGTTAAGTAACAACCTCTCAATTCAGTATTAACGCAACAAATCATAACCAACAGTCATTTATTCATACTAGGCTGAGAATCAGCACTTTTCGAACATCCAAATTTCATTAGACAGTCCCCCTAACTGCCCGCCCTTCACCAGTTTCTAGTGCTTTAGCTGGAAATAAGAAGTGGCGCAACAAACTCCCCAGCAGTACAGCTGTCTTTTCTGTTAGAAAAACTTGATTCAATACAATAGTATGCAAAATAATTTACATTACGCAACACAAAACATTAAATTAAATTATTTGCATGGCAGCTCGCACACGCCAATTATATACCAACAAAAAACCGGCCAAGTGCACAATGAAGGGTTCCGTAACCTATCTCAAGAACAAACTTACGAGAACATTGCAGTTGAAAAACATGTTCCTCAATACATTCCAACTGCAATTGTAAGTTTGTACGCACAATATTTTTTCTGTATTAAATAAGTAAATAACTATTTTGTCGAGTTTAAGAAATATTTTGTATTTTTTTCTAAATTGTTGGTTCAGTAATTTCTCAGATAAGGAGGAATGGTCAGTTTTAATTATTCTTATAACTTTAAAAGTATTTATTTAAAATTATTAAAGAAATAGATCTGAAATCCTTACCCTTTCATTTAATATGTCACATGGTACAGTTTGCAAAACTTTATTTTGTTTTGGAATTTGCCCCCCAAAAGTGCTCCATATTCAAAATTCATTTATTTACGTATTTACGTTACACGTCCGTATTTGGGTCACAGAATTCCATATATGTACCAACGTAATCGGTCCTATAGATTCGGAGCAAATCGGCTGTGACAGACAGACAGACACATGAGTGATCATATTTAAGGGCTCCGTTTTTTGCTTTTGAGGTACGGAACCCTAAAAACATCGAAACTTTACTCAAGCAGAAATATAAAATAAAAACGTGAACAGAAAATACCAAAGCTTCAGCAGTCACAGCACGTCAAGCACATTATTATAGCATTTCTCTTGTTTCCATTACCAGCACTATGACAAGCAATTCATACATCACATTCATACTCGTCCAAATTAGAATAACATACATTATACAGGTTGTTCGATTTGCAATAAAGCCAGAATGAGCGAATGATGTTCGCGTTTTAAATTAAGAAGGTAAGGTTGCTATTTTATATCCAGAAAATCAGTAATGCACAGTGATTTTCTGGTTCCAAGGTTGCCGGAGAAGATAGCAGGAAGGCCGCCCATTGTATAATGTATAATTATATATTTTGTTGTATTGTATAACCGGTGTATAAATAAATGTTTTATTTATTTATTTAAACTTTATATATAAATAAAGCCACAGGCATGGAACAGAGGTGTGGTGATACTGTTCTTTAAGATGGGCGACAATACCCTCCTTAAGAATTATAGGCCCATCTCACTTCTGAGCCATGTCTACAAGCTGTTTACAAGAGTCATCACGAACCGTCTCGCGCGCAGGTTTGACGACTTCCAGCCTCCCGAACAAGCCGGATTCCGTAATGGCTTTAGCACTGTAGACCACATACATACGCTGCGGCAGGTTATACAGAAGACCGAGGAGTATAACCTGCATCTCTGCTTAGCGTTTGTGGACTACGAAAAAGCCTTCGATTCGATCGAGACATGGGCTGTACTGCAGTCTCTTCAACGGTGCCAGATCGACTATCGGTACATCGAGATGCTTAAGTGTCTGTACGAAAACGCCACTACGTCAGTCCGACTCCAGGACCAAACCACGAAACCTATCTTTCTGCAGCGAGGTGTGAGACAGGGAGACGTTATCTCTCCGAAACTGTTCACCGCTGCACTGGAAGATGTCTTCAAGGTTCTGGACTGGAAAGGGCCAGGCATCAACATCAATGGCGAGTACATCAATCACCTTCGGTTTGCCGACGATTTAGTTGTCATGGCTGAGACTATGAAGGACCTCAGTACAATGCTCGATGACCTCAGTAGAGCTTCCGAAAGAGTGGGTCTTAAAATGAACATGGACAAGACAAAGATCATGTCAAATGCCCATGTTACACCCACTCTCATGAAAATCGGAGACGCTACGCTCGAAGTTGTGGACGAGTATGTTTATCTAGGACAAACTGTCCAGTTAGGTAGGTCCAACTTCGAGAAAGAGGTCAATCGTCGAATCCGACTCGGCTGGACAGCGTTAGGGAAGCTACGCAATATCTTCTCGTCCCACATACCACAGTGTCTCAAGACGAAAGTCTTTGACCAGTGCGTGTTGCCAGTGATGACCTATGGCATTGAAACGTGGTCGCTTACAATGGGCCTTATCAAAAAGCTAAAAGTCACTCAAAGGGCAAAGGAGAGGCTATGCTTGGAGTTTCCCTACGTGATCGAATCAGAAATGAAGAGATCCGTAGGCGAACCAAGGTCACCGACATAGCCCGAAAAATTGCCAAACTTAAGTGGCAGTGGACAGGGCACATTGCTCGCAGAACAGATGGCCGATGGGGCCGAAAGGTTCTGGAATGGCGACCGCGTACCGGAAGACGTAGCGTTGGAAGGCCTCCTACAAGGTGGACCGATGACCTTGTGAAGGCCGCAGGAATCCGCTGGATGCGGGAAGCACAAAACCGGTCGAAGTGGCGGTGCTTGGTGGAGGCCTATGTCCAGCAGTGGACGTCTTTCGGCTGAAATGATGATGAATGATGATGATATAAATAAATAAATAAATATAATAGTAAGTGGAAAAGCAACACGTTGGTGATTAAAATACGAGGTTATCGAACAGCAGTGTCATATCAGACTATATTTTTGCTCACGGCTTCGCCCACATGGAGGCTGGAAATTATCCTACGGGAACGTACGATAAACAGTATCCTATGTCCCAAGTCATGGTTCAGCCGTGTGCCAAATTTCATCCAAATCCGTTCGGCCTGTAAGGCGTGATAATGTAACAGACAGACAGAGCTATGTCCGCATTTATAATATTAAGTTCGGAGGTATGGATGATCTCTGCTCCACAACCTAATCAACTTGACGTTACCGATATTCTTACATTCACAAACTTTCAGACTGCTGATCTGGTTTTCAAATGACAAGCGGGTCCAATTACGTATAAAGTGGTTGCAAGAGTTATCCTATGATGAAACTGAAAATTTACTTAAATGTCTTGAAATTTGAAATATAGTGTTTAAACGTAATTTCTTAATTTGTTAATAGTTTTAGTTTGTTAAGTTAGTTTGTTAGGTTAACTTTAATAGTAGTAGTAATTGTACGACGATCTATGTTTAATTTGTTGTATGTCACTGAAATCTTGGGGAACTTCGGCTTCTACGATACAGGCTTCCTGCCTAGTTTAGGAGTCAGATGTTTCGACTTTAAACTGTGTCAATTTTGTACAACCTAATCATAAGAATCTACCTTGTACTATTTGGTTTTTGTGTACAAATAAACTATTATTTATTTATTTTATTACTTACTGCTGTTTGGATTTCTGGATGTATGGAGTGTGGTCCATCAACTACAAACAGCTGACCGCAGAAGATGCATCAACTTAAGGTGGATCGGCAGTTGTAACCCGCAAAATTCAAATTATTTTACGTTTTTTGAAATGTGCAGAACTTTTCCATAACAACAAGTTCTAGACGTGAAGACCTGTAATTGGCTGTCAGATTATCATACTGTTATTTATCAAAGCTGTATTTAGCTGTAAGTCTTCCAAAGTCCTTAAATAAATAAATAAATAAGATACTTATAGAGATGTATTAATGATTTGAATGACTACAATTCTGTAAACACATCAGTGTTACGGTCAGAAATCATAATATTATGATCAAGATACAACCTGGCACTGACCAGCAAATTGCACAAATCGTAAGATAATTTGAATTGCGCGGGCTACCACTGCGAATGCACCTTAAAGGCGGTCAGAAATCATAATATTATGATCAAGATACAACCTGGCACTGACTAGCAAATTGAAAAAACGTAAGATAATTTGAATTGCGCGGGCTACCACTGCGAATGCACCTTAAAGGCGGTCAGAAATCATAATATTATGATCAAGATACAACCTGGCACTGACCAGCAAACTGCAAAAAACGTAAGATAATTTGAATTGCGCGGGCTACCACTGCGAATGCAACTTAAAGGCACAAATCAAAAACAAATTACGCAAAAAACAACTTTACAAACATCTAAAATCGATCAGCCTGTATCTAAGCACATATCCACACAATCGCATACACAAAGCATTATCATAATCAGATTCATTCAATTCAAAAGTACTCTTACTACAAAAGTAAAAATATACCTACATACTCACATTGCGAAGACGAACAACGAACTTAAAAAAAAAGTGAAAGGGTTCTCGGGTATTTGAGATGATTTGGGTTCCGGATATAAAAATAAATACTTAATTGGAGGTTCGCGACTGCGTGATTTGCGTGAAAGACATGGCTTGTTATTTGTTATGACACGTGTAATATGAGCTTGAGAAAAAAGGAGTAATTTAATCATTGAATTTCAGACAACGCTTTTTTGTTAACCAGAAACTATAGAATGATCAAAACAACACAAAAGTCTTTTTGGAGTCAGATCAGAGTGACTTCCAGGAGAGTTCCTCTTACAATGTGGAGAAGGTGGACCCAGGACAGGTCCTCTTACAGTGTGAAGAAGGTAGACCTAAACTATGATTATCAGGACATGATGATGTTGAACAAACTACTGACTTGCATGACAATTAACCATTCTGAATGAACAATATAATGAATTGATGGTCTATGGAATTAAGGTTAAGTTTTGTCAATTGAGAAAAAACAAAAACTTTGAGCATTTCCAGGCGAAAAACGTTGAAAAAAAACCGGCCAAGTGCGAGTCGTACTCACGCACGAAGGGTTCCGTACCATATCTATAAAAACGGCAAAAAGATCATGTAAGTTGTATGGGATATTTATTTTATTCTGATTTTTTGTATTTTTTGTTATAGCGGCAACAGAAATACATCATCGTTGAAAATTTCAACTGTCTAACTATCACGATTCATGTGATACAGCCTGTTGACAGACGGACAGACAGACAGACAGACAGACAGACAGCGGAGTCTTAGTAATAGGGTCCCGTTTTACCCATTGGGTATGGAACCCTAAAAACTGAGGAGTTTTAAATTTGAAAAGTTCATGTCTGCTTTTACTACCTACTTATTAATATCAAAATGAGACTAACTCATTATAGATTCGTAATTCTAAATACTATTCTTGGTAGATTACCTACTATGATTTGTAATCTCAGTAATCTGTACCGAAATGTTGATCATCAGAAAAGGATAAGTAGTTTATCTTTCCCGCGGAGTGCTTTGCGCTCGTATTATCGGAATTTTCATCCGTTTTAGCTCTTGCAGCTATTTTTATGACTAAGCTTAAAGAAAGTTATATCCTGATGTCCAACATTACCTAATCATGAAAGTAGAATAATTGTGTGACTCAGGCACACAGATACACAATGATCACGAACCCACTTTGATACTTTCCGGACTTTTGAAGGTCAGTGAAGGTTGCGCATGTTTTGTTTGACTGACCGATTAATGTTTACAAAAAGATTATTGTCTTTGATTTTTAACTTGAGTATGTCCCCAAACGATTAGACAGAGGTATACCTCGTACATTGCGCCAGTAATGTTTAAGTCACGTGTAAAACGGGGTGAACATATTTCCATCAACCGGGCATAAACCCAGACTCTGGGCTGCTACTGAGAAATTCCTCCAATCCTCCTAAATCCAAATCGTCTTAAATCCTTTCGAATATTAATATAGAAATTTTAATATTATAGGCCTCATTGTGAGCAGTGGTAACGGCCGCGACTTACGAGTTGTAGGTCGTAGTTTCGAACCCAGGCAGGCGCTTTACTTCGTGTAAATGATTTCATCACCACTGCTCTCAAAAAGAAAACATCGTGAGGACACCGGCAGGTCCTAGAACCAAAAGTTCGAAAACATGTGACATCTACCAACCCGCACTGGTCCCGCGTGGTGGATTACGGTCCACTCCCTCTCACGGAGAGGAGGTCTGTGTCCCAGCTGTGGGAACATTATAGGCTTATTACCTATGTATAGGCCTCATTTGATTATAATACAGAAAGGGTAACTCAATAAGCTGTAGTGATGAAAAATGACCATTTGAATTTTCTTTGCATTGTTCGTCTCTCTAGTTGCGTGACCGTAATTTAATGCTATTAAGTCCGAGTTTCTCGAGGCCGAGGTGCTCCTTACTAAATAATAACAACCGCAAGGGTCAATCTTCTGCCGGGGTCGCGGGAAGGTACCAAAGGGTTACCGAGGCCCCACAGGCAACTGAAGGAATACGGGTGGGTTTTAGTCAGTAAGAGTCTGACATACCCCGCCGCGCCGCCCAGAGCGAGAGAAGTTATTTGATGATATCCCATCCAAAAAAAAAAAGGGTCAATCTTCAAAGTTAAGCTACGCTTGCCGAGGTCGGTCCATGGATGGGTCTGGATATGTAATGGGTGGTCCATTACATATCGAGACCCCTCGGAAAGAACGTTAACCCGTTACCCCTGGCTGTTATTCGTAAATCTTTGACAGTCGTTGCGGGTAGTCAAAAGCCCGAAAAATCTGACAGCCAGTCTTACCAAGGCCAACCCAGTTACCCAGTAACTGGGTTGTGGAGGTCAGACAGGCGGTCACTCCATGTAAAAGACTGGTATTCCGTTGCATCCGGTTAGCTTGGAAGCCGACCAATCTAAGAGAGAGTTGGGAAAAGGCTAGACAGATTGATTTTACTATAGGCCTCATCGTCATCATCATTTCAGCCGAAAGACGTCCACTGCTGGACATCCCCCAAGCACCACCACTTCAACCGGTTCTGTACTTCCCGCATCCAGCGGATTCCTGCGATTTTCACCAGGTCACCGGTCCACCTTGTGGGAGGCCTTCCAACGCTACGTCTTCCGGTGCGCGGTCGCCAATCCAGAACCTTTCAGCCCCACCGGCCATTTATTTTGCAAACAATGTCATATGTGTGTTATAGGCCTCAATTAATAATAATCCAGAAAGGGTAACTCAGTAAGCTAGAGAATGATGATCATTTCAATATTTTATGCCATTACATCCGAGTTTCTTCACGATGTTTTCCTAAACCATAAATCATTGGTGTCTCTAGCGAAATAAACCTGTTTTTAGCCTTGGAACTTTGTATCGGCAAGAGTAGTGTGGGGCGCCCACCCACCTAGGCGGACCGATGACCTTAAAAAAGGTGGCTGGGGCAGCCTGGATGCGGAAGGGGGAGGACAGGGTGTTGTGGCGCAGCCTAGGAGAGGCCTATGTCCAGCAGTGGACTATTGTAGGCTGAGTTGAAAGATTCATTGATAGCTAAACCAATCATGGTGAAAATTACTTTTATCACATTTATAAATCACTAAATACTGTACCTAAGTGCCATCGGAATTACTTACTGCAGTTAACTTATTTAACTATATTGTCTAAATCAAACCTTTCTAACTTTCCATGCGGGCCAATGGCTCAAGAAGCACGTTATATGAGATTCCTGGCGTATCTATGGGAAAATCTTTTTTTTTTGCAGTTTGATTAGGTAGGTACAATCAGCTTCAAAAACATTTTAACATCGGCAGGAATTTGTGTAAGTGAAGTGAGTTTGAAGTGAGGTACCTATAGTGTAACTAACGAGCGAGGATCAGAAGGAATGACAGCTCACTTCTCCAGGGCCTCAAGTCTGCTATTACAATAGTGTCAGAATGGTCTATCATTGATTTCATAATTGTTGATTTTGACAAGTTTGATAATCTACTAATATAATGGCGTCATTATGACTTTCCAATGGTCAACCACTGACACTCCATTGAAAGAAATGGCATAGAATGGTAATCTCGTACATAATGACAAATGAATGATTGGCGTGTGCGGTAATCTGCAAAAATTTTGACAGTTCCTTTGATCAGTGACCTACCATTATAACGTCATTGTGCAGTCATTGGTTTTAATAGCTCGGTTGTCAAAAAGTGTTTGCTATCTATCGTGTTTGTGGAATATTGAATGGAGAAATGTATTCACTACGAACAAATATTCTCGATCTAGCCAACCCAGTGGATGCTAGAGAAAGAAGATGGGCGGAATGCAAAGGACGTCGTCGAGCCCGTCGCAAGTTATACAATTATTACTACCTATATGCTTCCCACTATAATTCTGCAAGGTTGCCAAAAGAAAAGTATTGCTTACCTGTTGCACTTATTTCACTCTTCTGTGATTTAATTTTGTTTAAAATTTTACTTTTATATTCAAAAATTACAATCATGATACATTTCATAATGCATACCTATTACTAAATAATACTGTATTTAGGTACTTACAGTGCGCCATTCTGCCGTGTCGTTTTATTGGGGCAGTCCACCGATATCGAATTTAAAATTTGGGCGCACTCCATCCAATATCGTTTGGATAAACTTCTTGGTGGTTTTCCAGAAAATCAATTAGAGCCGAAATTTGCTCAATTAGCACCATTTTGTATAAAATGTAATAAATAAATAAAAGATAATTTAAATACACAAACAAAAATATAATTAAAACACTCAAATGAAAATAAATAACTAACAAAACACCGATCGCTAGAAATAAAAACCAGCCAAGTGCGAGTCGGAATCGCGCACGAAGAGTTCCGTACGGCAAAAAAATCATGTCTGTTGTATGGGACCCCCTTAAATATTTATTTTATTCTGTTGTTTAGTATTTGTTGTTATAGTGGCAACAGAAGTACCTACATCATCTGTGAAAGTTTCAACTGTCTAACTATCACGGTTTATGAGATACACCCTGGTGACAGACGGACAGTGGAGTCTTAGTAATAGGGTCCCGTTTTACCCTTTGAGTACGGAACCCTAAAAACAGATTAACCTCAGTAAGCAGAAATTTAACATTTGACTTTGACAGGTAAACTGATAAAATATTATTGAGTTGTATAGTTTCACATAAATTTAATGTTTTTGCTATTTACGAACTTCTTGCTACTTCAGATTGCTTATAACACTAATAAATAGTATGTAAATATATATATAAATGAAATCTACTAACGGGTTTTATAATAATGGCAATACGACAATGTCATTCTACCACGATTCTATTACGAGACCATTGACCGACCAATGATCGACCATTATGAATTTAGCAGATTACGAACTTTTAGCAAAATGACAATGGGATCGTGTTGGAATGACGAGTTTATTAAAAATAGCAGACTTGGGCCCCAGTTTTCATGATAAGGTTTTTACCGAATGGATCGATGGGTGCTTAATCCCAAATAAATTGGATCATGGGCAAGAGACATTGATACAGTATTATGAAAACAAAACATTTTATACAACCAAATTAATTCTGATCAATATTTATATTTTTTTTTAAGCTGACTGTACTTAAGAACATTAGCCATTTTCCTATGTAATGACCTTCCAACCTATGTGTTAGTCATAATTTTGCTAGATGTTCTTAGAGTTATTTACATACTTATGTGCAGGAGAAATATCTGATCTTTAAAGTGTCACTGACCCCTGTTTGTTTTTATGTTGGTCTCACATAAGAAACTAACAAGAATAATGTACCCAGGATTTTGTAATATTATTGATTTAGGAAGAGTTTCCTTGGAGTGTCTTTCCCGTTCTTCTCTACGTTTTGGATTAGGTAACTAGCTTCACCTTTCTGACGGAATCTTTGGCAATTCATAAGTGCCTGTAAAATGTTTAATTGAAATAAATGCTTTGAGTTTTGAGTTTGATTATAAACACGAGCTTTATCGAGAAACTTAGTTAACCGGTTTCTGGGTTCACAATGACCGAATGGCGTTCGACCTTGAAACCGGTAAAACAGGTTTATCAAAATAAACATTATGTTAATTAATGTAAACAGTTTGATGTTGCAAACTATCTTTATTTCAAAGTTTTATCAATGACTTACCAATACAATTTGCACTACCTTTACGCCTTTTTTTTTTGGGTGGGAAATTATCAAATATCTTCTCCCGCTCTGGGCTTAGCGGGAGGGCGTGTCAGAATCTTACTGACCCACCCGTGTTTCTTCCGTTACCTGTGCATTGCCAGAGGCCACGGTACCCCTTTTTGACTATCCCGCGACCCCGGCAGACTACCTTTACTCCCTACAGACATTTTTACCCAATTACGGCGAGGCATTTACCCCTTACATTTATGTTGTAGGGGAGAATAATAAGATTCTCTCAGGTCAACAAATCTATATTAACACGTGAAGCACAACTTTCAACAGCCAGAAGTAGCCCTTTTTAGGTAAATTACGCGGACGGAGGAGTATGAAATTTGATGCAGTTAAAGTATCTATGGAGAAGGAGTGAAGAAAGCTAATATTTTTATATAATAAATATGCTTTAGAAATATAAGGACGGTACGGTTGTGCACAATTTCTGAGCAGTAACCTAACAGAACGTACTAGGCGTGCATGAATTCACGATAGTATTTCAATCATTAGTATTAATTATCCCACTAATAACAGGATTTGGATAAAATTTGGCACAAAAAGTAGGCTAGGCTAGGCTTGCATGAATATTTATTTGAATAGGTGTAGATAATACGTAGTCAATGTCAGCGCTAGAGTACCTAAAGAAAAAGAAAAAAATAAAAATAAGTTTTGTTGCCACAGAAACACGTGCATACAAAAAGATAATTAATTAACTCGAGTAGGTATAAACAGAAAAAATAAAATAAAATAGATCTACTTATGCAATCACGAGCACAAAACACAAATAGTCGGCAGCTGCACTTTATCTACTCATGTGGCTGCACGCCGTATCTATGACAAGAAGGTTTCCACTCAGCATGATGCTGTGCTATGGGGGACCCACAGCACAGCGCTGATTTTCAGTGGTCAACCGGAACAGATGTACGGAATCCAAGTTCTCATATATAGTGTATTTGATAAAAATAAAAAAAAAATATAAATAAATTAGCCATAATAAATATATTTGAGATGAGATGACATCACTGGAAGCATAATCAGCCTATAATGTTCCCACTGCTGGGATACAGCCCTCCTCTCATCGAGAGGGAGTGGGCTGTAACCTACCACGCGGCCCAGTGCGGGTTGGTAGATGTCACATGTCTTCGAATTTTTGGTTCTAGGACATGCCGGCTTCCTCACGATGTTTTCCTTCACCGTTTTGAGAGCAGTGGTACGATTTTTTTTACGCAAAGAAATATGCCTGCTTGGGTTCGAACTCACGACATACAACTCGTAAGTCGGGGCCATTACCACTGCTCACACTGCATCACAGGATATTCAAATTAAAATAATAATTGGCAGTGCATACTTTTCACGTAATTTATCAGGGGCTTGACTGGTTTTTGTTAATTATTCTTGACAGGATTTTACTTTTCAATTATATAAATATTAACAACGAATTTGTTACGTGAATGCAATCATGATTAACAATACCTATAAATAACAGAAAGTTTAGAAGTCTAGCTTCAACTGAAACATCGTTAAGCTCTTTATGTAATAAGTAGCAAAAGTACTTAATATTCAAAAAGACTATTACATAATTTTGAAAAGTAGTAAGTCAACATTAACTTTCATAATAATTTGTCATTGTTTTGCTGACTTGAGGTAAATCTCGATACATTGTAAACTTTACAACAAAACTAACAGTATCTCGCGGTTTAACCCGCCTCACTCAGCACCTAAGGGTTATAGTGTGATATAAAAAGCCCTGCCTCAAGAATTGGGCTATCAAATGCAAAAAGATTTTTTCAAATCTGACTAGTAGTTCCAGGGATTAGCGCGTTCAAACAAACAAACTATTCCATGATAAGCCAATAACGTCCCCACTGCTCGGAAATAGGCCTCCTCTCTGTGAGAGGAAGTGGGCCCTAATCCACCACGCGGGTTCAGTGCGGGTTGGTATATGTTGCACATGTCTCCGAATTTTTGGTTCTAGTACATGCCAGTTTCCTCAAGATGATTTCCTTCACCGTTTTAAGGACAGTAACATACTTTTCAGGTTTGTTATATTACAGATATGGACTCCAATGAAGGCATGCATGCAACGACTAATTAAGAATAAATTAATAAACATTTTACCAAACACGATGAACACAATAGAAGTTTTAATGTTACGATGACAGCACAGACATTTATTTTCCGAGAAGGTTTTGGTTGAAGATATAAATAAGACTGGAAATATGTGGATCAAACCTGAAAATAGCAGTTGTTCATTTTTATGTAACACACTTTCGGGGTAAAGAAATGAAAAACTTTTAAAGTGTAAATTATGTTTTTTTTTTTAATTAACTGTAAACAGAGTAAATCAATAAGTGAATTCTTGAAACTATATAAATAACTTCTTTTAAAATCATAAGGCTTCGAAATGCAATGCAAGCATGATATCCACATCACACCACTACCAGCCAAAGAATAAAACATCCATAAACTGATTCCCATCAAAACAATAACAATTAGAAAAATGCAATGAACTTTCGCACTACTATAACCTACTAAAAACTAGTCCGAACTAAAACCTCACCCACTTAGAAGCCCAAAACATTCGCACAACCCAACCCAAGTTCATGACCCCCGCAATGACCGCACAAACCTTTCGTTATGAAACCTGGACGTTACTTTTACTTCCAGGCTGAGAAAGTCCAATTTGGTGGTTGCCACACTTGAGGGAGGCTATATAGGAGCGTCGCAACTGCCGGCGCGCAGACGTAGCTTACTCTCACAATGAGGCGGTCGACAGTTTTGCTCTTATTCGCGGTCGCACACGCGCTTCCCGCCCAAGACTCCGGCCACACAGACAACGACATAGACGGCCTAACAGACTGCCTCAAAAAAGAATCAACAACATGCCTCAAATACAAATTCTTCTCGTTCGTGGACAAGATGATCGGACATAAGGAATCGTTCTCCCTCACCGATGGAGTGACCGTCGTGAAATCCGGTGACGTACCGACTGACACTGGAGCGCCTAGGGCCTTAGATCCTGTTTCGCGGTTAAAGAACTACTTCGAAACGCATTCCTTGAGAGTAGAAGTGAAAGGTTCCGATGTGATTGACGCGGTGTCGAGTGCAGGGCGCGCGTTCGAAGATACAGTGTCATCGTTTACCGAAGATAATGAAATTAGTGAAGGACGTGGGAAGAAGAAAAAGGCGGCAAAAATCCTGGGACCTTTGATGGCGGCAGTGGCTTTGAAGTTGATGGCGTTGATGCCGCTAGCTATTGGAGCAATAGCATTGATTGCAGGAAAGGCGTTGCTGATTGGAAAGCTTGCCCTAGTTTTATCAGCGATTATAGGGTTGAAGAAGTTGCTATCTCAGCAGAAGCATGTGACGTATGAAGTAATAGCTCACCCTCATCATACATCGAGCCATGATTACAGCAGCAGCAGTGGAGGGACGAGTGGGTACGGAGGTGACTCTGGAGGCTCTTCATATAGTAGCAGCGGTAGCGGAGGCGGTGGTGGACACGGCGGCGGCGGCGGCTGGGGTCGCTCGCTCGAAGCTCAAAACTTAGCGTATTCCGCGCAGAAACCTTAGCGACCCGGTTCCGTGGCACCTTTTCCACTGATTTCTCCGATCTTCAATGTATTTAAGTATTATTTATCTTGTACGGATGTGTGTGTGCCTGTTATTTATTGAGTGATTTATTATTTAATTTTTCAACGTCATGCCATGAGTCGTGAATTGTTATTAGATAACGTTTTTGCTGTTTTATTTCTTAGTCACTTCAAGTCATATTGTTATTTGATTTTTTTCGAAATGTTTCTTTATATATTTATTTGTATATACTTCGTTTATGTTAGTATTTTAGTTGGTAATGTATATTTTTATTTAAAACTCAGTACCTGGCTTTAATATTTTTAAGTAATAATTATGTAAGATTGTGTATGTATTTCATTATTTTATGTATATTTCCCCACGAGTACGTTAGGTATCAAAGGTTTAATTTATTTTGTATGTATTGTTATGTAGCTAATTCTTCCTAAATACTCATAATTTAAATAATTATCGTTGTAATAATGTAATCAACGATACAAAGATATTTAATTGTTATAATAAATTATTAAAAATAAAAATATGCAATTTTGTTTTGTGTTTTATTGACGCAATAGTGTTAAGCTTATGAGAATAGAAAATTCTAAGTAGGGATCTTATTTACTTGATATTTTAAATGCCTTTTATAAATTCTAGCCAGCTGTCCCAGTCATTTAAAGGTTACTAAGGCGAGAGAGCAAAACGACATAACCATAATATTATCTCTCTGGATTAGCTAGATATAGCTTTGTCAAATGTAAATGAATAGGAAATTCCCAATTCTTTATTCCTTGAAATATTTATTACCATTCAGCTCTATTATTCATAATAACGTACGATCTATCAGCACGTTTTAATCCTACCAGTAAAGCTTTGAAAGTTGCTCTACTTTATCAGTATTATTGAATTCCAACATTGTATTTACCTTCTAGTAAAGTATCTAAAGCTATAATTACTACTGCATTTCTATCAATTTCCATCTATATTATGTTAGATTTCTTATCATCTTAAATAAAGTTGAGCTTTTCTGCTCTCGAAATACCCTGTTGGGAAAAACCAAGTCCTTTCAGAAACCGATAGAAGCACTGTTTGTTGAAAGGCTCATCAATTTTATCTGTTATCAAATCATGACCATTGATAACATCATACATTGTCAATGTAACTTTCTTCCTACAATCAAAACAGATTATATAATATTTGCAGCACATGCACGGCCACAGTATTGATCAGAATTTCAGAAACTAGGGTCTTCATCATCAAATAACTTCTCCCGCTCTGGGTGGAGCGGGAGGGTGTGTCAGACTCTTACTGACTAAAACCCACCCGTATTCCTTCCTGTTGCCTGTGTTGCTAGGGGCCTCGGTGACCCATAAGTAAGGTACCTACTTATAGCGACAGTAACTAGGGTCTAGTGACGAAACTATCTAACGTAATCCTTCATCGGTAACCTTTACCTATTACTTCTAACATATTTAATTACGAGGTTACATTACAATACCGTTCACGAAAGTCAATACTTGAATACACATTGACCACACCTTTTTCCATGCATTTAGCTTCGCTACCTTACTGACTGGATAAATTGTTCTCCAAAAGATTCCTTTAATATTGGTCGTGCTAATACGACATAACCTAAGACACAGGCACATCCTGGGCAGTCACCATCGTCTTACTGACTTAGTCGTACCCGTTTTTACGAAAATTTCGCGGGCGGAGGAGTATGAAATTTGGCACAGCTAAAGTTTATATTTAGGAGTGCAGAAAGCTAATATTTTTATATACCTAATATGCATTAGAAATAACTTAAATTAATAAAAAAAACATTTTCTTGAACAATGTTTTGAAGATAGATAGGTGACAGAAGTGAGACCTTGAGAATGGAAGAAGTAAGTACTTTTTAGTTGCATGGAATTAGTAATTTACCTTATAGATTGTATGTAGAGGGGGTCGAATTTCGATCAGTGGGCGACCACTTAGTACTCATTATAAGCCGCGATAAAAAAGAAAGTTTCGTGCACCCAGGATATTATCTACGTGTCATTTAATTGCACTTATCTACAAAGTTGACGCCGTGACTTTTCCATCTCAGTTTCAAATGCTGCTTTACCCCTAATGGAAACTCTACTTAAATATAATGTGCTCATAAAGGAGATAGAAATGATACCTTTATATAATGTCGTTAGGTAGAGAGATCTCGAGTTATGACAACACTAGATTTAGTATGTAAGTTATTTAGTTGGTATAAAAACTAAGTGTTACTTTTAGAGGTAGGCAAAAAGAGAATTCAAAGCGGACTCAATGATAATATCGCGAATGCGCAAAAAATAATATAATTAGATACTGTTCAAACTGACACTGTTTGTACACGGATACAAAACTTATTGCACCACTTTTAAGGAACTGGTATTTAGTATGGTTAAAAAACTGCGGTTGAAGACGTCGATTGCAAAAAAACGCGATGGATAAATGTGCTTGTTTTATTAATTAACCAGCTGCAGCCCGCGGCTTCGCCCACGTGGCTTTCCTAAAATAAAAGTAGCTTAAGTTACTCCTTATTACATCAGCTATCTGCCCGTGGAAATTGATCCAGCCGTTTCAGAGATTAGCCAAAGCAAAAAATTAAAAAAAAAATGTTATTGGTATATGTATCGTGTATACATACATATATGCATTTAGTAAATAGCGGTTATCCATACAGATAAAAATAACATTAAAAAAAAGCAGTTATTTTAATATTACAAATAGACACTCCAATTCTATGTATCTGTATAGAAGATGTATAGATAATTCGACAGTACTGTAGTTAAAGATTTTTTTTATTGTAGATATTTCATTCAATAAAAATTTCTAATCCCATAAAAAAAAAAACTGCGGCTATTATGACAGAAACCATAATTATTTATTATAAAATAAAATTAAAATAAACCTGAATTTTAATCTCAAATTTTGATTAACTAAGGTCCTATATTAAAAACACGACTGTGCTTAAATTTAATTAGAAGCATAAGAAATAAATTGACAATAATAATTATTTATTATAATCTTAGTAGTTTCTGCCACGGAGGAGCTCGTGGCTAAGTAATAACAGCCGCACGGGTCGATCCATCAGGTTAAGCTACGCTTGCCAGGTCCATGGATGGGTGACCATCTCTACATACCGAGACTCCTCCGTGCTTGAAAAACACTAAGCTATTGGTCCCGGCTGTCATTCGTGGATCTTTGACAGTCGTTACGGGTCGTCAGATGCCCGAAAGTTTGACAACCAGTCTTAACAAGGGGTAGAGTATTACCCAGTAACTGGGTTTTGGAGGTCAGATAGGCAGTCGTTCCATGTAAAATACTGGTATTCAGCTGAATCCGGTTACACTTTTTTTTTTTTGTGGATGGGAAATCATCAAATAACTTCTCCCGCTCTGGGCGGAGCGGGAGGGTGTGTCAGACTCTAACTGACTAAAACCCACCCGTATTCCTTCCGTTGCCTGTGTTGCGGTGGCCTCGGTGACCCATAACTACCTTCCCGCGACCATCCAGTTAGACTGGAAGCCGAGACCAACGTAGTTGGGGAAAGGCTAGGCAGATTGATTGATTATTAATTTCTGCCTACCCACATGGAAAAGAAGGACTTTATGTTTGTGTAATATAACTTTTCACCTTTCAGCTTGACAAGCCAATATTGTCAATTCAATAACACTTCGTTTGTCAATTTGCAGTCTTAATTCTAGGACTCATCTAATAAACCGACTACAATCTATTTGCAGACATGATAGCCGCTTCGACATGTTGACTGCAAACTTTGTCGGCGACTCCGCTACTACTCCAAACACATTGTGAACACACCAATAACAAGTTTTCAGCTAACGAAAACGTGGATTTAAAGAAGGTAGCGTATGTAGTATGGTCGAATTCGTAATAGCAATACCATTTTTGACAACAATTCCCAGTGGTCTTGACTAACGTTGAAAATGAGACAGTGGTACCGATTCCCTTGTTCACAAACTAAACTAAATTTAAGTTCAGTACATGTTTTTCTTTCTATTTCATTAAGAAAATGACAGAAGAGTTTAGTTCTGTCAAATTAATCAGCGCTCGAAAGAAAGAAAAATAGTTTATTTGGGACACGCACAAGAAATACAAAAAGTAAAAAAAGGAGCATTTAAAACTTGACGAAAATTGACGTAATTTTAGTAGGCAAGTTTTTAATCACGTCTAAACTTGTATGGAATAGTGACAATTTATCTTCTGTCGTCTTCTTAATGAAATACAAAGAAAAAGATGCACTGGACTTAAATTTAGTTTAGTTTGTGAACAAGGGAATCGGTACCACTGGATCCTCTCTTTTGTGAAGGGCATGTGACATTCAACCTTAGGATGATAAGTAATTCATAATCAGCCTATACTGTTCCCACTGCTGGGACACAGGCCTCCTCTCTGTGAGAGGGAGTGGGCCGTAATCCACCACGCGGGCCCAGTGCGGGTTGGTAAATGTCACATGTCTTCGAATTTTTGGTTCTGGGACAAGCGGGATTCCTCACGATGTTTTCCTTCACCATTTTGAGAGCAATGGTGCTGAAATTATTTACACAAAGTAAAACACCTGTCTGGGTTCGAACCTACGATCTACAACTCGTAAGTCGCGCCACTAAGCCACCACTGCTCTGATAAGTAATTACGAGTTAAATATACCTACCAATGACGAGTGCTTCTGGGCTTATGTTCAGCAATTGACTGTGGTTGGCTTAGTTAATTCCGTATTTTCTAAACCACATTGCAAGAGATTTTCATTCTTCGATTAAATTAATCAAAAACAATCTTCTAAAATTTTTTCAAAATCTTTTTCAGCCGCGTTGTGCGATTTTATGTACAGGCAGAACATATTGGTTTGCGTCACCGACATGCTACTAATACATTGTATATACTCGACCGGATATCTATGTACTCGACTGTATCACGTGCTGTTCAAATTAAGTTTTCTCTTCAGTCAGCAGTCTTCCATGACTGCCTATATTTTTTTCTCATTTAGGCCCTTATATATTTACTCATACCATCTGGATATTTCAAGTTAAATGTCTAACCGGGCACACAGCTGCAGAGTTGCCCATCCCAGATCCGGTAACGTCTAAGCTCTGACGACGTAACTCTCGACGTGATTGTCGACAATCTCAGAGCAATAGCGTTTGCCAGAGGAAGCTGCATACATTAAAAATTTCACTTTAATTGCATTCAAACTTCGGGCATTCTCACCAAACCCATGGGAATTCCGTCAAGTTCTAATCATTGTTGGAATATTCCTTCCATTTATTTCTTAATTCTCTCTTTCACACAATACAAATATTTTTAAACTAGCTGCGCCCCGCGGTTTCACCCGTTTAAGTCTCGATCCCGTGGGAATATGGATAACAATCATATGTCCTAACTCAGTTCATGACACCCATGTGTCAAATTTCATCCAAATCTGTTCAGCCGGTTTATCGTGAAAGCGTAACAAAGAAACATACAAAAAAATAAAGAATACAATTTTAGACTTTAGGTCTAAAATTTTGTATTTTAATTTTAACATAAAACGGCCGAGGCCAATTAGTTAAAGACACAAACACACTATTTAAGAACAATATCAAAATTATATAACTGCTCGACAGTCATACACTCATCTTACAATACTCCAGACAATAATTATGTTGACAAGATTTTCATCCATTCATCCGCGAACACATCACAGTGAAGCTTAAGCGTCCAAGAGAGCGTTGAGTGCAGAGAGTGTGCGAGGGACAGCGAACAATCTGTGCCTCTTGCGACGGTTATAGTTTAACGGAGCAAAAAGAAGGGACAGTTCATCATCCAGTTCAGGAGTTTATGACATTTGTTTAGATTAAAGTCATATATGTCAAGGTTTTGATCAACAAAAGAGTATGTTTTACCAAAATAAATAAGATCGCAATAAAAACCCCTTACTTCCCACAATATTACACAATGAACACTAATAAGCTTTTGTTATAAAATCGACCAACTCAGCTTATCCTCTTCCACTATTGGACGTTGGTTTTCGCAAATTGTGTCACAACGCCAGTAAAATTGCAACAATTCAATTTTCTTTCAAAATTTCTTGCACAGCTCAATTTGTGTAAATCAATTTATAAACCCTTAATATGGGCAAACTGTGGATGTTTGAAACAAAAACGCATTTGGCATCATGAGTGTACGTGTATGATTGTAAGTCAGTATCCCCAATTGTTTTCAGTTTTTCAGGAAAATATGTGGGAAAATAATTCCTTCGTTTGTTTCGAAAACGAGTATTTTGGCCCATGCCGTAGGTTAAATCATAAAGAAAAAATTACTGACATTTTGTGGGAACAGTTACACATTTGACCGTTTACAACAAGGAATTGATGTGGGAAAAATTCTCATCTTTCCCTATTATAGGTTAATACGAGTACATCGAGTTTAAAAACAAAATTCTCGCAAACTTTTGACAGCTGCTTCTGCTGCAAAATAAGATGAAACCTTTCGAGTAAGACTTATATATTATTCAGTCAAACTGTTCACAGTCCGGCCGGCGTTTAGTGTATAAAGTATCTTCAAAGTCCAGTAGATGTTTTGATAAAATTAAGTATTATGGAAATAAACATCTTTCTCCATGTCCCATGGCTTATTTATAGCTTAGGATCTATACCGCCGAGTGCATGTTTAAGATAATACTTTGAAATCGTTTAGGCGGACAGCCCATATGATATATGGGTTGTGGACTGTGAACTTGTTAAAGTAAAAATAATGTTTTAAGTGAGCTTAGGGTGATGGAGAGATTAAACATTGTAGGCTCTAACAAAATACGTATGCCACTTATTTCTAGGCCGGAATTCAAGTTAATTTTAATTGGTCAAGGACGGCTAATGAGACATAATTTATTTTGTATTGTTTGACTCCGAATCGGTGTCGCGCGGGGCTTAAGAGGTTATTTCGTTATCGTAACTAATACTATGCATGCGAAAGTGAGTTTGTTTGTTTGTTACGTTTTCACGTCTTAACTGCTCAACCGATCATCATGAAATTTTGCATACACGATGTCAGAGATATAGAAAAGGACATAACCTTTTATCCAGAAAAAGTACTCTCGAGGGATAGAAAAAATATTGACAAAAGCAACATTAAAGGAAGCTAAGCCGTGGGTAAGCTCTTTTACCTTACACTAGAACTAAGTGGTGGAAAAGTGCCTGAATGTGGTAGTATTTACTCACAGATAAGTATTTATTTTATGTTCCCACGTACGGAGATAGTGAGCTGTTATATCTTCTTGTACAAATATTATGTGTTAACTTTAATTGCCCTGGTCCAAGTGTTGCGATTTCAGCGATAATCTATACTAATAATTATAAAGAGGTAAAATTTGTTTGTTTGTTTGTATGTAGGGGGTAATCTCTGGAACTACCAGTCGGATGCAGTGCAACGCATGTTTTTTTCTCGTCTATTGCATAGTGTGGGGTATCATAGTATAAGCCGTTCAAAAATATTGCGGGTCTGTCAAAACCATTTGTCAAATCAGGGGTCTGTTTGCGTAATATTAAGCTTTAAAGTGCTCATGTTTCTTAGAATCAAGTGCCCCCCCCCCCCCCCCACCCCGCCTCCTATCAGCTAAATAGTTGTTTTTGGATAAGTGTAAAAAATAATAGCAGTAGTAAGTATATATAACTTAAACTCAAAGCACTTATTTCAAATAAACTAATTACAGGCACTTTTGAATTGTCAAGGGGTTGGTCGGTCAGTCAGAAAGATGAAGCTAGTTGCCCATTCCAAAGCGTAGTAGGTACCTATGGAGAAGAACGGGTAAGAAACTCCACGGACACTCTTTTAAATCAACGTATTATGGTTACAAAATATTGTTTACATCATTCATTTTGAAATTATACATGTGAGAACGATGCAAAACATAAACGCGTCCGTAAAAAAGACTAACAAAAAAACACGAAGTTAGGTACGAAAACTATCACAGCTGATTAGGCTTTACATGTGACGTATATCGATGTACCTATGGGAGAAAATGTTTTTCAACCACAATATTAAGTTTATTTTTTGGGATAAATTCATTCCAACTGCGGAACCCTCCATCATTGTGCGTGGTCCGACACGCACTTGGCCGGTTTTTTTCGTTTTAATTATTACGTAAGTCATGCGTGTGTTGTGCATTACCTATTAATTCCTACCGACCCCTAGCATAGCGCATAGTAGAACGGATAGTATTCAAAGTTACGACTTTTTGCTGGTCAATTTAGCCATTGGCCTATTCCTTCTTTCATTCTTATACAGGATGTGGCGTAAATAGTGGTTCAACGCTATGTGGTCGATACGCCGTATTTTCAGCGATCACAAACTACAATTTAAACCATTTTTTCCCCTAAGTCTCAGAATAAAATAGTTTAATATTATTTTTGGAAAAATTGACAACGCCACACCCTGTTTAATTACATTTAACAAATGCTAAAATCATCCTTAATTAATGTAAAACAGGGAATAAAGAAATTTGTTTTTTCAACGCAGGCAGTAACACTGTAATACGTTTAAATTTTACTTCAAATAAGAAAGCCAACGCTTGCCAAATGATCCTAGAAACTTAATGCCTTCACCCGCAGGCACGCTTTATAAATATAACTGGCCACTTGTGAATGAGGTGATTTATACTAATGGTCGCGGTGAGCCAATGAATTTATAACACGATGGTATTTGTGGTTAGTACTTGGACCTCTTTAATAAAGAGATATAATACTTATACTACGACGTTGTGTCAAATAGAAGGTAAATAAGGGCAGTTTCGTTTTGAAACTAATCTGTCTGAAATTTCTAAGGTAATTAATATGTATTCTAAGGTTCGTCGTGTGTAGTTTAAAGTGTTCAAATCCTGCTCGTTGCAATATTCAAAATATGTAAGTTAGAAACTGGTATAGATCTAGCAAAAAAATTAACATACATAAAAATACCTAATTCACTTTTTGAACGGGCTATTCAAAATGGATAAATAAGGAAGAACCGTTTATCACTTTACTAGAAAAGAAACTAAAACCTTACAATGATTTCAACTGTGTTAAAAGTCGCATCCAAGAAGTCGTGTCAAAATAATTAACAGTCCCGGTCTGCGTACCTAATGAGTGCCTGGAGGAGCAAGGGAAGACCATAAACATGTGGTGGGTGGTAAGTTTTAGTATGCCTTCCCCGCTACCACTTATAACACGCACCACACAGCTTTCCTTATATCCAGGTCGGACATTTGCCCCTAACAGAGAAAGGTGTACAGACTACGGTGAAATCACTCATTGCGCACGTTCGTATTGCGATAAAAAGTAAAATTTACTTGTATCGTCTTGTTTATAGTATGGTTATCGTAGATTTTTATGCTAATAATTGAAGTAAAACAATAACTTGTAGGAACATGATAAACTGAAATTTTGACCGGTCATTTTGAGCCGCAGTATCTACTATAGTATGCCATTATGTTACTTGCATAACATGCATAATCAGCCTATAATGTTCCCACTGCTGGGACACATGTCTCCTCTCTGTGAGAGGGAGTGGGCCGTAATCCACCACGCGGCCCAGTGCGGGTTGGTAGAAGTCACATGTCTTCGAATTTTGGGTTCTAGGAAATGCCGGTTTCCTCACGATGTTTTCCTTCACAGTTTCGAGAGCAGCGGTGATGAAATAATTTACACAAAGTAAAGCGCCTGTCTGGGTTTGAACCTACGACCTACAACTCATAAGTCGCGGCCGTTACCACTATGTATGTTACTTGTTTACGCATATAAAGACAAAATTGAATTTCGCCAGCTTTGAGAATAGGGTTTAACTGCAAAGCTGCAGTGCAAAGCTGAGGATTTTTTCGTAAAAACTAGAGATACAGACTAAAACCTACCGATAAAGTGTACTGAAAAGCATTAAATATTTCACCACGCTGTCTAGCGTTTATTTTATATCGACGATGAAGTCACAAGAACTGCTAACTGACATTTTGGCGATTTTAATTAAGACTTCAAATAATCGTTTACGTGTGTCAAAAGCAGCTAACTTTAAATCTTGTTTTTTAACGCGTTACTGATAACTGACAATAACTATTAAGCAAATGTATACTGTACAATAAAACGATATTTTTTCGTATCCTTGTAAATTATGTATTGGTAGATAAAGGTTCTTTTCACTTCATCGTCGATATGTATAATGTATATCCACTGACGTCATGAGACCAACCCAACAAGACTTTATTCTTTTAAAATTGGTGCATAGACTATACGAGGTAACAAGCTTCCTCCCATACATAGCATGTGAAATCAATAACTCATTTAAAAATTAGTTAACTAAATATTTGGGTTTCCCGTCAACTTTAACTACATTGATAATCTTGTTCACCCACTACTGATTTGTTCTACGAGGGTCATTCAATAAATACTTAGCCTACAAAAAGTAAACGAAAATTTTGGAAAAGTGGCAATTTATTTTTCAACAAAGTCTCCTTTTAGTTCGATACACTTAGCCCAGCGATGCTCCAACTTTTTTAACCCGTCCGAAAAATAGTTTTTGTCAAACTCTGCAAAATAGGCCTCCGTGGCGGCGATGACCTCCTCATTCGATCCATATCTATTCCCGGCGAGTGATTTTTTCAGATTAGGAAACAGAAAGAAGTCACAAGGGGCCAAATCTGGAGAATACGGTGGATGGGGCAACAATTCGTAGCGTAATTCGACCAATTTGGCCATGGCAACGGCAGACGTGTGAACCGGTGCGTTGTCGTGGTGAAACAGCACTTTTTTCTTCGCCAGATGGGGTCGTTTTTTCTTTAATTCGGCGTGGAATCGGCCCAATAAATCGGCATAGTAAAGCCCTGTAATTGTTTTACCCTTCTCGAGGTAATCGATGTAGATCACACCTTGTGAATCCCAGAAAACGGTGGCCATAACTTTTCCGGCCGATTTTACAGTTTTCGCCTTCTTTGGAGCACGTTCCCCGGTCTGGATCTATTGTTTTGATTGCTCCTTGGTCTCTGGTGTGTACCAGTGGATCCAGGTTTCATCGACGGTCACAAAACGACGCAAAAACTCCGCTGGATTCCGCTTAAACAGCGCCAAACAAGTCTCCGATGTGGTCTCACGGTTGCGCTTGTTTTCTGGTGTGAGTAAACGCGGCACCCATCGCGCCGACAGCTTTCTCATGCCGAGTTCCTCGTGAAGAATATGATGCACTGTTCCTTCTGAAATGCCTACAGTCTCAGCTAGCTCCCGAACCTTCAATCGGCGATCTGCCAATACGACATCATGGATTTTTTTAATGTTTTCCTCCGTAGCAGCTGTTTTCGGTGCACCTGGACGTGGTTCATCAAAAACCGACGTACGGCCACGTGCAAACTCGTTGAACCAATTCTTGACGATGGCCATCGATGGAGAAGAGTCACCGTACACAGCATCCAAGCGCTCTTTGATTTCGATGCGCGTTTTCCCTTCCAAAAATAGGAATCGAATCACCGAACGATATTGCTCTTTTTCCATTTTTGTAAAACCGATCGACACGTTCGCTTCCATAAGTTGTCAAATTAAAACAAATGAAGGGATTGGAATGAAAATTTGAAAAAAGAATTAAAAAAGAATGTGCTACACTGTGGTAAAACTCTTTTGAAACTACAGCGCCCTCTGGCAATGAGGCTAGGTACTTATTGAATGCACCTCGTATATCCTACACAGAGTTCTGAGTGTGCTAATCGCCTCAATTTTTTTTACTTTCCCGTAGTCGAGTATAGTAAACATTCCCACTGCTGTGTCACAGGTCTCCTCTCTGTGAGAGGGAGTGGGCCTTAATCCACGCGTCCACGCGGGCCCAGTGCGGGTTGGTAGATGTTACATGTCTTTGAATTTTTGGTTCTAGGACATGCCGGTATCCTCAGAATGTTTTTGATGAGGAGCACTGGTGACTTACGAGTTGTAGGTCGTAGGTTGGAACCCTGACAGGCGCTTTACTTGATGTAAATTATTCCATAACCACTGCATAATGTATAAGAGCATTATCGTCATCATTATTTGCAGTCTTCTTCCACCAACTGCGGGGTGTCCCCCTTTTTCTTTTTGTGCCATGCTTCACTGGTCTGTGCGAGTCTCATACACTCAGGTCTTAAACGCGATTTTTATAGGTCATTCATCTATCTGGTTGTTGGTCTGCCTAATGTGACTTTTATCGCTGGTATAGTCCACATCTCAAAGAGAAACGCATACACATCACAGTCTTAATTTAATTATGATGCATTAATTTCGAAGAACGACATGAGTACCTTTATGATCACGTTTAAGTACTTTCTCTTAGCAATTGAATTGGGTCGTGCATTACTGTAATTAATTCAATGCTAGTTAAAATTTGAGAGGACAAAAGAACACTTAATTTTTTAGTTGTAAAAAAATTAGGGCGATGGCTCGAACGGAAGTGCATTTGACTGGCTGAACTTCAGATCGCAGGACTCAGTCCTCCAAACATAATCCATTTTTATTGTTTACTTCCATTAGCTACAGCCAGTGGCTTCGCCCGCGTGGTATCTTAATAAAATATAAAGATAGTTTTATATCGGTCCAGTAATTTGTGAGTTTATTAATTTATTACAAATAAAAATACAAAGATACAAAAAATCAAATCTTTTTCTATATAATATTAGTGCAAATAGTATGGAAGATAACCCATGTCAGGCTAATTGCGTACGTTCTGCTCTTGGACCTCTCCAAGAGCAGAACTTACGCAGTTTTTCATTGCTTGGCTTCATAGGTCGTGACGGGAAAAATATTAATTACTAAATGATCAGTATATTTAAAAAATCAGGGTATTTCAACATGAAACATGGGTGTATATAACCCTACATCAAGTTCCTAGTCAATTATCATAATCACCCTTGACAAAAGGATTGGCGATTGCAGTATTATGATTGATCTCGATACTAATTATGTTTTTAATTCCGGAAAGAAGGAATCACCCTTCTTTGCGGAACACAATACTGCGACCCTTACTGCCCCAAAATAATTTTAACGATTTATCAGACTCACTCTTTGGAGAGTAAATTTAAATACCAATCATGCGAGAAGGTATTAAAGGATGCTCGAGGCCCCTGGCAACACAGGCAAGGGAAGGAATACGGTGGGGTTTAGTCAGTAAGAGTCTGCCATACCCTCTACCCAGAGTGGGAGAAGTTATTTGATGATTTCCATCCAAAAAAAAGGGGCGTATTTCAATGGTCATTACCTAATGCAAATAGAGATATTTATAAACAAGATACAATCTTTCCAATCTATAGGATACGACTATTACAGAGAGAAAATACCTGATATTTGTAAACTAGGTTGGAAAAGCAGGAACTAGCCGGTTGTAAACAAGTTCTGTGCGTGTAAGAAAAACGGACGACGCATACAGAGAAATTATATTCTTGCTGCGTTTATTGGGGTGGGCAGATGTTGAGGTTCAAATTTAATTTATGTGCTTGTCCTTTGTGCTAGTATTATTTCTTTATGGCAGTGACTTAGGTACCTTATTTTCTTCGACCAGTTTGGTAGTGTCAAACCTATTAAAATATCGTTTTACAGAAAACTCAGAACACAGCGTTTACATTGGGGTAGATTGATTGTTCGACAGGGACGGCCTTGCTGAAATAATAAGTCAACCTATTAATTAATATCTTCGTAAATACTCGTAACTCTTCAAATCTTTAGAGTATTTAGAGTTTATTTATATCAGAACAACAAAATAGCCACTACACGTACCTATATTTTTAAACGAGGACGCTTGTATTTACTGCCTCCGAACTAAGTACATTAATCAGCAACAAAATGTATTATTATTTGAATAGATGATTAGATCACTATTTTCTTATGTTCGTTAGGTACTCATTATAATACCTGATGATCACCCATAAAGTTATCTAATCTCCTTCAAACCGCAAACACAAAATAACCTTAACGACTAAAAAACAAACTAAAATATGTTCCAACGAACAAAACAAGAACCACTATTAGATAACAGAACAGCTTACCTCACATTTACAACATAAAAATAAAACAACAATCGCTGTAAGTGCACTGCCACGGTAGCCGAGTTTTACAAAGAAAAAAACAAAAAACAACGCCATCTAGTCGACGACGGTTATAACAAAAAGACGATCGGTATCATGGCCGACTATTTCATTCATTATTGCGCGCGCGCGTAACCTTGTTATAGAAGGTTTTATGAATGAAAACGTAGTTTATCGGTAAAAGAAGATAGGACATCGTAAAAATAGAATAAGAAGTAAAATTTTATTGTTCCTGCGTGGAATTCTTGTCAAGGTGACTTTGTTTTGCCTGTATCATATGGGGTTAAAACGGTAATATTTACCTTTTATTTTCATTACCTTGGATAACTTCAGGCCTTTACAGAATCAGTTTTCACAGATTCATTATAGATAATTATACCATAATTATGTGGGCAGTCAAAAATATCAAGTTAGAGTTAGATATTCATTCCGACAACTAGGTATTAGAAAACGAAACTCGGTTATAAAACCAAACACTGTATAATGCATTCATTCATTCACTATGTACAATACAAGCACAAAAACTAACTAAAGTGTAGCAATTTAGTTAAAAAACGTACAAATAATTTAATTCCCGTTGAGTTCGTCGACTTATGATTGCGCCCGCGCTGCGGTAGAACCTTGAACTTTTGTTCTCTTTGCAAACTCGTCGATGTAAACAAACTTGGCCGTGAAAATAGTTCTGCATAACCATAAGAGATGGCACTGTTTTAAAAATAGTTTTCAAAAGAAAAATGCTTTGCAGAGTAACATTAATTATTTTGAATTATATTTAAGGCATAAAATAAAAAGTAGTAAAGTAAAATATTGTTTTTTTTGTGTTACAAATTTTAAAATTCGCTACGATTTATTTTTAAAGTTCTAGTTTTGATTACTAGCAGTGTACGGTTGGATGTTGCGAAACTACAAGGCATTCAAGAAGAAAGCTTTTCATTTAAATATTGGTTACCATTGCTAGATGGCATTCTTTTTTATTTTATGATTGTGTCTTTTCAGCGGCGGGTTGTGTTCCACGCGCGCGTTAAAGAGATGTCGTCAGCACAAGTTGTGTAGGGGTCCACTAGGGCCGATGCCTGCCGGGGTCGCGGGAAAGTTCGAAAGTGTTACCGAGGCAACACAGGCAACGGAAGGAACACGGGTGGGTTTTAGTCAGTAAGAGTCTGACACACCCTTCCACTCCGCACAGAGCGGGAGAAATTATTTGATAATTTCCCACCCAAAAAAAAAGCGTTGTCAAAATAAATACCTTTTTACTTTGGATTTAGTTTTTGAGAACAGGCAAAATCTTTGTGCTATCTTTAGGAAAATATGAATATTTAAACAAAACACAAACAGGATTATAGATACGGTCTAATAAAAGAGTTTATTCACACAAAAAATATATCTTAAGTAGTTCGAAAGTAATATAATTTTGAATCGTGAAGAAACCGGCATGTCCTAGAACCAAAAATTCGAAGACATGTGACATCTACCAACCCGCACTGGGCCCGTGTGGTGGATTACGGCCCACTCCCTTTCACAGAGAGAAGGCCTGTGTCCCAGCAGTGGGAACATTATAGGCTGATTATGTATGTTAAAAAAATCACATAAAGAGTTGATGTGTATGCGTTCTTGTTTAACATACATTTTTTGCATAACTTACTTGAATTATATGAAGGCGTAATAACAGATTTAAAGTCAATAAAATCATTTAACTGCGCCTTAAGTAGTAATTTCGTAGTGAACATAATATTTCATTTTCAATGTATGTGATATACATAACATTAATAATAATTGATAGTCACACTTTCGAATTAGGTCAAAGATGTGTAAAGATAGTTATTGTAAGAGATAACAATAAATAAATTTCCCTATGAGATGAGAGTTACTGCTAATCCTGTAGCTCCAACGCTTCAGAGGTCAGCTTGAAATAAATGACAATACCTATTACACCAACAACTGACCTCTATTGCTCAAAAGTACTTCTATTTTATTTCCGACTTAGATATTAAGTTTCTTACAGTACAACTTCTAAATATAGTAGGTCACTGGGTCTTAAACTGTCGTTTGACAGGCCCTAATAAAATTTGTTATTACAAACAAGAATAATTTTTAATTCGAACGAAAGAACCGTTAGCTTTGAAGCTCATAAATTGTGTTCGATGATTCGAAAACTAATGATTTCACATACATGGTGAAGTTAATAAGACTTGTTTTAGATATTGTAAGTTAATGTATTGCTAAATGGTACTTTCTGAATATGAAATGAAAGACAGCACCCGACAAACTTACGCTTATTGGGACCCTAACATAGAAAACCAGCAAACTGCGTATCGGACCATGCACAATGAAGAGTTCCGTAGCTGGGATAAATTTATCTAAAAAAAAACTTAATGTTGTAGTTCAAAAACATGTCATATCCATATATCGATATACTTCACGGTCAATTCTCCAACTACAAACGTAAGTTGGTCGACTATTACTCGTTAATTTTTAAAAACTAGTTAGCTGTGATAGTTTTCCTTTTTATTTTGTTATATTATGTACAACACATTTCCAAAAAAATCATTTAGCTGGCAGGGAAGAGGGACACTCCTGACCCTAACAAAAAATACCACTGTAAAGCTTATTATTACGCAAACGGATCCTTGAATCGAAAAATGGTTTTCACAGACCCACAATATATTTGGACGGCCTATCCAACTATACCCCACAACAAAAAATATCATCCCCACTTTACGTACAACAGAGGTACCCTAAGTATTACAGCTTTCTAGTACTAAGAGTCTGAGCTAAGCCGGGGATAGGCAGACAGACAGACGTACATGGCGAAACTATAAGGGGTCCTTGTTCACTATGAAACTCAACTGCGTGGCAACATGACGTCTTTGTCGCTCACGTCTGCTTGCAAGATTTATTTATTTAAATAATGATTCTTGAAGTTATGCTGCTTCGACCACCAATCAATTAGGAAAAGGCCAGAGGGCTTATCCAAGTGGCAATCGCTTTCAAACAGTTTGATATTTTTACAAAGACTTGCAACAGGATTAACATGAGCATTTCGGTAGCTTACGAGTATGTCAACACCATACTTTTTGACTTTTCTATTATCATTATCGCTGTTAGCATGTCACTTTGTCCAGGCCTTCAGGAGGATAACTTGGGGCTGCCTACTCACCCTGCCCGCAGCAGGAGCACCGGACGTCGGCAGAGAACGAATAACGCCCTTTTCCAGCCCCACTAAATGGGTCCAGGGGCGATGGACTCCTGGACATCCGTCGCCCCCCACACAGTAGGACCCGAGGTGGCGGCGCGTAGTGTTCCACGCGCGCCCCTATTGGACGTCGCGGGGGGAGTCTTACACCTCATCCCTCTCCCCCGCGGGCCTGACGTGGCCCGCAAAGGCGGCCGGCAACAGCCGGGGATCGCGGAACTCGCACAAGATCCCATGATCCCCGGTGCAAGTGTGGCAGGGGAACACCGGGGTGGTTTTTAGTCAGCAAGAGTCTGACGGACCCCGCCATCCTACCATGAGGATTTTCACCGGAACAACAAAAAAAAGGGCGGATTTCACTGCGTTCAAGAGCTGTCAGTGTCATTATTGTTGGTAAACATTGACACTTATAGCCATCAAACGCAGTTTAGATATACTTATGCTGATATGCAGTTTAGATTGCCTTAATGGTGATTTCTGAACCTAAAAGTCTGCAAGGTGGCGGGTTTCGTGTCGTTTGTTAAAAAGTTATAATAATACCACCTATGGCTCGTGGGATACAGACATATAAAATGAATGGATGTACATTCTCTGAAACAATTACAGAACATTGAGAAACCACGATTTCCCAAAGGGTTGACGGTTGAGGTCAGACGCTAGTACTTCGCTACGAACTAGAACCTTACCGAGCCATGGATATGTAGACAATAAGATATAACTACTGTCTTTGGCATGTCTATGGTGATCCTATCTACTAATAAAGATCTCGTCTCATCTTTTGATACCAAAATAAGAAATTAAAGCCTCATTTTTACTTGTTATCTGTGGAATTAAAAATTAGGCTAACCAATAAACACTTTGTGGTTTGAAGCTTCACTTTATCAACGTGAAGCTAATTCGAACACTCCGTTATGGGTAAAGAGGAACGATCATTGCTTGTAATATTAAATAAATGTTTGATCCCTCTATTTTTACTAAATACCAAATGGGAATAGAGTTATAATAATGTTGTAATAATATTAATTCAATTTTATACATAACATAACGCCTTGTTTCCCCAAAGGGTTGGGCAGAGGTGTACCTGTAGTACACCCACATTTCGCCAGTTGTGTTTTTTCAATATTATCAATAAATTCTATTATTTTAAAATTTTGCATGCTGCAAGTTTATCGGGACTATTTATATAAATTATATCTTATATGTACCTACACAATAAGCAAATAAATAATTCCTATTTGTATTTCACATAGCATAACATCACACCTGTTTTCTCTAAAGGGTTCGGCAGAGGTGTACCTAGAACAGTAAACCCACAGTTCACCTGTTATGTCTAAGTTCCATTTAATATGGGCGTATTGCCATCAACCGGGCACAAATACAGACTTCGGGATGCTATTTACAAATTCCTTACGGAAAAACCAATTCGCCAGGCTTGGGAATGGAATCTAGGATTTCAAATCCCACATCAACAGGGTCCTTATCAAAAACGCATATTATAGGATTAAAGACTGCGTTGAAGACAAGGAAGTTTGGCAATAATTCCTTCTGCCCATGTGGCTTCCCTGGTACCTCATAAATGGCATAACTATCAAAGTGTCTATTAATTAACTGCTCCCAAATTGCGATGTTTGTTTTCTTTGCTTTTTTACTTTCTTGACATAATATTTTCAATATTTGACATTATATATACCTACAATTTTGATATCAAACTATTTATTAGTAAATTTTGTTATGATGCTAATTAAGACTTTTTACAGTTGTAATGGCAAACATAACATTTGGATTAAAAAGGTTTTTTTTTTTAATTAATATTTTACATAGATTCTTTTATATTTTGTGAATGTGAGACTAGATTTGTAGACCATTTATTTTTTGTTAAGTACCTGGTACTTCTTGACAGGCCTACACTGTCCTCACATACCTATTAACACTGTCATTTGAAAACATTGTAAAAGCCAAATAATTGGCTTTTACAATCCCGGCTCTTCTCCCTATGAAACGACCAATTGAAACCTTGTACCTAGCTTCTGACGTTTCATAAGTGCCCATGTAGGTTTATGAGAAATAAAATATTTTTATTTTTGATTTTGGAGCTCACGGTCAGCAGTCGCGTTTGTGATCACTAGACTGCGACTGCGTTTGCATCAATAATGATGCTAATGACATGGGAAAAGCCCTATATCAAGGCCATGACCCAGCTACCATATTCCTATGTATGCAACGTGCGTGATTTCCTCTTCGTTACCGTAGAGTAAACGCAAAGGAAATGGTAACGAATGATGACTTACATACAATTTATGCACGCGATTCTGTGCATCATCAGGAAGTTGTGGATGGAGGTCAGGAATAACTGGTGGTAGTGCTCAGAACTATTATTGAGTCACGGATTAGTAGATAGGTTAATTTCGTTGGTACCTAATTTAATTGATTACTTCCATGTTATGTGTAATGAAATGTATTGAAACTGACAGTTTATAGTGAGTTAATTAGGTAAATAAGCTGGTATTTAACAATTTAACAAGGAATATAGAACCATAGAATCATCTGAAATATTTTAAAGCTTTACACTAAAAATTAGAGAAAGAGTAAAAAGGAATTCGCTTATTTCGTCCTTTCCTCTACATCTCCAAAATGTTAACCCAAAACACAAAAGGTTGTTGTATCGAAAGCATGACTGCATTCTGTATTTGCATCTTTTCTTATAATACGGGTATCTATTTAGTTTATGACTTCCTTTTTGTAATTTCCAGCGTCCACACCAAGTATTTTATCATCTTCGAGATCTAAATAAAGAACAAATATTTTCCTTAACCAGCCAACAATTTATTGCTTTTGTCAAAATATATTCATTGTACCTATTTGCATCTTTTCTTAAAATATTGGTATCTATTTAGTTTATGTTTTCCTTTTTGACGTTTCCAGCGTCCACACCAAGTATTTAATAATCTTCGAGATCTAAATAAAAAACAAATATTTTCCTTAACCAGCCATGAATTTATTGCTTTTGCCAAAATATCTTCTTCAAAATCTCCGGAAAAAGTAAAATTAATTTCTCCTTTTTCTTTAAAAACCTTGACGACGGCGACAGTATGTGTAAATAGGAATTCTCTCTCATAGCCCCCTGTCCTTCTATACCAGTGCCTACCAAAAGTATTTTTTATCATACTCAGGATCTAAATAATCTTTCACAGCCTCAATTAGTCCAGTATTATTATCTTCTGTGATAAATTCTCCACCAAAATCCCCGGAAGAAGAAAACGTAATTTCTCTTTGTCCGTCTTTTTCCTCTTCAACTCCAAAATCTAGACCACCATGATACGCTATGTGTAAATTGAAATACCTGTGTAGTATCACAGGCGTGACTGTATTCTATGTATAAGTATGTAATGTTTTCGCAAGACTCTCCTACGACCACACCAAATTCCTAATTATCCTCAAGATCTGATAAATCATTAACTTCCTTGACCAGGTAAAAAAATTACTACTTCTGCCAAAAGCTCTCAAAAAAATCTTCAGAAACAGTAAGTAATTTCTACTTTTTCGCTGATTCACTCTACAACTCCGGAATCTAGACCACCGTGATATGTTTTGTAGAAATTCGAATACCTATAGTTGTATCACAGGCGTGACTACATTAAGTATGTGTGTGTTGTCCTGTTGAATGCTGCCTATCGGTTTTATACCGTTTTTAAATACTAATAATCCTCAAGATCTTCGAATCATCTACTTCCTTGACTAGCCAAGATATTGTATTTCTTTCACAATATCTAGAAAGATTATAAGTAATTTCTCCTTTAGCGTTTATTTCCTTTACAACTCCAGAATTTAGACCACCGTGACAAGATATGTGTAAATTGGAATACATGTACATATAGTATCACAGACGTGACTGCATTAAGTATTTGTGTCTTGTCTTGTCAAAAGGCTCACGCTTTTAGAAATTGAAAGCTATTGTTTTACGAACCATTGTTTGCTTGTACACTTTCTGTTTAGCTTCTGTAGTAAATACTATTAAATTATGTGGTTCCTGTGGCGTATGGTGTGAGAATTTTATAGGTAATTGGTGAAGTGAAGTCAACTGATATGAAGTATGTGGCTTCGAGTATCTTGATTTAAGAAACGAAAGGTAATTTGTGGGGATTGATCATGTTGACCCATGTGATTATATTTTATAGTGGGCAACCTTCTTCCTTGTCATGGCAAGTTTCAGTACCAATAGTGTTTCTAGTTTGCAAAGTCCTAATAGCGTTAATTATTACTGGTACTCGACCACAACTGGGCATGCAGATATCGCACACGTGTTAAATAGAGTACCACTTGTAAACTGAAGAGCTTATTAAACGTTATACCAAAACAATTGCTTAAAATAGACTTCATACGCTATAGTAAATATTTCATTGACCTTAGTCATAATAACACCGATTTCAGTATAACAACGCCTTCAGAGCGGTGTTGGGGCTGCTCTGCTTCAGCGAATCGAGCATGTTTGCGGAAGCGCGCACCGACTATTTTCACGCCACCATGCGCAAACGGTGTGCGTCTTTAGTGCGCAGGGTGCGGGGCAGCTCCAATGCTGTCCTGGTAATGATCACAGAGCGTTTTGACTGCCCCTACATACGACAATGCCTTCACAGACATGTATAGCCAGGGCACTTAATCTGATTGTTTTATTTTTATTTTTTATTTAATTATGTAACCCTTTGACTTTTAATTCAATTTCAATTCTGTGACCATAGAATTTGTACCTACTCTCGCATTTATTTTAATTGCTTTTGATAAATTATAAAGGTATCCTTTATAATTTGTACCTATTTATTCGTTTATTTTAATTGCATTAACATTTTATTCTATTCTGATTTATTCTGTTGCAGTACAAGTATTATGATCTTTTTTAAATGTAATATGGGTTTTACCTGAATTAGATGAATTTCAATTTGAAATCAATGGATTGCTGATTGCAGTTTGTGGTTATATGTAGTCATATAACCATATACTGCAATCAGCAATCCAACAGAAAAACGTTTTGTTTAAAAATATGATGTTAAAAGAACAACGTCCTCTTTATATTTTTAATAAACCTTAAAAGCTCCTTGTCAAATACAAGTTCTACACCTGAAAGCTATTGTTAAATGATTGCTACATTTTAAGATGTATGATAAACTTATAAGCTGTCCAGGTTCCTTCTCACTCATACAAAATAATAACTAATAATTCAGTATCCATCATTCTTACCACCAGGTGGGCCCCCGGTTTGTTTGTCACTCTATGGCATGGCCACTCTATGACTCTATGGCAAAGTATATTTATTTGTACCAAAATCACACTCGTCGTTACGCTTTTTAAATTGTAAGTTATGTTGAACTCCAAATTGGATTGTAAACTCTTTTCTTCTAATTAATTAAGTCATATAATGAGGCTTTCTCTCATTAATTAAAAATAAACAAATATGTTCTTATGAATTACGGTCTCATATTTTCTGTGCTACCAAAAAAATAAATGTCATTATCAAATTAAGTTCATAAATAAATAATAAAGTCAGAAGGATGTACATATTGACCCGTTTAACACCAGTGCCTGCCGGGTGTGTAACGGTTGATATATTATCAAAAAATCTAACGTTCCCTTGACCTAATTTCGGTTAATATACTTTTGTTTAATATAACGATCAGTTGAGATAATGAATTGTTGATATAATTTCATTTTATCTAATTTCTTATGATATAATAAACATTTCCTATAATGCACATTTGACATAATATTCATGTAGTATATTATTCATTTACTAATATTATGTTAAAAAAAATATTGTATTGTTTTTTTTTCTTCGCTTTATACCCTATACACCTACCACCCTCAACTATTGTAACCAGTAGAAATTGGATGCAATCTGGACTTTAGGGCACCCCGACTCGGACAGGTTAGGTTAGTGCTTCGTGGTTATTTTTTATAAACCATCCAGAAGTAGGAGCCCCGCGAAGCGGGGCTCCGTCGACCAAGCCCACCCTCAACCATGCATTGAATATTTTAAGATTTCATTAGGTGCCATTTGAGTTAGGTTAGAACTGTGACCATTAAACATGAAAATTAGGTCAAAAGAACATTAGGTCAAATGAATGTTATATAAAAAGAATATTATACATATTGAAAATTATATAAAATGAACGTTATACTAAATTTTTTATATTAAATGAAAATTATATCATATGAAATTAGGTTATATGATTTTATAGCATATGAAAATTATATTATATGAACGTTATGTCAAGTGAAATTAGAGCATTTGTTATTATTTCATACATTACACACCCGTGCCTGCCATCATTGTAGTTAGAAAAACAACTATAACAGCAATAACCAACAGAAGGAAAAAAACTTTAGGGATCCTTAACTTTACTTGCAATCCTCGACAGGATGACCTAACAAAGCTTCAAACTTGAAAATTCAACATCAATTCTTTTGATGTTGAATTTTCAAGAGACTGAATTCTTGGTAATTTTAGCAGAAGATTCTGCTAAAATTACCAAGAATTCAGTCTCTTCCACAATAAACAGAACTATCTAATCAAAAAGCAATCCAAAACAATAACTAGCAACAAATTATCTTTTTGGCATCAAACTCACGATTCTCTCTCATACGGACGTCTAACCACCATTTAGGTCACCAAGAATGCTAACTACGTGTCAAAGTCTCCAGGTGTACTCGTAGTAGTAGCCAGTGGTCTCGAGACCGCTAGGTCATTGCTAAAGAATGTCTGTGACCCATTGAGAAGTAGACTTGATAAGCATGTTGTTTTGATGTACTTACGAGTCCTTATTGGAATTATATCAGTTGGAAAAGTTGTGGGTAGCTTTTTCATTTGTCATTTAAGAAAATGTACGAATGGTGATGAAAACAAGAGAAAATTATAAACGCGTAAGTCTTTAAAATGTGGTTTAGTAAAATCAATTTACTTCATCTACTTAATGAATACGTTGGTGGGTTAGAAACCGGATGAAAATCTAATTATATTAGAAAACTCACTAAACTACCAACGTTAGTACAAACCGCCTATGGATGTAAGTAAGCAAGTTCTATTCCTATCGTTTATGTGGGTAGATTTTGTTTTCTTTATTTGAATTCATAATATCTAAACATTTTAAGTGCTTCTTAAACATGTTATTATTTCTTATGCAACAGAAACTATGTTTTGTTGAGATTTGGGTGTGTTACAATTCAAAAATCTTGTATATTTATAGTATGTATGTGGAAGTTTGAATATATAATTGTGAAGTTTAATAATTTTCTTAAATTTATAAAGATGTTTTGTAAGTGGTGACTGGGGTGGTGTTAATTGGGGTACAAATAACACAAAATATTTTGAAAACAACTGTTATATTTAGTTTATTTGGGTGGTTCATAATAAGTTATAACAGCGAAAAGAAAGAGTATAGATTTGTACACACGAAGACATCACCTAAGAAATATATACGCTACGATAAAATATATACATAATGATATAACAACAAACGAAGATGCAAACAATAATATTTTACTTATATAATTCAATACGAAAAATATTTACAAAAGCTATATAAAAGAAAAATATTATAAAGGAAAGGGAAAAATAGATCCGACTAGTAATAAATGAACACATAAAAATTGGTACTAAAATAAAAATATTAGCCTCCTTGGCTTTGCCAGTCGGCTAGAGGTGAACAAAAAATAATAATTAAAGCTATTGATATCGTAAATACATTTGTACTTTAAGAAAATTATAGGTACTAATAAAAAACAGGTACAATGTAGTAATAATAGAGTAAAGATAGATGATGAAGGCTTAAAAGAAATCGGCGATGCTGATAAAAATTCGAGACAAGATTCACTCGTTCAACAATTAACAATACAATAATTTAAATAAATTATTAAATAATACATTAAAATCGTTACTTTGAGGTCCAAACTAAGTTACATGAAGATTAATCATGGCCTTTGAGACTTAGATTTTATCTTAGGTATTAGTTGGAGTAGGCGCTGTAGGCCAGGTTTTGGGCATCCGCGGACCGGCCCCAACCACCGTGACCGCCGCCACCACCACCACCTCCATGGCTGAAGTGTTCTTCATGGTGTGGGTGAGCTACGACTTCGTAGCTTTCATGGTGTTCGCTCTTGGAGAGGAGTTTTTTGAGGAGGATCAGAGCGGAGGCGAGGAGAGCAGCCTTGGCTAGCATCAGACCCTTGACAGCAGCGAAGGCGATGATTCCGAGGAAGAGAGGGATGAGGGACTGGATCTTCAACTGAAGGAGGGCGAGGATGGGGAGGAGCTGCTTTAGCTTCTTCTTCTTGCCACGGCCTGTAAAGATGAACATATTTTATATAGCGTTGCTGATTATTGAGCATTGATGTGGAATAGTACTAAGGATACGATTTTTGAAGTTTGGCTGCAATACGTGGCTAAAAATCATACTGATGCTCATAGAAAAACTTTCGGTGTATCGAATTATACTGGACCATGACTAAGAAAGTCATAATTTTAAGATAATTCAGTTCCTAATACGGAAAATAAACTGCTGCTTGAAAACGTTTAATAAATAAACTCAACTCAATATCGAATGGTAAGTAATGAGATAAAATTATCTGAAACGCATTTAACGTCTAGCAAACATGGCTAGCAGAAGCTTATAAATTTTAATTAACTTAATACACTTTCTAGTTAAAGTTACTGTAAACGATGTGTACTTGCACTCGGTCAAATAAGAAAAGGTGTTTGTAGGCAAAGTCGTTATTTGAATTTAAAATAGCCTCGTGCTTAGTTTAGATAATTTACTATTTAGGTTCAAATGTTAATCGGGTATAGAAACTTCATTGAGATTCAATGTCCTTACCAACTGAAATTGAAATTCACCATGTAACAACAAGTTTGCATAACCCCATTCACCTAGAAAGTGTTTTGTTGGTACCAATTCGAAAGCTTCAAGCCTACATCCATATTTCGTTAGCAAGATCATGCCTGGAGCGTTACTTTTACTCGTTTCTTGATAGAGATTTCGATCGCGGACCGTCTTAGCGGAACTTTAGAACAAGTCGAACCTACATAGTCAACGTGTACTATGGACATCTAGCAAAAACCAGAATCAGTTCGTCCGCTTTCCACGATAATCAAACCTTGTTAATAGGTTAGAGAAACCCTCTCGAGACTTGTTCGGACGTTTTCTAGCTTCTCATGGTGTGTTCCGGATGTCCGTTTAAAATTTTCTATATTTCGTAATGTACCTGTTTTAGTTTCGGTACTAATCGTCTCGTCATGTGTAACATCAGATTAATTTTTGATCGTACTTTCTATTTTAAAATACTCAAGCGCACTGAACAGGTTTTGGCATGTTTTAATTTATTTGGCGAGAGTTATGGGGAATTATATATGAACATGACTGCAAGGTTTTATATAACTACTTTTAACTTTATGATGTTACCACGCGAGTCTATGTCGTGACTTGTTTAAAAAGAAATATAATTGAGAGCTCCGTTCATGGTTTTCTTTACGACAATAACTTGCATTTCGAGAGTCCATCACTTTATCAATATCATCAAAATTTACGGAAAACCAGTTTTACTAGCGCGAGAATGAGTGTTACCTAATATTCAGTTTCATAATGGTCTGTAACGAATTGGTAGAACAAACTGTTTTAAACAACCGATAATGTGCCGTGAAATTGTTTGGTCATACTTTTGTTAATAAGCTAATAAAGGAACTTTTGTTTTACGATAATGATGAGAATTTAATTGACCACTTGGGAAAAGAACTTGCCCTTTTAACAAGGCAGCATTGTCCATCTTTTTGGGAACTGTTTATGATTATATTTCCCATAATACTTTCACTTAATTCGTTGAAATAATTTGATCGCTTACGAGAATTACACCTTAATGATATAGTAGCTGTTAAATACAGGTTTCGTGGTGATAAATCTGTAGTTTTTTTTATGTGAGCATCGTTATTGAATGTGAGACGTGTCATTATTTTTGTTATGTAGGACAAAATTATGCATGTCTTATTTTTATAGGAATTGTGTCAAGAAGCTCAAAACAACTTTTCTGTTAGTTTCATGTCGGCAGTTGCTTGGGCTTTTATCAGCTACTTACAGCAAGAATATTGTGTAAGATTTATTGATCTGTAGGAGGTGTTATCTAAGCTTTGCATGACAGAAATGAGCAAATTTATTTACTATTTTTGGATAAATAGTTTTAGCGTCTCTTTACTATAAAATTCATTATCGTCTTTCGATACTATGAGACGAATATTGCAAAATTTCGCAGATTTATGTAGTCTAGTATAATAATGATACTGACCTTCCTCAAGGGACCTTTTCATATCCTCAACAGTGCTCTTAGGCATGCGCAGCTGGACGACATGGTTCTCCATGTAGTCAGCAGCAGCATCCACTAGCCTGGCCTCCACCGTGTTTTCTCTAGCTTGAGGTTCTTCAGGAAGGGGCTCGTAGGACCGGGCGGAGCGAGAGGTGCCGAGATTGTAGATTGCGAGGCCATCAGCAAGTTTCAATTCCCGCGCTGATGCCGCATTCTCTAGGAATCTCATAGATTTTTCCTGTGGAAAGAGAAATGGTGGGTTAGAATTTTGTTCGTAATTTAAAATATTTATTGGATTCGAACCACTGGGATCTAAAATTTGTTGTTTTTTTTAAGAGCTTTTGCAACAGGCATTCTGTTGTGAAGTAGTTAGTTAGAGTAGCAAATATTATCTATATTTTAATGCCTTCAAGTTCGTATAAGTTTTCTAAGCAATTATTTTAATTGCAATGAACTTGAAAGCTGGTTAGACAAGTATCTAAGCAAGTATTTGTGCTGACTCAAGCAGTAAGTTGGCGGCAAATAGCTTTACAAACATTTGCTGTTTAGTCTAGTCACCAACACAAAATGCCAACTCATTAACTTGTTATGTAGGAGCATTATGTGAAATGATTTGCAAGTCAATATTAAATGCAATTTTACTATATAAAGAAGCAAAGTTAATTTTAATTGAGTCGATTATAAAAATTGGGTTGTTAATTATTTGTGTTGTTTGAAGAAGTGTGAAATAAAGTGTTAATTTAATTTAAACTAGCAATTAAGGCCCAAAAGCTTGTTCGTTTAATTGTAGTTGTAGGGACTTAAAAATGTTGTCATGATTGCAGGCATTTATGTTAAAAGATTTAGTTAGTAATTAGTTTATGAGTAGCACAATTAAAACGGAAATATGTTAAAGTATTGAATGTAGTGATTTGAGCCGAAAAGGGTGATTAACATTATTGAAGCATGGGTAGAATTAATGACAAATCAAAATATTGGAAGAAATGTAGAACCAAAAAGGTTGTAAAAGATTTTTGAGGATTTAAGGTAGCTGAAAACGAAAAAGCTCAAGTCCAAGGGACACCACTTAAAAACGGTCACAACAAACCTTAAGGCACATCCAAGTATCTTCCTCGGCACAACTCTTGACCACCCCAACAACGGAACTGATGACATCATCATCGGAACTGGCTGGCTTGCAGCTTACTGCTGCCACACACACTAAGAATACAAGGAAGATCTTCATTTTTTTGGTCCTACACTCCTTCACGGTGGTTAGTGAAATGTGGTGAGGGGACTGTCAGAAAGCGGTTTTATTCTCCGTTCCCCCACTGCGGGGTTTAAGCCTAAATGCGTGACTCGACGCGTGTTACGAATGGTATAGAATCGACTACAGGTGGAATACTTTTTTTATGATGGTGATGATTATGCTGTAACCCTGGATTTATTTTTTATGAGTTCTTGTGGATCAAATTAAAGGATTTCTTTTTTATTTTAAGCTTTATTCACTACACAAACAACTCCGGAATAATATTCGGGATCTCAATTTAAAAAAAGTGTAACAAAATTAATCATAATTTTAGGAGAAATTTTCGTGACGGTAAATGCTACACTTACTGAGTGTAATATAGGAAATAGAAATTCTATTTTTTTGTGTGATACAGGAAGTTATTATGTATATTCGGTAACTGTGATCTAATATCATGCATAATTATCGATGATTAAATAATATGGCTATAATATGGACTGATTAGAATTTTAAATCGGAATAAATTTCTATTTTTGGCATTTTTTTTATTATAAGTGATTGGTTGCCTAATAATATGTTTCCTATCTCAATTATATCATCGTTTTTAAAGTTACTCGCACTTATTACACTGGTCAATTGGAAATTGATTTTAAAATTAGACGCGTGGCTAATTTTATTATTTTTATATTTTTTTTATTACTATCATACCATCATCCGATTTTACACGTTTCCATTGATTATTTAGCTTTATCAATGAAGCCACAAGTAGTTTGCATTGTATCGAGGGCATAGCCAGTTCCTTTAAGCAAAGCGGGTCCACACTAGGTCAGGAAACTTCTACCTAGGATGGTGCTAGGCAGAGAAAACAAAACGCCTAAATAACCTACATTTTTTAACAAATTCTGCCCCTATCTTAATATAATAAAGGCGTGAATTTAACACACATGCTTAATTATTTATACATATATACTTTCTTATGACTTGAACGCAAAACTTAAATATATAATTTATTATTAATATATCTCTTTTGGTATTTGTCTTATGTATGTGTACGCAGTCGTCACGCCAGTAATTTTCAAAGGGTCAAGTAGAGATTTACTATTGTACCTACAGTGATGAATTAATTGATGTACCACTTACATCATTAAAGCTTGCATATATTGTCATCAACATGATATGGACATTCTTATTGTCCTCTATAGTTTTGTCATGATTTATTTGGTTTGTACTTGCACTATATTTTAATATTACTGAGTTAACTTTTGAAACTTTATACGAAAATTTCTTAAAAATCAGTCCCAAAACGATTTCTGTCAGAGGCATATACAAATAAGATAATATTGTTATATTACCTACAACTATTCATAACATATTGAATCGTATTTTAGAAAATTATAAATTCTAAATCAAATTACAGCATCCCAATTAGCAAATCAACATCCATAATATTAATAAAACTACGTCCATTCTCCTCTAACTTATCATATTTATTAAATTGTCTAGTTAGAAACTTCCGATTCTGTATGTAGGCTGAATCGTCGTGTTTAAACGTTTGTAATGTGTGTACAACTTGCATTGAGGGCTCTTGGTACTACTTGATTGGTCATTTTCTACCCATTGATACTTTATTTTGTCCATTATATTTTGACATTTCAAGAGGGCGCCACTTTCTTCAACTCATGCTCGGTCAACGATCTGTCATATTCCATACTAATTCAACTTTAGTACCTTGATCAGGTCAGTACCATATTTGGCCGCCTGTCAAAATAAATTGGTCCATTTTCGAATTAACTTTTCACCAAATTCATATATAAGTAGATAATTTCTAAAAAACCGGCCAAGTGCGAGTCGGACCACGCACAATGAAGAGTTCCGTAGTTGGGAAGTTGGTATGAATTTATACCAAAAACAAACTTAACATTGTAGTTGAAAAACATGTTCTCCCATACATCGATATATGCCACAATCAATTCTCCAACTGAAAATTGAAGTCGGTCGACTATTACTCGTTAACTTGTAAAGCCTAATTAGCTGTGATAGTTTTCCTTTGAATTTCATTATACGCAATACTGCCATGAATTTATTCACATCTCCATAAACAACCATTTCGCTGGCAGGGGGACACACACTTAACTCTAAGAAAAATTAGCAAGGAATGGTGATAAAAATGGTGTTCACAATCCCGCAATGTTTTTGAACGGCGTATCCAACGATACCCCACATCATGGGATAGACGAGATAAAAAATCATCGCCACATTCCGTGCAAGGGAGGTACCATAAAAAAAATCATGATTTTGCTCTAGCACTTTTTCGGCGTGATTAATATGTATACCTATGCCAAATTACACTTTTGTAGTACTAAGCGTCTCTGATCTACAGCGACAGATAGACTGACAGACAGACGGACATGGCGAAACTGTAAGGGTTCCTTGTTTCTACGGAACCCTAATTATATAATTTTTTATTGAATTACGAGTAGTTTTAGTAATAGCAGTAGGCTTGGATATTAACTGTAATATCTAAGCCTAAACACACTGGTAAATGATGATTGAAGGTATATTGCGTAAGGCTAAACAATTTGCGTTTAATAAGTGACTTCTTAAAATAATACAAAACAGCTGCTTTGCTGTCGAAGTGAATGAACTCTTGAGGGCTTAGAACGCTCTTTTGGGTTGCATTTTTTATTCCAGGATGTGGCAAAAAAACTGACATGTTAAGTGGTCACCGCTGCCTGAGGACATCTTCAATGCCCGGGTTACCATAGGTGTCCTATCCAGCCTTTTTAAAGAGAACTCTCTTCTATTTATCATTAAATTGATTAGTATGATCAGCTTCCATATTTTCATTCTAGGTCATCGTTTACATCTCTTCCTCACCCTATTTTGTCGTTTAATGACAAATACATTATTTAATTATTATCCGTCTTTATTTTCTGTGCTAGTAGTTCCGACGCAATTTTACTATTCTTATAGAATGTTTTCATCAACATTAATTTCGTCTAAGTAACTCAGGAGGACATTAATTGATACCAGTAGACTCATTATGCAAAAAGAAAAACCGGCCAAGTGCGTGTCAGACCACGGACAATGAAGGGTTCCGTAATTGGGATTACTTGGGACGAATTTATTCCAAAAACAACATCATATATGCACATCTACTACATCGATATATGCCATATTCAATTCTCCAACTGCAAATTTAAATTGGTCGACTATAACTCGTTAACTTGTAAAGTCTACTTAGCCGTGATAGTTTTCCATTTAATTTCATTATATGTACTACTGCTATGATTTTTTTTTCACATCTCCATAAACAGCCATTTAGCTGGCAGGGGGGGGGGTCACTTACGCAAGTGGATCCTTGAATCGAAAAGTAATCTTCACAGACCTGCAATATTTTTGAACTGCCTATCTAAAGGTACCCCACACCACGGGGTAGAGGAGAAAAAAAAATCATCCCCACATTACGTGCAACGGGCACGCTAAAAAAGATTTTTTTTCATGATTTTATTTTAGTACTTTGTCGGCGTAATTAATATATGCACCTATGCCAAATTACAGCTTTCTAGTACTAAGCGTCTCTGAGCTACAGTGGGGTCAGACAGACAGACCTACAGACCGACATGGCGAAACTATAAGGGTTCCTTGTTTACTAGGGAACCCTAAAAAGCGGACGTCTTTCAAAGAATCTTATCTTTTCAATGAATTTTGTTTGAATGAACACATTAGATAGATTCATTGAAGTTTGTAGCAATATACGATGAGATGATTCACCAGATATTAAGTTGTTACCTACACATTAATAAGTCAATGTTGGGCTTTGGACCCGCATCTTTGTTACTTGATAACAGTGTATTTACTGGTGTAGTTTCTTTTAGTGTACTATAAAGAATAATAGCTGTTTATCATGCTGGTTAAGAAGCAGGCCTATTAACTTTCTTCCTTAGAGGCCATGGTCAAAAGAAAGCCTACCTGACTCACCAAAAAAGCGAACCCTAAGCTCAGAAAGCGGATGCCTACTTAATACTCAAATTACTCTGATTACCCCCTAAGGCTATACAACCGTGAAGTTATAGAAATACGTACTTTTTATGATTTCTAAAATTGCATAATCGTGCAGGTGTTTCGAGCGTATATTTTAATTCGTACAATGTTTGCACGTGAACACTTTTTATGTAATGTCCGGTGCGGTATAGTTACGAATATGATTTCCTATTTTTAATTTTTGTCTTAATTTAGTGTTTGTTTGTAGGCTATTTTAGTTTAATTGTATTAATTTGATAGTTTATTTATTTTGTCTTTTTATTCTGTTTGAGCTATTTTTGTGCAACTTAAACGGTGATAATGGGGCTTAACTAGTCAAATATAAATACAAATATTTTATTGGCACTTTATATATTTTTTTTTTAGCGCTACTGCTGAACACGAGGTCCTGGGTTCGATTCCCGGGTCGGGCAAAGGGTTATTGGGTTTTTCTATCTGGAATTTCTCAGTAGCAGCCCGTAGTCTGGATTTGTGCCCGATTGATGGCAATAGGCTCGCCCCATATTACATGGGACTTAAAACATAACTGGCGAAATGTGGGTGTACCTACTACAGGTACACCTCTGCCCAACCCTTCGGGGAAACAAGGCGTGATGTTATGTTATGTTATATTTTATTTTATTGGAACGAAAACATGTTACGATTTTTGTGAAAGAAAATACTGCGTTAGTTTAGTAACTTTGTCGCTGTTATTATAGCAGTAATGAATTCATAATCTCCATCTTCCTCTCGGCACGCAGTCATGAAGCTTCTACAGGTTCTTTGATCTTTGTATCTAATGTACATACGGGAAGAAAAGGGTCCCACTTATAATAATATCAGCTTGTAAAACCTTGAACTTTCTCATTCCAATTACTGCTCCAGTCAAGCTTGGCAGAAAGTTTAAAGATCGTAGTTTCGTCTTATTCACGGATAGGATGACGGATAACATAACTAAAAGGTGAACACTGGGTGGAAAAAGATTACATACCACTACCCCAATGTTTTAAGTAAGTCTCCCACTCTGGGCGGAGCAGGAGGGTGTGTCAGACTCTTACTGACTTAAACACACCCGTGTTCCTTCCGTTGCCAGTATTGCCAGGGGCCTCGGTATCCCCTTCGGACATTCCCGCGACCCCGGCAGACATCGGCCCTAGTGGACCTCTACACTTGTGCCGACGATATCTCTTTGAGGTGCGCGTGGAACACAACGCGCCGTCGACCCGGGCCTGGTCCCTATCGGATGACAAGCAACCCATTGCGCGCCGTCCGCAAGCCCGCGCCTACGGTGGCCGGAAATCCGCCTGGGATTCCCGACGCCCAGGGCGTCTCCTGCGGAGTCCACGCGGCTTGACATTGTAATTTTAAATTGGGGAGAGGTAAGGAGGATAACAGCCTGAAAGACGGTGGTGCCCATCCTCTTCATTCATTCTTCATTTGGGATGCCAACTGACAGGAAAGTGGTAGACTATAAATATCCGGAGACCATTACAAATAAGTAGGCGAATAAAATTCCGATCCGAAACGCGAGCTCCATTGATAATAACAAGGTACTACAACCACACACATAGCAATTACGTGCCGATTTTAAATTAAAGATCGCAATGTAGTTTCAGAGGTGAGGTGGAAAATGGGTTCAATGTAGGTCACGTCCAGTTTAATCATATTTTGTTGGTAGTTCTTGATTAAGTAGTTGGGTGAAGGGATGATGTCTCCATTATTAATCTGCAATGCTTGGCCAATTATCTTTAACTAATGAAGACGGTACCGCCGAGGCTGGCCCAGAATGAGGTGGCGACATGTGCTGGACTGGGGCGAGGGCTGGTTCGAGGTGGCACTGGAAAAGAGTAAAGGACTAAGGATCCTCCACCAAGTCCTTCTAGGAACTCTTTCTTGTTTTCTTGCCCAGCAATGGGTCAAATGATATAGGAAAAACAAAAAAAATATTCGAGAAGGCATTCTGAAAAAGTTATCCTACCGATAAAATAAAACTTATTTTACGATACGATGATGATTGAACCAAATGTTAATATTTCGTCATCTGTAGAAAACCGGTTCATGAAACAGCTTTCAAGAACATTCTGCTTCGAGAATCAAATACAAATAAAAAAAATGCTGTTTTATGTTATATCATGTAGTTATTCTTCTTATGTTGAATAAGTGAACAATGAATTTACCAGTGACCTGGGAATCATAAGACGAGGGGCTATCGCTTTGAAAGCTTTTCGTGTTCCTTAACTACTTTCAACAGGATTGCGATAAGCTTTTCTGTTGCTTATGTCACTCCGATGCATTTTTGACTTTTCCATCATCTTTATTGAATGCATGTTGAATTGTATTGTATTGTATTGTATTGTATTGTATTGTATTGTATTGTATTGTATTGTATAATTGCATTGCACAGGTGTGAGTACTATGTATAATGGAGCTACCATTTACCGGTTATGTGATTGACTTGAATGGGCCCTAGCGGCTGAGAGTATGTCATGCTCACTCAGATGTCTCGCTGATGGTGGTGCGTGTGTTGGATCATTTAGCTCCCTCAAAATGGTTGAGCTGAATGGTGCTGATCCATGCGTCATGCTCGTGAACGGGCGCCGTCAGTTGGGACTGGTCACCCCTTAGCTTCCTCGGCTTATATGTAATTATTTTATTTAGAAATTGTTTTTGTTTCTTTTGCTACTATGGATGCGTTTTTTATTTTACATCGTCCTCACATTTAGTTATAATTTAAACATTATTTTTGTACTAATATTTACGTATCAATTTAATTTAAAAGAGTGTCCATGGAGTTTCTTGCCCGTTCTTCTCCATAGGTACCTACTACGCTTTGGAATGGGCAACTAGTTTCATATTTCTAACTGACCGACTCCTTGACAATTCAAAAGTGCCTGTAAATGGTTTAATTGAAATAAATGCTTTGAGTTTGAGTTTGAGTTTGCCACTTTGTCTTCTTTCTCCCCTTTATTCTCCATAGTTAGTTTTTACTAATTTCAACATGAATCAAAGACAACCGACTAAATTGCTTCCGAGATATGTTCAAAGGGTAGAAGATGGCGAACCATAGAAGATGACACTTGTACGTTACGAAGGTCCACATAACATAACATCACGCCGAGTTTTCCCGAAGGGTTCGGCAGAGATGTAGGTATCCATAGTATCATTATGTACACCCACATTTCACCAGTTATCTTTAAGTCCCATGATTACGTGGGACTTAAACATAACTGTTGAAATGTTGAGGAGGTGAGCCTAGTGCACAAATCCAGATTCCGGGCTCGTTCTGAGAAAATCTTAATGGAAAAATGCATCCACGCTTTACATAATCAGCCTATATTGTTCCCACTGCTGGGACACATGCCTCCTATCTGTGAGAGGGAGTGGGCCGTAATCCACCACGCGGGCCCAGTGCGGGTTGGTAGATGTCACATGTCTTCGAATTTTTGGTTCTAGGACATGCCGGTTTCCTCACGATGTTTTCCTTCACCGTTTTGAGAGCAGTGGTGATGAAATAATTTACACAAAGTAAAGCGCCTGTCTGGGTTCGAACCTACGACTTACTCGTAAGTCACGGCCGTTACCGCTGGGCCACCACTGCTCGCCATCCACACTTTGCCTGATCCATATAGCTTAGCTTAGCATGGAATTTTGCCTGGGCTATATGGGTTGTTATTTGTTTTAAAAGGGTCATACTATCACGACCTGGAGGGAATACATCGAATTACAATTCAACGTGTACGTGAAGATACCTACACCTTTTCCAGACGAATGGAATCAAGGTTTTTACACGAAAAAGCAAATGAACATATGTTTTAATTATAATAAAATACAAAGGTACTCCAAGTCATTTAAAACCAATTGGAAATGAAACATCAAAATAAAATAAACTACTTATTCCCATTCAATAATCTGCTGCAAGAGCGGTGGTGGCCCAGTGGTAACGGCCGCGACTTACGAATTGTAGGTCATGGGTTCGAACCCAGACAGGCACTTTACATTGTGTAAATTATTTCATCACCACTGCTCTCAAAACGGTGAAGGAAAACATCGTGAGGAAACCGGCATGTCCTAGAACCAAAAATTCGAAGACATGTGACATCTACCAACCCGCACTGGGCCCGCGTGGTGGATTACAGCCCACTCCCTCTCACAGAGAGGAGGCCTGTGTCCCAGCAGTGGGAACATTATAGGCTGACGTGTGTAATCTGCTTCTAAACAATTATTAAACAACTACCTAGCTATTTACACTAAATAGTAAATAATGACTATCTGTACCTATTTTGAGTTTCCTTCCAGAATCAGCGGTTAAGGATAGACCACCACAGGCATCGGTTTGGTATAGGACTAACAATACTGCGATCGGCGGTGGAGATCTCTTGCGTCCGGCCCTGGACATGGTACGGAGCGAGTGGGCATGGGCAGGCGTCACCTCCTTCTGCGAAGCACTAATGCTCGCGAAGATGGAGGTAGGACGGTCGAGGGAAAGGCACATTTCGCGCCCTCTCGCCCCTAGCCGCCGCAGGAAACGCCCTGGGCGTCGGGAATCCCAGGTGTATTTCCGGCCACCATAGTAGGCGCGGGCTTGCGGACGGTGAGAAATGGATAGCTCGCCATCCGATAAGGACTAGGCCCGGGTCAACGGCGCGTTGTGTTCTACGCGAGCCTCAAAAAGATGTCAGCACTAGTATAGGGGTCGACTAGGGCCGATGTCTGCCGGGGTCGTGGAAATGTACGAAAGGGTTCCCGAGGCCCCTGGCAACACAGGCAACGGAAGGAACATGGGTGGGTTTTAGTCAGTAAGAGTCTGACACACCCTCCCGCTCCGCCCAGAGCGGGAGAAGTTATTTGAAAATTTCCCATCCAAAAAAAAAAGGACTAACAATACTAACATAATTTATAGGTAGAATTTGTTACCACTACTATTTAGCGATTTTATGTTTTTGTACATTATGATTAATAATGTAACATATATGGTGTTTTCTCTGAATTACGTCAACATCATCTTCCTGCCCTTGACGCATGTTACTTGTGGTCGACGGAACACGTTGTCTTCTTCCATTCTCTCCTGTCAACCGTCACGCTATCATTCACTCCCTTCTCTTTCATATCATTCGTCACACAATCCATCCATCTTTTCTTTGACCACCGTCTCCCTCTCCATCCATCAACATTTTTATTCATCACTCTTTTAATCATATGTGTTTCCTTCCTCTTCATCACTAACCATACGAAGCCCAACGACTTCCTTTCAACTTTTCTGTTTCTGGCGCCACTTTCAAACCTCCCCTTATCACACTCATTTCTTAATTTATCCATTTTCATTACTCCACACATCCATCTCAACATTCTCATCTCCGCTGCATGTAATCTGAATTAGCAGGTTCCACAGCCCATGTGGGCTGCAGGCCGATACCGTCACAAGTTCACAGCCCGCATATGGGATGTCCGCCTAAACAATTTCAAAGAAGTGTATTAAACTGGACTTGGAGGGAATGTATTATCTTAAACATGCACTCGGCAGGATAGATCCTAAGCTACAGAAAAAGCCATGGGACATGGAGAAAGATCTTTATTTCTATAATACTCAATTTTATCAAAACATCTACTGGACTTGGGAGATACTTTATATACTAAAAACCGGAATGTGAACCAGTTAAGTCAATTATTATTTTTATAAATATAAAAACAAAACGAACAATGAACATTTGGATCGTTCATGTCTATTTGCAATAAGCAATAGTGTTGTGCACACAATGACAAGACTTTTTGCTTCAATTAAATTACTCTTACTATTGGCTCGTGCGATATAATTGCCTAACGAACTCTGCTACGTTTTTCATTCATTCACTACAATAGAATGCATGAATGACGTATTTAAACAAAAAGGTTTGTCTTCACTTTCTGAGTGCATACAATGTGTATATTATATTAGTGTTAAGAGAGAAGATTAGATAGATGAATATGGCGATAAAAAAATGATTCCATGAATGTTGCTAAGGAAAAATTTATATTCATGACTCAAACTCGTTTTTAACCCCCGATGCAAAAACGACGGGGTGTTATAAGTTTGACGTGTCTGCCTGTATGTGTGTGTGTCTGTGGCATCGTAGCTCCCGAATGCATGGACCGATTATGATTTTGTTTTTTTTTGTTTGAAAGGTGATTTAATCGAGAGTGTTCTTAGCTATGGTTCAAGAAAATCAGTTCAGTCGTTTGAAGATTATCAGCTCTTTTCTAGTTGTTATTTAACTCGCTCACCAACTAGCGCAGGTATCGTGTTTGGCTCATTGTACTGGTCTCAATAAATAGGTTATAGCTAGATAGTGATGGTGGAGAAGGAAAGAGAAATTAATCACTTTCTTTCCTTAAAACGTGTAGGTAATTGGTGTGGCAAGTTATTGCCCCTTACATTTTTTTGATTGTGGACGATTTATAAGGTGTCTGTAGTCTGTCTTAGGCTTATATTGCAGCCGCGGATATTGTGTGTCGCGGGATTTAGAGAATCCTGCGGCTAGTGACAGCTAATGATGGCTGTCAGACGTCATAGTGCACCGGCGCCAAACGGAAGCATTTCGTCTCACCGCAAACCACGTTTTTTCAATCTCAGTTCAACGCGTCCGCAAAACCGTAAACTTTATTACGTTATCCCGTAATCCTTGGGGATATACTGTGCTACGTTTTCAAAATTAAAAATAATAACCCGCGTCCGATTAAATCCAAATGTTTTATACGAGTACATTACCACCTTGTGTTGTCTTTATATTTATTTAAATAGTGATAATTTAGTTGGGCCTTTGTGTGTTGTGCTGTAAGCATATACTAAGTAATGGTTTATCGATCTACATTAATTTAAAAACGATAGATACGATGTTAATACTACATGCTAGGAGATAATTTCGGAGCCCACCCAGAATAACATGAAACGATACGTCTGTTGCTTCCTCGTGCTTCAAGCACAATAGGCAAAACGAATGGCACTGATTGAAATGTGTGAACACCATGATATCTTTAGGCACACTTGCTCTACAAATCACTAAATACATTAAAACATAATTCCGTGTCAGTCATCTTTTTTTTTTTTATTCTATAATTATCAAATACCTTCTCCTGCTCTGGGCGGAGTGGGAGGGTGTGTCAGACTCTTACTGACTAAAACCCACACGTGTTCCTTCCGTTGCCTATGTTGCCAGAGGCCTCGGTAACCCTTTCGGACTTTCCCACGACCCTGGCAGACATCGGGCCCTAGTGGACCCCTACACTTACGCTGACATCTCTTTGAGGCGCGCGTGGAACACAACGCGCCGTGGACCCGCGCGTTGGTCCTGGCTGTTATTTGTAGATCTTTGCTTTGACAGTCGCTACGGGTAGTCAGAAGCTCGAAAGTCTGACAACCAATCTTACCAAGGGGTATCGTGTTACCCAGTGTCTGGGTTGTGGAGGTCAGATAGGCAGTCGCTCCATGTAAAATAGATTTCAGCTGTATGCTGGAAGCCGATCCCAACATAGTTGGGAATGGCTAGGCAGATGATGATGACGATGATGATCATGTAAAGAAATCAAAATTCTAATGTAGACCGAAACCTATGCTTTTTCTATAACAGCAGTTTTTTATTGGCTTGAAAACTAAACTTACTTCCTCAAGGTCATCAGTATTTTCTTGTTTCATACTTATTAGAGCGTATATTTCAGTAGTCGGGTTTATTTTTTGGACTTAGTTTTTTTTAATATTAATTATGTTAAGAGTAGAAACAAGGCGTTATTAGGGTTGTTGTAGTATACACAAGAATAAAAAGGTGTTTGTAATTTTTTAGCAAACAAAATAAATTACACAATAATTACTTAAAGTCTATTTCATATCCCTGTGCAGGTACCTACCCAGTACTCAGTAAATGGACTATCAACTTTGAACGCTGATGCCTCTAAGGACAGTTTTGGTGCTAACAGGAACCCTGCTTTTTATCATTGATGCAATTTTGTCCACAGAACTTTTTCGATGATGAGCGTGAGCATGAGTGTGTGTCTTTTACCAACATACCTATAATTTCTATATTTTTAAAATAATTGAGCCTCTATAAACATACCTACAACGGTCTTAAAACGGTAAAGGAAAACATCGTGAGGAAACCGGCATGTCCTAGAACCAAGAGTTCGAAGACATGTGACATCTACTAACCCGAACTGGGCCTTTGTGGTGGATGGCAGCCTATTCCCTCTCACCAAAAGGAGGCCTGTGTCCCAGCAGTGGGAACATTAAAGGCTGATTATGCTGTAAACATACTGTGATTTCTTGTTGAATTTAACTGAATGCTATATTATTTTTAAGTGGTTTAATACAATTGTTGACAGCAGGTAACGTTATCAGAATGTGAGAATTCTTTTTGTTAGAGTTGGTTTCAAGGGTACAACCAATGTAACTACCTCCAGAGGTACCTAATTCGGCGCCAAGAAGTACCTATTATTATGTTCCGGTTTCCAAGTAATTGGTGAAATTATCCCCAAATGGGGCTTTTCTAATGGTGATGAGACCCCATACTGTTGACTATTCTTTGTTCAAAATATATTTTATTTTTATTTCCATTTCGCTGATAGATAATTGAGAACATTCATTCATAAGCAAAAGCTGGGTTGGCATGTACAGGAAACTATGCTGCTAGCCGGCGTTAGGATTAGCAAGTAAGATATCTAGATTATTGAATAAAGATCAGAGCTAACGTTAGTATTCCAGCTGCGTCACATAGTTCAAGTTCAGTGTGTCAGTTTGTACTACGAGTATATTCAATAGATTCTTTGATGTACATAAAAGTTTAGGTAGTTTATTTTACAAGTCATTGTCAATACCTTTTACAATCTCGATTGTTTGAAGAGTTGATTGTTTAAAGAGGTGCCACTCCAAAACCTTTCGGCCCCATCGGCCACCTGTTCTGCTAGCAATGTGCCCTGCTCACTGCAACTTAAGTGGCAATTCTTCGGGCTATGTCGGTTACCTTGGTTCGCCTTTTTGTTTGTTTTTTTTTTTTGGCAGGGAAATTATCAAATAAGTTCTTCGCTCTGGGCGGAGCGGGAGGGCGTGTCAAACTCTTACTGACTAAAATCCACCCGTGTTGCTTCCGTTGCCTGTTTTACCAAGGGCCTCGGTATCTCTTTCGGACTTTCTCACGACCCCGGCAGGCATCGGCCCTAGTGGACCCTACACCGGTGCTGACATCTTTTTGAGGCCCACGTGGTACACAACGCGCCGTCAACCCGGGCCTGGTCCTTATCTGACGGCAAGCTACCCATTGCTTACCGTCCGCAAGCCCGCGCCTACAGTGGCCGGAAATCCGCCTGGGATTCTCGACGCCCAGGGCGTCTCCTGCGGCGGCTAGGGGCGTGAGGGCGCGAAATTTGCCTCCCCTAACCCGTCCGGCCTCCTCATTTGTGAGCATTACTGCTTCGCAGTAGGAGGTGACGGACCTTGGTTCGCCTGCGGATCTCTTTATTTCTGATTCGATCACGTAGGGAAATTCCAAGCATAGCTCTCTCCATTGCTCTTTGAGTGACTTTTAGCCTTCTAATAACGCCCATTGTGAGGGACCATATAATTGTATTAGTATATATACGAGTATATTAGCGGATAGGTATCATGACATATATCACGGTATATATCAATTTATATTTATTGCCAAAACTAGAAGTACAGCAGATTTAAATTTTACAATTGAATTAGCAATCTAAATATAAAATCAAAATCAAAAGTCATTTATTCAAACTAGGCTGAGAATCAGCACTTTTCGAACGTCAAAGTTACATAAGACAGTCCCCCAAAAACGCCCGCCCTTCACCACTTCCTAGTGCTTTAGCTGGGAAGAAGAAGTGGCGCAACAAACTCCCCAGCAGCACACCTGTCTGTTTAGTTATATAGACTTGATTATATACAAATCGTATGCAAAGTAATTAACATTACGAAACACACAATAAATTAAATTACTTGCCATATTTTAGCTAGCATACGCCAATATACCAACAAAACAATGAAAACTGTACTCAAGCAGATAAAAATTACAACATAAAAACGTAAACAGAACTTGTTACCTGAATAAAAGCTCCACAAGCCCGTATATGTGTGCCCGTATAAGTTTCGGAGATTCACCAAATAACGCACAAGTACGGTTAGCTTTTTTGATTTCAATATATATTAACAACCTGCTATAAACCCTATGTTATGCATATAACATAGGATTTATAGCAGATTACGTTAATATAACGTATTCCCCTATAGTTAATAGTTTTCAATTTTATTTGAATCCCCTCACGCGTACCTACCGTTCCAATGCTTTTTAAAATAATGTTATAATTTTAATTGTGTTAATTTTTTATTAAGTAGGACTGATTTATTATTCAGAAAAGACATTTTTATAATAAAAACTTCAAATAATCAAACAAACTTTTACTCTACATCTAAAACACATTAAAACACTTACCTACAGAATACAAATCGCATCTTTTTTTTAAATAATACAAGGTGTCGTGTTGCATCCTCGTCAAATTCAAAGAGGTAGCTATGCTAACGATTCTCGATACGAATCAATAATAAAATAAGTAGGTCTTTTTTCTTTCTAATTTTCGGAAATCGGCATATGTAGGATACGTTTGTTAAAACGCGGCCCGTGTGATACCGCAACTGCCCTTTTACACACACACTACCGCATACGCAACGGGGTGATTATGTTGTGTGAAAGTGGTGTTCTGTAAAATACTGTCAAACTTAAATAACTAAAAACAAGTATGTATTAATTATTGAGCAGGTATTGTAATTTTATTTGATTATATATGTTTTTCATAGCAGCCTCCTGAAATTTGACGAGGATGAAAAACGACACCTTGTATAATATATCAGATATAATAACATTGGATGTTTTGATACTTATTATAAATATCGGAATTTTGCGAACCCTCTTTTAAGCGGTGACTCGTATACTGAAATTTCGGTACACGGCCTCGTACACAATAGTGTACGAGGCTGTTATCACAACAACATCTAGGCTACCAAATAAAAAAAGGTAATTAGACTTAGCCTGATTGGGGATCGAACCAAGGACGTTCAGCAATCACGCGTACCACTAGACCAACAATAAAGACGATTAAAAAAATTGTCAAAAATGATTATCTGAAGTCATAATCACTACGATGTGCATATAAATCGGTTATACGAGTAAAACGCAAACCAGCAGGAATTTACAAGACTTAAATATGTAAGGAGATATATCAACAACTTGCTCACAATATAAGGAATAAAAGAGTGAATGAAATCGAAGAGTCAATGACATTTAATATTGAATGAAGCTTAACATTCGCGAAGAAAATCATAACGTCATTACTTATTACTCCATTCATGTCAAATGAAATGTAGAATGTGAGGGAACTGAGTACACGGTTCGGGCGAGTAGATGCGGCATATTTTAGCCGCGTTGACACATTCAAAGTACGCTTGGACAAAGTAGATTTGACGACTATTTGGACGTTTTTTTTATCGTGGCAACACTGATTAAAGCACACTTGTCCCGGTGTCCAATCAAAATGGACTGAAATCGATTTTGAAACTGCGTTCAACTTTTCATAGCCTGTTTTGTCAATTTGGGATTATGGTTACAGAAGATTTTAACATGTAACATGTTGTAAGTAGCGCCTGTTCAGAAATAAATGTCTAGCAAAAAATATTATTATTGAAATGCAATTTAGTTTAACATAGTAACCTGGTGAATTGACCTTGAATTACTTTTATTTATTAATTGTTAGAGAACTCTCTGATAGACAACGCACTGCCTAACCCGCGGAGTCTAGAAGCACGAAGATAAGCTCAAAAATTATTTGCTTTATTTCTCCCCTAAGATTGTATGGAAGTTTATAATTTTTGCGGGTGGGAACCCATCGGGACTCCGGCTTTATACCAAATAAATATTAATAGGCTTGTCTTCATTGATAGTTACTAATACATCACAGTAACTTAATACAGTATGGCGATGGGACAATAAAAAATCCTGATACAATCAGAACATACATAATTACATGTATTATAACTCTAGTCGGATATTCGGATGCATATTCACCTAAAGTTGAGATGTTAGCGAATGTGGAATGCGCTTTTGTATCGAAAAAATCCCGCGGTTCCGGGATCAACCAGGTTTCGGACTATTGAATCAGATAAGTATTATAATCTACATATAACTTACTTTCAAATGTTGGCTTATATGGAATGCACGATAGTAAAAAAAAAAAAAACCCGCGATTACGGAATCGACAAATTTTGTGATTTTCCTGACTATTTATGCGGATGCATAATATCTACCTACCTAATATTGTAAAGTAGGTAGGTAAATACCAAACTGCCATAGCAAACAACGTTATTATAAGATAACGGACTACATTATATTTAGAATAATTGATGTAGGTACCTATTGAAACAAATAGTTAAAAATTATTGTGCTTAGTGAAATTTAGTTAAATTCCTGTCCTCTCCACATAGCGAAAAAAACAGTATATGTTAGCACCATTATATTAATAGAAAACGACGATAGGCATTTTGCGAGTTTGTGAGTGGGACGGCAAATTATAGGTACCTGCTTATGCGCAAGTAGCTACTCCGACAAATAGTTCTCTTAGTTTATTTAATTACAATACTTGCATTCGTCGCTGTGCTTGCCATGCGTTCGGGTGTTTTTTTTTTGTTTTAACTAACACACACCACCCCTCCTCTTACACCCTACATATTTTAGAAGTCGCTTCTTTATTATACACCCGAATAGCTATGCATTTCCGGTGTTCCTGGCATCCCGTGTTTTTTTTTTTACAAATAAAAATATTTTAAGAAGCTGCTTCCATAATTTCACAGCTAAAATTTAACTTTAGGTAAATATGCATCTGAATATCCGATCTCTGATTATAACTACTTCTTCATTCCAAAACTACCGCATCCAAAAAAGCTTTTCACGTCCCACTTACACGCGCCCGTGTAACAAATGGGCGTCGTCACACAAAATATCGATACACCAACGATTCGATCCACTATAATAAAACTTTCATCGACATCACTAGTCGATAGTGATGTAATGTCAATAATTTTGAAGTAGGAAAGTGTGACTTGGAAATTAGCATCGAGTGGAGATGATATAATTTTTTGAGTTTTGTTGCTAATACATGTAGTATTATAGGTTTATTGTATCAAGAGGATGAGCAGTGCTTTAATCATAAACTGCTGGTGATTTTGACAAAATAGGTAGATATTTCTCACATTCGTTCATGCTCACATTTATTATGATTGTAATTTAGTAATAACGATCACAATAAACGTGACTAGCCTTTGTTGTTTTGAGTTGTTTAAAGATGAATTAGTTTTGTTGAAGATGTTTATTTTGGTTTCGTGTTTTTTTTAGTTTAAGGTGCATTCGTTTACAATTTTTGAAAGCTTCTAAATGACAATTGTTAGCACTAATAGTTCATTCTTGATAGATATTAGACTGTCAGCTTTATGACGAATAAAAAAATAAAAAAATAACTTTATTGATGTGTCAATCTTCAACTGTAATCAATCAAACAACTCAGCCTATAACAGTCCACTGCTGGACATAGGCCTCTCCCAGGCTGCGCCACAACACCCTGTTCTCTACCTTCCGTATCCAGTCTGCCCTAGCCACCCTTTTAAGGTGGTCGGTCCATCTAGCTGGGGGTCGTCCCACACTACACTTGCCGATACGCCGTCTCCACTCCAGGACTCGTCTGCTCCACCGGCCTTCGGTCCTTTGACAAACATGGCCAGCCCACTGCCACTTCAGCTTGCTTACTCTGCAGGCTATATCGGTAACTCCGGTTTTCTTCCGGACAACTGATTGATGTATGTGAAAAAATAATTCAAACCCTCTTTTCCGTTCCTCTTGAAGAAGGATCAGAGGAAATTCTTGTCTCTACTAAGTATTACTTTCAAGTTCCGCAAAGGCCTATATTTTCTAGGACACAGGTCCGCAAATTCCACAATACCGGAAGTGACGAATCTCTAATTACATCATTGTAACAAATTTTCTCTCACGTCTTAAAAGCCGTAACTCGAATACATATCATGCAATTATTCGCATAATCGACTTTCGACGGATGACATCGAAATAGCCTTTAATGAATCGATTTGAATTGCAATCGAATAAAAGTGTGGCTAGACAGTGGTACCGTTTTATTTATTTTCGATTTTGTAGACTTGATGAATGTGCTGTTCTGGCGCAATTAGGGAGAAGCCAATGTCCATCAGTGAAAAATAGGCTTGAGAGAAGAAATTGGCTGGTCCTAATAATTTGACCTATAATATGTATTTAAAATGTGGCACATAGGACAATATTTTTACTAAAGTATTTATTTGAAATTCGTTTTTATCATGGAACATAGGTCTTTTGCAGGCTGCGGGACACCACCCTATATCCTCCGCTTTTGCATTCAAGCTGTCCCAGCCACCTTTTTAAGGTCGTTGGTCCATATCGTTGGACAATCGTCCCACACCACGATTGCCGATACACGGTCTCTACTCCAGTACTCATCTGCTCCACCAGCCATCAGTCTATCGACAAACATAGCTAGCCGACTACCACTACAGCTTGCTTACTCTGCAAGCTATGTCGTTAACTCTGAATTTTGCAAAATCAAGGAAATCACGCCCTTACTTTTAGCCCTCTATGAGTGAGACCAACTGGCGTTGAGACGGGTCCATTTCGATTCAGGCGACGACGCTTGGACTGAATTAATAATCTTACATCTCGAAACATAAAACAGCTAATAAACTAAACATGTTTCTTAATTCTCAAATTAACATGTATAATGCCGAGTTGTTACGTATTCGTTGTCAATTTAACATAGTCGTTCTACTATTTATATCAATTCATTATATGGAGTTGCATAATCAGCCATTTTGAAATTCAAATTCAAATAATTTATTGTCGATCATAGGTACATAAGATGGTTCCACTAGGGCCGATGCCTACCAGGGTCTCGGGAAAGTCCGAAAGGGATACCAAGGCCCCTGGCAACACAAGCAACGGAAGGAACACGGGTGGGTTTTAGTCAGTAAGAGACACAGAGACACATCCTGGAAGTTATTTGATAACTTCCCACTAAAAAAAATAGGTTCATAAGATGTTGTGTTAGTTACAAATAAGTCTGCTATGTCCTGCTATTGAGGCATACAAAGTTTATATTATGAGTTCGGTACATAGGGGAACTATGTACTGCTGAGACACAGGCCTCATCTCTGTGAGAGCGGTGGGTTAGTTGATGTCACATGTCTTAGATTGTTTGGTTCTAGGACATGCCGGTTTCCTCACGATGTTTTCCTTTCGGCGTTTTAAGAGCAGTGGTGATGAAATAATTTGCACTCGGTAAAGCACCTGTCTGGGTTCAAACCTATGACTTATACATTATAGTTAGCGAGGCTATATTATTAAAGAATCTTCTATTCCATCTATTATATTGGCTGGACATCAGGTTCGCACAAAAATTGCAGATTAAACATAGTCAGACTAATGGCTGTTGTAGTAAAACAACCTTTGAGTGGAAACCGCAAATCAGAAAACGTAGCGTTGCATGTTCTCCGGCTGATGGAGCAACGTCCCAAAAACGATGGTGATAGTAGAATCTACTCTAGATTGTATTGAAGTGAGAATCGCGAGAAGCACGCGTGACGCAAATTGGGAAAGACCCATCCAGCAGTAGTCTACGATAAGCTTGAGAACGATTTGGTGAAAGATACATTAAGAACTTCATCATGGAGGAGGATGACATTAGAAAGGTTTTACCATTAAATAAATAGGTTAGTATCCCTGGACATAATGGACATGTGTCTGTGTCAGAATATCCAATCTATGATCCACTTTGAAGACCAGTCATGGCTTGTTGCTCACTTTTATAAGAATCAGCTAGACTAAGGGCCTATAATAATAAGATAAGCATCACCATCATACCATAGATGAATTCATTAAAACAATACTTTCTACTTTGTTTAAAAAAGAAGATTCCATGTATACCCGAGCATACGGTTAAACCCTTTTAAATTGTTACTCCTAATTAACTGAATGCAAATGCTAACGATGTTATCTTGTTTCCTTCCATCTTCATCGACCTCTATGTGCATTGTTGTTACCACGAAATATGTAAGTCAGAAGGTTAACTTGATTTTACAAAGTAAAATCTATCAGATACACACATTCTACGGATTTTACTACTAGTTCTGTAGGTACTAGTACTAGTAGGTACAAGTACCTACATGAATACATTAGAAAAAAAATGTATTAAAAAAGAGCAGCATTATTTATTTATATATACTTTTTTTGTACACCACAAAAATACATAAAAAAAATAAATCAAACACTACAAAATATACAATTGGCGGCCTTATCGCTTTCTGCGATCTCTTCCAGGCAACCATGGGATGGACAGTGGTTTGCCTGGACATAAAGTGGGGCTGTCGTTGGTGTAAAAAAGACATTTGTGCATTATATTGACGACTATTTCATTGATGCTAGGGGATTGACACTATGTATTGAGGCTCACTTCACACTCACTACGCTCACTTCACGCTCACTTCACCTAAGTTTTCACGGTGAGATATTTATAGAATAGCACTACTGAAGTTCTGACCACGCGTTTACACCGAGGTATAAAACGTGTTGTCTTTTTAATTTTTTTTTGGGTGGGAAATTATCAAATAACTTCTCCCGCTCTGGGCGGAGCGGGTGGGTGTGTCAGACTCTTGCTGACTAAAACCCACCCGTATTCCTTCCGTTGCCTGTGTTGCCAAGGGCCTCGGTAACCCTTTCAAACTTCCACGCGACCCCGACACGCACATGTTGTGTCTACTGTCTTCGTTTATCTTTGAAACCTATAATACGTTGTAAAGATTAGTAGTATATGTCAATTATATAAAACTCATCAAAAAAGAAATAAAATAGATAACAAGACAAGTCTGAAACAACGTCAATACAGATGGCTCTATCAGAATACCAGCATTGTGACACTTATTTTTAAGTGTCGCAGCATTATGTTGAGTTAGGAACCTTTTGGCCTCGCACAGGACTTTTTGTTTTTATTTTCTTTTTTGTTTGTTTTGGTTTTTTTTTGTGTTTCTATGATTGTTTTTGAGTTGAATTTGTGATCTCCTGTGCGAGTCCCAATAAATAGTTTTTCTTTCTTTCATGAGAAATGTTTTGAACACGAGATATTTTTTTTTTTTACTAGACTTGTTGATTGGTTCAAACCAGGTGTAAAAGCTAAGGAAAACATAATCAGCCTGTAATGTGCCCGCTGCTAGGACATAGGCCTCCTCTCCGTGAGAGGGAACCCACCATGGAGGCCCAGTGCAGGTTGGTAGATGTCACATGTCTACGAAACTAATGAATACGCGATGTATCAATACGATTTTTCGCAACTCAATTTTGCAGAGAAAAATATTTATATAAAAATCAACTACAGGAGTATAATTTACTATTCACGCATTCAACTGATTTTATCTTCTACTGTATAACCTTTATGTTAATATCCATGTTCAAAATATGTAATTAATGTGTTTGTCTTGTGAAAGTGATCATGATTCAGCGCGTGCGGCAAGCTTTATTGTGAAGACATACGGGAGTGTGTTGTGTCGGGCTTTGCAAGACCAACTTGTTTGCAGATTTTGATGAATATGGTTGGTTATTAAATAAATACTTAAACGACGGCCGTTCGACACATAGAAGAAGAAGCAAAGCAAAAGGAAACAGACATTTTCTGAGCACGCTTATTCCATTTTAGGTCTCATCCATCGCTTTCCATCAGGAAAGATCGAAGTCATACTTTGCTGTCAAGAGCAACCCATACAGCAATAAAAAAAAGAAAATACGCTGTGCCGATCCCAAATCAATATAAATATATCTGTAAAATTTTTATCTAAAAAGATGCCAATTGGCTTGGTGTGTATAAAAGGTATATTTTGCTTACAAAATATTGTTGATGTAAACCAAGGCAGTCCCTTTTCCCTCACTGAGAACTAACTGACTAACTGGCCATATCAAACCAGTTTTTCCAGATACCTAAACATTTCATCTTTTTGATTTTTTTTAACAGTAATGGATGACATTTTAGTAGAGGACCAATAAGCCAACATATTTTTGCTCTAGCTAATCTATCATTGGTTAAATTACTCACGTTGAGCCTTCCAACGAGCTCGGCCAACAATAACTGACAATCTCACCGAGCATGCCTTTTTTATTTTTTAATGGGAAATCATCAAATAACTTCTCCCGCTCTGGGCGGAGCGAGAGGGTGTGTCAGACTCTTACTGACTAAAACCCACCCGTATTCCTTCCTGTTGTCTGTGTTGCCAGGGGCCTCGGTGACCCTTTAGTACTTTCCCGCGACCCCGGCAGGCATCGGCCCTAGTGGACCCCTACATTTGTGCTGATGACATCACCGAGCATGCCTGACCAGCATTTCACCCGTACATTCCACATCTACTACCAAGTCACGTGCCGGTCAGACTAAACTTTACTTCACATGTTGACACTTACATAACTTTTAATAAAATGATTGAACGTTGCTGATTCGAAGTAAGAGTTACTTCCGACCAACAGTGGTTGCGGAAATCCTAATATTTTGAACTGATTTAAATATATGAAGAAAAATTACGGTCTTATTGGTCTAGTGGTAGCAAGCGCGACTGCTGAGCGAGAGATCCTGATTTCAATTCCCAGACTGAGCAACTTGTTATTGGGATTTTCTATTAGGATTTTTCCCAGCAGCAACTCGGAGTCTGCATGGCAATAAGCTCGATCTATACATGGGACAAACATAACTAACGAAAAGTGGGCGTGCCGACCCTCTTGGAAAACAGGCGTCGTGTTATGATAAGTAGAAAAAAACGTACTCGTAAAAGCCGGTGATGCGTTGAAGTCTTTTGTATGGGAGAAGTTAAGACAATTCTTTATATGAAGAAAACTTCCATTTGCCAAAAAAATAGACAAAGTATCACTTTTATTCGATTCAAGCAATAGGGACGTCCACAGCACCATTATGTTATATTAATATAATTATGTGGTCAATGTATTGGTGATCATGACTATCTTAGAATAATAATATATTTTTTTTCACTTGCTTAGATGTTGCAGCTTTTCCTTTTAAGGTAGATAGAAAAATGGTAGCCCGCGAAATTCAAATTTTGTTACGTGTTTTTCAATTTGCCCAGGTCAATATCAGGTTGTATCTTGATCAAATTATGATTCGCGGCCATAACACATATTTACATACAGAATTTTATTCATTAATACATCTCTCCAAGTTAGATTTTCATAGGAACTTTTCCATAAGAGATTTGATCTTATAGAAGAAATCTAACTTACAGAGAGGTATTAATAATTCGAATGATTATAATTCTGTAAATACATATTTGTTATGGTCGCGAATCAGATTTTGATCAATATTCAACACGACACTGATCTGCAAATTGCGAAAAACGAAAGAAAATTTGAATTTTGCGAGCTTACGTCTTTGTAAAATTTTGAAGATTAAAAACATTACTTGCACACTTGCTTTTCAATATTAACAAGTACGTATACACATATATACGTATACATCAGTCATCTTAGTCATTTACACATCGCTGTTTGCATGTTTATTTTCTTGGCAGTGAATATTTACACACTGCCCAACTGACAACAGCTTAACCTGAATGTGCATTGAATTTGTTATGGTATTCCAGGTAAAACTTATGAAGAAAAGTAAGAAAAGATTACTGAACCAAGACCTTTAAAATAAAACAGCAGTAGGCATTAAAAATATAGAACCTTTATTGAGTTTTTCCAATCAGGTATTTCTCAGTAGCAGCCCGGAGTCTAGATTTGTGTCCGGTTGATGACAATTGGTGTGGTTCCGTGTGGTGCCGGACGTAAAGAATAGCATCATCTCATTTCTTCCCGTGGGTGTCGTAAAAGGTGACTTAGGGACTAGACTACTAGAGAATGGGCAGCAGCGTTCTCTATGCATTTTAACACCATACTGCGATCGCCAACCCGTCTGCCAATCGTGGAGATTATGGCAAACCAGGGAGGGTTTCAAATTGGCGGAGGCCTATGTCCAGCAGTGGACGTCTTTCGGCTGGAATGATGATGATGATGATGATGACATATATGGGCACGCCCCATATTACATGGGACTTAAACATAATGGGCAAAAATATGGGTGTTCTGTAGGAACATAACTGCCTAACCCTTCCGGGATATATTCCCAGAAGCGTGATGTTATGTCCACCTTCCTAAATGTTGTGTATTTCTTATCACTACTTACTTTCTTTCATACGTCTGAGAAGAGCGCTCTCTTACGGAATTTATCGAAACGAATACCATGAACATAACACCCGAACCTGAACTTGATAAACTTGTATCAAAACTGGTATTTTACTTTTGTGGTAAGTACGAAAACAACTTTGGAAAGATGGCAAAAATTAAGGTTTTCCATACAGCTTTTTAGACGATAACGGTTCCAAGATGTCACCTTCTCTTTCTAATAGATGGCGCTGGTAAAGCAAGGTCAATGCCATCTTTGCTTTTTATTTTCAGTTTAATTATAGTTTGTGTTTCGATTTTTATGTATTTTTAGGTAATTCGGTGGAATTATTACTTTGCATTCAAATCAAATCATGTATGAAAAAATGTATTTATTTCACATAAACCTACATGGGCACTTAATGAAGCGTCAGAAGTTACATGCACGGTTCCCATTGGTCCTTTCTTTAAAAGGAGATATTTTATTAGTGTATATTCCTGTCAAATACCAATACAGTATGACTGAAAGCCATCAGAGTATGAATTAAAATTGAAAATTCAAATTGATAGGTACTTAAAACTAAGCTTAATAACCTTAATTATCAAATATTAGAGTGTAATCGTATTTTCAAAACACAACTCATGTTTTAGTCATTCGCTTTTACTACACATGAAAAATCACTGTATCTCAAATACAGTGTTTTTTGTAACAATCTGGCAATGAAGGCGTACTCAATCTTTAATAATTTTTAAAATTATGGTAAAAATGCACTATCTCTCTCTCCTGAAACATATTTTTATTTTTTGGTTCTTTGCACTTGTTTCATGATTATTATTGAATATATTATATAGATAAGTTTATTAATGTTTTGTGTATGTGTGTATTTATTGCTTATAAGTAAATGGTGCACCACACACTATCTGCAGTATTGTCTCTCCTTCCCCCTTAAAGCATCCAAGGGTTGTCATTAAAAGATCGCTTTTAACGATAAGACCGCCCATTGTGTCACCCTATGTAAAATTTCTACATTTATATCTGTAATTTTATGGTCTACATAATAGAATAAAATAGAATAGAATATCTTTATTTCGAACACCAAATATCCATATAGAGTTAGTAATAAACATGCAAAAATAACTCATTGCCTAGTGTTAGTAAAAATCAACCTCCGCACAAACTGCTGTACAATCAGAGAGCCAAAGCTCTCGGCTACAGTTTTCAGGATGCTGTTCCAACTGCCCCTTACTCTCCTCAGTAGCGACGCAGTTTTTTTGCGTATAATTGCATAGAAGCCATCGGTGCGGGCTTGTGCAAACATTGCCGACGCGCTACAGTAACGAGGCAGCCTCAATAACATCCTGAAAGCATTGTTATATTGGATGCGCAGGGCATCTAGCGATCTCTTGGTACAATTCGCCCATAGATTGCCAGTGTACAAACTTTGGCAATAAGCCTTGAAAAGTGTTAATTCTACTTGGTCTGTACACCGCGCAAATCTACGGGACAACATATTGCTCCGGACCGCTAGAGCCCTGCGCTCCCTCTCAATGTCTACATCGTCCCTGAGGTCAGCGGCAAGACAATGCCCTAGGTATTTAAAAGTTGACACCCTATTAATTGGTGACCCGTTCAAAATCAACTCGGGTCCGTCTCCACGGCGTTTGCCGCTGACCTCAAAGACCATGTATTCACACCTTTTAAGATTGTATTTTAATCCATGTGCGGCAGCGTAGGCCTCACACGTTTTAAGCATCTCTCTGATTGCTTCCGCCGACGGACCCAGCAGCACCATGTCATCTGCATAAGCTGATGTTGTGAATTCTAACCCCATCAACACTGCACCCGATACGCATGCTGCTGAGTGCGACTATCAGGTCATCCACGTAGAGGTTGAAGAGCCTGGGAGACGTCAGACCGGGTGGTCTGACGTCTCACGCCGCACTCCAACTTATACGGCTCAGAGACTATCATCCCATTTCACTCGATTGACTATTTTGAAAGAGTATTGTATTCTATTCTATTCAATCCCCAAAAGTTCATGAGTTTGAGAAATGCTAAATGCCGTGATCTGATAATTATTGTTTAAAGGGACCAGTCCATTTTACATCAAAAATATTTTTCTTTCTATGGCTATTTAGATATTTATCCAAATAATATTACATATATTCAAAAACTCACAAAAATCCGGCAGACATTAAAGATTTTATAGCCAGTTTTCCAAATACACTGCGTAGAATTGCACTTTCTGAATACTGGTAGATTTTTATATAAAAAAAAAGTGTTTTTGCAGGGCACTACGGCCAAAGAGCTATTAACAACAATAGAATTTATCAATAAAATAAAATAGAATATGAATATGGAAAACGAAACTAAAACAATTTCACTTCTCACACACACAGATGGTATCAACTCGACCACACACGGACTTAAGTGTCACAATACATATTAATTAGCCCCTCGCATCCGTTTACACAACACATACATATTAATAAAAATATACTATTTAAGTAGGTACGGTCAGCTAAGAAAGTTAATTACTTTGAGATTTAAATTGGTCTAGTAGTTGCAAGCGCTACTACTGAGCATGAGGCCCCTGGGTTCAATTCCCAAAGTGCCCGGGTCGATGGCACGTTGTGTTCCACGCGCGCCCCAAAGAGATGTAGTCAGCACAAATGTAGGGTCCACCGCCGATACCTGCCGGGGTCGCGGGAAGTTACTAAAGGGTCACCGAGGCCCCTGGCAACACAGGCAACAGAAAGGAATACGGGTGGGTTTTAGTCAGTAAGAGTCTGACACACCTTCCCGCTCCGCCCAGAGCGGGAGAAGTTATTTGATGATTTCCCATCCAAAAAAAAAAAAGGTCTGGCAAAGTGATTTTCATTCATTAATTTCTCAGTAGCAGCCCGGAGTCTGGATAAGTGCCTGATTGATGGCAATGGACCCGTTTTACATGAGACTTAAACATAACTGGCGAAATGTGGCTTATCTATAAGTACACCTCTATCTTATCCTTCGGGGATTACAAACGTGAAATTACGTTATTAATGCACAGTTTTTTAGCATTTTCATAGTTGGGTTTAAATCATTTAAATTCATTGTATCATCTTCCTTATGCCCATATCCTGCAGATCAGATGGGATCGGCGCAGCATGACTTCTTCAATACATATATGAGTCATCTTAGATTTTAAATATATAATATCATTAAATAATCTATGAATTGTTCGACTTTTGTTGCTGTCCGTACCTTCTACTGAAAGTGCAATACACATTTTTTTAATTACAAGTTATGAATATTTAAATCAGTAGCTATTGTTATATCAGAGTAAAATGTTACGAGTATCATTTAGTATGTCGGTATGTGAGTGGGATTTTAATACTAACACAGTTTTGGTACTATTGTGTACACGTTTATTTTTGTGGATGGGCAAAACATCTAGTGAATAGTGATGCCATATAGGAATAATAATCATTTCATAACTTAATTCACCACCCAAGGTTGAAAAGTTTGCCTGATTCAGTCCTCTTTTTCAGTCACAGAAAGGCTAATCAAGTTACTAAAAGGTTGTCTGTAAAAGATCGCTTTCAGCGATAAGAGCGCCCATTGTGTCACCCCTTGTAAAATTTCAACATTTGTATCTGTAATTTTTATGGTGTACCTGTACATAATAAAGAGAGAATAGAATATTCTATTCTATTCTGAGCCAGTCAATAGAAATTCCTTTCAATAAAACTTATTTTTAGATGAAATCAGTAGCTTTGGAAGAATATAGTTATTTGATAGTTTTCCACTCAAAAAAAAGGGTAAATCATATTTTTTACTGCCAACACTTTTATCAATGACAATTAGCAACTGACTGACAAAGAAGACATATTCTCACTCACCATAATATTGCAAATGACTTAATAACCGTTTTCACTTACAACTTACGCACAATCCCATTCGCACGGCGTGACGTAATTGAAACAAAAAACATTATACTACGCTCTTTAGAGTTGTAGTTTTCTTATGTACAGTCAACGAAACAGTTAGGAAGTTATGTGATATCAAAGATTTGACCATGAAATAAAAACTAGTTAAACTAAACCAGTAGGACGTAGTGAAGGGCAGGCGTTGTGGAGGACTGTCTTATGTATTTTTTACGTTCAAAAATGCTGATTCAGCTTAATTTGAATAAATGTCTTTAGATTGAGATTTTGAGCTTGGGTTTCTTAAGACAGTGATGTCCAGTACATTACGGCAGCTGTTTCGACCGCCATGAAAATGACGGTACCAGCTCACTTTACGTTTTTTTTTTGGTGTCGACGTGTCGGAGTATCGCAGGTCCACCTATGAGGTCGTTGTCTGCTTAACCGGCCTTTCCGGTAGGTGCCTCAATAAATTAAGGCCTCCAGCCAGGACATAAAACTTACAAACTATGCGACTACACGCTAAACGAAGACTGAGGACATCGTAGAGTACATACGGGTGAAGACCAATTGGACCTTGAGGGGGGAGAAGTTGAAGGCGCGCCATAACACCAATTTCAAGTCGTTTGTAGTGCGTGTTCCGACTCATCATTTGGTGACCTTCCTCAAGGAAAAGTTTTGGCCGAAAGATGTGCTGTATCGGCGTTTCCGCGGTCGACTACGCGACACCTCGCAGCGTAACACGACGCCGTCACTTCGTGTGCAGTAGTTTTTAATTTTGTTGTAGAAAATATGTATTAGTTTATAGTTATTGTTTTTATACTTATTTTTGTATTGTGTTTTTATGGGCCTTAGTTGCCTGAAATAAAGGATATTATTATTATTATTATGAAACGCTTTACGGCGTCATAAAATGCTCTTTACAAAGACAGCCGTCATTGCGGCTGTTATGAAGACGGCCCGGTTTTTAAACTGTTATCTTGCAAAGTACGAGCGTTCGCGAGAAGTTGCGTAGTTAGTGACAGCCATTTTTCAGCCCTTCTTGTATAAACTGACTGTCTAACTGTTGTTGTGTTTAACTGGCGAAATGTGGGTGTTCTACAGGTAGGTACTCCTCTGCCCAACCCTTTGGGGAAACAAGGCGTGATATTATTTTATGTGATGTTGTGTGTCTTGTCTAGATACAGGTAGAGATAACCACTGGCCGTTACAAGTGTCATCCATCAGTCCGTGTGCCGTGAGCACTCACAGTAAAAATTTATCATCATCAACTTTATCTTGTCCGTTATCCTAATTTATTTGGGGACGGTATAACAATTCCTTATGTGTCTCTTTAGTCATCATCTCGGCAGTCACCCTAATAGCCTTTAAGTTAAACCTGCTTAATTAAAGACTTTTGTTAAATGTATAGTCGATGCTATCAATTTAAGGCGTTTAAAAGGCGTTCAATTGGTTATCCTTAGGGAAGCATGGCATAACATCTTGTATGTCTTAGCCTTTTCAAATGAAATGAAGCGGAAACCTAATAATAACGTTAATACTTGGAATGGGTTTCCGAAAAAATATACCCTGAATTTTACTTAGACAAACCCTCTTCTCTTTTCGTTATAGTTAAAAAAAAATCTACAAATACATGACGTTTGGTTAACCGTACAAGTACAATAACATCTTGAGAGAATGCTGTTAAAATAATATGGCTAACAAACAATTCTGTTTTATTCCCATAACACCTCATTGTGCTTGAGATTAACTTTCGATTTAATAGGTGAAAACATTTGATTGATGATGCCTTATGAGATAATAATTAGTCAGTGTCCAACACGGTGTCCAATGATTGTGTAAGAATCTATTTTGAGCATCCATTTCCAAGATTAGGGTTATTGACCTTAGCATAACAAGCCTATAGGGTCACAGGCCTCCTCTCTGTGAGAGGGAGTGGGCTGTAATCTACCACGCGGGCCCAGTGCGGGTTGGTAGATCCCTTATTCATTCTTATTTACTAAGTGCGAAGCGTACATAACGGTTCAAAAACCTTGAAATCAAGAGGGTATTTTAGGTTTGAACCCACAACCTGGTGCCTCAGAAACAGGTCAGTCCGCCTAGCCTTTTCCCAAGTACCGTGGGGTTGGTTTCCAAACGAACTGGATGCAACTGAATACCAGTATTTGAATAAGATGGAGCGACTGCTTATCTGACCTCCACAATCCAGTTACTCGGTAGCACGATATATAATACACGCCTTCGTAAGACTGTTTGTCAGACTTTTGGAGTTCTGAGCGCCAACAATCTACGAACGGCAGCCGGGTCCAACAGCTTTTTTTTGGGTTTGACTCTTACTGACTTAAGCCCACCCGCATTCCTTCCATTGCCTGTGTTGCCAAGGCCTTCTGTTTCCTGCGACCCCACCAGGCATCGATCGGCCCTAGTGGACCCCTACACTTGTGCTGACATCTCTTTGAAGCGCGCGAGGAACACAACGCGCTGATATGATTTACCCTTACCAAAGAAATTCATATTGCAGTCCTCTGCCTAAGCAGGGCAGACCTCCACCGTATGCTCCACCGTGTCCTCCGGGCGATCCACACAGTGGTGACACCCGGGCGTGTACCAATAGCTTAACGTGCTTTCCGAGGTAAAGAGGAAGACCCTTCCGTGTATGGAGACCCAAATGGATGGTCATCTATCTACGAACGAACCTCGATAGGCGTAGGTTTACCTTTAGTCATCCGTCATGAGAGTAACATATAAAAATTATAAATATATTCGTCAAACGTAAAACGCCTGTAGTGATAGACAGAAACAGGTTATATGAAACTGCTCAAGTGCACTGAACTAATAAGTTGTCACTCACTTGTGATCTACAAACCCAACTAGCTGATACACGTGTATTTGATTTTAGATCTGCATAAATTACTATAGGTATTTAGAAATGAGCTCTAAAGACGCACCTGGTAACGGAATATTTATAGATTGGAATTACCCTGTCGACCAGCCAATTATGATTTGTATACAGACTGTAATTTTTAACACCATCAACCTCTTAAGGGGTCATCTACTCAACATTATGAACAACTTTTACTATGGAACCAAACCTGAAGTTGCGAAAAAATATTAGCTGTTCTCTACATTTATGTTCGTATAACTCGTCAAAACATAGGGAACAGCTGATTTTTTTTCGCGATTTCTGCTTTGGTGTTGTTTAAAATTACATCTTGTATAAAGTAACAATCTTTGAAAATGCACCTGATAGACAGGAAGGTTCTTCTACAGTACTTGATACTATACGTGTCCGTATCAAAAAAGCGTATTATAAAATTAAAGACTATGTTGAAGACAAGGGGTAATAATTCCTTCTTCACACGGGGCTTCAATTGTTTATTACTAAGTTTCATTTGTGGACAGGATATTAATTCAGATTTGTTACAGTTGTCATGTGATCTGATTTAAATATGTTTTTATTGCTAGTATTGTACAAATTCAAATTCTTTTATATTATGTGAATGTGAGGACGTTGTAGGCTTAATATACTGTAGCTGTATTGACATTTTCCATTTTGTTAAGTACTTGGTACTTTATTACCTTTAAACAAGTGTTTAAAGGCCTACACTGCCCTTCCCTACCTATTAACACTGTAATTTGAAAACATTTTAATAGATAATTATTTTTAAAAGAGGAACCGTGGTGTTTCTGGCCGGCTCTTCTCCATAAGAAACGACCAACTGGAACCGTGCACCTAGCTTCTGACGTTTTTTATGTAGGTTTATGTGTAATAAAATATTTTGATTTTGAATATTATAGATACAATATGAAAACTGGCACTTAATCTATAAATACAGAAATACACCTACTTAACTCACGCCTTCTTCCCATGGCGGGGACGATCTAAAAGGACAAAATAATTTAGTGACCTCATTGGTGATGTTCTTCAAAAAGGTCAGGTGCGTAGTACTTGCAACCGGCGTGTCAGACCGGGGCTTCTAGTCTGCTATTACAATAGTGTCAGAATGGTCTATTCCAATCCTCATTAATGACGCCATTATATTGGTAGATTACCAAACTTGTCAAAATCAACAATTATGAAATCAATGATAGACCATTCTGACACTATTGTAATAGCAGACTTGAGGCCCAGATGTATGAACGACGAAAAAGAAACAAAATAAGTAAGTATGTAAGGATCGTAGCAGGTGGCGTTTTGTAGTTTCTGTCTACCCTCATGGGATGAAAGCGTGAGTTTATGAGTTTATCTATAAACATGTAGCGGTTAGCTGAAAGTATAAAAACGATTCAGTTAATTATGGAGAGGTCAAAACTAAACACTTCTCCCACCCTACGAAGCCCTACCTTTGACCTCACGCAGAAAGTGAACTGTGCAAAGAATTTATTTAAACTATGAAAGCGAGGTGTGGAAGAAATCGAAAGTTATGATGCTCCACTGTCGTCAGCGATGAGTTTCAAAAATTAACCATATTGATGACGAGACGTTTATAGTGTACGATCTTAGGACTTCGAAATGTCGTAATGTTTTTAAAAACCATTATCATTATTTAGTTTTCTTTGAATTTTACGATAAATTGAGGCTTCTTTTATGGAACATCGCTCCTTTAGTAACACACCCGTATATTTATTTATGTACACACATATAAACAGACAACAAGAAAGGAACAAAAAATACGTACAAAGATGATGCTTATTTCTAAAGAAATCTCTTCCAGCATACCTGCGATAGGAAAGTAGACAAAGATATGTAGACAACGTGTGTAAGAGCAGAAGAAAAAAAAAAAAACTATTCACTAATTTAAATATAAACATACAATAAGAGAATATACTTACATACATACGTACTTATATTCTTCTTCTGTTATAATATAACGCATTCATTTTTGGTAGTTTATTTTATAATCTATCCATGACCAAAAACTAAAAAACACATAATTACTATATCTGGCAGCCCATTTCCAAATATTTACAGCTTATTAAGAAAAAAAACGAATTACCAACGAATTAAAATACATAATTCAATACCAGTTAACATATTTAACTAAAATTACTTAAATTAAATGTATGCGTGTTATGATCGCGTGACTTAGAGCATAATGTTATCTTGTTGTTCGATTTGTAAAAGAGTGTATCTTGGTTTTGTCTAGGAATGACTACACCGGTTACATTTTACTTATAGAACCATTATTATATAATTGAGCGTGGTAAACTGTGTTTGTTTTAGCAATAAAGCAACATAAAATCTGATTGAATAAAATGTATAATAATGTTCTTAATAAACAATCAATTTTAGGTTTTTGTAAGAGTCCTGACTTTTATTTTATCGTTCAAACCAAAATAGAAAAAGACCAACAAGAATAGAAAATTAAAACAACATTGCTCACAGTGAAAGGGTCAAAATTTATTTATAACAAAATCAAAGCGGGAAAATCAATATTATCGTACCTAAAACTACTCAAAAATTATCAACACAATACGATCGCCATCCGACACCCAACACGCGACACGACAAATCGTACCATATAATAAAGAGCTTCTAACGGACCCCTGTCATCTACATCTTAACTTTCGATTTCTATCGATTAATATCTCCCGTCCCTTTCCATCACAAAACAACTATCATCCATCCCTTTCCCACATATTCGGTATTTTACTGATCATCTAATTGTTCTCATAACAGCTTTCCAACATGCGTAGACGTTGTTCGAAATATATCGATGGCTGGGCTATAATTGCCCACGCAATATTTGACAGTCAATAAGGAAAGTGGCAGCTGATTGGGTAATTGCTCGGCGCTATTTAAATCTGAGTTCCGGTAGTGTGTTTGGCAGATTGCAGAAGGAGATGGATTAAGTAACTGGTAATTAGAGATAGGCACTGCTAAATATGGGCCCATGGTTCCGTGTCGTGCCGGACGTAAAGAATAGCACCATCCCATTTCTTCCCGTGGGTGTCGTAAAAGGCGACTAAGGGACTAGACTACTAGAGAATGGGCAGCAGCGTTCTCTATGCATTTTAATACCATACTGCGATCGCCAACCCGCCTGCCAAGCGTGGCGATTATGGCAAACCCTCTCTATTAGGGGAGGCCTATGTCCAGCAGTGGACGTCTTTCGGCTGGAATGATGATGATGATGAAATATGGGCCCATAAAGCAGATTCAAATTCAAATTTAAATTCAAATTCAAATTATTTATGTACATAGGTAAAAACATGGTGTTATAGTTTATAAAGTGAAGTACATCTATGACCCGCCTTTAAGCATACAATAATTAAAGACTTTTCCAACATTATAATAGTACTTAGTCAATAATTTAGTATTAATTAATATATTAGTAATAATAATAATCATAAATTAAACAGTGATGTATAATTTGTATAATTAGCACCATATTCGCACCTATTATTCTCATCGGTTATAATCTAAAACATCATCTGCGTAGCCTTTTCCCAACTATGTGGGACCCCTACAAAAAAAAAACTGTTGTGATAGAAAAAGTGTAGGTTTCGGTCTAGATTAGAATTTTGACTTCTTTACATCATCATCATCTGCCTGCCTTTCCCGACTAGGTTGGGGTCGGCTTCCAGTCTAAACAGATGTAGCTGAATACCAGTATTTTACATGGAGCGACTGCCTATCTGACCTCCTCAACCCAGTTACTGGGTAACACGTTGGTTAGTATGGTTGTGAGACTTTCGGCCTTCTGACGATACGTAACAACTGTCCAAGATCTACAAATCACAGCCGGGACCAACGGCTTAGCGTGCTTTCCGTGGCACGGATCGGTTTTAGTATATAAAGATGGTCACCCATCCACGGACCAACCGCGGCAAGCATAGCTTAACCTGATCGATCGACCCGTGCGGCTGTTATTACTTAGCTACAAGCCCCAAGGAAGGTTGTCATCTTAGACATAAGAGTAAAATACTTTTGTGTAATAAAATATCTGAGGGGTAAATTCCCCTTAATTAAGAAAGTTCGCCTTCTACTCGTAATAACAATCTCAATGTGTCAAAAATACCTCTAAATTATCGCTGAATAGTCTCAGCGATAATTAATGTCAAAAACTCGTCAAAATGTATCAAAACTTTCAATCTCATGATTGCGACTAGATGTTGCACATTTTTATTACGGAAATTTGCTTGCTGGTATCCAATCTTCAAAAAAAGCCGGCCAAGTTGGGATGAATTTATTCCAAAAACAAACGGAACATTCTAGTTGAAAACTATGTTCTCCCAAACATCGATATACCATACGTCACGGTCAATTCTGGAACTGCAAATCCAAACTGGTCGACTTATACTCGTTAACTTGTAAAGCCTGCATAGCTGTGGTAGTTTTCCTTTTAATTTCGTTACATATACTAGTGTCATATTTTTTTTCACATAGCCAAAAACTACCATTAAACCGGCAGAGGGGCTTGGCTCTTACAAAAATAGCACTTTAAAGCTTCATAATACGCAAACAGGCCCCTGAATCGAAAAATGGTTTTCACACACCCACAATATTTTTGAACGGCCTATCCAACGATACCCCACACCAAGGGATAGGAAAGGAGGTACTCTACAAAAAAATAAACAAAATACTACTTTGTCGGTGTGATTACTATGTATACCCATGCCAAATTACAGCTTTCTAGTAATAAGCGTCTCTGAGCCATCCTGGGGACACATACAGATGGACATGGTAAAACTATAAGGGTTCCTTGTTTACTACGGAACCCTAAAAACACTAAATTCTTGTGCAGACTGGGGCGATATCGCGGACATACATAATACATACATAATCAGCCTATTATGTTCCCACTGCTGGGACACAGGCCTCCTCTCTGTGAGAGGGAGAGGGCCGTAATCCACCACGCGGGCCTAGAGCGGGTTGGTAGATGTCACATGTCTTCGAATTTTTGGTTAGGACATGCCGGTTTCCTCACGATGTTTTCTTTAACCGTTTTGAGATGAAATAATTTACACAAAGTAAAGCGCCTGTCTGGGTTTGAACCTACAACCTACAACTCGTGAGTCACGGCCGATACCACTGGGCCACCACTGCTCTCATATCGCGAACGCGATAGGCATATTGCTGCCTGTCACCCCCGCGATAACGCGCCAGTCTGCACGAGACTTAACACCAACTATATGTATCGATGTAAAAATTAACATTTTTGTAAAATTTATTTGAACAGCTCGCCAGCACACAGATAAACCCTGAAAGGTTTTCGTTATGTGGCGAAAAACAAACTGTGAAATAGGCTAAGAGTTTTAGAAATAAATAAATAATAATACTCAAAACTCAAAGCATATATTTCAAATAAACCAAATACAGGCATTTTCGAATTGTCAAGGGGTCGGTCAGTCAGAAAGATGAAGCTAGTTGCCCATTCCAAAGTGTAGTAGGTTCCTATGGAGAAGAACGGGCAAGAAACTCCACGGACACTCTTATAAATTAAAATATTGTTTCAAAAATATTGGTTACATCATTCATGTTGAAATTACACATGTGAAAACAATGTCCGTAATAAAAAGATAAAATCAAAAACAATTGAAAAATTAAAATAAGTCGTATGATCAGTCCCTACTGACGGCGTCCGTTCACGAACATGGCGCATGGATCAGCACCATTCAGCTAAACCATTATGAAGGGAACTTAATGATCCAACACACATGCGACCACCAGTGAGACATTTGAGTAAACATGACATAATCTAAGCCGCCAGGGCACATTCAAGTCAATTAAAGACGTACCATTATTTTTCCATGCAATTATACAATACTACGAGATTGAATTTGTACAATGCAAAGATAGTTTTTATGATCTTCAGCAGCTCTAACAAATATTTTCTAATGAAGTGCAATTAGTTTAGGAATTTTTTTTTTTTTTTAGGTTGGGAAATCATCGAATAACTTCTCCCGCTCTGGGCGGAGCGGGAGGGTGTGTCAGACTCTTACTGACTAAAACCCACCCGTATTCCTTCCTGTTGCCTGTGTTGCGGGGTCCTCGGTGACCCATTAGTACCTTCCCGCCACAATTAGTAACAATAAGTTTATGCACCCTTATGGAGCAGGCAGCAATAATACTCACAATCATTGGCGACGTAAATCTGGTGGATGCCAAGCTTCACAGTTTGGCCCATCGTCGCAAGGTTGCCTGCTTGTCGGTCTTCTATAGATTGTACTTCGGAGAGTGTGCCCAAGAACTCCACGACCTCATTCCACCGGCCCCCTTCTATTATCGGTCATCTAGGCGCACTTCAGGTTACCATCCCTTCCTGGTGGCTATCCCACCAGCTCGCACTAAGCGTTTCCAAACTTCTTTTATAATGCGCACAGCAAAGGAATGGAACTCTCTGCCTGCGTCTGTGTTTCCGAACGCATACAACCCTAATCTCTTCAAAGTGAGAGTGAACAGGCTTCTTCTGGGTAAGCTCGCTCCATCGTCGACTTTGTTTCTGTCACCTCTGACATAGACTAAGGTCAAGAGCAAACCCACCACAAATAAAAAAAATAAAAAAAAAAAATCATGAAAAAAGAATCGTGATATCTGTAATCGCCTACTCGCTGTTAGCTGTCGTATGTTGGTACCTTACCATGTACCTAAGTAAAATTCTCGTACAGTGACATAAAAATGATGACTTCATTATTACCAAATACTTCTCCCGCTCTGGACGGAGCGGGATGGTATGTGAGACTTTTATTGACTAAAACCGATCCGTGTTCCTTCCGTTGCCTGTGTTGCCAGGGCCTCGACATCTCTTTTAGGCGTGCTTGGAACACAATGCGCCATTGACCCGGGCCTGGTCCTTTTCAAACGGCGAGCTACCCATTGCTCACCGTCCGCAAGCCCGCGCCTACGGTACACGGTGGCCGGAAATCCGCCTGGGATTCCCAACGCCCAGGGTGTCTCCTGTGGCGGCTAGGGGCGAGAGGGCGCGAAATTTGGCTTTCCTTCAACCGTCTTGCCTCCTCCTTTGCGAGCATTACTGCTTCGCAGAAGGAAGTAAGCAGTTTAGTCCAGTCTTCTGGTGATATTATTATTTTTGGATTTTTCCCCACAGACCTTTCTACAAAGACAGTCATGTTGTCGGTTACAATAACAGCAAGTAAACCAGTAAACACTATAATTTGCATAATAACGCATCGTAGTCAAGTCGATCACTGCCTGCGACTGCGAGCATCTCACTGACATAGTTCTCACAATGTTTACCTCTAAATTGAATTGTAAACATTAAAGGCTATTTCTAAGGTAGCATGTTTAAATAATTCGCATTTTTTCTAATTTCCGTGAAAGTTAAATGTAGGTTCCGGTTGAATCCTAGCTATAGGACCTAATCTATGCACTAGGTAATAATATTCATTATCAATGTCGATTTTCAATTTAATCCCATCTTGTACTAATCAGTCAAAACTGGAAGATTAATATTACATCTTAAGGCGCTGACAAGACCCAATTGACCAAAATAGGCTTCGCTTACGAAAAAAAATTGTCAAATCGGTATAGTTTGTGGTAGTGAAAAAAATATATGTTAATTTTGAACACACTTGAAACAAACACACAACAAACAACACATTTTGAAAACAAAATCTCGATACAAACTAACGTTAAACTAACCTCTTACTTTAAGTTCTAATCCAAAATATCTATCTGTATCAAATATCAACATGCGTTACGTATTTAATTAATAACAAGAACGTCTTATTTGAACGCAGAACTTGGTTGTTTTTTATTTTCGATTACTTAACTCAATTTTGAGTAAATAGGTAATTACTTCATATTTTGCAATAAATTACAAGCGTTGTGTCGTCGCGCTTCTCTTTCTTTTCTATGGAATTTGACAGTGACCGCGGTTTAGGTGTTGTCAGCGTCTTAATGACTTCTTCTGTGCCGCTATATAAAAATAGGCAGAAAAAATTACCTGTAGCCCGTCATCACGTCTGCCTAACCTTTTCATCTATGTTTGGGCTAGCTTCAAGTTTAGTCAAATGCAGCCGAGATGTACCTATGACAATAAACGAATAAACTTAACAAATATTTTGTCAAACGAAAACCTGAAAAAGAAAACCGGACAAGTGGGAGTTTAACTCGCGTGGTGACGGTTCCGTACAATGAATATGTTATCTAGCATGTTTTTTTATTCTAAGAACAAACTTAACATTGTAGTTCAAAAACATGTTCTCTCATACATTCCAACTGCAAATACGAGTATAAGTTTGTACGCACAGTATTGAGAGATTTACCATGTTATTTTAACACCATAGACTTCTCATAGGTTTTTCTGTAATCTAAGTATATGTAAAGAACGGCCTATTCAACGATACCCCACACCATGGGGTAGAGGAGAAAAAAAATATCATGCCCACGTTACGTGCAAGGCCTAAAAAAAATTTTTTTTAAGCGTTTTGTTTTAGCACTTTGTCGGCGGGATTAATATATATATATACCTATGACAAATTACAGCTTTCTAGTACTAAGCGTCTCTGAGCTACAGTGGGAACAGACAGACAGACGGACATGGCGAAACTATAAGGGTTCCTTGTTTACTGCGGAACCCTAAAAAAGGTAAACCTAAATAAACCGACGAGATTTTTGGGTTAAACAAACACAAACATTGCTGAAGTTGAATAAACACACAACTGAGACTAGTCTGCGCATTTAGTTCCGCGTCTTGCGGAGGTCAGACGGCAGTCAATAAGCGTAAAATCAATTACTCCGTCTTATTAAAGATTAGGTAACTCTTTATGCGCTTGTAAGAAAATGAATAACTCGATACTTTGAATCAGTAACTCCATAGTACACAGTGGTGCCAGCTTCTACGTACGTATACATATAGAAGAAGAAGAAGAAAATCCGTTTATTTGCTGTAAACATGACGCAAAGAAGGAACATAAATACAAAAAAGAAACACTTTGGGGGAGAATATGCGTCACATCCACGCAAAACGGCCTATGCTCAGCATAATGCTGCGACCCTATGCCAGACAGAGTCCCAGCGCTGGTTTTCAGCGATAGCCGGCGTTGACGTGATAGATAGATAGATATAATACTCTTTCTATTATGAACTCCATACAAATTACGGTTATTATTATTAATAAATTTTACATATATATAAATGTAGACGTGTTTTACATAGGGGTGACACAAGGGACGGTCTTATCGCGAAAAGCGATCTTTTAAAGACAACCTCTGGATGGATTAAGGGAGAACTTTAGGGATTGGGAGATTTTCATAAACCTTTAGGTTTACAGGATTTGAGTTTGTAAAAGTAATAGACCTTATTTTTATAGATCCTGAAGCATCTCCACAGCCTCCACATAATTGGAGTAGGGACAGACCTAGTGTCGTTTAATTTTTAGAAGCTGACTAAACTCTCCAATTCAGCCAAAGTTACAGCTATTGCTATATGTAAGCGGGCACGCCTTTTATGCCTGTGGGCTTTTATGTAGGTATTAAGTTCTGTTTACGTTTTTATTTTTTATTTCTGCTTGAATATAGTTTTTGATAGTTTTTTGTTGGTATAGTGGCGTGTGCTAGCTGACATATGGCAAATGGTTTAATTTAATGTTTTGTGTTGCGCGTAGTGTAAATTATTTTGCTTACTATTTTATAAAGTTTTTCTAACTGAACAGACAGCTGTGCTGCTGGGGAGATTGTTGCGCCACTTCTTTTTCTCAATTAAAGCACCACGAAGTGGTGAACGAAAGCCGTTTCGGGGGACTCTGTTATGTAATATTGACGTTCCAAAAGTGCTGATTCTCCGCCTAGTTTCAATAAATTACTTTTGATTTTGATTTTGAAAGCTCCTTTGGTAGTAATTTATGCAGGGAAGGGCCAACTCAACCTATTTCTGAAGCCTGTGACGTTTTCCGGTTTCAAAGGTATGGGTGCTACAAAAGACTGGAAAGATATTTATTACCAGTTCTCAATAGTAATACATTCATGGGCTTGAAAGTGATACATTCATCTCGCACGTGAAGCAACTTCGAGATGCGGACCCACCGTAAATAATAAATCTACCATGAATGGAAAAAATAAAAGCGTTACTGATTTATTTAGTTCCATAAGTATTAGAAAACTGATCGTACGTGCGTTATATAATATAACATATTAGAAATTTAAAGATTTTCTTTTTCATCAGAAGAACAGCTGATCCATTCTGTCAAAATCTCACCGTGGAAACTTAAGCAACGTGAGCTCCCTTTGCCTAAGTTTCCATGGTGAGATTTATTATACCAACTGGACTCATAGATTTAGATAAAACATTTAGGTTTAAAAAAAACTTTATTCTCAATAAAGACATATGTCACTCAGTTGGGAACAATACTAGAATATATATACATATATTACACAAAGTTCGTCGTCATCAGTTATACAATACTAAAACATAAATCAAAATAAAAAGTCATTTATTTAAACTAGGCTGAGAATCAGCACTTTTCGAACGTCATAATTACATAAAACAGTCCCCCGAAAACGCCCACCCTTCATCACTTCCTAGTGCTTTAGCTGGGAAGAAGAAGTGGCGCAACAAACTCCCCAGCAGCAAGGCTCTCTGTTCAGTTCGTACTCGTATTACACAAAATTCGTCGTCATCGGTTACAATGTCTTCATTTCTCTAGTAGTGATCGATCCGCGATTATATACTGACTGACTTTTGAACGCACTAAAAGAGTGCAGATTTTTTATACCAGAGGGTATTCTATTATAAAGTTGTGTGTTAAAACTCATAGAATAACGACGATAAAGTATAAAGACAGTAAGGAACTGAAATGATTAGCATAATATTATACAGTTCTACTAGATTGATTTATCAAAGAAAGCTCTTATGCAATGCTCAACATCGTCAAATGCGTCTATAAAAAGCTATTATGCATTCATGAGATAAACAGCAAAAAACGTGTCCATCAAACTGCGTAGTCCGAAAAAAATATATATTGTGTTTAGCGATGCGCGTACGATACGTGCATGTGAATATTAATTTATCGTATGATTTCGAAATTATCGCGGTAATTATTTTAATGATATCAGCATTATCCCAATACACTTCACCTACAGCTGCCAAACTGTCCGATATCAGCCGGTCTATTCTGCAAAAATCTCACCGTGATAACTTAGGTGAAGTGAGCTTGAAGTGAGCTGTCAATAGTGTCATTCCCTAGCATCAGCCGGTCTATTCTGCAAAAATCTCACCGTGATAACTTAGGTAAAGTGAACTTGAAGTGAGCTGTCAATAGTGTCATTCCCTAGCTTCAGCCGGTCTATTCTGCAAAAATCTCACCGTGATAACTTAGGTGAAGTGAACTTGAAGTGAGCTGTCAATAGTGTCATTCCCTAGCTTCAGCCGGTCTATTCTGCAAAAATCTCACCGTGATGACTTTGGTGAAGTGAGCTTGAAGTGAGCTGTCAATAGTGTCATTCCCTAGCTTCAGCCGGTCTTTTCTGCAAAAATCTCACCGTGATAACTTAGGTGAAGTGAGCTTGAAGTGAGCTATTAATAGTGTCATTCCCTAACTTAAACCGGTCTATTCTGTAAAAATCTCACCGAGATAACTTGGTGAAGTGAGCTGTTATTCCACCTGTCGGTTTATTCTGTAAAAATCTCACCGTGATAACTTAGGTAAAGTGAGCTTGAAGTGAGCTGTTAATAGTGTAATTCCCTAGCACCAGCCGGTCTATTCTGCAAAAATCTCACCGTGATAACTTAGGTAAAGTGAGCTTGAAGTGAGCTGTTAATAATGTCATTCCCTAGCATCAGCCGGTCTATTCTGCAAAAATCTCACCGTGATAACTTAGGTAAAGTGAGCTTGAAGTGAGCTGTCAATAGTGTCATTCCCTAGCATCAGCCGGTCTATTCTGCAAAAATCTCACCGCGATAACTTGGTGAAGTGAGCTGTTATTCCACCTGTCGGTCTATTCTATAAAAATCTCACCGTGTTAACTTAGGTAAAGTGAGCTTGAAGTGAGCTGTCAATAGTGTCATTCCCTAGCATCAGCCGGTCTATTCTGCAAAAATCTCACCGCGATAACTTGGTGAAGTGAGCTGTTATTCCACCTGTCGGTCTATTCTATAAAAATCTCACCGTGATAACTTAGGTAAAGTGAGCTTGAAGTGAGCAGTCAATAGTGTCATTCCCTAGCATCAGCCGGTCTATTCTGCAAAAATCTCACCGCGATAACTTGGTGAAGTGAGCTGTTATTCCACCTGTCGGTCTATTCTATAAAAATCTCACCGTGATAACTTAGGTAAAGTGAGCTTGAAGTGAGCTGTCAATAGTGTCATTCCCTAGCATCAGCCGGTCTATTCTGCAAAAATCTCACCGCGATAACTTGGTGAAGTGAGCTGTTATTCCACCTGTCGGTCTATTCTATAAAAATCTCACCGTGATAACTTAGGTAAAGTGAGCTTGAAGTGAGCTGTTAATAGTGTCAATTCCTAGTGTAAGCCGGTCTATTCTGTAAAATCTCACCGAGATAACTTGGTGAAGTGAGCTGTTATTCCACCTGTCGGTTTATTCTGTAAAAATCTCACCGTGATAACTTAGGTAAAGTGAGCTTGAAGTGAGCTGTTAATAGTGTAATTCCCTAGCATCAGCCGGTCTATTCTGCAAAAATCTCACCGTGATAACTCAGGTAAAGTGAGCTTGAAGTGAGCTGTTAATAATGTCATTCCCTAGCATCAGCCGGTCTATTCTGCAAAAATCTCACCGTGATAACTTAGGTAAAGTGAGCTTGAAGTGAGCTGTTAATAATGTCATTCCCTAGCATCAGCCGGTCTATTCTGCAAAAATCTCACCGTGATAACTTAGGTAAAGTGAGCTTGAAGTGAGCTGTTAATAGTGTAATTCCCTAGCATCAGCCGGTCTATTCTGCAAAAATCTCACCGTGATAACTTAGGTAAAGTGAGCTTGAAGTGAGCTGTTAATAATGTCATTCCCTAGCATCAGCCGGTCTATTCTGCAAAAATCTCACCGTGATAACTTAGGTAAAGTGAGCTTGAAGTGAGCTGTTAATAATGTCATTCCCTAGCATCAGCCGGTCTATTCTGCAAAAATCTCACCGTGATAACTTAGGTAAAGTGAGCTTGAAGTGAGCTGTCAATAGTGTCATTCCCTAGCATCAGCCGGTCTATTCTGCAAAAATCTCACCGTGATAACTTGGTGAAGTGAGCTGTTATTCCACCTGTCGGTCTATTCTATAAAATTCTCACCGTGTTAACTTAGGTAAAGTGAGCTTGAAGTGAGCTGTCAATAGTGTCATTCCCTAGCATCAGCCGGTCTATTCTGCAAAAATCTCACCGCGATAACTTGGTGAAGTGAGCTGTTATTCCACCTGTCGGTCTATTCTATAAAAATCTCACCGTGATAACTTAGGTAAAGTGAGCTTGAAGTGAGCTGTTAATAGTGTAATTCCCTAGCACCAGCCGGTCTATTCTGCAAAAATCTCACCGTGATAACTTAGGTAAAGTGAGCTTGAAGTGAGCTGTTAATAATGTCATTCCCTAGCATCAGCCGGTCTATTCTGCAAAAATCTCACCGTGATAACTTAGGTAAAGTGAGCTTGAAGTGAGCTGTTAATTATGTCATTCCCTAGCATCAGCCGGTCTATTCTGCAAAAATCTCACCGTGATAACTTAGGTAAAGTGAGCTTGAAGTGAGCTGTCAATAGTGTCATTCCCTAGCATCAGCCGGTCTATTCTGCAAAAATCTCACCGTGATAACTTGGTGAAGTGAGCTGTTATTCCACCTGTCGGTCTATTCTATAAAAATCTCACCGTGTTAACTTAGGTAAAGTGAGCTTGAAGTGAGCTGTCAATAGTATCATTCCCTAGCATCAGCCGGTCTATTCTGCAAAAATCTCACCGCGATAACTTGGTGAAGTGAGCTGTTATTCCACCTGTCGGTCTATTCTATAAAAATCTCACCGTGATAACTTAGGTAAAGTGAGCTTGAAGTGAGCAGTCAATAGTGTCATTCCCTAGCATCAGCCGGTCTATTCTGCAAAAATCTCACCGCGATAACTTGGTGAAGTGAGCTGTTATTCCACCTGTCGGTCTATTCTATAAAAATCTCACCGTGATAACTTAGGTAAAGTGAGCTTGAAGTGAGCTGTTAATAGTGTCAATTCCTAGTGTAAGCCGGTCTATTCTGTAAAATCTCACCGAGATAACTTGGTGAAGTGAGCTGTCATTCCACCTGCCGGTCCATTCTGTAAAAAAGTGAGCTATGTTTCACCTGATGCTAGTGATTGGCACTGGATTTGCAGCTCACTTCAAACGCACTTTACCTACGTTTTCACGGTAGGATTTTTACAGACTAGAACGGCTAAAGAAAAACGAAGCTGGCCGATAACCTGGTCTAGGTAAAATGAAAGGGTTGAATGTGGGAAGACCAAGACTGAGATAAATAGAGTGCAATGGAGGAGATTTACATTCAGCATTGGGTAGATATGAATTAAAAAGAGGAGAAGTAAAATTTTGAGGTATGCGTTTTCAAACTTGAGTTGAATACCTAGTTCTTCACTGTCCGCATTAAGTTTGCCTTCACCAAGCTCTTTGAATAAAATCAGAAATTAAGTAATTTGGAAATGAACTGGAGTTACCGACATAGCTTGCAGGGTCAGCAAGCTGTAGTGGCAGTAGGCTGGCCAGGTTTGTCAAAGGACCGATGGCCGGTGGAGCAGAGGAGTTCTTGATTGAAGACCGCGTATCTGTAAGCGTAGTGTGGAATGCCGACCTTAATAGGTGGCTGAAACAGACTGGATGCGGAAGGCGGAGGACAGGATGTTCTGTCGCAGCCTGGGAGAGGCCTAGCAGTGAACTGCGATAGGCTGAATTGATTGAAGTTCTTTGAGTCAACTCGCAGTCTCACCTTTGGGACTCGTTTGTTCCATTGGAGAGACCAAGGGTTTTAAACGAACGTGGTCAACGATGATGCTAATGATGATGTTTCCTCTAGGTAAGCATAAGTAAATATTTAAGCAGTGATTAAGTAGCAGCCAGACAGAATTATATCTGGGATTATGATGTTTATATCAAATTAAAAACATTTTCTATTTTTAGAATCAATACTTATCAAAATCTATTCCTTCGATGTTTGTAGTAGATAATGGCAGTAGTACCTGGTTGTAGTAGGTTAAAAGCAAAGGCTTCCTCACATGAGTCTGATGCGATTACGCGAGAACGTTTCGTGATTATGAGAGCACGGTGTGGACATTATCTTACACCTACCTACCTTTCTCCATTTATATCTGTAATTTTTATGGTGTACTTAATAAAGAGTATTCTATTCTATTCGATTATATTCTACCTATACAACTGGGTCGCAAAGTAGCAACTTATGAGCCATTAAACAGATATGTTAGGTAGAATCTTTTTTTTTCTAATCTTCTTTTCACTGTCATATTTACATAAAAACGTCCAATGCCAAAAAATTGCAAACCTGCACTATGAATAGTTAAAGAGGAGCATTTCAAAAACACTTCGGTAAACCACATTACAAAAGTTTGTATCGTCAATTCTGGTTTACGCAAGTGACAGCAAGAGCGGTTTTTCTTTACCTCAAGGCAATTCTTCAGAAGAATATGTCATTTTAAATGGACGGTTCGGTGTTTATTTTCATCAGTAGCAGACAGGAGGATACCGTGGGCATTCTCTCTCTCTCTACGGTTATGGCAAGACAATAGCGAGCTAAGGGTCGGGAGCCCCAGTGGTCTGTAGCCAAATCATATCATTCATCACCATCATTTCAGCGGAGAGCCATCCACTGCTGGACGTAGGTCTCCCCCAAGTGTTGCCACATTGATCAGTTCTGTGCTTCTCGTATCCAGTGGACTATCCTGTCCTTCACCAGGTTAAATACATAGATTTAAGCTAGTAGGCATATCTGCGAATATCAAAATGTCGCTCGATAAATCGCATCCGTGTGCCACAGCCTTAAAGCAAGCACGTTCAAAGTAGGCATTTTAGAATTATATCTCCCATAACAGACTGAAAACTGGTTTGGTGCAGTTTCTAATTCTACGTCTATACTTATTATTGTCTTAACGTTGTATTGCGTGGAAAAGAAGGTGTTCGGGGGCCATTTTCTAATTTTATACGAAGTCGGACCGGTAATTATTAAAAAATTATAATTTGAATGTCAGAGGCGTGAGTCGTATCAACGAACTCACGCCTTCTTCCCATGGGGGTACGCCGCTCCTGCTCGTGAAAATATACCTTCCCTTAATTTTATTGAGAAAGATATAGCTAGAAAAAGTGTACATATTAAAGTGAAGGCGGAAAGATAGATGTATCGAAGAAAATATGTTATTCTGCATTAATCCCAAATAAGTTCCCAAAGAATAAAGGCTGAAGGATAATGGTAGAAAGAGGATGCCTTTGCATAATCAGCCTATAATGTTCCCACTACTAGGACACACGCCTCCTCTTATTGAGAGGGAGTGACCTGTAATCTACTACGCGGGCCCAGTGCGGGTTGATTTAAAATAAGGCATATTTTTTCTATTCTAGATATAGCTAGAATAGAAAAAATATGCCTTATAAATATAAGAGCGGTAAAAAGAGTTACTGCAATAATAAAATAAAAAATTACGTATTAAAACAAATGACTACACACTTTATAAAAATGAATCGAATGTGAATTAAATAATAAGTCATAGTAAATATTACGTAAAGTGCATAATGGATGTAACATTATTAATGATAATCAATTAATAAGACTTTTATAACTTTTAATGTTATGACGCAGACAGTTTTGATTTACGAGTCAGATAAAAACATAGTCTAGATTTATTTGTCTGATTCTAATTTACATAGTTAATACTAAACTGCTATTAATACTTGGCTATCTAATTAGTTAATGATAGATTCTAGGAAAATTATTTCAAGTTCTTTGCACACCTTTGTTTAACCCTTTAGGTATTTCAGGCGTGATGGTATGTCATTGTATGTTCTATTTGTTATTTGCACTACAGTATTTGAAGCATTGTTTGTACTATACATTCAGGACCTCGAAGATGATGATTGTGATGAATAATTAACAGCATGTTATATGCAGAGTGATGAGCAGTGGTGGCCCAGTGGTAACGGCCGCGACTTTATGTCAATTATTTCACCACCAATGACCTCAAAACGGTGAAGGAAAACATCGTGAGGAAACCGGCATGTCCTAGAACCAAAGATTCGAAGACATGTGACATCTACCAACCCGCACTGGGCCGGCGTGGTAGATTACAGCCCACTCCCTCTTACAGAGAGAAGGCTTGTGTCCCAGCAGTGGGAACATTATAGGCTGATATGGCAATATGTCGTAACAAAATCAGCCCTTTTATGTAGGTACCCTTTTTTTGTTTTTGTATGGGAAATCATCAAATAACTTCTCCCGCTCTGGGCGGAGCGGGAGGGTGTGTCAGACTCTTACTGACTAAAACTCACCCGTATTCCTTCCTGTTGCCTGTGTTGCCAGGGGCCTCGGTGACCCATTAGTACCTTCCCGCGATATTAGGTACCTGGAAACTGAAACACACAATTATGCTTTTAGCATTCAAGAGTAGGGTAAGAACTATGGATGGACTGTGCGAAAGATGATATGGCAGGCTGACTACTGAGTTGACGACTAATAGAGAAGTATGGAAGAACAATACATATTGCGCCGACCCCAAAGCAAGAAAGTGATGATTCAAAAAAGTAAATAAGAGTAAGTTAAACTCCTTGAAACAAATCTTGCAAAAGGAGGTCTAATACAACTAAAACAAGCCTATTCCGAATCAAAATCGATACCACTTAACCGGAAATTCTAAACCCACCGATTTTCACCGATTAATCACGACGAACGAAGCAATTTGATGTTAACTCTAAGTTTCTAACATAAATCCAAGTAGACGTATTTTAACGGAATCTTCACGGTAATCCTTAATACTCCAATAAACATATAGGATATGTCTTATCACGGTAAGTGAAGACACGATAGATTGAAGAAGACTAACCGAGCGAAGCCGCGGTATACCGCTAGGCAAGAAATTATCATCACTTTAGCCAGTCTGAATAAATAAACTAAAAGGCCTGTTGGTTTAGTTGTAAAATAAAGAGATTGAGTTGAATTATTGAAATAGAAATGAAAAAAAAGTATTATCACTTAAAAACGTTAAATAGAAATGAAAAATGTCGGTTTTTAATTTTGTGTGCGGCCTGATTTCTATTTCGGTATTCTTTTTTTTTGGCTTAAGTTGTCAAATAAATTATTAGATTAGGTTATAAAATAATATTGACATGTTGCTAACCAGTCGGTAATAAGCCTACTGAAAGGGGACATCGATTTTAATATGTCAAGAGAAAAGCCTCCAAAGACAAACTTAATAATTTGATCATCAATCCGTCAAGTTATCATTTACGCACATCGGAACGATTATCAGCATAATAGGTGACTATGTTCAGAAGAGAATATGTGAACAACTTACAATATAATAGCATACTCTTTATTGTTGACAAAATTTCTTAAATTATCACCATCATAAAGATCATGAAAAACTTATACGTATAAATTTTGCATTCCTAGTAAGCAAAAAGCAACTTTTAAAGCCGCAATAGTAACATCGTAACTGTGGTTGCTAAGAGCGAAAAGCATAATTTTGCTTTTTGATTTAGATCTGTGGTATCTTGATATGAAAGTTGTAACTAGAAAATAAAATTGTAACTATAATATTAAATGATATCCTGAAACTTAACTCACGTCTTTAAAAGAAAAGGCTTTGCTTAAAATTTTTAAAGTGTGACCAAAATAACGTTTCTCTCATTTCATTCATAAAATCGCATAATTTTAAGACCATTAAGACCCATACATTAACCAAAAATCAATACTACTTTCGAAAACTCATAACTAAAATAATTATTTCTTAATGGTATGCACACAATGCTTCCAATAACCCACATAGATAAATTATTCATTTCACGTAAATGACTATCAAAATATAGAAATATTTTACAGCAGACCATTGATTCAAGAACCTGACCTTAAGAATGCACAACAAACCCTAGTAAGGAACTTTTACCCAAAAGCGAGTCTTAGCACTGATCACATTAGAGTCCATAATCACAAAATCCTCATCTTAACCTAGATGGTCCAACGTGCTTCTTACAGAAACCAGGTGGGGGGGAATATGATAAAACTGTATGGCAGTCCAATCGCCACGCCAAACATTGCTTGACATCCCTAGATGTCGGAAAAGTATATCTAAAAATAAAATTAATAATAAAAAAAAACAAAACAAAATGAAGCTTTTCTTAGTATTTTTGGCGGCAACGGCCTTTGTGTCAGCTGAAGATAGTGATAATACATTAGAATCGGCGATAAACGTAATTAAGGACTGCAAAGGAGACTACATTTTATGTGTGAAGGTTAATAATAATTTTATTAATAAAAGTGAAAGTGAAGTGTGTGTAGTGGAATCAGGTTTCGCTGTGGTTGATGTTGGGGATTTCGCATTTCACTTGTAACAAGTGTGCATACGATCTAAATTACAACGGCCAGCTAAAACAATTAACGTTCCCAATTTTGTCTCAAAAAATTCGAAGCCTGATCGGAAATTCTTTTCAAATAAGAATTCGTAGCTGCTGCGTCTTCAATACTTCTCCTTTTTCCAAAATCCAAGTTCAATAGAATTCAATAGAAGTTTTTGAGAAAAGTGTCTCAACAACTGTTAGTTCATTCCAAAATTCTAAAACAAAAGTCTAATTCTACTCTTTATTCACAGGAAAAAATGCTCAGAGTTGTCGACAACTTAAGAGCATCGAAAAGCATAACAATTGTAGATGGAGTGGTCTTCAAAGGTGAACCTGAACCCAGATCAGCTAAGAAAGTGGATGTTCTGCCTGTTGACCCCACGGCTAGGGACGCTGAGGTCAACCACAGACTGGTTGATGGAGTCGTGAGCCTGTTCGAAACTCATGCTCTTGAGGTGAAAATGAACCAGGCTGACAAAGACACCATCCAGAGATCACTTGAAGAAGGTAAGTCTCAGAATTATAATCAGTGAAGGTCTAAAAATAGAATTGAATTAGATATAAATAGGAAAGTGCATCAGTTAAGTCAGTGACTTTAAATGAATGCAGTAATTATAGAATCGAGAAAAAAGTTAATTAGTTTATAATTTGCAACGGTTTGTTAGTCTTAAAAGAGTGATTATTATTTTAATGGAACCTACTGAGCATGATGTGATAATTGATCGATGGATTATTTAAGAAGAACATTAGCTTATAAATAAATAAAGTTGTAATAAAGCTAATAAAATGAACGAAGATAGATCCATTGATATTATCTTAGGCATTATAAGATGTATGTAGTATGAAACTTTATGACATGAAATATATCAATATAATTTCCTGTTCTCAGGTCGTGGTAAGAAGAAGGGAGGTGGCATGGGCGGCATCATCGGTCTCCTTGGCGCCAAGCTGTTGCTCGGCAAACTCTTCATCGTCAAGCTCATCGCCATCAAGGCCCTTGCCACCGCCAAGATCGCACTCCTCCTCGCAGCCATCCTTTTCGTCGCTTACTGCTTGAAGGGTGAACAAACGAAAACGACGTACGAAGTCGTCCCTCACGCTCACCACCACGAGTCTCATCACCCTGTTCACGTTGAGCATGTGTCCCACGATGCGGGCCATGGCGGAGGATACTCCAGCTACGGCCAGGACTGGAACAAGAACCTCGATGAAGCCCAAAACCTAGCATACAGCGCATACTCACACTCAACTTAATCAAAATTTTAGATTTTTAGTATAAATCGACGGTCGTCGTAGTAACCTCTGTTGTACAAAGAATTTATTTATTATCTTAATTTATTGCCATTAATTTATTGTTGAATTAAAATAAAAACTTTATTATTACCAATTATCTCGTTCGTTTTATTTTTGGAGTGAGAGAGAGGTGTCGTTAGAGATTTGGTTTCCGATTGATTCGAAACGGAAATCAAAATTACTCGAAGTCATGTCAGTGGCTCGTTTTATGAGTTCACAAATATGCCGAACGAGTTTAATACGTTTTACTTTCATTTGATGATTGATATTATTTATAGCAGACTCTAGCTGGCTTGAACCGTAAAAACGGCTTTATGACCGTTTTGGTTGGAATTTCAATAATCCCTTGGACCCATGAGTTTGTTTCATTTCTTCTCAGGGGTAGTGAGATAGGAAATATCGGCTCCATCTAGCTTTTTATATTATTATTATATCACGTGTAAAATTGATTCCGATATCTTAGAAGAATCAGAATAAACAATTTTATTTTATTTCATTTCCTTTGCGTTCAGATGCGAAATACTTTATCACATCTCGCATCTGTAGGTGTGGTAGTTCCGGAATACTCACGACGCTTGTCTAATTTCTAAATTTCGACATACAATCATTACTGATGCTTTAAATAATCAGGCATAAATTACAAGACAAGGACATGATTTCCCATGGATACGGAAGTATGTGTAAATATCTCTAATTAAACATAAAAAGAAGGGTTCTAACTCTCTCCAATTCTCATCCAATTCTCCAATTTTTTAATGTTTATTAGAATATATTCCACATATCTAAAAGCGAATAAACGTAGCTGGGTTCTCGAAACTGGTAAACCATAAAACTGGTTAAAAGTATATACATTGAAGCCCCGACTTTCTATAGATGAGATTTCACGTGTTTTAGTCCAATTTCATCTTCATCAAGAGTACAGCCGGTTGGCGAGGTAGCACTGTCCAGACGCAGCAACTTTTTGTCGCGTTAAGAATCAATATCTGCATGACATTTTAACTTTTTTGTTGCCACCAGTCACGATTTTGTAACTGTTACTGTCTTTTGATCACGACTTCTATGACGTTGTGATTTTTTGTCTTGGTTATTCTCCTCATAATTCTTATGACATTGCAATTTACCTGCAAGATCTAGGCAACTTTTACTAAGAAGGATTTACTAGTGTAGATTCGAAAGTTGCTATGTAATGGCTTATGAATTATGACTTGCATTGCGTCAAGTGTGAGTAAGCTTATTTTTTGCGTGAGTCTCGTACCGTATAACAGCTATTATGAACATTCATTTAAACGAGCCTTTGTGTCTCAATGAGATAAGTGCTTATTTTAAAGATTCCGTCGGAGACCATTCTACATTTAAATGGATTTTAATCATACGGGATGGTAATGGTTGTTTGTTCAGTAATAATTATATACGAGGAAAGAAATTACGTAGTTGATTGTAGTAGACACTTTGGAGAAAATAGTAAAACAATTGGTGTCTTTTGTTGTGTACTGCAACTTTTCCTTAAGTTTGTGTCTGTCCCCACCACCACTAGTTTCATAATCAGTTGTAAACTTGTGGCTTGTGAAGTAAAGTAATATCTTGTTATATTTTTGTAAATTTTAATAGTTTTCATATTCATCAATAGTGGCCAAAGTTAATATTATACGATCGAAACAATGTTTAACCATCTAAACGAGAGCTTAAGTACAATTTGTTAGTGTTACGCTTAGTTAAGATTTATCTTCTATGTTTCCGTATGCCCTCTATTTACTGCAAGTTTTGAGTAACCCATACCTAAATAGAAGATAATTGACCATTCCTATAAGTTTTATCAAAACCGAAAAATCAAATTCAACGCATAAAACAAAATTGCTCATGATATTCGCAATTTTTTATTAATCATCAACATTCCTAGGCCTGTCCAATAAATAACAACTTTATTGCCACTAATCATCTTTATCGGCAGCAACTATTAATCGCCCGTTTGCCCCACTGCGGCCCGATTGGAACCGGCTCGTTCGTATAGACATTAGACATATTTGTATATCTTCGTTGGAAAGTTTTCGTTTTCCCTAAATCTATGCATTTAGGGAAATGGGTTGTAATGTTGAAGGTGTAGTCTATGGATGCTGATGGCCTATCGTACAACAATGCTTATCAAGCTTTAGATGGTTTACGTTACAGCGAAATTTTGGGTTATGGAACATCTTAGGCCCTAGGATAAGTGCCAATCGCTTACAAAGCAATTTTTATTTCTTCAACGCATACGGAAGCTTATGTCAATCGAACTTTTTTTACTCTTCCGTCATCGTTATCGATGATATCCCTTGATATACCTTGTCTAGGCCTGTAAACCGTATGTCCGGTTATATGGAAGAGAAACATATATATAGTTAGGGAACATAGAGATTTTGCCGCTGGTAAGGTTTTCAGTTTTAGGAAATTCAGCTGTAAGTAAACATAGATTTTGATCTAATTTTACCTACAGCAAGCGGGAATAAATCTCAGTACAAAGGGGGAAGACTTGTTTTGCGATCAATTGATTTTATTTTGCTTAAAGGCTCGTGCAGACCAGTGCAATATGATGGGATGATATCGCGGGCGCGACAGGCATATTGCTGCCTGTCGCGCCCGCGATATCATCCCAGTCTGCGATAGCCTTAATGTTGCGAGGAAAACTCCACTAATAAATACTTAAGTATCTAATAAAATTCTATTACCTATAATTGTATAAGATTTACTTTTGTGCGACCTCTCACGTGCGAAGTGAACTACATTTGACGCGTGCTTACATTGCCAAGATTCAATTACCACAAATCTCTCTTGAAAAGCTATAAGTAATAACTCAGCCTATCGCAGTCCACAGCTGAGTATAACATTCTCCCAAATTCCAAGCCAAAATCCTGTTTAAGGTGGACGTTTTGGGGTAATTTTGACGTTCAAAAAGTAATTTTCGGCCTAAGTTGAATAAATATTTTTTTATTGTGATTTTGGTTTTTCAAAATCCAGTAGGTATATGTTCCTTCACTTAGGGTACGAGTGCTAGTTTTTTGGCACGACCTAAATTTGTAAAAAGATTAGCCACTAACCAAACAGTAAGATCAGTAACAATGCATACCTACCGAGGTTGCGCAGGAGATCTTGTTTTTCATTAGGTTCTTTTTAACTGATGCTGTTTAAATATTGCCAAGGACATAATAAAAAAAATACCAAAGCAAAAGTCAGTCTCTTTATTTTCTCATTATTCTCAACAAGCGAACAGCTTCGTTTGTCGCGAATAGAAGGTACCTAGAAAGAAATACATAATTATATTTAAGATCGAAGCTTAGAATATTAATTTGTATCATCGCCCATAACCGCAAACCACAGTTTCATAAATAAATAGTAGATTATTGAGTAAGGTCCCAAAGCGGTCGCAAAAAAGTTTTTATCTTGTTGATTCACATTAACATAAACTGCCATAAATAATTCATATTTACCTAAGAGAGGAAAATCAAACATTATATCCGGTTGTAAGCGAAGCCGGGTGACCTGTTTGTCAATGGATTTCACTTTTAATATAAGTATTGAAGCTTCTCGCTTTTTCTTTGTGAGGTAAGTAGTTTTTGTACATAGACTGTAATGATTGTCCTTAAAGTTAAGTCGAACTATAACTGCTGTCTTAAAACCTTAATACAAGTAGTTAAGGAAACGAAGTATCATCACCATGTTTGCTAAATGCATTCAGAAAAGTAATTTCTGCCACCAAGCATTAGTGTTCTGCTTTAAACTGTGTGTTAAAAATTAGCGGGACTTAAGACTGTGTCTTAGACAACACGATATCGTCAATCCCATAGGACGTACAAGTCTGGGTGCACATAGTTAACCATTACTTTATATCAAGTGGACAGTCAGATTATGACTGTTTGCCAAACTATAAAAAACCGTCATTGCAGAAATTGGTTTCGTATGGTTCAACACTTTTGACTTTACACAAACATCTTGTGTAAAATTCAATTAACAAAAACATCTCAAACAGCATCAGAAATCGTCCAACACTTTTCGAGTAACACAAACTGACACACACGCATATCTACATCTCCATAAACTCAAAGATGCATATAATTACCATAACATTAATTATAATAAATATCTAACACTTTTACTAGTGACGTCATTTCTGATCATTAATAAAGATTTATGAATACAGGTACATTTTTATTGTAAGACATGATCATGAACATAATAATATCACCCCGTAACTGTTCACTACTGAAATGAGGAATAGCTGAAGTGTCGTTTATAGATGGAACCTTTCCAAGCCAAACCGTGATGGAATGGACACGTATCATTTCTCATTGAACTGAAATAAGTGGCAATTGTTTTTTCAGTGTAGTACAAGAGATTTATCTTCCACCTGAGATCCCGAAGCACTCTTCAAAAGTAAGTACTGTAGACGATGACCATGTGGTTTCTGCGTTCAGACGATGGGTGTCTATGTGGACATGGACCACACAAGAAGGAATGTATGAATGGTTGAGATTCGCTGGCAATCGAGTTTAGTGTTGTGCGATTGAAGAGGTCCATCATTGGACTGCTACTAGCTAATGATGACGATAATGATATCGAAAAAGAAAGACTAGGTAGTCAAGGAAAAGATACATGACTTGCATTTCAAACAGGAGCTTTTATTATTAAGTAAAATCGGTCTCCATGAAAGCGGTTTATTATATACCAAAATGCTTCTACCACACCATCTTGAACCGGCCAGTCCCACTTAATTATACATAAGTATCAATAATTATGTCTATAGCCAGTATCGAGAAAGTGATATAAAATAGAAATTCTGTGTATAATGTGGTATAATCACACTTGGACATGGTTTGAGGTTACCTTCAACATGCAATCAAGATAGATTGTACATTTGACAGTCTAATCTCACTTTAAGTCACTCTAGTGTCACCAAGTGTCTCTCCAATGTTAACAAAAATGTCACAAGAGTTTTATTCGTGTAAGGATATGTCACTCTAGGGCCATATTGTGTCTCACGTGTGTTTTAATGTTCTTTTTCCCAGTGTCAATTTAGTTAACACATATTGTGTCAGTTTGGTGTCATCTTCAGTCATTTTGGTGTCATTCTGGTGTAAACATGTATCAATTTAGTAACGCTGTCTCGTATCACCTTATTGTATCACTCGAGTGTTATTCAAGCCTGTAGATCAATCTAAATAAATTTTATAGATAATATAGTTTTCATCAAATACCTCGCGACGATAATTAATTTAAAAGGTGTAAATGTCTCGTTAAAAGGACCAGCTGTACAACAAAATGTAAACAAAGCTTTTCTCTTTACTGTACCTAAAAGCATGACTGCAAGGCCACCACTATCGATACTTTCCTTGCTTACCCGCCCACGCAGAAAGCGAAAACTTTAAAAAACGTATATTGTGTTACTGTTTTACATATTATTATTATTATTATTATGTGTTTTCACGCTCTCTTGGCCTTTCGAAGGCAGTAGAAATGTGGTGAGCTCCGTTTGAAACAGTTCGGCCGGAATAGTAACGAATATCAAAAATGATTTTATCCTTTGGCTGAGAATCAATTTTGTAAGGTTAATGTTACAAAAGACACACACACACCATACATATCACACACAGACACACACTTCTAAGGTTTGAGCTGAGATGAAGTGGCGCAACAAACACCCTAGCAAAACCTATGTTTTTAGTAAGAAACTGCTGTAATTGCTCGTTATTTGATATCTTACATACATACGAAGTAACCATTGATTTGGTAGGTAAGTACAGTGCTTCCTCCGACTTTGACAATAAATGACAATTGATCTAAACGTTATAATTTTTTTATAAATATATGGGATAGATTTCGGCATGGCCAGCCCGGACATGCAGAAATCTATCCCAAAATTAGTTAGTTAAAAAAGTCATCCACTTAGAATCTTTGATGACCTACATAATTAAAATTATGTAACTTAATTAATATACATAGGTAGATCTACTAAGACGTGTTCTGTTACGCTTTTTAATTCCACGATGTTCGTAGCTTACACCTATTGATAACAATCAGTGTACCTACGAAGTAGGTAGGAGTTATCAAGACTATTTATCTACGGTTGAATTATTTATAAGATTTCTTGATACCGATACTTACTGGTATAAAAAGTTTATAGGTAGTCTACGACAAAGATTTTTTTCGGGCTCGATTGACGTTGACAGGGGGCGCTGATGGTAAATATATTTCATGTAATTGTTTTGTGAAATGTATTGAGAAAAAAAGATGGCGCCGATAGTTCACAAGAAGACTTAATATTATATTGTGTTATTTAAATAATCTGAAGAAATGATCAAACTGTACAAAGATTTGTTACTGGTTATAATTCAAAACATAATTGATTATTATTTATGTTTTTATTTTGTTCCTAAAACCATAAAGCGAAATTCAATTATTATTTTCACATTTCACAGCAGTATTATGTCGAAGGTATGTTCCGTCGAAATAGAGATCTGCTGAACAAGTGCATATCGAAGAAGGGGTCAGTCAAAGTAGTGATTTTCGAAGGTGTGTGTTGTCGAAGTATGATCTGTCGGACTAATGCTAGTCGAATATATGTTCTGTCGAAGCAATGACTAGTCAAACTATTGTTTTGTTTTCCGAAATTGGGATCGTGTTGAAATAATTAACTGGCGAAATTCAGTATGACACTCAATTATTGGCAACAACAAATAAGATAATTTGGCAACATTGGTCTTTTGCCATTTGAATTGTCAGCGAGTTGAAACTCAGTTGTATGAAAATGGTAAATGGTCACTCCATGAAATATACAAGACCAGAAGATGAAATACAGTTGATGGAAAACACAAAAAATTGTCAAACATAGCAAAAAATTACAAATTAAAAGCAGTAAAGCTAAATAGCTACAACAGTTGTGTAGCTGTTTAGCTTTATTGCTTTCAATTTGTGATGTTCACAAATTTAAAGCAACAGTGAACAGTAACAGTTTTATTATCAGTTACTGATCCAGTTAGTTATTTATTATAGTACAGTAATTATAGTGGTACTGTTTACTAAGGTACATAATGATACAGTTTATTATGGTACAGTGGTACATTGTATTATGGTGTAGTACTTACTATACCTTGGTCAAAGCTACCCCTGGTTGATCTTATCACCAAGATATGATAGGTACTGTAAGCAACAAACATCGATTAAGACTTTTACATATCATCTAAATTGATATTAACTCATCATCATCATCAGCCTATAGCAGTCCACTGCTGGACATAGACATTTCCATTTGCACGCCATTCAGCTCGATTCTCGGCAACTCTCATCCAGCTGCTACCAGCTGGTAGGGTAGCTACCCTGCTAAGATCGTCGCTCCACCTAGCCTGAGGGCGTCCTACCTTTACGTTTGCCGATTCACGGTCTCCAGTCAAAAACACGTCTACCCCAACAGTAATCGGTTCTACGGCTAATATGGGTGGCCTATTGCCACTTCAGCTTTCTTATTCTGTGAGCTATGTCTACAACTTTGGTTCTCTGTCGGATCACCTCGTTTCGGATTCGATCCCTTAGAGAGACTCCAAGCATAAGACGTTCCATAGCTCGCTAAACAACCTTGAATTTATGGACCAGCCGTACCCACGTGTCCATGCTTTGGCTCCTTAACTCATAACAGGCAGGATGCACCCGGTGGAATATGTGACGAAAAGACTTGACGAAGCTTCCCAAACGCTGCCCAGCCTAGCTGAATTTTTCTATTACCTCCCCCCCAAAGTTGTTCTTACCAAACTACAGAGTTTAAACGAGGTAAATGTATTCACAAACAACCTCGAGAGCACCACCATTGGCAGCAATCCGTCCCGGAGTGACGTATTCGTTGAACATACCCTAGGTTTTTGCCAAGTTCATGCGGAGATCAATGCGTACAGGAGCCTCAATTAGGCCACCCAGCATCAGCTGCAAGTGATGCAGCGCTTCAGTCATTATGAAGATGTCATCTGCAAATCTCAAGTGTGAGATGTACTCACCGTTGATGTTGATGCCACGTCTTAAACACATCCTCCAATGCATTAGAGAACAATTTCCGGAAAATTATATCCCCTTGTCTCACCCCTCGACGCAGGGTGATATACTCAGTTCGCCGATCCTGAGTTTGGACGGTCATTGTCGCGTTTTCATAAAGACATATCAGCCCTCAGCACTCAGCACTTGGATATATCGCCAGTCGACTTGACATTGCTGCAGAGACTCCAAAGCAGACCAGGTCTCGATAGAGTCAAAAGCTTTCAGTGCGTGTAATTCATAGGTACCGTATAGATACCATATCTACTTTAAAAGTATGCCAGGGTTGCGAGAAAATCCGAAAGGGATACCGTGGCCTCTGGCAACACACAGGCAATGGAAGAAACACGGGTGGGTTTTAGTCAGTAAGAGTCTGACACACCCTCCCGCTCCGCCCAGAGCGGGAGAAGTTATTTCATAATAACCACCCAAAAAAAAAGCTACTTTAAAAGTAATGCAATAGATCATCATCTGCCTAGCCTTTTCCTAACTATGTTGGGGTCGGCTTCCAGTCTCACCGGATACAGCTGAATACCAGTATTTTACATGGAGCGACTGCCTATCTGACCTCAACAACCCAGTCACTGGGTAACACGATACCCCTTGGTGAGACTGGTTGTCAGACTTTCGAGCTTCTGCCGACCCGTAGCGACTGTCACAGATCTACAAATGACAGTCGGGACCAACGGCTTAACGTGCTTTCCGAGACACGGGGTTCTTGGTATGTAAAGACGGTTACCCATCCACGGACCAACCGCGGCAAGCGTAGCTTAACTTGATCGATCGACCCGTGCGGCTGTTATTACTTAGCCACAAGCCCCACTAAGCCTACTAAGCCCCACCAAAGTAATGCAATAGATATACAAGGTGTAGTTTTGCATCCTCGTCAAATTGAGGGAGGTAACAATGCTAATGATTCTCAACACGAATCAATAATAAAATAAGTAGGTCTTTTTATTTATTTTTTTATTTTCTAATTTTCTGAAATCGGCATGTGTGGGACACGCATGTTAAAACGCGGTCAGTGTGATACCGCACAGTAACTGCCCTTTTATACACACACTACCGCATACGCGACGGGGTCATTCTGTATTGTGAAAGTGGTGTATTCTAAAATTCTGTCAAATTTAAATAACCAAAAAAACAAGTATGTATTAATTATTGAGCAGGTGTCGCAATTTTATTTAATTATATAAGTCTTATAATTCATAGCAGCCTCGGGAAATTTGACGAGGATGCAAAACGACACCTTGTATATGTAATTATTTATAGAAAAAACACAGCCATGTCATATAACTCACTAAACCCGCTCACTAATAACTCTTAATAACAATTGAATGCATAGACAATTTTTTATTTCAAGGAATTGTTGCTACATCTGATGGTTTTGTCAACTCAAACCCTGTGATCACCCCACAACACCACCACTTCGGGCTGTGGTAATGAAGCCTCAGAAAACCACATTATGAAAGGTAAAATAATTGACTATTATATTGACTAAAACTCAAGGTTGCCGCCATGGGATTTGAACGATAAAGTCCTCGCGCACGTATGGGAGTGGCACGAGGAAGCGAAACGCCGGGGCGTAACTCCGCTGCCACGAGAAATCACGGCACAGCGGACGGAGCTTCGGCGGGATCTCGTGACGACATGGTAAGTGCGATTGTCGCAACCCAGTGCTGGGCACGCTACAATTACCACGATAATCCCCTCTTTAAGGAGTGACTAGAGAGGCGCCACAACGTCCTCACCTTCCGCCTGACACAGGTCCTCACCGGACACGGCACCTTCGGGAGGGACTTCGACACGGGACCCGGAAACCTCCACCGTATACTCCACGGCGGAGTATACGGTGCCCGGCTTGGGCAGAGCACCACCGTGTACTCGTGGAGGTGATTGGCGGCGAAGATCTCTCGCGTCCGGCCCTGGTCCAGGCCATGGTACGGAGCGAGAGGGCATGGGCAGCCGTCACCTCCTTCTGCGAAGCAGTAATGCTCGCGACGGAGGAGTCGGGACTGTTGAGGGAAAGGCAAATTTCGCGCCCTCTCGCCCCTAGCCGCCGCAGAAGACGCCCTGGGCGTCGGGAATCCCAGGCGGATTTCCGGCCACCGTAGGCACGGGCTTGCGGACGGTGAGCAATGGGTACCACGCCGTCCGATAAGGACCAGGCCCGGGTCGACAGCGCGTTGTGTGCCATGCGCGCCTCAAAGAGATGTCAGCACAAGTGTAGGGGTCCACTAGAGCCGTTGCCTGCCGGGGTTGCGGGAAAGTACGCAAGGGTTACCGAGGCCCCTGGTAACACAAGCAATGGAAGGAACACGGGTGGGTTTTAGTCAGTAAGAGTCTGACACACCCTCCCGCTCCGCCCAGAGCGGGAGAAGTTATTTGATAGTTTATAAAAAAGGGTATTATAAAAAGGATGCCTTGAAACAAGAAAAAAACTGGCCAAGTGCGTGTCGGACCACGCCCAATGAACGGTTCCGTAGTTAGGATGGATTTATCCTTAAAACAAACTTAACGTTGGAGTTGAAAAACATGTTCTCCCATACATCGATATACGTCACGGTCAATTCTCCAACTGCAAATTTAAGTTGGTCGGGTCTGTGAACACCACTTTTCGATTCAAGGATCCGCTTGCGTAATATTAAGCATTAAAGTGCTAATTTTTGTTAGAGTCAAGTGGGGGGACACTTGACTCTAACAAAACTTAGCACCGTCCCTGCGTTTATGAACATTAATGAATTTAAAAAGAACATGTTTTTCAATTACAATGTTAAGTTTGTTTTTGGGATAAATTCATCCCAACTTCCCAACTTCGGAATTCTTCATTGTGCGTGGTCCGACTCGCACTTAGCCGGTTTTTTCAATGTGCTAAGACTCGTTTCCCTAATATTTGCTTTACTTCACTTTTACAGATGCAGTTATTTCTGATGTTACTAGTCTCAAAAACAGAAGTCCGGAGAAGGGAGAAAGTCTGAACAAGGCATGTTGTTATAATCGAACAAAAATGCCATGCTCTAAACTGTGTCATGGATTTGTAAAATCGTTGAAGTAACTTAAATTTACTTGTAAAACTTAAAGAGTACTGAATAAATTCTGTTCAGTGCATATTTTTCTTTCTATTTCATTAAGAAAAGGACAGAAGATAAATTTTAGTTTAGTCCTGTCAAATTAATCAGCGCTTGACGTAAATTGACGTAATTTTAGTAGGGAAGTTTTTAATCACGTCTAAACTTGTATGGAGTAGTGATAGGCGCTGATTAATTTGACAGGACTAAACTAAAATGTATCTTCTGTCCTTTTCTTAATGTAATACAACGAAAAAGATGCACGGAACTTAAATTAAGTTTAGTTTGTGAACAAGGGCATTGGTACCAATATCTCCTAATGACTTTAAGTATTACCTATATGTCTAAATAATAACAGCCTCACGATCAGGGCCTCAAGTCTGCTATTACAATAGTGTCAGAATGGTCTATCAAAGATTTCATAATAGTTGATTTTGACAAGTTTGGTAACCTACTAATATAATGGCGTCATTAATGAGGATCGGAACAGACCATTCTGACACTATTGTAATAACAGACTTGCGGCCCTGGTTAAACTACTCTTGCCGCGGTTGGTTCGTGGATAGGTGACCATGTTTACAGACCAAGTCCCCTTCGTGCCTCAGAAAGCACGTTAAGCCGTTGGTCCCGGCTGTTATTTGTAGATCTTTGGACAGTTGTTACGTGTCGTCAGAAGCCCGTAAGTCTGACAAGTAAGACTGACTTACCAAAGGGTATAATGTTACCCAGTAAATGGGTTGTGGTGGTCAGATAGGCAGTCGCTCCATATAAAATACTGATATTTATTCGATTAGACTGGAAGCCGACCCCAACATCATTGGGAATTTGTGAGAGGGAGTGGGGCGTTATCTACCACGCGGGCCCAGTGTGGGTTGGTAGATGTCACATGTCTTTGATTTTCTGGTTCTAGGACATGCCGGTTTCCTCACGATGTTATTCTTCTCCGTTTTGAGAGCAGTGGTGATGAAATAATTTACACAATGTAAAACGCCTGTCAGGGTGTGAACCTGGCTTGCCGATGGTGAGCAATGGGTAGCTCACCAGGCCCGGGTCGACGGCGCGTTGTGTTCCACGTGTGCCTCAAAGAGTTGTCGTCAGAACAAGTGTAGGGGTCCACTAGGGTCGATGCCTTCCGGGGTCGAGGGAAAGTTCGAAAGGGTTACCGAGGCCCTTGGCATCACAGGCAACGGAAGGAACACGGTGGGTTTTAGTCAGTAAGAGTCTGACACACCCTCCCGCTCCGCCCAGAGCGGGCGAAGTTATTTGATAATTTCCTACCCAAAAAAAAAAGGGGTTTGAACCTACGGCCTACAACTCGCGGCAGATGAACTTTAAGTTAATTACCTATGCCATTTTCCAGACCTAAGACTTGTTTATATCCCAGTGAACGTATATCTTTATCCTAATTAAATCAAAATTGATCCATATTTAATCTACCTGAGTATAAGTAACTTCACGAACTTTGTTTACCTTCGACGGTACCCGGTATACTTTCTATAAATGCAACACCAACGCCACATCTACGGTGAAAGTACTATGAAACTTGGATGTGAAAGATGTAACTCATCTTTCTTCAAGTTCACATAGCGGTAGATAGATGGCGGTGCCTTGAAGGTCAAATTCTTCAAGTTTTGTATTTATTTTACTCTATTCGGGAAACTTACAGATAACTTACAGTGTTCTTACACAATATGAAATTGAAGACCATTTACATATTTAAACTTATAAACACGTAAAATGAAAACAAAAAAAAAGGTGGGTACAAAACACCAATAACATAAATTTTATCTATTAAATATTACACGATAAGTCTTATACAAATTAAAAATCATCTAGACGCTAACAATTACTATTTTTGCTATAATATTGTTATGTAGTTGACACTTTTGACAAAAATACCCACTTAAATAAAACTTCACTATAGTTCGATTTTTAATCCCAGAGACTAATTTGACATTTCAAATTCTTGTTGTTCGTTTTTCAATTTGGAGTTTGACATTTGCATGTCTCAATTTAGTCTCCGAGATTAAAAAACAGACTTTAAGGTTGACACTAACTAACTGTCACATAGACTAATAGAATTTGTTGTTATGAGGTGCAAGGATGCAAGTAACAATCAGCCTTGGGGTGTTTAAGTAATTTCGAGGTCGACTATATAATCCTCAGCCTCAGCCTCAGCCAGCTTACGTCTTTCTACCATATAAAACTTGCATTGTAGTCAAATGCAGATATTTATTTTACGATCAGCCTGCTGTTTGACACTGCGAATGGTAGCTCAAATATGAAAAAGATCTTAATAAAAAAAACAAATTATTTAAAAAACAAAAGCTACAACATATTTCAGGTTTGTCCCCGCCTGCGATACAAACTATAGCTTATAATGCTTGTTTTTCTCTTTTCAGTTAGGATGTGTTTTTCCAGTCGGGTTTTTGTTTTTTAAATAATTTGGTTTTTTTTTTCAAGCTTTTTAGTTTTAATAATATATACAATTGACTAGCTTTTATTCGATATCAATATTGTTATAATTTATTTTAAAAAAACTTTTCCCTCCTTTTTTTTGTATTAGCAGATGCAATATGTAAAAATTATATAGCCTATGTCACTTCTACAATGAAGACGCATCTAACGACACCTCTTATGTTAAAATCCATCAAGCCGTTTAGGCTACAGAGCGTGCCAAAGAAATAGACATACATACATACATACATACATACTCTCAAAAAACATTACCCTCCTGAGGCACTCGGGTAAAAATGATAAATAAACCGGCCAAGTGCATGTCGGACCACGCACAATGAAGGGTTCCGAAGTTTGGATGAATTTATCTCAAGAACAAATTAACATTGTAGTTGAAATACATGTTCTCCCTTATATTCCAACTGCAATTAATGTAAGTTTGAACGCACAATAGTGAGAGATTTACCATGTCATTTTAAGACTATAGGTTTCTTAAAGGTTTTACTGGTACCTATCTGTACATAATTATTATCTCTTTTATTTTCAAAAAAATTGGTTTAGCAGTTTCGGAGATAAGGGGTCAATTAATGTCTATTTTCTCAAATAACTTTAAAACAATCTGTTTTAAAATTATAAAAAAATATGGATACCCTTACACTACGCTCTTTCATTTAATGTGTGACATAGTAAAGTTTGTAAAATTTTTAAATGTTCTAAATTGTCCTTCAAAAGTGACATCCGTGTTTGAGTCACAGAAATGCATATTATGTATACAAAATTTCAACTTAATCGGTTCATTAGATTCGAAGCAAATAGGCTGTGTCAGACAAGACAGACGAGACAGACAGACACAGTAATGATCTTGTAAGAGTTTTGTTTTTTCATTTAGACGTACGGAACGCTAAAAACAAAAAGAAAACCGGCCAAGTGCGTGTCGGACCACGCACAATGAAGGGTTCCGTGGTTGGGATGTTGGGATTACTATTACTCGTTGTTAACTTGTAAAGCCAGTAGGCTTTCAAGCTAAGCATAGCTGTGAGTTTTCCGTTTGGAGTGTGCCATGAATTTCAACCATTTAGCTGCCAGGGGGACATATGACTCTAACGAAAATTAGCACTTTAAAACTTAATATTACGGCTAACGGATCCTTGAATCGAAACATGGTATTCACTTCACAGACCCACAATATTTTTGAACGGCCTGTCCAACGATACCTTACACCGTGGAATAGAGGAAGAAAAAATATTATTCCACATTGCGTCCAAGCGAGGTACCATAAAAAAATGTTTACCACTTTGTCTGCGTGATTATTATGTATCATCATCATCATCATTCCAGCAGAAAGACGTCCACTGCTGGACATAGGTCTCCCCCAATAGGGAGGGTTTGCCTTATTAGCCACGCTTGGCAGGCGGATTGGCGATCGCAGTATGGTGTTAAAATGCATAGAGAACGCTGCTACCCATTCTCTAGTAGTCTAGTCCCTTAGTCGCCTTTTACGACACCCACGGGAAGAAATGGGATGGTGCTATTCTTTACGTCCGGCACCACACGGAACATTATTATGTATACCTAAGCCAAATTACAGCTTTCTAGTACTAAGCGTCTCTGAGCTACAGCGGGGACAGACAGACAGACGGACACGGCGAAACTATACCTAAGGGTTTATTGTTTACTACGGAACCCTGAAAACATAAATAGTTATGCTGCATAATATATACAAACATCTAATTCAGTTCAGTGTTTTAATACAATCACTGCGACCTAAAGTTTCTTAGCCATCTGTACACTGTCAAGGTTCACTCCACGTAATGCAACAACCGGCCGAGCTTACATTACCAAGTGTAAGGCTTGGTAGCAGTTACCCTCACTCATTCATAATTTAGCCAGCAACAAGTTTATTGCCAATACTATTTCAAGCAAAGTTTTATATAATATTCTTGGTCAATACTGCTGCCATCTACACTAAAGAATGCTTAACTTCTTTCCTGCAAAGAAACTGGAAAATTTTCCTATTTATATTTTTTCACCAACTTGTATATGGTAGTTTATGTAGTAGATTTTTAAGGAAAATCTGTCCAGTTATTGAGTAGGTTGTAAGCCTGTGGATAGCTCAATAGCAATGTTGTATAACACACGGATGCTCTTGCAAGAAAGTGGTGAAAGCTTTCTCCAGCGCGCGTATTGGAGACCTTGCTTTTGTGTTATCTGTAGGCGTCTTTTGTTTTTGGTCCGGAAATTTAGAATTGTATCTTGGGATAGGAGTCATAGAAAATTATCTTGGAGTGTTGTTACTGATGACGTTGACACTTTTCCTGTATATTTTACATTGGTTTGGTTTCATTCAGTAAACGGAATGTGTAACGACAAAATCATTACTGTCCCTAAGTACATATCTCTGTATTTTAAATGTCACAGCTGTTTTAAATGGTCGATTAGCTACACCATGTCACTTTGAATTATACAGTACGTTTTTACTAATTGGTAAAGTATTTATAAATATTTATAAAAACAGAGTAAATGCTTTGGAAATGCGTTCCATGAGAAGCATGTGTGGTGTGACTATAAATGATAGGCTGAAAAATGATGTGATAAGGCAACGATGTGGTTTAATGGAAGATGTAGTGACAAAAATTTAAAAGAGTATGCTTAGATGTTTTGGTCATGTTGAGACGATGAATGAAAGGCGACTAACAAAAGGTTAAAATTTACAAGGCAGGTGTGAGTGGAAATGCCGGGAGGGGACGCCCCAGAAAGACATAGTGACCTCATTAATGAAGTTCTTCAAAAAGGTCAGGTGCGTAGTACTCGCAATCGGCGTGCTGAACCTAATCCTAAACGGATATCTAAAACTAATAAACATAACTAAAGTTATTGCAATTAATACTCAACCTACACTTAGCAGTTCATTTACAAAACTCACTCACGCTATTACTCTCGCACACACTCACACACGCACACAACAAAACCACTCACAACCAAGGAACATATTTACTCTAGGGAGAAGAATGACAACTACGAACAAATAAAATGGTACGGTTTTTGGCGCCTCCTGGTGGACGCCCCCGAAAACTCGCGAAAGCGGGATATTCAAAATCGCATTTCTTTGAGATACTTAATACTTATATTTAAGCCTGTCCACGAAAGCAGAACTGGGAAACTGTAACCGATGTTAAATTATTGTGCAATTGCACAGGTTACAATTTTCCAGCTCCGCTTTGGTGGTCAAGCAGCCTTATTGATGAAATTAACATAAAAAAGTAAATACGAGAAAATGTATTCTTGCTTGTAAAAAATTTTGAACAACAAAATCATAAGTTACTGGTTGATTTGTAAAAGTCAAAGACTACTCAACGTCGTTAATGGTGAGGATAACACTTAACGTTGCAAAAAGAGAATTCACAAGAAATAACATCTAAAGTAATAGGAGAAAATGTATTCTTGCTTGTAGAAAACTTTGAACAACAAAATCATAAGTTAGTGGTTGATTTGTAAAAGTCAAAGACTATTCAACGTCGTTAATGGTGAGGATAACACTTAACGTTGCAAAAAGAGAATTCACAAGAAATAACATCTAAAGTAAATAATTACGTTTCTAGATTATCATGCGCTCACGCCGGCAGACATTTTTCTTGTGAACTGGGGCTGCCAGGTGTATTTAACAAAATCTTACCCACTAAATTTTATTATATTAATTTTAGAAAATAAGTAGCTTCCGCGCTCTGCCCGATGCATTGCAGTAAATTAAATTAATTATTTATTTCTGTATTGGCTTGATTGGATAACTCTTTTGTCTATTTATAAGTACAAACTTAGGCTATACGAGCGTATATCTATTATATTATACATACATTATATTTTTATTTATCCAATTTTAATAATATTAGATTGATTACATTAACCGAAATAATAAACTGGCTAACTTGTTGGTTAACAAATAAAACAAAAATGTTGATAAAACTACCAAATGGTAGCTTTTTAACATTTATGAACCTTTTTAGTTTATGTTATGTTGCCATCCTTGAAAACGTCATTATTGAAGACCGAAGTTTTTAGGCCTCACATAATAAAGGAGAACATGGCAACATAGGTCTAGCCCCCGTAGGTATTCCTAAGTTTACCCAATGAGACGACCCCGCCTGGCTCACAACACACATCATCACATAAGACACACACATCACATCACACAAGTGCGCTCCTTCCTTTTGTATTTCCTTTTTGCTTTGTTATTTTGTTTTATTTAAAGTATATTATTTTTATTTTTGTTATTCTTGGCTTAGTTTATCAATTGCATACCTGTTATTTATGACAGTGGAAGAGCGGAGTTCACCTACCACAAGCATCGTCTTGCTTAAAAGGTGATCTCCAACTCATTGTGTGTTTTAATTGTATGTAATTGCAATAAACATTTTTTTTTTTTTGATTTTTTTATGTATCACCAGATGTATGAACGTAAACGAAGCAAAAGGAGTATGTAAGGAGCGAAGCAGGTGGCGTTCTATAGTTTCTGCCTACCCCCATGGGAAGAAGGCGTGAGTTTATGTATGTATGTATGTATAAATATTCAATGTAACGTAATACATTATCATAGTACGCTGTTATAATTTTATATATGAGTACGTGGTAGCATTGCTAATTAATAAAACAAATATTGATATGCCGACTGTATGGTGTTGTCCTTAGTCAGAAATAGACCCATTTCTTTCCATGTATGCTGTAATAGGGACCAAAGAAATGATGGATAGACTGTGTGAAAGATGATGACTAACTGAGATGATGACTATCGACCCAAAATAAATTGGGATAAGGGCAAGATAATAAATTATGCAGTAGTAGGTAAAAACTATTTACAAACGACTAATTATTTACTTAAGGCGCGGATCTATGATTTTAGTGACTTTTAAATTTATTATTACGCCTTCATATAGTGCAAAAAATCTTTGTTAAATTTACATTATGTGAATATTTTATGAAATAAATTCAGACAGTAATCTCAACCCAAAGCTTAAAAAAGGTATTACTTTCAAACTAGATATTTTCATGATTATTTTTACATGAACATACTATTTATTATCTATAATTCTATCTGTGCTTTTCTTTCAAATATTGATATTATCGTTACTAAAAATAAATATATATAATCAGCCTAATTTGTTCTCACAATGGACACAGGCCTGTCTGTGAGAGGGAGTGGGTCGTAATCCACCACGCGGGAGATGTCACATGTCTTCGAATTTTTGGTTCTAGGACATGCCGGTTTCCTCACGATGTTTTCCTTCACCGTTTTGAGAGCAGTGGTGGTGAAATAATTTACACAACGTAAAGCGCCTGTCTGGGTTCGAACCTATGATGTACAACACGTAAGTCACGACCGTTACCACTGGGCCACCACTGCTAAAAATAAATATTCCATATAGAATCGAAAGTCAACGGTGATTTATGATGACCCGACCCTTACAAGTCTATTAAGGGATTTCTATGTATATTTGAGTTTGTATCATACAACATTGAAGGTTAATAAAAGTTAGCAGGTGGCTTTATGTTACTTGTATGTATGAATCGAAGGTTTACTATTAATCATTGTTCGATATATTATTCGATTGACCAAACTGCAAATATTATATTTTTTTATTGTATACGCTAAGTAATCGTTCGTTTTGGATGTGTCACGCTCACAAAATAATTAAGTGCTTCTTTTAATTGTTTTTATTATTTCTTTGCTACATAAATATATATTATATTTATTATTTTAAATTACACTTACTTCGGAGAGTGTGCTCAAGAACTCCACGACCTCATTCCACCGGCCCCCTTCTATTATCGGTCATCTAGGCGCACTTCAGGTTACCATCCCTTCCTGGTGGCTATCCCACCAACTCGCACTAAGCGTTTCCAAACTTCTTTTATAATGCGCACAGCAAAGGAATGGAACTCTCTGCCTGCGTCTGTGTTTCCGAACGCATATAACCCTAATCTCTTCAAAGTGAGAGTGAACAGGCTTCTTCTGGGTAAGCTCGCTCCATCGTCGACTTTGTTTCTGTCACCTCTGACATAGACTAAGGTCAAGAGCAAACCCATCACAAATAAAAAAAAAATAAAAAAAAAAAACACTTTAATTTTTTAATATTCTAGTGATATTTATTTTAGAAGTATGTACCTATGCATGTTAGTATATTCCTATATTATTTGTTTTGTGAATTGTTTCGATTTTATGTATTCTACGAGTATTTTCTCTTCTACTCTTACATACGGTATCTACATCTCGTTATCTACTATCTTATCGCAGGTATGCTGGAAGAGATTTCTTTAGAAATAAGCATCACGTATTTTCATCGTCTGTATTTTCTGTTCTGTCTATATATGTGTATGTGTGTTCAATTTCAAGTGAATGATTCTACTATACAATAGTCATAAAGCCTAGAGTTTTCACTTTTGGTTGACCTTTACACGCTCATGTCATGACGATTCACAAAAACTTGATGACGAACGAATTTTTAACCAATGTCTTTGTAGTTCTTTACTATGATACTGAAAACTGCTGAGGTAATCAACCCCTTTTATGACCTTTTATGTAACTTTTTTTTTTTTTTTTTAATTTCAATAAATTGTGATTTTAGTTGGTGAGGGCAAAATGGTTTGTTAAAACGAATAAGTAAATAATTTTTGTTTGTTTTATTGTTGCTATAAATAAAAAATAAGTTAACAATTCACACTCATCCATAAAAACGAAATAAATAACTCCTCAACTCGTGATACACGATACAACATACATCATTGAAATTATAATAAATATATAAGAGATCGTATGACTTAAAATGAGAATCATACAGGTACTTCATAAATATACCAAATATTATACAATTCAAGTAATACATAAATACATATACATGTTAGCTTCTTTTTGGTAGAAAAGTTATAAGTATAAGTTATTATAAATACGTAGAATATCAAAACAAATACGTATAAAATATACCCGTATACTTAAATATTTATAAATAACTAATAATACTATCACTAGAAAAGTAGAATCCTTTTCAGTCAGATTAACAAAATCACAAATGGAAGCAAACAATATAAAATGACTGAAAAGAAAAACTGTAGAAAATGAAAAAAACAAAACACGAACTAAAAAAGAAAAATAAGTGTCAAACATACTTAAATACATTCACTCTTAAATCGTTAAGGGGTCAGATTATACGTAATATTTGGTAACAAATTTAGTTGTTGTATGAGGAGTAAGCCAAGTTGTTGGCTGCTGCTGAACGAGACCAGCCACCTTCCCAGCCGTGGCCATGCTCGGCAGCGACTGGGTGGTGTTCTACATGGGGTTCCCAGCCATGAGGTTCCCAGGACATTTCTTCATGGGCATGCTTCTTGGCAAGCAGAGCCTTGATTATGGCAATAATCTTGATGATGAACGCGATCTTGGCGAGGAGAGCCAGTTTGAAGAGAGAAGCGGCGATGACGATCAGGGCGAGGACTACGAGGGCAACGGCCTTGGCTTTGGCGAGGAGGAGGAGAGGAATCAGGATTTTCAATTTCTTCTTGATCTCCTTCTTCTTCTTGCCACGGCCTTCTTCAACTGAAAAGAAAATAAAGATTTATCCTTGTGTCTATGAAACTTTGTGAAAAGAAACTATAAATACCTAACTATCAAGTTAGATAGACATTGTCTGGAGATTGTAATAATAATGATAAAGTTATTATTATTGACAGGACAGAAATAAACGATTTATAATAATTCTACTATGTTTTGCATCTTAATCGGTCACGGACAGCTAATGAGACACAATTGATTTTCCATTCTTTGGCACCACATGGGATACGCTTCATAAGGTAAATTATAATCCAATCAAAAATATTTTATAGCAGATGGTCAGTTTTATAAATTGCTAGCAATTTATAAGACTATAGATTGTTTTGATATTAACTGTCTCTTTTAATTTCAGACTACTGACTGGTTATTTTTTTTTTATAGATTATCTTCTACAAGTCTCAATTATACAAGTCAAAACATAAAAATAGGACTTGCACTTGCAAACTCATTCTCATTTTTCAGTTTTCAAAACCTTATTTACAAAATACTTGATTACTGTCCAAATTATTTCATAGCTTTAAGTGAAACGCCATTTCCTTTAAATCAACCTCTGGGACAGACGCTATCTTAAACCTAGTCTGAAGATTAATAATTCTAAACATACCTTCATCACCAATAGCCCTGGATTTACCCTCATCATCATCAGTTCCACCGTAGCTGAGCTCCAATTCAGTAGACTGGATGAGGTCCGAAGCACTCTGCCAAAGCCTCTCAGTGACCTGCTTGTTCCTCAGGGCAGGATCAGTAGAAAGAGTCTCCAAGCTCTTGCCTTCCTTGGGATTGTTGTTCAGGAGGGTGATTCCTTCTAGGATTGTAAGCTTGCGAGCAGTGCCGAGTCTTTCACTTGCTTTTAAAGCATGCTCCTGTAAATATAAAGTTTTTTTAGAATTGTACGATGATACAGGGCAGACAAGTTTATTCCTAGGTGTCAATCACCTGTATAGAAAACATGATATTTATTTATTTTCCTCGTCCAATATTTGGTAGCTGTGTATACTAAAATGCTACCATGGCAATGGTCTGCGAAGAGACTTCTCTCTTCGTTGGACTTCTCCAATTAAGCCAGTTGAATACCTATAAGTTATTACTCGATCATCATTTTCTAAATGTTTGTCAAAATTGCCTTTGCGTGCAAATCCAACATAACCCATGACCTTTACATTGACAATTAAGTTACGAACACTATTTTATTTTAATGATAGTGATCAATTATTTGCTGGCTATAGTGCCTATCGCCAATTCTGTATTGACGTATCTAATATGTCCAACAAATTAAAAATCACTTTCACCATCCACAAGCCTCGTTTGGCAAGATTTGACACTTTTCCCTTTCTCTCAACTTTGAGGTTGATTCAAATAAGGATATTCTTTCCTTTTGTATTTCCAACTTTTACTTGTGTAAAAACTAATTTCTATAAAAACTTATTTTAGACTCGCACTTGACACTTGGACTTGAAAACATCATGACCGTCTAAATTATTTTTAACACATATAAATGAAAAATCGGTGTAAAGTTCATTGACATATTGCCGTATAGCGTCTATATAAAATTCACTTTGACGTCTCAAAGACCGTATATACACTTTAGCTGCTTTTTCAAATCTTTTATGTTTTGATCAAGTCCATGTGTTAAGTCAAAACAAGAATCACTTCACTGTCACTCCTCACCTTCATGCACAGACCCAAATCACTGTTACAGTTAACGAAATTTCCAAGGACTGATTTAAGCACTGACTCATCTGAACTAATAGGCCCACAGGACACGTACGCCACAACACTCAAGAACACAACGAAGGTCTTCATTTTTGTTTCTGCTCCGAACTCTACTAATCCAAGATCGTTCGAACTGTGATGATATTTCGATTGGATCAGTATTTTTTATCCAAATTCCCCCACTTAGATGTTTAAAGAATTAACATTTTAATGTAATTTCTTCTATATGGAAACTAGACGATGCTATGCAAAAGTTCGTGGCATACTTTTTTTTCATTAATATTTATATATTTTTGGAATCCACGTTCAATTTTTTTCTCATATTTTTAATTTTGAAGGTTGCTTTAGTGCCATATTGTGCATCTGGGCACTTTCTCCGGATTCCCGTGTGTTTTCGTAGGAGTGGACGGTTCTATGAGAAATTTCGCCAAGCAGTCGTGTTTGTGATCCGTCGTGAGATGTTTCCTCAGATAATTAAATTGTTTAACCTTCCTTCATTCATCTTCTTCGTCATAAAAATTTAAATATACCTTACTCTGCTTGTTTGCATAATTAAAAAGGTACCAGTTCGTTACTGCTTTAAATTTTACAAAGGAACGTGGAATAAGTATGTTACGGTTAAAATTTGCAATGACCGGACATTATCCGCACGCGCCTCTGTGTTTAGTGACATGCCGTTTTGCCTGTAGATCATTCTCATCCATACAGTGTTTGAAGCTTTTTCATAAAGCGGAGCATTAAAGCAGTTCACCATTAGGTTTCAATAATTTGATTACACGTCACTGAACTCCGTCCTCATTCAATCTCATCCTTCTTTTATCAGCCACCCTGCAGGTTCCTCGGTCCATTTTATCCTAGGGTTTATCATAATATTTGGTGATATGTAACCTCTCGGATACCTTTTTATCCTACACCTAAATCTAGACAATGTCAACAATGTCCAGCCAACGGCTGAATCGTTGGACATTGTTGACATTTGATTGTCTTGACTACAGTGGATAAGAACATCATTGTGGGCCTACATAATTTAATCCCAAGGATTTGAAACATCTATTTACCATCCATTAAGTTGGATTCGGAATTATGGTATGGTTTAATTTTAGCCATTTAGATACTTATGTTTTCTAACCAGCGGTTCTAGCAGTCCTAGAAGTTCTAAAGTAATGGCAACAGTTGTTGTTTTCTTATTCCATTTTTTACTAGGTGTGTCCAGCTGTTTCACCTGAAGCTGTATATATCTGGCACAAAAAGTATTATATGACACTTAAGAATAGTGTAGTTTTCTATCAGTGAAATAATTTCTGTCATCGTATCAGTATTAATTTCCAGATATTACCTTGTGAAATCATACAAACACATCTTTACATTACTAGTATACATATACGTATATAGATTATTTAGAATACCAGACGGCCAATTACTGTATTTAAAAAGTTAAGAATCTAGTCGCAATCTTACGTATCTCAGAGACAATCAATGTATTTTTTTTCAAAAATGAATGAATATTAGAGGTATTTTTGACAGATAATGCAAACATTCTTAAAATTAAGGGAATAAATTGACTGCAACTGACGCTTGTACATGTAAAAAAAAAACATTCAATTTTGTTTGAGCTTTGAATATTCTATTGCAATATTTACGTTTTCAGCAGTAAAGTAGCAGAGGCGAAGTTTCACATTCGTGCAGCAGGTATAGTGTGTAACGTAGCAGATAAGCAGCTACACTCGTCACAGATTTAGAAGGATTATTTATTATTATTATTAATTTCAGTATTAAGTTATCTTGCCCAAGAAATATAACTCTGGTTGTTCATACATACATAAACTTACGCCTTCTTCTTATTGGGGCAGGCAGAAACTATAGAATGCCACCTGCTACGCTCCTTACATACTCATTTTGCTTTGTTTACGTTCATACATCTGGTCATACACTCACGCCGGTCGCGAGTACTACGCACCTAACCTTTTTGAAGAACATCACCAATGAGGTCACGTCTTTCTGGGGCGTCCCCTCCCGGTGTTTCCACTCACATCAGCCTTGTAAATACCACCAGGTATTTGTGTTCGTATGTTTTTATCATCGTCAACGATTAAGGATTTAAATCGAGTTTGCACTGAAATATAGTTATGCATGCTTTGATCTGCAAATTATAGCAATTGATTTGGTGGATATTATTATTAGTTATACTTACCACATTCATATTGCTACGCTGCGTGTATCTGAGTGCGTAATTCTCTAAATAGTTCTCTTTCTGCTGCGTCGTAACGTAAAAAGTTTTATGTTTTATATCTTGCTACATATACATATCTTGCTTGATTGATCTTAATCTATTTACTAACAGACTATCTATAACAACTGAATCATTGTCATCATTCTCTTGCCCCTGTCCCAATTTTTTTTTTTTTTTTTAATTATTAGCAATCCGCCCCAGCTTCGCACGGATAGCAACATAAATGCCTACTTTTTTTTCTGTGGTAGTGTTATATCAGTTTGTTGCGTCGAGTACGTGGGTTAGATTAAAATGTAACCGATATTCATCCTACTTAAAGTATTTTACATTGTCATATTTCAGCCAATTTACACCAAACCTTAATGAATAATAACCTTTTTTTTTGTTCTGGGGTGAATAATCCTCATGTATGTCTGAAGGGTCTGTCAGATTCTTACTCTACAGACTGAAAGCACCCTGGTGTTCCCCTACCACACTTTCACTGAGGATAGGCAAGCAACCTGCAGCTTCACCGGGGTCACAGCCTCACAGGGGTCTTTTTCCATTTGTTAGTTTTAAGTGTTAATTTTTTTATTTTTTGCCTTTCTTGTGTGTGTCTTAAATAAAATAGTTTTCTTTCATTCTACCTACATCATTTTCGTTTAACGGATAACCAATCGATCATATTCGGATATTGCAGGTGTAGCATTTCTATCTGTCATGAAAATTTTATAATGTAATACTAAAAAGATTATAATTATTTTTCTGATTTGTGTTTGTCTATGTTTTAACAGTTATGAAACATCACCATCATATACGGAGTAATTGCAAAACATAATAGGTAAACTCTACAAAAAAGGGTTACTGTTTTTTTCTACTGTACGTGTGATTGTTTGTTTGTGTGATACACTTGGTTTGTATGCCCAAGAGAAAAATAGGATTGATGGATTTTGGTTGTCTAACTGAAGGAGAAGTTTTTTGTTTTAAGAATAAGAGTGTATTTTCGTGTGTCGAAATCACCATTGGTAGTTGTGTGGAAATGTTTCATATGGCGAAGTTCAAACAAAACGAATCAAATAAAATTGAACATAAATATTTATTTAAATAAATAAATTAAGACTGAGGTACTTGTACATGGCTTCAACAAACATGAATAAATAGCATACATTCACACAAATAAATTAACAATAATTCTAGATCAGTTCAATTGCTGAGTTGTCCAGCGTAAGCCATTGATGCTCCATCTTTAGCTGACCGACTCCAACCTTGGCTAGCTGGCTCGTAGGAGTATCCTGGGTGTTCCTCGTGATGAGCAGGAGCTGCATACGAGATGCTGGATGATGAAGAACCGCCTTTCTTGGCTAAGAGTTTCCTGATTAGACTGAAAGCGCTCATGGCAAAAGCGATCTTTCCTAAGAAGACGGCCTTGACAGCGACGAAAGCGATGATTCCGAGGAAGAGAGGGATGAGGGCGGCCAGCTTGAGTTTCAAGAGGAGGAGGAGGGGCAACAGCTTCTTGATCTTCTTCTTCTTCTTGCCACGGGCTGGAAATAAAGAGAAAATATTAAGATTTGAGAGTTGTGACGTCATAGATTTGGTATTGAAAGTACCAGGGCGTCATGATTGAAGGGAGTTGGATGCTATAATAGTCAGTAATATTACACATAATAAATGCTAAGCCGCTAAGTGTCCGAAAATTGTATGTTGTGTCTATTTAATAGATGCTTATCACTCTAATGTCCCAGTCGAAAATTTTTTGCTTTGGAATTTTTTGTCGAATTCAAATTAAGGAGTTGTTTATGAAAAAGATATTCAAGTATTTTTGTATCGAATTTTTATGTTCAGGGTATATAAAAATTTTAATTTCAATGATTTTCTAATGAATTTGTGAATCATTTCAAAGTTATAGATATAAAACTGTTACAGCATAACACTGACAAAAAATTTATAAAGAATGTGGTAGAAATTGTTTCAAAAACAACCATGAAATTGTCAATACAAAACATTTCTTTAGCACCTTAAGGGCTTTGTCTGTCAACTGTGTATGTAAATATGTGTTAAAGAGAAAGCTGTGAGGTACCTAGGTTTCAATGCATTGTTTGAAACTCGTTTGGCACTTTAGTGGCAAAGTTTCTAGTTCTGACAATGGATTTGTATATTGCCTTGCTAATGGCAGTTTTGCGTTTCATGTAAACCTTTGGACCCTTATTGTCACGGGAAAGGGTAATTTGATTTGCTATTTCTGCATTTGTCATCTTTTCATTTCGTTTTTTTTTATTTCTTACTTTCCTTAAAAAAAATTTTTTTTTGGTTTTTTTTTTCGGGAAGTTGTTAGATCTTTTCTGTTCTAAACCTAACATTGTAATATGTATAGTGTTTTTTCTCACCTTCCTCATCAAGTCCCCTAGATTCTCCATCATCAGGAGAAGAAAGACGCATCTGCAGTACGTGATTCTCCAAGAAGTCTCCAACGTTGTCTGCGATCCTCTCATCTATCTGAAGTTCCCTGGCTTTGGGTTCTTCAGCCAGTGGCTCATAGCTACGAGCTGATCGAACTGATCCGGTGTTTACTAGGCTCATACCCTCGAAGATGTCCAGGTCTTTCAAGATAGAGAGCCTTTCGGTGAATTTCAGGGCTTTTTCCTGTGGAAAAAGAGTTAAAGTTTAAAGATTTTACTTTGAGGCTACTTAAATCAATGTAGTTTTTTTTACATTTCTCTTTGTAATTTAGAAATATTTTAAAGTATTTTTCTATTAATTCTGATTTAAAATGCAAAGTTTTCCGTTTGAAGGATAAAACCACTTGGCATCAAAACTATTCGAAATCATATCCGTATTTATGCAACAATGTTTCCAGAAACTCGTGAAAGGCTGAGAAATGATTTTACTACAAATCCTCAGTAACTAGCTACACATTATGTTAATGGTTTGCACTGAAAATTCAATGAGCTTCGTCATTGTTACGACTACACTCAATTGGTATTCTGATCACTGCACTCCACAACACTTGGTATCCACGATATTCACCTTCAGACATAACGAGGTATCCGTTTCTATGCACTCTTTAACTGCACCCACTAAGTTTTCCGCAACACCGTTTTCTTGCACTGGGTTACACTTCACTAAAGCCAGAATGGCTAACAAAGCTATTTTCTTCCACATTTTTAATTTATTATACTTCTACTTCACTGGATGCTTGTACTCCAAGTGCCAACGTTGGCAAACTTATGATGATTTTCCAAAAAACTGATGGATTTTATCCTTCGCCTCCCCACTACAATTTTTTGACAATATGACGTAAAGTGTGTGCGCGCTGTTTGAAGGCGTGTGCTAACTGATCGACCGTAGATCGTTTAAGCTCAGACGTCAGGATAAGTAGAAAAATAAATATTGGATGTTAGAAAGCGAAGTTTGCGTTTACGACATCTAAAATAAGCATTCATACGTTATGAGTAGTGTAAATTAAAACGAAAGAAAAAGTGTGATTGTTTGATTTTTCGTAAGTCCATAAGCGGAGAGGTGAAAATGAATGTCGTAATTTCTAAAAACACGTTGTAACGTTAAATTTTATAATGTTGTAATAAAATATTGTTTTAAGTGAAATTCATTGTTCGCTCTCTCATGAACTCTGTCTTATTTTATATGTAGCTATTTTTTAATACTTTAGATTTCGAGGTCGTATCGAAAACCGGAAAGCTTAGAGACTCGGCCCCAAAACTTTCTGTCGTATAGGTTACTGGCCTTAGTTTAACGAATTTTCAACTTTTTTCGTATTCTAATTTCTTTATGATATGTTTAGCTACTTCTTTATTATTTTCATGCATGCAGCGGAGTTGTGTTGACCGCTCGGAGTGTTGATCATACCCAAAACAAAAAATACTGTGAAAATTTGTATTTTTTTAATTTGGAAAACCATTGTAAAGCATCCACTTTCTTTTATAATATTTAAATTAATTTCAATTGGTTTACATGGTGGTAAAATGTAATCAAAATGAGTGCTTATATATTTTTGTATAGTGATAACTGATAAGCTATTAAGTTGAATCACTTTGATGAGTGTGAATTAATTTCAATAATATTAGGTGTGTGATGTGATGATACGTTTACTGCAATTTTCTCATAGCAAACGAAGAAGTAAACAAGGTATTCTTTACTTTTAAATGACTTAAATGCACATAAATCAACATAAATTATAGAAACCGTTTACTGATTTTAGTGCATTTATTTCTACTGTCACATAATAACAAATGGCGGTAAGGCGGTCACGTGCAATTTCAAATAAAAAAAACACTACCCACACTTTTTTCATAAAAAAAACAAATCACAAAACCACACAATTAAAAAAAAAAAGAAGCTACACATAGCAACAAAATGTCTAGGTCACAATTATTATAAAACGATTAAATAATTGAGCTCAAGTGTATAAAATATGCCAGTGATGTAACCACCTCGCTTTGCACAAGTGAAAGTATACGTGAATACCTCACAGAATTCTTAAATTCACAACTTACCGAGACGCCTGCAAGACTTGCAGGGAAAAAGTCGTGCCACGAGTTGCTAATATGTCGTATGTATGTATGTGTGGATGTATGTATATTATGTGCTGTGAATGAATTGTGTAGTAAAATGTACGGTACTGCTGCGGCTGAAGCTTCGGACAGTAATTTTGATTGACGATTTGGTGTCTTGGTTTCAATATTTTAATCATTTTCATGTGTAAGCTTTTTAGTTTTTTTTTGTGACAGTGACTCACTCTACTTCATATTTATTGTCACTAATTACTAAAACGATTATAAAAAAAATACTTCTACTTATAAAAAAAAAATCTTGCGAATGGTATGAAAGGAGTGCCTTGGGGAACTACATAAGGATAAGTATGTTTGTGCAACTTGTATTTCAGCTTAGTCTCAAAATGGGAAATGCTAGTTTGTTTGGCAATTTTAATGATTCCGTTTTTGCTAGAATAATATGCAAAAAAAATATCCATCTCCTACCCACCCAAATATAAATACCGTTTGAAGATTCAACTTAGCGTATCGAAAGCTTATGTCAATTCCGTACAATTATGATTTTTCATTTATTTCCACTGTGTTCGAAATTGATTTCGTCAACGAATCATTTTATCAAAACATTGAAAAAGTGCACTCTAGTCGTATGCTTGCTAAAACCCTTATCAACATCGCTTAGTATTTGTATTGAGAAAGAGTATGAGCTCCAAGATAATATTTGAACTAAACTATTAGGCCTCTCTATGTCAGTACATTTAAAAGGGTAAACAAAATATCTCGAGAACTATCACGGAGTTCCGTTGGTGACATTTGAGGCCAGCTTCGGAATAACCAGTTTAACATCTTAGTTCTGGCCTTAAGACGCTGACAACACCTAAAACGCGGTCACTGTCAGATTTCATAGAAAAGAAAGAGAAGCGCGACGACAAAACGCTTGTAATTTATTGCAAAATATGAAGTAATTATCTATTTACTCAGAATTGAGTTGAGTAATCGAAAATAAAAAACAACCAAGTTCTGCATTAGAATAAGAAGTACTTGTTATTAATACGTAATTTATGTTGATATTTAATACAGATATTTTGGATTAGTACTCAAGGTAAGAGGTTAGTTTAACGTTAGTTTGTATCGAGATTTTTTTTTCAAAACGTGGTGACAACCAAGTTCTGGGAAATATGTTCAAAATTAACATATATTTTTTCCGCTATCACAAACTATACAGATTTGGCAATTTTCTTTCTTATGAGAAGCCTATTTTAGTCAATTGGGTCTTGTCAGCGCCTTAACCACTATTGTTGCACTAGCGCATAGTACAATAAGTACTTCATAGTATCTTCTTCATTGAGTTCTAAAGCATTAACACTACTAGAAGATACTGCTTTCAGATCTTCAACAAGTGAATAATAATTGAAATCATCTTCATGCCAGTCTATTTTCTTCAATTTTGAGGAATTCAAAGTTATTAATGATTGTATGGAGCTTGATTAAACCTAGCGACTGCATCAGTAGTTTAATTAACGGCACTTGAATAAAAGGGTAAGTCATACAAAACTAAAAACATAATGTTATTGAAACAATAATTTCTTGATGATTAAAACGTAGTAGTTTTTCATACAATCGTAATTTCTAGGAACATTATCTGGTTATTTAGAAATATTCTTATCCGTATTTTCTTTAAATATTTCATGTAAAAGTATCAGGCTGTTTGTTTAACCATAGTAGCTGGTGATATAAACAGGAGAATCGTTACCTATGATAAAACGTGAATATAGCCCAATCTATCAAACATTACTTAACTGGATCGGTTAGTTCTTTTTAGATAGAAATATGGATTAATAAGTACACCATAAAAATTACATACATAAATGTTAATTTTTTACAAGGGTTGACACAATGGGCAGTATTATTACTAAAATAGATCTGTTAATGACATCCTTTGGATGGATTAAGGGGGAAGGAGAAACAATACTGCAGGTAGTCTGTGGTGTACCATTTACATATATACAATAAATACATACATACATCATTGCTTATTGTAGCTATTGTTTAAAACCATAAAGTTAGAAGTGTTGCGTGAAGAGACGCTCCCAAGTTACGAATCGAGGAAGAATTTAGGACACTTTCTATTATCATACATGTCACTGCTATGTACCTACACATTCCTAAATACATTACAAATAATGTTTGTTTTGTTTTCTAAGAACAATTTTAACGAGAAACGGAGCCCATAAAAAAGAGCAAATAAAAGTTGTACAAAGAAGTCTTTAAATTAGGAATGTGTTGTGGCTAGAGTAACTTTACTGGAATTGTGTGCAGGTAAATGTATTCCATGTAACCTTTAGGTATTCCATGTGCTTTAGACTAACCTAAAGCATAAGGTATATTGAATCAACAGTCAAAGTTTCAGTCTAAACAGTCATGTAAAGGCGATGCAAGTCATTTATTGCCTCAATTGTATTTTATGATACAGGCAAGAAATATGTGTCGTGTAAATGGGACTTTAGAAATGTTGAAAAAGGATGAAATGTAATATTAAAGGAACAAGGACACCGGTCTTCCATTAAATAATTATAACAGCTCATTCTGTACTAGAATTATAGACGTATAATTTGTTTGCATGTTTTTATGTAGGGAGTAATCTCAGAAACTATCAGTCGGATTCGAAATAAAATATTTTCGCATAAAAATTTGAAAGCCCAATTATTGAGGATTTTTCTTCTTTTTTCTCGACTTGTCAGGGTCACCCCCTTACGAGCCGAGCAAAAATAAAAAAAATCAGAAAGAACGCTAAGCGAAAACGAAGTAATAGCGCGGGCGGGTGATGCGATGCGACGCAGTGGGTCGGGGGAACAAGAAATTTCACGCGGATGAATTCGCGGGCAGAACTAAGTATACTATATTTCATATTATTCAATCTTGTTATTTTAATAATATTACCAACCCCTTTACTTTTCGTTCTAAAGAAAGACTGCCTCGTTGGTGTAGTGGTCGCAAGCGCTTTTGCTGAGCATAAGTTCCCGGGTTCGAATCCCGGGTCAGTGGGGCTTAACATAAGTGGCTAAATGTGGGTTTACTATAGGTACTCCTTTGCCTAAAGAAGAAATTAATAAAAATGAAAGACGGACAACGATTTCAAAGCTTGAGCCTTCTTGCTTCTCCTATCATTTCTTTGTCTTCTTTCTTTTTAATTTCTCAGTATTCCGGAACACCCACATAGCCAATAAAGATGTCACAGCACCGAACTACCACCAATGAGGTCAGTGTGAATGTGTGCCAATGCCCTTTAGTTTCAATACTTCCAACAGGCTCGCTTTCTACATAATTTGATGTGCTGTGACGAAGTTTATGCGTAAGCTTGTGTAGTGGGTGACAATGCATTTGATTTGTGAAAGAAAATAACCAATGTATCCAAGAGGCAAGTATTATTATTGTTTTGTAAGTAGATATTGATTGTAGGTATTTTAAGCTCCATTTACACGGTGCAAGATTCTGGAACGTTCGCAACATCGCATGCCATAAAGCACGTTCAATGTTATTGCCATTCACGAATCGTATGCAAGTGTTTATACGGGTGCGATTTCCACAAAATGGCATTCAATAATTGAACGCAAGTTTTGCCGTCCAATAAAATCGCATGAGATTTACACCAAGGCAGTTTTATTGCAAGGCGATTATTGCATGCAAGTTTTGCCTAGTCCTAATACAGAGCACGTCCTTTTACAATTGATTCAAGTATTGCGATTTTATTGCACGTGCAATTTTATTGTAAAGTCTATTTACAATGTGAGCCAGTGGTGGCCCAGTGGTAACGGCCATGACTTACGAGTTGTCGGTCGTAGGTTCGAACCCGGACAGACGCTTTACTTTGTATAAATTATTTCATCACCACTGCTCTCAAAACGGTGAAGAAAAACATCGTGAGGAAACCGGCATGTCCTGGAACCAAAAATTCGAAGACATGTGACATCTACCAACCCGCACTGGGCTCGCGTGGTGGATTATGGCCCACTACCTCTCACAGAGAGGAGGCCTGTATCCTAGCAGTGGTAGCATTATAGGCTGATTACGTGCTGTTACACCTATACCAGTTTTGAACAGAAACTAACTTGCCCGTATCGTGGAACAATAGTTTACGTGTTATTTAGTCGGTGCCATTTACCTACCAGGCAATATACCTGCACCGTGTAAATTGAAGTTTACTGCTAAATAGTCTGAATGCTTCCATAGCTGAAGTCTTCTACAAACACTGCTACCAATTTCTTGATACCGACATGCTTCAGTTAATAATTAAAACTTCGATTTTTCTATTGCTGGTTTAGCAAGAAGTTCACAACAAGGATGTATCCTAGATGCTTGTTGCGTACTTGCTGCGATTAACTTGCAACACTCCTACACCCAAAAGAGTCACAAATAATACACAGGTAAATAATTGTGTCTCGTTAGTTGGGAATTCATCATCATCATCATCATTTCAGCCGAAAGACGTCCACTACTAGGCCTCCCCCAAGCACCGCCACTTCGACCGGTTTTGTGCTTCCCGCATCCAGCGGATTCCTGCGGCCTTCACAAGGTCATCTGTCCAGTTGGGAATTAATGAGTTTAAATTGTGTATATATTAAATGGTGTACAAAGTATATATAAATAAAAAAATGTATTTAACAGTAAGAAGATTATGTTTTGCAATAAAAAAACAGGATGCATATATTCTAGTACTTACCTACTTGTTACGAAACCCTATAACGTAGAAACATTGTTACGTTGTTAGTCACATTATGATGCTATCCGAATAATTTATAGGAGGAGAGGTTTGTCCGGCCAACATTCTTGAAGTAATCTTATAGACATCTCTTGCAAAATCCACAGGAAGTCATAAACCTATTGAGATTTCACAGATATAATAAGATTTATTTACTTCCACCCTATTTAATATACATATATTTGTGCATATGTGTGTATATTATAGTAATTCCGTAGCAAGGTGTAATGGTCCCGGCTGTCATTTGTAGATTATTGACAGTCGTTACGGGTCGTCAGAAGCCCGAAAATCTGACAATCAGTCTTACTAAGGGGTATCGTGTTGCCCAATAATTGGGTTGTGGAGGTCAGATAGGCAGTCGCTCCATGTAAAATACTGGTATTCAGCTGCATTCGTTTACACTGGAAGCTGACCCCAACATAGTTGGGAAAAGGCAGGCAGATGATGCAGGTGTAATGGTCGAAAAGGAATAGCTACCTACAATATTATTTTTAGACACACTCATTAAGTCCTGAGTTCGATTCCCAGATCGGGTTAAGTGTTATTCGGTTTTTGCATCAGGATTTTCTCAGTAGCAGCTCTGAGACTGGATTTGTACCCAGTTGATAGCAATAGGTCTGGCGATATGTGGGCTCACTATAGGTACAAGTACAACTCTGCCTAATCCTTCGGGGATTATAGGCGTAATCATCATTCTCTTGCCCTTATCCCAATTTATTTGTGGTCGGCGCAACATGTCGCTTTCTTCCATACTTCTCTATTGGTTGTCATCTCGGTAGTCACCCCCTTTCTAGCCATATCATCTTTCACACAGTCCATCCATCGTTTCTTTGGTCTTTCCCTACTCTTATAGCCATCGACATTCATACTCAAGACTTTCCTCATGACATTTTCCTCATTCCTCCGCATCACAAGCCCATACCATGACAACCGATTTCCGCACAACTTTTCAGTCACCGGTGCCACTTTCAGACTTCCTCTTATGTACTTATTTCTTATTCTATCCATTCGTGTCACACCACACATCGCTCTTAGCATTCTCATCTCAGCTGCATGTAATTGCCTTTCATTTATCCCTTTTGTGGCCCAACATTATAGGCGTAATGTTATGTTATATTATGAATAGTCGTTTCCCCATGTCCTTTATCAGGTTCCAACTTTTATCAAATGTGGCTTGGTAGTTCTGTCAAAAAAATAAACCTACGATAAAACCAGACTCACTTTCTTATAAAGAATTACGATGCTACACGTAAACACTCCCACCAATAAGTAATTGACGTACTAGCCAAGGAATCCTATTAATAAATTCACGTAACACAAAACTCCTGTTAATCCTTACCTAACCGACTATCAAGATGAAAGTGCTGTGAGTCAGAGGCACTTGCGACCCGTGCGAAGCTGACCTTGAGAGCAACGGTACTTTGAGTGTCCGGTGGACCACACGGCGCGAATATTTGATTAAGTTTTTCGAATAACGGGAATATTTTTTTAGATTTTTTATGCGAGTTATTCGAAAGGGACTTTTGTTTTTGAGTTATGCAGAAGACATGAGAACGTCATTAAACAATTTCGAAAGGTTGATTACGAAGCTAGAAATGTATAGTGTCTTGAACAAGATGTAGTGATGTAGTCGATTTATTAAAACATACCTACAAATGCAAGCCCGTTAAAAGGATTCAAAAGGATTCAGGCAGTTAGGTCAGAAAAATACTTCTGGTCTTACAACTGACTAATCTGTTTAAATTACATGACTGTTTTCGTACTTACTAGTTTTTTCCGTAGTCTAAAGTACAAGAAATTAGCTGAGGGCCTAGCACGATGCGCGATGTAAACGTTTAATAAATTCAAAAGATTCTTAAATTGAAAGTACTTATTCCGAAAATAATATTTTTATAATGTTCCCACTGCTCTCAAAACGGTGATGCAAAACATCGTGAGGAAACCGGCATGTCCTAGAACAAAAATTTCAAAGACAAGTTACATCTACCAACCCACACTGGGGCCGCGTGGTGGATTACGGCCCACTCCCTCTCACAGACAGGAGGCCTGTGTTTCAGCAGTGGGAACATTATAGGCCGATTATGTATGTTATGTAAATAATATTGATTTAGTTTTAAGACTTTATTCATATCTGTGAGTGATCCTTACTGTGCTTGTCGCATAAAATTCAGCAAAAATGCTATCTGGTATTTCTATGTTCGATTAAAAAGACGTTTTAACTAACGTTTGGTTCACGCACGTTTGCGCTAGGCCTATTGTTCTAGCAACGGACAAAAAGTATTGTGCTAATTAACTACCAGTTATGGAAAGTCTGACCTTGAGCATAACGGTGCCTTGAGTACCAATGAATGCAAATAACTGAAAACCGGACGACATGCAAAGTATTCGCGTACGAATATACGATTAGATTACATGTGTATGAATTTTAGAGATCAGCGGAACATAATTTGATTAAATTATAATGATTAAAAGTAAATTATTAAAAAATATCAGAGCGAGCCTTACAGTGGTCGCATATGATGTGTAATATCCGATATCCCATCTTGGTAATAAGCAATTGAGCAGTGACAGAAATTAACCTCAAAGTTTTAAAAAAGCTAACTACTTAAACATTTATTCGAATTTATTATACATTACTAGTTGTCGCCCACTGGTCGAAATTCGACCCGCTCTACTTACAATCTATATAGTACTTATTAATACCATGCTATTAAAAGTACATACTTATTCCATGCTCAAGCTGTCACTTCCTATTTACACACTACCATCCTTTTTCACGAAATCACTCCCACAGAAAGCGAGAGGAAAAATGCTACACATAAAAATGCTACACATCAAACATGCTACACATCAAAAATGCTACACATCAAAAATGCGACACATCAAACATGCTACACATCAAAAATGCGACACATCAAACATGCTACACATCAAAAATGCTACACATCAAAAATGCGACACATCAAACATGCTACACATCAAAATCTCACTTTCTCAGTAAAGGTAACTTTAAGTTTAGTGTGGCATAAAACCAATGGGTTTTATGCCACACTAAACTTAAAGGTTTCTTCCTTACCTATCGCAATATGGGTACATTTATACGCAGAGATCGTACAGTGCCCTTCACGTGCAATACAATAATGCTTTCAGGGTGTTGATGGGGCTGCCTCGCTTCTGTCGCGCATCAGGGATGTTTGCGGCATTGCGTGTTGATTGTTTTATGCATTAATGCGTAAAAGATGATCGTCCTTGGTGCGCAGGGTGCGAGCCAGTTCCAACAGCATCCTGGAAATTATTGCTGGCAGGCTAGACTGCCGTATTATGAGTCGTTGCTGCAGTATCTCAGCTGGAATGCTGAAGCAATGATTATTTAGTATTTTGTAGTGTGTATTTGTATTACTAACATAGTTGCAAGTTTATTTTATTGTCACTTACACTGTATGAGTCACATGGTTAGTCGTTATAATATACATATTGTAGTTTTATTCGATGTAGTGATAATATAATTATTCAAATGAACCAAATAGTAAAAGATTTAATAATGTTTATTTAAAACACGGAATAAATGAATTAATAAACTAAACTTATAGATCTAGATTAAATAAAGCAACTTATTCATTGAATGCATCAAAGACGTCAATGCAAATTTTATACATGTGAATTTCAAATTTGCCATTTCCTAAAAAAATATCATGCCAAAAGTTTTTGAAAACTTTCAACCATACAGATATTAATAATATGAATGAACTTCCAACTAAAAATAAAAACTTATGCCATAAAAATTTCGAACAGAAACTTTCAACCAGTGAGTGTCGACGTCAAAATTGAGGCGCGGTAGGCACTTTCGCGGGCCGCACCTTAAGTACCACCTGACTTGGGCGGCCTCCGGAAATGAACTTGTATACCGAAGTTTTGTAACGATGACATACTAGGTACACGTGATGAGCATCAGGAATTTTGTTGTAAGGAAGTAGAACTCCTTATTTTATTGCTTGTTACGTTTTTGGTTTTGTAACACGTTTTTATTTCTTTATCATTATTTATGTATTACACTATTACATTAGTTATTTATTTAAACTTGGTCTAATTTTTTAATTGGCGAAAAAAATAATATTAAACGAGTATTTTTTCCATAAACAATAAATTAATACATACAATCCACATCGCCCGATTCCTATTCTTTACCGACTGTTATTATTAATCATTAGACTGATAAATAATACTAATGCTATTTATTAATTCGTAATTTCTAACAATTTTTTTGGAGCAGTGGTGGCCCATTGATAACGGCCGCAACTTACGAGTTGTAGTTGTGTGTAAATTATTTCCACCACTTTTCTCAAAACGGTGAAGAAAAACATCGTGAGGAAATCAGCATGTCCTAGAACCAAAAAATCGAAAACATGACATCTACCAACTCGCACTGGGATCCAGGATTACGGCCCAACCCCCATTCACCGAGAGGAGGCTTGTGTCCCAGCAGTGAGAACATTATAGGCAGATTAAGCCATTATGCTAATCAATTTTGAAGCATTTGAAAACATGGATATTCTCGCGTAATTAAATGTTTTTTAAGTGGGTACATTATTTATAAACTCAGGGTGATGCCTGTCGCGGGAAGGTACTTACTACCGAGGCCTCCGCAACACAGGCAACAGAAAGGAATACGGGTGGGTTTTAGTCAGTAAGAGTCTGACACACCCTCCCGCTCCGCCCAGAGCGGGAGAAGTTATTTGATGATTTCCCAACCTAAACAAAAAAAAAATGGGTGATGCCTGCTGAAATTTTTTTTATGCTATTTGATCATATTTATTCTTTTGATTGGTTGTATAATATTTGTATTATATTTTAAGTACTATTTATTTTATTTTGTTACTTACATTTAAGTACAACTCATTAAACCTGACTTGGATTCCGCACGTCTGTTTCGGGTGACCACTGAAAATCAGCCGAGGGCACACAACACACACACACACAGCACAGCGCAGCGCTGTGGGTACCCCATAGCACAGCATCATTCTGTGTGGAAGCCTTCTTGTCACAGTCATGACAGGCAGCTGTGTGTGTTTTGTGATTAATATAATTATATGTAGATCTATTTTGTTTTATTTTTCTGTTTATCTACTCTAGATCTTTTTGTATGCGCGTGTTTCTGTGACAAATAAACATATTTTTCTTTCTTTTCTTTACTCTACGAGTGAAGCAAGAATCTAAATTTTAAGCCTGTTTTACCCTGGTTGTTAATGAGGGTTTGTTTAATTTTAGTGTACAATAAAGCATATTCCATCTATCTTGAAAAATTACTTACTCAATATAGCTTCAAAGTGAGTTTTTTTTTTCATTATAATTACACTAAAAACTTTAGTCTTACATTAAATTATTACACAACTAACTATTAACACTAGAGCGTAAGTTACTAACTAACCGGACAAATAAATAAAAAACACAAACAAATGGACTCTAAGGCGTTGAAGTATCTCCTCGTCCACATTGCCGTCAAAATCAAAATCAAAAGTCATTTATTCAAACTAGGCTGAGAATCAGCACTTTTCAAACGTCAAAATTACATAAAACAGTCCCCCAGAAACACCCGCCCTTCACCATTTCCTAATGCTTTAGCTGGGAAGAAGAAGTGGCGCAACAAACTCCCCAGCATCATCTGTCAACTGGCAACGTGTCCAGAAGACTAAGACAGCTTTGCCACGTTAAATGCTAATCCTTTGGGCCAAAAAACGAGATATCGTTCTGGCAAACGATTTAAGGCGCAGATATACGATTTAAGTGACTTTTAAATTTGTTATTCATTACACCTTCAAATAATGAAGTAAGTTATACAAAAAATGTTTGTTAAACTAGAACGCTTACACATAAATTCTATTTGTAAATACTTAAGTATTGTAGTTAAATACTTTATGAAATCATTTCAGAAAGTAATGTCTACAAAAAGCTTTAAATTTTTTTTCTATGAAAGGACTTTTTTTATTATCTACAATTCTGTTTTTTTTTTTCAATTATTCGGTTTTCATTACAAAAAATAAATATTCCCTATGAAATCGAATGGCGGTGGCGCGGCGTGAACGCGACGCGCATTTCTAAGACCAAGGTCAACCACGTTTCCCCGACCCTTAACACAGTTACCTATGAATCTCTGGACCCTCACGTAGGTAAAACAATTGATGTCTGAATAGACGTTTAGTCCTAATATTTTTATTCAAGCACTAGGTCGTTCGTTTGGTAAGCAGCAGAATATAATTATACCATAACTCCACAGAAAGTGGATATCTACCCGCTTTCTGAACTTCCTATCAAGTTTCTAATATTTTTACAATCTTAATTAAAGCTAAATGTATTAATATGTATAGGTATATATTCGGATCGTATAATTACTTCGAATTATTAGAGTAATAAATTATATTTTTGAGTGAAAGCGAGATGCGTGAGGTTATAAAAATTAATATGTATACTCGTAACAGCATTATGTATGCTTAATGTTGTTATACATACAGGTTGACGATTAAGTCATCTGCATCCTTCAAGGGGGTGATTCTACGGTTGTCGCAACCCAGTGCTGGGCACGCCACAATTGCGGCGATAAGTCCCCTCTTTGAGGAGTGGCTAGAGAGGCGCCACGGCGTCCTCACCTTCCGCCTGACGCACGTCCTCACCGGACACGGCAGCTTCGGGAGGTTCCTGTGTCGGATAAGGCGGGAGGAAACACCAGGGTGTCACCACTGTGTGGATCGCCCGGAGGACACGGTGGAGCATACGGTGGAGGTCTGCCCGGCTTGGGCAGAGCACCACCGTGTCCTCGTGAAGGCGATCGGCGGCAGAGATCTCTCGCGTCAGGCCCTGGTTCAGGCCATGGTACGGAGCGAGAGGGCATGGGCAGCTGTCACCTCCTTCTGCGAAGCAGTAATGCTCACGAAGGAGGAGGCGGGACGGTTGAGGGAAAGGTAAATTTCGCGCCCTCTTGACCCTAGCCGCCGCAGGAGACGCCCTGGGCGTCGGAAATCCCGGGTGGATTTCCGGCCACCGTAGGCACGAGCTTGCGGACGGTGAGCAATGGGTAGCTCACCGTCCGGTAAGGACCAGGCCCGGGTTGACGGCGCGTTGCATTCCACGCGCGCCTCAAAGAGATGTCGTCAGCACAAATGTAGGGGTCCACTAGGGCCGATGCCTGCCGGGGTCGCGGGAAGGTACTTATGGGTCACCGAGGCCCTCGCAACACAGGCAACAGGAAGGAATACGGGTGGGTTTTAGTCAGTAAGAGTCTGAAACACCCTCCCGCTCCGCCCAGAGCGGGAGAAGTTATTTGATGATTTCCCACCCCGAAACAAAAAAAAAGGGGGTGATTGTACTCGTCGTACTAAACAATTTTCGCTACGAAACTCCATCCAATTCGTGAAAATAAGATCAAATTCCTAGTAGACAAACTACTTCGATGCATAATTTTTTTTTTTTTTTGCTTATTGGACATGAGTTTCCTAGCGAAAGTTATTTAGTAGTACGGGTATAATCACCCCCTTGACGAAAGTCCCAGGTAAATTGCCATCCTGAAGACAGGGTGACGCCTTAGTGATCGATCGACACTGGCCTGCAAAACTAAGTACTACACTTTTAATTTTTTTTTTTCCAAACTGTAGAAGTTAGAGATTTGAAATAAAAAACGTTTTATAGCAATTTTTATCAGCTTTCTTAGAAACTATAGTAAATTATACATTAGTAACATTTTTAAATCTAAAACAAGATAAAACAATAAAAATGGCAATTTTTAGCTTAGTGCCATAAAACTCAATTAACATTTACAAGTATATTTTACATGTTATTTATTTTTTAATAACTGGTATTGCCTCCTCGGGCTCTGCTTACAGCTTCGAGTCGATTTGGCATACTGAACACGAGGTTTTGGAGCCGATGTTGGGGAATATTCTCCCATTATTTTTTATCAGGGCCTGTTTTAGTGCCCTGAGCCAGCTGCAGTGCTGCAGTGCTGGGCCTGTTTTGTGGTGGTCTGCGGCTTCTGACTAGCCTGTCTAGCTCATCCCAGGCATGCTCAATTGGTTTGAGATCAGGACTTCTTGATGGCAAAGCCATCACGCTGATACCTTGCACGACCCGAGCCGTGTGTAGCCGGGCATTATCATGCATCAGCATCGATCCATCACCCATATTTACTAAATACGGCCCTGCACACTCTTTGAGAATCTCCTGGGCATATATTTTCCCAGTCAGAGTGCCTTTTTCTATGGCCACTATGGCCACAATGTGGTTCACTGGTCAGTGTGACCTTCTGAAGATATGCCAGCCCATACATGTACACTGCCTCCACCGTACGCTTTCTAAGAAGCAGGCATGAAGGTATCGCTCACCAGGTCACCTGTAGACACTTCGCCTTCCATCAGAAGTGTAAAGTAAGAATCGAGATTCATCTGTAACAAAATTCTTGACCATTCTTCTTGATCCCACTGGTATGTGTTCACGGGCGTTTCGCCGTCTTGTTACTCGATGTTCTCTCTCGAGTTTGGGGCTACTCGCTGGTCTTCGGGGTTTCAGGTTTGCTTCAACCAGTCTTCTTCTCACTGTACTGTCACTAATGTAGTCCCTTCGGGTCTGAAGAAGCTGTTGCGCGACTTCAACTGCATTTAGGTGGCGATTTCTCAACACAGTGGAAACAATATAATGGTCTTCTCGGGCACTAGTACACCTGGGTCTGCCATTACCAGGTCTCCTCAAATGGTTTCCAGTCTCTTCGTAACTTCGCTTCACCTTCTGGACCATTCGTAACGTCACACCCACCATTCTTGCAGTACGACGCATACTGATGCCTAGTTCCAGAAAAGTCATGATCCTAGCACATTCTTCAGGTGAAAGAGGCATGATAAATAAGTTTATGTGCTGCTGTCTAACTAAGCTTTTGTAACAAGACTCATCGATCAAGAAAAAACTTGAAAACAAAAATGGAAACAAAAAATGAATGGTAAAATTGTAATTCGAAAAGGATTATTTTTGATTTTAAAGTTTTTTTCAGCCATTTCCTTTTTGTTTCGAAAGTATATCTTGTGTACTTAAAAAGTTATTGCAATTTTGAAAGTGTGATACTTAGTTTTGCAGGCCAGTGTATAACCGAAAATCACGTCATTTAAACAGTTGGTTAATAAATCTACTTCTCTTGGCCCCTAAATGTATATCTTAATATATGAGGGGCTACTACCGATAGTCTACAGGATGTACGGACGTAATAGTCACATAATAACATGCGTATTCATTATTAATTTTGTTATGTAATAGATAAGCTGACATCGGCCTACTTTTTGGATAGTTGACCTAACAACAGATGCGCTGCTAACTTCAGAGGTAAAAGTGTTACAGCAAAAGTGTTTTTTGCAGCTTGTTAAAAGTAATAAGTGTCATTAATTTAGACACAACATTAAAATTTCACGTTAATTTTACTCAGCCTCATGTTTGTCATAGATTTCTGCTAGGTAAATATGCTTATCTGAATATAGTTTCTAGAAATTCAATGAATAATAATTTTAATACTTTATAATTACGGAAGAATTGTAACAAAAACGTGGAATTGAATTGTATAAGAATAAGGTGAAAAGAGCAAAATCATTGTTTATAGGAATTGGAAAACTGAAAGCTGCAGTTTCAAGAAATAATGGCACGGGAAAATGGAAAACTAAAGAATTTATTAGACCACAAACAAACAGACAAGCAATTTATTCTAGATACGTGTGAAAAGCTAAGGATTTCTACAAGCAAAGCACATCCGCGTGGCTTTCCACTCAAACATCCTAGACGCATAACGTATGCGTGTGTCGCGGTCCTATTCTGATAATATTTATTGATTTATCTGTCTGTCTATGGTGACTTAAAATAGCTCCCACAAGGGCACCATGTCGAACCAATATCGTTTTTATAAAGGGATGGATTTTTATAAAGTGTTTTCAAAAACTGTCATGTAGTATACGAGAGAAGAGGTTAGTTATTGCTAAGCTTGCGGATTGTAGTTTAACGTTGATCAAATTTCTCCTTATGGATATAGACTATGCCATTATCAAGCTAAGGCCTAGAAGCTAAAAAATCATAGCAGGGCTCAGGCCAGATCAAAAATTTTCAACTTATCATCCTTTATGCGACGATTTTTTGACAGAAACTACTTAAATTATTACTAAAAGAATAGCACCAGGTACAAGCAACAAGTTCCATAAATTACAGAACCAAACAACTACGTTTAACAATCGTTCTCATAGTCACATCACATTGAAATACAGAATAGTGTTTTTGTTGAAGGTAAATACGTTACAAACTACACAGCTACAGCTCTTGACATCCGGCTGTGAGTGCAGATGGACTGAATAGAATGCAGTAGTTTACGCCCTCGGTAATGCAGAACCAGAGACTTTGATGTGCTAGATGCGGTATTTCGAACTGCCATGTGTTGAAGACGCTTTTTTTTTTGTTTTTGGGTGCGAAATCATCAAATAACTTCTCCTGCTCTGGGCGGAGCGGGAGGGTATGTCAGACTCTTACTGACTAAAACCCACCCGTATTCCTTCCGTTGCCTGTGTTGCCAGGGGTCTCGGTAACCCTTTAGTACCTTCCCGCGACCCCGGCTGGCATCGGCCCTAGTGGACCCCTACACTTGTGCTGACGACATCTCTTTGAGGTGCGCGTGGAATACAACGTGCCGTTGACCCGGGCCTGGTCCTTACCGGACGGTGAGCTACCCATTGCTCACCGTCCGCAAGCCCGCGCCTACGGTGGCCGGAAATCGCCCGGGATTCCTGACGCCCAGGGCGTCTCCTGCGGCGGCTAGGGGCGAGAGGAGTTAGGAGGCTAGGGGTGTTGGAGGCGCTGAAAATGGCTAAATTTAGCAGAAGATCACAATTTATCATCATCATCACCATCGGCTTCTTCCCTTTTGTGCCATTCTTCCCTGGTCTGCTGTGTTTACAATTATTGTATCCAAATATATACTAATAGCAAGACGAGATTTTGATTATACTGAATGTCAAAAATGCGAGATAGCCCCAGCGCTGGTTTTCAGCAACTGCCGGCGTAGAGGTAGGCTTTAAGTCTATATTATGTATCTACATATTAAAATACCGTGTCCGTTTTCCACCCGCTGTACCTACTTAATGTGTGTGATGAATGTGTGCCTGAGTATCCAGACATTTTGAGAATCTGGCGATTTGCTAAATAGATGTTCTGCTATACAGACCATCTGATGGTTGGACGTTTCGCTACATGGACATTTTGCTAATTCGACCTTCTGATCAGGAAGGAAAATAATGGCATTTATATTATGCCTTTTTTTTTTGGGTGGTAAATCATCAAGTAACTTGTCCCGCTCTGGGCGGAGCGGGAGGGTGTGTCAGACTCTTACTGACTAAAACCCACCCGTATTCCTTCCGTTGCCTATGTTGCGGGGGCCTCGGTGACCCTTTAGTACCTTCCCGCGACCCCGGCAGATATTATGGCTGGTGCTGAAATTCAATCAAAATAGGAAAATGGTATATCTTTTACAGATCCCGTTGAAAACCAGCGGCAGACACTGGTTGTCTGGCATTTTTGCTGAACTGGGCCTTTTTGGCGCAGCTGTGAGGCAAACTTTCCTGCAAATTTCTCACATCGTACTTTACACTTTTTATTTGATTTTTATTTTATTTTTGTATGCCTTTTAGTCTGAGCGAAATAAATGTATTTTCTTTCTTTCTTCTCTTAGTACTAAGTACTCTCTTAGTCTTAGTTCTCTTAGTGATATTATTTTTAGTCACAACTTTAATTTATTTGCCTCGTTGGTCTAGTGGTAGCAAGTGCTACTCCTGGGTTCGATTCCCGGGTCGGGTTTTCCATCTAGAATTTCTCAGTAGCAACCCGGAGCCTGGTTTTATGCCCGGTTGATGGCAATAGACTCGCCCCCTGACTTAAACGTAACTGGCAAAATGTGGGTGTACGACAGGTACACCTATCTGCCTAACCCTTCAGAGAATACAGGCGTAGGTTATGTGATGTTTATTAATTTATTTTTGTCCGTCTTTCTTTTGTCATGAATGTTGATCTAATATGACTCCACTGATTCTAAAACACCCATAACTATATTTTAATGGCGACTGCCTCTCTCGTTCATCTGTTAGTCATTATAAGGATGACCATCAAACCACTTTTTAGTTCCTACCCGCCAGTCAATACTTACCTTGTTATTTGTTATCTTCAGATGATAGAGCAATCATGAAAATGGAACTCTCTGGGAACATGTTACTTTTAATTTGCGAGACTGTCATTTTTAGGGTTCCGTAGTAAACAAGGAACCCTTATAGTTTGGCCATGCCCGTCTGTCTGTCTGTCTGTCCCCGTTGTAGCTCAGAGACGCTTAGTACTAGAAAGCTGTAATTTTTATAAATAAAATCTTGAAAAACATTTTTTTAGGGTACCTACCTAAAAAAATATCAACCCCACATTACGTGTAAGAGTGCACGTAATGTGGGGATCATATTTTAAGAATTATTTATATATTTTAAGATTTTCAAATATTTTTCTCGACTATCCCATGGTGTCGATGGATAGGCCGTTCAGAAATATTGCGAGTCTCTGAACACCACTTTTCGATTCAATAACCCGTTTCCATTATACATACATACATACATAATCAGTTTATAATGTTCCCACTACTGGGACACAGGCCTCCTCTCTGTGAGAGGTAGTGGGTCGTAATCCACCACGCGGGCCCAGTGCGTAGATGTCACATGTCTTTGAATTTTTGGTTCTGGGACATGCCGGTTTCCTCACGATGTTTTCCTTCACCGTTTTGAGAGCAGTGGTGATGAAATAATTTACACAAAGTAAAGCGCCTGTCTGGGTTCGAACCTACGACCTACAACTAATAAGTCGGGGCCGTTACCACTGGGCCATCGCTGCTCTGTCGAGTGAACCGGAAAGAAAAATCCAGTTGTCAGAATGGGTGCTTCCTTTTAAAGACTTGCTGACGAAAGTTAAGAAAAGTCGAAGCATTGGTAAGAAAATAGTTGCTTCTTTTTTCGTAAAATTAGGACAATACACAAAAGCGTCGCTTGAAGACCAAAGGACAGTGATCGCAGGTAGTTACGTCAATACTTGCTTGCCCAGAGTCTTAGAAAATTTCACGAAAAGCGTCCTCGAAGCAATGTAGTCCTTCATCACGATAACGCATCCTCACATTCCGCTAAGGTAACGGAAATTTATTTGAAGGCTTCAAATGTAGAACTGATGACGCATCCGCCATACAGCCCAGACCCCACAGCTTTTTTTTTGGGGTGGGAAATCATCAAATAACTTCTCCCGCTCTGGGCGGAGCAGGAGGGTGTGTCAGACTCTTACTGACTAAAACCCACCCGTATTTCTTCCGTTGCCTGTGTTGCCAGGGGCCTCGGTAACCCTTTTGTACCTTCCTGCGACCCCGGCAGGCCACGGCCCTAGTGGACCCCTACACTTGTGCTGACGACATCTCTTTGAGGCGCGCGTAGAATACAACGCGCCGTAAACCGGGGCCTGATCCTTACCGGACGGTGAGCTACCCATTGCTCAGAACCATTGTCCACAAGCCCGCGCCTAGGTGGCCGAAAATCCACCCGGGGTTCCTGACGCCCAGGGCGTCTCCTGCGGCGACTTGGGGTGAGAGGGCGCAAAATTTGCCCTCAACCGTAGCCTCCTTCGCGAGCAATACTGCTTCGCAGGAGGTGACAGTTGCTCATGTCCTCTCGCTCTGTACCATGGCCTGAACCAGGGCCGGACGTGAGAGAACTCTGCCGCCGATCGCCTCCACGAGGACACGGCGGTGCTCTGCCCAAGCCGGGCCAGACCTTCACCGTATGCTCCACAGTTTGCAACTTCTTTTTGTTTCCTAAAATTAAAGACAAACTTAGATGCACACGTTTTACGAGTCCTTAATCGATGATCTGACGCCATGAATGCGTTCCACGAAGTCATTGAAGAGGTCCCTAAAAAAGACTGGTCCAACTGCTTTTTACAGTGGGTCCAGCGAATGCAAAAATGTATAAATCATGAGGTACTTTGAAAAACAATAAATGTATCATAAGTCTAGTCTTCTATGTATCTGGTCCTAGTTATTAGAAAATGTATCATTATTTATCCAGAAACTTTTAGTATGACCTAAGTACGTGTACGTAGGTACAGGGTGACCGGTGGCAGATTTAGGATTTCCTCATTAAATTAAAAGATGTTATTATTTTAGAATATAAATGTATTTGTTATAAAAAGAAAGACGAGACGTGCGGATTTTATTTTTTGAAGACCAATCAGTCCAAATATTTTCCACCGCGGCGCACACACTCGCGGAATCTTTCAAGAGTATTTTGAGTGACGCGCTGCAGTACTGACTGGGGAATAGCGTTCAGTTCTCGCACGATGTTTTCCTTTTAATTCCAATAGATTCGTTGGGTTGCTGTCGTACATCTTTAGGTACACCCATAGAAAAAAAAATTCAAATCTTAAATCTGCCACTGGACACCCGGCACTTCATTATTTAACTAACTTCAGTCCATTTGAGTGATTTTAGTCGACATGGTCGACTAAAATCTCTCGTAAATTATTGATTTAAATTCATCAGCTGAAACGAGAAGTCAGTCCTGGTGAATTTCTATTTAGTTATAGCATCACGTTAAATCATTAATCGTTTTGAAACAATTTTAAATAATCGTCCAAATCACTATAAGTTTAACTTAATCAAGCAGATCCACATTCTATCTATCAACTGGAACCCTGAAAGAATTGATCAGATTATCACAAAAAAAAAACAGATTTTTCAAGTTTATGTATACCTATTATTTATACCAGTGTTTCTTAACCTGTTGGCCGCGATCCCTGGGGGCCAGCGAGTAAATGTATGGGGTCCGCAGTTTCATCTCAGGACTATTTAACACTAATAAATAAATGCCACCAAAGGTTTCGTAATTGCTACGCTGACTTAGCACGGCGAACGTGCGCCAGGGGGCGAGAACCGATTTGAGAAGTCTTACCAAGGGGTATCGTGTTACCCAGTAAATGGGTTGTGGAGATCAAATAGGCAGTCGCTCGATGTAAAATACTGGTATTCAGCTGCATCCGGTTAGACTGGAAGCCGACCCCAACATAGTTGGGAAAAGGCTAGACAGATGATGATATAAAAAAAAAGTATTTGTAATACAAATACTAAAATAAATGGTCCGTTTATTGCTGTTTTTATTAAGGGGATTTCCTAGGGGTCCGTGGCTGAAATAGGTTAGGAAACACTGATCTATACCATAAGTAAGATCTTTAATTGCGTGTATTATCGCCTTCTGCATACGCAGTGTTATAGCTTTTAATAGTTTACCACCACACCTGGAAATCGATTTATTTTGCACCAGCGCACATAAAATTAGAAAGATTTGAAACACGGAGTATTTGATATTGCACGACTTGACATACCTATTATATTGTCTCGACACACCTTTATGTTTACATTGTAATCTGTTTATTTAGTCAATTCGCTGTAACTGGTCAACACAAATAATGCGTACCTAACTAAGTAGATATATATATGTGGAAGCTTGTAATAAGCAAATGTCGAAACTTATGCACGATATTCAAGATTGTTATTAGTCTGTAAACTTTCTTTAAAATTAAATAAATAAATAAATTATACCGATACTTCAATAAAGCGGCTTATGCCGTAATTCATAAAAGTAATTGTATTGTTATCGTGAGAAGATGATTTATCATACCCGTAAGTGCTCAGAACAATGAATTATTTGAACAGTTCAATAATGATTCAAGGGTAGCTTGAATAGAGTTCAATGGCAACAGATTCTCACCATTATTATTCAAATTCTCATAGCTTCGATGCATTCTCACTTAATTAGCACACTGTGTGAAAGTTCATTTATTATTTACCAAATTAATATTACACTTTCTAAGATGATTAAAGGTTCATTAAAAACTATGCTCAGGTGAAACAAGTCTTAAGGTACAGGTACATCGTCGCGGGAAGGTACTAATGGGTCACCGAGGCCCCTGGCAACATAGGCAACAGGAAGGAATACGGGTGGGTTTTAGTCAGTAAGAGTCTGACACACCCTCCCGCTCCGCCCAGAGCGGGAGAAGTTATTTGATAATTTCCCACCCAAAAAAAAAAGACCCGCAAAATTCAAATCTTACGGTTTATGCAATATAATCTTCTTTCTTTCTTTCTTCTTTCTATTTGTTCCATAATTACATTCCTATAAGAGATAATTATGTTCTTATTATGGAAAAAATCTAACTAAAAGCGATGTATGACACTGAACTGCAAAATTGCCAATAACGTAAGAAAATTTGATTTTCGCGGGCTACCACTGCGGTTTCATCAATAAAGGCAAAATAATTCATACATTTTTGGTGACATTAAAGTTATAACAATAGAGGGGCTTGTGGCTACGTAATAACAGCCGCACGGGTCGATCTATCAGGTTAAGCTAAGCTTTCCGCGGTTGGTCCGTGGATGGGTGACCATCTTTACATACCAAGAGCCCTTCGTGCCTCGGAAAGCACGTTAAGCCGTTGGTCCCGGCTGTTGTAGATCTTTGACAGTCTTTACAGGTCGTCAGAAGCCCGGAAATCTGACAACCAGTCGTACCAAGCGGTATCGTGTTGCTCAGTAATTGGGTTGTGGAGGTCAGATAGGCAGTCGCTCCATGTAAGATACTGCTATTCAGCTGTACCCGGTTAGACTGGCCGACGCCGACCCCAACTTAGTTGGTGAAAGGCGGGCAGATGATGACGATGATTAAATTTATAACAATCTGACGAATAAGTACTAAATTATTATTAATTTAGTATTCGTCAGATTGTTACAACTTAGCAAGCAAAAGTTTAAAAATTTAGATCTTAAAATGAAATCCTTTAGACCTTAACAAACTTTCTTCAAATGATTTTCTTTAATGCCCAAATTAAATGCAAAATGGAAATTATATCTCGTTTCGGCGGGAGTGGCTGCACTCTGCCCAAATTTTACATCATCATCATCAACGACAACAGACAGTTACTGACGATGTAAATAATGCTCTCTCTAAAATAGTACATTGGTTTAGTGTTAATAATTTACTTTTAAACGAGAAAAAGACCAAATGTATTAGATTTCTGACATCTAACGTTAAGCAGGTAAAAACCAATGTACTAGTAAATGGGGCGGAGTTGGATCTTGTGGACACCACTGTGTTCTTAGGTATTACTTTGCACTCAAAGCTACAGTGGGGCCCACATATAACCAAATTGTCGAAGCGGCTAAGCTCTGCAGCCTACGCGGTGTATAAAATCCGTCATTTGACTGATGTAGAAACAGCTCGATTAGTATATTTTAGTTATTTCCATAGTGTAATGTCGTACGGCATTTTGCTGTGGGGAAATGCAGCCGACATTCAGGCTATATTTGTGCTGCAGAAACGAGCCATTCGAGCAATTTATAACCTAAGTTGTAGGCATTCACTGAGGGATACATTTAAGGATATAAACATAATGACAGTCGCATCTCAATATGTATATGAGAACCTGATTTATGTCAAAAAGAATATTCACCTATATTCTAGACATAGCGACATTCATAGCATAAATACTAGAAACAAAGACTTACTTATTGTGCCCAAGACTAGGCTCCAAAAAATTAGTAATTCATTTAAGTGCCAAAGTATACGTTTTTACAACAAACTCCCAAGCCATGTCAAAGAACTGAGCCTCAATAAATTTAAATCATTTATTTAACGGAAACTCTGTCAAAAAGGTTTCTATAAAGTTAAAGATTACTTGGACGACAAAAAGGCTTGGGATTAATTAAGCTACTCCAATGTACCCCCAGGCAACAAACTAATTTTATACTAAATCTATTTTTATACTAAGTGTGACATTGATGATTTTGTTATACTTATACACTATGACATTAATATTTACTTTTTGAAGTATTATATTCTTTTTTTTAATTATTGTGAATGTGAAGACTATGTGGATTATTGTTTTTATTATTTCTCTCATTTAGTTTTCATCTTAGTCTGGCAGTTTGAGTCATTTATGCGGCCAGCTCAAATGTCCTTTCTTTGGTATTGTTCGTCGAATCGTTGAGCTCCTTAAGTTCTGAGTTGAGCTGCACGATTACTGACAAATGCGTGCACTGACTGGATAGGTCCACTCAATCTGTGTGGTTTTTTCCTCAAAAGACCATTTCAGACACCAATCTACATGGTCTTCACATGATCTGACCAAGATTATGTCTGGACTTTAAAAGAGACTGTGACCTCTGAGTTTGTTTCGGCCTTTCTTCTCAGAGTAGTCAGATAGGAAACGCCGAGCTCATCTAGTTTTTTTTCTAAGTATGATTGACGTGTAAAAGTGTTTGTATAAACCTACTTACAGAAAATAAAAAAAAAAATAAAAAAGAAAAAAAAAATCATTTCAACCGAAAGACGTCCACTGCTGGACGTGCTTGGCCTCCACCAAGCACCGTCACTTCAACCGGTTCTGTGCTTCCCGCATCCAGCGGATTCCTGCGGGCTTCACAAGGTCATCGGTCCGTCTTGTAAAAGGTCTTCCAACGCTAGTCTTCCGGTACACGGTCGTCACTCCAGAACCTTTCGGCGCCATCGGCCATCTGTTCTGCGAGCAATGCCACTTAAGTTTGGCAATTCTTGCATTGTAATAATTTCTTTGACAAATTATTTCCATAGATAAATTGTCGTCATGTGGTTCACTGTCTATTGAAAGCGCATAACCACATTATGTGGTCAACCTCGCTACTAACTTTTATGATAAACGTTTCACTATGGCATGAACTATGAACATGATTGTTGTAGCTTTGGCTGAAGTTATATATATGTACTTGAGAAGAGAGTCTGGAAGATGAGTAAGGGTAGTTTCATTATATTTTCCGTGGTTATAGATAAGATAAAAAACATAATAATCGTAGAAGAGGATGGACATAGTATGTCAATGACCAATATAGGACGGTTTTTTTGTTCAGTAAAATAAAATTATTATTATGCAAATAAATATGTTATAACAAGTAGGGTAAATATGAATTCTAAATTGCTGATTTTACTTCTTTCCTTTCTTGGCTTTAATGGTAGTTGTTTTTTTATTTCGAATGTTTTTTTTTTTTGTTCTTTTGAGGATAAAGTTATTTTTCTTTTGTTTCTCATCGTTTGTATTTGGCTAGTAGGGGGCTAAAGATCATATCTTCTCGCCTCAATATTTCCACCGTCTCTATCGAAATTATTAATAAGGTTACTAAGAGAAAGTCAATCAGACAGTAAAACAATATGAGGTCAGCCTGTATAAGTCAACCAGTAAAGTACAAATACTGAAACGCAATCGAAAATTGTTTGAAATAAATTTAGAAATGTACGTTGCTACGAAGTGGCAACGTTTATTTCTAAATTTAATTCGTCCCGTTTGTAGTCCTTTTTTTTTCGTTGTTGCAGACATTTTAATCACTTGCAAGTACCTATAAAGTATGTAAAAGGTAAACCTTTAATTTAACACATCAGCGCTAACTTGAAAACAAACCAAATACTAAACAAACAACATGGCGTCGTATCATAGCGAAATGATTGTCTGTGATTGATAGGCAGACAGAGATTAGACAAACAAGTATGGAACTTCTAATTTAAGTGTATGTACTATCGAGCAAAATAAGAGTTGAGCCAAACAAGCACTCAACACAGTTTTTGAATTGGAGATTGGTTATTGTATTTTTGCGAAAAGTGTAAATTACATCGGTAGTAAATTAAAAATAATTGCATAAAGTGTCATACTTTTTCAACAGTTAATTATATATTCATTGAAAAGTAATTTTCCCAAAAACTGGTTGATTGGCTATTCAAGCACTAGAGCAGTAAAACGCTAACGTTGATTAACTCTAACGTTGTAACTGATATTATCCTAGCCTTAAATAGTTTCTCTATACTATCGTTATTATTTTTGATCATGCTTTCAGTATAAATAATAGCATGGCTAATTTTATCATAATCCATCTTTGTTTAACCAGTTTATACGTTAAGAATTCACAAATCTACTACATTTTAAATTAATTCGAAAAAGAAAAAAAAACAGAACCTTTCAATAGAATATCTCTATATAATACAGAAAAGTTTCTATGCATATTCTTATGTTATATTGGTTATTATTAGACAGGTTATGCCAGATTTGGTCATAATTCCACTTTCAGGTACACAAATCAATAAAATGATGAAAAATATTTTTATAAAAGTCGTATTTATTAAATTTTTACGAGGATCCATCGTAAAATAATAAATTAGAACATCGCAACAAACAAACTGTTAACATTTTTCACATTAAATACACATTGGTTTATAATAAATATGGCTCGAAACATACCCATACACATACAACAAAAAATGACTCAACAAAACAAAATTGAAAATATTAAAGTAAATAATATATAAAATATCTTTGGAACTGAAAACTTAAAATAATAAAATGAACTATCATCCCTCACTTAAGAAGAAAGTGTAGTATACTTAAACATAATAAATCAAAATACTTATATACAATAAGAGAAGAGACTAATAATATCAGTCATGATGAAACTTAAAATCATAATTGATATATACAGAAAAAAAACTTAGCATGTGTACGAACGGTGGTCAAAATATATACAATGAAGAAGAAGAAGAAGATTTACGTAGAGATTAATAAGTTAACTTTACCTAGAATAAATAAATTAATAATTTAACCTCACGCCTGTTTGACGTGGGCGCCATACGCGAGGTTTTGGGCTTCTTGAGACCTTCCCCAGCCACCGCTGCTTTCCCAACCACCGTGGCTCTCTTCATGAGGGGGTTCTGACCAACCACTGCTCTTCTTGGATTCAAGGAGTTTCTTGAGGGCTGCGAAGGCAGCGGCAATGAAAGCGATTTTACCAAGCAGGTAGGCCTTGAAGACGGCGAAAGCGATGATACCGAGGAACAGAGGAATGAGAGCAGCGAGCTTTAGCTTGATGAGGGCTAAGATGGGAAGGAGTTTCTTCAGCTTCTTCTTCTTCTTGCCACGACCTGAAATTGAGTTATAGAACTTTAAGTAAAAGGTTCTAAGTATGTGAACAAAATGTTTTATAAAACATCTATACATTTTCAAAAATATAATCCCCAAGTTTATAAATATAAAACCTGTCTCACGTAGTATGAAAATAAACATAAATGATCTAAGCAAATCAATTCACAGTAAGCTTAGTGCTAGAGTGCAACTAGCTAAGAAGTAAACAATCAATGACGACTCTCTAGTCTCGTTAAAGTCACACATAAGCCACTAATTACATCAACATCAAATCCACCTGACAAAAGAATTGCAGACCGTTTAATTTCACATAGCGAACTCAGAAGCATCTTGATCACAAAAAACTTTTCCCACAACATAAGAGCCATACCTTTGTAAACGTAGATACGACAATTAAAAGAAAGCTGCTTCAACTTTTGGCATTCTTAGTAGAATAAAATTATAATTTTGAGAAAGTCACTGCATGTATGTCGCGAACTAAAGGTCAAAAGTGAGAATTATTTCCATATTTTCGATGGTTCGCAAAAATTGGTATTTTGGTGACTTTTTACAGATACATACGAGTAATCATCCTATAATTTTCCCACTGCTGAGACACAGGCCTCTCTGTAAGAGGGAGGGAGAGTGTGTTTTTTACAGATACTGATTGATTTATTTTTAAGCTGGCATTAAAATATCATGCTAAGATTATCTTCATATCGATGTAAATACAGCAGAAAAGTCATTCAGTACAGCAAATTTCGAATGTCAAACTAATGATGCTATAAAACAAGTTAACGCGTGTGTTAATAATAACTCAACGCTAAAGTTAATCGACAACATCATTACATAATTAATGACAGGTTTACACAGATCAATGATCTTAAGTTACACGCCGATTTGCAGATAGAAATCTAAAGACACTGAACTTATAAAGTACCTAGAAACTGGTCTGGCAGGCTCTTACATAAATAAACGGGTCGAAGTGAAAACGAAACCCAAGTGATCATTGTGTTATCTCATTCAATATTTTCTTTAGATAATAATATGTAAAACTGGTAATAAATTGTTGTTGCATTATTCGAAATGATCTCTAGAGTTTTGGATATTACTAAAATTGATTATGTGGATGTTATAGTTATTTCTGTAGGAGACAAAATGATTCATAACGCAAAAAGCTTTTGGGACAACATTGAAATCGTAATGCAATGACATAACAATAAAGTCGAGACTGTAAAAAGAAAGGATGAGTGTGTAAAACGGAAACCGCACATAAACGTCATCAAAGTAAGCACTTGTGAGCAAGCTAGGTCAGGGCGTGTCCGCAAATTTTTAGCTTATGTAAACCGCATTGCCAAAGGAGATTTAATACTTAACATCAACTTGAAAATTAAGTGAAAGTTATAGAAGTCGAGACTGATTTCAGACGGTTAAGTTTAACGATTATGAGATTATAAATAAAAAATAGAAATAATTTTTGGCAAGGCGTGACTTGACTTTTGAACTTTCGTAGACAGAAATCTTTTAAAAACCACTATGACTGATAGTTTTGACTGATTATGGCACTTTTGTTTTGTACAAATGGCATTTTAAAGAAAGTGCAAACAAAATATAGTTAAAACATTCACACGCGTCTAAGAGCGAATGAAAAGCTTCTACAGACAAAACACTAGACAGACCAGTCTGAGAAACATTCAAAGCTTAGCCGAATCAAGAAGCTGGCTATTCATTTTAGTAAATACTCATCCAGTTGGGAACTTATGACTGTAAACTCGTGTGTCAATACTTTAAGTGTTCATTCTTCTTTGTATGTGTTTGTAGTTTTGGTTATCCCTGAACAAAATTGAATAGTAACATTAATGCCGTTTGTCTGTGGTTCATTGCTTCCAGACGGCATTTTATTTTGTCCTTTTGCGATTTGTCCCTGGTCGTTTCCACATTTACTTAGAAAAGGTAATTTTCTACCCCTAATTGCAAACAGTGACAGCCCTAATTTAGAATCTCATTTTTGTCATTGGACATTAAAGTCTCTTTCAACTTTGATGATTCCAGTGCCAAAGAAATCCAATATGTTCTCAAGAAAGTGCATAAACTGCTGTATCAAATTAACACGTTACTTGCTGATTTTATCTCTTTGCGTGGGAAAAATTTCATACATTGTGCTTCACGTTGGATTTTGTATGCTTAATACCGCAACTAATATTTTTATTGTTGGAATGCACTGTATCTACGATCTTGAGAATGTTTCCGTGTGATTAAATATGTTTGAATATTTTACTTGTTCTGCGAATCATATTTATTATTACGGTGAACATTATTGGTGTTTATAATTATAAGCAATGTCTTGAACGACTTTTGTAAATTTATCTTCCATGCTTGGAATGAAAATAAACTCTTGCTAAGTAATTAATGCTTATTTTTCTTTAACAACTTAAGCACTTTTCTAACGATTGCTACATGGTAATAATGTTCTAGGTTAAAAGCCTACAATAGTTTATTAATGGCTCATTATTTAAGCGCATGGCAAACTTTTACTACAAGATACAGCAGTTTTCACGTGCCTACGTATTACTTTATGAGACTTATAATTATTAATTCTTACTTTGTGTCAAATGTACTTTTTGAATGGGAGTGTTACCTGCACAACTATAAATACCAAAATTGCTTGAGCTTTGCTATTTGCTCTCAAAATCATTTTCGCAAATATACTCTGAATTGATTCTAAAATTGTAGTCTAGTTCAAATAAAGCTCTCTTTTTCTCGCCTACTTTGCTGTACCCGACAATAGTATCGATTCTCTTGTTCACAAACTAAACTGAATTTAAGTTCAGTGCATCTTTTTCTTGGTTTTTGATTAAGAAGAGCACAGAAGATAAATTTTCGTTTATTCCTGTCAAATTAATCAGCGCTTGTCACTACTCCATACAAGTTTAGACGTGATTAAAAACTTGCCTCCTAAAGTTACGTCAATTTACGTCAAGCGCTGATTAATTTGACAGGACTAAACTAAAATTTATATTCTGTCCTTTTCTTTATGAAATAGAAAGAAAAAGATGCACTGAACTTCAATTTAGTTTAGTTTGTGAACAAGGGAATCAGCACTAAAGTCTATGTAGTTCTTGTCTTCGGAAAACCAACCGCCTAAGTTCACATCGCGGAATGCAATAAATATATTGAGCATTGAGTAAAGTTAAAACAAATGACTTCTACATACCTTCCTCATCAAGAGTGTTGTCGTCTTCCAAAGCTTTAGGCATTCTGAGCTGCAAGACATGGCTGTCAAGGAAGTCCAGGACGTTCTCCATGATCCTCTCTTCAACCTTCATCTCCCTGGCTTTAGGCTCATCAGGTAGCGGTTCGTAGCTGCGAGCTGATCGGCTTCCACCGGTGTTCTTGAAGCTGACGCCATCTAGGACTTCAAGGCTTGAAGAAGCTGCTAGTTTGTCTGTGAATTTCATTGCCTTTTCCTGTGAAACAAAAGGATTCCTTTTAGTATTTTTGTATTTGACCTAATTCTTTCATGTTCAAAGGTGATTGACTGAGACTGAGTTTATTTTTTTTAATTCGGACTTGAACTTTTTGATGATAAATCATTGAGGTTTTTGAAAAATAATTGTGTCGTTGGTTAAACTATTGAACTCATAAAAGATGATACTCCTTGAGGTTGATATTTAAATTTAGCAAATTGGCAAATTAATCATATATAATCATATATAATAAATTGGCAAGGTAATTTAATTATCAAGTCACTAAAAGTCTATTATAAGATCTCCAGCATTTTTTGCAAGCTCCAACACTAAAAAAACCGCAATTATTTTTCAAAGTCCTTCAGTTTTAACATCAAAACTAAACACTGCCAGACTTAAAACCTGAAGAACCCCAGGGATCACAAAACACTATCACATTTCACTTCACTGCACTTCAACACACCTTGAGACACAAAGAAGTGTCTGTGTCCAGACAATCCTTTAGAGCCGAGATGAATCTCTCGGCTGTTCCATCCTCCTTTGCCATGGGCAATGCCCCGGCGACTGCCACAGCACACAAAAGCACTACAACCTTCATCTTACTCGATGGCTAAACACAAATTGCTAAAGATCAGTGTATGAGCGTCAGTTTTATTTTGTGTTCCCCCTCCCTGTATTTCCATATGTCACGGCCTCATCGTAGCGAGTGTGAGGCCTATGACGAAATACAAACATGCCTACTACGGGGTAAGCATTTTAGCAGGTATTTGTCTGGTTTGATGGGAATGTGTGTACCATAACATGCAGGCGTGCTTATACTGGCATGATATTTTTTTTAATTGGATACCTAGGTATTTGATTTTTTTATGGGTTGGCTTTAGAAATGGAAATTACAAATTTTGCGCGAGAAAGAACTTATTACAAAACTATGTTTATAATATTTTGCAGTTGCTTCTAATGTTTTATGATAATTATGTATTATTTATGTAGGGTTTCTTTTCCTTTGGTGTGATTATATATTTACTTAAAAAACAGAAGTACTGACGTTTATGTTTTTTGCAAACAAGATTCTATTCTGATTTTACTTGAATCACATTTATTTTTATTTAGTTTGTATATTTAGAAAACGGTAACATAACGGAAACTGTGTGAGTAATTTTGCAACTTGTGAATAATTCGAAAATTCTTTTGAAATAATTACTTCGTCCAAAATATTTGAAATACCGTGCTTATTTCCGGTTCTTCAGACAGAGGGTTTCGCAAAATCGCTTTCTAAAACCCATCAATATACTTATGTCATCGGCTGAATTTCTATATTTTTTGACCATTTGTATTCTAAAGTAAATTGTTTAATAGTCCATTTATAGGCATAGTTGTCTGTACACAGCGAAAGTGTCTGAGGTTCTTAAAGACAAAGGTGATATGTCTATTTGGAATATAAAGTGCAGAATTATGTTGTTATATTCATAGTCGATGCCAACCTGTCTTTTGTTCAAAACACTTTTAATTTCATTTAGGTTGAACTTCCCGACCATTGCGTAATACGTAGACTTTCTTTGATTGATGAATAATTACGTCACTAAGGTTTTTTAATTCATTAAAAGTTCGATTATCCTTTCATTTTGGCTCATATGATGTTGAGACGTGTTGACGACAACAACTATATTTTAAATAACATTTTGATAGATTTTGTTTCAGATGCAGCTGAATACCAGTATTTTACATGGAGCGACTGCCTATCTGACGTCCACAACCCAGTACTGGGTTGTTTTTGGACCTCTGACTACCCGTAACGACTGTTAAAGTTCTACGAATTAACTTGCTATCCAAGGCACGGAAGGGTCTCGATAAGTAATGGATGGTCATCCCATCCACAAACTGACAGCGCCAAGCGTAGCTTAACCTTCGATCGATCTTGCGGATGTTATCATTTGGCCACGAGCCTCTCTGTGATAATCTTGACAACCGTTGAGTATTTATAAGACGAAATAAGAGCGAACGTTTTTAATTTAGACAGTTATATTTTTGTTTGCACAGTTATATTCCGTTCAGTTAAATTTATTTCACAGTTTTCGCTATTGCACCTACCACTGTTTGTCTCTGCATCACCCAAAGGTTGACTGGTAAAAAATGCCTACGGCATTAAGTCCGCCTCTGTACATTTGTGTGCTTAAAGTATTAAATAAATAAATATATTATATTCAAGTACACGTTTATTTACTTTTTGTTTTCAACGTGTGAGTTTATGATTTAAGTTAGTTGAGTAAAACGTTGTTTAAGCAGTGTTATCATTACTTTTTATGATCTCAATTAAAATTACCACAATATTTTTTTTTAAATAAGACAATACCTAGGCTTATATATTGTATCTTCATTCTTAATTTGTCATGATATTGTACTTGCTACAACACAATATCGCATAATTATTCGCTTATTACCGCCTCAAAAGGAACTATTGACAAACTATTCAATCACATTCAAATCGGAGAGAGTCTTTTGTCCCGAACAATTGAGACATTTTTCAAATTTCAATCAAAATTGAATCTTATTCTGAGTTGGTTAAATTTCAAATTGATGTTAGCCTATTTCTTAAAGGTTCACTGTTATCTAGGTACAATCTTGGCTAGGACATTGAATGAGTTAATCGCTTCTGGTCGTATACTGAATGTGTAAAGGGAAATTTCTCCGGCGCTGTAGGTGACGTTAATGATGTATGAGCTTTTGTCGAACGGTGGTTCCTGTTTAAGTACTTTGTAGTCTGTACGTCAATCAATGCCTTTGCTAGCTTGTGGTGCGGTTGTGGCTACTAATAGATAAACTTAACCACCTCAATCACTAAAAATGTTGAAGAAATAAATACTATTTGTTAAATTTTGTGGAGCAACTAATGAGAGGCCTTCCTTAAAAAAAAAAAAAACAAAAACCCGACACCAAAAACACAAAACTGAAAAGGGAAAAACTAATCTATAGAATTTTGGTATCGCAGGCGGGGCAAACAAAAGTTGCAAAAGGTTATTGGTTACTAGGTTAAACCAATAACCTACTAAATACCCACAATAAGAACGAATCTAAGGACACCTCATATGTTAAAATCCATCAAGCCGTTTAGGCTACTTAGCGTGCCAAAGAAATAGACATACGTACATAAATACCCTCGAAAAATATTACCCTCCTTCTGAGGCAGTCGGGTAAAAAGGGTTTGTAATAAGCTATGTTAATTGGTTGTACCACCACCCATTGATTTTAAATCAAAATGAGCATTTTGATCTTCAATATCATCGTCATCTTGACTAGTCTACATCCCCTATATTATTGCTGTTCCTCTAATTTCAGTGCCTGTCCACAGAAAGATTAAACGTCTGTTATCTCAAGTAGGTACTACTTGTAAGTTCATTTCTACCTGCAGTTTCAACAGTGACTCGAATCTCAAACTCATGTCATCGTGTATCTAATGTCTACAAAAAAACGAAAGTGTATCAAATGCTTGTCATCCTACGCCTGTTGTAATGTTCGTTGTTGGACATATGTACTTCATCATCCATTGACGCATTACTGAATAATTTGATACACTATGTCCTAGGAGAAAACAAACGAAGTAATGGCGTGTAAAGTGTGAGTGAAGTGGGCCATTGTGTACAAGAGCTATTAGAGTTACTAAGAGAAATGTCTTTGGGTACAGAACGATGACTTAACAGAATTTAAGAACAAGTATTATTTCAATCAAGTAGGGCATCAAGTGCATAATAATTATGTTTCTCATTGTTTATCGTGTAGTATACAGGTTTTCATGGTGCGATAAATGCAGTGTCATTCCTTTTTCTTTCTACTTAACACAAGTATCTAAAAAATATTTGCTTTTATGACTTTTTATTTTCTCCAGAGATTTGTAAAGCCCTTCTAGATTTTGTTTACGTCATCAAAAGGGCGTATCGTTCGACGTAAAATCAGTTACCCCTTATTTGATTTTTCTTTTTCAAAATGCCACGGGTCATCATATTCATAATATTTTCAAACATCATCATTGTTTTCTTTGCACTCAAACTGTACCGTTTGTCTAGAGGTGGTATCAAATGTAACTTCAATGCAATGAACTTGCTTTACTGTATCTTGTGGGAACTGAACTAGTATCAAGCAAAAAGAGTTTCAAGTGCATTTTAGTATTCAAAGTTGCCTGGTTCCGTAGTTCAAGTTTATAAAAAAAACTATTTTACTAACCATTATTTTTCCTTAAAAATATTTTCTTTTACCTCGCCTTCATGCCATCCTTCTGGTTCCTTCAAAAAGCATTTTTTTACTGGAAAAAATACTTTTACTTAAACAATAAGGATTTTACCACAAAATCATAGACAACAGTTGTTTAGCCTTAAAAACTGATAGACACAGTTAGGTAAAATTCTCATTAAACCATAGCACTGGCCTGTAAAAACGATAAACCGGAGAAAATAATTTGTAAGCCCAATTCACTGTCCAATATGCTAATCAAATCAAAGAGAAATTAAATCGAATTATTGAGTCAAAAGATGCACTTGCTTCACTTCCTTCCTAACTGGCGCTTTGCCAGAGACTATTTTGCATTTCTAACTTTACATGGATATGGCTATGAGAATTCGTTATTTATGACACGCCTAGCAAAGATACTCGATAGGGTTTTAATTACCTTTGGAAGTAAAAGCGAATTATTTTTTAGCATCTTGGAGTACGTAGTTAAGAGTGAACCTTTAGGTCGTATATCTTAGGATGTATGTATTAATTTTACGTCAGTTTCTATAAATTGAGCTTAATTTCAACAAAAAATTAAATATAATGTCAAGTAGTTTCCATGTCAGGGTTGACTTCCAGAGGCTACTTAGTAATACTGATATTCACCAGCGTCTTAAATACTGGTGAATATCAGTATTACTGGGTATACGCAGTAATACACCTGATTTTAACTAGATACTACTCATAAGATGAATCTAAATATATTATTAACGTCTTTTGTAAGCACATTAATTTGTTTGTCCAGTAATACATCTGGCTTAGTTACACTTATCGTTATGTATTTGTCATGCTTTACTATATTTTTTCCATCCTATTATAGTTGAAAAGCGATCTTTACAAAATCGTCAATAGATAGTTAAATATAAGAAAAATACTTTTTATACAATATCATAAAATCTGCAAAAACTTTAGACTGTTACATTGTGTACCACGATGACGGGTGGTCTTTTTTTTTTTTTTTAGGGTGGGAAATCATCAAATAACTTCTCCCGCTCTGGGCGGAGCGGGAGGGTGTGTCAGACTCTTACTGACTAAAACCCACCCGTATTCCTTCTTGTTGCCTGTGTTGCGGGGGCCTCGGTGACCCATAAGTACCTTCCCGCGACCCCGGCAGGCATCGGCCCTAGTGGACCCCTACTTTTGTGCTGACGACATCTCTTTGAGGCGCGCGTGGAATACGACGCGCCGTCGACCCGGGCCTGGTCCTTACCGGACGGTGAGCTACCCATTGCTCACCGTCCGCAAGCCCGCGCCTACGGTGGCCGGAAATCCGCCCGGGATTCCCGACGCCCTGGGCGTCTCCTGCGGCGGCTAGGGGCGAGAGGGCGCGAAACTTGCCTTTCCCTCAACCGTCCCGCCTCCTCCTTTGCGAGCATTACTGCTTCGCAGAAGGAGGTGACGGCTGCCCATGCCCTCTCGCTCCGTACCATGGCCTGAACCAGGGCCGGACGCGAGAGGTCTCTGCCGCCGATCGCCTCCACGAGGACACGGCGGTGCTCTGCCCAAGCCGGGCAGACCTCCACCGTATGCTCCACCGTATGCTCCACCGTGTCCTCCAGGCGATCCACACAGTGGTGACACCCGGACGTTTCCTCCCGCCTTATCCGACACAGGAACCTCCCGAAGCTGCCGTGTCCGGTGAGGACCTGCGTCACGCGGAAGGTGAGGACGCCGTGGCGTGACGGGTGGTCTTATGAGACAACCTTTGGATGGATTTCTTAGAGATGGCGAAACGCTATGCATATAGTCCGTCATTTACTATAATATATATATTGTATAAAAGACATAACTATTCCATTATTCTTTATGCAACCACAAACACATAAAGACCAACATTCATTTCACTTGTGGGATTCTAAAAAAGCAGTTTGTGTGAAAACCATGAATCTGCTAGACTAGTGTTTAGTTTCACACGTTATAAAACATTTTCTCTTAAACTTTTTACTACTGCAACCATTGTTTGTGGTGATAAGCAGGTATTGAGGTTCCGTATAACGCTTAGCGAACAATGAAAGTTGCTTAATATTATTTTTATTGAGAATATAAAAAAGATATAATTATATATATTTTTTTCTAACTGCATTTATTATTTATGATGTTTCTTTTAGACGCTACATACGAAACTTAATTAATTAAATGAACTTAATTACACAACAGTTACTGGCTGCTCCGTCCACGTGACAGTCACCCAACCCACTACTTGTACTACGTTAAAAAACTTCATCATTCATTCATAAAAAAATAGTTAGTTACTTACTTAAGTTAGTTACTTAAGCACACGTGTTTCGAATCAAGTTTTTTTCCAAACTTTCTTTCTAATCAAATCTTGTATTCGCAATAAATAATATGAGTGTGTAAACCGGGCGATGCCGCGAACGTTTCTAGTCAAAATCTAACGGCTATGTATGCCGAATATTTGATCATTATACTTTATAGGACCTGTTTTAGTGAGCGGTCGTCGTGAGGTAGAAGAGGTTACATTTGACGCCTGAATGTCTGGCAGTATACTGTTATATAAACCTTTTGATGATGTTGCAAGAATAATGTACATTAATCATAGGTAGACTTACTCATAATTGATTTAAAGTCATAAGTCATGTAACAGCAAGAGGTATGAATTTTTCGTTATTACTCATGCACTACTGCATGAGTAATAACGAAGAATTCAGACCTCTTGTCTTAATTAATCATTGAAGTTTATTTCCCCTCTGATCCTGAACACAGAGGGTATTAAATAGAAGATTTTTTCCTCAAAAGACCACCTCAGACATTAATCTGCGTGGTCTTCATAATTATGGGCTGACCAAGATTATGCCTTTTTTTTTTTTTGAGGGTGGAAAATTATCAAATAACTTCTCCCGCTCTGGGCGGAGCGGGAGGGTGTGTCAGACTCTTACTGACTAAAACCCACCCGTATTCCTTCCTGTTGCCTGTGTTGCCAGGGGACTCGGTGACCCATAAGTACCTTCCCGCGACCCCGGCAGGCTTCGGCCCTAGTGGACAAGATTATGCCTGGATTTTAAAAGAGACTTTGACCTCTGAGTTTGTTTCAATCTTTCTTCTCAGAGTATTCGGGTAGGAAACACTGAACTCATCTAGTTTTAAAACGTATTTTAGTTTGACATGTAAAAGTGTTTCTAATGAACCAATTTACAGAAATATACATCATTTATAACATATCAGACAGTAACTCGATTCTACAAATGCTTTAATTATTCCATTGACATCAGAACTGTCATGTAATTCAAAATCAACTTCACATAAACCAATTCATATCTACTTCACGTCCACCTCAGCTTTCTTTCCCCATACGCATACATTAAATTAAAATCATACGCAACAAAATGTACATTATTATGACATTCACGTAAAAGTACATATTATGTGGTATCAATACTTTATAAATAACTACTGTAATCGTTAAAATTTGTTTATGTAAGATGTTAATCTTCTCACGCGAATTACTGTGCATTGCTTGGGTTCATCGATTTTGCATGTTCACTGTGTTTAGTTAATCAATAGTGTCAGTTTGTTCATGTATGTCTTGCTTTTTCTTTTTGTGTTTTTGTTCTGCTGCTGGGTTTATGATGCTTTAGTTTCTTTGTTTCATAATTTGTTCTTAATTTATTTTCGTTATTTTTAAAATCTGTAGTTTAAGTTTTGTTTCTCCTTATTCTATAATCTGTCACATTACCTATTCCTTTATAGCTGGTCTTATCTTTTCTTGTTATAGTAAAATATTATCCATAAACTCAATATTAGAATTGATTTTTAACTTAAACAGATATGTTGTGTTTGGTCATATCCATCAGAACCAAACAAAAAAAAAACTGCTAGCTTATGTAAATGTAATGTATGTAATCAATAATACATACTTTCTTTTTTACTTGAGCAAACATGGTAGATAGACATAATAATAATTGGTTTTGGTAAAAAGCGTAAAGTTTTGAAAAATCACGCCGACTTGTAGACAAGTTGGCGTGATTTTTGTTCGAAGTGATGAGGCTTATCTTCTAGCAAATTGTCATCGTTACTTACAGTATCATCATTTAAGAATCGACACTACCAATACAAAGAACCATGATCTGCGAGCCTGCTATTTTATTTAAATTTTATTAAAGATAAGTAATGATATGTAATACACATATTGCCTTAATCTAAGATAAGTAAACTGAAATGATATAATTTGGATGTCGTAAGATATTTTGCATAGGCAAGTTTCATAAATTCAAGAAATGATAAAGAAATCCCTTAAAATGAGTCGTCATAACCACAAATTCTGTTACGTTTTTTTTTGTATGTGTGATATTTAGGTACGTAAAAAACATTGACTACAGATAAGTAATGAGTGCACTTTATGGATTCGTTCCATCAGCTTTGGATAACTGAAGGTACTCAACGAAAGTTTTACTCCATTCCTCGAATACGATGCACGCCAAGATTTGGAGTTTACTTTAAATGATTGATTAGCAGAAAACCACCCGCTTTTTTTTTGGATGGGAAATCATCAAATTTCTTCTCCCGCTCTGGGCGGAGCTCGGGTGTGTCAGACTCTTACTGTCTAAAACCCACACGTATTCCTTCCATTGCCTGTGTTGCCAGGGGCCTCGGTAAACCTATAGTACCTTCCCGCGACCCCGGCAGGTATCGGCTCTAGAGGACCCCTACACTTGCGCTGACGACATCTCTTTGAGGCGCGCGTGGAATACAACGCGCCGTCGACCCGGGCCTGGTCCTTACCGGACGGTGAGCTACCCATTACTCACTGTTCGTAAGCCCGCGTCTACGGTGGCCAGAAATCCGCCCTAAGTTTATAATAATAATCCTAAGATTTTGATATTAATATCAATAACACAGTTAATTGTTCTAAAACGAAGACATAATAATTATGTTCTGCGACATTTCATCGAATTCAAACTCGATCGTGAAACAAGAAAAAGGACCGCCTAATTTGAGACCCCAATCAAAAATGAATTTATGCCTAATATCCTTCAAGAAATATTTGAAGACGGTTCATCAACCAAACTTTCGTCTTCAATACCTTACAATACTTATGCAACTATGAGAGAAAGTTTATATATTAAGTAATTTGTTACCAGCAACATGATATGGTGGTGTTGACCATAATGATACTCGTATATTGTTTCGAAATAGTCACTGTTATAAGTGATAGTGATATCAATCTTCACGATGATGGGCTTAGAAAACGTTTCGTTATTGAAGTTAACGGTAATGTTAATGATAATTGTGAAATTAATATTGTGTTTTTTGAAATTGAAAATAACGTGCTTTCTGATAAGTAAGATTGGTATCGTGTTATTGGTAATTTCTCTTTTATTTTTAGATAGTGTGAATTGTTATGATACGAGAAATGAGGATGAGAAAGATTGAAGGTTAATCAAAAAATTCTTTACAGAAGATTGTCTAGACTTGAAAATTAAATGTGAGAATTATTTTTTCAATTTCCCCACATTCTGTTTGTATTTGTTTCTTTAGGTAATCTTTTAACATACCTATTATTTTTATAGCGGTCCTCTTAAGCCTAAATTGGCAATGCTGATATCAATCTTAATAATTTACTTTTACTTTCTTTATTACCTGTTTGTGGGTTCTCAAGTAACAATTTATGGATTTAAATAACTTGAGGTTAGCTAGCCATCAGCCCCTTGTGTACCTATAGGACATCCACATTTCGCCACTTATGTTTAAGTCCCATGTAATAAGGGGGAGCCTATTAACATCAACCGGAATCCAGACTGTGGGCTGCTAGTAAGAAATTCTAGATAGAAAAACACCATGCGCGACTTTGTGTTAAAATAAATGAGTATTTAGAGTATTCACATCATTTAAGGTTAAATAAACAGAAAGAATAACATTTTAAGTTCTTTATTTGTACGAATCATTTAAGAAATAGTTAAAATATAAATATGTAAATAAAAGTATTGAAATATAAAATATATTTGTACTCCTAAAGCGGCACATAAATACTTCTGATTATTATATTTGTATAGTAGAAGATAAAGTACATAATAATGAAAATAATATTAAAGGTGGTATATTAGATTATGAGTTACGTAGATATTATACTATTATGAAAATGTAACGATGGAAGATATATGAATATTAGATACATAAATAAATATATAATTATTCATAGATAAGTAATAGCGTAAATATATAGTAAATTATATCACAAAATAAACGTATACTATGCATAAAAGTTTACACATAATAATAATATACAAATAAAACTACATAGTTAATATAAGGACTTAGTAAGAAAGGACTAGATAATAAATCTGTGAGTGTTAACAGTAAAATCAAAAATAAAACATTTTGTAGTACAAAATACACAAATACGGATACCGTATAGGGTTTTAAAATACTAATATAGTATAGTATGAAAGACCATACAAACTTAGAACAACATTTTATGGGAAAACAGTAACAAATCGCGTCTTCGGTTAAAATCCCTTACAAAGGAAAACTCTTCGTAGAATATTTAATAAATACGCCTTAAAATCTACAATAAATAAACTCAGTACATTCCATTTCACACTATGTTACAATAATTAGAGGACTTAGAATAGCTCGTTGGGGATTCCATGGCTTTAATCAGTTTTGACGTGGCCGGAGTACGCTAGGTCCTGTCCATCATCGATGGAACGTCCCCATCCATGACCACTGCTGGGGTAGTGTTCCTCATGATGAGGGTGTGCGACTACTTCGTAGCTGGTCTCATGGTGCTTGCTTGCCAAAAGCTTCTTGAGAGCAATGATACCGGCGACGAGGAGAGAGATCTTGGCGAGGAGCACGGCCTTGGCGGCTGCGAATGCGATGATTCCGAGGAAGAGAGGGATGAGGGCAGTAATCTTGAGCTTGGCCAGGGCAAGGAGGGGCAGGAGCTGCTTGATCTTCTTCTTCTTGCCACGAGCTGGAATCATTAGAGTGACAATAAGTATTGATGAAATAAAAATAAAGGTGTAAAAGATTCGTAATCAATCTGATGTCTAGTGAAATAGAATAAACATTGAAAACTAAATCCAAACGTTCTATTTGATTCTTTACAAGTAAAATAAAATAAAGTGAGGGTATATTTCATACATTTTACTCAATTACACGACTCATATTCATATCTAATTAATTATTCATGTAAAGCTAAATACTTCCAATCGGTTAGCATCATATTATATTATGTATAAAACAAAAAATCTACCAACAGCTTTCACATTTGTTTTACGAGAATTCATAATTATTGGCATCGTTTTCAAGGTCCATTACCCACAAACTACTGTTTTGTCAATCAAACGTACTACTTTTTTCTTTGCACGATTGTGTTAATTAAGGCTCTGTTGAGATGTTAATTATTCGAGGGTGGGTTTTGATTAATTCGTATTAATAAAGAATGTTTTAATAATTATTTTTACGAAGTTTATTTCAATGTTTTTAATGTAGTCATTATTTAGACGTGGTCAACGATTCAAAGCCTGCCAAAAAATCTACAAAACCTGACAAAAAGATGATTTCATTAAAATTATTGTTAATTATACCAGAATAACCGTTATAATATTGTGAACTTCAGTCACTGCTGTAAGTTCAAGGAGCTTGTGAACTTGTGTCGTTAGCGTTACATCGCTCTCGCTGCCAGTGCAACCACAGCCTTGAGCTGTGTCGCCATCTATGACATTGACTGTGAACTACCAAGTCTTGTGCTTTCCTTGAACTTCACCGTTCAATAAAGTTTTGCTTGAATCTTGTTGGTGTTTTCAGTTTTTGATCGGTTTGGGGTTAGAACACGGTAGGTTTATGAAATGTAGAAAATGTAATATGAATTTGAATTTAGATTAATAAGTAGGTGATACAATTATTAAATTCAGCATGTTGATTTCCTTAAATTATAGGTTGCAATTGTTTTGTGGTAAACAGTAATATCCAGCAGTTGACGTCTTTTGGGTTGATAAGGATGATAATACCGTCATATCTCCATACATTTTGGTCCGTTTAGTTTCTATTAACTCAACTGGCTAATAAATTAACATGATACAAGTTCTAAAACCACTGTGACTTTGTATTGAATGTCGGAAAATATCCCAACGGGAACGTACTACCGGGATTAAAAGTAGTAAATCAAACGTGTTAATCCAGATTATTATTAAACTACGAGTATAAATTACTACTTCTGACTAATTTAAACAAAAAAACGGTTATTGTAACTTAACTATAATAGTAAGAAATATAGTCTCGCGGACTTTTTTGTGGCTAATGATGAGTACTATAAACATGTAGTACATTATTTTATGTATCATCAATAGTTTTCGCAGCGCACGCCAAATAATGACTTTTTAGGCAATTTTTTGATAACTTAGGTTACATTATTGTAATTTTTGTAGGGATCTCTATTTTTTTTTATAAAATAGCCCATGTTACTCGCTAATAATGTAGCTTTCTATAACAGTAAGATATTTAAAACCAGTTAAGTAATTTTTGAGTTTATCCATTACAGACAAACAAAAAAATCAAATCTTTTCTCCTTATTAGTTTAGACATATTATAAGTACTGTAAAACCGGCCCTTAATGTCCAATGATGATGGAGTAAAAAAAATCAAACCTGATGCCAGACAGACAAGTACAAATGAGCACCGTTCTAAAACTTGTTTATGATTGACATAGTGACATTGCCGGCCCGTCGCCTACAAGCACCTATACGACATACTTCCCTCAATCACTTAATATGTAGGGCTAGCAAACATGATAAGACAAGTTTTGTCGAAAGTAACCAATAAATTATTATTGATTTGAGCATCTCAATCGTCAACTTATGTAACGTAGACAGACCTACACTCTTTCCCATACCGGTTAACACTGTCATTATTTAAAAACATTGTAAAAGCCAACTATTTTTAAAAGAGCAACCGTGGAGTTTCTTGCCGGTTCTTCTCCATAGGAAATGACCAATTGAAACCGTGCACCTAGCTTCTGACGCAAGGTGCAAATGTAAGGTTTATGTGAAATAAAATATTTAGAATGGAATAGAGTTATCTCTAAAATTGAACAACTTAATTGCAGGAAAATTTTGAATGCCAATACGATCTTCATCATTATTTATCTTATTCGCTTTTTTTAATGAGTCCAAGTTCATTATCATATTGACCTCCGAACTTTTTAAACTCAAAAATAAGTGTATACATTCATTGACCTTGACTCGAAGCAATTTATTATAATCACCTATTGATATCATGGTTAACGTTTAATTTAAATGATATCTGCCTATCGATTTGAATGAAAGAGAAATCAATGCACAGGATACTTGAATCAAACATTTAACTAGGCAAATAGGACATTGTAAGATTATTTTGGGCACATAAACACCTTTGATATGTTGCTACCGCCATAAAGCTTGATGATACTCAGCAGCATCTAATATAAGAGCTAAGCTGATGATGAAGATTGTCTGTGGTATTGTCATGTTTCTTATGAACGAATACAGACTGTACTGAATGAACCAAAACATAACTACAGTGAAACGGTAAACAGACGCTACATTTCCAGAGAAAAAAATAAGATAATTAAAAATAATAGTCTGATTCATAACACCATAATTAGTATCAATCGAAGTTTTAACATGAACACATATCATAATATTGGAAAGGCAACTTTCTTCGGAGAAGAGTCGAGGAGTGCCGTTTACACGATTTCTCGATGACTTGTAAAACTGGTTTAGAGGCAGGACTCTGAACTAATGCCGTAGAGGGAATGTGCCGCTTTCGAGTTTCTACGTGTTGTTGACAATCTCAATGAAGGCCTTTTTTGTAGTGACATTTTCGCAATACGGAAGTGGTGGATGGAGGTGTCCTAATTTTGCAATGAGCCTTCGAGACTAATCCATCTTGATTTGAGTTTTTTTATGAAGATGTGGATATGTTTTCTATATCAACAAGAGTTGGCACAAACAATTTACTGATCAAGGCAACAGTGGAGAACGGAAAACATCCCTACAGAAAAGTTAAATCAGGAAGATAAGACACGTCGTTATCACCACAAAATAATATTGTTATTCAATTTAGATCAACAGAACAGACTATTATTGTAAAATAGACAATATAATAATGAAGAAGATACAATAACTTATTTGATGTCCAAGATTAGATCAAAAGATTCATGCGTCAATAGAGATACTGATTTCCATAAAACAACTATATAGAGACTGTGTAACTCGTAAAGATTATGTAAAAACTTTTGATGAAAATCATGGCTTTTTTCCGAAACCGGAATAAAATCGTGACGATTCTTGAAGATGTGAAGGGAACTTAACGTGAACGTCCGCTTCAAGTTTCATTCACGAGAATAAGTAACAAGCTAGCATTCATGTAACATCCGTGAAGGCCACTTGTAAGACTTTCCTATCTTCACGGCCTTTATACGTTTAAGAGTTATTAGGCAGGTGTTAGATAGTGATGGATGGACAAATTTGTGAAAAGTTTTTTATGGTTATTGATGCAAGTGATATAATCTTCGTAATTGGGTATAAAAATTAGATTGTTTTTTTTTTTTCAGAAACCAAAGGAAAGCCTTGTTGACAGAACTTTAGTAGAAGAGACTTAACGGTATGAAATGAATCAAAGTATAATTGACATCTTTTATGCATGAAGTAAAGTTACAATTACCGTAAATGAAACTATCAACTAACACAAAACTACGAACAAGTTCATTTGAAGTAGATAAAATCTCTGAACATATTATCATTCACACTGATCTTAATAACACTATCTTGATAAATAAATCTAACGTGCTTGAAGAAAACGTCATGAATTTTCTCAAATGGCTTCAGGTAGTGCTTCGGTAAGAATGTTACACTACTTACCAAATCAGGAATAACAATCACAATCGGAACTAACGTAAGTAGAACATCTTTCCGTACGGTTGGTATGTATATCAGGAAATAGTGCATGTTTATAATTAAATAGATTTATTCATGCGTAGAATTCAAAGCATGAAAATTGTACATCGCTAACTAATGGGGCGGTTAGGCTTTCTATATATATCAATAACTTGGATTAACTGTGGTCTACAAATTTTAACTGTTACATGCATACGGTAAGGTTAGGGCTGGCTATCTTTGTTTTTCTATGCTACTGGAATTATTTATTTCATTCGCCTTATTCTATTATGTAGTGTTGCATAATACATAGTTTACTCGTTTTTGCCCAATTAGATATCGATAAAGTAAACATTAAGTAAATTTAAAAGACATAACATATATTATGATTAGTATAGATTATAGCTGCATCTAGTTGACTTGGATTATCTACACGAGCAAATATTTTAAAATTTAATATTCAATGGATGTAAGAGGACTTACGTAATTCCTTACAAAGTTACATATTTTCATTTCATAAATTAAAAACTTAGAGCCTGTTTGATAGCCTAGACTAGCACTACCTACCAAACAAAATGGAACATAATTTGAAAACCGGCCGTAAAAGTGTGTAATGCAGGTATCCTTAATATTATATGAACTCTTAGTTTATTAGACAACCAATTACCTGATATCCTATCATAAGATGTACATCTGAAATGTCTATTTTTTAGTTTAACCTCATCGAAGACTTTACTAAACAAAAATATTACTACTGATATTAGATTACTATTCCGTGACAACCCTGCCTCTTGTTTGTACCGCCACCTTGCATTTGTAATATGTAACGGTACAGTCAAGCTATAACTTGGACAAGTATTAAGTACAGTCGCCATCATTTTATATACGAACACTTTATATTCATGGGAATTGAACCATTACTTCAAACTTTCCAATATAATGTGTTTTCACTGAGCTACAAATGTTGGAGACTTATTTAAATCAACGTCTCAAAACGATGCGTTATTTACGTAAGTTTTTGTTTTTTGAATATGTTAATGTGGTGATGTTTGCGATCGTTTACGTTCGCTGGTGTTTGTTCTTTAGTTGATTATTGTATTATGTGGTTTTGCTTTTGAAAGATAATATAAATATTGAACTGATTTTATAGTTTAGTCAATCTTGTGAGATCTACATACGCGTATTCAAAGTTCTCGATTTTGCAGTTTAGCCAAAAGACTTCCACTGCTGGGCATAGGCCTCCGCCAAATTATCTCAAGCAATAGTGAGAGTGGACCTTTAGAATCGTGAAGAACAACACCTCTATTAAAAAACTGCATCATACGCAACAACTCCATAATACCCGCTCAAAGTTTAAGTTAAACGATGTTTAAATTGACTGTGGTCATGAGCAAACAATGCATAGCCACTTACAAATTGATATTGCTGTTTGCCTCTGTAATCGATTCTTAGCAATTTGGGTTTTGTGTCGATGGATGTGCCGACATCTTTTTTTGTATTAAAATATTAATGTTAGGTATATGGCTATTAAAATCATATATATTTGATTGACCTTAATTAATGTCGTCAACACTATGGTTATACCATATATTTTCTCTGGAAGAATGCTGATTATTCATAATCACATCCTGTTTTATAATATTTTCTTAGATATTCAAAATTCTTTGAAGTGCCTGATTAATACAAGCTTTAAAATAGAAACAACTGTTTAAACATTGCAAAAAAAAATCTGAATTAATTAGAATGATATGATAAGGCGGAGAAATTCAAAGACGAAACGTGACGAAAAGTTAAGCTTAGAAAACAATTGTTTTGCTCTATTTAATCATCATCTTAAAAACCGCAATCTTCTAGTACTTTAGTCACGGGGTGATGATCGTCTTTACTCAAATCTCTTTCATTTATTTAATTTTCTGTTTTATAACATTTATTTTAATTTCATTTGTAATATATGCAAATTCAAAGACTTCGAAAACGAAAGCTAATTCATAACTCGTTTGATTTACGTAATTAATTTGCATAAGTTTATATAATTTCAATAGCAATCGATTTACATTTGATTTAAGTAAGTTTCATTTCGTTTTTAGGATTTACGTTTTGTTTGTTGGAAGAAGTTTATTATGCTAACTGTGTTGGTTTATATGAATATAAATAATTGTTACGTTCATTTAAATCGCAGTTATCTAACGTCTAACGAATAATTAAGCTATTAACACTCTATTATATACGCTCACTTAATTTTAATACTTATTTGATTCGGAATAAAGTATAATTTTGTAGACATGATTTTGTTTGCTTACCTTCCTCTAGGGACCTCTTCATACCCTCAATAGCAGACGATGGCAGTTTGAACTGGATCACATGGTTCTCTAAGAAGTCGGCTGCTGAATCCACCAGCCTGGACTCGATCTGAGCTTCCCTGGCCTTAGGCTCTTCAGACAATGGCTCTAAGGCCCTAGCAGACCTTGGAGAACCATTGCTAAGTATCGCCACACCATCAGCGAGGTCCAATTCCCGCGCAGTGTTCACAGCCTCTACATATTTCAACGTCTTCTCCTGCAACCAAAAGATAAGAACTTAGTAACACATCACTTAAAGCACTTCACGGTTATCACTTCACTGATCCCACCTTTATGCACAAGGACGTGTCTCCATCGACGCACTCTTTAACAACTCCTAATATGGACCCGAAAACTCCGATTTCATTTGGCTCTTTGTCGAGCGCCGGCATCGAATGCGCCGCGGCGAAAAGAACTAGGACTGCGATGTATCGTATCATGGCGGCGAATCAAACTACCCCTACAGAAAGCTTGGCACAAAGTGTAGAGACGTTGTATATGACGGCCTGTTTTAAGCATCTTACCCCACTACCTCGCGGCGGTCAAGAAAAGTGAACTCGATGTCGGTCGATTAAACTGGTACCTACGAAATTATTTTGTTGTACCTACGGACAGTTTTCGGGGAACGCACGTGGTTTTTTGTGGTTGTGTGGGTGTGATTGTCGATCTTGGTGACAGTTGATAAGTGTGGTGCTTGTTATGAGGAGTTTATGCTCTTGATACTTTTTTGTTGCTGAAATGTGACAGGTTTGCCAAAAGGCGAGATTTTGTTCATTTTTACTCGTGATAAAAACGTCCTACATATTTTCTTTTATGTTCTATCAAAAACTGGTGATAATTTGTGAATCAGAATGTTTTAAATAATACTAAAATAATTTTTCAATTACTAGGGCAAAGGTTTGATGGCATTTGTATTTGTATTAATTATTTTTATAGATCTTATCAATCATTCTTTCACTTCCGTGTAGATTTTAATTATTTTGTTGTTTTTGGTCAACAGGTAGGTTGTTTTGACCACTTTCTTAAGAGCTGTTATGGAATATTGCCTTAAATTTTAGTCGACATAATTTCATAAAAATGTTTCTACGACTCATTTTGTCAAAATTATCTCTCTGTATTGTATCATTAAATGTATTTAAATTAAACACTCATTATTATTTTGTACTATTTCCTTTTTCCTACCAATATATTTTTACGACCTCTACTGATAAACGAGGTTTATGCTTCATGTTTTTGTCTTAATCCCAGTTATTGTGGAATCATAGTTTTTCTCTTCATACAATGACAAAGACAAATAACTTACCACTTTTATCGCCACTGCAAATATTACTACGCTTTTCTCATGTTTCCCATAAGCGTACTCTATATTTTCTTTCTCAGCTTCGTTTATCGTCATATCTACAACAAATTAGTTGTTATTAAAATGAAAGAATCGTGGTAACCTAAAACATTTTCTTCCCACAAATTGTTGGAACAATGAACAGACGGCGATAACTATAAATGATTACTTACTTTCCTTTTTATAAAACCTCTCGAGTATCAATGAGCTCGTTAATTTGATAAATTATCGAAAATATTATGTGACTGTGAATGAGTGAAACTGAGAATTTTGAGTTATTAGATTTAGAAATACGTTTCTTAAGAACATTAATATTTTGTTATAAAACGTAGAAAATGTTTGTTTTATGTTTATTTTGATTTTCCCGTTTAGTTGCTGTTGCTGCCTGAAAACTACAAGAGTAAGAAAAACAAAGTTTAAACACCAAAGGTTCAAGTGTAATAATGATATTCTTTGGAATGTGGTTTGATAGTCACGCATATTTCCATGGAAGATTAAAGCATCCTTAGAGAATCTGTAACAATTTCAGCTATTGCATCTACTCATAAAATATATAATTAATGTTCCTATTATACTCCAAGTAGATCACTATCGCCTACGGATAATATACTAACCCATTTCTCTCAATTGACACCTGTAACCTTCGCTAGAAGTTATTCATTTTATACCATGGTTTTCTCATGTCCAGATTAGATCGAAACCTTTTTAATCTGTTTTAAGGTTTGCGTTTACGTTTCATTTGATGGTTTTGATTAGTATTGTGCTGCTATTGAGCTTGTTGGCTTTGTAGTGGTAATGCTGATATTATTGTGGATTGGAAAATTTAAATGAAAAAGAAAAATATAACTTATAACGTTCTGGAACGTTGTGGAGTGTTTCAGAGTTAACAGTGAGCCTGGCAGCAATTGCATCAGTATTTTGTAGGTAATTTTTTCTATGATTCTCCTTTCTTTTACTAGGTGACTAGATGCTTTATATACAAATACCTACTAGCTCAAAACTAGTATTGTTAGGATGGAGGCGATCGGCGGCAGAGACCTCTCGCGTCCGGCCCTGGTTCAGGCCATGGTACGGAGCGAGAGGGCATGGGCAGCCGTCACCTCCTTCTGCGAAGCAGTAATGCTCGCGAAGGAAGAGGCGGGACGGTTGAGGGAAAGGCACGTTTCGCGCCCTCTCGCCCCTAGCCGCCGCAGGAGACGCCCTGGGCGTCGGGAATCTCGGGCGGATTTCCAGCCACCGTAGGCGCGGGCTTGCGAACGGTGAGCAATGGGTAGTTCACCGTCCGGTAAGGACCAGGCCTGGGTCGACGGCGCGTCGTATTCCACGCGCGCCTCAAAGAGATGTCGTCAGCACAAAAGTAGGGGTCCACTAGGGCCGATGCCTGCCGGGGTCGCGGGAAGGTACTTATGGGTCACCGAGGCCCCCGCAACACAGGCAACAGGAAGGAATACGGGTGGGTTTAAGTCAGTAAGAGTCTGACACACCCTCCCGCTACGCCCAGAGCGGGAGAAGTTATTTGATGATTTCCCAACCTCAAAAAAAAAAAAAAAGTATTGTTAGGAATGTTGGTTACTCATTTACAATGATGAGTAAGATATCTGAAACCAATAAAACGTAACTAAAGTCGAATTATTAATTTACTGGAGTTGTCTGACGTGTGCTAACTGTCACTTTGTATTATAAAATGGTCATATTTATTTTAATGGTGATCGTTTAGTTAAATCGATTTATTTAAGTGTAATAGTCTAGAATACGATAAATATGACCATTTTATTACACGAAGTTAGCACAAGTCAGATTACTCCAGGGAATAATAATTCAACTTTACATGTAGGTATGTTCTCTTTATGACCCTAACTAGCTTCATGTAACTTTTGGGGTCGCGGGAAGGTACTAAAGGGTTACCGAGGCCTCTGGCAACACAGGCAACGGAAGGAATACGGTTGGCTTTTAGTCAGTAAGAATCTGACACACCCTCCCGCTCCGCCCAGAGTGGGAGAAGTTATTTGATGACTTCCCACCCAAAAAATAAAAGGTCTCCAGTAGAAATCCTGACATTGCCTATAGTGAAATCGAACCAAAAATATGCCTTTCCCTACTAGAAGAACAGGTATTTTGCCACTGATATGTGCAAAACAGTAGTCACCAATTCGCCATACTATACGTGGATAATTTGGCAATGACCCTGATACAAATACTTTAAAGATGTGACCGGAGTTTCAATGGATAGTGATTGTGTATGCAAACTGGGGAGTTTAGACTACGTGTCTTTGGTCAGGTAGACATATGAAATTAAAATTTTCAGGAGCAGAGGGCCTAGATAAGTGAGAATCGCTTTCAAAGCATTTCGTATTTCTGGAATGACTTTCAACAGGATTGACATAAGTTCGTTTATCAGTCCCATATTTTTTTTTAAATTTTCTATCGTAAACGCTGATAGAATGTCACTTTGTGTAGGACCTTTGGAAAAGTTGCAACGAAGGATTTCATTTGTGACTTTAAATTTGGGCTAATTTTATATCTTCACCATCCTTGGTTGACTGGTAGAGAATGCCTAAGGCATTGAGTCCGCCTTTGTACCTTATTGTGTGCGAGAAGTTTAAATAAATAAATAATTGTAATGCCTCATATTACCAAACATTTACTTAGTACCTACAAAAAAAAAACAGTTATGACTAGTTTATCCCTTGTGTACCTGACCTTGAATATAAATGCTTAGATTTCCTTAAGTATGCCACTTGTAATAGATCAACGAAAGGTAAATCGAAAGAAAGTAAGTAGATCTAAGTTTAACCTGAATACAAATAGGAAATATGTGTTTAGAAATGGTAATTGAATTTTAATAGACGGATTATATATTAGCCCATAGAATACTAAAGCATCGACTGTTGTAGTTATAAGTCGGATACTGTTAAGTTCCAGCCGAAAGGTTTGTCAATATTTGCTGAAATAATTTGACAATTAATGCAATCCTGATGTTCTTGGATCAGTAGGAAAATGAATTACATCGCATGAAAGAATAATATGAATATACATTCTTTGGCTTCATTTGATGAAAATAAGTATGGCGAAGTGAGGAAATAGAGCCAAAAAAACTTCTGCATTTTTTCAATGGTTAAGTCTAAACATGACAGCAAAAGAGAATGACTGACGGTTTTTGGTGATGAAAATCAGATAGACCATTTATTTCCAAACTGAGAAAGTATTTGGAATAATTTGTTAAGTAAATATTGGATACTAAGACCTTTCAATAACAAAAAAATCCCATAAAATATAAAAGTATCAAAATCACTGCCTCCCGTATACCACGTAAATCGACTGAGTACATAATAATTAAAAAGCTTAAAGTGCCTAAAGAAAATTCATTACAGACAGTAAGTGAAAGAAAGCTGGTCTTAAGGAAACTTTATATTCGAACATTACCTGTATTGAAGAAAGTTTTATTATTTGTGAGGAATATGCAAAAGCTTAGTATGTACATAAATAAATATGAGTGAAGTCTGTTAGAGGTCTGTTAGGATAGTTAGAATAATTAGAGGATGATTAATATTAATTTGTACATAAAAAAAAAACAAATATATCTAATTAATTAATAAAAATAACTAAAACTACACACAAACTAAAATAGGGCTTCGAAAAATACATCCACAAGGATTTTAGAGGATGTCTGTGGATGTTTGAAACTTTTGCCGTGTGCTAGTTATCTCCTGTATCGTATGTAAGGGAGTTTACAAACCTAACATGCATACAACAAAAAGATGTCGTTTATTAAGTTCTGCCTCATCATTCATTTCATTCAATCATTCATCATTAATTCATTTCATCTTTTAACATTGAAAAGTTTTTTCCGGAAAAATTGTCGAGGTATTAAAAACAGCATCCAATATTGGGCTATAATTGATTAAGCCAAGGGCGCAACCTGGCAGCCAACTTAGCTTTCGTCTTGCTAACTTATAATATTTATTACCTCGGCTTGAGCTAATGTTTCTTACTTAAGTTTTGTGCCAAATCTAGACCAAAAGAAGAAATCGTTTCAGATCTTCGAACCATTGTGAAAATGAAAATGAAAATCTTCACTTTTCATATATGACTCCAATACTGCCAGAGCTTAAAATCTGTAGAATAAATTGAATTATGAATGAATTTATACCGCAGTTATAGTCCGAAAAACAATGAAGCAGAGAAGCAGATAAACGATAGGCTTGAACCTGTACCCACACGATTATGATGTCAAACAACATAATCGTGCGTCTGTTACGCGTGACTTGTCGCGGTGTTTTTACGAGTGGCGCCGGAGCATAGCGTTAATCATTACACATATGAACAAGACAAACAATGCTGTATCGCTTGATTGATTTAAGGAGGATTGTGGTGTAAGTTGGAACAGGCGTCTATTCAGCAGTCATGGTCCAGTATATTTATTGGTTGTTTCATTTTCTACAAATAACACTTTCAAGAACAAATCATTGACTGTATCTGTGCAGAATAGAGACTCTGCCTATTAATTGGTGATTTAGGATTAATTAAGTTAAGGTTTCTTCATGAGGTTTTTCTTCAAGATCTGTAAGTAGTATTTTTGAATTACATAATCAAATAGATTATAATATCGAACCCATATTCCCCAAAGAGGGAGGCTGACGTTTAAAGCACACCCACATTTCGTCAGTTACGTAATTACTGCGCTTCAAAAGCGGTTCCGGCAATCTGACGCAATATTTAGTGCAGACGCATCATTTCAACGCAATTCTAACCGCCAACAAGGTAATGACGTCCGCCAGATGATTTCATCTTATTACTTGCCATATCCTAAACTAGTTAGAAGGCAGGAACCTACTGAAGCCAATGAGGCAACTTTTAGGTCACCAACTTAAACAAAGAAAAGGGAACATAGCCGCAATTATCACTAATTACCGTGAAACAAAAACATGAGAAATCAACGAAAACGCAAACAGATCAATCAATAGCTAATTAGAGGACAAGTTTTCCATAAGTGAAAGGATTTCCCAAATTGGCCCAGCAGTTCCTGAGAAATGAGTCGTGTGAACTAACAAATACATTCATATAAAGAAGAAGTGCACAAGTTCAACTCCATACAAGGCTTGGAAGTGCTTATCACAATGTATTATGACTATGTACGCGCTATCATAGAGACTGACCAAGTTGCAAAAAGAGCTATAAGCGCGCCATGTTAAGCCTATCACTAAAAGACCAAAGCCAGCCTCAGAGATCCGCCGTAGAACTAAGGTTCAAGTCGTAGGACACTTGGATAGACGTGGTAACGGCAGGCGGAGCAAAACCCTATCGGAATGGTTTGCTAGAAGCAGTAACGTTGGCAGACCAATAGTCAGGTGGATGAAATACCTACAGAAGGTCGTGAGAAAGACCTGGATGAGACTCGCTCAGAATACGAAAGCATGGCACAAAAGGGAGGATGCCTTTACTCAGCAGTGGGTAGGACAAGGTTGCCAAAGCTGATGATGACGCGCTCCAACGGACGCCTCCAATTCCAAAGAGTTTACTGATGCGTTGCTGACCATAAAACCAAAGTGTAATATCTCATAATTAATGTCTGTAATTCTGCGTTCTGTAATGATCCTTGAATACGAAATACTGCAATATTGCTTGGGACTAAGAACAAGTATGGTAACAGTACTGTATCGTAATAAATTTTTGCGTTGGCGTAGACTCTGGGCTTTTGTGGTAATTATATAGCTTCCTTTCATCAATTAGGACTCTGCAGTCACTCATAAAACAGTATCTTTGCAAATCTGGTTTTGCGCAGCAATTTTAGTATTGGATGACAAGATTGATCATGTTCTTGTAGGGAAGTGGCATGCAGAGTTCCACGCGCGTCTTACGACCTATCGTAAGATATATCGTGGGCCCTAGCCCAGCGGCATGAGACATGGTGACCAGTCGGAGCTGCAGCGAATGTAAAATTATCTCCCGGGCCCCCGACTCATGGTACTAGAAGTCCGACATAACCCTCCGTTATCCTAGATGGAGGGTATTAATGAGGATTTCCCCTCGGAAAAATGTGTCACTTAACTACAGAGCTTATTAAGATCGGTAAGTACAGTTTTCCTTCTGCACTTATTTGTTCTGTGGCAGACACTATATCTGGTGCAACCGGTCAACCATCGCTTTCTTTTCCGAAAAAAAAGCGAACCCGTATTACAATTATGATGCAACGTTTTTTAACCATAGTTTTTTATTTTCTCAAATGTCTATTGTGGTTTTTTCCTTTTGAAATTGGTCGCTATTAACTTTTTTGTCTGTTGAGTAATAAATTTGTAGGTCAATAGCAATGTTAGATATTTGAAGAACTTAGTTTTTTTTTTGTTATGTATGTTGTTAATGCTATGACGGTGCAGTATTCAGCTGAGTTTTTGTTATTGGTTTTGGAATAATATTACGTAACTTAAATGTTTGTTGGGAGTCGATTCTTTTATTGTTCCTGTATGGGTACCATACATAAGCAACAAAAAGGCCCTACATAGGGTTTTTTTGTACCTTTCTGCAACGTATTAGCGATCTTTTTGGTGTTCTCTTTACATCTAACGATCAAATTTCAACAAGAAGTTAGCAGTCAGCCTAAATCTATAAAGTGCGAACACACCTACTCAGTTTTAGTTTTAGTCAACAATTTTTAGTCTTGGTCAGGGTTTGTTTCGCACATTTCTGCGGCCTATAATTAATACTGTTCCTACAACCACGATTTAAAATGTTTCCTTATTCATTTTACCCACTTATATATTATTATGATAATTAATGTGATGATGGTGAAATTTATTTTAAAAATTAATTTTATTTCCGCACCACTTTTACACATCAATAGATAATGTTATTTTAAAAGCTAGATGAGGACGGTTGAGGAAGCATTAAGAAGTTGCATAAAGAATTCTCTGTATTTCGATAGATCTGATTACAAAATAAGTACAAGAAACACGGCCTTAACGTAACCAAGAACTTCAATACATTACGAAATTGACAGCTGTCAATACCGTTTAACTTTGAACTTAAACTTGCACCTTCCAACAAGCAAAAATAAAACAAAATCGTCGTAAAAGAACAAAAAGTAACCAAACAAATAAAACTGACCGTAATTTTCGCGGTCAGTCGCGTAATATCTTGATTTTACGGTTTGAGCACGGCGTATTATACACAATTGGTTTAAGAAAAGCTTTGTGTGTTTTTAGTGATAAAAAAGTACAGAAAAACTACTGAAGAAATATACCTAGTTGATAAAATAGTCAGGAGAAAGTACTATTAGTATAAATACTCTTAAATAACACTATTCTTACCTCCCCCCCGACCCTTGCTCGACGAAGTACCAGCCCGCGCCGTAGTTTAGCCCGTAGCTTTAAATTCCCCGAATAATAATAATTCAGTTCTGATCCAGCCTGTTCCACCTTGCTGTCCTCCCCCCAGCGACGCCCTAAGCTGAGATCCATACCCCACAGGGGGTGCCCTTAGCGTGCAGTCGCTTAGTAACGTAAGAAATTCGCCCTTGGCTGGAGGCTTTGAGTCTGCTTAAGGCAGCCACAGGATAGTCCGGTTGAGTAGTCATGAACTCTCAAGGTCAACTACGAGATGCCATATTAAAAAAAAACTATTCTTACACTTATGACGGCTTTGCGTAAAGAGAATAATCGACTGTAATTTTGATACGGATGAAATATAAATCTTAAAAAGGTGGCTGGGACAGAATGGATGCGGAAGGCGGAGAACGGGGTGTTCTGGCACAGCCTGGGAGAGGCCTATGTCCAGCAGTGGACTGTTATAGGCTGAACTGATTCATTGATTGATAAATATGGTAGATCATCACCTGCCTAGCCTTTTCCTAACTATGTAGATCTCGGCTTCCAGTCTTAGCGGATGCAGCTGAATACCAGTATGTTACATGGAGCGACTGCCTATCTGACCTCCAAAACTAAGTTACTGGATAACACGATGTCCCTTGGTAAGACTAGTTCTGGATTGGATCTAGTAGATACTTAGCATTAAGAGATAACTCAAATTGACTATGAATGACCTCAAATTTGATTTCCAGGTCATTTATAGTCGAAAAATCGGCACCCCTACCTTTAACTCAAAAAACAGAGCAATACCAGAATATAAGTACATAATAATATAAATATTCTACAGACAATAGTATTGCTCTGTTTCGCTAATAGGTCGAAATACAGGTGATTTTGAGGTTTAAGTAATCTGGTTTTACACCACAACTGCGGGTCAATGACCAAACATCGACGGCTTTCTTAACCGACTTACAAGACAATGTCATAATGATTATGGCACTGTCAAGCCGGCAATGAAACATAAGCCAAGAGAGTTGAAATAACGCCTCTCGGACACTTCCAAGAGGCGATATTTCAACTAATTTAATTAACACTCCACAGTCACCGGCCATATTACGCTTTCGCTGGCAAATCTTCACTTATAAGTTGGAAGTGAAATTGGAAAATCAGATTTACTGGTTTCTCTTATTGAAATGTTATGTAGGATGAAATGAAAATGGACTAAGTTGTTAATCTTTATGACTACTAATCCACTTGTTAACTTACTGCTGAAATGCTTGTTGGCTTATCAATGAATGGGGAATGGCCAGAACAAAAATCTCGGCTAATCACATGAATTTCTGATAGCAGTTTGTTACTATCAGCTGACCATGGGTTTGGCAAACCTTTAGATGCCATGCCTTGACAACACCAATACTTGGATAGGTAGGGCAATAATTCTTTCCAAAAAAGAACATTAGCTGATGTACAAATTAAGCAATTCGTCCATGATAAAAGTGTTGACTGCCAAAATTTTACATACCTTACATAGCTACCAATAGTGGATAAAGTCATACTCCTTTTGATGTTTACGAGTAGATGAAGAATCCATTTCATTTTAGAATCAATCAATCCGTATGTTAAAAATAAGAATCAGTCTAATATTGAATCTAGAAATGACAATAGGTGCAGCTATTTTGTTCCAGAATCTAACATAAATCAGATTTAAAAAATAACAACACCTGGTGAGGGGTTGTAATAGTTTGTAACAATATTTCCAAAATGGCTGTAAATGGTTTGGCGGTGGGCTGGGCAGAGGAGCACTTTACTATAAGTGCAACACACAAATACCCACAGATGCTAAACATAATTATTGTAATTGGCATTCTTATTACCAAATAATAATAATATCAGCCTATTACTGTCCACTGAGCCCGCGTGTTGGATTACGGCCCACTCCCTCTCTCTCCCTGACCCAACCCCTGGGAAAATTATAGGCTGATTATGAAATGGTGATGAAATGATTACTGTCCTACTGGGCAAAGGCCTCTTCTCATACAAAGAAGGCATAAGCATTGATCATCACGCTTGCTCAAGACGGGTTAGCGATTCCAGACACACATTAAGTAACACACACAAGTCCTGGTTTCCTCACAATGATAGTATAACCATACTGAAAACATTTCACTGGAATCTAATTAACGAGCCTCCGCTCTCTCCCACTTCTGACAACGCCATCTTTGAAATAAAAACGCTCAGTCACCATTAATCAAGAATTTCCTTTAATAGGAATTCTATCCACTTCCATCCTATAGAGAAGAAACGGACATAATAACTTCAAATGATCTATGTCCGTCGACTTTCTCTAACTTAAGAGTCAATGCCTTGAGGGCTTGGAGATGAGTTAAGATTGTATGTGTACGTATTATTGCACGTGATTATGTGTTTGTTCTAAGTAGGTTCATTGTTCAGAAAGTGTTTGTTTGAACCCATAATTTGGGCACAAATCATGGTGATTTGTCTGTTGTATCTTGATTCGTAGTTTATCACATCGCTTACATATTCGATTGGTAAAATTATTTTGGGTAATAACACAGTATTTGCTATATCATTACCGTCTTTTATTTTGAGGGGAAATTCTTTAGGTGACCATCTTTACGTACCAAGACCCCTCCGTGCCTCGGAAAGCACGCTAAGCCGTTGGTCCCGGCTGTCATTTGTAGATCTTTGACAGTCGTTACGGGTCGTCAGAGGCTCGAAAGTCTGGCAACCAGTCTTACCAATGGGTATCGTGTTACCCAGTAACTGGGTTGTGGAGATCAGATAGGCAGTCGTTTCATGTAAAATACTAGTATTCAACTGTATCCGGTAAGACTATAGACATTAATTAATATAAATAAATAAGAGAATAAGCGATTATAATATTAGTAATAATAATTAATGTTGTGATATTACTATCTAGTAGGTATGCAATGTAATGTAATGTAATGTTAACTACTAATATTTAACCTAGGTATAAGTTAAATGTAATACTTTCTGTGCCCTAACGGGGTCATGTACTCATATGTTTTAGCCTAGCCTGTAATTGAGTGTACATTATGCAAATCAATAAATAAATAAAAAAGATTGGAAGCCGACTCCAACATAGATGGGAATAGGCTAGGCAGATGATGATTTTGAGGGGAAATTCTCATTGTGTTGTTTAATGGCTTTTGTGGACATGTTATCCGGATTTGTTACAGTAGCGATTCTCTTCGATTTTGTGAATGTTAAAACGTTGTGGGCCTTGTAGACTCGTAGATGTTTCGATCTGTTGGCCATTTCCTATTTTGTTACTTGTTGAAAGGCTTACACTGTCCTACACTATACTTATTAACACTGTAATTAAAAAAAAAAAATAAACGCCAATTATTTTTAAAAGAGTAACCGTGGAGTTTCTTGCCGCCTCTTCTACATAACAAATGACTTTACGAGATTGTGGTTACATCTTCCCGGAGACGGTTCAGGGACTTCCAAGAGGACCAAGAAAGGTTACACCCTGTAGGAAGATGATACTTTGGTGGTAGATAGTAAGTAGGCGGGAGAAGAGTATCCTGCCACAGTTTGCAACGGACATCCACCGAGATTCCTGGTAAAGATCTTGTTGATTTAAAAAAAAAAAAACAGGCATTTTTATCCTCGCCAAAAAAAACCTAAAAAGAAAGATATTTTAACAGTACATCAGCTCAAAATGACATTTCAAAGAATTATAGACTGCAATGTCGATATGAAGTTCAATAGTATTGTATCGATAGTGAAACTTTATTGCATCAGGAAATATTGTATCAATTTCTCTACGGCCGCACTACTTCTTGATTATAATATAGCCCCTTTGTCTATGGTTATCACTAAATACCCGTATATATTCTGTGAAATTGTCTGCTGTATCATGGACCTTGCTATAATAATTATCAAAAGTCTAACTAACCTTAGAACATCGATAACCTGACGCCTGTAATCTGAAGATAAGCAGATTTTTATAGTACAACCACCTTTGGGAAGTTATGTTGTTCCATGTATTAGGAAGCGAGCCTACTATACCAAATGGGCTAAAATACAGACACCAGGCTGCTACAGAGGTGTTTTAATTGTTTTCTATGGAAGCTGACATAGTCATCCCATTACCATTTTGATTACTTTGCAAACTTGCTGGACACGATCGAACTGGTGGCAGACATGGGGGACTGTTGACAAAAGTGAAAACTTAAAAATTTGGAATGTCGCCAGTCTGGTGCAACACATTACATTAGCACGTCGGTGACGCGAACCCATAAATTTTGCCCCTACAAAAAATCGCTCAACGCGGCTAAAGAAGTATTCACTTCAAATATATCATGGCCTGAAATGACACGTTGCCGAGATATTAATTAACGGCAAAGGTGAAATTTGTTACTTTGGTTATATGCTCTATTTTATGGTCCCAATAACACTGTGCCTTTCAATAACCTGGTGATCGAACCGGTGTAAAATATTTGACCGTGTTTGGTCATCCATACGAGGATTAGAGTTACTTAGGTAGCCCGCTTACCAATAAATGGTTGGCTGACTTGTGTTCATCAGACGCATCAGAGATCCGAAAACGTTAACAACCTCTTTCCTCAAATTGTTCGCATATTATTAATATTATTTTGCAAAAAACCAACACATATTGACACAATTTCCTTTACCATAGACTGTTCATATAAAGTTTGGCAGCTGCTCCTGCCTGCATAATGCATGATATGCCATTGTGTTCTTTGTGTCACATCGAAAAGTATTGCATTGAGTAACTGTGCAATATTTACATACGGCGAAAGTGAATACCATTTTGGCAGGTTCAGAGGTCGTTGTTTTGTAGGTTAGTATAATTTGTACTATTTCTTGTTATAGTATTGATAGAAGGTATATATATATATATATATATATATATATATATTATTTTTTTCATCACATCCTCACTTAGTTACAAAAAGGCTTTTTGATTGTGCTACAACTATTAAAAATTCAATTCATTTATTCAATAACAACTTTTCTGTAACAGATTATTCAAAACTATAGTCTAAATTAAACAGAAGTCGTTCTCAAAACGATCTCTCTATTTACTAACCACTAAAGCCTGAGCTAATTGCTGGATGGTTATATACGCGTGGATGCACTAGGCCTCTGAGCGTCTATTTTTTATATAACATTTATATAAAGGAAGTAGGTAAATATGTATGAGGCTTACCGTTGATTGTTTAATTTATTTTTAATGGTGCTGTGGATCTTTTAATCGGTGTATGATTGAAAAAAACCCGGCCAAGTGCGTGTCCGACCACGCACAATGATGTCCGTAGTTGTGATGAATTTATTCCAAAAACATTGTAGTTGAAAAACATGTTCTCCCATCGATATACGTCACGGTAAATTCCCCAACTGCAAATGTAAGTTGGTCGACTACTACTCGTTAACTTACAAGTTAACGTGTAATAGTCGACCAATTTACAAAGCCTACTTAGTTGTTCTAGTTTTTCTTTTAATTTCGTTATATATACTACTGCCATAAAAAAAAAATCACATATCCAAAAACAACCACTTAGCTGGCAGGGGGGACACACTTGACTCTAACAAAAAATAGCACTATAAAGCTTAATAAAAGTTACGTAAACGGATCCCTGAATCGATAAATGATATTCACAATATTTTTGAACGGCCTATCCAATGATTACGCCATATCATGGGATAGACGATAAAAAAGTATCATCCCCACTTTACGTGCAAGGGTGTCGGCGTGATTAATATGTGTACCCATGCCAAACTACAGCTTTCTAGTACTAAGAGGCACAAAGCTAAGCCAGGGACAGACAGATAGACAGACGGACATGGCGAAACTATAGGGTTCTTTGTTTACTACGGAACCCTAAAAATGGGGTTTAGAGTTGGTTTGTGAGTAATTAGGTCTGTCTTTATTTATGCGTGAACCACACTCTTGTTTTCAAGATTGTTTTGAAACTAAAAAATATGTTTTTTCTTTTAGAAATGATGTGCAAGTGAACTTATTTATTACTCACACCAAAAGTCAAATTGACTACCTAATTTTATTTTCAACGACTGTTCTCCAAATTATATTACAAGTTTTAGGTATATTTTTCCTTGATTTATTGCTCACATAACATTTGTATCTTGTTTAATAGATCCACTACTGTACAAGTTCCAGTAGAGATCTTTTAAGGCGCTGACAACACCAAATTTACCAAAATAGGTTTCTCTTAAGAAACAAATTTGCAAAATCTGTATAGCTTGTGGTAGTGGAAAATGTGTTGGAAATTATCAAATAACTTCTCCCGCTTTGGGCGGAGCGGCAGGGTGAGTCAGACTCTTACTAACTAAAATCCACCCATGTTCCTTCCATTGCCTATGTTGCCAGGGGCCTCAGTAACCCTTTCTAACTTTTCCGCGGTCCACTATGGCCGATACCCCGCCAGGTATCGGCCATAGTGGACCCCTACACTTGTTCTGACATCTCTTAGAGGCGCGCGTGGAAAACAACGCGCCTGCGCCTGGTCAGCGAGCTACCCATTTCTCACCATCTGCAAGCCCGCGCATATGGTGGCGGAAATCCGCCTTGGATTCCCGACGCCCAGGACGCCTCCTGCAGCGGCACAAGTTTGGTCCTATGTCTTCAGGAACGACCCTACGACCCCGGCAGGTGATTGATGGTATAGTACTTGATTTATTTAGCCATCATCATCTGCCTAGTTGTCTACCTTGACTTGATTTATTTAGTCCAATAGGTTCCTGATTTCGTTATCAGTAGTTATGTTCTGCCATGGTGCAGATGTACGGGCAGAAGGGACACTAGGTCAAATGGGATTTAAGTACAGCTCTTTATGAAAGAGCTGGTCTGAGAACTTACTTACCTCCCTTACTAGACTAGTCATATTTCCAGCGTTAAGCAGCGTTTATGTGTTCCGTTGAAAAATATCAATAATTTACACACACATTCATAATGGGTGCCTGTATCATTACAAACACATGAGTTGTCTCAGCTTTGTTACTGGGATGATAACAATCTTTATAGGTAGAGATGATCCACAATATGGAAAATATTGATATGGCTGAAAATGTGATGAGGATGGAGGAAACGCATGTGACTTAAATAGTGAAGAATATAAATGCTAATGGATGGAGCCGGAGAAGAAGGCCAAAGAAAAGACAGATGGATTGTGAGATGAATGATATGGAAGGGAGTGAATGATAGCGTGACGGTTGACAGGAAAGAATGGAAGAAAAAAAACGTGTTGCGTCGACCACAAGTATAATGGGACAAGGGCACGAAGATGATGATTGTGATTAGTATAGCTGAAAAATAAACGAAAACTTATCAAACTAATCATAAGAATAAAACGTATAGTATTGAGTACCAACAGTTTAATTAATAACATTTGATGATAAATTATTAAGTTAATTTAATAAATTAATGAACTGACTGGAACGTAATATTAAATAAATGAAAATAAATAAATACCGCCTCAATATTTACATTACAATTAAATCAAATGAGCACCTTGTAATAGGAAAATATCAAAATAAATATGAGATCTGTAACCTAAGTAGATTAATAAATATATTTGTAAAATAATAATATTTGGCAATCCATAATACTTTCAATTTATAAATATTATGCGGAAAATATATTAAATAAATGCAATAATTTATTTACATATGTACATGTGGACACTATATTCTTTTAATAATTATTATATATAGATATTGTCAGTCTTTGTATTATATGAAAATTTTCACAGCATATAAATAAATAAATATATATACATATTCGTACAAAAATATGCTCATTCAATACACATAATACTTATATACGTTCAAAAATATATAAAAGAGAAATAAAAAATATTAACATCGCTATTCTGCTGATACATAAATTAATTAAAGCACACTCCAAAGTCTTGTAATATATAAGTTTAAAATACATAAATAAACTAAAATATTTTTTGGTTCTAACTAAAAAAAAACCTTGTAAATAGGACTATACAATAATATGTTATTTTTATTTAGTCTTCGTAGAGTATTCGAGGTACTTTAATAAAACGGTTAATGCTAAGAGAAAATAATTTTCTCTTACATTTTCTCCGCTTTTCTATCATTGTAACGAAGACCTTTTATGATTTCTCATAATAAAATCACTAATACAGTTTACTGACCCTTCAAGTAAAATAAATTATATTAAACTCTAAAATATTCATTTTAAACCTGTTATTCTTGAAGCAATCATGTTTATTGAAAACAATAAATAAATAAAAACAAAAAATAGATAAAAAAATATGACACACACACATAGAAATTGAATTCGAACGTTCATCCGATAGTAGTGTTTTTCTGACTTTATTTACGGAATTCAATAAATATTTTTATTTTGTAAGGATAACCCTTAGAGTGAATAAATAATAAATAAATATATTTTTTACTTATATTGTAGAATAAAACCTTACGACAGGCATTCCCCCTCAAATGTTGCATAACTATGTACTCTATAATAATTTAATTATATGTTGTCTATTTATGTATTTATGTGAAACCGATTGGTCCTTAGATTCGCGTATTAATTAATGTTAATTAACGGTGGGTTTGTTGGCTATTGGGCGTAGGCGTTGTACGCTAAGTCTTGAGATTTCTCGAGCGACCTGGAAAATAAGAAAAAGGAACCATGAAAATAATAATTTACCAAAACATAGGACATGCAAAAAAAAATCCTATCGACAATAAGCGTTTACTAAATTTCAGGACCAAGATATGCGCGAATAATTTTCTACAGTCTACAAATTGCATGCAATTTAATTCCCAAATATACACATTAATATTCAGGCCATGTGCTAACCTACCCAGATAAAATTGTAATTTAATTGTATCTGTCACTTCTAAAATACGTAATTTATTTAAAAAAAACTATCGAAAATAATAAAAAAAATCCTAACCCTGGGTTGCCCCCGGCATTTCTCTCGAGGTGGTCACTTTGCGCAACGCTGGCAAATTAGAAAAAAAGAAATGTCAAACTTTCTGCAACAAACTATTTCATGAAAAAACATTTTTAAGTTCATATAAAAATCAAAAAATTAACCGAGCCGGGTCATTCCTTAAAAAATAAATTAAATATTAGTAGCGTCTTACTGCAATAGCAGAATTAAAAACAAAAAAGTAGGTAGGTACTAGATTTGTACTGAAAATTAGTGCAGCTCTTTATACGTTTGTGCTCGGGTAGCACTACATACTTATATTGATTTCCCCGTCCATGAGCAAGTTAATGTCTTAATTTCGTAATGAACTGGTCAACCCAATTACTAACACAATCTGTTTATTAGTATTTAGTGCGTATGGCTTAAAAAGCCATCTATGACCAAACCTATTGTTCATTCAGATTGTACGGGAACCTACACTTCACTCCAAAATAATAGAACATTGAAAACTTAAGACTGCATTCTGAAAGTTGGCAACAGTCGCTCGCCAGTAGCTTTCAAATACTTTCCTGTGTTAATTAACTTCTCAATATTACTGAATGACAATATGAAATATCGCTCTATACCTAATGCATTAAAATATTTATTATGAAATGCAATAATTAATATCGCAACACTGAATATTTAGTTTTAGAAGTAAAAATGTTTTATCAAATTTTACACCTAGAACTGTTGCAACACCTAATTCAGTGATATTATTTCAATTCATAAGTCATGTTTTGGTGTTAAATACAGCGATATTTCATATTTCCATGCAGTAATATTAACAAATTAATAAAACCAGGTGAATATTTGACAGCTACTTGTGACGTTGCCTACTTTTAGAATGCACGCTCTCAAGATGAAATCAGTGCAAAGAGGATCCTACGTGAGATTACGCACTTCAAAATGGTGAGTAAATGATGCCTAATAAACAATCTACATCTAATAATTTTCAGAAACTGCCTCACCTGCTCCACCCTGAGCCACCATGTCCAGCTGAGACCACCACTTCATGAGCCTCATGTCCTCCCCCGCTCGGAGACAACAGTTTCTTCAACCCAATGATACCAGCCAGTACCAGTGCCAACTTGGACACAATGAGTGCCTTTCCAGCCAGTAGTGCCAACGCTCCGAAGGCCAGTGGTACCATCATGCCTCCGATAAGCAGGGGGATTGCGAGAAGAGGCGCCAACTTCTTTCTTTTACTGCGTCCCTGGTCCTCTGATAATTCTGAGCCATCTTCGGTCGGGAATTTGACCTGGAATTGAAAAACAGGCTCTGTAAGTTATTGATTCAGCCATAGAAAATGGGAGACTAAAAAACATGATGAGAAATAGTATGAAACACGTGACAGAGCGCGTCAATTAATGTTATCGTTGTAAGTCATAAGGAACCTTTCAACCTCTACAGCTATTGCGTTTCGTTCATTATAAAATTTCTGACTCGGAAATCTGAACAGAAATTGTTTATTTAGCAAAATTATGCTGCTCTAGCTTACAATCCTTTCACTTATAATAATTTGCGTAGTTCTAAAGAACAAGCAGTATGAAAATGGGCATTTTATAAGACAAGTAGTTTTTAATAGAAGAGGCTCAAAAGTGGTTACTTCTAAATTAATTCATTCCAGTACTTATGCCGTGTTTGCATGTAATGCATACTACCTTCACGTCACCACCGATACATTATTAAAGTTACTAATTACTACAAAAAGTGAAGTGATTCCTCGAACCGAACGAACGCATGTAATTACAATTTCATACTGCTTTTCATATTTCTCAGTTCAAACGTATAATTGAAGAAAATATTCAATCACTTCCTACAATCTAACACGCGATAATAAAGTGCGGAAGATTTTAAAATTATGGAACACGAAACAATTGAAAAATATTAATTAGAGAAATGTTCGGGACAATATGCGTAACATGCATGAGCCTATCTAATTGGTAGGTAAATTAAAAAGTTACCAACTGAAAAAGCAGTTATAGACGTAAGTTCTGAAACAAATGGTATCGAAAAGTTCTAGGGTGATGACCAAGAACTTGTATGTGAAATAATGGACAACCGTTCACAATGAACTTTGAAATCAAACCGGAATTGGTCGTTAGAAAAAAGAAAGGATTACAATGTATTTTTTTTATATTTTAGTGATATTTATTTAAGATGTATGTATGTATATATTTATGTATGTTAGTATATTCCCATATTATTTGTTTTGTAAATTGTTTTGATTTTATCTATTTTATTTTCTCTTCTACTCTTACACACGCTGTCTACATCTCTTTATCTACTTTCCTATCGCAGGTATGCTGGAAGAGATTTCTTTAGAAATAAGCATCACCTTTGTACGTATTTTTCTGTTCTGTTCTTCTTTTCTGTTTTTAAATGTGTGTACATAAATGATTAAATAAATAAAATAAATAAATTAATTAATTAATTAAGGATAGTGTTCATTAGTGAAAATTTGACAACCGATATATTATTATGATACATGAATTCCTCAAAATAAACTTCACTCTAAGCTAAAATTATCTGCACAGTTTATGTCGTTCAAGAAGAAAGTTATGTTTAACGACACAACTCAGCAAGTTAACGGACGCATAATCATTGCTGTACTCAGTTACCAGACGCAAACGTGCTCACTTTTCAAGACAAGGACCCCAACCTCGAGTCAAATCAAGACTTCTTAAATCAAATATTCTTCCTGAAACATTATCAAGACTTGCAAAAACTTAGCAAAAAACAAAAAACCTTAACAGGGACCAACCTTTTTATGCAAATGCTTGAGGACTGCAAGTGGATGAAGCGTTGGTAAACTTTGACCCTTAACTGAATAAAGTCTAAAAATGCTATTTGAATTTCCAATAGCAAAGATCGTTGCCAATGTAAATAGTTTTGACTTGGACGTTTTTAAATATTTCAAGTGAAGATGCACTAGCTATCTGACTGTCGACCTGTACGGACTTTGCCCAGTATCACCGTCGTTTAACTGTTATCTTTATTAACTACAAGATATTCACCAATACTATTGTGTTTAGCAGTGCACACTACGCTAGCAACAAGCGGTCAATAACTTACGAATTTATTATTCAACCAAGAACAAATCACGCACCTATCCCTAATGACATTACTAGAAAAGACACGCAATGCCGCGCATACCCCCCATTTAGCACACATTAGATTTTCTTTACGCATATCAATTATCACGCACGGACCAATTAAAAGAAACTGCAGAGTTTAATAGAGTGTGGCCAGCAAAAAGTGAAGATGGACTAATTAAATGCAATTATGAGATGCATCGGGAAAGTTGTCACGCTGCGTTGGTGGATGGTATGCTGTTTTTACGCATTAACTGTAAGATTTAACCGTCACGCTCTTACGGGGGTAGCCGGATCTAGCACCAGCCGGAACAGACTCCGATATAGGGTGATTAATTTACGAGCAGTGTCAGTTTTTATAAGGAGAATGACAAATTGTTTTGTTTTGTTTACTTTAATCTGGGAGACTTGAGGTTCGTTTGAGTAGGTCCAAGAGCAGGTTAGTAGGAATACATTTTTGACCCTGAAACGACCTTTGGATATATTGATTCAGGTGGTGAAATTTCTGAAAAAAAAAACGTGATAAGGTTTTGCATTCCACGTGGTATTTTATTAAACGAGAGGGTTTTACAGCACTAGGGTTGAAAGGTATAGGAAAAATGACAGTACGCGACGTGCATGCAGTGTAATAGTATATTGACTTCGAAGAGCATCTTTTGGTGGGGCGTTCTAGAAAAGTCGTAAAATCATGGTGCATTTGGTTTTGCGATTTTTAGAATACGCATCATAATGATAAAATTATTATGAAAAACCGGCCAAGTGCGTGTCGAACCACGCACAATGACGGGTTCCGTAGTTGTGATTACTTGGGACGAATTTATTCCAAAAACAAACTTTACATTGTATTTGAGAAACCTGTTCTCCCATAAATCGATATATGCCACGGTCAATTCTCCAACTAAAATTTAAGTTGGTCGACTATAACTCGCTAACTTGTAAAGCCTACTTAGCCGTGATAGTTTTCCTTTTAATTTCATTATAAGTACTACTGCCATTAAATGTCTTCCCCACCTCTCCATAAACAACCATTGAGCTGGCAGGAGGGGGGGGGAACACTTGACTCTAACAAATATTATCACTTTGACACCTAATAGTACGCAAATGGATCCTTGAATCGAAAAGTGGTGTTCACAGACCTGCAATATTTTTGAACGCCCTTTTCAACGATACCCCACGCAATGGGGTAGACGAGAAAAAAAATATCATCCCCACATTACGTGCAAGGGAAGTACGCTAAATTTTTTTTTTTGTAGATTTTATTTTAGCACTTTGTCGACGTGATTAATATGTATACCTATGCCAAATTACAGCTTTCTAGTACTAAGCGTCTCTGCGCTACAGTGGGGTCAGACAAAAAGACAGACGGACATGGCGAAACTATAAGGGTTCCTTGTTTACTACGGAACCCTAAAAAGCGTAATAGTTCGATTTGTATGGTCAATACAATGGGAGTATGTTAGTATCGTAGCAGGTGTCGTTCTGTAGTTTCTGCCTACCCCCATGGGAAAAAGGGGTGAGTTTATGTTAGTACAATGATTTTATCCAAAACTTGCAATCCAGAAAGACAGACCGACAGATATATGCTAATGAACAAGTTGTTGTTAGGAAGCTAAACCCGTTAATTGCTACAAACATTAAGACGCTGACAACACCTTAACCGCGGTCACTGTCAGATAAGAGAATCGCGATGACACAATGCTTGTAATTTATTGCAAAATATGAAGCAACTATCTGGTGACAGGCGGGCATTTTTGGGGGACTGTCTTATGTAACTTTGACGTTCGAAAAGTGCTGATTTTCAGCCTAGTTTGAATAAATGACTTTTGATTGATTTTTGATTTTGATTTTATCAATTTACTCAAAATTGAGTTGAGTAATCGAAAATAAAAAACAACCAAGTTCTGCATTCAAATAAGACTTTCTTGTTATTAATTAAATACGTAACGTATGTTGATATCTAATACAGATATTTTGGATTAGAACTCAAGGTAAGAGGTTAGTTTAATGTTAGTTTGTATCGAGATGTTTTTTCAAAACGTATATTGGTGACAACCAAGTTTTGGGAAATATGTTCAAAATTAACATATATTTTTTCCGCTACCACTAACTATACAGATTTGGCATTTTTTTTTTTCTTAAGAGAAGCCTATTTTGGTCAATTAAGTCTTGTCAGTGCCTTAATCAACTAATAACTGATCGTAAAGCAGTAATATTTTTAATTGTGGGTGCTTAATTACGTATGAACGGTGTGCTGATAGACACTACTTTTCTACTTTGCAGCAGAGTAAGTTAATATTAGTGTCGGCTTATTAATTACAGGCATAGATCAATTCGTTACCCTCAGGTGACTTTGCCGTCGACAGCTAAATGCGACCAGAGTGCCCTCTGTTCACTTTTAGTTACCTACAAGTATTCAGCTAATAGCATAACAGCATAATCAGCCTATAATGTTCCCGCTGCTGGGACACAGGCCCACCACGCGTGCCCAGTGCCTTAGTTGAATAGTCATATGACTGCTTTTCAAACACAAGAATGTCACAATGCGCTAGAACGTATAACGGTATTCAACCGCAACACAGTGACACTGCAATGGATAAAAGGACACAGCGGATCGCTGGGCAACGACGCGGCTGACGAACTAGCTAGGAGAGCATCCGGCACGTCAGTCTGCGGACCGGAGCCGATCGTGCCCATCCCCTTCAACCAACTACGCAGGTGGCTACAGGAGCTCACCCACACACAAGCAGAGAGCTGGTGGTCCTTGGCACAGGGGTGCAGACAGTCCAAGAAGGCTATGCCATCCTTGGATAGTAAGTTAACCAGGCGCTTGTTACACCTAGACAGGACCGGCCTGCGCCTGTTGACGGGGACCATCACGGGCCACTGCTCGCTAAACAAACACTTCCACACAATAGGCATAACGGACAGCCCTCTGTGCAGGGCTTGCATGGAGGCAGAGGAAACCGTTGCGCATGTGCTCTTCGAATGCACAGGCGTCACTCACATTAGAACAGAAACCCTCGGGGCACCCAGATCCTACACAGAAATTCTAAACAGACCAGGAGATGTTATCAACTTCTGGAGGGAGGTAGACTGGTTGGAATAACCACCAAAAACGGCCGCCATGGCCCACGCACAATGGTCCACCTGAAGGACTATGTGCGGAAACCAAACCCTTTAACATAGAACATAGAACATAGACTGCTTTTCAAATAGTGATATTTTATCTATACCTAACGAAGCATTGTGTAATCTTTTATGCTTATCGTATGCTTTATACAATTTTGCAAATGTACTTATTGTATTGCAAACTATGTTACACGCTCTTGAGATTTTAGGGATTTCTGAATGCCCTACCAATGATCGCCGCAGTTATTGTCAAACTTGACAACAATTAAACTTGGACCGAGTTCTAGCAATAAAACCGCAATGCGGCCAATCCAATTTCAGATACCTAAATTAGTAACTCTATTTAATACATAAATAAATGAACTTTGTCTATAGCATGTGCTACTCACAAAAGTATTACGTTATCAAGTTCTTCACCATATTATTTTGTTAGTCTATTAGATCTCTGAGGTTATTGTGATCGTGGAAGTCATTAGTAGCATATGAATAATGATCGGCGGCAGAGATCTCTCACGTCCGACCATGGTTCAGGCCTTGGTACGGAGCGAGAGGGCATGGGCAGCCGCCACCTCCTTCTGCGAAGCAGTAATGCTCGCGAAGGAGGTGGCGGGACGGTTGAGGTAAAGGCAAATTTCGCGCCCTCTTGCCTCTAGCCACCGCAGGAGACGCCCTGGGCGTCAGGAATCCCGGGCGGATTTCTGGCTACCGTAGGCGCGGGTTTGCGGACGGTGAGCCATGGGTAGCTCACCGTCCGGTAAGGACCAGGCCCGGGTCGACGGCGCGTTGTTTTCCACGCGCGCCTCAAAGATAAGTCGTCAGCACAAGTGTAGGGGTTCACTAGGGCCGATGCCTGCCGGGGTCGCGGAAAGGTACTAAAGGGTTACCGAGGCCCCTGGCAACACAAGCAACGGAAGAAATACGGGTGAGTTTTAGTTAGTAAGAGTCTGACACACCCTCCCGCTCCTCCCAGAGCGGGAGAAGTTACTCGTATTTGATGATTTCCCAACCAAAAAATAAAAAAGCATATAAATAATATTGTTCAGTTCAAAGCTCGACATGCTAATTTATTCGAAAGAATAATCAATTAGGTCACCGTCAATTCCGAGTTCATTCCTCTAATATTTTCTAGTCTATATTGCACGTGTCTAAGCGCAACAGTCTAAGCGTTTACTAATGATGTTTGTAGTCTGTGTTAGTAGATATTTCTTCAAAGGGACAGAATTGTATCAGAAAAAGGAAGCAAAGTAATTTCATCACCATTTACTCCTTTTAAAATCGCACCTCCTCAGCGAGAATATTGACAATAGGCCAAGAATTTAAAGTCCTGAAATCAAATCTTTAATTCTCTCGAGCAAACCCGGAAGCAAATACTATTACTTCAGCCACAGAAGTGATAAGATGCATTCATAATACATAGATTACTTACGGTCAATCAAGAGCGTCATTTGAATAATAATTACTCTATTATACCTCTGTATGGAAGTCGTATTATGTGGAAGGTCACACAACCAATTTAGATTGGATATGAAGTAGCTCGCTCATTCAGACTCAAGTTTGATTGGTTTATACGATAGATCAAACTATTACTTAAATTAGGTGTATCGAACAGGAAAATGTGATTAGTACGAGTATTACATATGCCTAATAGAATAGCCAAGCCGTAGTTTAAAATGAATAAAGGCATGTGATGTGTGCGTATTTGCAGAATATATATGATATGAAATTATTCTATATGGAACGGCGAAGTTTTTGAACTGACACACGTGGTGTAACTTGAGAATGCGAATACCAAAAAACCATTTCAAATTATAATAGTCAACTGGCAATATCATTTACAGATAACATAGCATAGCAGTATTTATTTATTATAGCCATTCACCAAATTACTTTACCATAATACCAGTTGCTCCCAACACCGCTGAAAGTGATAAGGCATCTAATTTTAATGTGCAAAGAAGGAGCGATGACCAGAAGAAGAGAAAAAAGAAGGTAAGAAGAAAAGAAGAGAAGGGGAGAAGGTAGAAAATAACTCACAGAGGTGATATTTATTTGGCAAGGGCAGTAAAAGATTATTGAGAAACAAAACAAAATATGTATGTGAAAATCCATAACGATGTGTCGGTCTCAGACTTGGAGAGACCACGTGGCACTTTATAACCTTATCTCGCCATAAGCAATCGCATAGTATATTACTCTTTACCTGTAAAAGTTCCTGAAAGACCCACATCTTCTCCGAGTTGTTTTTTAATAAAATTATATTATAATTGAGTTTGTTTCACGTAACTACCATTCCAACTAAATTTGCAATCACAAGTCACCTTTTCTTTTTAACAGTTAAGCACAATTTTAACCCATTCAAGTATATCTTCATCAATTTTATTATCTAAATCGGTTGATTACTTGATTTTAGAATGATGTTTTATAATTAAACCAAATGTATTCCATACTTAGGTACTTTAAACTGAAATTAGTATTATATTTAATTTAAATATAAAAAAATTCTTACCTGTAATGTATGGGACCTCATAAAGTTAACGACTTTGTCAAAAATGAGGTTGTTGAGCGACCCCTCGTCCATTCCCCTAGGGATCGCTTCCTCCTTCTCCACAATATTCACATCCTTATCCTTGGTTATCGTCACCCCATTCAGGATGTCCAACTCCTCAGTTTTCGTCAGCCTGCTCAAAGTCTTCGCCAATTTTCTTTTGAGGCAGTGCGAAATGTCGGACCCGCTGCAATCTTTGTAGGTCTCATACGCTAATTTTAGATCTCCTAGAACATTATCGTCTGAGCTTCGAGCTTCTAGTTTATTCTGTGTCGTGGTCGCCGTTCGGGCGGTGGCTGCGGCGACCAAGGTTAATATCAGGAGGTACTTTACCATTTTTGTTGTTTGCACTATGTTGGCTATATGGGCACTGTGTATAACTAGAGCAATGGTTGCGTTTATATGCGCTTAGTGTCACGGTACACTGGCTATCGCTGAGAGGGATGCAGCGATGCATTTATGTTGTTGGGTACTATCGAGAACTTATTTTGTTAAGGTAGGATTAAAATAATAATAAATATTAACACTTAAAAACATACAAAAAAGTATTATCATTAGTATTATCTTTAAAGTCATACAGAGATCGCAAGCATAGTATTCTGACATAAGTTTTGGACCATAATTTTACATAATGTTACATTGTTGAGTGATTTAGACATAAACAAGTATAATATTATTTCTATAGTAGTCTATCTGAGTTTGTTTCAGCCTTTTTTCTCAGAATAGTTACGCTGACCTCATCTAGTTTTTTAAATATGATTGACGTGTAAAAGTGTTTGTACGAACATAGTTAGATAAATAAAATAATTTGTCATTCATCTAAATAATAACAGAGAAATAATTATATCATGCTTATAATACTTCGATTTTAAACATGACAATTTCAAAGGTGCACTTGGTGTATCAGTGCTCCGTGACGCTGAGTTATAAGGCTCTAACTACATACGAGTACATGACTTGTAACGGCTAGCCACGTCATGTATGAGAGGATACCAAAGCTGTCCCCAACCTACATGCTTTTGATACGTATTTTCAGTTGTAATTTCGCAAATGTAATTGATATCAGAGAAACCTGCATGTAAACTTAATCTTGACCCTTTTTTAACTTTATTGACCAGTAGTGGGTGCTAAACTTTAGTCACTTAAAATATTAATTATGACTGGTTCCCATGTCCATACTTATTTAAGGCCTATCTTTAAAAGTATTATCTTATATTTGTCAAAAAATATATTGTGGGTCAATCGTAAATTCTACAACTACGAGTTTGTAAGTTGTTTGTTTTTTTCACTCTTTTGTAACTAAACTTTAATTATTTCCCTCTTCTAAAATTCTTGACAATTTTTTTTTATTTCTTTAATATTTTCATTTTAACTGTACCTCACCGGACTAAGTCAATTTAAAACAGTTTTATATCATGACTTAACTGTTATGAGGTGCATTTCGCCCACTGAAGATTTAAATTATTGAGATCATTACGATCTGATATCGATTTATATAGCCAATCGCTGGTACTGCTTTGGGAACACTTTCTATGGGATATTGCTTAGCCGTCACAACTGGGAAGGCAGTTATTGAAAGTTTGAATGTTTAAATCTTGCTATTTTTTGGGGTTTAGAGGAATGAGGGTGACGTGGGCCCCTCTGAAGTTTGGCATCTACTGTTATGGCCATAAGAACTGCCGAGTCTACAGTTTCAATCAGGTGGTTGAAACTGTAGACTCGGACCGAAGACAATGTTAGAAATCTGGGACCCAACGTTGTCTTACATAAAGAGGTCTTTATCTAAGACGATGATGGATCCCAGATTTCTAACATTGTCTTCAGTTCATACCAATGATTTCCTTGGTTTCTTTTTCCTCATGTCAATCCTCTCTGATCATCTCTTATTGTGGTCAGGTCTTATAAGCGAGCATCATCAAATCTACAGTCGCCTTCATGACTTCATCTTATCAATTAAGGATTTGATCTGAAGTTTTGCACGCATGTACATCTGTACGCATGTGTGCTAGTGTTGCTCATTCACCATCATCAATTCGTGGACAGCTGCTGCTAGACATGAATGGTCTTATGAGACAGATTAGTGATCACTTACCTACCTGCGTTGATGCCTATCACAATCCGACTAGTGTAAGGCTTTTCTCTCTGCAAAAATAACATAGTTAGGGTTAAACTAATCCTTTTCGTTTACAACATAGACGATTATATACTTGTGATCAAAATTCTATCGTCACCTTTTTATGAAATAAAAAAGTGACTAAATAATGAATAACAATTAAAAACTGTATAAATAATAAATTAAGTTAAATAGATAGATAGATAGATAGATAGAATACTCTTTATTATGTACACCATAAAAATTACAGATACAAACGTAATAAAAAATGTAAACGTATAAAATAATGTCCTAACAATTCTAATATTTTATATAGTAATGAACTTTCCGACAAGTTAATTGGGATTCCGGTAATGCTTGGAATTGTATCCAATCACGAAAATATACTATTTGAATGATAAATAAACATTAAAATCGCAATTTGTTCATACAAGAAGCAGTCTGCGACTTGGCTCGTTTTGATACCTACCTTTCTGTTATGGACACCTTACGTACGCTTGGCATAAGCCGAACTCCTACTGACTATACAAAAAAGCCAGCTTAATTAAACAGAAATCAGTGAAATAAGGGAAGATGGCATACGTGAAATAAGAGAGTGTGCACAGCAATCTGTTTCGAAATGATGAATAGCTTGTGAGATTCACAACCCTTCTTAACGAATTTGCTGAAATTAGTTATACAATTGGAACCAGTAAATAATATGTTATCAATATGATTAAAGATGCACACGTACAGACAGACAGAATAGCTCCTAAACCTCATTACATTAGAATAGTTCATTATAATAATTGTACTCATATGCAACAAACACATCTATCACGCGAAATTTCAATAGAACACAAAAACTCATTTTCATTGCGTTTAAATCTTAAATCGATTGTTGAACAAATTACATCATGATTAGTGACACGCAAATTACCTACATGCGTGGAATTTTATTATTTTATGTCTACTTCATTTTCTATCATTATGATCATTGATTATAATAGTTACACTGATCCTTCTATTGAGATTATTTTAACCTCGGTAAGGTCATGAACTATATTGATTCGATTAAATAGGTATCAATTCGTTTGCTAAGCAATTGGTATATCCTCAATTACAACTCTTCATACATCTCGAGTTAAAGTTCAGTCAGCAGCATCAATTATAGCTTATTTCCGTCAAAGCTATTCATTTATTTGCAACAAAACATTTAACGCTCGTCAGAAAATTTTTCAGCATTTCCCCGTCAGTTTTTGAGCTCAAAACTATGAATAAAATCAAACAACACGATACCTACTACTAATTGATCGATAATTAACTCGTCGTGTCTTAATAGTGATATAATTAACGTATAACTATAATATACTTGTTCTATTGTATCACTACAGTCGAAACACCTTGTCATGAGGAACGCACGAAATCAGGAAGTATGGCAGAAAGGAAAGAACGCCTAATACCCAACAGTGAGTGATTTCAGGTAGAATCAGTAATGATGACGATGATTGTCGTTCTCATTGAAGATGTAAAACTATAGCAACAGCAAACGCCACTGTAAAACATAAGTATATTTATGTTTGCGTTACTTGCAAATAATATTAAACAACCAATGCCCAGCAAGTTATGGGAACGCCCATATCCAGCAGCCAAAACTACACCGTTACTGAACATCTCAATGAAGTAAATCCAGGGTAAATTGAATTGAACGCACAATTTACTTTAAAATAACGCGATCTTCGTCGTTTGTCGGAAGTGGGGCGTGATCGTATTATCAAGTTATATGAGATGAAAGAAACACGCAATCTGCTCGATTATGACTGGACACAGTGTAACTACTTACGGTTGCAGTAATTCATCGTTCGAAATGAAAACCCTTATCTCCGAAACTGCTGAGCCTAAAATTTTGAAAATAATAGAGAAAATAGTTATATATGTATATATTACAGAAAAAAACTATAGGAAGTCTATAATCTTAAAATAATATGGTAAATCACTCAATATTGTTCGTACAATCTTACATTTACAGTTGGAATGTATAGCATGTTTTTCAACTACAATGTTAAGTTTGTTCTTGCGATAAATTCATCCCAACTACGGAATTCATCATTGTGCGTGGTCCGACACGCACTTGGCCGGTTTTTTAATACCTTAGTGCTTAGAATGCTACAAGAATTTTTGGGTCAAGTCCCAAAAAAATATTGTGTGTGATGTCTGTAACGTCATTTTCAAGGTTTCAAGGGGCGTTGTTAGTAATCATTTGTGAAATTGTTTTGTGAAACTGTATTTTTGTAAACAAAATGGCGGCGTTAGTTCCAATTTTTGCTACGCGGCAAAATATCCTGTACAGATTGTATATTTGAAAGGACTCGAGAAATGACAAAAAAAATACATTTCTATATCATCAATACCGTAAAATGGAATAGCGGGGTATCTTTGATGATTACTTTTTTTCGTTGATTTTTTTGTAAAATCTCGGAGTCTATGGACTGCAGTAGTTTTTTTTTATTTTGGGTTTGGCAACATTGACAGTTTTGCCATATTTCTTAAAAATGGCTGCGGTTTAGGCTGTGACATTCCATGACAAAAATGTTTTAAATTTAATAGTGCGACAACTAGCAAAATAGTGTGCTGAAGAGCTTCAGTGGTACAAGGGTAAGTATTATTATTGTAGTTTCAGAACTTATATTTCATAATTATACGGTTTCTTTAGAGTAATATAAATCTGATAACTTCGATTGATGACGACCATTTTGTTTTCTGTGTTGAGTTTTATTCCTTGGGGTTAAATTGATTAACGGTACGAGGCGACATTGATAGTTATCAAAGTCACCCCAAGGAACAAAATTTGCGTGTATTCATATTAAAAGTACTGGTTATCAAAGTCATCCTTTTTAAAGGTAAAATGGTGCGAAACTACAAGAAGATGCCGCCGGGTACCCCACTACAGGAACCATACGGAAGAAACCCTCGAAGAAGCTCTGCAAAAAGTTACGGATGGGGATTTGAGCATCAACGCAGCGTCGGTAAATTATAAAATACCATTCGGTACTTTATACAATAGATATAAAGGAATGCATGGATCAACTCCTGGAGGGCAACCTGTATTTACATATGTTGAGGAAGTTGCAATTTTAAAAGCCGCCGCAACTTGTGCCGATTGGGGATTTCCACTCACCAGTTTTGATTTACGAATGTTTGCAAAATCATATTTAGAACAGCATGGAAAATATGAGGCTAAATTTACAAATAACATTCCTGGCATTGATTTGGCGGTGAGTATCCTAAAACGCCACAATAATGGATAAGGTCAAAGAGTTGCCACCAATATAAAAAGAGCAAGGGCTGCAGTAGGCCGGGATTCGATCAACGCCTACTTTGATAATCTTGAAAAGGTTATGGAAAACGTACCACCGTCGAACATATTTAATTATGACGAGTCAAATTTATAACAGGTGTTTAATTCACTACATTTTGCCTATTTTATAATATTATATTTGATTATACTACAAAACGTGTTTTTTTACCATAATATAGCTCTAAAATCAATTCTCAATGTTACCCCTGTAATCAAACACACCCCCGTGAACTTTGAAGTGTTTTAATTCAAAAACTAATGAGTGAACAATTTTTTAATTTTTTGTTTTTATTTCCTGTTAGGGGCTACTTTCTTATTACATACAAAAAACGGGGGCAATCAAAGCGACCCCATATCAAGTATAAAGATGATAAGCCACTTAATGTTTTTTTTTCTCGGAACCTACAGAGCGTAAAAATTAAATAAATAATTTTATCAATAAAAAACCATGAGTCGCCATTACAGTATTTTTTTTGTATTTTTTTATAAATAACTGAAGAAGTTACAGTCAGTTTTATTTTATAATTAATCAATGTAACCCCATTTTACGGTACTAAACTATGTCTTGTGGCATAAGTTCCACCCACATATCCCTTAGACCCTCCGCAATGTTAAATAGTCGAAGCCTCCGCACAAACCGCTCCCATTGAACCACTGTAGGTAGTTACACTGTGAGTTAGTCATTTACCATCTGTAGTTAGATGATTTATTGGTGTATTATGCTGATTCAGTTAAATTGTTGTAGCAATTTATGAATTAAGGATGTGGTGTTTCGTACCAAACGGAGCCAATATTGAAATTTCAGCTTCATTAAAAAAAAATCTGTGGAAATAATAAAAGATAAGAAGAGTACGATAAAAATGGGTTTTGTTTAGTCATAGTCGGAATGTGACTATTCATTTTTAAAACATGTCCCCAGTTGAACATGTCACTCTTCTATAGTACATACGGCTAAATATAGATTGACCCCAAAAGCATGCATCCTCAAAATATTCTCTCTTCTTTCCTAAAAAAAATCTTACACAATCCGTCTGAACGTCGAACTTCCGAATCAACCTGCGTCATTCATTTTGGAAACAACATTAACAAAGTGGTTCACGTAATAGCACATCCTGAATATTATAATAATAATGACACTTTCTCACTTTGAATTCGATTTCATGTCCGACTGCTCTGAAGGTCAGTTTTCAATGTTACATTCCTATAATTTTTACTGCCAAACTTTATATCTAGGTCATGGAATAGCATACTTAAATAAAGTTCTCATTTTCTTAAATATTGGCATTAATCGAAATAACACGGAAAAAACGGAATAAGACACAGGACGAATTTACAATAAAATGAAACCACAGAAGGAGAGAAGAACATACAACAGAGATATAAGACTATTACTAGATATTGAAGAAAAAGAGAACATTGCATCAATCATTTGGATCACATCACAGAAACAGTACATTGTTCCCAAACTGGTTTGCTTGGCAACAGGGATACTCATAAATTCGACAACGACTTTTATTATTTAAATACACTTTGCATTCAGACATCGATGTTCCATTCCTATCATATCTACAACATAATCTAGGTCATCGCATACTGAGAGGAAGTCCTTATTTTCTCAAATATGTACCGTTTACGGAAGAGAGAGAGAGAGAGAGTAACCAAAAAAAATAAGACACAGGACAAAAAATACCATCAAAATAAACCACAGAAGAAGAGAACATATAACAGACTGAGACATAAAATTAACGATATTTTATAAAAACAGAATATTACAATCAATCATTTGGATCATATAGCAGGACTAATTAAAATAAGCACATTCTCCCCAACAATCAATAACTATTTGAATAAATCACCACTAAGAGAATTTCATAAAAGGGACGAGGCCTACACTCAGCAGTGGGTGGACCATTTCCGCCAATGATGATGATGATGAATAGAATTTTACGAGACACTAGAAAAAAAGACATACATGTTCTAAGTTTGTAGAAAAAGGGACACTCAGCCCACGAACAGCTATAATTCAACAGTGAGTAAATAGGAAGAAGAACAGATAATCAACCATCTATATATATATATATCTCATCATATCAAACATCCGAAATTCCGAATCAAGCAGCGTCACTGATGAGGCAATAACATTAACAAACAGAGTAGTTCATGTAATGCCACATCCTGAACACTTGACACTTTCTCGTTTTTCATACGCTGTGTTAGCTACACGACTTCATATATGACGCTTGGCAGGTCATACTTTATGATTATGCTAATGACATGACTGTTGCTGTTTACAGTCACGAGTATAAATACATTATATTTACGCAAGATATAATGTATTTTTACTCGTTTTAGTATTTTTGGAATATTATGAAATATGTCTTTCCCCAAAGTTGCAATCGTTATTTCACAAGAAAATATCTTTTGAATATTGCGTACATGTAAGGTATTTGTGTCCGTGAATGATCCGAAGTATTGCTATAAATAATTTATTTTGTAGAACTTACATCATTCGTTTATGAGTACGTGGTGTTTTACGACAATTATATCAAGTTGTTCAAATATATCTGGATATAATCTATACATATAATAAAATAGTAACGAAGACAAAACTATACATTTAATATCTGAGAAAAAGTAATTGCGGCCTACAATATTTGAAGGAGTCTGATGCCGAAAATATAGTTTTCAGAATATTTGCCCGTTTGTCTGTTTTTCGGACATCCACCCGGAGAAGCCGTGGGCAAAAGCTACTAAATTATAAAAATCTGTTACTTTTTTTAGGAGTGATTTTACTTTCAGGTGTCTGTCTGGAGGAGGCGGGACGGTTGAGGGAAAGGCAAGTTTCGCGCCCTTTCACCCCTAGCCGCCGCAGGAGACGCCCTGGGCGTCGGGAATCCCGGGCGGATTTCCGGCCACCCACACAGCAATGGGTAGCTCTCCGTCCGGTAAGGACCAGGCCCGGGTCGATGGCACGTTGTATTCCACGCGCGCCTCCAAGAGATGTCGTCAGCACAAATGTAGGGGTCCACTAGGGCCGATGCCTGCCGGGGTCGCGGGAAGGTACTAATGAGTCACCGAGGCCCCCGCAACACAGGCAACGGAAGGAATATGGGTGGGTTTTAGTCAGTAAGAGTCTGACACACCCTCCCGCTCCGTCCAGAGCGGGAGAAGTAATTTGATGATTTCCCACCCAAAAAAAAAAAATGCATCTTTAGGTTATTCCAAAAACAATATACATTTGAAATTTCTGCCTTATTTCTTCTTCCTGCCTTCGTCCCTTCGTACAGCTGCAGGGGTTTCATTATAATCATCATCATTATTTAGCCGAAAAACATTCTCTGCTGGACATAGACCTGTCCTTACACTCTACACAAGTTTGGTTGTTTTTTTTTGTGTGGGTTGTTATCAAATAACTTCTTCCGCTCTGGGTGGATCAAGAGGGTGTGTTAGCCTCTTACTGATTAAAACCCACCCGTGTTACTTCGTTGCCTGTGTTGCCAGGGGCCTCGGTATCTCTTTCGGAACCGTCTTTAACGGACGGTGAGCTACCCATAGCTCACCATCCGCAAGCCCGCGCCTACCGTGGCCGGAAATCCGCCTTGGATTCCCGCCGCCCAGGACATTTCCTGCTGCGGCACAAGTTTGGTTCTGTGTTTTCAGCAACCGGTGGATTACCGCGAAATTCATCAGGTCATCGATTCCTCTTATCAGGAGGTTAGTCTATGAGAAGAGTTTGAAGTGTGAATGTGGTTGGCTATAAAAATCGGGGTCTTCCTCGACTTTTATAGCCAACCACAATCATACTTCGATAAAAAAAGAACAAAGAGACGATGGACGGCCGGTGTGAAAGATGAAATGGCTAGAAAGGTGGTGACTACCGAGATGACAACTAAAAGAGAAGTGTGGAAGAAAAAGACTTGTTGTGCCGACCACAAATAAATTGGGATAGGTGTAGGACAATGACGATGACGATGTTGCAGACGTTTAATGCCCCATTTCGAAGCAGTCCCAAATACGTGCATACCTGTTACTTTCGCTATCCGTTGCGTACACAACGGTCTTACACAACATGTTCTAATTAAACGCACAATGTTATCCGCATATAAACTGGTGATGTACTGCGAATTGGCACTAACTTGCGTTCGTCATTAATTCATATTTATTTTATAGTAGTATCTTGGTTGTTTTACGGTTGTAAGTCGGCTTGTTAATTTACGGTGCAAGAGTTGGTTTCAAAGTCTTATTCATCGCAGCAGTAGTAAGATCTTCTTCAAATCGGTTTAAGTTCTAAATGGTTTGAAATTAGTTTACACTAATGCAGATATTGAATTATTTTTACAATAAGTGGAAATTAGTTATACTGGTACCGCCACACCCACACGCACATCCTTCCTCATACACACATCCACGTCAACCTTACACCTCTCAAACTTCACACACCCCACACACATCACACACCATACACACTCGACCCAACTCACACACCCGTCACACATCACGAATTCCGCACACCCTACACACCCACAGAATTTAAGAAAAATATATTACTCTAGATAAAACGAAAAATGTAACTAAATAAACTAAAAAATATATATATTTTGTATGTTGTACAAAGCCATGGAAGTGCGGAGTCTCCCTACACAGGCTCCAATCATAAACTAATTTAAACTAGTTGGTACAGAAATAAACATTTTGTATTTTGTATTTTTTGTACAGTTTAATAGTTTAGACCTTAAATGTAAATCAAACTCAAATAGTAGTAAGACTTTTTTTTTTGTTTTTTTTTTTTATGGTTGGGAAATCATCAAATAACTTCTCCCGCTCTGGGCGGAGCGGGAGAGTGTGTCAGACTCTTACTGACAAAAACCCACCCATATTCCTTCCGTTGCCTGTGTTGCGGGGGCCTCGGTGACCCATTAGTATCTTCCCGCGACCCCGGCAGGCATCGGCCCTAGTGGACCCCTACATTTGTGCTGACGACATCTATTTGAGGCGCGCGTGGAATACAACGCGCCGTCGACGCGGGCCTGGTCCTTACTGGACGGTGAGCTACCCATTGCTCACCGTCTGCAAGCCCGCGCCTATGGTGGGCGGAAATCCGCCCGGGATTCCCGACGCCCAGGGCGTCTCCTGCGGCGGCTAGGGGCGACAGGGCGCGAAATTTGCCTTTCCGTCAACCATCCCGCCTCCTCCTTCACGATCATTACTGCTTCGCAGGAGGTGACGGCTGCCCATGCCCTCTCGCTCCGTACCATGGTCTGAACCAGGGCCAGATGCGAGAGATCTTTGCCGCCGATCGCCTCCACGAGGACACGGCGGAAGTATTGAAGCCTGAAATATGATTATTAATTCAATTTTGCCATAAGTTATTGTTTGCGTTTACTATAATTCTAATGAATACATACGTAGACCTTATCAAAGTGGCAACCTAATACAACGTACGTAATTGCATGATAGATAATATTATTGCACTTGGGTTAAATGTAATGAAGCTGATCAGTACGTGAAACTAGAAAATGAACGCACAAACATAAACAGAAAACTGCTACAGCTACCTGCTTAATAAGAGTATAGCACCATAAATTATCGTTTTACCAAGAAATCGACAGTTTCGCCCAAAAACACCAAATTCATGACCCCGCAATCCTTTATCAAATACAAAATGGTGATTCTATGACAAATACAACCCACATGGATGACATTAGAACCGCATTCTTTAATTATACGCATATATAAGTACGTCATCAAAAGTTATTTGTGCCAGACGCACCCACGGCATCCTTTTTCGAAAAGAGAGAGAAAAAAAGAAATTTCACTTCACACGCGTTCCTGTGTCCGGTTTACATCCAACGCTTTTCATTTAAAGCAAACTACAAATCTTATTATCCTTCTCAAAAACTTCGAATCGGGCAATTCTGAACGTTATGCTGACGACGTTACGGGTGATAGTAATTGAATTACGAATTTGATAGAGGTAAATTTAAATCTGTTCGATGGACAAGGCAAATACCTGTTTTCTGTATTATTTGATTCACAACTTTGGACTTTACAGCATTGGCATAAGGCTATATGATTGTACTTGGAACGAGCATGCTCGTAAAGGTGTGTGAACTCTAGACGTGGTTTACTCTGACAAAGTTAATATGAATATCGAACGACTGACGCTAAGCGACTTTGATTCTTATTTTGATGAGCATAAAATAAGTAATACATGTAAAAGTAAATAGCAAGTGCAAGGCTGTGTAAGTAAATAAATGTGGGAGAATAAAGAGGGGGAGGTTACATAAAATACATGAGATACAGAAAGCCGATGGGCCTCGGGCGACAGCAGCGAAAGCAACTTGTCGATGACTAATGTACGGAACTCTCTTAGGTCATGAATGAGGTCACAGATGCTAAAAAATGCGTAACCCTAAAGTACCTGACCGATTTGATGTAATATTGTAGAACCCCAAATTATATTATTAACTTGATGATCTTACGTCTTAGTTTAAACAGACAGACCAGGATAAAACTTGTGTACCTACCTATTCAATATTTTATAAATTAATTAACGATACGCAGGATTAGTACAAATATGGTAAGAGATGAAATAATAGGTAATGCTAGAACAGGTACAGAAGTCAAAACTAGAAAGCTATAAACTAAACTAAACTAAACGATTCGTTTATTTTAAAGCTAAAATTCAAACAATTTTGGATTTCGAAGGTAAAATAATAAAAAACTAACTTAATATTACTTTCAAAACAATAAAAAAACGCAGCAGCGAAATTTTTAAAACGTCATTAACGTCAAAGAAAATTCGTGCCTATATATATATATATATATGCAAAGTCAAAATAATTGCTAATAAAATTATAAAAAGAAGTGAAATCTATCCGTATTGTCATTTAAAACTCGAAAATATTACATCAGAATCAGAAACTTTTACATCAAGAGACGGACATACCAGAAAAATAATACTTTCACTCTTTGACCAACTCAATTTTTAATCCGCCATAAAAACCTTCGTTTTTGCACAGAAATGTAGCCTTTATCATTTGAGTGACAAGAATGTAAATCCTGTAAATATGCATGGTGTCTAAGATGTATGAAATGAGTAGGAGTCTGTGAGACAATGTGGGGTCAAAGGCTTCATATGTATCGCTAAGTTTTAGCTGTTTATGTGTAATGTCATTTGAAAAGTAAAAGTTTATGTTTACGTTTTATTTGACAGGATTGATTTTAACCGTTATTACTGTATACGCATTACAGATTAAACGGATAATAACATTTATAGGGTTAGGATGGTAAGTAAGATCACTTACAATATTATGTCCTCTTGATGGATTATTATGAATCACCAACCGTAATTTCACATTCAAGCAATCATTTGCTAATTTAGAGCAGTGAGTCCCTCAATTTGGAACTGAATGCTAACATAAGTAAGCATATATTGTATTTGAATAATACTCTATATAAAGAATAATTATTCAAGAACAACAAAAGCAAACTGTAGCATAAAAACCAATCACTAACCAATGCGCCAGCGGTCAATTAGATGTTTGAGCTACCGATTAGAGAAATATGTCTAGATTAGTAGTCTACTATACTACTTACAAAAATTTAAATATTCGCTACTTCCATTTAAATGAAAACCTTGTATATGATGATGCAATCATTACACCCAATACAAACAACAAAGTAGTATTTCCATTGATCTCTATACTCTACCGACCGTACAAACCATACGTAATGTTACCAGCTACTGCCAAAAATTACGCATATTATGCAATTGCCGTAACAGAATTAGAGATTGTTCACAAAGATAGGTTGCAAATTATCCTCGGCGAATTTTCACCTATTGTCTGTGTGAGAAGTTGGCGTAACAACCAAAACAATGGCAAAGTTCACCGGAACAGAACATGGAAAGTCTATATAACCAACTGGGACTTGATATTGTTTTTAAAGTTACAATTGTAGCAACAAGGATAGTTGTGCCAGTCGAAACTGTAGCATGTGCTGATAATCAATTTCCTAATCCAAAATGTGCCCAATGAAAAAATTGAGATGTGTGCTGTTACTTATACTAGTTGTTGAAGTGATACCTACAGAAATTGATTTACAAGAAGGTGAAGAAATCAATGGCAATCATGTCGATAATAGTCAATTGAATGAATGTATTAGTGTGAGACGAAGTACTGATGTTGGAGTGTGTTTTGGCAAAGAGCTGTTAAATAAATTGAATAAGTATGATGAAACTGATGCATTCAGTCTGGCTACTGGTGTATCTTTCGTGAGAGACGAAAAGACTCCGAGGGATATCGGCGCTTTTCTTGATAAAGATCCCATGGATTTCCGGTATTCTTATTTTTAATTACTTGGTTACATTAATTAGTGTAGCTTAGAATGCAATCAGTCTTGGTTTATCCATCCAACACAAGAAATCGATGCAAAATATTATAATTATGTAACTTGTGAAAACGAATATACTAGGAATTAACTATCAAAAAATGTCAACGATCACTGTTCTAACCTCAGACCAATATTGGTCTGAGGTTCTAACAAACATTTTTGTTATGCTTGGTTAGATGCAGTATGTATAAGCCCACATAAGAAGTTTTTTCACCGTGGTCTGGATTTTCAACTCTAGGCGTCGAACCGAGTGTTGAAAATCCATCAGAGTGCATCCCTGGTGCGTTGAAAAAATAGACAGTTGGATTTTCAACTCACGAGCGTTGAAAATCAGTTCGCAGCAAGATACGTCGCATTAAAAAAGCACCCGTGCGGATGTATGCTTACACTAGACCTAAAAAAGTCTCTTCAAATTCTATTTAGTGTCTTGATAAAATTTGAAAAGACTTTTTTTACCTTTTATTTGTTTTTTTTTTTTAAGTATTTATGTGTCATAGTCATAGGAAGTATCGTTACGCCAACCCCGAATAAATCTTGCCCTTATGGCAAGGGAATGATGATAGTCATGTCTTCCTGTAAAAACAGAAAAATGTTTTTTTGGATATTAGCACCACCATTATTTTAATATTGATGTACTTGGTTATCATTTAGTTGTGCTTTTGTCTGTTGTGCAGTTTTTTCAATATATCTGTCTTTCTATCTGCCTACCTCAACATTATTTTTATTTACAGCTCAATACTAGAAGATGCAGGTAACTTGATTTCCAAGAGATCCCTCCATTGGGACCTCAGCACATTCTATCCTGGGTTGGTCATGAAGATTGGCCCAACGTTGGCCAATGGAGTACTTGAGTTTGTTATGGATCCCAGAGTTAAAGATAGGTCTTCATACCAACAGCCTGCTGAGGTATCCACAGGTGCGTTGTTATTTCTATTTTTATTTATTTCAGTTTTATTTACAAAATTACTACTCTTTCTTTTAGAATTAAGTTTTTTCTTGGTTTTTTATAATGTATTTACTTAATTTTATCATGTGCCAAATAAACATATTTTCTTTCTTTCTCTAAAAACTGGAAAAACAATACCTTTATATATCTTATCTTATAAGCAAAAAAAAATACAAATCTTCATCCAATTACAAACCGTGATATTATTTCGGTGGGTGATAACTTTGTCTATAGCGCCATCTATCCATTTACCATGAAACGAGTTAACACAACACTATTCAAGGTTGACTTGAAACTAACTTGATACAGCGCTGTCTATAGGCAGAACTACTAACTGCTGTCAATTGATCGATTGTCCAGATTTTATGATTTTCTTAGTACGTCCTCTATCTCTATGGAATAGTATTTTTATCTGGGATACATAAGTTATGTTGGCACCTTAACAATTAAGTATTGAATTTGAGATTAGCTTTCTAAGATTAGCTCCCATTCTTTATTACGATACGACAGTATGAGCATAGCAGTCGAAACATAGGTGTTTGGCAAAAATGATAACATCAGTGTTCTAATTTTCATATATAACAACAGTCTCATCTTCTTCTTCTATTGCAGGTCGTCTCCTAACAAGAAATCTCCTTGTCCCATTCCTTCTCGGCTTCAAATTTCAACTTTCAACTTTACTGCCTATATTACTAGGTCTGCTATTGATTGCTAGTAAGAAGGCGTTCCTACTAGCAAAATTAGCTCTCCTAGCTGTCACAGTATTCAGTAGTGGATTTGGAGGAAGTGGATTTGGAGGAAGCGGATCAGGGACGTTGGGAGGTTTTGGAGGTCCTTCTCTCTCGTCGTATGCTTATGAAAACCCAGGACATTATCACGAACATGATCATCACACTACTTCAGGTTAGTAACGTACATGTTGAAATGTCACCGATACCAAAGTTTGTTATGAAAAGTATTTTTATTGCACAAAATAATTTGGGAACTGCTAGGACCATCACGAGATGTGCCAATTACATACACACAATCATAACAATCTGCACCGCTAACTAAGTACAATTTGACAGTGGTCTTGTAAACATTAATATTCACCAAATTGCTACTTTATATCTAACTCAACACATCAGTTGATTTTATCTTTTGACTGGAAAGAAATATTTTGTCTAGTAAGCTAGAGAAGATGAAGTTTAAACAAATTAAATACTTGAAGGTATTGTACATCCATTTTTCAAATACTTAAGTTAGAAAAGTGAAATTAGCGACATCTAGTTTAAACTCGGGGACATTTACAACGTATCCGTTTCCGATAGGTACGCTCACCTCTTGCCGATGCACAGTCAAAAAGCCTTCCAATGATATCTTTGGATTTAACTATTCTGGACCTTAGTGTCTTAGAATTAACGTTGAAAATGCCTCCGATTGGATTGTGTAAGTATTTTGTGTTGTTGCTTTAGCGGGGTGAGCAGTTCTTTATTATCTGCTTGGACTTGGCAAAGGCGCTGAAAATCTTATGTACTGATTTCGTAGATTTACTTTCTTTTGTGCATGAAGACTTGACTTTATTGAATCTAGAACTATTGTGCCAGTGGGCTGAATGCTGTAGTTCGTGTTAGTTTTGTGTACTTAGTAAGACTATACTATTTTTTCGCCTGTGATAATCCAGTAGAAGTAAATTTTGTGATTTCTAAGTAGTACTGCTTAATTTTTTTTACTGACAATCAACGCATAGCCTAAACTGCTGGGTCTAGGCATGAAATTTTACACAAAGTTCTTTATGTAACGAAAGTGAGTACTATAGAATGATTAAAAAAAAAACATCCAAAAGGAAATTCATCCTAAAGGGGTTAAATAGGGGATGAAGGTTTGTATGGAAGTTGGAAAATCTATCGGACACAAACATGTCTTCATAATATATGATTTTCTCAAAATTACGAGTACTTTTTCAAAAATCATTTTGTTTTCGAAAAACTACTCGTAATTTTGACTAAGCAAGATTACGGTCTGAAAGTTAATTCATTAGAAAGTACATCCAACTTCCCATTTCGTCATCGTCATTAAACATTGGACAAGGGAAGAAATGCCCTTGATCCATATTACTTGGGGTCGGTATCCCGCTTTCCTTATATTTACTATTACAATAATAGTATATAAAAATAATACCCAAATCGAAATCAATGACCCTTTCTAATCGCACTTTCTTTTACTTCAAAAATTAATCAGCCATTTCTTTCCAGGCTACTATCGCCGTCAACCCCACCCAGACTACTACTACAAAGAGAAGTCAGCTGAACCGTCAACAGCATCACCCATCACTCCAGATGAACTCAGAAGTAGACTAGAAAGACTATTTGTTACCAAGAAGGAAACTGTCAATGAAAGAGAAGATGTTAGCGCAAGGAATAGGAATTTTGCGTGGACTCCTATTAATACTGGCTAGATTTGTTTATTTGTGATGGTATAGCTACAATTAATTGACTTGGTAGGTTATGTCTTGTAGTGATTTGGATCTTATAACCAATATTCGATCCGAAAAAAACATTCATACCACAGATATAATTTTATTAGCCTGCAATATATATTTTTTTACTATGTTACTAGTGATAGTTAAGTAATTTAAGTTACCACAGTTTTACTTTTGTTTTGCATTTTCTTTAGTTTGATAGACAGTACTTAATTTATTTACTTCTAGTCATCACTTTTCCATCAGTACTTTTAACATATATTTTTGTATTTGCCGTCACATTTTTATCATTTGGATTGAAAGATTTTCCAATTTAAGCTCAATCGAAATAATTATTCAATCGTATATTGTTCACATTGATCACAGATTTACTCTGCACATTTAATCTTATTTGAAAACACTTAATTTATGAATTGTATAATTTATTTATATTGGTATTTGCAACTCACTAAATATACTGAAATCATTTAATCCATGTTTTAATAATCACACCCTAATACCTACCTCATTAACAGCAGTTAAAACTAATTAGGTTAAAGAAAATAAGTTTCCCGCCGTCTCCGGTTCACACCTATCTTTAGAAACATCCTCTATACGATTACACGCTCTAAATGCTAAGAAAATAGCCGCACAAGTAGGAAGAGTTTCCGATTCGGACCCAAACGGAAATAAATGTGGACGATTTGTTCTTGCTGTATCCGTTATTATAATTGTTTGAATATTAAAGTTATTAATGGGAAGGTGTCACGTCATTTTCTTGTAAGGAAGCCGGTGGATCAAATGGTTAGTAATAATGATAGTGATTGATGCGTTGTAAAAATTGTATAATAATATATTAAAATTGGTGGTGGAGTGTTAAATTGAACATGTTACTTGATGTAAAATACTTCCATATGCACATAATACATATAATAATTATTTAATGCGTAAGTGAGTCTTCCGTATTGGGTATGTTTTTACAGATTAACAGAATATTTGTCAAGTGATTTGGATTAAAAGGATTTTTAGTAATTTTATACGTAGGAGCTTCCTAATAAAAATCAAATTGGCCGTAATCAATTTTAACTTTAGTGAAAATTTTGCATTATCCCGGAGTGACTTGTATGTTAATGTCAATACTCTCGTCCCCACTAACATGAGACTCAACCTTAACCGACTTAGTAACTTGGAACAGAGTCATGATAGTTACAAATTCTGCCCAATCAACCTAAGACGCGGTATCAATACTTCTGCTTCAACCAATACAACACATTACTGCCAAACAATAATGCCTGCAATAATATAACTCTGTTGAGCACACTAATTTATAAACCATCTCTACTTGTGTTGCTTTCTTAGTTTTTTATCTGAATGCCGGTGAGCCATGCGTTCGAATCGCGTGCGATACATTTTGCGTGTACATTCAAAGCTTTCTCGGTTTTCTTTGATAGAATTCTTGGGTTATATCTGGCGTTAAACAAGATTTTGCTTTTGTATTTGCTTGGGTTGTAGAACTGAAAGAATTCGATGTCGCCTCCTGAACTAGGAGGCGACATCGAATTCAATCAATCGAATCGACAGTTCACGAATTTATAAAATACACACGAACTGTGTGTATTTTATAAATTCGTGAACTGTCGATTGGTTTTCTGTTAATATTGCTATGGTGTTTTTCTCGACTGCTAACATAAGCTACTATAAATTTTTTGCTAGAACTTAATTGGAAATTCACAGTGATAAGTCATTTGAAACCCAAAATCTTAAGGTTATCACTCATTACAACATTATTTGCTGTGTCGGAGCGGTGCCGCTTCGACACGGCAAATAACATGTCATTCAAGTTAGCATAATAAAAAAAAATGCATTTAAGTCAATGCACCCAATATCTCCTTTTCCTTTTTCTTCTCAATAGCAATGATTGCCAGTTCGCGTGAAGTAAACTGAGACATAACGTAGAACGGCGTGCTTCTCAAGCGAGATCACTCACTAATGTTTGCAAACCGCTATGTAAGTTGAAAACTAGCCTTTGGGCGTGGACCGTGAGCTACCAACTAGTAAGCGGTGCCTGAACAACAAGCTGTCACCTCACCGGTGGATTTTTTAGAGGTGGTGCCGGGCCATTATTGCGCTGGAGCGGTGCGGTTATAATCAGTGATGATCTTTATGGTTTTTCCACAATTATCGCAACATTGATTTTCCAATTTAGTGATCAGGTCAGAAACAATGATTAGTTTCTTAGTATAAACTGACGCATTACAAATATTGGAACAGTATTCCGACTTTGTTGTCCTTTGTCAGCCGACGAATGGCGTGGTTTATGTTTAGAAGATTATATCCCAATTTAGTTCAAAGTCCATGATTTACTGTAGTGGTTAATAATTTGGTTCCATAATGTAGTAAGAAGGTAACAATATAATATTTATATTTTATTTAAATTTTTATTTTATTAAATTGAATTTTTAACATCTTGGTTCTTATGGGAAATAACATGTCGCAATTATATTAGATTTTACATGTATTAGATGATGATCTACCTGAAAATGTTTATTTTTTATATTTTTATTTTGTTTTCTTCTTTCATTGGCAATATTTAGCAGTGTGTATATTTTGATCCACAGTACTTTTATACCAGACAAGCTCTAGACGTGAAGACCTGTAATTGGCTGTCAGATTATCATACTGTTATAATATATCACACAATCAAAGTCCTTAAATAAATAGATAAATAAATATGCAACGCTGCAACATACGAACACACTTTATCTCCTCATCTATATAAGCAGACGGTTATATAGCGGTCCAGTCTTGCTCCAACTGTCTGTAGGATTGAATATAATTGATTATCAGCTGCTTCCGTTATACTAACACACAGTTTTTATTACTGACATCATTAATTGTGAAGCTGTTAATGAGCTAGTTAGCTCTAGATAATAAGAAGTAGTAGATTTTTATTTAGATGCTTTGTGTAGCCAGTGTTTTGGCGAATAGTCATGCTATTTTTCTTTCGGTTTTTGACCATTTTTTGGGGATACACTAAATCTTCTTTAACATAGCATAGCATAATCAGCCTATAATGTTCCCACTGTTGGAACAATGGCCTCTCTGTGAGATCAAGGGTCGTAACGCTGGAGGGAGTTTAGTAGAGAGTTTTCATATTTTTTGCCAAATTACCGTGATATTCGGTGCTTATCGGCGACGATTCACGCTGATTTGGCAAAAAGTATGAAAACTGTCTGCACCGACCAGCGTTGACAACCAGCGCACCGCTTGCCAGCGCCGACGAACGCTAATATCAGCGCCCATTAGCATAATTAGCCCATAATTTTCCCACTGCTGGGACACAGTTCTCCTCTCTGTGAGAGGCCGTAGGCCGTAAGCCACCACGCGGGCCCAGTGCGGGTACTAACCCGCACTGGACCCGCGTGGTAGATTACGGCCAAAAAGAAAAAAGACGTTGTCGGGAAAAGTTCGAAAACATGTGACATCTACCAAGATGTCACATGTTTACGAACTTTTGGTAGGAAATGCCGATGTCCTCACGATATTTTCCTTCACCGTTTTGAGAGCAGTGGTGATGAAATAATTTACACAAGGTAAAGCGCCTGTCTGAGTACCAACCTACGACCTACAACTCGAAGTGGCAGCCGTTACCACTGGGCCACTACTGCTCGGCGCCGATTACCAGCTTTCTATGTGAATACACATATAGTCTTCTTTCTTTCGTATAGTATTTATTTACATGACCAAATTACAAGATGATTATTAACATTAACTAAATTAAATTAAAACTAAGTTAAGCTTAAAAAAGGCCCTCGGGGCATTGTACCGAGGATGCTGGCAGCATTTCCTCGCTGAATTGCAATGCTGATGCGTTGCGCGAGAAAGCCGCCAGCTTTTCGGTCACCAGTTACATCAACTAGACGTTTCGCGATTTCCGCAAATAACTTATGCGCACTGGGACCCCACGGACCGAGGGTCGCGACGCCAAAAGGCACAAAGTTGTACTCTCTGCCAAGGCCTCCATATTTAATAACTTTCAGATTTTCGGCATTTTCTGCCGCTGCACCCGCTTTAGAAGTAGTCCGTTGGAGGTGAGACGGTGCCAGTGTGTCTACACAGGTAGCGTCCCACACAAGCATCCGTCCCAAACTCCACGGGACCAAAGACACACCATCAGGTCTTTTGCCATCATCTCTGACAATGCCAGTCGGCTCAAGAAGAGCAGGCACATTGATGCAAAGCAATGGCAAGAGACCGGCGGATTATGTCATTAAGTGTCGCATGTCTTGAAAAGCGGCCTGCACTTTTTTGACAACAAAGTCCGTGGTGACCCAGTCGGTCCACGTCCGTGCCACAAGGGCATGTGTGTGGAGTGCATACCGTGACCCCAAGCCGCAGACCAGTCGCCAGACGAAGCGAGGTCGGATCCAGGAAGGTACCGGTATATGGAGAAGGATGGGCATGTAGTGTAGCCAATGACCGGCCTCTCTGGTTCCGACCGCCACTTGCGCGATCCGGACCTGAACTGCGCCTCAGAATCGATTTGTATGTTAAATCGCAATAAATATCGTCCCAGCTCCTTTGAGATTTTAGGTTGTCTGGAAATTCTTTACCCGGGCAAGCAATTTGAAAAGCATTCTTGGCATCCTCCAAGCCCGCAGTCTCATAGTTTGTGGGCAAAGCCCTTAGGACATTACCTATGAGACGTGACGTGCTATGGGTGGACGACAAAAAGGCTGGGGAAGCAACACTCGAAATTTTGCGGATTCCTAAACCGCCAAACCGAATAGGGAGGGATGCTTGTAAGCGAGATGGTTCATTGAGCTGAATATTTTAAAATCATTTCTAAACTAGTTTTGACTAAATCGTCTATTGGTGAAAGCAAATTTGGATGTTTCCAAAAAGGGACAAAAAGGCAAAACTTTAGAATTATAAGAGCATAATGAGGACTGATTTCGAGTAAACAATTTGCGTGACTTTGGAATTTAGAAATAGTGTTAGTAATATAATGAGGAAAAGATTCTTCAAAGATGGGAGAACCCAGGAGGCAAGTGACTTTCTGTCTGCTATTTTGATATTGGGTGCCAGAAAATTTAATTTGGATTTTAAATTATCTAAACCGTAAGAAGTTTTTTGAATTAAGAGTTCACATTTGCTAAAATTTAATTCTAAACCAATATTTTCGAAATTTGTTTTAATATCTGATAAGTCAGATAACACAGTGTCCACATCGCCTTCCAGGGTTCTGTCATCCAAATACCAAACGTTAAATTTCAATTTTAAATTTTGAATAATCGGATTTATAAACAAGCTAAAAATTGCTGGCCCGAGGGGATCGCCCTGCTGACAGCCGACCTCCGAAGAAAGTTCATGGGAAAGAAGTTCTTTTTCTTTTCTTTCAAGAAAGTTCTTTCCTTAGATTACATTTTTTAGCCTTATTATTACTGGATTAACGTTTTTGATTTTTCCAGTATGTATTTATACGAGTATGCTTACAAAATAGTTGATTTATAAACTTTCGGTAATTCCAATGACTTTCAGATAAAATTCAGTCTAGCAACTCCAAGCTGTATCTATTGCCGGGGTCGCGGGAAAGTCCGAAAGAGCAACCAAGCAACGGATTTTTTTTTTAATGGCATCTCGTAGTTGATCTTGAGAGGTCGTGACTACTCAACCGGAGTATCTTATGGCTGCCTTAAGCGGACTCAAAGCCTCCAGCCAGGGGCGAATTTCTTACGTTACGAGTACTAAGCGTCTGCACGCTAAGGGCACCCCCTGTGTGGTACGGACCTCGGCTTAGGGTTTCGCTGGGGGGAGGACAGCAAGGTAGGACAGGACACATTATTATTCGAGGAATAGCAACGGGCTCAGCTACGGCGTACGCTGGCACTTCGTCGAGCAAGGGACGGGGGGGACAGTTACGTCGGGGTCTTCGCGAGGGACCTCGGCGGCAAGGTGGGAAGGTCGGTCTGTGTGTTTTATGCACTGTACCCCTGTGGCCCTACTGTTTTCCTGGAGGAGGGTAATGGGGTTATCGGGGTTGGTGAGTTTATGCCTTGGATGGTGAATAGAGCTGATAGAGGCGGGCCTATAACTGGCAGCCTTCACAACCAGAGGGTTGCGGTGGGTGACGGCAGAGTCAAAGAATCGCTTCGCGGTGCGTTTCATGAACTGCTGGATGGTGGGGATTTTAAGATCGAGATGGAGGATCTCGTTTCGGACGAACTAGGGGGATCCCGTTGTCTTTCGGAGGAAACGGTTTTGGAGGCACTGCATCTTGTGGATGTAGTGGAGCCTATCTTGTGCGAAGACTGCACAGGCATACGTCATGATGGGACGGATGCACGCTATGTAAATAAGCAATTTTCACTTAAGGGACAATTTGCTGCGTGCATTTAAAACGGAATGGAGTCTACCGATAGCGACAGCGGCACACGAACGCGCCTGCTTCATGTGCTCTGAGAAGGAGTGATTGTGGTCGAGGGTCACGCCTAGGTATTTGGCTCGCTTCTCCCAAGGATAGGCTTGCCGTACATGGTGAGCGGTCGGAGGGGGACGGGGTTTTGTCGCAGTTTTGAAAAAAGAACCGCCTTACTCTTGTCGGGATTGACTTCGATTCTCCACTTTCTAAACCATGCGCCAAGCTGGTTGATTTCAGTTTGGAGAGTGCAGGATATCTGGTCATGCACTAAGCCGGTGTAGTAAATGGCCGTGTCGTCTGCGAACAGAGCCAACTGTGCCTTTCTACTTTTGGGGATATCGCTAGTGACGAGAGTGAAAATGAGAGGGGCTAGCACGGAGGAGCGTCCCTGAGGGACGTCTGCGCGGATAGAATGGGAGAAGGATAGCGCTCCTTCGATAAGATAGCGGAAGGTACGACTTGACAAGAAGTCTCGTAAGATGAGCACGAGACGATCGGGCACACCAAGTTTGTAGAGCTTATATAATAAGCCGTTGACAAGCAACGGAAAGAACACAGGTGGGTTTTAGTCAGTAAGAGTCTGACACACTCCCCCGCTCCGCCCAGAGCGGGAGAAGTTATTTGATATTTTCCCACCCAAAAAAAGCTGTATCTGTTAATGATAATAATTAATATTCATCACACTTTACTCACTCTGTTCAAAATCTCGTGGTTGTAATTCTGTCTCAGGGCACTTTATTCATTGGAAATCTAGACCATTTGGATAACCAGTATCAGGCATTTTTAACCTACCCGCACTGGACCCGCGTGGTGGATTGTGGCCCACTCCCTCTCACAGAGATGAGGCCTGTGTCCCGGTAGTGGGAACGTTACAGGCTGGTTATGCATGTTATGTATGGGCATTACTAATCGGTGTCATTCATTATCTCTCGTATTGTTATAATTAATTGTAATTTGACCATGTAAGACTTTTTAATTGACTGCGATATTATTAATTGACTTCACTTTAATTTCTATTTTGTTTTGTTGACATTGTTTTGTTTGTTTTAATTTATGTAATAATTTGCACGCCGTAAGGTAGACTGTAGCCGATCTCATTAATATTCATAGAATATTCATATTCAAATAAAATTATGATTCTGATTCTGGTAGTAATTACTCTTTACTACATTTATGATGATAACAAATGGTCAGCTCATCGCTTTAACCACTATCATCATCATTTTAATAACATGCAGTTTGCTGATCTAGATGACTTTATATCTTACATGATGTCTCGTGTAACTAAACGGTGTATTTATCTTTATCTCTATACCAATACGATAAATATTCTAAAAATAAGCTGCTACTACTAATTTCATTAATAATTATATAATATAAAATTATTAATGACATTTCATAAATTCCAAGTGTTTGCATGGCAGAAAGCAATTACAATAAAATGAACTATGTTTTCTTTTCAAGCATACCCGAATAGTAATCAATATTAATTCTAATGAATATTATTGTATTACTTCTATTTGCTACCAAGTTTGTCTTAAATATTACACTAGGTACAAAATAATGATGAAATTAATTGGTCAAGGACAGCTAATGAGCAAAATTAATTTTCTATTGTTTGACTCCGAATCGGTGTCGCGCGGGGCTTAAAGCCTCGTCCCCACTAGGAACATTTGTCGAGCGACATGTGTCCCCGACATCGCCGTGACATTGTTGAAACTGTTCCTTGTCGCACAGTCGATGAAGAGTAGTAAAATTGAGGGAAGTAGAGATACTTCCCTCAATTTTATAATCTCTTCCAATACATTGTAAATCTTTAAATTTTTCATTGGGATTGACCAAAGATATTTACCTAAATATCTTAAATATCTTTAGGTGAAACTAACAAATGTATAAGTAAATTAATAACCTTATATCTTCTAATGAATGAATGCAAGCAAAATCCGATCCAGTTGGAAATGGAAATACCAATTACAACGCCGCTGTGGTTAGTATTTATGAAAACGAACGATCTGTAGTTAGCGACAATGTTCATGCAAATGACAGCGGCCAGTCGACCATAACAGTAGAAAATTATAAATTGCTATATTGATCGTTCCACCTGTAATTACATGACACGACAATTGTGGGTAATTTTGGATAAAAGACTTGTTCGTTGACTTTTAATGATTTTTATTATCTGTTCTTGCTTGTGTATATACTCGTACAGTATAATAGTACAAATTCCGTGGACATAGCAAAGAAATCACGAAGTTTTGAATAGTCGCCACTTCAGTAGAGCACCGGGTTTGCCCCGGTGCTCTTGTGTTTTGATTGAATCATCAAATCCTTTATCGATTACTTCATTGATTTTATTAAATCATACTTACTTAAGTATTTGTCGAGTTTATTCAGCAGTGTGGTCGTCCTCATCTTGAAATATTTCTTCGTTTCCAGCGCCCGCAGATTTTTTTTCATCATTTGATAGTTCCATATCACGCAAAGATGTCTGCATACCTTTGTAAAAATTATTGGAAATCATTTCCTAGGTAAATTAATTTAATAAGCTTGGTAGTTTGTTTTTGTGCGTGTTGCTACCCAGTAAGATTTTTTTTAAATATGGTATATATGCAACTTGAGACGTCTACGCTTGTATAGATATGGATTATTCAAGTTATGAGATATTTTTCATTTCATCATAATTTATTACATCATCTTCAGCGGGAAATAACAAACAGCCGTACCAAATTTCAAAATAAATTTATTTAACCTGTCGGCCCCAATCAATCTAAAAATAAAACAAACATTCAGTTTTTATAATTTCTTTAAGTCGTCATTCGTTGGTTTCTTTTGAGAATATTTTTCATCATCATTACAAACTTATAATTAATTAAATTATTATTCTAATCATAAAAGGGTTAATACGGTACGCAATTATTATTTCTGTTTTATAAATAAAAGGTACTCGCGTAACCACCTTGCCGATAATCGACATCAAGATGTTATTATGTAAAAAATAGCCAATAAATAAATAAATAAATTAATTAATTAACTACTTATTCTAAACAGCACCATATAAATAAAATAACATACATAACTTATTCTTTTAACTTATCCGCTATTTTTACAAAATTGGACAAACGTAGAAATCAGAAATGCACAGTACCCGTCGACTAGCCTAATAAGTCTTATACAATTATGATTAATTCATGATTATTAGCAATATTTATTATTTGTATAATTTTATATTTATTAGCATTATTATTTATTATTTGGTGCGTCCGATTAAACAACCCTATCTAACTAATGTACGCAATCTTATTTACATAATAAGTTACAACTTTTATATCATCATTATTATGCATCGAATAAATAAAAATAAACATGGGACTAAACTAGCAAATAAATAATAAATTACTAATAAAATTATGTACCTAGTGTCGTTTGGATAAGCATAATAAATAATCATTTTTGGTTAAACATTATTCCTTTGCAAAGGACCCAAACGTTGCTTTGGGCTAATATAGTGCAAATAAAAAATGCCGTGTCGTTGTGAATTTTGTAAAATATGGAGTCGTAAGCCTGTTGTTTTTTTCTAAAACCTACTGCTTCTTGGCATAGGCTTTGTAGGCCCTGTCCTGTGCAGCGGCTTCGTCTTCCACGCTCCTCCTGTAGTGACCTCCAGGTCCTGTAGTGTCGAAGTCGCTGCCGTAGTGAGAAGACGAGTACGTATGACTCTGGGACACCTGTGGATGCTTAACGATCTCATACGTAGTCTTCTCGTGAGACTCTCCACCAGAAACCAACTTCTTCAAGCCGATGATCGCTGACAACAGCAGAGCTATCTTACCGATAAGTAAAGCCTTTCCAGCAATCAGCGCTATCGCGTGGAACGCCATCATCAGGAACCCACCTTTGATTGCAACACCAGCGAGTATGGGGCCCATCATCTTCTTGAGTTTACTCCTAGCTTCGTTTAGTGACCTCCCAACATCTTCACCAACATCCATAGGCGATATGAAGACTCGATGTGTCTGCATCAACTTTGTAGTTGCAAGCTGCAAGTATTTGTCGATTTTATCGGAAGGGAGTGATTCTAGGTCTTCATCTTCGGGGAGAGCATTTGGTGACGCCCTGCCGGCTTCAGCTCGCTTCACTAACGCGATTCCATCGAGGATGGGTAGCGTGTCCATGCGCGCCGCCCTATCCGCCAACTTCGTCGCCTGGATCTTCAAACACTTAACTATTTCTTGCGACTTCTCACAGTTGTCATACACCTTGCCCAAAAGCCTCAGGCTGGCTCCGAAGGTATCAGCCGAAGCGGAGAGCACACAAAAACACAAAAGGACAATACCGCGGCACTGCATCTTGTTGGAAAACCGCGGGTGTCCCCTCAATGTGGACCGATGTCCGGCTGATGCGGTTGCGTCTATTGAAATGTGCACTGTGTAAATGTGCACTGGCATTTATCTATTTTCACCGGGAACTACATTTATCTATAAATCTTTTAGAGCGTGCAATCGTTGCATCGTATGGCCGTGCACTGAGGCGTGCATGTGCACGTCGGGACCATGCTTGTATGGGTATCGTCTTGTATATGTGGGTGGCCAGCCATCGCTCTCATGCTGACGAAGCGGATTGTTAAAGTCAAGGTCACTGTCAAGCTTTAGGATTTATGGGAAAATCCCATTTTTTAAGATATTCAACCGAATGTTTGGATCCAACAGATCTAATAGTCTAGCTAGTGATGGCAATCTCATTGAAGAATATATGGATCACGAGTCAGTTTTTGTTTAGTCTATTAAATAGCAAGGTTTTTAACGATAACGGCAAATTAAACTTGAGTAAGTGGTCTAGATAAAATTCGTATAGATAATTCAGGAGAGCAGTGGTGGCCCAGTGGTAACGACCGTGACTTACGAGTTGTAGGTCCTAGGTTCGAACCCTGATAGACGCTTAACTTTGTATAAATTATTTCATCACCACTGCTCAGAAAACGGCGAAGGTAAACATCGTGAGGAAACCAGCATGTCCTAGAATAAAAAATTCGAAGACATATGACATCCACCAACACGCAGTGGGCCCACGTGGTGGATTACGGCCCACCCCTTCTCACAGAGAGGAGTCCCGTGTCCCAGCAGTGGGAACATTATAGTTTGATTACAATATAATCTATACAGACAAATACATATGGAGTGTCTGTTTGTAATATTAAAATAACCACTTTTTACTAAATGCATATGGATGTATATACGGTACATATACCAAAATAACATTTTTACAATTTTTGTTTGTCTGTCTGTCTGTTTATTTGTTCCGGCTAATCTCTGAAACGGCTGAACTGATTTTGACGGGACTTTCACTGGCAGATAGCTGATGTAATAAGGAGTAATTTAGGCTACTTTTATTTCAAAATAGTCACGCGGGCAATACCGCGGGTAGCAGCTAGTTAAAAATGCGAAAGTGAGTTTATTTGTTTGTTAAGCTTTCACGCTAAAACGGCTGAACGGATTTGGATGAAATTTAGCACATGGGTAGACCATGACCTGGATTAGGATATAGAATACTTTTTATCCCGATATTCCCACGGGATCAAGACTTATGCGGGTGAAACCACGGGGCGCAGCTAGTATAATATATAATAATTCTGAATAGGGATGGGAAATGGAGGAGTCAGTGTAACAATTTAGACGTCTATACCTACCTTATTAGTAGTTGTCATAGATATACTTTTGTAAGAGTTCTCCCTATTAATGACTACAGTGCAATATCAACATGTGTTACCAAGCAGTATGTTTGGGGCTGATAAGCTGAGTTGTTTGTTTGAAAATTATTTTTACTGTTGATGACATTAAAGCCTAACAGGTAGGTAAGTATTTTGAACTTCTTCTGTAAGGTCTAAAATCCTTTTGACGTTAACCATTTCAGCAGGACTTAAGGTAAGTTATTAGAAGGGACTTCACTTCGTAGGATTTTTCCGTCCTTTTTGGTAAGTCAAGCGAAGGGTAGGTAAGGCCCTCTTACCTACCCTTCGGGGAGAACAGGAGTGACATTATATCAAATCAAATCAAAATATTATTTCACATAAATCTTATGGAACTTCAGAAGCTAGGTGCACGGTTCCAATTAGTCGTTTCCTATGGAGAAGAGCCGGCAAGAAACTTCACGGTTACTCTTTTAAAAATATTTGGCTTTTACAATGTTTTCAAATTACAGTATTATTAGGTATGGGAGGACAGTGTAGGCCTGTCGAGATGTACCAGGTACATAACAAAAAAAAAAAGATAAAGGTCTACAAAGTATCTAGTCTATTAAGCCTACAACGTTCTCACGTTCATAAGGTACACAAGAATCTATGTAAAATATTAATAAAATAATAAAAATAAAAACCTATTTAAACCAAATGACATGTTTGCCATTAAAACAAGTCTGAAATCAAAATTGTAGGTATAATAATAAATAATATCTAGTTAATGTTCAATTCATGGTATTTTATGACATCTACCATAAGCTTACTAGATCTACAGCATGAGCGGGAGCCAATTTAATTCGATCTCAATTGCGTTGCGATCAACTCAGTTCAAGCACAACCTACATCTGTGTACAATATGAACAATCTTCCATATCCTGTCTTTTTCTCTACATACCGCTATGGGACACTTTCCTATTGATTTTAAGTTAGATTTTAGCAATAGTAGCACGCCTTATGAAAAATAATTTCCAAGGAATAATTACTGCCACAACCCTTGTTGCTGTCTGCTACTATGAACTTTGCCCCTTGGTCAGTAATGCATCAGCCATGTAGAAAAGATGTTTCCGTAGATTTGCGGTACTTAAGACGCTGACAACACCTTAACCGCGGTCACTGTCAAATTCCATAGAAAAGAAAGAGAAGCGTGATGACAAAATGCTTGTAATTTATTGCAAAATATGAAATAATTATCTATTTACTCAAAATTGAGTTGAGTAATCGAAAATAAAAACAACCAAGTTCTGCATTCAAATAAGACGTTCTTGTTATTAATTTAATACGTAACGTATGTTGATATTTGATACAGATATTTTGGATTAGAACTCAAAGTAAGAGGTTAGTTTAACGTTAGTTTGTATCGAGATTTTGTTTTTGAAACGTGTTTTGGTAACAAACAAGTTCTTGGAAATATGTTCAAAATTGACATATATTTTTTCCACTACCACAAACTATACAGATTTGGCAATATTTTTTCTTAAGCGAAGCCTATTTTGGTCAATTGGGTCTTGTCAGCGCCTTAAAAGGATTATGTCTAGCTAAGATAGAGCAAATATAAAAATTACCGTATTAAAAAAAAAACATTTATTTCCAACAGCGCAAGAACAACCTTCCGAATGACAATTTATACGTATATAGAAAAGAGATAAAAAAAAATATCAATAAAATAAGATCTCATTTCGTGCGCGGATATATGGTTGTTAGAGAGTAATTCTACTGCCCTCCGTACTTGTAAAAACTGCACCACGGTAGATCAGTCTTCCTCGTTCTCCAATAATTACTATTATTATGCCAACCCACTACACCCACACAAAGTGCAATTTGTTTCTGCAGTTGACTTGAATCTTCTAAGTGGCGGGAGGAAGCCACTAAGCAACAGTTGGATATATCCAAGCAGTGTGTTAAAAATATCTAGATTTAGGATGCACCTCATCCAAAAATGATCGTTCTTTAGAGGTTTCAGCTATGATTGGACGTAGAACTGGTAAAAGTAAAATTATGTCTATTGTTCCCGACGGTTTAAGCAACTATGCCCCATGTAATAGAGGGCAAGGATAAATCCAGACTCCACGCTGCTACTAAGAAAATTCTGATAGAAAACCCAATAACACTTTGACCGGTATGAGGAACGGAACCCAGGAGCTCATGCTCTCCGAAGGAGGAGGCGGAATAATAATAATAATAATAATAATTTATTTATTTCTCAGTTTATGGTACATTGAGATCTTAAATTGAACATTGTTTCACATAAACTACCATTGCTGGTGTAGAAATATTAATTATCAAGCTAGGGACATGCGGATCAGAACCAGGTACATTATACAAATATTATATAAAATTATGTTTTGTATTAAGTTTATAAAAATTCAATAATTTTAGTGACAAATTAAAAGACTGGTTATATTACAAACTGCATTATTATGTATTAATATTTAAAAATCAAAAATATAAATCATAATGTCGAAAAAATAAATCATAATGTCAAAGAATAAATCATAATGTCAAAATATAAAAGAAAATGTCAGAATAAAAATTACAATGTCCAAGAATTCATAATAATGTCAAAGTACTAACTGATCTTATTAACAATGTCAAAAAGTATGATTTAAAAATTCATTGACGGAATAAAAACACATGTCTAAGAGCCAAGCAAACTTACATTTAAACTTATTAACTGGTAACATTCTCAGGGCAGGTGGTAATTTATTATAAATTTTAATTGTCATACAACTGGCATTTCTACTGTATAATTGCAACCTCTGAGCAGGTACTAGTAATTTTCCGGCATTTATTTTGTTCAGTCTTTCGGAGACTTGTTCATTCAATTGAAACAAATGCTGGTATTTTTTTACAAATAGACAGACTTCTAAAATATACAAACATGGGAGTGGGAGAATTTTTAATTCCTTAAATAATGGCCTGCAATGATCCAAATATTCTGCTCCACTCATGGCTCTGACACATTTTTTTTGTACTATGAATGCTCTTTCCACCTCTACTGAAATACCCCATGTCACTAGGCCATAACGCAATACTGACGAAACATAACCATGATATGCATTTAGGACTGTTTTTTTACTGGACACTAGTCTTAACTTGCGAGGAACGGGTAAGGGAGAGGCAAAATTCGCGCCCTCACGCCCCTAGCCGCCGCAGGAGACGCCCTGGGCGTCGGGAATCCCAGGCCGATTCCCGGCCACCGTAGGCGCGGGCTTGCGAACGGTGAGCAATGGGTAGCTTGCCAGATCAGGTCAGAAGATCAGATCAGAAGGATCAGGCCCGGGTCGACGGCGCATTTTGTTCCACGCGCGCCTCAAAGAGATGTAAGCACAAGTGTAGGGGTCCGCTAGGGTCGATGCCTGCCGGAGTCACCGGAAAGTCCGAAAGGAATACCGTGGCCTCTGGCAACACAGGCAACGGAAGGAACACGGGTGGGTTTTAGTCAGTAAGAGTCTGACACCCTCCCGCTCCGCTCAGAGCGGGAGAAGTTATTTCATAATTTCCCACCCATGAAAAAAAATTACCTCAAGCTCAGCAGGAGCACTTGCCACCAAAAGATCGACGAGGCAGTTAACAGAACTGTAGTCAAAACATTGTTTCCTAGACGATGCTGTGATCAAGAAAAACGCAACTCATAAACACACAAGTACGAAAACTAATAAATAAGCCCGTAGTCAATAACTAATATCCATGTAAATCCGCTCAATCATTAGAAAACCAACATGTCTCGGAATGATTTAAGTATAATTGGTAGCAACCACCTATCGCTCGACATTGAAGTAATTATCGAATAAATTACATAACAGTATGCACGCGAACACGAATGTTTGTCGTAATCTTTCTTAGACAGTTTAGCTTTTTGTGGTAGGCAGAAGTGCAAATGTGACTACTATACCATAATTTCAAATGGTTACGCTCTGAAACTATAGTGAGGTTTCAAAGAAGTACTAGAGGGTGACCCTATCTCTCAGAAATAACATTGATTGCTGATTATCTGTGCCCAAAAAGGATAAGCAGAAGTGCATACTTAGTATCAACACACACATTTCGTCGGTTGGTATTATTTGTGATCACTGTAATAGGAAATGAGCCTACTGACATTAACGGGCACAAATCCAGACTGTCCCTGAAAATTTCCTGGGATGAGTAAATGGAACAACCCAATTTATAACCCTGCCCGAACCGGAGATTAAGGCTTTGATATTGCATGTCTCAAATACGTAATAAATATACCTACATGTTTATCATACACTCTTTACGTAAATATTGATTTGGAAAAAAATCCCTACTTAAACCAGGCTACAATAGTAACCTAGCTAAAGAAAATAATGAGAAAATAACAGTTAAAGGAAATACTCTTCTAATTTGTTTTCCTGTCATTCATACCATTACATTTATTTATGATCGTACTAACGTAAAGCTAAAACAGCGCCACCTAGTTTTCAATGGTAGAACTACTAAGTCTAGTGAGAAAGTTTCCTCACGATTCGATGTTTGTGTCTCCATTCGAGTATTATTTATGTTTACCCTTAAGAGCTGTACGAGCTATGGTATCATAGTTAACTTTGACGAGTATGTACGAACTTTTTCTGAACATTTTTTAATAAAGTAGATATGTCTTTATTGACTGAATAGCTACTCATAAGTTAAATTAACATAAAAACGATCAAATTATGGATTTTATTAACTGATTATGTCTTTGTTAGTATATGAGATAAATGATTGTGTTATGTCCTATCATGTAAGCTTACCAATTAAAAACCCAACAACGTCTCAACGTCTATTTGACCAAAAAGGCAGTCAAAGGGCCCTTTAAACTCCTTCTACTGATCGCCTTTCATTCATTTTCGCAATCATAATGATTAAATGTGTGATATTCTAATAAATAGTGTCTCAAATTCCTTCTATTCTCCTTTTGTTTTCAACCAAAAGCAATCTGCCTAGCCTTCTTCTAACTATATTGGGGTCGGCTTCCAGTCTAACTGGGTGCAGCTTACTTACTTACCAGTATTTTACATGGAGCGACTGCTGTCCTCCACAACCCAGTAGGTACTGGGTAACTCGATACCCCTTGGTAAGACTGGGTGTCAAACTTTTGGGCTTCTGGCTTCCCGTAAAGACTGTCATAGATCTACGAATAGCAGCCTGGACTACCAACTTAATATGCTTTCCGAGGCACGGAGGGATGTCGATATGCAATGGATCGTCACCCATCCACGCATCGACTGCGTCAAGCATAGTTTAAGGCGCTGACAAGAGGCAAATGACCAAAGTAGGCTTGTCTTAAGCCATTTTTTTGCCAAATCTGTATAGTTTGTGGTAGTGGAAAAAATATATGTTAATTTTGAACATATTTCGAAGAACTTGGTTGTTACCAAAACACGGTTTGAATAAAAAACTCTCGATACAAATTAATGGTATACTAACCTTTTACCTTGAGTTCCAATCAAAAATATCTGTATTAAATATCAACATACGTTACGTATTTAATTAATAACAAGAACGTCTTATTTGAATGCAGAACTTGGTTGTTTTTTATTTTCGATTACTCAACTCAATTTTGAGTAAATAGATAATTGCTTCATATTTTGCAATAAATTACAAGCGTTGTGTCATCGCGTGTCTCTTTCTTTTCTATGCAGTCTGATAGTGGTGCCGATTCCCTTGTTGACAAACTAAACTAAATTTAAGTTCAGTCCATCTTTTTCTTTCTATTTCATTAAGAAAAGGACAGAAGATCAATTTTAGTTTAGTCCTGCACTGAACTTAAATTTACTTTAGTTTGTGAACAAGGCAATCGGCGCCAGTGACCGCGGTTTAGGTGTTATCAGCGTCTTAACCCTCGACCGCTCTGTGAGGCTGTTATCATTATTGGCAACGAGCCCCTCTAATTATGTTCTCAACCATAATATTATTAAATCGATAACATCCTAAGCCTATCCTATGCTCGCCCCCTATTACATGGGACTTAAACATAACTGGCGATATGTGGGTGTACTACAGGTACACCTGTTACATGCCGATGATTGTGGGTGGTTATACAGTGAAAAGAAAGAAGAAGAAGAAGTTCAGTGAAGAGCAGTGGTGGTCCAGTAGTAACGGCCCCGACTTAGGAGTTGTATGTCGTGGCTTCGAACTCAATCACGCACATTTCTTTGTGTAAACAATTTCATCACCACTGCTCTCAAAACGGTGAAGGAAAACATCGTGAGAAAACTGGCATGTCCTAGAACCAAAAATTGGAAGACATGCGATATCTACCAACCCGCACTGGGCCCGCGTGGTAGATTACAGCCCACTCCCTCTCGATGAGAGGCGGTCTGTGTCCCAGCAGTGGGAATATTATAGGCTGCTTATGTAGACAGTGAAACTGCTCTAAGATTTCAACACAGGTTTATTAAATGTCTGTATGCAGTGCCGGCCAAGGAGGCAGTGACAGCTTGGCACTTAAACTTAACTATTAAATGCCGCGCGACACCGATTCTAAGTCAAACAATAGAAAATCAATTGTGTCTCATTAGCTATCATTGACTAATTAATACTAAATAAGAAGGGCGCACGGAGGGCTTTAGCAGGTGGCGGTAGGAGCATGGAACCCTTCCAGTCCTCAGTGCTGCCGGCTGGCGTGAGTCTTCGCCACAGAAGTGGTGAACAAGGCTGTTATAGTTATAACTATGAGAAATTGTACATATGGTTTAGCATGCGCACTTTGGGAAATTTCCACAAGAATTCTCCAACAAATAAGGGCGTGACGGTATGCTGGAACAGTTGACACAAATAGGTATGTAAACTCAAGAAAAACATTTCCGAAAGGTTTATCCCAACTAGTGGGTGACTCATAATGCAACTCACCCCTTTATTGCTTAAGATATTCACTTAACCAAAAAAGATTTTCTACAATATGTATTTATTATTTTGACATGGCGGTGTCTCAATAACATTCGCACATCAAGCGACCCACGTCTATCTCCGACTAGTCTGAGCTGCTATGTGTCCTTCAAACTCACGGTCGCCTTTAATAAGTCTTAAGAAGATCAATGATCTTTTAAATAATTAGAAATACAAAAAGACGAATCTGATGACGGTCGGGTTTGAACGCGCGATACAATATGGCGTAGAAGTCCACAGACAAAGTTTGTGCGCTATGTATACGTTAATATCTTATTTAAGATTTAGATATAGGACATCTCTTGTTGAATGACGTCATTACACACCTCTGCCCAACCCTTCGGGGAAACAAGGCGTGATATTATGTTATGTCCTATGTCTAAAGCCTTAAAGTACATTAGATCTCGGGCACAAATCCAGACTTCAGACTGTTACTGAGAAATTTCAGATGGAAAACCCAATAACACCTTGCCTGACCGGGAATCGAACCTAGGACCTCTTGCTTAACAGTAGCGCTTGCGACCACTAGACCAATGAGGTCTTTTTTATAAAAATGTGGCTGTTATTTTAATTTATTGTGGTGTTCTACGACTTCTACGCGAACGAAGTCGGGCGCAGAAGCTGTAGTACATAAAGTGCGTGTAATTTGCGATTGCTGTTCAAACTGACGTGTGATTTACGTGACGGATCTTATATACGCACAGTTAATAGTGCTGTACAGGTACTGGTGGCATTGGCTTGAGGTAAGCATTATTCTGTTTGTTTTTTATCTTTTTATTTTAAGATAAAGGATCTTAATCTTAAAAACAAAACCAAAAAAAAAACATCTCAGTATTAAATTAGTCTGTATCCACAAGTAAAAAAAATGGAAAAGGGTTTTGTTATACTTGTACATATGTGTTAAATAACTTAACCGGAATTAATCTAGAAGTGTTGAAACAAAAAACAAATTATTTTAAAAACAAAAACCCGACTGCAAAAACACATACCTAACTGAAAAGAGAACAACAAGCATTATAATGATAGAATTTTGGTATCGCAGGCGGAGACAAACAAAAGTTACACCATATTTCAGGTTATTGGTTTATCACTTCCACAATGAAGACGAATCTAAAGACACCTCTTATGTTAAAATCCATCAAGCCGTTTAGGCTACAGAGCGTGCCAAAGAAATAGACATACATACATACATACATACATACATACATACATACATACCATATATACTGACATACTCTCGAAAAACATTACCCTCCTTCTGGGGCAGTCGGGTAAAAATACAAATTTTTATCCTAAAAAATAAGTGACAAATTGACACTATCATAATCGGTTGTTTTTTTAATCTAATATTTGGAGTTACTAATTTCGCTGAAGGTGTTTTTTAACTATTTCTCATATCAAATTTAATCAAAATATTTTGTTTCACATAAAGACTCTTACAAACAAGCGCGACACGCGACGCGACACAAAGGCACCGCTTGTAGTGCCACACGCGGTGCCTTTGTGTCGCGTCGCGTGTCGCGCCTGTTTGAAGGAGCCTTAAACCTACTTGGGCACTTATGAATTTTCAGAAGCCAGGTGCACGGTTCCAATTGGTCGTTTTTTATAGAGGCAGGAAACTCCACGGTTACTTTTAAAAAAATAGTAATTGGCATTTACAATGTTTTCAAATTACAGTGTTAATAAGACAGTGTATGCCTTTCTTTTGGATAAGAAATCACCAAATAGCTTCTCCCGCTCTGGGCGGAGCAGGAGAGTGTGTCAGACTCTTACTGACTAAAACCCACCCGTATTCCCCGTAGACCCCGGCAGGCATCGGACCTAGTGGACCCCTACATTTGTGCTGCCGACATCTCTTTGAGGCGCGCGTGGAATACAACGCGCCGTCGACCCGGGCCTGGTCCATACCGGACGGTGAGCTACCCATTGCTCACCGTCCGCAAGCCCGCGCCCACGGTGGCCGAAAATCCGCCCGGGATTCCTGACGCCCAGGGCGTCTCCTGCGACGGCTAGGGATGAGAAGGCACGAAATTTGCCTTTCCCTCAATCGTCCCGCCTCCTCTTTCGCGAGCATTGCTGCTTCGCTTGCAGAAGGAGGTGACGGCTGCCTATGCCCTCTCGCTCCGTACCATAGCCTGAACCAGGGCCGGACGCGAGATATCTCTGCCGCCGATCGCCTCCACGAGAACACGGCGGTGCTCTGCCCAAGCCGGGCAGACCTGCACCGTATGCTCCACCGTTTCCTTCGGCTGATTCACACAGTGGTGACACCCGGGTGTTTCGTGCCGCCTTATCCGATACAGGAACCTCCCGAAGTTGCCGTGCCTGATGAGGACCTGCGTCAGGCGGAAGGTGAGGACGCCGTGGCGCCTCTCTAGCCACTCCTCAAAGAGGGGACTTATCGCTGCAATCGTGGCGTGCCCAGCACTGGGTTGCGACAACCGTACTCTCCATGTCAATGCTTGAGCCTTGAGTGAGGTTCTGTAATACGGTAGCTTTTCGCTTTAAACTATTTTCAAACAAAAATAAATTGCAATAAATAATATTAAAACTAAATCCACTATTACCTTTACCTGTACCTTATAATTCCCATGAAAGTGGGTGCTACAAGTACTTCTTACGACTGCCATATGCATAAAGTTTATTGTGTGGAAACTTCATTAAGCTGCAATTTCTATGAGTAGTGTTTATGTGTAATTATGGTATAAGAACGAAAGCGAATTAAATTAGATATTTAGCATTGAATTAGATTGAGGTTGAAGAAAGATTGCTGCTATGTCAAGGGATGATAGGCGTGAAAATGAGAAAATACTTATTAAAAAAAAAAAACCAGCCAAGTACCTGCCGGACTACGCACAATGAAGAGTTCCGTAGTTGGGATGAATTTATCCCAAAGACAAACTTAACATTGTTATTGAAAAACATGTTCTCCCATACATCGATATACGTCACGGTCAATTCTCCAACTGCAAATTTAAATTGGTCGGCTATTACTCGTTAACTTGTAAAGCCCACTTAGCTGTGATAGTTTTCCTTTTAATTCCATTATATGTACTACTGCCATGATTTTTTTTACATCTCCATAATCAACCATTTAACTGACAGGGGGATACTTGCCTCTAACAAAAATTATCACTTTCAAGCTTAATATTACGCAAACAGATCCTTGAATGGAAAAATGGTGTTCACAGGCCCTAAAAAAAATTATATTATAAAGAAAATGTAATTCTATCACTTTGACTTAATTGTACCACTTTGTCAGCGTGATTAATATTTATACCTATGCTAAATTACAGCTTTCTAAGATAGACACACAGACAGAGACGGGGACAGACAGATGGACATGGCATGTTTACTACGGGACCCTAAACACCGGCCAAGTCCGTGTCGGACCACGCACAATGAAGGTTTCCGTAATTGGGATGAATTTATCCCAAGAACAAACTGAACGTTATTGTTGAAAAACATGTTCTCCCGTACATTCAGTAAGTTGGTTGACTATTACTGGTAAATTTGTAAAGCCTTAGCTGTGATAGTTTTCCTTTTAACTACGTTATATATGCCACTGCCATGAACTTTTTGACATACCCAAAAACAACCATTTAGCTGGCGGTTGTCCCCCACACTTGACTCTAAACAAAAATTTGCAATTTGAAGCTTAATATTATGCAATTTGAAGCTGAATCGAAAAACGGTTTTCTCAGACCCCCTAATATTTTGAATGGCCTATCCAACGATTCCGCACACCATGTGATAGACGACAAAAAAATATCATCCCCATTTTACGTGCAAGGAAGGTGGTACCCTAGAAAGGAGATGGGAAATTCTGGGCCCAGCAGTTAAAACTACAAACAGCAGTTAACTAGTTGAAATGTGTATTAAAAAAAACCGTTATATTTTTCTAAAGGAAATTACAAAATACAGTTTCTATCTAGGAAGCGAGAAAAGTTAAATTGAGTTATGAAACTAAATAATCGATTAAATAAATACCTGAATTCTTAGTAATCGATATCAATAATCGGTAAAATCTCAGAATATGTATGAAAATCGAGTGACAGGTGCTTATCAATCTTTTCGTGGAATCGATTCATAGCGAATCGAGTTCCTTTTATTTTTCTGCAGTTGGCAATACTAGTCACCGACTGGCAGATGACTGGCAGAAATAATCGGCAAGCGTTTGTTTTCTTTTATTCTGAGTGCGCACGTATTTTCCATGTGTAACTCCACGACCTCGGCTTTGCATATTATAAAGGACTATTCGACGAATCTTGCTACTTTGAATTACCTGACTCTCTATTTTGGACAACTGATTACCTATCGATCGCCTATCGATTGCCTATCGATCGGATATTGACGACATGGATCACTGTGTGAATTGTACCATTGTGACTGGTCGCAATAACTCTTATTGGCAGAAGAGTCTTGGACGATGAGGCGATTTATCAGTTATTCGTCAGTGGCGTGCATCTCAGCCTGTAAGTACATATTCAAGTCGAGATTTTAGCCTATCAAGCGAACAAAACCAGAGTTATGTACCTACTGTTTACGGTCACCGGTGTCATGTCTGTCGGCTGTCTCTTTGTTGTATAGCATATACTAAAACAATACTTACTTAATAGCTAATTAGCCATACGAATCTAAAGAATGTGCTGTTTGACCGATTTACTCATAAAAAAGGTGTAGGTAACGATCAAGTCCCGATGGGACCGATTCGGTCCCAGACTTTAGGTGCTTTGAGGTATTGACAGTTATTGGGACCATTTCGGTCTTGGCCGGGACGTAGCGATTTGGTTGATCATGCATTAGGATATAAATAAGCTTGTTTATGGTTGAACATGATTTAAATAGTTACCTAACTTATTTCAGGTAACCAGTAAGAACTATGTATGCCCAGCATGTTGGAACTTGGCCCAAGATGTGGTTCTTGGAAGACATCCGATTAAAGCACCAACCCAAGTTGGCCATTCCAGTGTCCGTGTCCGCTGCCGCAACCACCTTCTTTGCAATGAGTCTGCTCGTGATTCATCCAATGTTAGGCTTTTATTGTAATTGTATTGAAGGTAGAAGGACTATAGGCTGCTGTGCTCATGTAATGTGCATAATATATGTTGGGCAAAATACCAAGAAAATATCGTACCTCCTGCACAAAACTTAGATGACATTCTCATAATTATTGAAGATGAATAATGAATATTTTATACATATATTGGTGTTTTATTTTACTTCCTCTTCTCCCTTTTTTTAAAAGGAACCTACTGCTTCTCAGTTCAGGATATTGGATGTCGAGACCTGTCTTCGACTGTAGCGACTGTCCAGGGCGTGCCAAACGTGTCAGATCTTCGCCACGTCACACTTGAAGACTCTCTTCTTGAACTCCATGCATAAAACTATTATACAAGCGAAGCCATTCAAAAATATTTCGCAAATAACACCAAAAAACTACAATATTATTAAAGTAACGTCAATTTTACTATACTTCATATAACTTGATGCCTGGATAGCCAAATTTCACCAAACTTTCAGTGAGGCCTTGTTATTATGTCCTTTTACTAATAAGGCTAGTTTGATTTAGTTAACACCCGGGCCCAGGAGACTATGAAGTCCTTCCCTTCTCCTTTGTTTTTTTCAATATTTTAGTTTACCAATATGTCAGCGTATGTATACCTATGCCAAATTACAGCTTTCTAGTACTAATAGTCTCTGAGCTAAGCCGAGGACTGACAGATATACTCAAACAGACAGACAGACGGACACGGCAAAACTATAAGGGTTCCTTGTTAACTACGGAACCCTACAAATACTTAAAAATTGTCATGGCGTGCGTGACTGAGTTGTAGATGATATGATGATGGTTCCAATATAGTAATATTTATTTAGTAAAAACAATTTCTGAATAGTGTGTCGACATGCTTGTCATCTTCGAAAGCCAGAATAACAAAAGGAAGATGCACCGTAAGATTTAGCAAAACTAAAAATCCTAGTCGCACGTTGTAGAAAATTTCAAAAAGGTGAAAAAGTAGTTAAAGTTATTGTGGTGCTTGTTTTTGACAAGTCTTCTCGAAAACAAGTATCACAACACAATTTTTTTTTTTATATTTATTATTTTATTTCATTAAGAAGAATTGATAAAATACCTGAATTAGTTTATTTTTGTAATTCATTAACAAGAATTGATTTTAGTGTTCCTACCCGAATTAGTTTATTTTTGTAATTTTAGTTTTGCAGTCTCGAAGAGGCTAACTAGATTGACTGTCGCAAATTTCAACTTTTATTTAAAAATAACCAAAATGTTTTAAATAATGGTACCCAAGATACAGGATGTGCCTGGTTTGGGACCAACGCTATCTCAATATTTTAACTTGAATGTTGAAATACACGATTTTTCCTATTCTTTACTTTTACAACAGCATGCTATTTATTTTTCTTTTTTTGGGTGCCCTAAAACCCACCCGTATTCCTTCCGTTGCCTGTGTTGCCAGGGGCCTTGGTAACCCATTAGTACCTTCCCGCGACCCCGGCAGGCATAGGCCCTAGTGAGCTACCCATTGTTCACCGTCCGCAAGCCCGCGCCTACGGTGGCCGGAAATCCGCCCGGGATTCCCGACGCTCAGTGCGTCTCCTGCGGTGGCTAGGGGCGAGAGGGCGCGAAATTTGCCTTTACCTCAACCGTCCCGCCTCCTCCTTCGCGAGCATTAGTGCTTCGCAGAAGGAGGTGACGGCTGCCCATGCCCTCTCGCTCCGTACCATGGCCTGGACCAGGGCCGGACGCGAGAGATCTCTACCGCCAATCGCCTCCACGAGGACACGGCGGTGCTCTGCCCAAGCTGGACAGACCTCCACCGTATGCTCCTCCGTGTCCTTCGGGCGATCCACACAGTGGTGACACCCGGGCGTTTCCTCCCGCCCTATCCGACACAGGAACCTCCTGAAGCTGCCGTGTCCGGTGAGGACCTGTGTCAGGCGGAAGGTGAGGACGCCATGGCGCCTCTCTAGCCACTCCTCAAAGAGGGGTCTTATCGCCGTTATCGTGGCTTGCCCAGCACTGGGTTGCGACAACCGTACTCTCCATGTCGCCATGAGATCCCGCCGGAGCTCCGTCCGCTGTACGGTGATTTCTCGCGGCAGCGGAGTTACGCGCCGGCGTTTCGCCTCCTCGCGCCACTCTCATACGTGCGCGAGGACAACAGCAGGCTTGGATGCATGTTGTCTAGTGAATCCGCTGGATGCGACAGAAGCACAGGACCGGTCGATGTGGCGACCCTTGGGGGAGGCCTCATCATCATCTGTCTAGCCTTTTCCCAACCATGTTAGGGTCAGCTTCCAGTCTAATCGGATGCAGCTGAATACCAGTATTTTACATGGAGCGACTGCCTATCTGACCTCCACAACCCAGTTATTGAGAAATACGATACCCCTTGGTAAGACTGGTTGTCAGACTTTCGTGCTTCTGACGATCCGTAACGACTGTCAAAGATCCACAAATGACAGCCGGGACCAACGGCTTAACGTGCTTTCCGAGGCACGGAGGGGTCTCGGTATGTAAAGATGGTCACCCATCCACGGACCAATCGCGACAAGCGTAACTTTTTTTTATTTTGTTCCGGGGTGGAAAATCCATCCTTTGGGCAGACGGGAGGGGTCTGTCAGACTCTTACTGACTAAAAACCACCCCGGTGTTCCCCTCTCATACTTGCACCGAGGATCATGGGATCTAGTGCGACTTCCGCGATCCCCGGCTGGTGCCGGCCCGCCATTGCGGGCCATCTCAAGCTCGCGGGGGGAATGAAGTGTAAAACTCCACCCGCGACGTCCATAGGGGCGCGCGTGGAACACTACTCGCCGCCACCTCGGGTTCTGCTATGTAGGAGGCTACGGATGTCCCCGGGTCCGGCACCCCTGGACCCATTTAGGGGGGCTGGAAGAGGGCGTTGTCCGCCCTCTGCCGACGCCCGGTGCGCCTGCTGCGGGCAGGGTGAGAGGAAGAGGTCTCCCGCTCCCTTTTCGCAGCCTCCTTCTGCGACATGGCTGTTTCGCAGAAGAATACCACCGCGTCCCAGGACTCCTCGCTGCCGACCATGGAGTCGACCAAAGCTGGCAGCGACAGGTCAATGCCTACTCCTGAGACAAGGGCACGGCACGGCTCCTCGCAAGCGGCTTACTCTGCCAGCGTATATCGCGCCGTGTCCTCCCGGCCACGGGACAAGCGTAGCCTGATCGATCGACCCGTGCGGCTGTTATAACTTAGCCAGAAGCCCCTCCCTTGGGGGAGGAATGGACGCCATTCAGCTGAAATGATGATAATGATTGTTGTCTAGGAGGTAGTTAGCGTCCTGTCTGCTTATGACATCACCATTGTTTTCCTACATATTGATATTGGCATTACTTCATAGGTAATAAATTATTGTGTATTGTAGCACTTAGTCAAAGGACCTTGGTATGCAGTGGACTATTTATTATAAGTTACGTTAATTTTGAGCTTTTTCCTCAGCTTGCCGACCGACATGCTCTTAAAACCAGAAGAACGCAAAGTTTTAACAGGGGTCACAAAACCTGACAATTGTTTTTCTAATTATATGAACGTATAATTATATCTTTGTATTTATTCTTGTATTTATTCGTTATTTTCGTGTTTTCTACCCCTTATGTTGCACCTGCCATGTTTCTTCTCTGCATCACCTTAAAGTTGACTGGTAGAAAATGCCTCAGGCATTAAGTCCACCTCTGTACGGTGAGTTTTTCACTTGTGCATAAAGTTTAAAAATAATACATACACATACATAAACTCACGCCTTCTTTTGCTACGCTCCTCACATACTCCTTTTGCTTCCATATCGATTCTGTAAAAATCTCACCGTGAAAACTGGCGTGGAGAGAGCTGACAGTGTCATCCTACTGATGCTAGGGAGTGACCAAGCATTACATGTATAATCATAATCGAGATTTTAAGAATATTTTTATGCTAATTCTATTGGTCATAATCAGTTAACTGATTAAATAAACGCAATCCCATGACCCAACCGCGATGTCTTTTAATAGTAATAGTAATCCTTGGTCCATCCCTAGTATCAGATGGGATGACACTGACAGTTTACTCCACGCTCACTTCACTTAAGTTTTCGCTGTGAGAGAAGGTTACAGAACAGCACTGCTATTCTGTAACCTTCTCACCGCTCGCACGCCGATTGCGAGCACTACGCACCTGACCTTTTTGAAGAACATCACCAATGAGGTCACTATATGTCTTTCTGGGGCATCCCCTCCCGGTATTTCCACTCACACCTACCTTGTAAATAATACTAAAGAAATAAATAAAGAGTATTAAGCAATAGGATAAAGCTTATTTTCATTCCGCGAAAATGTTAATCACGATTTATCCCAACAGCTTTAAACTTACGACCTTACGTCACTCAGCAGTCAGCCCATTACTGTTGGACTATTAAGGCTCCCACAGACAGGCGCAACGCGACAGTGTGAGGCGATTCTGGTAGAACTACTTCCTAGAGTCGCTTCGCATTATCATTACCAGAAATGGTTATCATTACCAGAAATAACTGCATAACGAATTTCAATAGTTTACTCTCTCTTTTTTATGTTTATTTTGGTAATAGTTGAATTGTTATTTGTTTTTATACTGTAGTATTCGTTAACTACCAATATACACAGTTTGTATTTAATAACATAATATAATAATAACATAATATCACGCCTTGCTTCTCCGAGGGGTTGTGCAGAGGTGTACCTACCTGTAGTACACCCACATTTCGCCAGTTATGTATAAGTCCCATGTAATAGGTGGCGAGCCTATTGCCATCAACCAGACTCAAATCCAGACTCCGGGCTGCTACTAAGAAATTCCAGATAGAATAACACTTTGCCCGACCCGGGAATCGAACCCAGGACCTCATGCTCCGCAGTAGTAATGCTTGTTATTTAATTTGAAAAATCGGTATTTAGTATACCCAGTGTTTTGCAAGCTTCAGTAGAAGCTGTCAACTTTGGAGAGAGTGTTATGATAGCCTTGATAGAACAGGTGTCTTTGTTTTTATCGGTCAAGTGCTGAAGAGCGCTCAAAGGGAATATTTTCACCTTTTTTATTTTCGCCTTTTGTTCATTGCAAGAAGTATTGGGGAGCTCTTACAATTGCTTTATTGCAATTGTGTTGAAGTATACGGCTATGGTGAACATTTGTAGAATAAAACCTCGTCAAGGCGGCTTCCCACGATGCATGATATTACGGATGGACGCGGCCCAACCCGCACGGCCGACGACCACAGACAGCCACGCACCGCACACCAAGGCTCTTCCAAAGGTGCGCGTCAGTCTGTGTGGGTCTTGAGATTTGAAGCCATTTTTATTCCAAAATGCAAATCAAGTGAGAGAGAATTCGTAAAGAGAGCTCGCACCGCACCTTTGAAGTTATGAAATTACCGACTCGCCGCGGATCGGACGCACCGCGACGAACGTGTCTGCGCTACCACGGACGATACTCTTCCCATAGTGCGTCGGTGCGGGCTGGCCCGCATCTGTCCGTAATATCACGGGCCGTGGGAAGCCAGCTTTACAACGTTTGTAATACACAATGTACTTACCTACTCAAAACATCGGAAAACCGCAACCCAAACCAGCAACTTTTTGGGACGGAATTATCTGGCAAGAGGTTTATTGCGATGGGTCAAAATGATATGGTCCAAAAGCAGTAGGTTCTAAAGTTTTTTAATTATTGCGATGATAACTAAACAACTTCTTTATAAGGCATTTTATGGAATCCGGTCTTATTTTTTTAACAATTTGCGGTTCTGTTATGAAAATTGACTTATTGTACTATTATCCCTTGACATCTTAATGACAACACCATAGTGCCTGGCAATTTCACCCTGAACCACTGTCTACCCCTTCACGCTAACAGTCATGAAGCTACCAAGTCGCAATCGTAACTCACGCGTCGTGAAAGGTTGCTCATCGTGAACAAACATTATAGTAACCCATTTCCTAGAGCCGACATGCGATATCGGTGAATGTTAATTTCACTTCTTCATGTGAATTCATGAAATATTTACTTAAGAAGGCAAGTTGCTTGATGAAGGTCATTCTGTTTACCCCGTAATACAAGGTCCCAGGGGTTTATTCTTGCTACTATTTAGAATATCTTGATCTATAGAAAAGTCTCTTATTTTTTATGTGGAAATGGCAGATAGGTGATTCACACAAAAGTAGATATAGAGAATAATATTCTAGTTTAAACATAGTGTAGTTTTTTGAAAAAAAAAAATTCAGAAAAAATTATGAAAGTGATTTACTAATTAAAACATCATCAATAGATCAGCGTCACTATGGTATAAGTTCATAAGAAAAATGCTGTCTTAATCACCAGGCCTGGCTGTCTAACTAATAATTATATGATAGAAGGAGACAGAGGATACTGCTGCACCCTTTTTACGACACTCTATTTTCATAAATATACATTATGAATACTGCCTCGTTGGTCTAGAGGTCACAAGTGCTACTGCTGAGCATGAGGTCTGTTTTTTTTTTTTGGCTGGGAAATTATCAAATAACGTCTCCCGCTCTGGGTGGAGCGGGAGGGTGTGTCCAGACTCTTACTGATTAAACCCCACCCGTGTTCCTTCCGTTGCCTGTATTGCCTCGGTACCCCTTTCGGAATTTCCCACGACCCCGGCAGGCATCGGCCCTAGTGGACCCCTACACTTGTGCTGACGACATCTATTTGAGGCGCGCGTGGAACAAAACGCGCCGTCGACCCGGGCCTGGTCCTTATCGGATGGCGTGCTACCCATTGCTCACCGTCCGCAAGCCCGCGCCTACGGTGGCCGGAAATCGGCCTGGAATTCCCGACGCCCAGGGCGTCTCCGGCGGCGGCTAGGGGCGAAATAAATTTGCATTTCCCTCAACCATACAGCCTCCTCTTTCGCAAGCATTACTGCTTCACAGAAGGAGGTAACGGCTGCCCATGCCCTCTCGCTCTCGCCTGGACCAGGGCCAGAAGCGAGAGATCTCCGCCGCTGATCACCTCCAGATGGATACGGTGGTGCTCTACCAAAGCCGAGCAGACTTCCACCATATGCTCCACGTCCATGGTGACACCCGAGCGTTTCCTCCCGCCTTACCCGACACAGGAACCTCCCGAAGCTGCCGTGTCCGGTGAGGACCTGCATCAGGCAGAAGGTTGGCTCTTTAGCCACACCTCAAAGAGGGGACTTATCACCGCAATTGTGGCGTGCCCAGCACTGGGTTGCGACAATCGCACTCTCCATGTCGCCATTTGGTCCCGCTGGAGCTCTGTGTCTACTGTGCCGCGATTTCTCGCGGCAGCGGAGTTACGCCCCGGCTTTTCGCCTCCTCGCGCCACTTGCATACGTGCGCGAGGGCTTTTGCCTCCAGATCTCATGGCGGCAATCTGGCATGGAGGCTTGCCGCCTCACCAGAGACCGTGCGGTTTCCCCGGACCAGCTAGATGGCCATGACCCTTTGGGCCGCGTTCAACCGGCGGGCTGGCCGTCAGGGAACGCGCCCACACCGGTGCCCCGTAAAGGGCCATGGACCGCACGACCCTCGCGTAGAGGAGCATGAGGTCTTAGTTTCGATTCCCAGATCAGCCAAAGTGTTATTGGGTTTTGCCATCTGGAATTTCTTGGTAACAGCCCGGAGTCTGACTTTCTGTCTGATTGATGGCAATAGGCTCGCCCCCTGTTACATGGGACTTAAACATAACTAGCGAAATGTATGTGTACACTTCTGCCCAATCCTTCGGGGAAACAAAGCGTGATGTTAGGTTATGAATACTTACTGTAAATCCTTCTGACATAACTAAAGAAGTTTAATTTAACAAAAAAAACACGAGTGAAAGTATCCATAGCTCACAAACTTTTACTAACATCACATTACATTTAAAACTGAATTACTGAAAGAGTTAGTTTATATCTAGCTTACGTAACAATAAATATGTCAAACCATAAACTAGAGGACTGCTAAATGTATCATTGATAGAGAAGCATCTTGGTACTAAATAAAGTTGAATACCTTGCGTGTTTGTTAAAAAAAACATTGTTAATTGAGTAGTTGTTTTCAGGTTAACAAATTTCACTTGTTTGGAAATCTGCATTCGTTTTGCTATGACTTTGAATGTTTGATAAATAATATTTCACTCTAGAGAAAAATTGTGCATTGACGCTTGCTTATTTTTTGTCTAGAGTCAAACAAATCAATTGCTGATTGTTGCACTGGCAACGGAAAAAATTGTACAACTTGCTGCTGGATGTTGTTAAATAAAATACCGTAATATGTTTGCCATTTATATTATATTTAGACTTTACGTCACAGCTTAACGTAAGCTAAACCTGTTAACCACGTGATAATAACAGATGAATATATATTAAGAATTAAAGCTGAAAAAACGAATTAATGCTAATTTATATATGGGTTCTTTTGCATGAGTAACAATAGAATTCGTTCTTGTAACATGTGTAATGTTCACGGGTACTTTACTTTATAAGTAATCTGGTTTCTAATTTGTACTAAAACTAAATCTACAACTTGACTTTATGAGAAACAACACCATTATTTTGTTATTCTCGATGATTCGTTTGGGAATTTTTTTGAGAAGTTCCTAATCGAATAACATTTTGCCCGACCTGGGAATCGAATCCTGGACCTCATGCTCAGCTTTGGCGCTTGTGGCCACTAAACCAACGAGGCATTTTCTTAGTAATCTATGTTAACCAGGGTTCTCCTGAGCAATATCTTAAAGAGGGATTCATAAAACTCATAAAGCAATTTCAATTTGAACCTCAAAGTTCGAAATCGGAATAGTCTCAGGAGCTTCAAAGAGGTTAATTTAGTAGCAGTAAAATGTAGCTGCTATTAAGTACAGGATACTAAGCTTTCAATCTTATATGAGTTTGCATTCCTCCAGCGAATATTATAAAATGATGACCTAATAAATACTAGTGACTATAGGTAAGGTTTTCACTAAAATTTACAAAAAAAAACGACCCCATAGTACAATGGGAACGCCTGTATTTTGCGCAAGTTTGATTCATGCCAAATAAATTGTATTAAAGTGAAAATACGGAAAATTGCTTGTAATAAATACAGAAAAGGTGTTTTTGACATTTCAATAATTGACTTGGACTTAAGTTACTATTATTGAAAAACGAAATCACGAAAGCACCTATACAGTTTTGGGACACCCAAAACTTTATCTAAACAATCTCTCATTTTCATAACAAACACTCTAAAATAATACGTAACTACCTACCTTAAACAAAAAAACTCAAATCATCCCATTTAATTTATTCCACCCTTACAAACCATCCCTACACCCAACTTTACCCCATTTAACTGAAAACCAAGCCGTACAATCTAGCCTCTCAAATGCCCCCGTAACATAGCATATAAAATGCGCGCCGAAGCCCATCCTACCACAGTCATATTTCCTCTACCGTGCGACCAACATCAAACAAAATGTACCGAAAAGTGTTATTACTATCTATTTTCCTAACTGTAAGCTTAGCCAGGGATGAACTTGGATTACGATACTTCAGCAGAGTATATGAAGACTGCCAAAATTCAAATGGATTCGTTCCCTGTTTGAAGAAAAAAGCAATTCTATTCTTCGACCGAGCAGCAAGGATGGAGGTTATACCATTAGTGGATGGAGTGGATGTAGTCAAGACACCAGGAAGTAATATACCAGCGATTAATGAGAACGATATTGAAGCAGTGTTGCCAAGGAATCTGGACAAAGATGAGGCGTTGACAGAAATGCTGTGGGATCGGATCGCGACGTTTGCGAATTCTAGGACGGTGCAGCTGTCACTGCCCAAGATTTCTGGTGAAGACCTGAATAAAGGAGTTGAGGAAGGTAATTATATCGTTTGTTTATTCGTTTTTAGTACGGAAATTCTGTGGTTTATATTGGAGTGCTGATCAAAAGTTCACTGTCTTGAATCATGGTCTGTAATGTTGTGAACATTATTTGCTGCATTAGTCCCCATTTTCTTAATGCTCTAGTTTATCTGATTTGTTTAATGCAGAAGAGCTGTAAAACACTTTAAAAGAACTGAATGATTGTCGGATAATTAACTTTTGACCTACAATTACATTACAACTTAGTTTCCTTTATCAGTATTAACTGACGCAAAATATAGAGTATAACTAAATTGTATCGAAAACTCACTCTACGTATATATATATATAAAGCTTGGTATACTAAGCCCTCTCACAGAGAGGAGGCCTGTGTCCCAGCAGTGGAAACATTATAGGCTAATTATGTATACTAAGCTAAGACAGTAATTGTTGAGTTTTGTTTGTTGTGGTAAACAATCGTTGTAACTTCAAATAGCAGAACAAAATGCTTAAACATTAGAAAATATTTCAAATTATTAAAGCATTATAATGTTTTGAAATTGACCATTGACCGCATGAATTCTTAAACATTACTTAGAGGAAACTTTTTGCCGTACAATAATTTACAATGACCTTAATGACCTCTTTGATACATTTTTCAATGCTTGATGCTGCAATTATAACGAACATACATATATACAATATCAATTTCAAATGTAATTGCAATTATTACTTTCGCTTTTGCTCTAATCGTATAAACTTGAAAACTTGTTTCTATTTCTCGTAAACAGTGTTTCTTATTTCCTTCGAATCCTACATCATACTCGTATCTTCAATCATATATAAAGACTACTTGTCACAGGCAATTGCGTGAATGATAGTCAGTCTCATTTACATTAGTAGATATTCATCATCTTCGATATCTACGAGTTGCATTTGCATTAGAAACGACTGTGAAATGCTTTATATGTCCGTCGCATCATGGCTGGAGAGGTTTTGATATTACATGTATATTCTACACTAGTTATATATTGCAAAAACGACGAATAATTGCATCTTCCATAAAGACATGGTCGGGGTTAGAGGTGAGCTCGATCGACATGATTGTTTCTATGTTTGTTTTGTGATCGTCGTTTCACGTTACTAGCTTCAATAGTTTAGGCTCTGCATTGTACAAAACAAAACAATTAATATTTGGTTGACAGTCAGACAGTCAGTGTCTGACTATCAACCAAATATTAACTGTTTTGACACTTCGATATAAGTAAAATAATAAGGAAACATTCTATATTTTAAGCACAAAATTATTGACCTTAGTAGAAAATATGAAAACAGATGACTATTATAATTGCATTTATACTAGCATGAAATCACAGACAGATTAGCCTGGAAACGTCTTAGACAAAAACGACGAGTGTGCTACTCATTGACCTTTAATCTTGATCTATGGACCAATCCAATAGCTAGTCATCTAAAGTACAGATGAGCTGCCTTAATTTCGCCATCTTTTCAAATCAAAGTAATCCAAAAAGTCCAGAGAAGCTTTATAAACGTGACCCTTAAAACGTGAGAAATTAAATTCAAAAAGTTAATTTTGATAGTTTCTGATTCAGAAAGTTTGAGGCAAATATTATCGATACTAATCCTAGCAATCCTATTAAACAATCAACAGGTTCAAGATTAATATAATACTACTAATAGTCGAAATAGCACTAGTCTACTTACTAGTAGAAATTAGAATAATACTACACTAAAACCAACGAGACGAGATAAATTTGATGCTTTAGGATTAAAAACTCTAACTTCATTGCATTATGGTTCAGATTTCATTGCAACTAAAATTATGTTATAACGTTAAGCGATAGTTTTCTCATTCAAAAATCAACATACATTACTTGAGTTTAAAATTGATATTTGTATGCGGCAATTTTATGTATTTATCTCGTATCGTTGGTATATTAGGATAGACTCATACAATACATCATAAAGGGTCATACAAGAAAACGACCATATTATGTATACTTGATACATAGATTCGTATAAAGGCGTAACGAGAGATAATAAATAACGTTTCTATCTAGCCTTTAATAACTTTTCCTTTGACCTTTATACGTGTTTCTTCTACATAACAAGCTGGGTTGAGAAAATCTTCATACTTATCTTTAAAATATCACCCGAATGTAAATAAAACACTACCTATTAGTAATGTTGTCAAAAATGTGAAACATTTATTGTTTTCGCAAGCTTATGTTATAATAATGATAATAGGTAAGCCTATAACTTATTTGCTTGCAAAATAACTTTCTAAAGATAAAGTGCAATGTCTATAAATGCTTTATTACGACTGAAGTTTGGCGCGTACCCGATTTGGTGTCAAACAATAGAAAATCAATGGTCTCATTAGCTGTCCTTGACCGATTAAGATCCATATTTAATGTTGATCTTATAAAAGCATTTAAAGACAATGCACTTTTATTGATTTAAAGTGTTGAAAATGTTTTGTAAATGCATTTAACTAAATTAGATGGAACGATAATGAGCCTTAGAAAGAGGAACCTTTTTAAGCTATTCTTTTAAGAGTAACTAATAAAAAAGGTGTTCCACAAAATAATTAAGCAAGGAAACGATTGATATTATATTCTGGTCATTAGTCATTCTCATTGATGTTTTTCCAGTCAAATTATACACTGTGAGCTTAGACCATGAAACGATCTAATTTTGTATGATAAAATCTTATATATCATTTAAGATAAAAGTTACGTCTGATGTTGTATTGATCAGATCTTACTTTCCATTGTTGTAATATTGTTTGATGCACTAAAGCAACATTTCAAAATGAAAATGAATTCAAATCTTACAAGCAAGAGCTTTCATAAGTTGTTAAAACAAAAATACCTCTTTCACCGATATTAAACGTTGCTATCGCATTATTTTAAATCACCATCATTCGGTATATGATGGCCATTACATTGGCTCATACGGAAAATGTGTGGTGATTGTTGTAACTATATGGTTAGATGTCAACCGGTGTGCACTGATTTCTAATAACAGTTGATATTATATGCATGGCTTTATATAGACCTTCGATGGGTAGCCTATTAAGCGATGAATATATAGTAGATCATGCAAGAACTTGCTTTTTATAAAGCTTAAACATATACATCGTCAATAATAATTGAAAATCCACTGAAACAGACGATTAGTTGAGAATGATTTCCAATCAACTGTGCAGTACTGGCAATAAGCTCGCGTATAAAGATGAAAAATGTTGAACGTAGCATGAATCAAATAACGTATAACGTAAACGTTGAACGGTAAGAATGATATTTAATTATTAATAGCATCTCCTGCTTATCTTCCGTTTATGACATCTGATAAAATCGTTAAAAAATTATATGTATACTCAAATGAATCAATAACAAGTTTAATCTCAAAAAAACCCTTCATTTGATGGTCCATCCTACGTGATATTTGCAAAATTGTTATGACTCTTCCACAAAAGCCACTTATTAAGAGTTGAAGTTGAACGTTTTGATTAGTAATTTATGATTAATTTTACTGCACTCTCTCGTAACCGCCAGCAATCTCACAATTGTTTAAGAACATCTTTAAGCTAGACAATTACAATAATGGCCACGATTTTCTGTATCTTTATTAGCTCGTTTACTTTCTTTTTCCGCGTGATGTCCATTTACTTTTCTTTTCGTACAATTGCTGACCTTTTGTTATTACAAGTAAATGAAATGAAAATGAGAGCATCTCCTTTCATATTTTCACTATGGGCTTTAAATTTTTGTGAAATTGCATCGTACAATTATTCTACTGAAAGTTATACGAGTATGCATGGATGAGTGCAGAGTTATATAGAAGCTTCTTAGATTTGCATGGTCTTTGGCAAATGCGCGTGATTTTTTGTAAGACAATTATAAATACGTAACAATATATTTACGAACGGTGAAGTGTATTATCTTTTTACACAATCATAAATCAATCAAGTAAGGAAGGAAGTGCGCTTTTAATATAACAAGAAAGTACGAGCTCAAATATAATTATCAGGAAATCCACTCCACTAATTAGTAATTGAAATGTTAGACTTGCAGCGCTTTCCTTGTCACTAGACAAGGAAAGCGCTGCTTGCGTGATTTACTTAAATTATTACCTATAGTTATGTTCATGCCATCCTTTTCAGGGTTCTGACTAGGAAGAGTTTGTTCCGAGGTCCGAATCATGTTTCACGGACCGTCAATTGATTTGATGATTATGAAGTATTATTTCAGACTGGTTCAAGCTAAATTGGGCGTCAATATTGTTTTATTTTATTGGCTATCGCAGTCAACATAGACCTATTCAAAATGGCAGGTTTGTCGGCATCTGAATCATTGATCGCAAAGTTCTTCCACCGGTGTAATTGACATTTTTAATTTACTTTTGGTATATTTAATTAAATATAGTCAAGCTGATTAGTCCCTCCCTTTTTGCCTGATTGATCATTAGTAAAACATTTTAACCAACAACAGTTATTAACCTTAAACTGTGGAACAAAAACTCACTGAATTCAATAAACTTGAACTCAGTGAGCTTCATTACTTCTACCAAAAAATAATATCCAGTCAATGTACATTGTTATAAATTCATATAATACAAAATACTCATAGCCAACCAAACTGATTCCAGGGCGAGGGAAGATGAAGAAGATGATGGGCATGATGATGATGGGAGCAGCAATGAAGATGGCGGCGATGATCCCGCTGGCGATAGCAGGCCTGTTCGTGTTGGCAGGGAAGGCGCTCATAGTAGCAAAGGTACCAAAGATATGATTGTTACTGCAAGTTTTTTTATGAACTTCGTTTTAAAAAATCTTGCAAGGTGTTTAACATAACTTTGTCTTAAACTATCAAGTTGCAAGTTAAAACTCCAATGACGAGACGTAGGTTTTGGTGGGTCATACACTTTTATTTGTTTTTGGCTGATGCAACAAATCTTGATCCCTCCTCAAGATTGTGTTGCTTTTTTTTCAAAGTTCGTACAATTATATTTTTGTAAAGATCAAATTGAGCTGAATGAAGAAATGAATGAAGAATGAAGTATTTCTGCATGTGTTTACGATACGGTTCTTAACTATTCTATTAGCACATCCATCTTGAATTCTCCTACTAATTAGCGAAAATGCTTATACTTTACGCCCATATACTCACAGATGTATCGCATAATTGTCGATCCTAGATACGAGTATGCAAGCACTGTTTAAAGAAACATTGTCTTCTCTTAATAACAAGTAATTATTAACTATTACGTATGCATCACATGTAGGAGAAAGTTTGTTAATAATTAAGCGTAAATGGACAATTAAATCAGTGTAGACCATTATTTTGCAGTAGGCACGTATTTTGAAATATTCATGTCTTTTATTAACATGAGAAATAAGCTGAATGCCTTCAATGGTAGTGATTTTTTTAATAAACTCTTTCTAAAATCCGTTACGCTTTCTTGTATTAAAATAATTAAAACAAACCTATTGATAGTTTATGCTAATTTTAAAATTAATTTAAATTAATAACGTATGCATATGTGAAGACCATTAATTGCTATGCTTTTTTCTCTTAATAAAGGGACAGTATTAAATAAAAAAAAATATAAATAACAATGCTCGGTTTTGACTGTCAATGAAACTGTTATATTGTGTTGATGATGTTGCCACTTCCTGCAAACCACAATCTGAAGAGATATTGTGGTCAGTCGCATTTACGCAGAATTTCATCATAATCTATAACTATAACCTTCAATAATTCATTGGCAAAATGTCTCAATAAGCAATTCATAGTCATCATCATCTGCCTAGCCTTTTCGCAACTATGTTGCGGTTGGCTTCCAGTCTAAACGGATGCAATTGATGAATTGCAATAAGTAATTCATAGTTCTGCTTAGAAATGGAAAAAAAAAAAAAAATGTAGTTTTATAAGTAAAACTACCATTTTTGATTGTTTCCCATGTCTATAAACTTCAAAAGTCTGTGATAAATCTTATCTCATATATGTGACAAGCTCAAGAGTTCAGTTATTGTCATACACCATGCATTCGCCTATAAATCCACATGAAAAAGCATCTTAACTTTCAATACTCTCAAAGTCTCTATCTATTATTCACCTCACTTCCTATTTTGCGTATCACCGTCTGTTTTTGTAGCATCAATACAAGTAGAGAAAACGGATAATTAGAAGTAATCGTTTCTTTTTCCCACCCTATTTTCGTTTAGTGTCGTGGGAATGAAGTGACGTATGATCGTAATGTGAGAATAGGTAGTCGGTAATTGTGCTGTGGCTTACATTCTTTGGTGTATGAGGATTAAGTTTAAGCCCTTGAATATGTCTTCTTCACTTTTGTGTCTCAATAATTTATATTTTGTCCAACCAGTATGTGGGGACTTGGACAGCTCTATAACGTCGAGTTCGTAATTTTAAATTCAATTAGGTTTATTTTAAATAATTTTGACGGTATCGGGTAGGGCTAGCCTAATATTAGAGGGTCCGCATTGCGGACATCAAGTAATATAATCCTCGACTCGACTTGCTGTCTCAAATGGATCCAGTTTTTTAATAAGATCGTTATCACAATTATTTTCTAAATCTAGCCGATTTAGCTCTTCTTATTGCTGTTCAGAGTCCTGCTCATTCCACTGAGAAAAGATTAAATCAGTTCAAATAAAGTATTTTAATTCCTTGTTTAAACTCCTATTGATAAAATCTTTTGAATGAGTTAATCTGTCGTCTTCAATAAAAAATGTTCCCTCGCTCTACTTTTAATTGTCTGTTATTAAAGTCGTCTTGGCTTTGAAATTCTGGGCCAATTATAATTGCTACCTTCATGTTTGATGTTTGTATTGTTTATTTTTTGTGCTTTGATAGATTATGCAAGCACTTTTAATATCCCGAAACTTTTCAATATATTGTGATTTCCGGTTATATCTTTATTTAAGGAAAAATACTTCCAATGTTTCACAAACTTCTTCAAGATTATTATAAACGTTCTACCGCGTTGCCTTCTTGCTTCCGTGCAAATGTAAATTATTGTTTGTCGTTTAGTATATATTCTCAAATGATATTCGATACTATATTTAGGATGATGTTTGACTGCCTTCTGTTATTATTACTATATTATCCTGGTTTTGTCGTCATTGTCATTCTCTAATTCACATTTTACTATGAGTCTTCTTTTAATTTTTGAACTCGGCTTCATTTCTCATAGCCCACTCCACCAAGTCTCCAGTAAATGTATCTAATATAATATTCTAGATACATTTCGTTCAGATATAATATTCAAGACCATTATATGAAACTAAGATCAGATCCCGCGGCAGAGACCTTGTGACACGAATAGAGAATTCATTGTAGCCACAGGCGCTTACTTACACTTATAGCTTAGCCAGTTATTTGTGGTTAGCAAGTTAGCGGTCCCGTAAAGTTTGCAAAAAAGGTACGGAATTTTGGGAATATCAAAAATACTATTGAAAACCAATTAATCTAAGTGTTTCTGTGCCATGAATATAAAAACAGCAATACATCGCCCCGTCAGTGCAAGATTAGCGAGACTTACGTTAAAGTTGCCATTTTGGAACAATATGTGATGAATTATGTACATTACACATTTTTCACATAAAGTGCATAACCCTTTTCGAAAAGCGTGTAAACAAACTGATAGAGATGAAATGTTTAGATAAAGTGTTTATATAGTTACAGTCATAATATTTTATCGTTTACTCTGAATAAAATAGAAATGAAATGTAACTGTAACATGAAATCCACGTGACTATTTTAACAAAAAAAATATAAGTTATCTCATAGAATTTTGCATGCCAATTATCTGTAATGTCCTGATAATTGTTGTTTGTAGCTACAGCTTCACGGATATTTATGCAACAGATATTTACAAGCTGTTGTACAGCTTACAACATTCAGCTCATTTATCTATCAAGTTAAAAACGATCGTGAAAATCATGAATAAACAAGTCTTTACACACTTCATTACCTTCAGCTCAAATAAATTACTTTCAAATACATAACTTATGCGTCTAACGGTACTGAGAAAATTCCTCGATAGTTAGAAAGGAACTCCATTCTGAAATATTTCTGGTACATCAGAGTCACGATCTAGAGTTTATTTACTTCATATATTTTAAACGCAATTAAGAGACAGAATATTTACGTTTTGTGACCTACCTACTATTTACCCGCTTATCCTATGGAAAAACTTCGTAAATTATTTACTAAGTATACTATTCCTGTGTTTTGCAGGAGTGCTTATTCATCAGTTAATGTTTGGTTTAATCTGCTTTTAACTATTGGTAGAAAAATGTAGAAAAAAAGTACTTGTAATACCCCGTCTCTCATTTCAGTGCAATCAATGATGCAAACGGTATTTTGTCTTTCAGACCATTAATTATTTTCTAATTTATTTCACTCTTATCATTCTCATTCGATTTTCAATCATCATTAACCTTCCAGATTAGTAGAACTTGGAAAGCTTGTCAATGAAAACCATTCCAATTTCCTTATAGACCTTTACTATCTTCATCAGCCTGTCATACAAATGGATGAATCCAATCTAATCCATCAAACAGACTACTAATATAACTATTAACACCACAAGAACGCATCACATCGATTAAGTTCACATTATTGTAGTTTCTTATATCATGTAAACTGTGTCGCGAATCAATGCCAGCGTCATTGAGGACGATCGATGTCGCCGTGATCATCGTAGTGAAGATCTCAATGATTACGCGGAAGTATTGTTTGACATGGTTTGCTGTTTCCAGTTGAGCTTTAGTTGTAATTAGCATCTTTGCAAACGTATTGTGGTCATTAAGTTTTGGTTTGCACAGCATTTTCTATGGTCAAAAATATTGGTTTAGTTTTAGCTTTAAATATTTGGCCTGTGTTTCGTGTTCATGACTTCTTCTTTCAATATTATTCCTCATTCACATGGTTATCAGTTTTCACCATTCGGTTTGCTTGCTTGAAGATTGTAGAAACAAGTAGCTACAGTTTCAATATGACTGTGGTGGACATATTTTATAAGGATACCTGTAGATATACTGCTTCACGTCTAATCGTGAGAACTTAAAACTGATGACCCGTTTTCAGCTACAGATCTCCCTACTAACACAACCAAAACGTGCCTCATCAAAGATCATCATTCGTAGAAAGTAATTACAGTACAAATGTCACGTCAGTGTCATTATCATCATCATCATCATAGAGTCGCTCAGTTGGCACTTTCATGCTTTGTTGATCTTTGGCCGTTGTTTTAAGTATTTTAGATAAAATCTTACGTTTGTAAGGAGATTATTGTACATAATTTTACAGAAGATTATCTAAAATTATTATTACTTTGTCCAACTGATGATGCTTTCTCTCTAACCTACTTGATGTATTTTTTGGAAATCCTTATCGATCTATCTAATCACTAGTCGGCATATTTATGTCTTTTCTGTTTACCTTTCTTCATATTTATCACATTTTGGAAGTCAACAAATTCCATGTTCTTTCTTATTTTGCTTCTATTTCATCAGATCAACTTCGTCGACCGATTCATCAATTTTTTTTTTGTTTCTAGTCACATTCAGTCATTAATTTAGACCTATGGTTTAAAGCATTAGAATTACCCAAAAAGAAAGGGCATTCTAAGCTAGTAGCTTAGTTCATAACATTTTAATAACTCGGTTTATAACTTTTAATTGCAAGCAATGCTTACTGCACATAAATGCGTGGCCCACTGGCAATGTTTTCGTTTTCATATAATCCTTGTATTATGGTAATAGAAGCATAATTTCACGCTCTTAATTTTTTAGACTAGTTAATTAGAACCGTTATAGAATGCTTATGCTTCTTGTGTTAAATCTTAATGCATTATAATGACGAAAACTAGTGCGAGAGACGTTTTGAGCTCAATGTCACTAATTTTGCATAAGACAGGTTTAAATCAAGTTCGTCACTTGTTTCATCCTGAATCTTTCAACATTTGCTTAGACTTTATTTTGCTCGTTCTTTACTGCAATGCCTTTTTCACGGTCCTGATCGCTGCATGATAGCAAGATTTAGTACATAATGGTAGCAATTATGTCTTCAAATAATTCCAACTTTTTCATAGCATTGGAGTTCCCTTCACTTCGGAAAATTATCATAAAAGAAAAGTTATAAATTACATTTCTTTATGTGTCTGTAAAGTTCTTCTTTATTTATTTATTTATTTATTTGAAAGGTACACCAACAACCTATTCACTAAAACATTAACATAATAAAAAAGATACATAAGCATTGAATTTTGGTGAATTAGTCACTTACAGGCGTACACAGCACTTGCATAAAAAATAGCTTCTTAAATATACGTTTTAACAAGGTTTTTTACTCGTAGTAAGGATAGAAAAAATAATTAGAAACAAAGAACAAAACATTAAGTAAAAAACAAAAACATAATTGAAATTAGAATAAAAAATTAAATGAAAATCAAAAATATTATTAGAATCAAAATTAAAATTAAAACATTATGATCAAAATTAAAATTCAAAATAAACAATAAAATTGAAATTCAAATCTTCATGGTTTTACCTGGAGTGTTGTTTGTTTTTTCGATGTTCTATTACCTTAAGGAATAATGTACTGGGTTTTATCCACCATTTTGTGTCTGTTGTATTTTTTTTTTTTTTTTGCTATATCTGTTGGAAAACCATGTATCTATCTATTATTCGTTGCTTAGTCATCTTAATTTTCTCTAACATCTTTGACATTTACCATCGTTTATGACAAAGTCAACGAAAACATTGTGGTTTTATTACTCACATACATACTCACGCTTTCTTCTACTTCTACTAAATGTTTTAATTACTTCTTCTTTATTTATCGACATGTCTTGTATATAATAGCATAGAATACTCTTTATTATGTAAAGCATAATGTAAATATTATCATAAATGTATAAATATTACATAAGGTCACACAATAGGCAGTCTTATCGCTAAAAGCGATCTTTTAAAGACAAACTTTGGATGGATTAGAGAGAAAAGGAAAGACAATACTGCAGGTAGTCTGTGTGTGGTGTGGTGGTGTCATCATTCTCCGGCATCATGGATTTTTCTTTCATATTTCTCTAAATTAATATGTCTATACTATTATATTATATATTTGTATTTGTTTATTATATATTTGTTTAAAAACATGGTCGTTGCTTGCTTGTAGTCTGACTATTCGAATAACGAACGAACTAGGTAGGTAATATTTAAATTACGTTTTTCGTATAGATACTCACTTTTGTTTAGAAAACTATACGATGATAATAATAACCACTTTCACATAATTAGCATTGTTGTAAATGTTTACTATAGTTGAAATGGGTACGTTTAATATTTTATCTAATCGATTATTATAAAAAAGAAAAAATACCGGATTTTGCACGTTTGTAACTTGTTATATAACAACATTTTGTTTAAATTAATATGTTTGGCGTCGTTTGTTATGCGTTGATTGTAAAACTAAAGTTTTTTCACGATATTTTTGAAACGTATTCTAACAAGACATTATCAAGCTTAAGATATTCCAGCTCAAGCTATGCGAAACTGGAACATTTTCAGTGTAAGTCATAATCCCAGGGTATGCAAAGAATGGAAGGCGAATATGTTCCTATTTCCACGTCGAATCATACAGATCAATTATTTTTTGTAAAAATAACTTCTTATTAGAAATGGCCTGCCCAATTACTAATATTCATTGGTGGGTTCATAGCATTAGTTTCTCACCAATGCGTCAATTGAAAACTGCAGTGGGCAAAAGTAAAAACATACGACTCAAAACTCGTCACCCATTGATTTTACTATAATTATATATTTTGTGAAAACAAACCTATTTTGGATGAAAAGATTATTGAGAGGCATACTTTCATAAACTAGTAATGTGCAACTTATATACCCACAAATACCTATTATAATTACATAGTGCAACAAGAGACTCAAATTATTTCATGACCTTTCCATCACGCACTTCGACAACTCGTCCATTAGCCTGACATCGATGGCTGACGTTCGTGATAACATTATTATACGCACTGCACATGTAAATGTCGGTCACGCCATTTTCCCAACACATTAGCACTCCGTTTCTTACTGCATCCTTGTACACTCTCATACCGGAATACCAAGGCAATCAAGCTGTTAACTTTCTACATGATGAGGGCATTCTGAGGGCAATAACTTAGATTCTAGTGCTCATTCAAAGTTATTAATGATGTTAGTAATTACTGTAGCCTTATTGATATGTAAATTGTAGGAAGTGTGAAGGTGATATAAATTATCGTTAATTTAATATTAAATTTAATATTAACATAATTTAATGCGAGTACAGTTAATATCGTTTATAAAAAAAATAACTAAAACTAAAATACAAAGGAAACTTTAATTTACGGATCAATACAAAAATTCCAATTTGTTTTAATTTTGTATTTCTTTTATTAGGAGATTGTCACACTGCAAGGCATTGAAAAAGACACATTGGTTTTAATTTGCTAGGTTTTAAAATAGTGAATTTTGAGTGTAATGATTTCTGGGCAATTCTTTAGAACAATGATGAAGAAACCAAGCATATTTTTACAATAGAAAGCCCAATTGAATAAGATTTCAAAGTAAATGGTTAGACAGAGAACCATGCAACTACGGAAATGGTAAACCACCATAAAGGCAATTACTCCATAAATGATAGAAATCGATGAGAAACAAAATAATTAAAGTAAGAGCAGTGGTGGCTCAGTGGTAATAGCCGCGACTTACGAGTTGTAGGTCGTAGGTTCGAACCCAGACAGGCGCTTTACTTTGTGTAAATTATTTCATTACCACTGCTCTCAAAAACGGTGAAGGAAAACATTGTGAGGAAACCGTCATGTCATAGAATCAAAAAATCGAAGGCATGTGACATCTACCAACCCGCACTGGGCTGCGTGGTAGATTACGACCTACTCCCTCTCACCGAGAGGAGGCCTGTGTCCCAGCAGTGGGAACAATATAGGCTGATTATGTTGTAGTAATTAAAGTTAATAGCAAAGAAATTCAAACGATCAGGTAAATCACTTACCGTAGAAAGTCTATTTAAAGGTTTGAACTCACGAAGCTTAGTTCGGGTCAGTGAAAGCAGATCTGATGTATGATGATCCGTCATTACTTTGTTATGTATGTAGATGTACCTATGTGGGAACCATGGGGGACTGGGGAATTGATTCACTGGGGAGGAATGTATGTCATGATAACATGTGGAACTATTGGGCTCAAGGTTTGATTACTTCCATGTTGATCAATGAATTTAGGATGTTGCAGTTGTACTGAATGGATTTTCATTCTGTTTTAGAGAACCTTTGGATATAGAAAGCATAAATAAGACAGCTTTAACGGATAGTCAACATTCCAAATGCTTTAGAGCTGCAATTTAAGAGACTGGGACGTCTGTACCTAATTAAGGATTTAGTGCTTAGTAATTCTGTGTCGCGTTGCCAAACTTAAGTGGGAGTGGGCAGGGCACATTGCTTGCAGAACAGATGGCCGATGGGGCCGAAAGGTTCTGGAATGGCGACCACGTACCGGAAGACGTAGCGTTGGAAGGCCTCCTACAAAGTGGACCAATGACCTTGTGAAGGCCGCAGGAATCCGCTGGATGCGGGAAGCACAAAACCGGTCGAAGTGGCGGTGCTTGGGGCAGGCCTATGTCCAGCAGTGGACGTCTTTCGGCTGAAATGATGATGAATTCTGTGTTCAGCTTTTAATTGAAGAAGAAGATGATGATAAGAAGAATTATAAGATGTCGACAGATTCTTAGTTCAATCAATCTGCCTAGCCTTTTCCCAACTATGTTGGGGTCAGCTTCCAGTCTAACCGGATGTAGCTGAATACCAGTATTTTACATGGAGCGACTGCCTATCTGACTTCCACAATCCAGTAACTAGGTCACGCGATACCCCTTGGTAAGCCTGGTTGTCAGACTTTCGGGCTTCTGACGATTTCTAATGTCAAAAATCCTTGAATGACAGCCGGGACCAACGGTTTAACGTGCTTTCCCAGGCACGGAGGAGCCTTGGTATGTAAATATAGTCACCCATCCACGGTTAAACTCCGGCCAGCGTAGCTTAACCAGATGGATCTACCCGTATAAACTATGTGTTATATTGGATTTTTAGAGGGATGAAGACGATTACCCATTCAATGATAAATGATTTTATTTCTGTAAGTAGGATTGTACAAACACTTTTACATGTCAATCATATAAAAAAAAAAAACTAGATGAGGTCAGTATTTAGCTGTTTATCGAGAACCTAATCAAATTCCCACAAGTTTCTAACAAAAAAATTCTCAAAATCGTTGCTGGGCAGAGATCACCAATTAGTTTCATTTGGGGTCTGTTTTAAAAAAATATACTGTCGCTGTCCGTTTAATAAAATATATGAAATAAAACGATAAGAAACCTGAATAGTTTTAATGAAGTAAGTTAATGTTAATGTGAAAAATTACAATCTGTCTGAAGCCTGGAGTCAAGTTGATGCAAGCGATTGCTATTCAATCTTGGAGATGTTCATAGGTAAGTCGAGATCGAAATTTACTAAAGATCCGCACAATAATATACACGGCGCGCGGTCGGTACGGATTCGGACCGCGATCCGCTTTTTGGTGACTCCTGGCTGAGAGGGTTCTGGCAACCAAACGTGTGTTCTCAAGCACACCATTCAACCTGTTTTACTCATCAAGATAACATCAACTTAATTACAATATAGCGTGGTTTGAACCTCATTCAAACATGCAAATACGGCATTCAACTAAAAACGAAAACAGTTCACATAATATTATAATAGCTTGTTCGTTATCAAAAGCGATAAGGAAGTGGGGCAAGCTATTTTTAAATATTTACTCGCGTGTGTAGTAAAACGGTTTACCAACAGTTGATTTAAGAAAAGTATGGCATGGTCAACAATAACTTCGCTTTTACAATCAAAATAATATCTAGGTATTTGTCAGAATTAAAAAATAGATGAAATTGTGTAATTTTTTTTACTAAGAAATAAAAAGACAACTAGAAAACGAATTATTGTTAGCGTAGCAGGTGGCTTTCTATAGTTTCTGCCTACCCCCATGGGAAGAAGGCGTGAGTTTATGTATGTATGCATGTATGTATGTATGTAATAAAACTTCAATTTATTTTTTATATATTTACTTTAACATAAAACGGCTAGCCACCAATTACACAAGTTAAAAATAATTATACAAAACTAAAAATAAAGCAAAACGATTTTATGGATAGTAGGAGCCCACCCTATCAGGGTGAATTAATGTTGACAGCACCATCTGTGCCATACGGGTGGAACTTCAACTGCGGTTTAAAAACAATGGCCTGCAGCACTGTTTGAACAACATTCGTGAATATACCGCCTTGTTGGTCGCAAGCGTTACTGCTGAGCATGAGGTCCTGGGCTTGATTCCGAGCTTGGGCAGTGTTATTGAGTTTTTCCATAAAGAATTTCTGAGTAGCTACCCGGAGTTTGGATTCGTGCCGGGTTGATGACATTAGGTTCACCCCTTGTTAAACATAACTAGCAAAATGTGGGTGTACACCCCTCCCTAATCCATCGGGAAGAACAAGCGTGATATTATATTATGATATTTATAATAAAGATAAATAGATCGAAAATATCTAAAGATCTACAGAAATACCTAATAAAGCACACTGATATATGTAATGTACACCGGTGCATTGATCTTAGACATAGGATTAGCGTAATTAAAACACTAACAGATTCAATTACCATGTATTACATACCGTTTCTGTTTAAAATTCTCTTTCGCATCTTTGCTGTTTTAAACTATTAAATAATAATATTTTAGCATCGAACCTTGTTAGCAATTTCAATAAGCTTGAAAAATCCTTAAATCCTGTAAACAAAATTGTAGTGTTTTCGCCAGATGTATATTGCACATCTGGCGAATACACTACAATTTTGGTTACCTGATTTTTGGATTAATGTTCACAAAATAATAAAAATAACACGTAGGGTAATGTGGTGTAGAATATTTTGAAACTCATGAATAATAAATGTGTTGCAGTTAGTTGGTGCGATCGGTTGGTTACAAGTGTTTCAGAATCTGCATTTTGTATATAATGATCCATTGTTCAAGATTGTATTTACTTCTGTGTTGTGCTTGTTTACTTACAGACAGGATCAGGGAAGAATACCGACTTATATTTTCTGGGAAACTGCATCAGCATCAGAGCCTTAATATACAGTCTGTGGCTTAAATGGTGGTCCAACGTTAAAGGGTCGATACACTGTATATTCAGCTATCACGTACCACAACGTCAACCATTTTGTTACCCTATTAAGTCTCAGAATATGTTTTTTGTTATTTTTAGAAAAAACTTTTTTCTTTACCAGTTTGACTGAAACTACAAATTACATTACATTTTAATTTTATAACAGTAGAATACATGTGTGCTTGTGTTTTGGAGTTTCAAATTTAAATTTGAAATAAACACATTTTTGACATGACATTTAAAATTTTACTAGGTTTTATGTGACAACACTGATTATAACACATGTATTGTATTATTGTATAAAAAAAAAAATATATATAAACAAAAATTTATGCTGAGACCTATGGAAAGAAGTGGTTCAAATTGCGGTATGTGATAGCTGAATATACGGTGTATCGACCCCTTAACGGTGGACCACTATTTACTCCACACCCTGTAAATAAACAAACTGGGTTAGTGTGGCTCACTTACACATATTACCCATGTTATAACTAGCTGTTGAGTGAACAAATATATTTTCTTTATTTCTTTCCTTCTGTTGACCGCGACTTTATCTGAGTGTATTTTGTATTTCATATTTTTCTATATAAATATTCAGAATAAAAAGTAACCTATATATCAGACTTTCATAACGTAACAGAAAGACACCTACTGCTTTCACATTTTTTATGTGTAACATCTTCCCTCTCGCTAATTTCGTGAAAAGCGATGGAAGTGTTTAATGGGAAGTGACAGCTTGAGCATGGAATGACAAGTACTTTTTAATAGCATGGAATTAGTGTAATCAAGGAATTAGTAAGTACTCTAAAGATTGTAAGTGAAATGTCAGATGTTATACATCATATCGCACGCTCAATAGAATACTGACCTATTAGAGATTGAGTCAAAAGTTAGGATAACTGCAATTTTTTTTGCACAGATTTAATCAATGGTTTTTTAAAAGTAGGTATTATATTTAACTGCAAATTGCATGTTTATTATATTAGCTAATAAGCCGACTAGAACTCAATTGCAAAACATTTAGCGGCGATTTCCCATTCAGATTTCCAGAAATCTACTTTTGAGTTAAGCCAGTAAGTATTCAGTAAGCGTGCGATATGCGACTAATGTATGGCTCGATTGTTTTTTTTATTATTAATCATGGATACTTATACCCAATGTTTTCTTTCGTTTTATAAGTAACTAGCTTCTACCCACGACTTCTTTCATGTGAAGTTTAACATTTTAATATAAAACATAGCCAATACTACACTCAGGAATAATGTAACTTCTCACTGGTGGAAGAATTTTCGGAACCGGATCAATAGTTCCGAAGATTAGGTACCCTACATACTACGACTAATGTATGGCTCGATTGTTTTTTTTATTATTAATCATGGATACTTATACCCAATGTTTTCTTTCGTTTTATAAGTAACTAGCTTCTACCCACGACTTCTTTCATGTGAAGTTTAACATTTTAATATAAAACATAGCCAATACTACACTCAGGAATAATGTAACTTCTCACTGGTGGAAGAATTTTCGGAACCGGATCAATAGTTCCGAAGATTAGGTACCCTACATACAAACTCTCAATTTTACCTCTTTATAATGTATATTAGTATCGAAGAGGGAGCCATACGTATCCTCTACCCATGACTAGACCAGGAAAAAGAAAATACCATTTTTTGTGAAACATTATTTACCAAAGAGCCAAACAGCAAAAATTTTGCCAAACCACTATTTTTTCAGTCTACCGACATCTTACTACCGAGACGAACCAAGGTGTTTGACCCCGTTATCCCACAGTTAAACGTAACAACGAGGTTACTAACGAGAGATTACGTCATACATCGTAACTTAGTATTCTCCGTGCGGTATCGGAGCGAGATGTCGCTGGTTCGGTGTCTGGTTATTGATATTTTTGGAAAAGGTAACTAATACAATAAAAGGGGGTGGCAATACAAAACATGTTTCTTGCTATCTACTACGAACGAACACAAAAAGGTACGAAATATTGAATAAAATATTTGCCAGTTAGCAAGACGGTTATAGCAGGGCCCATTGCCTAGGGTTTGCATGTTCTAAACAGGAAATCCCAGTAAGACTTTTAAATGTCTTAGTTTTTGTTCTTTTCAGTACCTACATACCTATTAATAATGTATATAAGGGGCTTGTGGCTTGTGGCTGAATAATAACAGCCGCACGGATCGATCGAAGGTTAAACTACGCTTGCCGAGGTTGGTCCGTGGATGGGGGATCCATTATATATCGAGACCCCTCCGTGCCTCGGAGTGCCCGATGGTTGCGGCTGTCGTTTGTAGATCTTTGACAGTCGTTATGGGTAGTCAGACGCCCGAAAGCCTGACGACCAGTCTTACCAAGGGGTATCGTATTACCCAGTAATTGGGTTGTGGAGGTCAGATCAGTCTTGCTGATCATGGTTTTAATTGTTATTAGTAATTGTTTACTTATTTTACTTCGATGGGGCTAGTTTATCATTTCTCACTTCGAGCTACAGCAATAGCCTTATGTAAGTGGGCACGCCCTTTATGCCTGCAGGCTTTTATTTAGGTATTAAGTTCTATTTATTTTTTTTTATGTTGTAATTTTTATCTGCTTGAGTACAGTTTGTTCATTGTTTTGTTGGTATACTGGCGTGTGCTAGCTAACGTATATTATGGCAAGTGTGTAATTTAATCCAATGTTTTGTGTTTCGTAATGTTAATTACTTTGCATGCGATTTGTATAGAATCAAGTTTATATAACTAAACAGACAGACGTGCTGCTGGGGAGTTTGTTCCACCACTTCTTCTTCCCAGCTAAAGCACTAGGAAGTGGTGAAGGGCGGGCATTTTTGGGGGACTGTCTTATGTAACCTTGACGTTCGAAAAGTGCTGATTTTCAGCCTAGTTTGAATAAATGACTTTTGATTTTGATTTTGAGATAGGCAGTCGTTCCATGTAAAATACTGGTACTCAGCTGCATCCGGTTAGACTGGAAGCCGACCCCAACGTATTTGGAAAAGGCAGGCAGATGATGACGTACCTATTAATAATTCTATATTAAACAACCATATAATTTCTACGTTATCGTTTAAATGTTATCGTAAACTGATCTCAATTTATTTTAATTGTAACATTTCTGACACGTATTTGAAAATACAGTTAAAACAATTACAAACCAATTAAAATACCAAAAATTTAACAGTGACACAAGTGTTTTATCGCCAATCCTATCTAAAACCACTCTTTATTACATTTTTAACCTCAAATGTATGGTGCTACAGTTTAAAATCCTGTGTTCTATTTACCACGTAAAGGAAATACACAGTCATGATATTTATATTAGACACATAAGGTTTAAAATCGCTCGTCTAGTGATGCATGAAGGAATTTAATAAGTTCTGAAGGCATACGTCACCGACCTTCGGTGTTCCATTCTAGTTCCATTTGCTTTGGTTGCGCGCATTTTAATATAAGCCAGTGTTGCTATGGTAAGGAAGAATTGCTGGGATATGGGGAAAAACTCTTAATAAACGGGTTTTATCTTTTCAAATATTTTTATAGTAGACTGTGATCCTAGTATCAGAAAATTTAATCTAGTTATTTGTTTGTAAATGAACTGCTTGTATTCAGTGGCTGTATTGTGTTTGTGTAATACATATTCATAGTTAAACTGTTACACAATTTGGCATTTTTATCATCAGAAAGCTTAGCATTAAGCTTGGCTTAGTATTAAGCTCGTAGATTTGGTAAACAAAGTAGATGAGAATCATCAAATAATATTTTGATTGATTCGACAATATTTTATAAAAAAATCAACAAAATTTTTCAAAGAGATCCCGCTTTCAATATCTATAATATATGGGTTATAGACAAAATATTCTGAAACACCCTTTCAACGAAATCAATAAAAACTTAGTTCTTCCATTCAAGGTTAAATCAATTCCCTACCCTAGCAACACAAGCCAACGACTGGCAGTCATCTCACTGCAGCGAGGCACAACACCCGCTTACGTTTCAAAATCGAAGTCGTCGCCAAAAAACGAAGTCGCAAACTTAAAACTTGAAGTCGCCAACATAATCTTACTACTGTCGTCTCAAGTAAATCTCGTGCGGCTTGTGTCCATTCAAGCCGTTCGAGATTTACTTATATTGATAGTAGATATTCTTCCGTTTATTTTACCGGCTTCGGAAGTTCAGACCACGTGGTAAATGTATTTTTATTTATTTTATTTACTTTTTGTGTTTTTGTCAATCAATGCTCGTGTCTTCTCGATTAATAGGATATTATTATTGCTTTTGTTACATTTGTTGGTCGACTTTTTTTTTCTATTTGTTTTTATTTGGCGTAGTTTTATAGTCATCGCACTGACAGGTATTTTTGTTTTAAATTAATTTCAGTTCTTTTCCTTGACCCCGTTTTATAATCTTATGTGCATCGTTTTAAAGGTCCGCATGACTGGTTTGTTTCTCTGCGAATATTACTGTGTCGTGATAATTCTTGGTGGTAGGTAGGAAGGTAATCGTGGTATTACTTGTTGTTATATAGCAGGGGGGGGGGGGGGGCAGTGGTAATGGCCCCGACTTACGACGAGTTGTGTGTAGATCGTGGGTTCGAACCCAAGCAGGTGCTTTACTTTGTAAAATTAAATTATTTCATCACTGCTGCTCTCAAAATGGTGAAGGAAAACATTGTGAGGCTACCGGCATATCCTAGAACCAACCCGCACTGGGCGAGCATGGTAGATTACAGCCTACTGCCTCTCGGAGGAGGCCAGTGTCTGTGTCCCAGCAGTGGGAATATTATAGGCTGAATAAGAATAGTAGTTATAACAATAGAAGTTCACTTAGTAGAGGTAATACTCGGTACACGCTTCAACGGTCTCACACAAAAAAGGTTGCAATACCTTGTCTGATAAGGGGATGCATGTTTATGGTAGAAATATGTAGAATCACAAGAACTTAAAAGAAAACAGAATAATTGTTTATTCTGCACAAACAAAACGCACATTGCAAAAAAGATTACATAAAACCAACACATAAAAAGTAGCCAAAACCCTCGTATTTAAACCACTATATTAACAATGTTGTCCAATGCTTGATGTCAGGGCCAGGAACCACAGACCATAGACTAATATATACATATATAATGAGACCACAGACATTGCATTGCTCTGTGTTGTGACACTGGCAAATTATAACAAACAAACAATCAAAACAAAAATAAAATGCCGATTGCAGAGTGGGAAAATGAACTGCTTTTGTAACAAACAACAACAATATTAAGAACAACTAAACAGTGCGTCGCATCTGTGCGAGAACAGGGCCTCAAGTCTGCTATTATAATAGTGTCAGAATGGTCTATCATTGATTTCATAATTGTTGATTTTGACAAGTTTGGTAATCTACTAATATAATGGCGTCATTAATGAGGATCGGAACAGACCATTCTGACACTATTGTAATAGCAGACTTGAGGCCCTGGTCGTTGCTCAGCGAAATGCTGTGACTTCGGACAAGCCTATCGTCAACAGCGCTGATTTTCAGCAATTCTTGGTACAATCAATTATTCAAAAATTTTATTTTGTTGATTAATTTTTCTTCATCAACGTATTTTTATCTCTCTTGACTTGCTATGTTTTATTTATATTTGGGTATCTATCTACTTATTCAAGAATTTTATGTATAACTTCCTACTGCCCACGACTTCGCCCGCGTGGCTTTTTCTAAAACAAAAGTAGCATAAGTTATTCCTTATATCATCAGATCCCGTCAAAATCAGTCCAGCCGTTTCCGAGATTAGCTGGTTGTTCCGGCTAATCTAACAGGCAGACAGACATTCTTTAGTATTGTTTTTTGCCATTAGTATGCACCGCATATACTTTCATATGCTATTAGTAAAATTTTGTTATTTTGACATTACAAACAGACACTTCAATTTAATTTTCACCATTTCCTAGTGCTTTAGCTGGGAAGAAAAAGTGGCGCAACAAACTCCCCAGCAGCACACCTGTCTGTTTAGTTATATAAACTTGATTCTATATAAATCTTATGCAAAGTAATTAACACTACGAAACACAAAACATTAAATTAAATACATACTTGCCTTATGTTGGCTAGCACACGCCAATATACCACGATTCCAGATTTGCACGAAGTTAATTTATTAGTGGACCAATCGACAATTCCGGAAATACGTAATTGGAAATTATGAACACGCACTTTTGAATTGTCAAAGGAGTCGATAATTCAGAAATATGAAGTTAGTTGTCCATACCAAAGCGTAGTAAACAAATAGAAAAAAAAAATAGAGATACGACGATTTCAAATGTTCCACTATCTCAAAAGCGACAAGCTTGTGATGGTCATGAAACGAACAACTAAACTCTTATTTCCATACCATAAGATATAAATTCAAATGAGTCGTTACAAACATTACTTCTGTACTATAAAAAATTATCAGACTATTTCTAATCATAGCTTGAACTAAATAAATAGGTTAGACGTGAACGTAATGTGTTCATGGTTTCTAAATAAACAATTTTTATGTACTAATGATTGCCTCGTTGGCCTGGTTGTCGAAAGCATTACTGCTGGGGGGCAACCACGGCCTCTTATAGCAGTATTATTTTAATATTACATCAGTGTGAGAATGAGATGAAGCTATACAGGAGGTATAGCTCCGTCTCTTTCCCACTGTAAAGCAATATTAAAATAATACTGCTTTATGAGGCTGTGGTTGCCCCCTGATTTTAGGGTTTCGTAGCCAAATGGCAATAAACGGAACCCTTATGGATTCGTCATGTCTGTCTGTCTGTCTGTCCGTCCTTATGTCACAGCCACTTTTTTCCGAAACTATAAAAACTATACTGTTGAAACTTGGTAAGTAGATGTATTCTGTGAACCGCATTAAGATTTTCACATAAAAAAAGAAAAAAAATTGGGGTTCCCCATACTTAGAACTGAAACTCAAATTTTTTTCTCATCAAACCCATGCATACGTGGCGGGAATGGATAGGTCTTCAAAAATGATATTGAGGTTTCTAATATAATTTTTTCTAAACTAAGCGGTTTGCGCGAGAGACACTTCCAAAGTGGTAAAATGTGTATCCCCCCCCCCCCTGTAACTTCTAAAATAAGAGAATGATAAAACTAAAAAAAATATTAACTTACCATGTAAACTTCCACCGAAAATTTGTTTACTTATCAAAATCTTAATTTAAAAAAATACACTATTATTAAAACATCGATCAAAGTTACAAGTAACATAATATAAAATATATAAAGTTAGTTATGCAAGTAACATAATATAAAAGTTTTTGTAGTTCGTTACAACGAACTACAAGAACTTTTATATTATGTTACTTGCTGCTACGGAACCATTCATGGGCGAGTCCGACTCGCACTTGGCCGCTTTTTTATTTATTTTGGTTGTGAAATTATCAAATAACTTTCCCCGCTCTGGGTGGAGCGGGAGAATGAGTCAGGCAACGGAAGGAACACGGGTGGGTTTTAGTCAGTAAGAGTCTGACCCACCCTGGAGAAGTTATTTGATAATTTCCGACCCAAAAAAAATCAGCGCCAAAAGTAGCATGAAAAAAACAAAAGACTGATATTAAATTATGAATGCAACCCTCTTGCAACAATATTTTCTAGACAACCCAATGTGCATTGTGCATCCAATGACGGCTAAAGTAACCCATATAAGTGCCGCTGTAAGTCGGTCGTGGGTATTAGATTATTGACTTATTCATGCACTGTGAAGGGGTGCATACCCTTTTCACACGATAAGTGTTTTGTAGCTATTTATAAGTACCTGCTGAACGAGAGCATTCACATGTAAAGCAATAGTACAAAATTCGATACTGAGCATTATGTTACAATATTTTGCACACGCACATCGGAGAGAGCAGTGATCACCAAAGTTAAGGCGCTGACAAAAGGCAAATGACCAAAACAGGCTTGTCTTAAGAAAAAAAATTGCCAAATCTCTATAGTTTGCGGTAGCGGAAAAAATATTATGTTCATTTTGAACATATTTCCCAGATATTGGTTGTTACCAAAACACGTTTTGAAAAAAAATCTCGATACAAACTAACGTTAAACTAACCTCTTACCTTGTGTTATAATCCAAAACATCTTTATGAAATATCAACATACGTTACGCATTGAATTAATAACAAGCACGTCTTACTTGAATGCAGAACTTGGTTGTTTTTTATTTTCGATTACTCAACTTAATTTTGAGCAAATAGATAATTGCTTCATATTTTGCAATAAATTACAAGCGTCGTGTCATCGCGCTTCTCTTTCTTTTCTATGCAGTCTGACAGTGACCGCGGTTTAGGTGTTGCCAGCTTCTTAACGTACTGGAAAACTTTCTTATTCATTTTGTTTCCCTTGATTGATGTGAGTGACGAGCAAGCTCAACTTCAGACGCTGTTCGATCTAAAATCGAAAAGGTGTTTACGTTAGATATTATTTTATATTCGATGGCATTTAACTCTTAGATGAGGCATATTCCAAAGTATTAATTAAACTTTAACCTTCTCTGACAACGATGTAAATATTATGACGTGTATACATAATATAATGGGCCAGAAATAACGATTTTTTAATAAAACAATATAAAAAATGATGTGCTCATCTTAAAACTCAAAGCACTTATTTCAAATAAACCAATTACAGGCACTTTTGAATTATCAAGGGGTCGGTCAGTCAGAAAGATGAAGATAGTTGCACATTCCAAAGCGTAGTAGGTACCTATGGAGAAGAACGGGCAAGAAACTCCACGGACACTCTTATAAAACAAAATATTGGTTATATCAATCATGTTGAAATTATACATGAGAGATGTGTGTTTATATAAGAACAATTCAAAAAATTATAATAAACCGTGGCAGCTAAGAGATGATCAGTCCCTACTGACGGCGCCCGTTCACGAACATGATGTAAATGTATGTAAATGTAGATGACCCTGTTGTTATTAAACTGACACCAATCCAATTTCCGGACTGCTGCTGTGAACTACTTCCAGACCTGAGGATTGAATTCAATCCGGGAAGCTCGTCTGCTAAGCTCAGTAAATGGGCTTGGGACAACCAGAACACATTTTTGCAACTCTTAACGAAAATCTTTTTTCAATTCCAGATCGCCCTGCTGCTCTCCGGTATCATGCTGCTAAAGAAGTTGATGTCAGCGAAGAGTGGTGGTGGGGGCGGTGGCGGCGGTGGTGGTGGTCACGAGAGCCATGGCTGGTCGTCGGGTGGTAGCAGTGGGGGGTGGGATAGACGCGCGTATGATGAGTTGCCTTATTCCGCGTATAAGAGGGAATAGGGGATTGAGGATGGAGGATGATGTGGTTGATGATGGGTACTGGTTGAGAGAATAATGTCGTTGATGGTTAATTTTTAAATTTGTTGGGTGTAACCTAAGGCGTTGGGCAGACGTAGATAAAACTGTTTTTAGTTTTCTCGAAAATCAATGATGGTGTGCACTAAACCAATCTTGGAAACAGATCAGGGCAAAACTGTTTTGTCTTGGTCTACGCACTACTCATGAATCTTTGTATTTTGTAGCTTCGGCAGGGGTTTAAAATTCGAGTGGTCCTTTTAACTTTATTTTGAAGGAGATGCAAGGGCTGAAAACTTGCCTTATCTAAAAAGCTATACGAGTAGTTATACAATTGTATTAGTCGATAGTTTAACTAAGAATTTTTTGCTTTTTACTGATCAACGGAAGTTATAAATTTAAAGATAATCATGATATCAAAATTGTTAATTTCCCTTGAACTGTAAGCTTTGTCACCTTTCACAAGCATTTCGTATTCACAACCTTGAATTCAAATGTGATTGACTCGAATCGTCAAAATGCAGGAAAGATACTTAAATATTGAACCTTGATATCCAAGAGTCGCACAAGTTATAGCGACACGAAGCTTTTAATAAATTGGGTTTATAGTTGTTTTATGTATTTTGATCGTAAACCACACGACAGGTTCGATACGAATGTTAATACTGGGGTCAATGTTAAGGGTGCGGAATCACTTCGCTATCAAACAGATTATGATTTTATTCAATGATTTTTGCATCCACTTAGTACTTATCATCAACTACACTGTTATCATTCAATCCCTACGTCCAAATTCTAGACAGAAATTGTAGGTTTATATTAACTTAAAGAAAAAAAAACGATCGAATTTACCTTCGCGACATGTGTTCATTTTTATTAAATATTATTTTGTGCTAGTTACAAAAATGTTTGTCATGTTTTTGTATGCCCACCTTTTTTGAACGTGTGTCTCGTTTTTAAATATATTTTAATTATTTATTTATTGAAAAGACTTTCTAATGATGCTTTTGTATAAATAATAATCGTTTTAAAAACGACGTTTGGTACTTTTTATTAAAAGGATTATTTATTTTTGTCTGTAAGTTACGACTGTTTATTTTATTTATTTATTGCCAATTATTTGTGCCTGAATACTCAATAATATTAATTTATTTTACATTAGCTAAGTTCATAATAAAAAAATACGTATTTTATGGTGATGTGGAACATGAAAATAGATTTATAAAGTTTGATGTTTTACAGGTAAATAAATAATAACATACGACAAAAATGCTTTAATTTATTTTCCTCCAGCATAAATAGGTAGATACCTACATAATATTTATAGTAGAAAAGATGAGAAGTGATGAACAGAACATTAGTCTTATTTATTTATTTATTTTGTTAGGGAAAACAAACAATTGTACATTAAATATTACAACTAAGATGACATTGGAAGTGGGTAAATGCACAATCCACGACGTTTCCACAGATTACCTAAGTTAGTACAGTGAAGATAATATTCAAGTTACAAAAACACAAAGAAGAAGACGCGAAGAGAAAAAAAAAGAGGAAAAAGCTAAGCAAGAAAAGTCTTCCAAGCAATGTTTGATCAAGTAGTCATAACACAATAGTGCCGATTCCCTTGTCTTGTTCGCAAACTAAACTAAATTTAAGTTCTGTGCATCTTTTTCTTTCTAGAAGATAAATTTTAGTTTAGTCCTGTCAAATTAATCAGCGCCTGTCACTACTCCATACAAGTTTAGACGTGATTAAAAACTTGCCTACTAAAATTACGTCAATTTACGTCAAGCGCTGATTAATTTGACAGGACTAAACTAAAATTTATCTTCTGTTCTTTTCTTAATAAAATAGATGCACTGAACTTAAATGGCACCAATATGTCTAAGAATATACTTAACGGCGCAGAATAGCCTTTTCTAGAAGTGGTCATCGTATTAATGGTTCAGCACCTTAAGTATTATCAGGATTGTGCTGTATCGCAGTTTGTCTTGGACGTAGTATGACCCTTGCCATCAACTTCTGTCATCTGACGCTCTGCTAGACTGACTGCTCCTTTGGTCTCTTAGTCGCAAGCGGGACTGCTGAGCGTCGGGGGGGGGGGGGGGGGGGGTCATTGGACTTTTCCATTAGGAATTACCAGCTGAATTAACAGCCAGGAGTTTGGAAGTTGGCGGTGTGATACAACCGTGAGCCTGATCTTTCCGGTCGTGTCGGATTATGAGAGTGAGGGAACAGAGAGTGCACCTGTGTCTGCGCAACCACCTGTGCAATATAATATCTCCAGGCCTCCTAAGGCCTCCGCTGAGATTGATCGCAAAGTCAAACTCAAATTATTTATTTCAAATAAGCACATAAAAGGACACACACTTTTGAACGTCAAAATGTACAAAAAAAAATAGAATTGATTCTAGTTGCCCCTTCCAAAAGATAGTTTCGTATGGAGAAGAATGGGCAAGAAACTCCACCGTTACTCTTTTAAAGTGTTTTACAAAACTTTGTATAGGTAAGTACATTATATAATTATATGTGAAGACGATGCACCTAGAATCAAATCCATAGCCGAAATTCGGCCTGGATGTCTATTATTATTTAACAGAACTAGACGGCGCAATTTGCTGCGCCACATACTTTTACAGGTATCAACCTGCATTGCTGCAAACATAACAATCTTCAACTGTATATGCCCTGGTGAAAGGATAATGAATGACGTGACTGTATGGTACGGGTTAAAATAATAAAATATATATTATGTTTTATACGTTTTGCTGGTTTTACTAATTAAGCTTTTTTAAGAATTATTGGTAATAAACAATCTACTTAATTAAGATTATTGTTGGCATGCCAAGCCAATAGTAATGGCAATGGGGTTTCTAATTAATATGTTATAAAAAGTATTCATTTAAAGTCAATCAATCACTCTGCCTAGCCTTTTCCCAACTATGTTGGTTTCGAATTCCAGTCGGTTAGACTGGAATTCAATGCTGCATGCAACTGAATACCAGAATTTTACATGGAGCGATTGGCTATGTGAACTCCAAAACCCAGGTACTGGGTAATACGATGCCCCTTGGTAAGCCTGGTTGTCAGAATTTTGGGCTTCTGACTACCCGTAACAACTGTCAAATATATACCTACGAATGAAATCCGAGACCAACGGCTAATCGTGCTGTATAAAACAATATTTATTTATTTTAACATTAAACAGCAAACGGCCAAATTGTACCCAACACATATTTTTCATACACAATTCTAATTATTTTCTTATTGCAAATTTTGACTTACCTACAAAAGTTGCGTTTACGAAAGTATCCAACTTTTAAACAGCGCCATCTAACGAAATAGGCAAGAACTAAACAGACAGATTCTGTACCTACTAAAGTTCAGCTGCACGTGAAAAGAGCATTTCCTACAATCACCTTTTGTAAATAAAAACGTAAAAGCTTGTTTAAAATGAAATTTTAATCAGGGTCTAAAAATCTTCGGGATGAGAACTTGTCTGTTAGTTTAGACCCATCAAAATCATGAGTCTTAAAAAATCCTCAGATTTGCAGTGCTTCATTACCCGTGACAACTATTTGTATGTGAAACAAGGACGAAGAATTTGTTCCTGACGGAAAAATAAGAAGTCGAAAGTCAAGTAGGAAAAGTAACAAGCGTGAAAGAACACTATCTTTCCACTTCGTCATAGTTGCGTATGTATTTATTATTTACACCACTGTATTTTTTATTATTATAATTAATATTATTTTTTAATATTTATTTTAGAAGTATGTCCTATATGTATGTTAGTATATTCCCATATTATTTGTTTTGCGAATTGTTTTCATTTTATGTGTTCTATTTTCTCTTCTACTCTTACACACGGTGTCTACATCTCGTTATCTACTTTCCTATCGCAGGTATGCTAGAAGAGATTTCTTTAGAAATAAGCATCACTTTTGTACGTATTTGCTGTTCTTTTCTTCTTTTATGTTTATATAAGTGTGTACATAAATGGTTAAAGAAATAAAGGCCTGAGTGGTGGGAATCGCTTACAAAACGTTTTATATTTCTACAATGACTTTTAACAGTATTGATAGGACGATTCGGAGTAAAACAATAGAAAATCATAAAATCAATTGTGTCTCATTAGCTGTCCTTGACCAATTAAGTCAATCCAATATATTTTTACTTTTCCATCATCCATAGTATTAATAGAATGTCGCTTTGTCTACACTGCAACAAGGATCATTGAAGCGTTGTTGGGCCTTGTCACACGAGCGAGTGGAATGCGGAGCGAGTTCACAACGTGATCGCCACGAGTGCGCAACGTATTCATGATAAATATGTCAACATCTGGAGTGGATTTTATACAAGAATTCATCTCTCGGCTTAGCTTATTGAGAGGTGAGTTTACTCCTATATTGGTTTTGGATGTTTTAGTGGAGAATAAATGGGTAATGTGATTGCTAGGTAAATTATAGGGGACTCTAAGTCCAATTTGTGCAGTTAATTTATCGCAGTCCAATATATTATTAACCAATTTAAAAGAACATGTTAAAGAGCTAAAATTTGTTTGTTTGTAAGTTTGTATGTAACATACAAACTTCTAGATCTGGAGCTAGCAGTTTTTTTTAATTCTATTTCCGTTTGATAGCCCAATTCTTGAGGAAGGTTATATGCTATTTAACATCACGCTACGACTCTTAGGAGCTGAGCAAAAAGAAAAAAGTCAGAAAAAACGTTAAGCGGAAACGAAGTAACAGAGCGGGCGAGCGATGCAATGTGACGCAGTGGGGCGGGGCAACAAGAAATTTCACGCAGATGAAGTTGCGGGCAGATAGATAGATAGAATACTCTTTATTATGTACACCATAAAAATTACAGCTATAAATGTAGAAATTTTACGTAGGCTGACACAATGCGCGGTCTTATCGCTGAAAGCGATCTTTTCTATTAAAGACAACCTTTGGATGGATTAGGGGGAAAGGAGAGACAATACTGCAGGTATTCTGTGGTGTACCATTAACATATATACAATAAATACATACATACATAAAATATATTAGAGGGCAGATGCTAGTAATTAATATAATAACACACATGTAATTAAGCCGCTATTAAATAAAAATGGCAAAATTTTATAACTGCAATGAAAATCAAAAAACCAAGAGATAATTTACTGCAACATTGAATATCAGATAGATTTATTGTTCATTACTTTTTGACTAAATGACAGTTAGTAACTAACAATACAATTAATGATACACGATACTTTGGAAATATAGGGGAGGGTATTGAGGGACGAGAAACGGTGGAAGCCATAATATTACGAGTGGGTGGACGACCTACAGAAGATCGCAGGGAAGAAAGAAGAAGAAAGAAAATACGTTTATATACGGTAAATATGACGTAAAGAAGGAACACAAATATAAAAACTCACTTTCGCATTTATATTAGGAAGGATAAGGTTTTTTTCTGTTTAATTCTCAATTTTTAGTAATATTAAGTCACGTTTATGTATAAAGACAACTACACCTATTTTTTTACAAATTGACGGAGTAGACACGGACATAATTATACCATTAGTCCGTGTATACGTCGGACAATCCGCGCGTTCAGCTATTGTAAACAAAGATAACAGTCACATAGCAAAGCATCAAAAACAAATATAGGAGTAAACTCACCTCTCAATAGGCTCAGCCGAGAGATGAATTCTTATATAAAATCCACTCCACATGTTGACATTTATCATGACTCCGTAAAAATTTTTAAATCCCTAATTTTAAGGTCCCAAAGCACACAAAGCACGCAACCCACATAATCTAAAGATGTGTAGTGTTAGTACGTAGGTATTTCTTGCAACCTTATTTCTTGTGTCATATTGTACTTCTGTTTATATAGTTTGAAACCACATAATTTTTATTTTTTATTTTTATAAGTTTTGTTTAATTTCGTTCTTACCTCAAGTTGTCACTGTATTTGAGAATGCTGGTTCACCTGTTATTGGCAACTGTATAAGTTCATGACTGTTATCTACTTTTATTTGATATTTTGTATACAGAAGCTGTTGGTGTACCTTTTTAAATAAATAAATAAACAGCCGTTTTAATATCGGTTTTTTAAACTTGTGTTATTTTAGTGCAACAACAACAACAATTCATCAAGTCAGTGTTACAAATAATGGTTAAATAAGGAAAATTATTATTACATAACTTTATTCAATGTACAAAATTTTGTTACTGTTTTAATAATAAACATTAAATGAGCCTATGCATTTAGGAAGTTCCGCGTAGAAGTGGATATAATTATGGCAGTTGACTCATTTAGTTTACTTTTTATATGAAGTAGGTAAAGACATACCGTAATTTATAAAAAAAATTATAAATATTTCAGTGATTGGCCTTACCCATGTCCTAGGTAACGCTCTATTAACGAAATTTTGTAAAATAGAAGAAGTTAGCTTTGTTCTTCTATTAATTGTCACAGTTTTGCGTTCAAAATGCTCTCCTTTAAAATCATGATTTAGTAGATAACCGTATATACTTTGCGGCCGTCGATATGGCGTCGAAAAATTCCCCCGCATCACTCTCGACTGGTAATGTATCCAAGAGACTGGCGGCATTGCCACGACGTATGACAATGCTTAACCTCTGGACAAGATAAAAGCCAGCTCTTGGGTCACGGGAAGTGTCAACCAGCTGTTTAGAAATTTCGTTGGACAAACCATGAGCACTCGGACCCCCCGGCCCGAGGGTTTCAACCCCAAACGGCTCGAAAATATAATTATCGATAAGGTTGTTATACTTTTGCCGCTTTCAGTTTTCCGCAGCCACAGCAGCAACGCCAGCACAGCACGCCCGGCTAGGAAGATGGGATGGCGGAAGAGTATCGATACACGTTGCGTCCCACACTAAAGGCCTACTCACCTTCGATGGAAATAAAGACATGCCGTCCGGTCTCTTACCATCGTCGTGTTCCATGCCATTGTGTTCTCATACAGCTGGAATGGCGATGGTGTCTCGCTCGTCGGATTAATCAGTCAACATTAAGGTTCGCATGCTGCGCTAAGCGACCCGCACTTCTGCTGCAAGACAGGCCATGGTGTCCGAGGCTGTTGTCGCCACAGCCACAGCAATGAGGGGAACAACAAGAATCTCTTAGTCGCAAGGAAGCAGCGAAGCGGAAAGTAGTGTTGTTGAACAGAGTACCTATGTTCAACGACAGTAGTGCATGAAGCCAAAATCTGCCACTTACCCACAGCCAGCAGCCGCTGCTGTAGTAGAAGTGTCAAGTAAATTGTTCTGTACTACTATGCAAAGCGGCTTATCGCACAGTCTCTGGAAAGATGCATTGTCGGGTGGATCTGAATTCGGGCAAGCGAATATCCAGGCATCTTTGGTGAAGCACGGCACATCAAAATTAATCAGCGTGAAGGCTAGGATTTTCCTGATTAATTACTCAGTGGCGTGGACCGAGGATCCGAAAGCCGGTATATTAATACTAGAAATGTTGTGGACGCCTAGGCCGCCCATACGAATGGGAAGAGTAGCTTGTACTACAGCTCGATTGTCCATGGCCACATTTAAGATCGAAGTTAATATATTCCGGATAATTTGGTCCATTTTGTCTAAAAGGTGAGTGTGCTGAGAAGTGCGAAGGAAATATTATGTAAATTTGGGGCCGAAACAGCAGTAACGGATTAATAAAAATTAAGGTTATGGCCGAATGCATTGTTAATTTGTTTCCGAAACATCATTGAAATTTTGTATTTTATCCTCAATAAAAACTGGAAAGAAATTCTCAAAGATTGGAGATACAAGGAGACGAAGAGAACTTTTTTCAATAATTTTGATTTCTGGAGCTATTGCGTTAAATTTGGGAAGTGTCAGTACTGTCCGCTAAGGAGAATTCACATTCCGAAAGGTTAAGACCAAGGCCAATGGAATGAAGTTTATTTTTTAAGAATCGAAAGTCATTTCAAATGGTTTCTACATCGCCTCCCAAGGTTCCATCACCAAGATAACAAAAATTAAATTTGAAATTTAGCTGTCGAGTAATTGAGTGAATGGCTAAACTAAAAATCACGGCCCGAGGGGTCACCTTGTTAATAGCCAAGAGCAGATTCCAGAAGGTTGTCCCGATACAGTAATTTAGAAGGCTGTCTGGAATATTGTCAAAGGAATCTATAGAATTGGGGTATTTCTTTTTAGTTTTTGCCAGCAAGGTGTCCCTATTAACAGATTTGAAGGCATTTTTTATGTCAACCATCAGAATGACCTCTCCTTTGCCAGAATTACGTAGATCGACAAGGCATGTATGGCAGTCTCACAGCGCCATTTGGAGCCGTAAGTTAGCAGGGGCTGTTAATTGAAATATATAGAATTTAAATTTTAAACACTACGCAATGTCAAAAATAATTGCTTTACATTGATTTTAATTGTATCTTCAAATCTCATACATCTTCCACTTCCAGTAAACACACAGACCTGATTGACATAATCTATCAGATCTGTGTGTTTAATACTACCCTCCGGATTACAATGCTAGAACTTCACGTTGCCCAAATACAGAAGTTGCGTGACAAAACTGACGCGCGCCTTGCACAAATGTTCACCCCTATCTACCTAATCATATACACATTCACTTTCCTAAATCCATACTAACCGTCGAGTAATTAGCAAATAACTATGGAAGTATAACGGCTTCCGTCCCCGCAGTGCGTTTTGCACGAATAACTATGTTTTACGCACGATTATTCGATACTAACATAGTTTCGTGTATACTTGCGTTAGAAAACGTTGGGGGTATGTGTCGGTGTTTCCGCCTAGGACACGCCAAAGAATATACATGGAAGGTATAAGATTCTGAGGACGATGCAAGGAGGATGGTCAAGCCACTTTGATTAGAGGTCTCTAGAGAAAGGGGTGTGGTATAAAACAATACAAGAAGAACCATGGAAATCACCATGGTTCGATTCATGTTTTTAGGCAGAACAGATATTGTGACAGCTCTCAGAATTCGTTTTGGACATATCCCCTGAAATAAGTTCGCATATTTGATGAAAAAAGTTCCTTCCCCCAACTGCACAGAATGTGGGAAAGTGGAAGACGTCCTTCACATCATGGTGGAGTGTGCCCGAAACGAAGATCTCAGAGCTGAGGTGGGAAGATGCAATAATATTCCTGCATTCCCCTCGTCAGGAACAGCGAGGCTATTGTACAAACTTGTGCGGATTGGTATTCGAAGAAGATAGTTACTCTTATATAAGAATTGTATCATATTATAAAATATTATAAGAAAGCCTTACGAAGCGACTTAGTCTTGTTGACCAAGCTCCTTAAATGAAGATTTATAAAAAAATAATGGTCAAGCCAGGTGTTGTAGCTATGGAAGTACCGATGAACTTGTCACTCCTTAAACCCGCAGACGAAAGTAGTGATTAAACGATGATTAATTGATATCCCTAGCGAGGTGGTATCTTTGAATCAGAATTTTAGGGTAAACCAGGAACCCTTATAGTTTCGCCATGTCCGTCTGTCTGTCTGTCTGGCCCCACTGCAGCACTGTAGCTCAGAGACGCTTAGTATAAGAAAGCTGTAATTTGGCACACGTAAACATATTAAGCCGAAAACTGTCGCTGGATATAGACCGCTTTGAAAGTCAAGAAATTAAATCATCATTTCACTTTACGTTGTTTTTGATTTTTTTTTATATTTCTTTGAGTGTCATCATCTGCCTAGCCTTTTCCCAACTATGTTGAGGTCGGTATCCAGTCTTACCAGATACAGCTGAATACCAGTATTTTACATGGAGCGACTGCCTATCTGACCTCCACAACCCAGTTACTGGGCAACACGATACTCCTTGGTAAGACTGGTTGTCAAACTTTCGAGCTTCTAACGACCCGTAACGACTGCCAAAGATCTACAAATGACAGCCGGGACCAACGGCTTAATGTGCTTTCCGAGGCACGGAGCGGTCTTGGTATGTAAAGATGGTCACCCATCTACGGACCAACCGCGGCAAGCGTAGCTTAACCTGATCGATGGACCCGTGCGACTGTTATTACTTAGCCACAAGCCCTTCCATTTTATTTCCTCCTTATATTTCTTTGAGTGTGTTTTAGTTTAATTTGTGATCTCCTGCGCGAGTCCCAATAAATACTTTTTCTTTCTTTCTTTCTTTCTTTCTAAATACCATCTTCTAAAAAAATCTTTGGGTAGTTAAAAACGACGTCGGAGGAAAATGACATATAAACTCAGTCTAATAATCCGGGGTGAAAATTGCAACAAAATTGAAGGTCTGGTCAGCAATAGTATTGTGTGGAGGCAGAATAAAATAGTTGTTTCTCCAGCATTCTGCTGCCATCACATATCCACGGAACAAAGTTTTGTTTAAAAACCCTCTTTTGCATTTAGTATCAGCACATTTCTCGAAATTAAATACCGTAACCACATGCAGTTGTAATGGTAGATATGGCAGTTATACAGATTTACGAGTGTTACTGATCTTTAACTAAATAATTAAAGTAAACATTTATTTAACGTTCTCTATCTTATATACAGCATGGATTATGAGACACGCTTTGAGGGTTCTGTGGTAAAAGTAAATAGTGTAATTTGATCGTTTATTCTAACTTTTTTGTTGTGACACTATGAATTGGTCTTGAATTGACATACATGTGCTTAGATTAGTAGCAGTGGTGGCCCAGTGGTAACGGTCGCGACTTACGAGTTGTAGGTCGTAGATTCGAACCCTGACAGGCGCTTTACTTTGTGTAAATTGTTTCATCGCCACTGCTCAAAACGGTGAAGGAAAACATCTTGAGGAAACCGGCATGTCCTAGAACCAAAAATTCGAAGACATGTGACGTATACCAACTGGGCCCGTGTGGTGGATTACGGCCCACTCCCCCTCACTGAGTGGAGGCCTGTGTCTCAGCATTGGGAACATTATAGGCTGATTATGTATGTGTGCTCTAGATTTGCGCAGTGACATTCCCACTGACAAACCAAAATGGTAATTTTAATGTCGTTTTTTCCAGGGTTTTAGGGTAAAAAGATATATATTTAGCTCTATAATTAGAAAATTAGAACCACTTATATGGTGTATCTGACACAATCTTAGCACGGTTGGTTGCCCAGGGTGCGCTAAACGAACGCATAGTACCGTTACTTGTGAAGCCATTATGCTCACATCAATAGAATAAGCTACTGTAATTTTGTAGAAATAATAATTATACCTCCACCTTCTTCTCCTCTGCCTAACCTTTCGAGGAACACAGGCGTCATAAGTTTGTTTCTCGAAACCTAGAAAAAAAAATAAGCCACAATAAAAAAAACAAGTTTAAATATCTAAAAAATAGCAAAGTTGTTTGCGTTTTAAAGTCTATGCTAGACAGAAACAGCTACTACCATCCGACGTCACAAAACAGGAGAGTTGCTATGAACTTCGCGCCATTCAGTACAATGATCGTTTTGTGTGATAAGGATAGAAGAATAATTTCAAAAGCGTATAATTTCTCTATTTTCCATTGATTTTATTTGTTTTTTTACAAAACGTCTCGTTTTAGTAACATATTTAAAATAGGTACTAATTCATGTATTTCCTTGATAGTAGACAAATATCCTCTACAACTAGACGTAGGTCGACACATCAACCTAGTGTCTATTGGAATCAATTGCTGGTCATTAGCAAGTAGCGTCATTTTGAGTATCTATTTTTCACAGCTATCGAGTCATCTATGACATGTTTTTGGTATTTCTGGCTACATATATACATACATAATCAGCCTATAATGTTCCCACTACTGGGACACAAGCCACCTCTCTGTGAGAGGGAGTGGGCCGTAATCCATCACGCGGGCCTAGTGCTTGTTGGTAGATGTCACACATCTTCGAATTTTTTGGTTTTAGGACATGTTTCTTCACGATGTTTTCCTTCACCGTTTTGAGAGCAGTAGTGATGAAATAATTTACACAAAGTAAAGCGCCTGCCGGGCCTGATGGGGCTGAAAGGTTCTGTAGTGACGACCGCGTACCGGAAGCGTTGCAAGGCCTCCTACAAGGTGGACCGATGACCTTATGAACGCCGCAGAAATCCACTGGTTGCGGGAAGTACAGAACCAGTCGATGCGTTGGTGCCTGGGAGAGGCCTATGTCTAGAAAGTGGACGTCTTTTGACTGAAATCAATGATGAATAATGAAAGCGCCTGCCTTGGTTCGAACCTACGACCAACTCGTAAGTGGCGGTCGTTACCACTGGGCCACCAGTGCTCACTTTCTGGCTATAATCTTTGGAAATACCATCATCTTTCCGCCTTTATAATTTTTATTTTACTATTTCTTTCAATTTTTCTTCCCAGCGGAAACACTGGGCATGTGTTTTGGGGGCTGTGTGATGTAATTTTGACTTTCCAGTGCTGATTCTCAGCCAACGGTTTTTGATTTTGATTCAAAATTTTCTATCAGTCGCCATCAGTCTCAGTGTTCACTTAACATGAGCGTTTATCGGCGCAAGTGACAAGCAGTTCAAGAAAGATTTTTATTGTTGTACTATTAGACTAATTAATGAATATACAATCGAGCATGTTCGCAGGGGACGTGGTATTTGAGAAGTCACGGAAACGTACGTAATATTCAAATATTGAATGTACAAGTGGTATTTAAGTATGCAATAATCATGTACTGTATTGGTATGATTTTTTTTTTTGATTGCGTAGTTTCCTAGTGAGGAATATGTTACACGATCTGCAGGCTGGTTTTTTCGTACAAGATGATACTCAATTATTTTAAAACCTACCTTCTCACATTAATTAATAATATTAACAAGACACAACCCTAATCAGCTAAATAATAATATTTTTTATTTCAGAAAGAGAGGATCCACCCACTTTTTAGTAAATTGAGCTTGCCGACTTTATTTCTATTATTTTCAATTTGAGTACAGCTAATAGCTGATAATTTTAAATGCTTCATTGGACAACGGCTAATGCGGATGGCAATGCCAGTAACCCAGAAAATTCCTGCCATTGACCTAGATCGTATTTAGATCTGAATTTAATTCAGACGAGTGACGATCATCGCAAGGTGGATGAGATAAGCCGAGGATCAACTTGAATGGCGTGCGATTGGAGAGGCTTGGGTATCGCAGTGGACTGCTGTAAGCTAATGATGATGATCATACAAAACTTGTTCCCTCACTATATGAATTTTGTAACATTTAGCCGTTTAAAATATATTTTTATTTGTTTTGTGACAATTTAATTGGTCAAGGACAACTAATGAGACAATTGATTTTCTATTGTTTGACACCGAATCGGAGTCGGCTTTACAGGTTAAAGTAACGATAACGATTGAAATCAAATAGAAAAACAAATTATTAAAAAAAAAACAAAAACCTGACTATGAAAAATCAACTGAAAAGAGAAAAACAAGCATTATTATCTAATTAATTCTATACAATTTTTGTATTGCAGGTGGGACAAACCAATAACCTGAAATATGGTGTAAATATTGTTTATGGCTTGCGATACCAAAATTATGTAGATTTAAAAGGATGTAATGCTTGATGTCGTGCTTTTCAGTAAAATGTTTATTTAATTAGCAGTCGGGTTTTTTTTTTTGCTTTATTTCAAGCTTTTTAGTTTGATTACGATATATACATATTTATTGATTATAAATATTTTTGTAATTGACTCATTACTGGCTTTTACTTGATACCAATTTTGTAATTTATTTTAAAAAACCTTCCCCTCCCTTTTTGTATTTGAAGATGAAATATAAAAACATAATACATAAGTAGCCTATATCACTCCCATAATTCAGATGAATCTAAAGAATCTTTATACATTAAAATCCATTAAACTGTTAGGCCACAGAGCGTGCCAAAGAAACAGACATACATAAATACTCTCGATAAACATTACAATTGTGTTTGATCGCAAAAAATTACTAAATTATTACTAATTAATGTCGATTTCATATTTATCATCACTACAAAATTACATTTTGCACCCACAGATAATGGTTAGAGACCTCATCTACCAGCATTTCCCTTCAAAACAGCTACTACTACCTACTACCTTCAAATCGGCATACTACAAGCACCTAAAAGAAATGTAGGGTTTGTAGTTTCCCGGGCGAAGTCTTCCACAAAAAGCTCTTTACTAAAACAACTTGCAACATCTACGCCAATGATCCGACAACTTTTCCATAAATTATATAAAGTGCTAACGCCCCATAATGATCGAAGGCGCATCCATCAATCATATTTAGAAAATCCCATCGGAATCGATTCAGCAGTTTTCGATATATTACCCCATCACTTTCATTGCTAGAAAATTACTCGTAGTAATATCAGCTTCGTGAGTCACAAGAAATGTTAAGGCGCTGACAAGACGCATATAAGACAAGCCTATTTTGGTCAAAATAGGCTTGTCTTAAGAAAAAAAATGCCAAATCTGTATAGTTTGTGGTAGTGGAAAAATATTTGTTAATTTTGAACATATTGCCAGAACTTGGTAGTTACCAAAACACGTTTTGAAAAAAAAAATCTCGATACAAACTAACGTTAAACTAACCTCTTACCTTGAGTTCTAATCCAAAATATCTGTATTAAATATCAACATACGTTACGTATTTAATTAATAAATGAATGTCTTATTTGAATGCAGAACTTGGTTGTTTTTTTTTTCCGATTACTCAACTCAATTTTGAGTAAATAGATAATTGCTTCATATTTTGCAATAAATTACAAGCGTTGTGTCATCGCGCTTCTCTATCTTTTCTATGCAATCTGACAGTGACCGCGGTTTAGGTGTTGTCAGCGTCTTAACAGTTTTAATTACTATCATACTGTTAATAATGACAGAAGATAAGCAGTAACAGTGGTTGTTCAAATAATTGTAGAGTGCATGCGTCATTATGTATACGACTTACCTGATTGTTTGAAAAAAAGAGGGTAATGATTTTCAGATACTTGTTGTGCAGTACGGTTGGCATACAAATGGTAAACGCGTGTTTACAAAAAACTGAAAATATCATTTGATAGGTAAGATCGGTTACTTTTAGGGTCCCGTATGTCCGAATGAAATTACGGCTTGTGACAGATGGACACACCTACAGACAGACAGCCTGTCTGGCTGTCTGTTTGTAGGTGTGTCCATCATCTCACAGTCGCGGTCGATTTGCTCCGAATCTACTGGACCAATTAAGTTGAAAGGTACAAATTCAAATTTCTGTGACTTAAAAACGGACGTGTTACGTAAATAAATTAATTTTGAATATGGTGGTCAGTTTAGAAAGTAAAGAAAGAAATTTAAAAAAGTTTTGCACACTGCAGTGCGAGGTATCAATTTAAAGGGCTTACTCTAGGTCTGAAGTTGATTTTTTTTATAATTTTAAAATAAATAGTTTCAAGTTATTTAAGAAAATAGATGAAAATTTACAGTTTTAGGCTCAGTAGTTTCGGAGGTAAGGAGGAGGGTCTTACCTTCGGAGTTACTGATCGAAAAATTTTGAAAAAAAAATACAGAAAAGGTGGTTGTTTTTAAAATATCGCTTTTAGCGATAAGACCAAAAACCACTATAAGCCGCCCATTGTACATTTATATCAGTAATTTGTATGGTGTACATAATAAAGAGTATTCTATTCTATTCTGTACATATATGGTACATAAAAACCTATAAGAAGTCTATGGTCTAAAAATAACATGTCAATAACAATCTTCCAATATAGTGAGTACAAACTTAAATCTGCAGTTGGAATGTATGGGAGAACATGTTCTTCAATTACAATGTTAAGTTTGTTCTTGGGATAAATTCATCCCAACTACGGAAATCTTCATTGTGCGTGGTCTGACATGCACTTAGCCGGTTTTGTAGTACACTTTGCTCCTGGAACGATTGTCCGAAGAGTTCTCAAGTACTGACCGCATACCGAAGCACCACAATCTAGCTAGGTGGACCTTTGATGAAGGAGCGGATGTATTTTACCTGAAAGATAATGGTAATAAAGTGAGTTAATGCCCTGGTTTAGGCCATGGTACGGAGCGAGAGGGCATGGGCAGCCGTCACCTCCTTCTGCGAAGCAGTAATGCTCGCGAAGGAGGAGGCGGGACGGTTGAGGGAAAGGCAAATTTCGCGCCCTCTCGCCCCTAGCCGCCGCAGGAGACGCCCTGGGCGTCGGGAATCGGGTGAGCAATGGGTAGCTCACCGTCCGGTAAGGACCAGGCCCGGGTCGACGGCGCGTTGTGTTCCACGTGTGCCTCAAAGAGATGTCGTCAGCACAAGTGTAGGGGTCCACTAGAGCCGATGCCTGTCGGGGTCACGGGTATGTTCGAAAAGGTAACGGAGGCCCCCGGCAATACAGCCAATGGAAGGAACACGGGTGGGTTTTAGTCAGTAAGAGTCTGACACACCCTCCCGCTGCGGCCAGAGTGGGAGAATTTATTTGATAATTTCCCACCCAATAAAAAAGGTTCGGTTAATCGCCGTAGACTTTGCCATATTGGGCACGCCACGATTGCGGCGATAAGTCCCCTCTTTGAGGAGTGGCTGGAGAGGCGCCACGGCGTCCTCACCTTCCGCCTGACACAGGTCCTCACCGGACACGGCAGCTTCGGGAGGTTCCTGTGTCAGATAAGGCGGGAGGAAACGTCCGGGTGTCACCACTGTGTGGATCGCCCGGAGGACACGGTGGAACATACGGTGGAGGTCTGCCCGGCTTGGGCAGAGCACCGCCGTGTCCTCGTGGAGGCGATCGGCGGCAGAGACCTCTAGCGTCCGGCCCTGGTTCAGGCCATGGTACGGAGCGAGAGGGCATGGGGAGCCGTCAACTCCTTCTGCGAAGCAGTAATGCTCGCGAAGGAGGAGGCGGGACGGTTGAAGGAAAGGCAAGTTTCGCGCCCTCTCGCCCCTAGCCACCGCAGAAGACGCCCAGGGCGTCGGGAATCCCGGGCGGATTTCCGGCCACCGTAGGCGCGGGCTTGCGGACGGTGAGCAATGGGTAGCTCACCGTCTGGTAAGGACCAAGCCCGGGTCGACGGCGCGTTGTATTCCACGCGCGCCTCAAAGAGATGTCGTCAGCACATACAGTAGGGGTCCACTAGGGCCAATGCCTGCCGGGGTCGCGGGAAGGTACTTATGGGTCACCGAGGCCCCCGCAACACAGGCAACAGGAAGGAATACGGGTGGGTTTTAGTCAGTAAGAGTCTGACACACCCTCCCGCTCCGCCCAGAGCGGGAGAAGTTATTTGATAATTTCAAACACAAAAAAAATATATATATATACCTTCTATCAATAACAAGAAATAGTACAAATTATACTAACCTACTAAACAACGAACTCTGAACCTGCCAAAATGGTATTCACTTTATTTTTTGATTCCGTATTTGATGATTTCCCACCCAAAAAAAAAATAATAATAATAATACATCAATATTCACATATTCAGAATTGATGTGTATACGTTCTAGTTTAACACACATTTTTGTATAACTTACTTGCATTATATGAAGACGTAATAACAGATTTAAAAGTCACTCATATCAAATATCTGCGCCTTAAGACGCTGACAACACCTAAACCGCGGTCACTGTCAGATTGCATAGAAAAGAAAGAGAAGCGCAATGACACAACTCTTGTAATTTATTGCAAAATATGAAGCAATTATCTATTTACTCAAAATTGAGTTGAGTAATCGAAAATAAAAAACAACCGAGTTCTGCAATTAAATAAGACGTTTTTGTTGTTAATTAAATACGTAACGTACGTTGATATTTAATGCAGATATTTTACATTAGAAGTCAAGGTAAGAGGTTAATACGTTAGTTTGTGTCGAGATTTTTTTTCAAAACGTGTTTTGGTAACAACCAAGTTCTGGGAAAAATGTTCCAAATACATATGTTTCTTAAGACGCTGACAACACCTAAACCGCGGTCACTGTCAGATTGCATAGAAAAGAAAGAGAAGCGCGACGACAAAACGCTTGTAATTTATTGCAAAATATGAAGTAATTATCTATTTACTCAGAATTGAGTTGAGTAATCGAAAATAAAAAACAACCAAGTTCTGCATTAGAATAAGACGTACTTGTTATTAATTAAATACGTAATGTATGTTGATATTTAATACAGATATTTTGGATTAGAACTCAAGGTAAGAGGTTAGTTTAACGTTAGTTTGTATCGAGATTTTTTTTTCTAAACGTGTTTTGGTGACAACCAAGTTCTGGGAAATATGTTCAAAATTAACATATATTTTTTCCGCTACCACAAACTATACAGATTTGGCAATTTTCTTTCTTAAGAGAAGCCTATTTTGGTCAATTGGGTCTTGTCAGCGCCTTAACCATGAGTTCTATCAAGCATCTACCAACCCGCACAACCCGCACTGGATCCGCGTGGTGGTTTACGGCCCACTCCCATTCCCAGAGAGAAGGCCCACTAGTGGGAACGGACTGATTATCGTAAGTAAGTTACGTGTTGTCAACCGTACTAAACCACACATGATGTTAGGATGAAAGTAGACATTGAAATTACTAACAGGTTAACAATAACGTAAGTATAGACACTTCGCGGGAAAGTCCAAAAGGGTCACCGAGGCCCCTGGCAACACAGGCAACGGAAGGAATACGGGTGGGTTTTAGTCAGTAAGAGTCTGACACACCCTCCCGCTCCGCCCAGAGCGGGAGAAGTTATTTGATAATTCCCAACCAAAAAAAAAAATATATAGACACTTGTGACTTTGTTTAACTTAGTACCTAGGCAGTTATCGATCTTGACTTATCTTCTTGGTACTGAAATTCATGTTCAGTAATTGATTTTGATCTTGGCACAGACAAATCATTCATTACATTCTACATGAAGTAGGTATACCTACTTAAAATAAAATACAGCTTAGAGAAAAACAGAAGTAGGTACAACTTTAGGAATATCAGCCAATAAAGGCAACTTTTTACAGAAAAATAGGATCAGGTGTTATCATATTTAGACATTCTTGCAAACCCTGAACTGATTTTATGGATTTTCTCATGGAATACCTCCTTACCTAAACTTTTTCTTCTTCCTAAATCTTCCTTAGCCTGGTCACGTTTATAAACAACCAGCTCCGCCCCAAGGTTTCACCCGCGTAAGTCTCGGTCCCTTGAGAATATCGGGATAACAAGTATACTATGTCCTAATCCAGGTCATGGTCTACGCATGTGCCAAATTTTATTCTAATCCGTTCAGCCGTTTTAGCATGAAAGCGTAACAAACAAACAAACTCACTTTCGCATTTATGATATTAGTATTAAGGATCAATGAGGCGTTTAATTGAAAAAAATATTTGCTGTTATTAACAGCTGTTCTTGAACCCTTTACCATGGTCTGGTGAGCTGGTGACCACAAAGCATCAACTCTAGTTTCTAGAACGATATCAGTTGTTTGAACGATATCAACCAGTAGGTACTACGTTTGTGTGATTGCATTTTTACTCTAAAATTTTTCAAAACTTATTCTGAACTTGGTTTTTACAAGTGCTTTGGCACTAAACGATACTAATTTTTTCATAGTTTTTTTTCGTATTTGAACATTCAATCAGAAAAAATGCTCTAGCTGGAAGATTTTATAACAGAGCAAAAACAAGAAAAAAAAACTAGGTACTAAAGAAAATTAATAAAAACCAAAAATAAAACAGCTATTCTTTGCCTAACTCTGAAGCGAATGAGTCCAAACCATGATTACTACGCGTAATACAGATGTTCACTCAACATCTCAATTTCAGACAAGATGACAGCTTTTCACAACATATCAGAGCATCTCCTGCCATCTAATAACACGATAACAAGTACAAATTGCACCACAATCAATTGGAGAAACTGTCGCCAACTATTAACGGAAGAAGCCACGCGAAAACGGACAAGTTTTTCATTTCAAACGCATTTCGTTCATATCGGAATTGAAACCAAAGGAAGCCCGAAGGCTCGTCCGACCGTGAATTGACTGGAAAAACGCAATTTTATACTTACACATGTATAAATATACCGTCTTGCAGCGACAGTAATTCAGTTTTGCGCGACCGCTTGATGCAAAATGGTGGTACACAGGGTGACGGTCTAAGGAAAGTGAAGTGTTCTGTGTTGTGTAATAAGTGACATTAATTAACTATCAATATGTACTACCAGACTTTAGTGCTCTGTTGTGTGGCATTGGTTTCGGCCAGTGAGTACCAGGATGCTTTGAAGAAGCTTTGGAATAAAGACAGTGATTCCGTGATTGATGTCACCAGTGCTTCAATAGTTATCAAACCTTCGAGATTTCAATCAAGGCAGTCTAGGCTCCCTTATACTTACCAACGGTATGCCTTTAAGCCTCGTTCTATCCCATTAAGACCGGAAGAGCCCCAAGTAGAAAGAAACGTGTATTACGCAGATGTGAAGAACAACTCCAAAGTTCTTTTCCCCGGTAATTATATCCCAATTGCCAAAGAGAAAAGTAATTTGACAGATGATGGCCAGTTCCAAGTTCGAGCTATACCCTTGATCAGGAGAGAAGAGTACGAGAAGAGGTCTTTGGATGTCGAGGAACCAATTATTGAGAAGCCTGAGGGGTTTTCGGAACCTTCTGTCTCACGGAGATCATTATCGTGTAAGTATTCGATTGATGATTACATTATTATATAGACCAAATTATTCCTAAAGATTAGGTGCTGATTTTACTAATAAGTCATCAAGAGCATCAAGATTCAAAACTGACCATTTGGAGTAAATGTTTAGATAATAATATCTAAACATTTACTCCAAATGGTCAGTCTGTTTATCATAAGATACACAGGATAATTATCTATATTTCTAAATAAATGTTCTCGGAGTCGAGCCTTCCTAACCTTCGTGGATCATCATCAACATATTTTTGATCCTAAAAAAGCTTTCAGTTTAACTTGATAAAGCATATTGAAAGAACTTTTAATATACTTTCTCAATAGCCTATTAGAAGAATTATCAGCCTGTTGTACCACTACATTTCAGCTTACCCCACCATGTTTTTCTTCACCCTAACCCATTTTATTTCATCAACAAATTGTTATTGTTATGCATGTATGCAGATGCATACATCATCACCATATTAATTTTCTTCCACAAATCAACACATTGTACCGTTTATTTTTTCATTTGATTCTTCTCACGAATTGACTATAAATCGAATGACTTAAAAACAAATGATTTATGTACGAAACTATCCAATATTACCGTGTACGTTCAACCAATGGAATCACGCAATCCTTCATAAATAAATTATGTATTTAGTATCATTGAACTTAGGTTGCATGTTGACAAACAAATGGATAAAGAAGTAATAGATGTTTCTTTAACGTTCTAGAAATTATTGAAATATGGACTTGGTCATGACTTAGTTGACATGTTATATTAATCAACTGAATATTGATAGATAGATTCAATGAACGCTATAGTAATTAAAGTCACGGATTATCATTTAATAGGAGTCGGTACAGAAAAAGGTATAACTTTATTACCTAATTCTTGATATACTCGTTTTTACTGGAAGAGTCAAGTTAATTAATATTGAGGAACTTTATTGCTTATTAGGAAATGTATAAATAGGTAATTAGTTCCTACATCCATGAGGAACTTCCTCATGGATGTAGGAACTAATGAAGCGACTTTTTGTAGGAATCCGGAATTCTAGGTGAATAATATGGTGAATCGATGCATATTCAATAGTGGTTTTATTTTCTTGTCTTTACTGCACTCATGCACTTTAATTACAGAATCTGGGTTTTTTTAATTTTGTATTTTATCAGTAAAGCAGTTTTAGTTAATGTTACATATATTATTTCATAATTTTATCTTGTATCATCATTTGTAAATATTATTAAAGAATGTTTAGTACCTACCGTAAAAACTATAATAACCATTGATATTCAATAAAGTTCTTTTGGATGAATAACATGTCATGCCAAACTTAGAAAGTTTATACATAATAATATATATGTCTCTTAACATCATCCTCTAATAAGAAACGATAACGTTTTTAATCTATTCCGCTATATAGACATTTTCATTTGCTCTAACAAAGCAAGCCATCATTTGTATATAAAATGAAAATTAATTTCTAATCCAACTATTTAAATCTATAAAAGAGCTTTCTTAACATGACTTGATTTTCTCTGCAGATCCTACATAATAATTACACGAATCAATAAAATATTTATTTCATATTACATTAAAATTTATTACGGGCTTTTCTTAGTTATAATTTCTAAGAGATTGGTATTTTGTATCCTAAGACCAGTCATTTTTTCAACGAATTTCTATTCATTATCATGTTTACGATTTATTTATTTTCTAGAATTATGATCTTGTTAGTTATTAACATTATTCACATTTTGTTTGAATCCTTTACTTAGATTCGTTTTGGCTTTCTTCATTTTGTTGCAATTGTCATTACCAAGAGCTTTATTGAGTTTCTTAATGTCATCATTCTTGAAACAACAGCTTAAATGCGGAGTATGTGCGTATGTCTCAGGCAACTAGCATAATTAGCCTTTCAGTAAACAATCCAGCCTTTTTAATAAACGGCGACATTCTACTACCGGCCTTAATTATATTAATTATTGGTTAGGTTAAAACTGTGACCAACCGTGCGCTAGCCGAGCGAGCGAAGTGAGTGGTGCCACGGGAGCGTATGGCGAGTGCTACTTCCAAAGGCTAGGCTGTTAACTAAACGGCTAATTAAGCTAGTGGGTGACTCGTACAAAGCATTGCAATTTTACTATTCAACAATATAACAAAATTCATCGCGTTATTTACGTTGTCAAGCCGACAACTTCTTCAAGCATATGAAGCAATGGATGATGAATTTCCTTCACAAACTTTCGGCTAAATAGCCAACTGGGGTACCTGGCTGTCACCGTCCATAACGTTTGCAGTAAATATTTATTCGGATTCAGAAACTTACTCAAACTCAAAGCATTTATTTCAATTAAACCATTTACAGGCACTTTTAAATTGTCAAGGAGTCCGTCAGTCAGAAATATGAAACTAGTTGCCCATTCCAAAGCGTAGTAGGTACCTATGGAGAAGAACGGGCAAGAAACTCAAACAATGGACACTCTTTTAAATTATATTGTTACAAAAATATTAGTTACATCATCAATGTTATATGTGAGAACGATGTAAAAGAAGACGTAGACGTTAAAAGCATCCAGAGTACATCAAACAGAAACAAAAAAAAAAACAAAATTAAATAAGCCATGGCAGCTAAGAGATGACCAGTCCCAACTAACGGAGCCCGTTTACGAACATGACGCATGGATCAGTGGGAAAGTGATGGAGCTGTACAGGACTTATAGCTCCATCTCTTTCCCACGCTGAAGTAATATTGAAATAATACTGCTATAAGAGGTGATGGTTGCCCCTGCACCATTCAGCTCAACCATTTTGAAGGGAGCTAAGTAATCGAACACACGCGCCACCATCAGCGAGACCTCTGAGTGAGCATGACATACTCTCAGCCGCCAGGGCACATTCAAGTCAATGAAAGACATATTACCCGGTAAATGGCAGCTCTTTTATTTATAGTAGGTACCTACGTAATACTATGCAATTCTATTTTATTTAAATATAGCAGTGGTAATTGGGTTCTTTATGTCAAGTATTTTCTATGATAAATTCATTCACAGAAACCATTAAAGGAACAATCATCCTATTTGCTCATGCATACAAGTTGAACACGATAAAAAGTTCGGGAAAGCTCTGTATTTCGAACAAAAAATGATGACCATTATTAGTATAGCCTTCTTTTTTTTCTTGATGTGCTACTGACAGCCGTAACGTAACGTATCGGATTAGACAGTTATAATATACATTTACGTACATTGTAGTCAACAAGCGGAAACGATTGGCAGTTACGATATTGATGAAATTCAGTTCAGCGAGAGTTATTGCTAGCTAGTGGTGGCATGTGGCGGTTGTGTGCAGAAGCACCATTTCATAATGCAGTCCTTTTTTTTGGGTGGGGAATTATCGTATAACTTCTCCCGCTCTAGGCGGAGCGGGAGGGCGTGTCAGACTCTTACTGACTAAAACCCTCCCGTGTATCTTCAGTTACTTTTATGTTACCAGAGGCCACGACAGGCATCGGCCCTAGCGGACCCCGTCAGTTGTGCTGACTCCTCTTGAGGCGCGCGTGGAATACAACGCGCCATCGAGCCGGGCCTAATTGACGTTTTGATGATTTTAGGTAAAATAAGAAAAATTGGTAATAATTTCATTCAGAGTTTCCTTTGTGAATTTCAGTGTTGAAAAAAGTCACAACTTCGCTCGTATTTGCATTATTTCCCGACACTGCCTTTGTATCAAGAAGCTGCCTTTATATTATATCCTGTAGGATGTTATCTATCATTCCAGTTCTTCTCCCGCTCTGGGCGGAGCGGGAGGGTGTGTCAGACTCTTACTGACTAAAACGCACCCGTGTTTCTTCCATTGCCTGTGTTGCCAGGGTCCACAGTATCACTTTCGGACTTGCCCGCGACACCTACCTAATACATTTGTGCGAAGTAGATTTTCTGTTCCATAGTTTTGAGTGTCTATTCAGTCGACGGTGAATTTGTAACGGTTGATAATGATAGTGGTATGATTACAACCGTTTCTCTATTATTGGGTGAGCAGGGCGGTAAGTGCAGTGGACTGATAGAAAGGGATCAATTCTGAGGGGTGTTTGATGTTGGAACTAAGTTCTATCAATTTTGAATGGATAAGAGATTTTTATTTCTTAAATAATTGATTAATTCGGTCCTTGAGAAATGGAAATTTAGGAGTGGGTTCGTGACACATATTATGCTTAGGAAGAGGAGCACCTAAAATACACCTAACATTTCACCGTTTACGTTTAAGTCCCATGTAATAGGGGACGAGCCTATTGCCATCAACCGAGCACTAATCTAGACTCCGGACTGCTACTGAAAAATTCCTGGTGGCAAAACCCAATAACACTTTGCCCGACCTGGGAATCGAACCCAGAACCTCATGCTCAGCAGTAGCGCTTGTGAACGCTGGACCATCGAAACAGTTATCCATAAATCGCTCCGTAAAATAGGTCTGATAAACGTCGTGTCAGACATTCTTACCATACACATTTAACTTGTGGACCAAAAAGACCAATACATATTTTATGTTTTGTTACCTGATCCATTTCCAATTAAGATCTTCAACAATCGTGTTGAAAATTAATTTTGATCGAGTATCCATACGTTTTCTATACTGTTAATAATGTTTGCTAAATCAGATATTGAAACCGACTGAAATGATCAACTATCGTAAAGAAACATTTCATATTTCAAAAAATGATTCTGAAAAGATGCATCTTGTTTAGTGAATTACATGATCAATCCTTGCTAGCCAATAAAATGAAGATAAAGTAGCTAAATAAAAAGTAATAACTGATAAAAAAAGAAGATTAAAATAAACCAATCAAAGCAAGAACAAAATTAACCTAATGAAACTCAAAATTGACAAAAGAGTTGAACGTCAAAATCGCAAAAAAATAGATTGAAATTTAACAGTAACATATTATTATAATTAAAAAAAAGTGCCACTTATTATGAAGACTCCAATATAGGTAGGTACCTAACAAAAACATAAATCAATAATTTTGTATCCGAAACATCTTTCTAAATAATTAAAACTACTTTATCGGCATCATCTGGGTCAGAATTTCAAGAAAACTCCGTTTTTGGAAGTTATGTTTCAGTAGAGCAGCATTTTCATCTTTTGGCCGTATTCAATAACTAGATAAACTTTTTTTTTAAATAAAGATTTTGTAAAGATAATTTAAAAGCAAAAATAATTCAATATTACTACATAATCAGCCGATAATGTTCTTACTGCTGATAATGTTCCCTGGGACACAGGCCTCTGTGAGAGGGAGTGGGCCGTAATCCACCACGCGAGCCCAGTGCGGGTTGGTAGATATCACATGTCTTAGAAATTTTTGATTCTAGGATATGCCGGTTTCTTCACCATTTTGAGAACAGTGGTAATAAAATATTTAACACAAAGTAAAGCGCCTGTCGGGGTTCGAACCCACGATCTACATACAAATCGTAAGTTGCGGCCGTTGCCTCCATTGCGCCAATACTACTGGCAATCTTACAGGCTACCTCCTTAACTTAGTAACAATGTAAAATACGTGTAAGTCAGTATACTCCTTATGTCAGTATGAAAACACGTTAATAATGAGAATATTCCGAAAAATTACTAAAGCAAACGTGCACATATAAAATTATCAACTTACCATGCCAATAAACATCCTTTTTAAGGATAACAAAGTCACGGTTAACGTCGTTAAACTTTCGTAACAAGAATTTACACCTATTTAGTGTGATACCGATAATAATTAAAGTATAATCGCAAACGTTTAAAGTGCCAACAATTACGGTGTTTATCATTAAGACACGCAAGCTACACGTAATCGGATCTCATCTGGTATTTCTTAGTAACGCCATCATAACACATTGTTAGCCTATCAGGCTATTGTTATAGGCATAATGATTGTGTCTACCAAGTGATAATTTTTGACTACCTAGTGAGACTGATGATGGAAGCAATACTTTTTACCACAAAAACTTACACGTCTTGTTTAAATTGAGTCTATTTTCAGTGTAACGTCAAATTCCATACATAAATAACTATATTTCGCCTAAACAATACACAAATACGGCTTTTTAGTAGTAAGGCGATTGTATTCTATTTTAAAAAGGATTGTTATATTTAATGGAGTTATTTTAAGTTTAGTCTAGGATGCCTCTTTTTTTTTTTTTTTTTTTGGGTGGGAAATCATCAAATAACTTCTCCCGCTCTGGGCGGAGCGGGAGGGTGTGTCAGACTCTTACTGACTAAAACCCACCCGTATTCCTTCTTGTTGCCTGTGTTGCGGGGGCCTCGGTGACCCATAAGTACCTTCCCGCGACCCCGGCAGGCGTCGGCCCTAGTGGACCCCTACTATGTGCTGACGACATCTCTTTGAGGCGCGCGTGGAATACAACGCGCCGTCGACCCGGGCCTGGTCCTTACCGGACGGTGAGCTACCCATTGCTCACCGTCCGCAAGCCCGCGCCTACGGTGGCCGGAAATCCGCCCGGGATTCCCGACGCCCTGGGCGTCTCCTGCGGCGGCTATGGGCGAGAGGGCGCCACACGTGCCTTTCCCTCAACCGTCCCGCCTCCTCCTTCGCGAGCATTACTGCTTCGCAGAAGGAGGTGACGGCTGCCCATGCCCTCTCGCTCCGTACCATGGCCTGAACCAGGGCCGGACGCGAGAGGTCTCTGCCGCCGATCGCCTCCACGAGGACACGGCGGTGCTCTGCCCAAGCCGGGCAGACCTCCACCGTATGCTCCACCGTGTCCTCCGGGCGATCCACACAGTGGTGACACCCGGACGTTTCCTCCCGCCTTATCCGATACAGGAACCTCCCGAAGCTGCCGTGTCCGGTGAGGACCTGCGTCAGGCGGAAGGTGAGGACGCCGTGGCGCCTCTCCAGCCACTCCTCAAAGAGGGGACTTATCGCCGAAATCGTGGCGTGCCCAGCACTGGGTTGCGACAACCGTACTTTCCATGACGCCATGAGATCCCGCCGGAGCTCCGTCCGCTGTGCCACGATTTCTCGCGGCAGCGGACTTACGCCCCGGCGTTTCGCCTTCTCGCGCCACTCCCATACGTGCGCGAGGACTTTTGCCTCCAGATCCCATGGCTTTAATGGAGTTATTTTAAGTTTAGTCTAGGATGCCTCTTAGGATCATGCTTATAAGTTTCATTCTGTGATTAATTCCTACCCAATTTTATTATTATTCTATCACCACAAACACATTAATTTGTTTTACTATGGTTATATTTCACAAATTCTTTCTCTCTTTTCCAGACATAATGGGTGAAGACGAGGACTATGAGGACGAATTCGAAGATGATGACGGAGAATATGAAGAGGAAGACATCGGCAGCATCAAAGGACACGAAGAGGAAAGGAAAAAGAACAAAAAGAAGAAGATCAAGCCAAAGAAGCTCAAGAAATACATGCTACCACTACTCCTGGCTTATAAGATGAAATACTTCGCTCTAGTACCGGTCATGATTGCAGGGTTGGTCCTACTGATAGGAGCCACCGGTTTGGCAGGCTTCTTCTTTGCATTGTTCGCAGCGGTCATGGGATTACAGAAAGGAGGATATTAGAAAAGGACCAAGGACACCGGCTTCAAATTTCTGGATGAATCGACTGTAGCGTACAGACAGACGAACTAAATTCGATTGAGGTTCCACACTAAAATGCTACTAACAGGGTTGTACTTTTTTTGGAAAGGAATCTTAAATTATACGAACGCGATATTATAGATTAGAGAAAGTAAGTTGATGAAAAGTTTGAAGAAAAAGAACCAGTTTTTGAAGTCGGTAATAAAAATGAGGTTTAAAATAAAGTCGACGACTCGCAGTTGCCATTCAGTCTAAGTAAGCATCCATTCGGAGTCCACCCTGCTAGTCTGAAGTCGAAAACAAAGAAAATCCACCGATAGTGATTGGCAGATTTTTCTGTTCCGTTTTTATTTTCTGTTTTTCGTACAAAACTTGGACTATGTTTTTCTGTATTTATTTTTGTAATACAATCAACGCTATGTTTAAGCTCGCGCAAATGTAAATATAATTAAGTGCTAGTAATAAGTTATTTATTTATTTATTGTTAGTTCGAATAGATAATGTAGTTACCAATTATAATGTAGACAAATGTATCGCTAACAATGCTAATAATAATACACAAGTGCTTTGATTTTTTGTGATTTTTGTTCAATACGTTACTTTTAAGAAAAAGTTTGATTCTTTCATTATGAATGAATTATCTTATTCAGGACAAAAAATACTAACAAATTCAGAACAAAATAATGTAGATTAACCGCAAGATGGACGGTTTTATCATGATCAGCCTAAAAGGCGCTAGATTAAATTTTGATGAAGTAAAAAATAAAAATAAAAAATCAATTTTTGAGATCTGTACAGATCTCAATAACCAACAAAACAACAAAAGGTCTTACGTCCATGTTCAAAATTTGTATGTTAACAAGTTCTGAATTATACCTGAGTAATTTTTTACTTTCCTATCCAATATATTAATTAAATACTTTCCCTTAAAGAAATCAGATTTACTGATGTAATTAGATTTTAGGCATACTTTCAGAATTTGAGATCATTAGAAACCTATAATGATACCAAAGTGTATTAGTTAAAAAGAAAAATCCCTTGATACAAGAATAAATACCTGCAGAAGCGACAACGAAAAACCACAACTTTGGCGTTACACTCCATTTACCAACCCATCATTTTTTTAAACCCATCTTTTGTGGTCATTGAATTGTGCTTCAATTTAAGCGACCACAAAAGATACTTAAGAAATATAATTAAGTCCTGTAGTCCTCATCATCTACCTAGCCCTTTCCCAACTGTTCGGGTCAGCTTCCAGTCTAACCGGATGCAGCTTCGCGGGAAGGTACTTATGGGTCACCGAGGCAACGGAACACAGGCAACGGAAGGAATACGGGTGGGTTTTAGTCAGTAAGAGTCTGACACACCCTCCCGCTCCGCCCAGAGCGAAAGAAGTTATTTGATGATTTCCCACCCACAAAAAAAAAACCGGATGCAGCTGAATACGAGTATTTTACACTACTGCCTATCTGACCTTCACAACCCAGTTACTGAGTAATACGATACCCTTTAGTTAGACTCGTTATCAGACTTTTGGGCTTCTGCCGACCCGTAACGACTGTCAAAGATCCACGAATGATAGGCGGGACCAGCGGCTTAACGTGCTTTCCAAGGCACGGATGGGTCTTGGTATGTAAAGATGGTCAGCCATCTACGAACTTACCGCGGAAGGCATAGCTTAACCTGATCGATCGACCCGTGTGGCTAAGTAAGCCACAATCCCTTCTCCTGCAGTGCACTGCGGACTTAATTATATTTACTTTCTTTATTTTATTCATCATTTAGCCTGTTGTAGGATGATGAAGTTGATGATGACAAAGAAAAGGCAGGTGGGGTGGGGATTTTCTTCAAAATTATTTTTGCTTCATAAAAATTAAGTTTTTATTATGAACAAGCTACGCCCCGCAGTTTGACCTGCATAAGTCTCAATTCCATGGGAATATTGAGTATTCTATGTCCTAATCCAGGTCTTGGTCTACCCATGTGCCAAATTTCATCCAAATCTGTTCAGTCGTTTTAGCGTAATAGCGTAACAAACAAACAAATAATCAAACAAACTCACTTTCGCATTTGTAATATTAGTTAGGATTAGGAAGCTAGGATTAGGTAGTTAGGATTAGGATTCATCTAAAAATTAGAAGTACCTAACATTTAATTAATGAGACATTGTTGTCCTGGGTTCGATTCTCGGGTCGATAATTTCACAGTGACACTTGAGATTTTTTTTTTTTTTTTATCCTTTATTAAAAAGAACCAGGTTCTTAATAATTAATTACAATCTAGCCTATAAGACTAATAAGTAATTTAAATCTAACTTAATTTTTTAACGTGATAATTATTTTAAAACTTAGAATAGTGTTGTTTGTACTTTACACAAGTTCGTTCCACTTTCTTAGAGTCTGATATAATAATATAAACACTTTGTTCATGTGTTATATGTGTGTCATTGTCACTAATATGTCTACACTGTTTACACTACACTAACTCAAAAGGTTTTGTTCGTTTTAGTCTTCGCACTATATTTGTTTGGTCTAACAGCTGGATTGCCTCGATGTTCACATGTTGGTGGAGTCGGTGTTCATGGGCCTCAGCAAATTTTTGGATTATGTTGGTGACGGATTCCATTTTTAGGTCACGATGGAGGTCGTCATTTCTTATATACCAGGGAGCATTAACAATACTCCTGAGTACCTTATTCTGGAATGTTTGAATAATTTTGATGTTGGTCGGTTTAGTACAGCCCCACAGTTGTATTCCATAGGTCCATATTGGCATAAGAATATGCTTATATAATAACATTTTGTTATGTATCGATAGGCAGGAACCCCGTCCAATCAACCAATACATGTTTTTAAAACGCATGTCTAGTTCCTGTCTTTTGTTTTTAACGTGCGCTTTCCAGCGCAGTTTTGCGTCAAGCGTTATGCCAAGGTATTTAGCTGTATTTGCGTATGGCACTTGCTGGCCATTTATGAAGATTGGGTGGTAATGACAATTCCTGTTGGTGAAATCAATGTGAAGTGACTTCGATTCATTCAATTTGATTCTCCATTTTTGTGCCCAGTCGTGAACTTTATTTACAGCGATTTGTACCTTTGTTATTGCTTCCATATGGCATGACCCTGTAGCCATAATGGCAGTGTCGTCCGCAAAGGTTGCAATAGTATTATTTTCCAGCTCTGGTATATCATACGTGTTACTTGAGATTTTAAGACGTAAAATATTGAGACAAGTTGATTTTGTAACAGAACAAGTAGAGTATATGAATGATAGTGTCGAACAATTATTTACCTACAGCGCCACCATTTTCTATATACTAATAATGAAGTGGAAGAGTTTGTTTGTTTGTGTGAACGCGCTAATCTCTGGAACTACAGATCGAATATGAAAAACTTTTTTTTTGCATTTGATACCCTAATTTTTGAGTAAGGAATAGGTATATTTAACATCACGTTACGACCCTTAGGAGCCGAGCAAAAAGCTATAGTATATTGTGGTGTCTTAAGACTTCCACGTGACCAAAGTCGCATAATCCGTTACCTAAATATTCCTAAATTAATCAGATATGAGTGCGCGAGTTTATATATGTGTATGTGTGTAATTAGATATTTATTTATTACGAGTATAAGATATACTGTCTTACTATAAAATGGTCTAGCATGTGCAGTGTATAAGCTAAACCTGTAAAATAAATAAAGCATAGGTACCTACATGGATTTCCTCATAGCAATAAGTAAACTTGCTTGAACATCAATCAGCGCCATCTGTGAAATTGAGCACGAACTAGCAGCGTTTCAAAGAAAACGATGGCATAATTAATAAACGATGGTATTATTTTATAACAGTCTGATATAACAAGGCATAATCTATAATGTTACGCCTATAATGTTTCCACTGCTGGGACACAGGCCTCCTCTCTGTGAGAGGGAGAGGGCCGTAAGCCACCACGCGGGCCCAGTGCGGGTTGGTGGATGTCGTCATGTCTTCGAAGTTTTTGTTCTAGGACATGCCGGTTTCCTCACAATGTTTTCCTTCGCCGTTTTGAGAGCAGTGGTGGTGAAATAATTTACATAAAGTAAAATTCCTGCCTGGGTTCGAACCTACGACCTACAACTCGTAAGTCGCGGGCGTTTCTACTGGGCCACCACTGCTGACTCTGATAAATGGTTAAATTTACTTTATATATTTCTTTTCTTAATATCTGATGCATATGCTTGGTCCCAGGTAGTTAGTTTTATATACGGAACTGCATGCCTCTGGGATTGTGATTACCTAACGTTTTTTTATTTTATTTCCAGTAGATTTCAATAGTCCTTTGTTTATTGATGCTCTCGATGTATGGTTACATTTAAAAAAACCCAGCTAAACAAGAAAGTTGCCGATGCAGCAACAACACCATCTTTGTCTTGAAAACCTAGTCATTCATACTTCAATAATTACGATGCAATGAAAAGTCAAGGAAATTCATTGTCAAGCAATTTCAATACCAATTTAAATTGTCCGTATATTCAAATCACTACTATCATTCTTAGACAATTCTATGAAATGGCCATAACACTGCAGGGGGCTGGGAAGGAGGCCCAAGAGGGGGCTGACATGGAGTGCCATTAATGGCCCCATTACGCCTCCTCCAGGCGAACATCAACCACTGCGCCGCCGCTCAGGATCTGTTGCTCCAGAGCAAGGCGCAGTGGTCGATTAACATCGCCGTGGTCGCTGAGCCGTACTTTGTCCCACCCAGGGATGACTGGGTGGAGGACCTGAGCGGCTCAGTGACCCTAATTTCGTCGGCCGCCGCCGGTACCCTGTCCCTCGAGGCTGTTAAGAGAGGACGGGGCTGCGTAGCAGCACGGTTCGGGGAGATTGTAGTGGTAGGGGTCTACCTCTCTCTGAACCGAACTCTTGCCGAGTTCCACAACTCCCTTGCGGAGTTGAGAGACGTCGTCGTCGGGTTTGGTTCCCTCCCCGTGTTCGTCCTCGGGGACTTCAATGCCAAGAATTTGGCTTGGGGTTCCCGGTTAACGGACACACGGGGCAGGATGGTGGAGGACTGGGCTCTGGAGACAGGCCTGGTCGTCCTAAACCGGGGTTCTGTCCCCACGTGTGTGCAGATGCGGGGTGAATCAGTGGCGGACATCTCGTTCGCCAGCCCCGCTCTGTTGCCGCGTGTAGTTGACTGGCGTGTCATGGAGGGGGTGGAGACCTATTCCGATCACCGGTATATCCGGTTCGACGTCTCCGCCCAGACCTCGGACGCGCCGGTCCGACAGGCCCCGAGTGGTCCGCGGTGGGCGCTGAAGCAGCTGGACCGGGAGCTCCTCCTGGAAGCCTCGATCGTGCAGGCCTGGGTGTCACCACCGGACAGGCCTGCCGACATCAACGACGAGGCGGAGTGGTTCCGGGAGGCCATGTCCGACATATGTGACGTGGCAATGCCCCGGGTCCAGCCTAGACGTGCCTCGCGCCAGGTGTACTGGTGGTCGCAGGAGCTGACGGCTCTGCGCACTGCGTGCGTGGCTGCGCGACGCCGGTACACCAGGCACCGCAGGCTCCGTATCAAACCTCCGGATACGGAAGCCATTCAGGCGGAGCTGTACGAGGGGTACAGAGCGGCGAAGACCACCCTCCAAGCGGAGATCCTGCGGGCCAGGGGGTTGGCCCGCGAGGAGTCGCTGGGGACTCTGGACAGGGACCCGTGGGGACGCCCGTACAAAGTGGTACGGGATAAACTCCGCCCATGGGCTCCCCCGCTGACGCAGAGTCTCCGGCCCCAGCTTGTGGAGGACGTGGTGAGTGCTCTGTTCCCTTCCCGAGAGGAACACACCTCCCCGCCTATGGCTCCGCCTACTGTGGTGCCCGATGCGGACCACACCGCCAGCGACGACGACGACGACGATGCTCCGGAGGTGACCGAGGTAGAAATGAGAGCGGCGGTACGCAGGCTTAATGCCAAAAATACCGCCCCAGGACCCGACGGCTTACCTGGGAAGGCCTGGGTCCTGGCCTTGGAGGCTCTCGGGCCTCGACTTAGGGGGCTCCTAAGCGCATGCATGGAGAGGGGCCAGTTCCCGCTTCGCTGGAAGACGGGGAAACTGGTCCTCATAAAGAAGGCAGGGCGCCCTGCGGACTCTCCGTCCACTTATCGGCCCATCGTGCTGCTCGACGTGGTGGGCAAGCTCTTTGAAAGAGTCATTGCAGACCGCCTCGTCGGCCAGCTGGTGCAGGTGGGGCCGGATTTGGCGGAGAGCCAGTTTGGTTTCCGCAGAGGGCGCTCTACGGTGGACGCCATCATGCGTGTGCGAGCCCTGACGACGGGGAATGCTGTTGCCCAGGGTGGGGTCGTCTTGGCGGTGTCTCTAGACATCGCCAATGCCTTCAATACCCTGCCCTAGAGTTGCATCAGGGAGGCACTCCGGTATCACCGGATGCCGACCTACCTCTGTCGTGTGGTCGAGGCCTATTTGACGGATAGGGCCGTCATCTACCCCGGTCACCAGGGAGTGTGGAACCGGCAAGAGATGTCGTGCGGTGTCCCACAGGGATCGGTCCTGGGGCCGCATCTGTGGGACATCGGATACGACTGGGTGCTGCGCGCCGACCTCCCTAGCGGCGTCAGCGTAGTGTGCTACGCTAACGACACGTTGGTCCTGGCGCAGGGGAGGTCGCACCAGGCGGCGGCCGAATTAGAGGCACGCGGGGTTGCGACAATCGTCGAAAGGATCCGGCAATTGGGACTCGAGGTGGCAGGGCCACCTCGAGTCACCACAAGTCCGAGGCCATGTGTTTTCATGGTCCTCGGAACGCGCCACCGCTGGGGTCCCAAATAACGGTAGGAGGGGTTTCTATCGGCGTCGAGTCGACGATGAAGTACCTGGGACTCGTCCTCGACAGCCGGTGGAACTTCGTGGAGCATTTCCGACGTTTGGCTCCCAAACTGGAGCGGGCGGGCGCTGCATTGAAGCGTCTCCTGCCCAATCTAGGGGGTCCAAACGCCTCCTGCCGGAGGCTCTACGCGGGGGTCGTGCGGTCCATGGCCTTCTACGGGGCTCCTGTATGGGCGCGCTCTCTGGCGCTGCGGCCAGCCCGCCGGTTGAGCGCGGCCCAAAGGGTCATGGCCATCCGGATGGTCCGAGGATACCGCACGGTCTCCTGTGAGGCAGCGAGCCTCCTTGCCGGATTGCCGCCATGGGATCTGGAGGCAAAAGTCCTCGCGCACGTATGGGAGTGGCGCGAGGAGGCGAAACGCCGGGGCGTAAGTCCACTGCCGCGAGAAATCGCGGCACAGCGGACGGAGCTCCGGCGGGATCTCATGGCGTCATGGAAAGTACGGTTGTCGCAACCCAGTGCTGGGCACGCCACGATTGCGGCGATAAGTCCCCTCTTTGAGGAGTGGCTGGAGAGTCGCCACGGCGTCCTCACCTTCCGCCTGACGCAGGTCCTCACCGGACACGGCAGCTTCGGGAGGTTCCTGTGTCGGATAAGGCGGGAGGAAACGTCCGGGTGTCACCACTGTGTGCATCGCCCGGAGGACACGGTGGAGCATACGGTGGAGGTCTGCCCGGCTTGGGCAGAGCACCGCCGTGTCCTCGCGGAGGCGATCGGCGGCAGAGACCTCTCGCGTCCGGCCCTGGTTCAGGCCATGGTACGGAGCGAGAGGGCATGGGCAGCCGTCACCTCCTTCTGCGAAGCAGTAATGCTCGCGAAGGAGGAGGCGGGACGGTTGAGGGAAAGGCACGTTTCGCGCCCTCTCGCCCCTAGCCGCCGCAGGAGACGCCCAGGGCGTCGGGAATCCCGGGTGGATTTCCGGCCACCGTAGGCGCGGGCTTGCGGACGGGGAGCAATGGGTAGCTCACCGTCCGGTAAGGACCAGGCCCGGGTCGACGGCGCGTCGTATTCCACGCGCGCCTCAAAGAGATGTCGTCAGCACAAAGTAGGGGTCCACTAGGGCCGATGCCTGCCGGGGTCGCGGGAAGGTACTTATGGGTCACCGAGGCCTCCGCAACACAGGCAACAGGAAGGAATACGGGTGGGTTTTAGTCAGTAAGAGTCTGGACACACCCTCCCGCTCCACCCAGAGCGGGAGACGTTATTTGATGATTTCCCACCCTCAAAAAAAAAAAAAAAGACAATTCTATGAAATGGCCATAACACTGCAAACCGACGTAGTGTCAATTTGCTTAACAATTAATTGCTCTGACTGTACTTTCAAATAAGTAACAAAGAATTTAATTAAGATGCTTATTATGTGTTTGAAGCGGTTTATATTATGTTTATGAAGTTTACCTACCCACCAATGACATGAGTTAATGTTCAGCAGCTACTGAATTTTTACAACAGTTTTAAAATGTAGTTCTAATGAACTACGTTCTAAAACATTTTTTTTTGGGCTGGGAAATTATCAAATAACTTCTCCCGCTCTGGGCGGAAGGGAAGGTGTGTCGGACTCTTACTGACTAAAACGCACTAGTGTTCCTTCCGTTGCCTGTGTTGCCAGGGGCCTTGGTAAACCTTTCAGACTTTCGCGCGGCCACGGCAGGCATCGGCCCTATTGGACCCCTACACTTGTTCTGAAATCTCTATGAGGCGCGCGTGGAACACAACGCGCCGTCCACCCGGGCCCGGTCCTTATCGGACGGCGAGCTACCCATAGCTCACCGTCCGCAAGCTCGCGCCTGCGGTGGCCGGAAATCCGCCTGGGATTTCCGACGCCTAGGGCACCCCTGCGACGGCTAGGGGCGTGAGGGCGCGAAATTTGCCCTCACCCGTCCCGCCTCCTCCTTCGTGAGCATTACTACTTCGCGTGAGGAAGTGACGGCTGCCCATGCCCTCTCGCTCCGTACCACGGCCTTGACCAGGGCCGGACGCAAGAGAACGCATCCACGAGGACACGGCGACGCTGAAGCCAGGCAGGCCTCCACCGTGTTCTCCTTAACGCAGCTTGCGGTAGTTGATTGGTAGAAATCGTCACGTAAGGAAAAAGCGTTATGCCACCACCATGCGACTTTCTCTCTCTCTCTCTCTCTCTCTCTCTCTCTCTCTCTGTCTCTTTCTATTTTATACGAGTGTCTGTGTGCCTGCGACTATCTCGCAAGAAAATTCTTTCTGACACCTGATACTTTCCGCACACGTTTTTTTTTTAAGTTTGTCTTTTACTGATATGAAACTATAATCACAGACACTAATTACTTACTGAAGTTTTTTCCTATATACGAATAAGCATCACGGAACTGAATCAGTACCTACTCCAAAAAGAAATCTAGACCCAGTGTCAAAGCTTTCCCTAACACTAAAATTAACGTCTAATTACTAAGAAAAACGCATAGCGTCATTAAAACGTACCGCATGATAGGCCATAATGTTCCCATTTTTACGATATAAACTCAGTGACAACTGATGGTAACACCAGTTCGCTTGTGCATATCAAACAGAACGATAAAAACCCAAAAAATAATATGCGAAAGCACAAAATTGAACTTTAACACGTGGGCAAAGACTAGTGATTAGTGATCAAAATGCTTCCTTACTCCCGTGGTTTGATACTGGATAATACAAATAACTATGGCATTGTAAAAACTGAGACGTTATTTGGATTTGGACCCACCAGTCATGATAAGTATGTGGATGGAGGCCTCAATTCAACTGAACCACTGGAGTGGATTATAGCTAGCAGCAACTTCGCACCTCGGTCTTTGCAAGGTAATGATTTGTTGTTCATGTTAGATTGATAGTTTTCTAACCCTCAAAGATAAACACCTGTAAACTTTACCACTTATGTACTTATTGCATTAGTAAACAGTAAACAAAAAGTGAATTTGTTGCCTTAGTGAGGATTTTTCATTAGTCAGATAACTTTTTTTCAGGTAAGTATTATGGTTTGGCAGCTTTTGTATAGAAAATATATTATATCGAGCAGCTAAATTTATTCTTCAGATAAAAGTTATCAGGCTTTTAAAAGACTAGCAGGTTTATCACGAGAACCATAGAGAAGCGGTTTGTCAACGGAAGAGTAGGCAAAAATGACTTTTCCATGCAGACAGTTGACAGTTTTCTGTCGAGATATGTAGACAAGCGATTTCTATTCTACTAGTAGAGTAGAAATAGAAAGCATTGTGATAAGCCTGCTGCCTTGAGAAATTGAATATTAAACCATTCTAAAGATCAGGCAGTAACTAGGCAAGGACTGATGCCATCCCTTCAATAAAAAGAAATATGATTAAATTTCCTTTCACAAAAGTTTCAGACGCAGAATCACGAGACCTCAAACCCTTACCAAAAGCAAGACCAAAAGCTAGAACATCTTCTGAAAAGAATAAGAAGAAGCATTTTAATACAGATAAGAAGCGTAAAGGTAAAGGCAAGAAGTGCATCTTCAAAGTCTTTAAGAAGAATAAGAAGAATAGGCGTGGTGGTAACAAGTATCCGAAGATGCATCGGAAGTATATGATGCCACTGATCCTTGGTCTTCTAGCTGCTAAGAGTCTGCTGATTCCTATAGCTTTGAAGGCTTTGGCGTTCTTGTCTGCTAAAGGTAAGTCTGTTTATACGAGTTCTTTGGGAAAGGATCAACGGTTTTAGCGTAATTTGGGACTATGACCAATGCGATTTCTAATTGCCCCCTATGAAATATATAAAGGCAAAAAAAAATATGCAGGGTCAAATTAAGTTAGCTAGCGAAACTATTCCCAACATATAGCTTAAAGTTAGAACTTGAGTATTTTCTTTAGCAACAGCAAATTAATTTCAAGGTTTCTCTGCAGGACTGATGATGGGATTCTTCGCGACCATCATGTCATCTGTCCTCAGCCTCAAAGCCTCCTTCGACCACAACCACAGCTACCAGAATCGGAAGGATGACACCAAGACCCAAGTGGAAATCATTCAGGTGCCTTCGAAGAGTGAGGATCATGTATATTATGATGACCATTATAAAAGGGGGGATTATATACCTGTGCCTGTGATGGTACATTGATGAGGAAGAATTTATTAGAAGTATAAGCAGTTCTAGATTTTAGTATTATTATTTTATTTGTGATTACGTAGATAATGATATTGAAAAATGCATTTCCCTTTGACTAATAGTGAAGCCAATTTCGTTCTTCATTAAGAACGTTTCAGATTAATGGTTGTATAAGTGTTGTGTATTAATATTTAACCAAAGAATTATTTGTATGACAAAATAAACTTAAGTAGTGAATTCTTAAAATTTTTGTTTTATTTTAGTTTCTGTACCAATCATAATAATATTCCAGTCCAACCCTCATAGACAATATAATACTTTAGGGGTACCAAACTTTTTCAACTTCGTTGAAGACTTTATATTACAGAACGAGATTTTATTAAAAGTAAAAACGCTGGCAAATAAACAAAAGCATTTACAAATCTCAAACATGACATTAGCATATCTGACAACCAAAAACATCACAATGGCAGAATGTGGAAACTAAAAGAAAAAAAATTGTAACAAAATCCAACAGAAAACCAAAAGACACATGGAAAATAATGTAATGAGGTAACCGCGGGTATTTAGATATCAAAATCATGGGGAAGAGGAGAAGACGTATTTTCCCAAAAAAGAAGCGATCTGTATTCAGTAGACCACACCCGATGAGACGAAAAATGGCGCTGCGACACCGAAAAATGAAGGCGTTTTTCCACAAGCACAATCCGAGGATGTTCATCTCGAAAAATATGAGGAAAATGGTTGGAAGAATATACACTGTGTCAGATAAAGTCAGAGATAAGATAGCTGAAAGTACTATGGCTTTGGACAATCCCTTCAGCGCACAGTTTTACGAAGACCGCTGTTCTATCCAGTAGAAAAGAATGTGTCGTCGCAAAATAATTTGGGTTTGAAATGAACAGTTTCCTTGATGTTTTTGGCCCGTTTTACTGGTGTTAGCATTTGATACAAGTTATTTTGTGAATTTATTTTGTACCTTTACAAACCAAGTGTGGATTACTTGATTACAAGGAAACTCTTAAGTAGTGTTATGACTGAATAAAATCTACTGCACATTTACTAATCTGCCTCACTGCGTAGTCTCTACACCAGTAAGGTACTACTATTTTATTGTTACTTTTTTTCAAGCCAATAACAATATTAAAATATTTTACAGGCTAACAATTTAGTTTTAATTGATTTCTTTTTCAGGACCTCAAGTTCGATTACAAACACAAAAATTCCGCTTTCAATTAGTTTTACAGGATCTTAAATCAGTATGAGCAAGCGCTTGCGAAATTTGTCAGACACCATGTCATAGTTATATTGACTGCATACATATGTATTCATTTAAATTATTCAATAAAAAATCATGGCTTTAATAAAAAAAAAAATCAACAAACACACAAAGCAGGAGAAATAAAACTTTAATTTAGCAGAATACGACAAAGCTATCTTTTTATAACACATAATGTATAAACATAAAAGGCGAAATGTACACCCACATTTCGCCTTTTATGTTTAAGTCCCATGTAATAGGGGGCGAGCTTATTGCCATGAATCGGGCATAAATCCAGACTCCGGGCTGCTACTGAGAATTTCCTGACGGAAAAGCCCAATAACACTTTGCCCGACCTGAGAATCGAACCCAGGACGTAGGAGGACCAGGAGGCTCAGCAGTAGCGCGCTAGACCAACGAGATAGTTACCATACCAAGACTGTTTGAGTTGTTCTCTCTATACTTACCATATTACACAACTATTACATATTTATTTCATAATAACATACTACACCTAACTAACTACAAACTACATAATATCCTAACTTATCTTAACAATATCATACATAATATCTTAACAATCCTAACTTATTATCCCTAATTAAATAAATCTCCACTTTCTACTCTAAAAATATCTTGGTAATGAATAATAATTTGTTCAGCTCATAACACTGACCGAGGCTTGGTATAAATACTTGTTATACAACGTGAAGTGTGCCGACGCACTCAGATCGTTGCGTAACGCTCACCCATTGCTTCTCACGGGGTTAGTATATGTGAGAATCATAGATAAAAGTTAGTACTAGTAGGTACTGAAATAAATTATGACCAATCCAAGCTCAGGCTTGTGATAACCAATTTTGATATGGAAGCTATAGGTTACAGAACTTATATTTTATGTTTCTCTTTGATGCTGATTTGAAGAATAATTATTTCAATCATATGTTTGCATGCATGATTAAATTTCACACAAATTCATTGATCAATCATGCATGATTCAAAGACTTCCTGATAAGAAATAAGAAAGAAATAAAAAAGAAAATACATTTATTTAGCACAGACGAAAAGGCACACAATATATTATACAGCAGATAAATAAAACAAAAACCCTGAATTTTAAGGTTCGACACCTTAAAATTCAGGGGTAGATATAACCCGTTGCATCCTTATATACGTTCTGGTAAGTTGCGGATAACTTATTTGGCAGCTAATTTCATACGAATGGTAGGTGGTGCTTATTTAGATATTGTGACACAGGGCCAGAGTCTGCCTTTACTGTAAGGGCCTTATCACGCTGGAAATTTGCAAGCATGTTTCTAGCGAGGCGTTTGTTTAACGCGCTCGCGGCGTATAACGTAGTGAGCACGCCACGTCTGTGTAACGTGTTCGCCGTGTTTTCGTAACCAGAGTGGTTGACCCGACTGCTCAAGAGAAAGCGAGATAAGCGAGTGTACAATATTGCGAAAAAACGTGTAGATCACGTCACGTAGTCGCGGCTACCTCGTTTCGCAACCGTGGAGAGCACGTTCAGAAATCGCTTCACTGGTCACACGCTGACAAATCGTCAGTATGATAACGGTCTAAGTAAAGAGTTTTCTCTAAAGCATACTCTAAGTTGTCTGCTATATCACAAATATTTTGCTGTATCTAAAAAACTGTAAGCCAACTCTGAAAAACTATTTTTGGTTAATGGAAAGTAGGTGCGCCCACTCCAGCGTTCCGTCGGTAATCTGCCCCGTTACCAACTTTCCAGACTAGCCAATATTAGTTTATTCTTGAAGTTATTTTGTAAGTAGTATAATATAATCTTACACATAACTTTTAAAACCAAAGCTATTTTTATCTCACATCCCAGCATATACTAGGCGCAGTTCAAATAGAAAGTAAGCGGCGATACAAGTTCATTGTCACGACCTTGAGCGAGCGATGCAACTGACATCAATCTAACGCTTAACGCACACGTGGTCATATTTATTTTATTTTTGTTATTTATTCAGTACTAGCTGATCCGACAGACGATCTCCTGTCCTTTTAATAATTTATACAAAAATCTCATAAAAAAAGGAAGTTCAGTGTTTCAAGGAAAATTTTCCGGGAAAGTTTTCCAATTTTTCTTTCAATAAAGACATAATTCGGACTATTACGAATATTTTATGATAGAGAGTAATCAAATTAACCTTCTGTTGCCTGTGTTGCCAGGGGCCGCGGTATCCCTTTCGGACTTTCCCACGACTCCGGCAGGCATCAGCCCTAGTGGACCACTTTTTTTTTTATTCTGTTGCCTGTGTTGCGGGGGCCTCGGTGACCCATTAGTACCTTCCCGCGACCTAGTGGACCCCTGCACTTGTGCTTCGCAACGCACCATCAACCCGGGCCTGGTCCTTATCGGACGGCGAGTTACCCACTGCTCACCGTCCGCAAGCACTCGCCTACGTTGGCCGGAAATCCACTTGGGATTCCCGACGCCCAGGGCGTCTCCTGCGGCGGCAAGGGGCGTGAGGGCGCGAATTTTGCCTCTCCCTTACCCGTTCCGCCTCCTCCTTCGCGAGCATTACTGCTTCGCAAAAGGAGGTGACGGCTTCCCATGCCCTGGACGCCCTAGGCCGAGTTCCGTACCCCACAGGAGGTGCCCTTAGCGTGTAGTCGCTTAGATTATAAGTTGTTTGCCCTGGCTGGAGGCCATAATTTATTGAAGCACCCACAGGAAAGTCTTATTAAGCAGCCGATAACCTTCTAGGTGGACCTGCGAGATGCCATTTCACAAAAAAAAAAACGTACTTGGCTTGGTGTGCGCTCAACCTTAGGGGACTATCCTATGGGCTATTGGAGAAAGTCTCCAGTCTTATCCTTGACCTGTTTTGAAGATTAGAACGTTTGGGAGATAGCATTTCTAATTCTAAGAGATTCGAAATGATTTCGAAGGTTTGGAAGTCACACAGATATATTTTTATAAATTCTGAAATGAGAATATTTTTTTTAACTTTTAAGAATAAGTGTGGACTGGCAATGTTCTAGTCTACAGTTTATTTTTCACTTCAAGGTAACTCCTTTCTCATAGAATAATGAAGCCTTAATTACTACGCTTGCTCAATGCTCACAACAGGTTTCTGGCTAGGAATAAGCCAACTCTTCCGGACTGTTAGGTATCCTTAATCATCATCTATTTGGTGATAACAGGATTAAGTCGGGAGATTGAGAAATTCGGCAGGAAACCATTTTACTGTCATCATCATCTTCCTGCCCTTGTGCCATACTCATATTACTTGGGGATTTATTTTCCTGTGTACCCTTGGCTGTTCCCTTGAGGGTACAGTGAAAAATAAATTTTAACCACTGTTCCCTTGGCCGTGAAACCCAACCAGGGTGCCGACCTCACTGCTGATAAAACATTTTTTGTGTCCTTCACCAAACAATCCTCACCTTTGAAAACTTCATGAAAATCAATTTAGAGAACGCCAAAAAATAGTCAAGAAATAGTTATAAATAGTTAACCAAGGTTTAAAAAATAGTCGCATTATGATTACGAATTTATAGCTAGCTAGTGGGGTGAACGTCTCCACACAATCCTCACCTCAGTGCATAACATATTTCTACATACTCGTAGTAAACCAAGTCAAAATTATTATGGTTGGAGACGACTATTTTATTGACTAATTTTTGGCACCAAATTTAAATTCAAAAACGTAAGCGTTCCGCGGTAATCAGCTGAGGATTGTGGCGAGAAAGGCTCACCACGTAATCCTCACCAAGATACCTTTATATCTCTGGAATCCCTTAATGACTATTTTCGAGTTTTGACATAGCGTTGCGACTATTTTTTAACTATTTTTTGGAATTAAAACCAAGTCGATACTCCCAGCCATTTGCTTGCACTGAGGTGAGGATTGTGTGGAGACGTTCATCCTACAAGCCTCACTAACTTATAGATATAACTTCGGAATCATAATGCGACTATTTTTTAAACCTTGGTGACTATTTATGACTATTTCTTGACTATTTTTGGCGTTCTCGAAATTGATTTTCGTGAACTTTTCAAAAGTGAGGATTGTGTGATGAGGGACAACAATTTTTCTACTTCCATTCTTTCTCCTGCCAACCGTGACGCTATTATTCACTCCCTTACACATGATTCCTCACACAATCAATCCATCTTTTTTTTTGGCTTTTCTCTCCCACTTGGGAGGTTGATAGTTGGAGAAAGATCTCCACTTATCAACATTTATATCCGTTTATTTATATAGTAATATCTACAAAATATTTTCACCGACTGAGCATTGCTGTAATTCATGATACTCATCTGCTACAGTAGCCATTCAATTACCTGATAGAATTTATGCCTAATAGCTACCACATTTGCATGAAAAACTGAATCATCCAGTATTCTACTTAAAATTCATCCCACAACAGAAGAAAATCAAGCCACGCTTGCGTCATACAACGTCATACACCATAGGATCCGGCTACAGAATGTCCTTTAGAAAGTACAATTTTGACAGCAAATGGAAAAGAATGCAACAATAACATGAGCTCTGCCAACTAACAAAGGACATACAATAATTTCTCTTGATACGGTACCTACTGGGCTGCAAGTTCCGTGACCGTATTTAGGGGTCTACAAAAGTCACATAAAATCAAAACAGCCATCATTAATATGTTGCTATCAAGTTTGTTGTGTTGCTCAAATCTGACCCGAAGATCTGTAAAATCTTTATAAGTCCATAAATCCTTAAGCCTTAAGAAATTCATCGTATTTCTTAATAATATGCTGATAGAGAGCGATTACGGGTTCAGATTGTGGCCATTATGTATTGAACCTAGAGACGCCTATGTTCAGCAATGGGTGATGTCGGGCTGTGTGGTTCAAAGATGGAACTATACACGAGAAAAATGACTGACTGATATGTTTTATCTAAATGTATATTGTAACAATTTTACAACAATTGTTTTTGGGTCATTTCAATACTACGGTAATAATATCATCTTTTGTTTGTCGCTTGTTGAAAACACGGCTTGTGCGCGGGTTAATGAGTGTCAGCTCCCACGTGTGAGAGGTCTTGATACTTGAACGCGTTGAATTTATTTCTGTTACGTTCGTTAGTTTGGTTTTAAATTTTGAGAAGAGACTATTTTATATTAATAAGTAATTTGTTTTACAGGCACTTTTAAAATATTAGCTAAGTTTAGCTATTTATAAGTTTCCTCTCGCTTTCCGTGGGAGGTTTCGTGAAAAGGGACGGAAGTGTGTAGACAGGATGTGACAGCTTGAGCATGGAAACAATAAGTACTTTTTTATAGCATGGACGTAGTAAGCACTTTATAATAGCGTGGAATTAGTGTACTCATTGTACGGGAACCACCGTTCACCACGCGATTTCAACTCGCACTTGTCCGGTTTCATCTTTTTTCACGGGCGTCCTAAAAAACTGACTCCAAATTAACAGCGTTCTTAACTGTTTGTCTTATTAAAGTAATAATTTCTATTAAGTTTTCCTAAGCCTAATAATTAGAGCAAGTACTAAACCTATTACAGCGGTTTTCCTACCATAGTCTCAATATTTCTAACAAAAGTTAATGACCGTTTATTTTTCAGTTTAATTTTATTCTAGCGGTACTCGTGAGTCAATATTTAAAACTTAAGTAGGGATTCCCCAGCCTATCCTATTATAATTGATTTTAAAATTACTTCAGATAAGCGATGAACATCCATTATTTTGTATCCTTTATCGTTACTTTACCCTGAAAACCCAACATTCACAACTAAGAATTTTCCCTTACAAATCTCAAGTAAGCATCAAGACTGTTCACCGCACAACAGAATAATCCGTAACAGCCATCCTTACCGAACACATAACGTTGAATATAAAAGCGCGCGGCATCCCGGACCCATCTCACTTTATCCTAAAACTTCGTCCACTAAGGACTTAACAACCAAGGTCTTTAAGCCAAAATCCATTTTTTTTGGGTCAATTTAACCCTAAGTCTAAACATTTTTTGGGTAATTTTGGCCTAAATCCAAAAGATTTTGGGCATTTTTTTTTCCAAAATGCGAGTGCTGTGTTTAGTTTTGGTGCTAGCTGTCGTGGCCTGCAGTGCCGCCCCCGGAGGTTCCAATGAAGAAGAAGAAAGAATTGAGCTGTTCTCTGGAGTGGCTATTGAGAAGTAAGTGGTACCAACTTTGTTTTTAAGGCGCTGACAAGACCCAATTGACCAAAATAGACTCCTCTTAAGAAAAAAAATTGCCAAATCTGTATAGTTTCTGGTAGCGGAAAAAGTATATGTTAATTTTGAACATAATTGCCAGAACTTAGTTGTTACCAAAATACGTTTTGAAAAAAAAATCTCGTTATAAAGTAACGTTAAACTAACCTATTACCCTGAATTCTAATCCAAAATATCTTTATTAAATGTCAACATACTCGTACATACGTTACGTATTTAATTAATAATAAAAACGTGTTATTTGAATGCAGAACTTGGTTGTTTTTTATTTTCGATTACTCAACTCAATTTTGAGTAAATAGATAATTGCTTCATATTTTGCAAATTACAAGCGTTGCGCGCTTCTCTTTCTCTTCTATGCAATTTGGCAGTGACCACGGTTTAGGTGTTGTCAGCGTCTTAAGGGCTGAAATGGAGTCAAAATGGTGGTGAGGTGAAATATTTATTTTTATTTGGTGGTTTGCGGGATGAACCTAAATAAGGATAATAGATTATCTGCCTTGGACTACCTCTTTGAAGGTTATCAATATATTGTCGTGTCTAAGAGTAAATTATTATTATTATAAACTTTTGTAAAATCTTTTACAAAAGTTTAATCCAGGCTGGATTAAACTATTGCAACAGATTTTACAAAAGTTTTTGTATGCTTGTATATCTAAAAAATATAATTCACGAATTTTTCTTAAGTGGCAGAGGAATTAAAGTGTAGGAACCTTCAATAAGCTTTAGTGTTTCTAAATCAGAATCCAGATCCCCTGTTATTATCTTCACTGTTCTAACAGATATTATCTTTCGACATTTGAAGAGTTACCTACTTTCAAAAGGATAACAAAATCAAGAATCAAGCCTTACATTAAGTTAGGTATTATATTGAGGCGTTAAGGTCATTATGGGCATCTGTTTCTCCAAAAACAAATAAAAAACTTTCCAACCTCTGTTTTTTTAAGTGAAAATAATAAAACAATGGGTTTAACGCTAATTCCCCCGTAACGCGTGACATATACCTACCACACTCTGTCATGCGTAGTTGGGTACTTGAGTGATTTTAAAAACAACCTTTCTTTGTTTACTTTAAAAACATGTGGTCGAAAGTGTGAGGAAGACTGACACTTGAAAGTTTAAACATTTTGTAAAAAAGTAGATTTTCTAATGTTTTTCAGGCTGGAACAAAACTAACACGTATTTTTCATAAGCTTTTTGAAAAACGACACTTAACGAAAGGACTATACTAAGGCATATTTCTAATGAAGATTATCTAGACTCTAGACACAGCTGCATTAGGTCTCTTATAAATGAAAAAAAAATAAACTAAATCCATGATATTCTGTATAAACGTCAATAAAATGTGACAAAAATCATGCTTAGTGTACACTGAAATTCGTCATGATTATTGCCCAAAACAGCTTACAACTTCCGATTCTGAGTACCTTTACTTTCGACACTCAAAACAATAGGATCACAAATTATAATCTTCTGACAACTAATTTTAAATCAGAGATAACTCCGCCCCTTAATCCATACAATACAGAGTGTATGAGATTTACATACAAACTTTCACTGTATTCTTAATACGTATTAAAGTTTTCACTTATAAGTTGCACAGCTATCCTTGGCACTTCTAAATGTTACGACGAAAATATTTTGTCCAGAACTATCGTCTTTCTATCTAGTCTAATATTTTTTCTACCTAGCTTCTCTTATGCTAAGTAGTCAAGAAAGGAGACAGACTAAACGAAAAAAGAGATTAATTAATTGCCTGAAGATGATTAGGCAATGAAGGAGGACACTGAGTTATAGGAACATAGATATTTGTATAAAAATTAGATAGGTACCTAACCAATGAGTTGAAGACATTGGTGCCGATTCCCTTGTTCACAAACTAAACTAAATTTAAGTTCAGTGCATCTTTTTCTTTCTATTTTATTAAGAAGAGGACAGAAGAAAAATGACGAACACTGAACGTAAATTTAGTTTAGTTTGTGAACAAGGGAATCGGCACCATTATTAACAACGAAAACGGAAACAAAATTATTCCAAATAAAAAGGATTTAAAATTCCTTGTTGAAGTCTGTGTTCCAAAAGTTACAATTAGAATTGATAGAATGAAACCGTCAGACTAGATGGATCTTCGCAGTATGGCTGGTAGCAGCTGAATGAGGGTTGCCGAGATCGACCTGAATAGCGTGAAATTAGAGTGGCCTATGTCCAGCATGTATGCTGATGATGACGATGATGATAAGGCGAAGAGAACTTCAGTTCCGACTGCGCTATCATTTTGAATCAGAGCCATTACAGTGATCAAGTTCGCTAATTACATACCTAATTAGGTCAAACGTTACAAATTGAAATTGTCTGAGATAATCCTGTAAATCTGACACACTAAGAGGCTTGTGAGAGAAGCCGACAAGAGGATCCGATTGGGTTGGGCAGCGTTTGGAAAACTTCGTCAAGTCTTCTCGTCACCAATCCCGCAGTGTTTGAAGACTAAGGTCTTCAACCAGTGCACCCTGCCCGTTATAACATACGGTACCGAAACGTTGACACTGACAGTCGGGCTGGTCCACAAATTCAAGGTTTCTCAGCGCGCCATGGAGCGGGCTAAGCTCGGAGTTTCTTTGAAGGATAAGATCAGAAATTAAGTTATCCATAATAGAACCGGAGTTATCGACATAGCCTGTAGAGTCAGCAAGCTAAAGTGGCAGTAGGCTGGCCATGTTTGTCGAAGGACCGATGGCCGGTGGAGCAGACGAGTCCTGGAGTGGAGACGGCGTATTGACAAGCGTAGTGTGGGACGCCCCCCAGATAGATGGACCGGCGACCTTAAAAAGGTGGCTTGGACAGACTGGATGCGGAAGGTGGAGGACAGGGTGTTGTGGCGCAGCCTGGGAGAGGCCTATGTCCAGCAGTGGACTATTATAGGCTGAGTTGATTGATTGATTGATTGATTGAAGAGACTTGTGTTAAATCAGTAGATGTATGTATAATGTAGTCCAACGTTAAATGACATTTGAACATTACCGTGTATTATTATGCAGTCTTTACAACAGTGCTCTCGTAGACTTCTAATGTTTACTAAGTTCGGTATTCACTGAAATGTAAATCAAGTGAAATTGCGTGTAAAATTGTATTGTTTCCGTTCACTTATGAAATTACTTGAGTTTTAAAGGAAAACGTTTTCTAATGTATGTGTTTACGTAAGTTTTGTTTTGTTTTGCTGTTAGGTTATTTACATAAGTAGCATGTTTGGGATTTTGAGATATTTTTGTTCGTCTTTAAGTTTTTTTGTGAAGATGAGGATACAAAGACATTTATATATTACATCTCTTTGTACTGGGTTGTGGAGGTCCGATAGACAGTCGCTCCATATAAAATACTGGTATTCAGCTGCACCCGGTCAGACTGGAAGCTGACCCCAACATAATTAGGAAAAGGCTAGGCTCTTGATGGTGATGTATTTGTGATATGGATATACAAGGTGTCGTTTTGCATCCTCGTCAAATTCAAGGAAGTAACTATGCTAATGATTCTCGACACGAATCAATAATAAAATAAGTACCTAAGTCTTTTTTGTTTTCTTTTTCTAATTTTCGGAAATCACGTATGTTAAAACGCGGCCCGAATGATACCGCATTGTAACTGCCCTTTTACCCACACACTACCGCATACGCAACAGTGTGTTCCGTTCTGTGAAAGTGGTGTGTTCTAAATGCTGTCCAACTTAAATAATTAAAAACACAAGTTTGTATTAATTATTGAGCAAGTATCGTAATTTTATTTGATTATATGTGTCTTTCATAGCAGCCTCCTGAATTTAGACGAGGATGCAAAACGACACCTTGTATATAGTTGGACAAAGACGTACTTTAGTTTGTGCTATGCTAGCTTAGCACCGATTCAAAATAGTATCAAATTGACAATCTCCAGATATAAACAAGTGTAAAATTAAAACGAAATTCGGAAGTATAGAGCGTTCATTACAAGACGCGTGACGCGATTTTTAGCACTGAATTTTCCAGTCATGTGGTTTGTAGTTCGTCAGTCACCATTTTTAACTCTATTAGTATTGAAACTAAGACTGCGAAATTCAGTGTTACCAATCACGTCACGCGTTCAGTTATAATGAACGGTCAGTAATTCGTTTTAATCTAAACAGAGACTAGATCAGGGTTGGTGAACCTCTATATATCTCCGCGCCATTTTTTCCAAATAAATAGGTATTAAATGTGGCCATGACATCCCTACAAACAATCCTGCCTTAGTGACTACTGGAAACTATATACTTTCACAAGAACACCTTTATTTTATCATTAACAGTTATCATTAACAGTTTCATATTTATTTAAACTAGAGTGGTCACCCACTGATTGATATTCGGCCCCCTCTACTTACAATCTATATTGTACTTACTTATTCCATGCTCAAGCTGTCACTTTTCTCACCTGTCTATCTTCAAGTCATGAGGCACTATAATGTGTGCAATGTGTTTTTTTTTTATTAATTTAATTTATTTCTAATGCACATTATATAAAAATATTAGCTTTCTGCACTCTATATAAACTTTAACTGTGCCAAATTCCATACTCCTCTGTCCGCGTAATTTTAGTAAAAAGATCTTAATATAAAGGTAAAATAACAAAATAGTGCTACTGCTATTGCAAACTGTCTGATGACATATACTCAAATGCCTCGATTGATGCCGTGCCCAAAATATTCTGTTACGTGCCACTGTACGCCATTCCTGGACTAGATAGTGTACCAACAGACGAACAGTGCCCGTGTCACAAAAATAAACATCAATTTACTATTTGTCTTTTGTTTGCAGGGATGCGACAGGAGAAGAAAAGTTAAACGTCAAGTTTGAACCTGGTGAACTGAGGGAAGCTGCTAGAACGTTTGAAGAAGGTTCGTATTTTTCATCAACAACATTACAGAGCTAAAAGGGTCTTTTGGCGCTCGAATGACGTTGACAGGGAGGCGCTGTTGGAAAAGATTTGTGATAATGTTTTGTAAAAACGTATTGAAAAAACAAGATTGCGCCGTTAGTTCCAAATTTGGCCACGCGCCAAAAGATACTTGTACAACTATGTGTAGCTTATACCACACTATGTTATACGGTCTTATTACGAAGGAAATTTGGTTTTCACGCAGAGTGATATTGGGATTCATCATCAGTCTGTGGAAGTCCACTCCTGTATATAATGGATTTCCGAATGAATATTGTCATTTAACTCGATCTTCAGCTACTCTAATCTGCAAACATAGTCGCTTCACCTTGCCTTAGAACAAAATGAAATAAAGATCAATCCATGTATACAATTGTGTAGCCAAAAGTCTTAATTCATGGCTTTCAAAATGTTAAAATTGCTATTACGATTGATATATGAAATATTCATAAATATTATGTCCGACCAAAAAAATACCTTATTCTAAAAAAATCGATACTACATCGTAAATCGATCTTTACGACAGTCGTAAGAAAACATCTCGGTATACAGAGAAATGAAAGTAGTGGATTGGGTCAGTGTACTGTTACGTGAGCGCATTGGCTGCGAGGTCAAGGTTAAGTCAGCCATATTTGTAGCACAAGCAAGCACATATACCAACCTCTAGCACAGACTTAAGGCTCACTTGCACCACAAATCTATAAACGCATTTAGCGCTCAACACAGTTAAAACATAATTCTGTCTCTGTCATCTTCAAACAATTGAAAGAAACAGAGCGATGTTTTAAATTTGTTTAGCTTTAAACGTATTTAGTAATTTGTGGCTCAAGTGGACCTAAAAATGTACTACGCGATTAAAACTAGAATTGTACAAGAATCATTTGGCACGTGGCCAACATTGGAACTGAGCCCGCCATCTTGATTGATAAATTAAACTTGAAAGTGATGTAACTGAATTTAATCTGACGACGGTACGATAGGTACGTTTGAGACGTTTTAATAGCACGAGTAAGTTTTATTTTATTATTTCTTTATTTTATTATTTCTGATAGGATCTAGGCTGTCAATATTATACTAGTTGAATATACTAGTTAGTGAATACTCGTAATATACTTATATTTTTTTATTAGGCTGAACACCTTACATATTTTATTTTAGGGTCTTACAATCAACAGAAATCGATTAAATTCCCTAAGGCGTGATGGTTTAGTGGGTTTAATAACAAATATTTAACAAAATAATTTTAAAAGTGACAGCTAAAATCTGTAAGAAAAAATCTAGTGACTTAAATCCAACCACAATAAAGTCGTATTTGTAAGTTATATTATTGCGGAAACAATAAACGATGGCGTGTTTTAAGCTTAGGATAATTAATATATATCGTAATGAAAGTATAGTGTGTGAATGAACTGTTACGTGTGACAACGATCGCGTGGTCAAGGTTACGTCGTGCAGTTACCGTTAGGCCCCAGTCATACCATACGAGGAAGCGACTACCTGTCAACGATTTTCTCGCTCAAGAAACGTACAAAAGAATGTTGAACCCGTGAAGAGATACATTATTATATAAATCGTTGATCACTGACTGTTCACACCGCCCCGCGCCGGTTGATTCAGTGAAAAGAGCTAACGACGACAGTTCTTGCGCAGCGACGCTCGCTTGGTGGGCAGAACACTCGCTGAGAGACTTAAGCTTGGTATATAAATGCATACCAGCAAGTTATCGCTCTGAGAGCAGTGGTGGCCCAGTGGTAAAAGCTGCAACTTACGAGTTGTAGGTCGTAGGTTCGAACCCAGACAGGCGCTTTAGTTTGTGTAAATTATTTCAACACAACTACTCTCAAAACAGTGGAGGAAAACAGCGTGAGGAAACCGGCATGTCCTAGAACCAAAAATTCGAAGACATGTGACACTACCAACCCGCACTGGGCCCGCGTGGTGGATTACGGCCCACTCTCTCATTCAGAGAGGAGGCCTGTGTCCCAGTAGTGGGAACATTATAGGCTGATTATGTATGTTTATGTAAGTTATCGCTCGTTGCCGTCGCGCGCTCGTTCAGTCGCCAACTTTACTCGCTTCTTGCGGTGGGACAGGTTAAAGATTAGGGATTAGGGCTGACAGGCTGTGAATTAATTATATTATTATGTCACATAGTAAATTAATAAGGCAAATATGTATATAATAAGTGGGATTAACTTTTAGTTGAATAGAAAATCTGATTTTGTTTATAAATGTGTGTCTGCAAACGTGACAAAAACAAAAATAAATACAAATTATTGTGACATTAAATAGACCAGACTTACAATATATTTATTTATTTATTGTAGGTATTCTATCTATTTTTAAATAAATATATAACGAAAATGACCCATATTTGACAGTAGCACCTATCTAGATTTCAGAGGCACCCAAAAGTACTAAAGAAAAGATACTACAGTCGACCGCACGTCCATGGTAACAATTTGACCTTGAGCTGACCTACAGAATAAGAGGCCAGCCTATACTAGTTAAGTCGCCGTCCGATAAGGACCAGGCCCGGGTCGATGGCGTGTTGTGTTCTCCGCGTGCCTCAAAGAGATGTCAGCACAAGTGTAGGGGTCCACTAGGGCCGATGCCTGCCGGGGTCGCTAGAAAGTCCGAAAGCGATACCAAGGTCCCTGGCAACACAGACAACGGTAGGAACACGGGTGGGTTTTAGTCAGTAAGAGTCTGACACACCCTCCCGCTCTGCCCAGAGCGAGAGAAGTTATTTGATAATTTACCACCCAAAAAAAGCCTGTACTAGTTTTATTACCACTGACGTGCGGCTTATTGTACCAATGAAAATAATAAGAATCCTAAAGTATGTCAATAAACTATTACATGAGCGGATGTAATGATACCTCGCGGTCAATATTACGTGATTACGTTGTATCCATGTCGGATTGCGGTGACGTAAATATATAACACTGGCTAGTACTAGATTACATTACGACGAGTATAATGTCTGTACTTGAACTCGCGGTTTCATTAGGAGAATCCCAGGTAGCGTGAATAAAAACCGGCCAAGTGCGAAGATATTTGGGATGAATTTATCCAAAAAATAAAGTTAATATTGTAATTGAAAAACATGTTCACCCTTAAATCGATATACGTCACGGTCAATTCTCCAACTACTAATGTAAGTTGGTCGACTGCTACTCGTCAACTATCACAGCTAAGCCTACTTAGCTGTGATAGTTTTCCTTTTCAGTTCGATATAGGTATGTATACTATTGCCATGATTTTTTTCACTAAGACAAAAAAAAAACATTTAGCTGGCAGGCGCAGTCAAGTCCCCGACTCAAAAAATAGCACTTTAAAGCTTTTTATTACTCAAACGGATCCCTGAATCAAAAAATGGTTTTTACAGACCCACAATATTTTAGAACAGCCTATCCAGCGATCCCTTCTAATGATCAATGGCCTATCATGTGGGATTGCGGTGACGTAGAATATACGTACGCTACTAGGTACTGCACCGGTTTCATTATTATGAGAATAATCTCTCATACTCGCCATGATACCCTCACTTCAACCCAAGGTATCTTTAGGAGAAATCCCACGAGTGTGATTAAATTCGAAAAATTTGAAAAACTCTTTACAAATCCCTTTAATAATAAACATGGAGTAAAGTTATGTCAAACATAAACAGCAAGTATGTGTTGATTTAACTGTAGTCTGGGTTTATTAATAAGTGGGGATACAGTTGACTAACACTGACGGAAACCAATGCTCGATAAGCGATTAGGCGTAGAATGCCACATCGGTACTAAAACCATTAATGGTTTTTGGATTGATCTACACAGAACAACCTACTTGTTTACCCTTAACCTTTTTACCTATACTTTAAGCTACATTCAAAACCTCCATTCTGAAGTTCTCATGATCAGGTCAATAATAATCATCTTTTGTTTTAGCTCGTGGAAAAATAAAGAAATACTCGCCACTCCTAGCTGGTATTGGAGTCAAGGTCCTTGCAGTAGCTGGTCTTCTCTTTGGAGGTCTAACCCTTCTAGTTACCAAGGCCTTGGTAGTTGCTAAGTTAGCATTCGTGGTGGCTGCAGCATTAGGAATCCAGAAGTTGCTGAGTGGCGGAGGACTCAACAATATCAGTGGAAAGGTGAGCGATTATGTAAGGATGTTTGAACTTCATTCTTCTTAATTTAGGGGACGTTTGATTCGAAATACTGATTGCAAATTGCAGGAACTTTATTGAACTGTGCTGTGTCCTTTTATAGATATAATTAAATTGGACCACTTATACAAATTGTGACTATCGCGTATGATTCTTTAGCACAATTTTCCTTTCGACCATTAAAGTTTGCGGTCTTCAAATACCAAAATACAACAGTGTAGATCTTTGGTTCTATTATTATTGGTCTGATGATACTCTAAATAAGTAACTCTGATATAATTATTGAGTATGAAGAAAAATCTTTTTGATTCCTTAGCTCGCCGGCTTCCAGACATCCCAGCAGTGGACATCACCAACAGCATCAGCAGCTACCTATCCTTATGCCAGGTCTTCAAACATCGGTAATGACGCTAATGATCTAGCTTACAAGGCTCAGATTAGCTCATAAGTATAGAATTAGCTTGGGAGGGAGTAGAAAATTGTTCGTGCTTAAATATATTATGGAATATGCAATGAAAATTGGAATAGGGTTGACGTCAAGCCATATTATGACTTTCAGTTGTAAACGTCACTTGAATACGGAAAAGTATTTTTTTAAGGTTGTGCTGACCAGGAGTCTTCCATGTGAAGTTTGTACAAAACTCAAGCCTAGGCCAATCCTATTCTTATTTGAATCGAAATGTAATTGCTTACTTTTCCTGCATAACTATGTTTAATATTTTTAAAAATAACAGATTTCAATTATTTAAAATTTTATTATAGTAAATTAATAACTATTATTTCTTAAAAATATATATTTATAGGTTTATATTTTTAGTAAAATTTCAAAATAAGTACAGATTTCCAATGATCTTGTTAAGTGTAAGTGAATGTTCAAAAATAATTGATGAACTATTAATTTTAAGATATTTAACTAATTTGATGGTGCGTTTGTAAGCTTTAATGCTTAATTTTATTTATTTAAAAAGCTGAATGAAATGGTGCATGATTAATTATGAATTTTAAAGTATTTATATAATGTTATTACTTTTTACTATTATTATAAATTTTATGGGAAAAAAACTACTGTACAAATTTAAAACAAAAGTTTGGATGGTACAGGGTAAATCAACAAATAATAATAAAAATATTTCATTTTCAATGATGTGTTTTTGTAACTCGATCTTTGGATCCGAAATTATTTGAAAATAACTATATTATTAATATTGACTATTACGGGTTTATGTGTCATAACTATAACCAAACGTACTTAAATATAAGAATATTATTATTCAATAATAAGACTGTACAATTACTTTAAGAGATAAAATAAATTGAATTCTTATTGACGTTTCATTGTTTTCTTTCATTTCTGGACAAAGGCATTTCTCAACTTAAGGAGGGTTATTTAGTAAAACTGATAATGCGACATATTTTTTAGACAATAGTTAATTACAACATTGGCATTTTTTTACGACAGCTTTGATAACGAACTACGTAAATTTTGTCGAATTATCACCACCTGTCGCCTGCCAGTTTTATTTAATAAGACCCTGGTTTTCCATCCATCGCACATGCACATCCTCTTACATTTATTATACCCACGGCCAACGTTTGAAACTCTCTGCCAGCATCTGTGTCCCCCCTTCCACATATCCCCGTCTGCCTTTAAAGTATGAGTGAACAGGCATCTTCTGGGCATACTCCTTCCATTGGACATCATCCATCGCTCCATCAGACGAGATCGAGATCAAGAGCAGGCCTTAATATCACAATAACAAATAAAATTAATTATTTAAAAAACAAAAAACCCGATTGCAAAAACACAACTGAAAAGGGAAAAACAAGCATTATAATCTAATTATCAGCATTATAATTTTGGTATCGCAGGCAACAATCAAAAGTTACACCATATTTCAGGTTATTCGACTGCCCCCGCCTGGCACTTGCCACCAAAATTATATAGATAATAATGCTTGTTTTTCCCTTTTCAGTTGTGTTTTTGCAGTCGGGTTTTTTGTTTTTTAAATAATTTATTTTATTTCAAGCCATTTAGTTTTATTAACATATATATTTGAAAATTACTTATTACTAGCTTTTATTTGATACCAATATTGTTGCAATTAATTTAAAAAAAAAACCCTTCCCCTCCTTTTTTTTGTATTTGCAGATGCAATTTATAAATATTATATAGCCTATGTCACTCCCACAATTAAGACGAATCTAAGGACACCTCATATTTTAAAATCAATCAAGCCGTTTAGGCTACAGAGCGTGCCAAAGAAATATACAAACATACATACTCTCGAAAAACATTACCCTCCTGAGGCAGTCGGGTAAAAACCTGCAATTTCTATATGGTTGAACGAATCCATTAGCAGACCGTACATATATAGTTACTCGTACCTATTACAATAATTTATTTTCTTTGTTTCAGCGGGATAATTGGGTAACTGACTTAATAATAGCATTGGCTCTCATTTTGACAGTTCAACAACATCTCTTCAACATTTCCATCTGTTTTTATTTTACTTTTTGTATTTCTTGTGCGTGTTCCAAATAAAATTTACCTTGCAAACAAGCAACAGCAATGACTGTGGTAGCCCAGTGGTAACGTCCGCGAGTTACGAGTTGTAGATCGTAGGTTCGAACCCAGACAGGCGCTTTACTTTGTATAAATTATTTCATCACCACTGCTCTCAAAATGGTGAAGGAAAACATCTTGAGGAAACCAGCATGTCCTAGAACCAAAAATTCGAAGACATGTGACATCTACCAACCCGCACTGGGTCCACGTGGTCGATTACGGCCCTCTCCCTCTCACAGAGAGGAGGCCTGTGTCCCAGCAGTCCAACATTATAGGCTGATTATGTAAATCTGGACCTATTTGGTGAAGGTGACGGACTCGGGGACATCCGTCACCTGGGGACACAGCAGGACCCAAGGTGGCGGCAAGTAGTGTACCACGCGCGCCCCTATTGGACGTCACAGGAGGAGTCTTACACCACACTCCCCGGGCCTGAGGAGGCCCGCAAAGACGCGCAGGGAATCGTGGGAGTCGCACAAGATCCTTTGATCCCCGGTGCAAGTATGGGAAGGGAACACCGGGGTGGTTTCTAGTCAGTAAGAGTCTGACAGATCCCTCCACCCACCCCAGGGCGGAGGACATCCATGAAGATTTTCCATCCCGGAACAAAAAAGTTTAGAACTGTGACCAACCGCGACCTACATCCAAGTTTTAAAATAGTGACATGGTTATAATTATTTAGTCTCTTAACTCATCGGTTCTAGAAACATCGATATGAAAACCTACTTATCTTCTACGGGTAGTAGTTCTAGTGGGTAGTCTTACGGTTTGCGACAACTAACATAACGGTCGAAAGTCGACGGAGCGTGAAACTTTAAGTGTTCGTAAAGAACTGGTGGCGCCATCTCTTGGCAACTTTAAGTAACTATACTAAAGTTTAGAAGAATGAAGATTCAATTTAATATTGAAAAACTTCTATGTGATGCAGAAATGCTTAATTAGATTATTCACATTAAATATACTACGTTTTATTCATTAATCTATTTACCTTCAACTTTTATCGTCAACTAAAACGACCTAAATCAAAGTTACAACAATAATAGTTTACATAATTATGATTTTTGCACTTATTCATTGCCATGAAGAATTTACAATAATTAGCAAACTAGTATTTATTAAATAATTATTTTATTATTAACTAATTGTTTCTTTCAACTTGAACTGTACTCAGCAAAATAAGAAAGAGTTCTTAGATTTTTAAACCATCTGAAACTAAAGATATTTTTTCTTTTATTTGGTATTCATTATCTGTACTATCTACTTAGTACTAATTATAAGAAGGTTTAAGATTTTTAGGTAGATTCAGTATTTGTATATGCTAGTCTTTCTTAATTAACCATTAGGTAATAAAAACTGATTAATCACAGCCAGATAGTGATTATAATTTGAGTTAAAACCTTTCATTATTTACTCGTTTTGCTAACAAATTATAAAGAAATTTTGTAAGAGTTTAATAAAGTATGAACTGTAGTGTATAACTAGTTTTTAATCCTAATTCTGACCCTTTTGAATCTTACGAATATTTTGAGAAAGTTTCCAATTAATCGTTATGTTTCATTGTATAATCATATCCAATGAAACAATACACAATCGTTAATATTACTATAACGTCAAGAACAAATCTGTACAAAAATGACTACCAATAATACTATTGTCATTATTAAAAAAATCTACTTCATTCATTCCTGAAAAACATAAACAAGACATTCTCCCATCTTAAGCCGTTTAGAAACTAAGCTGTGTAAATGGACGAGTCCACTTTTATACTAGTTTTCAATATAGATAGAATGTGAAAAAAGAACATGCCATCTTCACGCACACAAAGACAGCGGTGCGTGGGTACGAGCGTGTACGTACACGCCTTTCACTCACACACATCGCTGGGAAAATGATTGGATAGAGAGAGGAGTGGAGTAGTCTTAAGAACTTGATTTTTTTGAAACACTGGGATTATATTCTCCTATTAACAGTAATTTGTAGCCTAAAATTTAATTTCAAGTAACTGCAATGGTGATAGTACCTAGTTCAGAATATTTGAGACTAGAGTTAAGCAAGAATTCTATAAATGTCTTACATTTGTTGTCTTTAGTAATGCACAAGGATTAGAATAAGTGGCCTATTACAAGTCATACTTAAATATTGGCACCCCACACTGTAGTTACTTACTGTTATAAAAAACCAACAATATAATGTTGTTTCGCGGGCATATTCTGTAGAGTAGTTTTGTATCATGCATGTCTTTTAGTATTATGTTAGTATTTCCCAAGTAGTTTTAAGTTATTCAACCAAAAATGCAGTTTTGTTTACCTACCTTTCAATTATACGAACAAACGTTACAAACAACGCATTTTTTTAAATATAGGTATAGCAATTCCCTTTAAGTGATGGTACCTATTTGAATTAAAACAATTTCTATTTCTTTAAAAAAAATATTCTACTATTCGACTCCATTCCCTTCACAATCTCTATTATGTAGGCGGCAAACTTTCTCCACTACTACAGAAACAGAATATCTCAGTAGTAGTGACACTTTCACTTGAATACATTTTTTTTGTTTTTTGTTCCGTTTTCTCATATTAATAATTATGCTTGTGAGTTACATTAAATTAAACACGATGATGTTATTTATTTTTCATATTTTGTTAAACTGTGCACTGTTTTTTGTGTTTTCTAAATTTTTTAATCTGATTTGTAAGAAATATTTGAAATATTTTTAAGAAGAAGAAAAAGAATTAACTTAAACTCGTATACAAATACACAAAAAAAAAGTATCTTCGGAAGTATATGTATTTCATTTGCCAGAGCAATACATAGCCACAGTGATAGGACAATAATAATGACGCTGATTCATTTTCCATTATTCATTATCTAATGAATAATGGAAAATAGTTTATCTAAATTACTGCAAAAATTAAAACTTAATTTCTGAAGTATTTAAGTAACCTTTCAAAAAACAATAGGGTTTTCACTAGTTGTGTGATAGAATTGGCTCAAATACATTACTACTTTCTTATCTGTTTTAAGATAGAATACAGGATACTATGAATTCTTAAATCAAGTTTATATATTTTATTGTTTTCATTACTTTAGTGGGACATATAGATGTCCAAAGGTGTGTCCGTGGCATCACAGCGAGCCCTATCAGAATACCAGCGCAGAATTTATATTTTAAATATCGCAGCATTAAGCTGAGATAGGCTATGCTGAGATAGGAGCCTTATTCGCCTCGCACGTGACTTTTTTTTGTTTTTGATGTTGATAATGTTAGTTTGAAATGCTCCTTTTTACCATTTGTTCTGTGCGTGTCCCAAATAAAATGTATTTCTTATCTATCTTGTAAAATAAACAAAGTCTAGAACCCACTTTCATGACATTGTCATGTTCTTAACATACACATAACATCACGCCTCAAGGGTTGGGCAGAGGTGTACCTATAGTACACCTTCATTTCGCCAGTTATGTTTTAAGTCCCATGTAATAGGGGGCAAGCCTATCGCCATCAACCAGGCACAAATCCTGACTCCGGGCTGCTAATGAGAAATTCTATATGGAAAAATCCAATAACACTCGTCTGTTATGTTCTTACAATAACAAAAAAATAATTGTGGCACACATTCTTTCCAAGTTTGTTTGATATAATTGACTTGGAAACTAGCTTTTATAATATAGTTCTTAAAGCTCCAACTAGCATTTCCAACTATCTACCTATTTTTGAATGTCACAAAACTTAGAAATTGTCTGTCTTTTGACTACACACTATTATTTCGAATAACCTTTACAAGCTCCAATACCAGTACGTCGAATTTTCTTAACAATAATTTCTCAAACATCGGTTCAGAAAACATCGCTTACTTATGTTCTACAAATTCACTCTCTGGCCTAATGGATCAACTCTTCCATCTATGTCTACAACCAGAAATCCTTGCTCTCCATCATTCAACTAAAAATCATCACCAACAATATCCCAAATCAAGAAAAATCAACCCATCTCATAGGCTATAAGGCTATATAAAAGAAAAAATCTCTTTCACCGACGAAGGAATTTGGGGCCCGCGACGTACTCTACAACACCTTTCTCTCGCTTTCACACTGTGAGATCGGGTAAACACAGTGCCCTCAATGGTTTTATTTAGCCCATGACATAACACCATAACTCCTCAAAATCACATGGAAAAACCAACTTTGGTGAACCAACTATAAGGTTTAAAATTAATTGGGTCTGGAAATAGAGATAGCTGAAGATTGTGGTTGTTTTGAAGTAAAAACAAGTGGGTATATCGTTTCCACGTTTTTTTATTTAATTGTGAGATTAGGCGCACACCCGTGCGATAACTCCATAATTTATATGATGTTTTCTATGAGTTATATTAAGGTTATGTTCTATGGGACTGAGGTTGTGTACTTCGATGGCTTGTTGAGCAATAGCGTGTTGACTTCTTATGCAAGAGTAGAAATATTTAAATCGAAACAAATTGATAAAGTGTGTAAAAAATATGGGATGGAAATATTATAAACAGCCGGTGTATTCTGTAAAAATCTCAACAGTTTCCAAATCAGTGAGCTCACTTTCCACCTGATGCTAGGAATATACTCTATTGAGAACTCACTTCAAGCTTACTTCACCTACGGTTTCACGGTGAGATTTGTATAGAGTCGACTAGCAGTTCTATTTTGACAAATAAGCTAGAACTTTGGAAGACACTTTGTATCTTACAGTTAAAAAGAAAACTGCATTCCAATTAGAATGAAAGAAAGAAAATACGTTTATTTGCCGTAAACATTACGCAAAGAAGGAACACAAATACAAAAAGGAAACAATTTGGGGGAGAATATGCTATTAGAATTGCTACATTTTCTCCATATTTCAACAAAGGAGAAACATTGTATGTTAACGTGTTGTAGATTTTCATGCTGCATTCATATTCCACTAATGATTTCATTGATTTAGCTTACACGTTAAGTCTATATTGACGACGAAAAAAACTTCTTACAAAAATAAAACGCTATCGAAAAAAAAACCGCAAAGTGAAAAATAACTTTAATTTTGGAAGCCGGTCTTTGGATCTGTATTTAATTTTTCACTTTGTAGTGTTTTTTTGGAAGTCGGTTGTTTTTGTATTTTTTTTTCTTTTTAGAGGGTCAGTTTGTAATTTATCTAAGTTACAATAGCCTAATGACAACTACTCATCATCTTTTACAAAGTATTGTTTTTCCCGAAGCAAGGACATTCATTTTGAGGGATTGAACTGGAGCTGATGGTATAGTCACTATCAGTTTAAATTCACCCTAATCGAATCGCTACCCGTAGAATACTTATTATTAAGTAGTTTCGGTGGCCATCTGTGGTCTTCATCATCAGTTCCACTTCACCAAATGGTGCTTTCTGAGAGCAAAACACGAGTAACTATAAAAAAAATCCCAAATCGATAAAGGTGTGCCAATATAGTTTGTGGATTTCCCCCGATTTCCATGGGATACCCTCATCAGATTGTGACTTGGTAACAACGATCACCTCGAAAGGATACCCTTTCAAATAAAAATAAAAAGTTTTCAAGATCGGACCATATTGACGGAGAAATCGGTGAAAATAAATTTTAAAAAACATACAGACGAACATATAACGTGGAGGACGTTTTCGGAAGTTGATTAAAAACCAAAAAACATAAAACCTAAAGATTTCAAAAGTATTTGGCAGTATTCGAGTGAATGCTGTTCAACATTAAGTGATTCTTATCAGTAATATAATTAAAACAATGTAATTTAAAAGAAAGGAGGGTAAACTGTGTTTTTCTGCTTAAAATCAACGCAAGAAAACAGCAATCCCAACTTAAATTATAAATGCAAAAGTGAGTTTGTTTGTTTGTTACTCTTTTGCGTTTTAACGGCGGAACGAATTTGGATGAAATTTGGCACATGGGTAAACCATGACTGATGATTTTTGTCTAGGTAGTACGTTCCTGCAGGTTATTTCCCGACACTCCATGCGGGCAAAAACTAGTGTTATGATAATTATTTTAGCAGCTTTTTTTTTTTTTAGTCTAATAAAATATATCTAAAACAAAGTTTTTGCAGTAGCTATTGTTTTCTGTAACATAACAATCATGATTTTTTAATTAACGTGCAAATTTTTAGCCCTTACTAACTTCTGTATGTACTTTTGTTATATTAAGAAATTTTTTAAAGATATTATGTGTCTTATTCTGTTTTTTTTTTATTTATTTAAGAAGTACTCTGACTACCAACTCATTTGCTTTCTAAAGAATAAGAAAACAAAAGAAACCAACATTCAATTGCAAACAAATACAGTTCCATGGTTTAACATGTTCTAGCACACAGCTCCAACCAAACCCGTCATATCACAGGTGTACACTGTACACTTCCTACCAAAAAAAATCCACCACACCTCTGCATCAGGTGGTATATTTCGCAACAAGTATTCGCGAGCCGGATGTGGCATTTTTCTCTCGAAGGTGAAAGTGTACGAAGTGGCACACACAGTCGAAAGTGACGTGAAAGTAAACTCGCGGATGTGTTTTGGTAATTTACGAGAGACGAAAGCGTGAGGAAGGATGGACTGGTGTGAACGATTTTTTTGGTAGGAAACGTTGAAGAAGATTTACCGATAAAAGAAACTCCCTTTTACGAATTGTTACTCTTACCAATCGTATTAGTTGCCGATGGTGAATATTCTAAAAACTGTGTTTATAAAGTTTCTCTTAATGATGGATGGAAATTCTAGATCCGGATGCTGCCTCTTAACGGAAAGATCTACCTGGCAACATTGTAGAGACTATGACTTACTTGCTGTGCGTAAGAAATCTTCGCATCAAAGCAATTAATAAAACAGAATCCCCTTAGGACAAATAAGGAGTTTTGATAAGACATACATGGTAATAGTAATAGGTTTTCAAGATCCACTTTCAAAAAATCATCAGTGTGCTTGTCATTACACGCACAATCATGAATAATAGTTTCTACCCAGATTAAGTGGATTCTGAATGATTGTACAAGTATACAAGTATGTATTGTTTCACACTGTATCCGTAATAGATATAGATTAATCCTTCATCTAAATGAACACATAATTTTCCTGATGTTTAAAATTTATTTAATGTAATTTTAAGAAATTGGTAGTTACATCGGAATAAAATTATCAAGGCATTGAAACCAAAGTGCCGACCGATTTTTTTGTAAACTTAATAATTGTTTTTAGTCCCTCTTTTATAACTTCAATAGCCAATAAAAACAAAATAGATGAAACAAAAATCGCATAAATTAAATCCAAAATTACCTTTAAAATAAACATAATTAAAAACATCTCCAACGAATATATTGTGCCATCCACACGCCACATAAAACATTACCTAACATTACCAAAACTCAAAAACAAAAAAGTTATTCAACACAAACTTTCATTTCGGGTGACATCACTACAGCATCCTTGTTACGTCACTTTCCAAGATGGCCGACGTAGAAAGCCGGCCGTTGAACCCGACACACTTCCAACATACTCGCGAGCATTGGAGAGTATTCGACTGGCTATACTATTGACTGATTATATAACATTCAACATTTTGAAAAGAATAGTCGTGCTTGAGAATATTTTTTTGAAGCGTTATTTTAAGATTTGTCTTTTCGACAATCGTATGGAATTATTTTGAAACGATCAATGTAAAAATATTGTAAAAAAATTTTAGAAAAAGTTATTTCTAGGTTTTCTTAGTAATTTCGCACCCACAAAGGATCCGAATTAAGAGAATTAAACTTTTTTAACCGATTCATAAAAAGAAAGAGGTTCTCAATTTGTCGTCAATCATTATTTTTATCACAGATATTTCTAATTTACATCAGCAACTGTGCTTTTCTTAGGCAAAATTTAGGCTGGGTATGACATTTTAATACAATGCCTTGGTAGATCCGGTTTTTTTTGTAGATACAGTAATTGTGTACATTCTTGTCCGCAGCTGCATTGCTTCCAAAGGAAATAGTCGCTTGCGCATCAGTAAGCTTACAAACAATTTTCTTTTTGGCCAGTTCCTGGTTTTAATTACAACGAACTGCTATATCAATTCTAAATTCCTCGTTTTAGTAGAAACTTCTTGCTATACGTAGAAATCTTATAACTATATAAAACATTTATGAACCGGAGATAAGAGTACCCAAATACATTACCACTACCCAAGAATGAAAAACTTAAAAATTATGAAAAATATTTATAATATTAAATATTTTTCATAATTTTCGCTGACTTTTTGATTTTCAGAGGCTAGTTATATCCCCAGAAAGAAAATACTGTTACACACTAGTATCCCTGTGGGTGTTTTGTCACGAGAAAATTATATTAGAAAATGGGGTACCGTCATTTTTTTCAATTTGTATTAACTATACACACGCACGTACGTTAAGCCGTTGGTCCCGGCTGTTATTTGTAGATCTTTACAGTTGTTACGGGTTGTCAGAAGCCCGAAAGTCTGACTACCAGTCTTACCAAGGGGTATCGTGTTACACAGTAACTGGGTTGTGGAGGTCAGATAGGCAGTCGCTCCATGTAAAATACTGCTGCATCCGGTAAGTAGTTCATAGTTGTGAAGAGGCTAGACAGATGATGATGATGAAACTATGAAGTCACCTAAAACCTATTCAAGAAGACGAAATAGTTGTCTAAAGCCCTTTCCTAAAGATATAAATATGTTTAAAAAGATAGTCAAAGCTGTGAACTTGTTGAAAAAAATTGCGTCCAACCGTTGGCCGCAAAATGCACACACACTATAATAACACAATGACTTGGCGCGAGTGTAAGACGTAGCTGACACGCAGACCAGCATACAAACTGGGCCTGTTTGGTTTAGCTCTTTTATCTATCTAGACATAGAAATAATCAAAGTATTTACCTTATGTATACTAAGCAAGCCAGTAATAGCTAAACTAAGATTTATTATTAATTTTTCAGTTGCTTCAAAATCATCTTTCCTTACTACATCTAAATTTGTGTTTAACCGGTGTACCTGCTTACTTTAATAACTGGACAGTTAACAATTTTCTATTTCTTGTAGCTGTAGGTGTATATACATGATTAATACACATTTACACTCATTCAAGCAGGTGCTTTGTAGGTATCTACTGTGTACTCACACTTTCACACTGCGTATGTGTGTGTGCCATTGGCATTCACTCACACACACACATCCGTGTACCTGGCCCCCTTTTGTAACGTCGGGTAAGATTATGTATTTGGGGTATACACAAGAATGCAATGTTTGAGTGTGTTGTATGTGAAACGTGGTGTTTTAATGTAAGGGATTTTGTATGTGGTGCTTGCAATAAGAAAATAATTATGTTCATAAGTTTTCTAATTAGATTTATTTGTCACGCATCGATAAATCAACACAGAGTACAAGAAACAACTGAATAATAATAATGTTATTGAGTAATGATTCGAATTGTTTGCCTGGTTAAAATGTTAATCCTTATTTATATAAGAGCAAAGTTAAAATATAAGGTGCATCAGTCTCATAAAAAAGGAATAATGAAGCGCGTTGATGTCTTTTGTACTACAAACTGCGATAAATGGCACAAAGATTCGGTCTGGGTACTAAATAATGTGGTGTAGTTAGTATTATTTAGTTTATGTATTTCTTTTGTAATACATAATTCTAATCGTTAAACAGCCAAATTAAAATGTCCTGAAAACTGCCTTAAAAATAAGTTTTCATTGATTTCATAAGAAGTTATCAATAATATTAACTTACATTCATACGCATCATACATACAACTCTGCCACGCCACGCCTTACAACAATGACATTCACACATACTCACAAATACATACTCAGTTATATAACTCATGACACAGGTGCTAACTTTCACGAACTTTCATTTTTCCGCCTACGATTTACACTTGAAACTTTATCTTATTTCTAGAGTCGTACAGTTCAATTTCGAATACCAAACTCTTACATTTCCATTCGCAAGCCGTCCTAGAAAGTTGTACCTTAGCTATATGAGAATATGGTTTAATTGGGAATATTACAAAATTTTATTAGTCAGGCAACGAACGATGAATGAGCCTTTCAGTGTTGCATAACTATTTTGTGTGTAAGGACACTGACCTTACGCTGAAGAAAGCGAATGATTTTAAAAGATGTTATGTACTTTTAGAACTAAACATAATTTTCGTTGATTTTTTTCTTTCAGAAGCTAGTTATATGCCCAGAAATCTATGTAGCTGTTCGAAAGTGATTAATTTGATGGTGAAAAAACGGATTAGACCTTAAATTATCACCATTCTTAAACTTATTAAATCGATGAAGAAATAAATGACATCTTCCTTTCTTCACTTGTAGATGATGTATAACGACCACTTTAAATAATCTCAAGACGGTGGAACCAGCGTCAATTCACGTATCTACTTAAGTGTTTACAATCTAGTAGCAATCTCATCTCAGCGACAATCAATGTCAGAAATATATGAAAGTTAGAGGTATTTTTGACAAATTTTAACTGAGATTAGAATGCGAACCACTTTGTATAACATCTCTTGCGCGGCGGTTAAGCTGCTTATGCTGTTAGAAAGATAAGACAGTTAGGCGATGTAGAAACTGCGCGTTTGGTCTATTTCAGCTACTTCCACAGCATTATGTCGTATGGCATTTTACTGTGGGGTCGGGCTGCTGACATTAGATCCATCTTTATTTTGCAAAAGAGAGCTGTCAGAGCCATTTATAATCTACGTCGTCGTGAATCTCTTAAGGAACAATGTAAAAAGATTAATATTTCGACGGTATATTGACAATTCATTTATGAAAATATTGTTTATGTAAGAAATATCGAAATTTTTTAATAAAATAAGTGATAGACTTGATTTTAATACTTGAAATAAAGATAAAATAGATCAACCATTTTTCAGATTATCTTAAAGTACATACATCTTTTATGGGGTACTGTGTTAAATGTTATAACAAAATACCTTGTGATATATTGCAATTAAATTAAAGATAATTTAAAACTCATATTAAAAGTACACTTTGTAAACAAGCATATCACAAATTAGAGGGCTATATCTAAGATAAGAATGCTGGTCCAGCTCCATAGGACAATCGATAGAGTCTAGACAAAAACAAACTGGTTACATTTTTTTTTAATTATATAATTTATTATTTTTATGGTGTCATAAAAATAATAAGTCAATGTTGATTTTACATTCTGTGATTACCTTAACTCATACACTGACCTATGACTTTATTTTAGGAAAACGTATACTTTTACAATGTTCGTAAATACGTGAGCACCATGAATGCATAACATAATTAATTTATCTTTCATTGCTTCATTTTTAATTATTTTTACCTATTGAGTAATTTTATTCTAGGTGCATCGTCTTCACATATAATTATTTATAATCAATATTACAAAACATTTTAAAAGAGTAACGAGTTCTTGCCCATTCTTCTCCATACGAAACTACCTCTTGGAAGGGGCAACTAGAATCAATTCTATTTGTTAGTCAATTTTGACGTTCAAAAGTGCCTTTTATGTGCCTATTTGAAATAAATCATTTGACTTTGACTTTGAACGTTCTTAATTATAAGAATTTCCCCTTTTCTCTCTGTTCAAAAATGCATATAGGCAGGTCTTTCCAAGATTTGTAAACACTGTTTGGTTCAAATTAATACTTACCTTTTTATTTTCTAGTAGGTCTGGCATATAGATAGGTACTACGAATATTCATTAATGGATAAGTTATCTGGATAAGTTAACTCACCATTTTTTTTTCATTCATGTACAAAAGCAGTTATTTATAATTAATGTGCCTTAAAAACCTTATGTGCAGGGTGGATTTATCCACCGATCTACATATACATACATATTTCAGGTCCAGTTGAAAACCAGCGTCTGGCACTAGTTGTCTGACAAATCTGTTGATCTGCGCCTTTTTGGTGCAGCCGTGAGGCACACTTTCCTGCTAATTTCTTACATCGTACTTTACACTTTTTATTTGATTTTCATACATTTTTTTTTATCTGCTGTATAATATATTGTGTGATTTTTAGTCCGTGCGTTAGTCTCGCAAAAAATCTAAAATGGCTCCACCGATTTGAATAAAATGAAATTGTTTTTGTTCGCCTTATTACTTGTGTGATTTAGAAAAATAAATTAGGAAAACCCAATGACAAAGCTGAAAAAAAAATGTATCACGTGGTATGAAGTTCACCGGGTCATCTAGCTAGAAATAAAATATTTATTTTCTTTTTCTATTCTTGGTCATAAGCTGAAAGTAGGCCTACTCTATAGCACGTATAAGTGGTATAAAGAAAGCCAATACAAACCCCTGTTTCCGGAAATAATTGACACAGAACTGCATTCTTCTCGAGAAAGTTAGATCATGCAGCTGCATTATTTACAAAGTAAGTCCTATAAAGTGACCTAGCGATTATCGTTCATTCTCGTCTAAAATTGGCTCATCTCTTAGAAAGAAAGAAAGAAAGAAAAAAATGTTTATTTGTTACAGTAACACGTGCACATAAAAAGATAAATAATTAAAAAAAACAAAACAGATTTGTACATAATTATTATATCTATTTATCTATCTATCTGATCTTACTTAACGGAGTAAAACCTACTAGGTTCAAAAACTATGCTAATATAAATTTTAATTATGGTGTTGACCACCTGTTTCAAAATTCCAAAGAAAATGTCTGTAAACAATCTTAGGATATCATAAAAAGAATATTTAGAAAACACCAGTACACAATCAGTAAAAACATTACAACTATTATCTCAATACAGAGCAAAATCAAACAACATCACAACAATAAGAACACCTTATTTTTCTTTTTGTTGCACACGCATACACATAGCGCCATCTATTGGTGACAGAGCTACAACTCCACAACACACCACCAGCGCCATCTTTTGAACACTTTCAAACTATAATGACAGGTCAGCCGCTCTGCGGAACAAAATGTACAAAAAGTTTGAAGCAATCGCCGTCCGTCGCTAGAGAGAGTTGTTTTCAATGTTTTTTTCTTTTTGTGTTGGGTACCCAGCGTTTAGATAGAAGCTAGGCAGACAATAGAAATTGTTACTTGATTAGAAAATATGGGGAATATGTAGGCAACTGAAAATCCAGTGGTCCACTGATTAGGTGGTTGAATTAGTATTGAAAAAATGTTGAAGAGATAATTTTGGGAACTAGTGTTTGTAATTATTTTTTAATTTTTAAAATTCTAGATACGGTAGGTACCTAAGTACGCCGGATACAGTAGACACAAACATCGCGTTAGGTCACAATTGCCTAATAAATGAGAAATGAACTTATTTTGAAAAACGGCCAATGTTTCATGAGCTGTACCTCGGGTTCTATTGGTCCTACAGACTACAATTGCGCTAAAATTTTAGCAAATTTTGTATTCTTCTAAATATATTATATTCTTCTAAGGTGGGTGCAGAGTGGTAAGCAGTAGTCCGAAATTTACGAGGTTTTTCGAGCACCACGCAGTTAGTGCATTTCCTTCGAAGCTGCAAACTTGGTTTTACACTATTTGATAACTATCTATTCTAACAACATCCCAAAAAAAAAAATACAGTGCAATTTTTTGCAGTTTTAAATGACTGGCCTAACTTAGTGAAAAGGCCAGACAAAAATACATACACACAAATATGCTCTTGTTTGTCTGAAATCGCTCACTGTGTCTTGATCAAAATATCATTCGCGATCGTAACAAACATGTATTTACATAATTATTATCTCTAAGTTAGATTTGTTCCATAAGAACTTTTCCATAAGAGATTTGGTCGTATGCGACAAATCTTACCAAAAGAGATGTATTAATGGTAACTACATATCTGTTATGGTCGCGAATCATATTTTGATGAATAAGTAACCTGACAATGACCTGCAAATTGTAAAAAACATAAGAAAATTTGAATTACGCGGACTACCACAGTGCGGATCCACTGTATTTAAGTTCAGGGCATCTTTTTCTTTGTATTTCATTAAGAAGAGAACAGAAGATAAATTTTAGTTTAGTCCTGTCAAATTAATCAGCGCCTGTTACTACTCCATACAAGTTTAGACGTGATTAAAAAATTGCCTACTAAAATTACGTCAATTTACGTCAAGCGCTGATTAATTTGACAGAACTAAACGAAAATTTATCTTCTGTCCTTTTCTTAATGAAATATAAAGAAAAATATGCACTGAACTTAAATTTAGTTTAGTTTGTGAACAAGGGAATTGGCACCATTTTTTATGTTATTTTATGGTCAGATTTCAAGTGATAAAATGGAAACTATGGTTACTAATATATGGTATTGAACTTCTTCAATTTTCTTTTCTGATTTTGAGCTTTTTCCCTATTTTCTTTCTATGATAATATACATACATTGTTAACATCACGTCTGTTTTCCCCGAAAGGGTAGGCCTATATCACTCCCACATTTTGATTCGAGCCTATTGTCATCAACCGGACACAAATTCACTAACGCCACACACCGCTATAACGTCTACCACAAGCCCTAGACGTTTTAACTGTATTGTAAATTCCTACATACTCGTACATACAAACATACCTTAGTATACATTTATGTCAAGCTCAAGGAAGTTTTACCTTCAATTTGTTTTTAAAATGCTCTGTACTCTACCCTTTCTGTTAAGTTCCGCTACAGTTCTGATTGAAGGGTACCATCAAATAATTGCCAAGAAAGTTACGGTGGAAAAGAATTTTGTAGTAAACTGATCATTACCTTCATATTGTGGATCATGTGCTCGAGTTTGTTCGTGTAACTGACGGTAGATTTGACCCATATTTATTTAATGTAGAGACAAAAATCCTAACTATGATATTGTAAATACGAAAGTGACTTTTGTTTGTTTGTTACGCTTTCACGCTAAAACGGCTGAACGGATTACGATGAAATTTGCCACATGGGTAGACCATAACATGAGTTAGAACATAAAATACTTTTTATCTCGGTAATACGTTCCCGTGGGATAGTTTCCAACAAACATGCGGGCGCAGCCGCGGGCGACAGCTAATACGACAATAAATGAAAATACTAGCAATTATTATGCGTTTGAGTATTTTCATACTTACCAGACTTATGGGGAGTATCTATGCAAAAGAACAAAACCTATCCGGTAGCATTTGTGTGATGTTGGAACAAACATCCAGACAAAAAATTAAAAAAATACATTTTCGGCATTATAATCCTTCTCAGACGTCGAAGCAATTTATTTTTTTCTAAAATATCCAATGTACAGTTTTGACTTAGCTACGATTTTATTTTTATTTTTTTATTCAAAAGGAACAACACACAGCTACAATATAAAGTATAGAAAAAGAAATAAATATAACATTTGAACAATATTTTAGCCCACGACGCTGTTCACAGATAAACTGTGGAATATAATATTCAATTAATTAAACGCTGGGGTAATATAATAATACATAATAATATTAAAAACTAAACTTACTTCAATATCATGTTCATCTACAATTTTACACATAAATCAAGAGAGCTCCCCTTACGGGTCTTATACTTAAGGAGCTCTCTTGATTTATGTGTAAAAATATAGATGGACATGATAGTTAAGTAAGTTTAGTTTTTATAAGACCCGCTAGGGCCGATGCCTGCCGGGATCGCGGGAAGGTACTAATGGGTCACCGAGGCTCCTGCAACACAGGCAACGGAAGGAATACGGGTGGGTTTTAGTCAGTAAGAGTCTGACACACCCTCCCGCTCCGCCCAGAGCGGGAGAAGTTATATGATGACTTCCCATCTAAAAAAAAAAAAATTATAAGTCCCGTGGAAGTTCGAAAGGGTTACTGAGGCCCCCTGGCAACATAGGCAACATAGGAACGGACTTTCCAGGAAACAATAGCAGCAGAGAAGTTCTACGGGACACTGGTTGAGACTATAGATGGGTTGCTAAGTCGGATTGGAGATAGCGATCTCGGGTGTCGAGAAAGGGCCGTGTGTGCTCTATATGGAGATTCCTTCAAGCATACGCCTTACAGTAACTTAGTTTCAGGCCATCTAAGCAAGTAAGTATAGTGCTAAATATTTAGGTAGTCGCAAACATTCTGCCGGGGTCGCGTGGAAGTTCGAAAGGATTACCGAGGCCTCTGGCAACATAGGCAACGGATGGAATACGGGTGTGTTTTAGTCAGTAGGAGTCTGACACACCCTCTCACTCCACCCAGAGCAGGAGAAGATATTTGATAATTTCCATCGCAAAAAAAAAGTATAAGAACTTACCGGGAGAATATGCAAACATGTCAATATGTTCAAAAGTCCCATTGTAGGTATCTATCATACTGCGAACAGGGATCACCTGTTCGCAGAATGATGCAATGGCAAGTACGTGTAGAAAATAGTCTGCCATTATATCTATAGATCTATGTATGTATGATATGTCCTATTTGTGCAGAATAAACAGTATTTCTTTCTTTTTCTAGCGGGGTTTTCAGCTCGATTATTATATTATTATTAGCCTTCGAATGAAAAACTAGCAATTCCATCCAGTATCAAACGCGCCACCCATACCGAAAGTACCGCTGCTACTATTTCATTTATCAAAAGTCCCGCTCTATGCCAGTGGCACTTGACAGGTTGTGATTAGACACACACTGCTGCGCACTTTCTGGTGCCGAAACCATGACACTTTATATGTAAACTATAGTAACATTGTGGTCTGAAAGTGAGAGTTTATTTTAGGGTTAGTAGAGGTTGTTTGGTTGTCCAATTTTTTCGGTTAAAAAGAGAATGAGAGAGTGATGAGATTTATAAACGTTACTTGGCTCGTCTTTCAGACATGTTCCCGTCTCTATCTTGCACTTGTAGTCTGATAGTTCAGCAACTGTGACAGAAATAACGCTTAGCCAAAGTATGTGCTCAATAACATTTATAGATGTCGGCTTTATTTAACTGGTAAAGTAGAGAAGATCACTACAATAATTATTAAATGATAGTATACATACTTTAACAAAGACCACATAACAAATTATGTGTTATGTGGTCTTTGTTAAAATATGAACATTACACCAAACAGTATATGTTAAATAAATTACTAATATATTAATAAATAATATAATAAAAATAATTGATAACAATAATTAATGATAATCAAGCAAATTTATAGGTATGTTTAAAATATATTAACAAAACAATAATAATAATGAAATGAAATAATTATACAAAGAAAAACAATTTATACCAAAAAATAAACAGAATTATAATACATATATACAGGAATATAAAAGTAATTTAAATATTTAAGTACATTTGCAGATAAAAGAATACATAAATAATAGATAAGCGAAATGTTAGTATCTTATTTCGCGATCTCCTGACTTTGAGTATATGAAAGTTAAAACTCCTAAAACACGGCTTCCTCTCTCTTACCCTTTTGCTGTGCCCTATAGGGTACATAAAGATCTCAATTATATAGTTTCACCTAAGTACACATTATGGTAAAGCAATAAAGATATTGAGTATTAAATTAATTACGACGAATAAATGTTATATTTTATGTCTCGGACTTTTTATAATTAACAGCAATATTGATAGTTACAAAGCTAAAACTGCGGCTTTTAGTCTAACATCTATCTAACATCGCATTTGAAAAGGCAATTATGGCAGAGTTATCGAATCTCTCATCATTGGAAGTAATGACAAAGCAGTACATACCCTCGCTCTTACTTTTATTAAATCTGAAAACAACAGACGAATTTCATTCTGCGTGTGGACGCGGCTAAGGCAGTTGTCCACAGAACATATATACCCTCACGGGTAGTTGTCCCACTGCCGGCGAGGAACCGACTAACTATCGGCTATTTTCATGCTCAAGAAACGTACAATAACTATATACTCGTATTACGTGTAAACAAAAGAGATGCATATATTAATAGTTGATTGCTAACTGTTCACACCGCCAGCGAGTACTCGCTCCACTAGTTTGTCGCTGTGCGATAAGTGCTATCACAGATAATACTCGCTCAGCGATATTTGCTCAGCGATGCTCGCTTGGCGATTAGAACTCACGCCGGTAGACCAAGCAGCAGTCGAGCAAGTCGTGCGAGTAATCGTCCGTCGCACACTCGCTGATAGCCCAGCGACCAAACTATTGGAACTACACACTCGCTGCTCGCCAACTCGTTTTAAGTTGCTAGCTCTACTCGCTACTCGTTAATTGCCAGTGGTGAGACAACTGCCTGACAGCCTTCTGAAAGTGGCACTCGTTCCACCTGCGATAGACAATAAGCGAGTAGAGTTAGCACCTAAAGCGACGACGACGAGCGATTACAAGTTGGTATGCGTATGTACCAAGCGTGAGTCTCTCAGCGAGTGTTCTGCCCGCCAAGCGAGCGTCGCTGAGCGAATACTCTCTTTGATAGGTAGCTCGTGACGCTGCAATAAACGAGTACTCACCGGCGGGTGGTGTGAACAGTCAGCGATCAATATCTTTTGTACGTTTCTTGAGCGAGAAAATCGTAGATAGCTAGTCGCTTCCGCGTCGGCAATGGGACACGAGCCTTATGTAATAGTTCGGAAAGCACGTGGCTGTCATTTATCGCCCACGTAGACACAGCTCCAACACAAAAGGGCCTAAACAAGCGACAATATCTTTCCAACGCGTTTCTTATTCCTACAGCCACTTCAAACAGGATTGCCATTAGCTTTTCGGTAGCCTGTGTCAAACATTTTTGACTCTCCCATCATCGTTATCACTTTATTCAGGCCTGGCAACGGATACTAGCCATGAAAATAGAGTTAAAACGTTTAATGTGCCCACAGCACCCTTTTTTTTTTGGGTGGGAAATTATCAAATAATTTCTCCCGCTTGGAGCGGGAGGGTGTGTCCGACTCTTACTGACTAATACCCACCCGTGTTCCTTCCGTTGCCTGTGTTGCTAGGGGCTTCGGTATTCCTTTCGGACTTTCCCACGACTCCGGCCCGGCACGCCGGGCACCGCCGGGCACGGTGGTCGGCCCTAGTGGACCCCTACACTTGTGCTGACGATATCTCTTTGAGGCGCGCGTGGCACACAACGCGCCGTAGACCCGGGTCTTATCGGACGGCGAGCTATCCATTGTTCACTGTCCGCAAGCCCGCGCCTACAGTGGCTGGAAATCCGTCTGGGATTCCCGATGCCCAGGGCATCTCCTGCGGCTACTAGGGGCGTGAGGGCGCGAAATTTGCCTTTTCCTCAACCGTCTCGCCTCCTCCTATACGAGCATTACTGCTTCGCGGAAGGAGGTGATGGCTGCCCATGCCCTCTCGCTCCGTACCATCCCCACGGCATCCGTGCAAATGGAAAATCTTTTTGCATAAAAATTCTTAGTTTTCCCAAAGTATATAGGTAGCAGTTATCACAACTGCTATATTCTTACACAATCTATTTAAAGGGTGCTTGTGTTAACCATTTGAAACATAGACCCAGCATTAAATAAATCATGATAATGTCGGCTGAACGTAAAACAAGTGTCTATTCAGTATAATAAATAAATTAAAAAACAAAATATAATAAACACTCACCAAAATACAATTCTACATACAGCTTGTTAGGGTTCATTTTCCCATGAAACGAAAGTGTTATTTTATATTTTATGACCGTAATAAAAAGTTTGTCTACCAATTCTGAATTCTTCATTTACATTACGATCAGTTAAATAGATGGTGTGAGTTATTGGTCTACAATTCACGGCTTTTCCCGGTATTTAGGGAATTTTGAATATGAGGGTTACTTTTGGGGGCAAATTTAAAAAAATAAAATATTTTTTTATCATTTTAAAGTATACAGTTCTAAAGGTATTTAATAAAAAAGATGAGAGTTAACGATTCCCACCCTTAGCTCCGAAACATCTGTGCCTAAAATTAATACAAAATACAGAAAATAATTATTTACTTATAGACTAAAGGAAAACCTTTATAAAGTCTACGGTTTTAAAATCACACACATCTATAACATATTCAATCACAGAGATATAATAAAATAATATTAAAATAAAGAAGAAGAGAAGCGGCAAATGTAGGAGAACAATCTTAAATTAGTTGGACAGCATAATCAGCCTATAATGTTCCCACTGTTGGGACACAGGCCTCCTCTCCGAGAGGGAGCAGGCCGTAATCCACCGTGTTGGTAGATGGCTCATGTCTTCGAATTTTTGGTTCTAGAATATGCCGGTTTTCTCACGATGTTTTCCTTCACCGTTTTGAGACCACTGCGGTGATGAAATTATTTACATAAAGTAAATTGCCTTCCCAGGTTCGAACCCACGACCTATAACTCATAAGTCAGGGACGTTACCACTGAACCACCACTGCTCTTAAATTAGTTGTAAGTATAGTGTGAAGAAATATAAAATGTTCTCAGCACACAATCTCGACTAACCCTTCCGTTTTATAATTATAACACCTACAGGAAGCCAAAGATTAGCAATAAGACACAACACAAGTTGCTTTCGTTTTTAGGGTTCCAAAAGGAACCCTTATAGTTTCGCCATGTCCGTCTGTCTGTCTATACGCGGCTTAACTCAGGGAAGTCTACTCTTAGTACTAAAAAGCTGTAATTCGGCATGGGTACTATATTAATCACGCTGATAGAGTGTTAAATAAAATCTTCAAAATATTTTTTATACACGTAAAGAGGGGATGATTTTTATTTTCTCGTCTGACCCATTAAGGGGTCGTTGGAAAGGTCGTTTAAAAATATTGCTAATGTGTAAAAACCATTTTTAGATGCAGGTATCCGTTTATTTTTGTTAGAGTCAAGTGTTGTCAAGCTAAATAGTTGTTTTTGGATATCTGAGAAAATGAAATGAGGAAAAACGAAGTTAAAAGGAAAACTATCACAGCTAAGTAGGCTATACACGTTAACGAGTAATAGTCGACCAACTTACATTTACAATTGGAATGCATGGGAGAACATGTTTTTCAACTACAATATTAAGTTTTTCTTGGGATAAATTAAACCCTACCACGGAACCCTTTATTGTGCGTGGTCCGACAAGCACTTGGCCGATTTTATGTATATGATTAAAATGGGTAATCTATGATTTTCAAATCAATAATTAAAAAGTTACTAATCCTTTACACGCCCCATTGAATCTACTACTCAATATACTCTCCTTCAAATACAAATCACACAGACACATGTGAAATCAAATTCTGACAAAGCAAAATACGGTGATTACTCTTAATTTCGGATTTCAAAAGCATTATGCATAACTAGAAATTACAAATTAAAAACTAGACTGATTCATATAAAAAATAAAACAAAATTATCGCTGCGTACACTGAACTCCTCGCTAGTGTACTTTTTTGCATTCACTCGTACGTCGGGTCAAATGAAACGATGATCTACAAAAAATCGTTAAGCAAAAAACGACCATCGTACTAATGCCTAAAGAACTAATTCCCATCAAAGATATTTAGCTAACGTGCAAACTTTTGCCAAGTGCCCTACCAAAAACTGACAAAAGCCAACTTACTTTTGCAACTTATAGAGCCAAAATTGTTCGCAGTGCAAGTTGAAATGGCGCTTCTGTCTTTAATAATAAGGTTTAAAAATAATCCAAAGATGATTTTTGGACTGCAAAAAAAATTATTCAAGATACAGATTCAGAACCACACGCAAACTGGGAGTAATCATCTGGCTGACCACAAACATCAGATATAAAAGGGTGACAACATACAAGATGAACACAAATTAAGTGTGGACTGACCAATGTGGACGTGTTATCCAGTAAATATGTTCCAATACATCATTTTAATCACCATCGCCAGTGCAGTGGCTCTTCCAAACCCCGACGAAGTCAAATCAGTGGATAGTTTACGTGGCATTAAAAAGGACTGTGCAAATGGACTGTTAAATCCAGCGTGTTTAAAAATGGGAGCTATTACGTTATTGGAGAAGCTGAACAACAAGGATGAAGTGTCTTTAATTCCTGGTGTTAGTCTAGTGAAGGATGGTGGTAAATCTAATTATGAGGCGGTTGCTGCTGACTTGGCAAGATCATTCTCCAGTGATTCTGATGAAAGGCTGGACAAGTCACTCCTGTACCATGTCGGGAGCTTCCTGGACAGTCATTCAGTGAAGCTAAGGCTTCTTGATGACAATGCTGTGGAAGAAGCAAAGACTGCGATGGCGGAAGGCAGAGGAAAGGGCGGGATGAGTCTTGGTGGCAAGAAGGGAGGAATGGGCGGTCTTCTTGCTATGGGAATGATGATGAAAGGTATGCAATATTAATTTAATAATAGTTCAGAACAAACTAAAATTAAAGGACTATGAAGTGCTAAACGGCTCTTAACGTTCGTCTCCGTATTGATTTTCGTCGTGAATCAGTCCGAAAACGTCCTCTTTTGAACACAGGCCTCCTAATGACTACTAATTAATTATTTATCCTTATAATTACACTTGGCAAATTGATTGGTAATCGTTGTATGTATAACTATTCAAAGTCTATGACCCTGAGAATAAAACTTCGATCTTATTTAACTCAAAATGATCTAATTGATAATACATTATGAATATCGTAGTCTGCTATGACTGTACTTAGATAATCACCACTATGAGATGACGTCAATATATTTCCATTCCCGAAAATAACTTTGTAGACTCATTTAAGTTTTTATTACAATTTATTTGCCATCTTTAAGAAAATCATCTCGCATAACGAGTATGGCTAATAGTTAACGCGAACATTTCCACTCTAACACTTCCATAATTAATATTTCAATAATTTCTGTATTTTAAAGAAGAAAGTTTTTACAAAGCTATCTTAATAAAACTTCCCTGTATATGATATTTGTATTTATTACGCAAATTATTGATTATTATAAAACGGTGTAGTTATGTTAACAGCTTTACGCTTTATTTATAACAACATATCGCGAGGAAGTTCGAAAGGGTTACCGAGGCCCCTGGCAACACAGGCAATGGAAGGAATACGGATGGGTTCTAGTCAGTAAGAGTTTGACACACCCTCCCGCTCCGCCCAGAGCGGGAAAAATTATTTGAAAATTTCCCACCGCAAAAAAAAGGGTGATAATACACCCATTGCCGATCAGTTAAGGTTTAAGTTCCATGTAATGGGGGTGAGCCTAGTACTATAAACAAGGCAAAGCCGGATTGCACTGAGAAATTGCCAAATTATGAAAAATACAATATAATATTGTTTAACCCCGAAGGGTATCGAACCAGAACCCCACGCTTAGCAGTTGCGACCACCAGAACAACAAAGTCTCTAATCTTATTGATCCAGACTTTATCTTATAGATGGGTAACAGTAGGAACGCAAAATACGATACAGTTCTAAAAATCCATAGGTGCTTGACACTAACCAATGAAATTAAAAATGTTTCTCCTCTTTTGTCCTATCATTATTGACCTTGTTAACCAAAACTATTATTAAAAAACAATCTTCATAATTTTCCATTGTCTTCGTAATAGACCAAAAATTAAATTGAGCTTAGTCCAATTTTTGTGAATGAAAAGTTTGTAACTAGTGCAATTGTACTGTCTTTTCTTAGGGTATTTTGTGATTCATAGAGTAGGTAGGTACTCATATTCACGAAATATTTAAAAAAGTATTTTTTTGAAAAGTTGGTACTTTAATGGGATAGGATCTGTTGAGGGAAAGGCAAATTTCGCGCCCTCTCGCCGCTAGCCGCCGCAGGAGACGCCCTGGATGTCGGAAATCCCGGGCGGATTTCCGGCCACCGTAGGCGTGGGCTTGCGGACGGTGAGCAATGGGTAGCTCACCGTCCGGTAAGGACCAGGCCCGAGTCGACGGCACGTTGTAATCCACTCGTGCCTCAAAGAGATGTCGTTAGCACAAGTGTAGGGGTCCACTAGAGCCGATGCCTGCCGGGGTCGTGGGAAGGTACTAAAGGGTTACCGAGGCCCCTGGCAACACAGGCAACGGAAGCAATACGGGTGAGTTTTAGTCAGTAAGAGTCTGACACACCCTCCCGCTCCGCCCAGAGCGGAAGAAGTTATTTGATGATTTCCCACCAAAAAAAAAATGGGATAGGTTCCTTAATGTTTCGCTGTGCTGTTTTACCAATGTGTCTGAAAATAAGGCTTAAACTGAGTCTAAAGTTGTTTGAACAAACAACAGACAGACATACAGAATGACAGATGGTGTGTTTTTTCCTAGAGACTGGCCATTATCTGGGCACACGACCGTGAGGAAACTATTTTAGTTTTGGATGTTATCTGGCCAAAACATTTTATTCGGTCTGGTTGTTTGACCCTTTACTTTAATGTCCCTAATTCGGGAATAAATGCGAATTATCATTATAAACAGCATCAAAATAGATATATATTGTACGAAAGTAAAGAAAATCACTGTTTTCCGATTTGTTTAAGTTTGAATTTCCGAAAGCTCTTGGCCACCTTCTTTGTTGTAAACTTATTTAATTATTTATAGTAAACTAAAACGGTACAACATTAATTAACATACAAATAATTATTACATTGACAATAATTATGTCATATATAATTTAATTTAAAACTCATAGAACAGTGGACTCCCTTGCATAGTTTATCTCACAGAACACCAGATATACACGCATAACTTTACTTCATTCATCCGCAAACACATCACATTCACGGGTTGGCTTAAATATGAATGAAGGTGAATTTTGAAAAGTATTAAGTGGCACCTCGGAATTACGTGGAAAAAATATGAGGAAACATTGATTTAAGATCAGGACCTTTTCATAGTTATGAATCAAGAATGTCTTATTGCGAATTTTGGGGAAGCAACTGAATAATGAAAATTACCGCTGATAGGGATGAATTTATATATTTATTTTATTGTACACCACAAAAATACATAAGAAAAAATAAGTCTATCAATTAATTATTGAAGAAAAGGCATAGGTGGACCCGAATAAATTGGAAAAACAGGAAGATGAAGCAATGGGTTGAAAAAGAGGAGAATTGAAAAGTTGAAAATGACGATTTTGGTGAAAGCATATTCGTAGTGAATACGTTCATGGAACAAGAACATTTAGATTAATTGGCCAAATTATTATCGTTACTAATTTTCACGCGATGGTTATGCAGTCTAAAAATAAAAACGTCTAGACTAACTTTCAGTACACTTTTAGATACATTTAACATGCAATCATAAAATTAATTGTTATAGGATATGTTATATATTTTTGGAATTGTTAGGTAATCTTTGCTTGGCTCAATATTCTGATAGCTAATGAAACAAGGTTGATATTCAAAATGATACAAAGATGTGAAAAAAACAAAGTAGCCAATAATCAAAAAGTCGGTACATCAAAGTCGTTTTTTATGAAATATCAGACTTCTGGGACTTGGTAACCCGACCCGAATACGAAAATAACAAAGTTTATTGAATTTTTGTATAGGAACAGAAACTACTTGATTTCAAAATTAATTTCACCGTTTTGTTTTAAAAAGTCCATATAAAAGGAAAATATATGGTGTAATATAGTGGTTAGTATATTAAAAACCCATAAAATTGCTATACATTTACATCGGTCGTCTACTCCAGTGACTGCATGCGATAATAAACGAAAACCTTACGCTAGCAAAAACTGCGAACCAAATCCAACCTAAGCTGAATTTGGTAAGGTTTATTTCTCTTTGACAAAACAGAACTTTTTGCAGTCAGCCTTGTATGAAAATATAATGGATATAAGAGCACTCCGTACTAATCATACATCTATGTGAAACATATAAAAGGTGGACGAAACAATTGCTTATCAAAGTGTACTAGCATTCGTTTCGATACAGACGTCCAACATGTATCTCATATCGATATTATTTTTTATAACAGCAGTGTACGCACTGCCAAGCCCCGAAATAGGAGAATCACCTAAAAATTTTGTGGAACATAACGTTGAAAGTGCAGCCAGAGCAATGAAAAAGGATTGTACGAATGGGATTTTCAGTCCAACGTGCTTGAAAATAGAAGCTATATCGATGTTAGAAAAGCTTAGTGCGAAAGAAGAACTGCAACTTCTTCCAGGAGTGAGTGTAGTCAAGGAAGTAACTCAAGAAAATGGGAGTAAAGTTGAAGAATTTGCTGCTGAACTGGCAAGGTCGTTCCCATCAAAGCCTGATGAGAGATTAGACAAATATCTTCTCTACAGGCTTGGAAACTACTTGGACAGCCACACTGTGAAGCTAAAGTTGTTAGACGAAAATGCAGCTGAAGAGGCCAGGGCTTTGGTTGGGGAGGCGAGGGCTAAAGGGGGACTTGGGGGAGGAAAGAAGGGAGGCATGGGAGGTTTGCTAGCTGCTGGACTTTTGATGAAAGGTATGTTTGTAGTGAAGTGAATAACTTTGGAGGACATAGTATCGCGTTTCGAGTTTTGAGTTACAAGGGATGAGGATGTAGGAATTTATTATGCTTTTCAACCAATGGGAGAATTAGTAACTTGTTCATTAAAATGTTAAGTAGTTCGAAATTAAGACAGTCAATGCGATGGACGATGCTAGTTTCAGTAGAAGAATTTGTGCGCCGTAATATAGTTTCATAGAAATAACAAAAAAAAATAAAAATAACGCTTAATGTTTGAAGGAAGGCATTTGGTGTCCATATTATCCATTAAAGAGAGAATAGCAATGTTTTCCATAACTAGGCCTACTTTACATTTATATAAAAGCTTGACTGAAATAGCAGTTGTAGGAAATCAATATCCATTAGCATTTTTTTTGCGATCTAGATCGCAAAAAAACTAGATGAAGACAGATGCGATCTAAAACATTGAAGTGAAAGCCAAAAGGAAATATAAACTAGATCTGAAGATAATTGTCTATGTTCCAATCGTATCAATGTCTTAGTTTGTTGTGTAATTCGGTACGTTTGTAATAAAAAAAGTTAACCGACAAAGCGTTCAGTCAACTGTAGTAAGCGAAATTATGATATAGATGCTTCCATGTTAAAATATATAGTTTTATCAATGCTTTACTATGAAATATTTACTACTCTAATTTTGCTACTCGATTTATTCACTACTCGATTTCACATATTTACTTACATATTTTCATGATTTAGTGAACAGATATCAAAATTTTCTTCATCATTTAAATTTTGTCATTACTCGATCGCCATAGAGTAGCAGGTATAAATGTCCAAAATCACATTTATAAAAACTATCAAAAGTTAACTCAGACCATTGGATTGAAATCGTGTATAATTTACCATAAAAATGAATACATTCCATCTTATGCTTAGTTTGAGACGTCATACTGTCTATTACGAATTATATCTTGCGTATCAGTAGACTCTACTATACGATTTAAGCGTGACGATTATAAGGTTTGCGAAACGTCTATCTCACTAACAAAATATAATACTATAAACTGGGCTAGTGATTAATAGCTGGGTTATTGCTTTCACCTGTCGCAAAAACTTCAAGTTTATTAAATCCTAAATTACTTTTAATTCAATAGCTTTTTTTACACTAGTAAAATCTTGATCCGTTTTATATACTCGTAACATACATACATAACCACCCGTAGAATTGATATCTCCTCATAAAATGTGATCTCGGAAGGATAAGTGGAGTCATAATCACTACTTTGTTGTGGTGTTCTTGATCATAGTATGTCATCTGTGTGCAGACGGATGCTGCAGCTATAAAAGCCACCCCATTATTACCGGTATCGTTGAATGACCAGCAAATATCGTTTCGTTTTTTTTTTTGAGGAGCATCATCGGCTTGGGAATTAGAGCGCCCTGACCAAGATAGCTTTAATTCGAAGACGATGACGGGGTCCAGTGAGCAAGCAAAGAGTCCTTTTAACATCTAGGGTCTCGAAGGTTACCACATTTGGGTTCAGTTCGTATCAGTTCCTACTCAATTGCTCAAAGCATTGGATACGATGCAACACTTAATAAAATGGGGACTGTTTTGTTTTCTATAACCATAATATTCCAAAATCATAATTTATTTTTGATTACCCAGGCTTTTGGCCATTGTGGGCTAGCAAATGACAATTCATTCACTAGCGGACAATGGCCAAATGTTCCTTACACTAGGTGATTTCAACCATGACCATCATTTTAACAAAGAAAGTGTCGCAGCCGATCTGGCGTACTAGGCTACCATGATCACTTAAGAGGTTACAGCTGCTTTCGTCATCGAGGGTGGTTTGAAAGGTTTACAGAACTTTCAAATTACCTTCAATGATATGCCATAAGACACCGTACAAGTCATCAAAGAAAGGCAATTTTTATTTAAAAAAATTAAACTTCATCCATTTTTATCTACAATCAATTTATACATAATTACTTGAAAGCATCGTCGGGAATTTAATTCTTCAGTTTTAAAATTGTTCTGCTGTTACCAATCAGAGCATGCCTTACTAAGAAAATTGTTGGTTGTCATTTGAGATATACTATTTTTTTTACTTTCACTTGTATTCTAAGTAAAAGGTTGTCAGTAATTTGTGTAATGAGCAAGCGTAGCAACCTAATGAAATATATGTATTTTCCTCAAGACGATATGATCCTGATTTGATTCTTTTGGATTAAGTTGATGGTCTGCAAAGCTTAAGAATTAACAACAATTTCTACATATTGCCCGATTATGAGTCATACTTTTGACAAAATTCGATGTTTTATTTTAAGATACCTACTTTTTTTATATTCTCATAATATTGAGACAACACCACTTACTGTAGTAAGATTGAATCCACAATGCACAAAGGCTCACAAGCCTATACTAATTTGCGACGAGCAGCAAAAAATATTTACAGTACTTGGAGATCTCTACCAAAATGAACTTTTATTAAGACTATATCTTTATCCGAATAATAACCACCTTATTTTCCACAGGAACCATCATGTCGGTCGCAATAGGAGGCTTAGCTCTTCTCGCCGGCAAGGCCCTGATGACTGCTATGATGTCCCTTCTTCTCTCAGGCATCATCGGCATCAAATCTCTCTCCGGAGGCCAGAAGTCTACCACATATGAGATCGTCTCTAAGCCCGTGTATTCTCACTCACACTCTCATTCTACCGCTCATGAAGATGTGGGTGGAGGGTATGGGCATTCGGGATACGGGAGGAACTTGAACGTTAGGAGACGTTAAGGGTTAAATGCGATTAATTTATTTGTTTAGTTGAGTAGTGTTGTTGTTTCATTGTTTTTAGTTTTAATTTATTACTGTTTGTTTTTTTTCTTTGTGTTTCTTATTCCGTTGTTGTAACATCGAACAGGATTATAGAATATTTCAATTTTATTGTTAAAGTAGCTTTTATTTTTATTTTTTTTTATTTTTATTTGATAACTTCATATTTATTACAACATTATGAACAATAAAACAATTATATTAACCCAAAGAACAGTAAATTAGAATCATCTACATTTACAAAGTCTGTAAATGTTTTAAATGTATCGAAAATACTCACTATTTATTGAAACTATTTATTGTTAGGTTAAGTTCACAATTTTCTTAGCTGATTAATATCTTATACATCATTATTATCATAGAAACATTATTATATTTTATTTGTTTTCATTATTTATCGTACTTTTTTTATCGGTATTTATTTTCTATTTAGTTTCTTTTCTTCATGATTAATCATATTTTATACTATTTATGTAATGTTATTATAAATTCATAGTATAACGTTATTTTGCGAAATATTCACTTTTTTTATTTATGGTATTAATTATTGTATATCTACCCGCCTATTTTATAGTAATATTAATATATATTATTTTTTATTCTGTTATTAGAATTATATTAATATTATCTACTGTTTATGTTATTCTATTTTATGTAGTGACAGTAATAATGATTTATTTTATGATGTTATGTAAATACGTATGTTAACAATATTTTTTTAATTTATTTATGTCTATGATTACGTATTATTTGTATGTACCTATTGCTATATTGTCTGCGTGTACTTCAGCACCAAAAGAAAATAAAAATGTTTGTTATAAAATATGTTTTATTTATTAGGTACCTGATGAAATTACCCAAACAAGATGATTACGATAACATTTTCGCCTGTTTGCCCCGCAGGGTTTGGTAGAGGTGTACATAGTACATGCCTACACAGTTTTAATAAAAAAAAATATTTGAAGAAAACATGTTGCGCTGACTGCAAGTAATATCGGTCAAGAGCAAGAAGATGATGAACTCGTTCCTTTTTATTCTAAAGATACAAGCCACCATGAACACGACATGCAATATAACTTTATATAATTTAGTCACACTCACATTACCTTACAATTTTTAGTCGTTTTTACTATCTACGATGAAATATAAACGTTAAGAAGTATTTTACTACAATCCCATGATACTTATTTAGACTGAGGTGGCCATACACAGGCACCTATCAAATTAGAGCTGAAAAGACATTACGAACGAAGACTGAAAACTAGTTAGAAAGGTATAATGTTTCATTGAAAATTCAATAGTCTTTCCACCAGCTAGCAGAACCACTAAATATGTAAGGTTAATTCAGGAAAATTTATTGTTAAGCAAATTGACCACCAACTTAAATTGCTCGTACGTTCGAATCATAACTTTCATTGTTTGGCAGTTGCTTTTGCGTTGCAGTTGTGATTAACTGTAACTGTACGACATACATTAATTAGTTTCTCGCCTTCAATTCCCTTCGTTATAGGAAACAAAACAGAAGAAAGATAAAAAAAAACAAAATGCAACTTTCTTTTACTGATGAACTTCACCGCATTTTGTTTTTTTGTAACAAATCTACTGAAGAGAAAGCTGGCGTCTTTTATGTTCTATAGTATGGATCAGCTAGGTGCACAGTGGAACGCCTGGATTCATTTGTATGGAAAATATTCAATCATCCCCGTGATCTTAGGAGAAAACATAAGGTAATGTAAAGTAGAAACATGATTGTCATTGATAATTCAAAATACCATGTTATAGAGAATCCGTTTTAAGATCCAGCAAAAAAGATAATCCTGAAAACAAAGAAGTAAGTATTAACTAAAAAGCAGTCATACCGATGCAGAAGTAGTCGAGCGCAATGTAAAGAAATCCAATGCAATTCATTGATAGGCATGCGTTTTACCACTAAATCAGCTCATGGTAAAGAATTACAATTAATTAAATTTTTGTAGAAGAATTGGTATTTGGCCAATATCTAACAAATTATGCTTAGCAATGATGCGGTCGAAGATTGTGTAGGTGCACACTTGCTTTGAAGTTACCTATATACACTAGAAACTTGAAAACTTTCTGGTTATCTTCAGTTCATGCGTAATAATTGTGCGATGGGAAGTGCATGACACATTTCAAAGTTTACCTTCCACATATTGCACTCTAATTTATAAGCTCTTTAAATGTAATTAATTATTAAATAATAATATAAATAAAATTATTATTATTCAAGTAATAAATCTAAATAAATACATGTTACAACGATTCACCAAAAAAATCTATTTTATTATGTAATATATATCAAATATACGTTATAAGATATTTTTTTTTAAATTATTTTTGCTTAATACTCGTAGAATGAAGTCCACCTTTGTACCTAATTGTGTCCGAGAAGTTTAAATAAATAAATGGGAATACATAAAATAAATGAGTTCGAAGAAACCATAACCGTAGATCAGTTCCTGCCTCATTAGGTCTGTGATTGTAAAAAGGGCTGTGGTGCGGAACGTTCGTCTAATTGACCTGTGTACCTACCTGTAAACTTGACCTGCATTGGCCTTTGTGTACACCGGAAATTATTGGCATAAATAAGATTATGATAAACCAAGATTAGTCAAATTAACATGAACATCGTCATGGGTTCGAAACCAGACAAGCGCGTTAATTTGTGTAATTTATTTCATCACCAATGCTCTCAAAACGGGGAAGGAAAACATCGACGAACCAAAAATTCGGAGACATGTGACGTCTATCAACCGCACTGAGCCCGCAGGGTGGATTGCAGCCCCCTCCTTCTCACAGAGAGGATACTTGTCCCAGGAGTGGGAACGTATGCTATGGCAACACTGGTTCACAACATCAATAATGACAAGTAACGACTGTAATGTGATAAAGTCCAAAGGTGATCAGCTTTTTTCATAAGCTAACTACCTAATTCCATAGTGAATGTTTTAATTCTGTAGATCGATTAAAAAAGTTAATTACAGGTCTATTGTAATAGGCGACTAGTAAGAAAAAAAACTATTGTGCCCGTAAATGTATCTGTATATGTAGTTGATGAGATATTGATGAAATAATAGTATCTAAAAGTTTAATATCTTAGAAGCGTTTTTGTTTCAGATTTGTTTTCTTCTCGTGTATGTAATTTATATTTCACATACATACATAAACGCATGCATTTTTCTCACGGAGGTAGGCCGAAACTGCAGAATGCCACCTTATTTTTTCTGACAGACTGTAGATATACGCTGATTTTATGTTTGTGGATTTGATGAGTTTAATAGATTTTAAATTAAGTAAAGCTAAGTGAGATACCTTGTCTACAGGAGGTCTTTTCAAATGATAATCGCAGTACGCTACTTATTGCGGACGGTGAGCAATGGGTAGCTCGCCGTCCGATAAGGACCAGGCCCGGGTCGACGTCACGTTGTGTTCCACGCGCGTCTTAAAGAGATGTCGTCAGCACAATTGTAGGGGTCCACTAGGGCCGATGACTGCCGGGGTCAAGGGAATGTCCAAAAGGGATACCGAGGCTCCTGGCAACACAGGCAACGGAAGGAACACGGGTGGGTTTTAGTGAGTATGAGTCTAACACACCCTCCCGCTCCACCCAGAGCGGGAGAAGTTATTCAATAATTGCCCGCCCAAAAAAAATTGACATGCAATACAATGCCGCCCATGGCAATGAGACCGCCTGTATTTTTCTGAATGTTCATGAAAAATGATCGAAAATGAATTTAAAAGGGGGGTCTATCTTTAATATGTTTCATGTTATTCAGTTTTATTTTTATTTTTGAGTAGCGTTTGTGACCGTGACACCATGTCACAACTTTTTTTTTTGTGTGGTTATTTGTCAAACTTTTCCCGCTTTGGGCGGAGCGGGAGGGTGTGTCAGACTCTTACTAACTAAAACCCACCCGTGGTCCTTCCATTGCCTGAGTTGCCAGCGGCCTCGGTATCCCTTTCGGACTTTCCCACAACCCCGGCAGACCATGTCACTATGGCAATTGATTTAGGGCAGATTTTTCCAAAGTTAGTAGACATAATATTATAACCATGGGATCACATTGACGTTTGACAGCAATTTTTGTATGGAAACCTTGTCAAAAACTCCAAATCATTTCTCGGATAAAGATATCTGGCATTGTAAAAATCAGCTCTAATGGCTGAATATCCTGTGATCCATAGATCGTATTTATACTTACTTGAATGGAATCAAAACCGTTTAACCATAATCAGTCTATGTATGATTGTTTCTCAGCTTTGCCATTATTCAAATAAGTTACGAAATCAATTACAACATTTCAGCCATTATCCAATTTAGCTACAGCCACAGATTATCGATTGGAAACCGAAAATCGGTGAGCCACTTTCGACTTTTCCATTATAAGAACCTTTTATTTACAAAACGAAAGTGCTGCTCACAATAACGTTCAAAAAGCAACCACATTGCTCTTTTTAACGCTTTTCTTGTACTTTTTGTAATCTTGTTCGGTATAAAATAAATTGCAATCGGATTAAATCTATCAGTCCACAGCGGTCCCCCATAGAAATGTGTCAGTAATTGACAGAAGCAGTGTAGTGAAACCGTGAATAAAAATGCATCTCAAAAGTGTATCCATTGCTGTTATAGTGACTCTAAGTTTAGTGATTGGTTCTCAAGGAGCGATCGATGGATCCGAACCGAACGCAATCATCGATACTGTTAAAATTGTGCCAAATAATACGGAGCGAGTTGGAAGGACTCTTCATAAGGAGTGCAACAGTTTGCTGAACTCAAAATGTTTGAAAATCCATGCTCTGTCCTTTTTGGAAGATTTGAGTTCACGCGATGAGCTGAACCTTTTGCCTGGATTGAGTATAGTAAAGGAGAATCAGACTGGGAATACTCCAAGTCCTGAAGAGATGGCTGCGGAGCTATCTCGGCAATTTCCTGGGAAGTCGGAGGAGAAATTAAACAGGTTTCTTCTCTACCGTCTCCAAGACTACTTGGATGGGCATTCCTTGAGATACCGGCTGCTGGATCCTCAAACTACGAAAGAGGCGTTGGATATGGCGAAGGGTGATAAGGATTCAGTGGGGAGGAAGTCTGGAGGTGGTGGTGGTGGTGGAGGATTCGGTGGCGGCAAGGGAGGTGGCGGTGGCGCTCTGCTAGCCGCGGCTTTGATGATGAAAGGTAATTGATTTTGGAAACATTCAAATTTTTGGTCGTTGTTCAATGTATATTGATATTAAATGTAATCATTACGTGGACAAAGGATTGTCAACTTTTGCATTGTTTTATTCAGTTTAAATTGCATCTCTAACAATTAGTTGTGTTCTCAAACATTTACAGAGAACTGATATTTTGTCACCTTACACTCAATTTATACTTGGTATTACAGAATTTAGAATAACTGTATAATAATTATAAGCATTTTCTATTAGATCATATCCTTCATTGTTTTAGAATACTACTGTCGCATTATGATAAAACCATACCTAATCATAGAAAAAATTGAAACCCATTGTGTATTTTATCACAGATCGGTACAATCTTTGTAAGGCCTTTCTGAGTTTTATATGTTAACCTATTACTTTTATCTCATACCAATGTTTTCTATCATCTCCTCATTAATTTTCACCCCATTATTTATTTTCAGGAGCATTCGCCGCAGCAGCACTCGGAGCATTAGCTTTACTTGCCGGCAAAGCATTGATGACAGCCCTCATGTCACTTCTCCTCTCAGCCTTAGTAGGACTCAAGGGTCATGGCGAACACAAGTCCACCACTTACGAAGTCATCACCAAGCCTGAGGTTTCCCATCATCACTCTCATTCCCATGAGGAACAACACGAGCATGAACATCATGGTCATCATGGTGGATATAGAAGGGCGTATGACCCGAATATTTATAATAGCTATATGCCTTATGATACTACTACTAGTTAAGTTGCGAATTGTTGGTAAATTAGTATTTGGTATTTGAATTTTTGAGTGATTCGTTGTTGTTTGGTCTATGTGAAATGCAGAAGTCGTCAGATGACTTTAATCGTGAAAATGCAGTTAAAACTAAGCATAAGGCTTATTGTGGCATATACAAATATTTATATTATAATCTGACGATTGTACTTTACTTACAGTCAAGACATGTGAGGTATAAAATGATTTCAAGCTGGACTGAGGTTATCGTGGGGGACTGTCTGTGGCATTTATTTTATTGTTATTCTTCATAGTAGATAAACCTTCATACATTGATGTTACAATTGTAAAATGAAAATACTAGATATTATTGACAAACTACTAAGTAACAATAACTTATTTGATAGTTAATTTATTCGAAAGATTTCATAATTTAATAGCTGTAAGTTTATTTATTTGCTTAGTTTTAAATTAATCGTTGTTTTCAAATTATTTGTTTATTGCAGTTTCAACGTTAGGCGTGTTAAAGATTCATAATAACTCTTTATTTTTATTTATTTATTTATTTAAGTATTTCTATTTTCACTATTCTTGTTATTTTCTCCCACCGTTTAAAAATAACATTTATATTTATTTATGTATATTATTTTATGTACCTATCCTTTATTTTTTATTTATTTATTTATTTACTGTATCGTTTATTTTATACTCTATTTCTGTATGTTTAATGTTAGTGTTTATTTAAACGTATTATATACGGTTTATTTAAGCAGTATATTTAACTGTGATATTTATTCTAATTTATTCTCCTTATCTACTGTTTCATTATACCAAATATTATGTTTTATCATTATTTTATTTCGTCGTGTTTTATAATTATTGCTTGAATCATAATGTCATACATATCCCATTAAAAATCTTATTTATGTGTATTTATTTGCAATTATATACCGAAACGATGCATTTTCTCAAAATAAAGTTTTTAATTAAATCAATGATTTTATTTCCCCTTCTTTGGGCATCTTCTAGCAGATATCTTAGTGATGATCCTGCCGTTTTGCCGAAAAGATTTTGCCAAAATTTCACTACCCAAACAAATTTTAGCAACCTTTTTTTATACCAATGCAATGTTTGAAATGATTTTAGTACGCACATTTTCATTTGGTCTAATTTTTACTTGGCAGAATATTATCAAGGATAATGTCATTTAGGCATTCGGTCATTAATCAAATGATTTATTACAGCAAACAATCTTTAGACAATAAACGTAAGAGAATGTGTTGTGTGAATGAGATGTGCTTGAATTTGTCTGAAACAAGTTAAATTTATAGTTACTTATGGAACTAGTTAGAGTAGGTTAATTATTTTAAATAATGGTTAGGTTAGGTTAAAACTGTGACCTCCTATGAAACGAATAGATTATATAGAAAAAAAAATAGAAAAAAAGAGATTATTTTTAGCAGGCTATTGAGAACTGAACTAGTTAGACAAGGTAGACATTTTATTTTGCGTAAAATGAATAAATGTAATAATAAATGAATTCCAACTAAAATATTTGACTACATAAAAATTGGTAAAAGTACTAGTTGGTAAACAAGTTATTGTTTAAACGTTCACTTGGCAAACATTAGGTTTGCGTTACAATTATTTGTGATAAGATTATTTGCTAAGTAATAATTTGGCAAATGAAATTATTCGTTAAATTGTTTGGGAAGTGATAATTTGGCAATTTTTTTCGATGAAACAAGAGAGACCATCTTAGTGACAATAGCGTCGTTATTTGCTTCTGTTTTCAGTCATCGTTTTAGTGATGTAACTTTAATACTGCTACAATAATTAGAACTTGGTATACAACATAAAACTTTACTTTCAATTAACCGCATTTACGGGCACTTCGGAAAAGTCAATATTTTGATGTAACATACCAATTTATCGTTTCATGTCAAGAAGAATCTTCTCCATAAGTGCTCTTTGAAAATAAATTCATGATAATTATAAATTCCATGAATACATATTGGCTGCATATTTACTTTGTCAAATATAAGCTACATCCTGTTAATATCGAGTGTTATCTAAACCGTGGTATTACTACTTATTTCTTTGCCTACACCCCTAGTTATAAAGACTTGATATTTGAAACATGTAGGTATGTGTGCAGGCAACAAAGTTTCACTATTACTAGCAACATTGTAATAATAATGATTGTGATACAAGTGTTTTCTAATGTACTCCACTTGGAAAAACTGCTGTTTTATCTATTTCATGCACAATTTAATCTTTTGGATTTAAGAAAATGATGTTTATCTATATAACTTTGCACTCGTTTTCTTTTGCGCAGTGGAATGTTTTTTAGAGAAAACATTTCTATTACGAGCCTTCAGTCTGTGAACAACAGTTAGGTTCTTCATTCTTTAAATGTTTAACTATACTGTGACCATTTTCAGTATTCACACTTACATCTTTATTGCCATATACAAAGTCTACTTTGTTATTTGGTAATTTATTTTTTTATACATATATCATACTTATTGTTAAAAATGCGAAAGTAAATTACAATTTCATGCCTAAACTACTCAACCAATCGTTATGAAATTTGCCAAATAGGTAGCTTGGTATCTGGAGAAGGACATAGGCTACTATTCATCCCAGATATTTTTATTTATAATGATGCCATTAGCTAGTAACAGACAAAAATATCATCTATATAATAATCCAAACCTATACACGCGTCTTGTATTGTAGTTTCGTTTTAACTGACTGAAATCTCAAAAAATACAATTGTAAAACTGCCTCTTATGCCAAACCGAACCTTAACACTTACAAAATAAGATATCTACGAACCAAAATCAACAGCACAATCCTCTATTTATACAGCCTTTTCTAATCCTTCACCACAAGATTATTTAAATAAATAGTAAGTTAACAACAAAATTACATGTTTTCACGCTAACACTATGGCACTTGACCCTATATCCTATAAACAGAGAAAATAAATATTATGAGCCCGTTACCGTGTTTTCCATTTGTGAACTAACAATGGAACTTAGAACAGTCATCCTAGAACTTATTTGTATTGTTATAGTTAATACTAAAGTTGTCAAAGTCGAAAACGGTGTCAAAGATGTCATAGATGAAGAAACAAAGGATCCAGATGACAATTTCAATGGTGTATATGCTGATTGCTTCCTTCATATGTCATTTCCATGTTTGCAAAGAAAAACGTTGATGTATTTGAAACAGTTGAATAATTTGAGTGAGGTATCCGTGATCGGGGATTATGTTAAGTTTGGTGAGTGTTGATTTTGTTTTATTAATGAAAATGAGTAAGGTACTTTGAATCGAAGAAAAAGATAGCGATTAAATTCACTATGTAAAATTTAGAAACGGATAATGGATGAAACTGCTGTGTTTATTAGTTTGTGATAAACAAATTATAAGAGATTAAAAACAATATTGACATACTTTTATCAGTCTTCACGCCTGAACATTTTGTGACAGCAATGTCTAAGCTAGCAATAAAGTAAAAACTGTCGTTAGGCTGTAAAACAAGTAACCTCTTGCATGGTGTTTTCAGTTAAATTAAACATCAGTAAAGTTGATGAAAATAATACAGAAGATCATTTTACCGAGAAGAACTCCGAAGAATTAACACACATGATTGACAGAGCTATCGACCACTTTTTTGACAACCATATCATCAGGTTCAGCGCTTTAGGAAGAGAATCATCACTACCGATTCCAAATAACGGTAAGATATACCTTATTTTGTTTTTAAGGAATGTAATTGTCAGTTCTCAATTGTAAGTGTTTAAAGGTGATATTTCTATATACACAAGAACCAACTCAGCAAAGTAATTCGGCAATCAGTTGTCGTTCGACATTTCATTGCTAATTTAAATATAGCAAAGGTACTTATATATTTAAAAAGGTTTCGTCTATCTGGAGTAGGTGACGAGAGCAGACCGAATATGGAAGACCAAGAACCAAATATTATTGCGTTGCAACTTCGGAAAGCAGAGGTCTGCAATATGTTGAAATTTAGTACAGTGAATATAAGGAATTAGAAGAACTTTTAATAAATACGAAGTTGCATTTTTTATTATTAAATGCTCTTGTGATTAATAAATTCCTATTACAATGTTACAGTTGAAGAATTTGTCGGTAGAAAGAAGCGTAAAGGGGGAGGTGGGGATGGTGGTGGCGGTGGTAGCGGACATGACGGAGGAGATGTGTTCGGGAAGAAGAAGATGATGATGATGGCTATGATGTGTATGAAGATGAAGCTAATGATGGTAATGTTATAATAACGACACAATACAGAGAATTATGCTGCAAGAATAGAATCTTTAACTTTCCATTTGAGTCATACTCACCGCATGAATTGTAGTACTAGTACTTCTTGTTCCAAGAAGTACTGCCTTTATAGAATATTTACCAATCTGTAGACTTATTTTGGCTTGAAATTTTTAAGTACGCCATGTATTGTTAATATCGGTATCAGACAACCCAATCTTACATAATATATTATGTCTGTAGGCCAAATAAGTAGCCAGTCAATCTGACCATAAATAGTTACCTATTTATAACTTCTCAAATCTAGCAGAAGAAAAACCTGTCTCGAAGAGCTTACCAAATGTTTACTATTCCAGATGGTTCCAGCAATGATGGGCATGATGGGAATGATGTCGTTCAAAGGGATGATGTTCAGTATGATGTCGTTCATGTTGGCTAAGGTAATAATAATTATTATTGTTTGTTTATTTATTATTATACATTTACAATCCTTTATAATAATGTAAGTAAGTTAAGCTATGCTAATTCTAGATTCGAATCCCTGTGAGACACAAAGTATCAAATGAAGAAACTGCGGTTTTGCTCTAAATCTTAAAGAAGGCACTCCTAGACTAGACAGTCATTGTCAATCCGTTTGCTAAAAATCCAGTAAAATTGTTAGGGCAGCTCAAGGTTGAATTTCACTAAAATCTAAAATATCATGAAAAAAGAAACCTAAAATTGTTTTTGATGAATTCAGATGATGCTGTTAATGAAGATATTAGAGAAGAAAGGAGGAGGTGGTGGCGGCGGCAGTGGTGGTGGAGGTGGGGGTGATGGAGTAAGTATTATTATTATAGGAAATAAATAATCTGATTGTTATTCAGTAATCTCTGTGTATCCTGTACTGTGTGTGTGTGTCCTGTACTGTAAACAAATAACCAAGAATAGTGTTAAATACGCCTTTCAAAAACCTGTTAGCAATGTGCTCTAAGACATCTAAACTGAGCCGCATAGCAGAATCATGAGATGGTGATTGCCTATCGGTAACCCTAAACTATAAAAATTTCCTCTCACGATATTAATACAATTTCATAAAATATATTGTGAATTTCACAGGGATGGGCAGCCGGTGGCGGTGGAGGCGGCGCCTGGATGCCAGCAGGTATTATCCCAGTATAACCAAAACTGTTACATCAAACCCAGCATAGAATGAAAATTCACCTTTTGACATCCAGGTGGACCAGATTATGGAGGAGGCGGTGGTGGCGGTGGCGGAGGCGGGGGGTACGATGCAAACGGACAATGGCAAAGCAGATCTATATTAGATCTTGGAGACAAAGAAGAAATTGTAGAGAATAGACCCATCATTTCCTATGTAGCCCCTATTGTGAGATATAACAACAATAACATTGAAAAAAAGATGACACTATTTGGAAATGAAGACGTCGTCAAACTAAACAAAAATGGGAGTCCAGCTAAATCACGACGAAAAAGAAGCATTATCGACGTACTCCAAAACTCTTACCTATACTGGATGAACAAGCTTCTAGGCATCAACAATAACAGAAGAACATCAACCAACTATCCGAAATACAAGATTGTAAATGGAGTGAAATATGTTTTCTATCCGTATCGACAGCAAAAGGTTAAGTTGACCAAAGAAATACAGAGTAACAGAATCAAGAATGTCGATGAAGTTTTTAAGCCTATTATAACTGCAGAAGATTTTAACAAAGGCGAGATAGTTGAAGGTGCAGTTGAAAGTAGGATGAACAGGAAGAAGATGAACAAAATGAAAGAGACAGTGAATGATACAATAGATGAGAATCCGTGGGAATGACTATATTATTTGATGAAGTTCTACGTGTTAGATAACTTAGTGGAACCTGAGTTTAAATCGTTTATATTTTTGTAGACAAATGTATGATTGTATCAATGAATATTGTATGAGCATTATGTTATTTTAATAATATTTGGTATGTAGTAAATATAAGTATATATTTGTGCCTGATTTAATAATAAACATTTTTAGTCAAACATTAAAAGTTCTAATTTACCCGATTGCAAAGAAGGCTTATTACATAGATGACGTCATAGTTACCTATACAGAGTTCATCTAAATATGTATACTTATTAAAAAATATATGTCTGTGTGTGGTCATAACGTCTTTAACAACATAGAAAGATGATATCTGAACCAGATTGTGATGACTTGGATCCCATTACATTTTTGTAGGTACACAAGACTGCGGTGAAAATCTTTCTGAAATGAAAATTCCATATGAGTCTGACAGGATTTGGCTTCTTGAACTAGTATTTGTTTTAAAGTATTTATAGAATTTTCTACAGGAGCTCACTAAAACTTCACCAAAGTACATCTTAAACAGCCAATTTTTTTAACAGCGCCATCTGTGAATTCAGTGGGGTAACAAAACAAATGAAGAACACCAACACACATTTCCTGTAAGTGTTAGTAGCAACCTTGTAACCAATGTCACTGGTGACCACTAGATAGCGTGCATCAGGACATTGATAGGATAATAAACACTCTTGTTAATAGTACAAAGTGGCTGATAAATATTTATCTTTTTACTTTTGTTGTCAAAACATTGTCATAAATTGAACTTATTATCGGTTTCCGAAATATCGACGTATATTTCAAGCTTACTATCAGAATCCGATATGGTCTAGTGGCTAGGATACCTGGCTCTCACCCAGGAGGCTCGGGTTCGATTCCCGGTATCGGAAAATCTTTTTGCATATATATGGTCTAGTGGCTAGGATACCTGGCTCTCACCCAGGAGGCTCGGGTTCGATTCCCGGTATCGGAAAATCTTTTTGCATATTTATATCATATTAATTTCTTTATGTGAGTTTGTGACTCGTTATTTTTAACACTGTACTGAAACATGAAACTATATCCACAATTAAAGATCGAATCGATGGCCACAATTAGCACGATACTTACTGATTAGTTTCTGAAATTCCAGCCACTAATACAATTCTGTTGGTTAGGTAAGATTATAAATTGATAAGATAGTTTTAGTCAGTAAGAGTCTGACATACCCTCCCGCGTCGCCCAGAGCGGGAGAAGTTATTAAATAATTTCCCAACCAAAAAAAAAAAAGTGTACTCGTACACACGATGACATAAATCTAGCTGTATATACATTTGCAGTGTAAACAGGGCCCGTACGTACCTATTACTAGGCTTTCCATACAATACCCTGTTTCCTGTTTTTCAACTAGTACAGGATACAAGTGATATTTTTTACTAAATTTAAGTACTGTATTGTATTGCACAGTTTCGCTTATACTTAAATGGAGGAAAAATATCTGTAACACTGTTTTTGGAACTACTAATCAATTATAAATAAATGCTTGGCCAGCATAGTGAAAATGTGCAGCTTACACACATACACATAGCGTTACCGAGCGTAGGGTAGATGTAGAATATCTTACCAAATCCAAGTAAGGGGAAGGTACAAAAGGGTCACCGAGGTCCCTGGCAACACAGACAACGGAAGGGACACGGGTGGCTTTTACTCAGTAAGAGTCTGACACACCCTCCCGCTTTGACCAGAGCGGGAGAAGTTATTTGATAATTTCCCAATAAAAAAAAAGTAAGGTATAATCCAACAAACAAATAATCGCCACATCATAACCGGGTAATAATATATCATTACGACCACCATAACTACCGACTGTAACCTTTAGTTTAACACTAAGAGGAATATTGACATGCTCTGGTTTTTAGTTCTAGATCTGTGTGATCTTTTTTCTGTTTTATGGTCTCGCTGGGTTGTGAATTCATAATACCTTGCTATTTATTTAATTAATAGATTTTTGTTATAGGTACGCATCATTCATTAATTTCAGCCGAAAGACGTCCACTGCTGGACGTAGGCCTCCCCCAAACACCGCCACTTCGACCGGTTTTGTGCTTCCCGCAACCAGCGGATTCTTGCGGCCTTCACAAGGTCATCGGTCCACCTTGTTGGAGGTCTTCCAACGCTAAGTCTTCCGGTACGCGGTCGCCAATCCAGAACCTTTCGGCCCCATCGGACATCTGTTCTGCGAGCAATGTGCCCTGCCCACTGCCACTTAAGTTTGGCAATTCTTCGGGCTATGTCGGTAACTTTGGTTCGGCTGCGGATCTCATCATTTCTTATTCGATCACGTAGGGAAACTCCAAGCATAGCCCTCTCCATTGCCCTTTTGAGTGACTTTTAGCCTTTTAATAAGGTCCATTATGAGCGACCGCGGCGAGGTATGTACCTATACTATTTTATATTATTTGATTATACTTAGCATTATTGTGTAAGCTGTGGTTTGCCTTTAATTGAATGTGTATGTTGTGTAAGGCTTTATGTATTTTATTCAAGTATTTGTATATCATTTACCATTCGTGAAAATATAAATAAACGATGTATGCTGCGCTGTATGTTAGTCAAGTCATCTGTGGCTGTGCGTGATTTGTTCTAGGTATTTGTCGGCACTTTTGTTTTTTAAAGGGCTAACACAACTAGGTTTTAAGTATGACTAAACCTAAATTTGCGCGGACGTAAAACATCGTGGCAGGATAAAATCGCATGCTCATGCGCTTGGAATGGGACAAATAGAAAGCGGTACATCTGTTCGCACGGCCGCGGTTTTTCCCGCCGCGATTTTTTAACGTGCGGTGTTTGATTTTCAACAAATAGTTCATTATTCAAGGGTGCATCCAAATTTTTCTTTTCATCTTTTATGGTCTGACGTCACAAATGGTTACAGCTAGTAAAATTGCGGAACACATGGTACGTCTGCATTACACGAAGTTTCAAGTCGAAGTGATTTTTTAACGCTCGTTCGAACACTCTGTTGAAGGCGCCAAAAAATCGCGCCAGGCGTTTTTATTCTGCCGCGATTTTATTACGTCTACGCATCGGTGTGCACGTGGATTTACACAGGCATTGATGTATTATTTTTATTTATCAGATACTTCATACTGTAATAACTGACACATGAGAAGACCATGACTTGGGTTAGGACATAGAATACTTTTTACCCGATATACGCGATAGTGTGATCCCGTGGGTTAACTTCCGACCTCTACGGTGGGCTAAGCTGCGGGCAAAAGTTAGTGGCCTATAAAATCATGAAAAGAATAGGTAAACAAATTTTAATATCACGAGATTCGTCTACATGGATAGTGTGAATTTTTAAAAACTCTACAATTCGTACCGTAATGACTCTGACTCTTGTCTAAAGACAATTGTCCTTAGAGAACCTACGATACGATCTACAACATTTTACTTAAAACAAACGGAACAGCAGTGGTGGCCCAATGGTAACGGCCGCGACTTACGAGTTGTAGATCGTAGGTTCGAACCCAGACAGGCGCTTTACTTTGTGTAAATTATTTCATCACCACTGCTCTCATAACGGTGAAGGAAAACCATTGTGAGGAAACCGGCATGCCGTAGAACCAAAAATTCGAAGACATATGACATCTACCAACCCGCACTGGGCCCACGTGCTGAATCACGGCCCACTCCCTCTCACAGAGAGGAGACCTGTGTCACAGCAGTGGAAATATTATAGGCTGATTATGTAAACGGAACTCATGGCCCTACTATGGAATCTTTTTACCCGTTGCTAAAGTAATAATTTACTTATGTATTGGTTTTACTACACTCAGCAAAAATACGTTACCTAAATAATTCCATGCTTTTAAGAACTGAACTTTCAATAAAACACCTAAGCCACGTATTACAAAACCTCACTCCGGAACTCAAGCATAACTTAAAACTAGTTTAAAGCCATTTGATTGGATGCAACTAGTTTTAAGCAATTTTTGAATCTTGAGTGAGGGCCTGTAATAAGGGCCTCTTTGGCTTTCAGGATAACCAGACTGACGATGCTTTCGTTATGAAACCTTAGCGTCATTCTAATTATTTGCAGACCCTTTGTAAACCTAACCTAACAATTTGTATTTAAGTAAGTAAGTAGTAATTTGTATTCAATGCATGATTAAGACGCGCCGGCACCCAACGCGGCTGTCGCTTTCGAAAGCAAATGGCACGGTTGTACCATACTTAACTGTGGTTACCGACGTTTGAAGTATCAGGTAGATTCACAAAATACACACAACTCGGATAAATGGATGGGTTTCATCAACAACATTAAAATATTAATTTACAGACAAGGAAGTATTTAATCTTTATAACAGGAGTATCACAAGGACTCTATTTATGCCAGTGTAAAAAAAAATCTATGATAATGTAAATATTTTGAGCGTCTGAAGAATAATGGGACATTTTGTCAGTTAATTAAACAAAAGTAGTTTTTTTTTGGTTTAATTAACTGACTGACTGACTGACAAAACTTGAAACTTGAATAAATGAAGAACACAATTTTCTGATCCAAAATATACTATCTTATTACATTTCCGGTTTTGAAAGTTCAAAAGGTTGTGTCAACTTTAACTTCTTATCTTAACTAACAGTTAGCAATCAGTTAAGAGTTGGTAGCGTCGGCGGTTTGCAATCGGCCACCGCATACGGTCAAAGACCCAGATCTTCACCTTGCTCTTGAGACTTGGTTTGACGTTTGTAGTGTTGTAGACATTGCGGATATCGATGTAGACTTAATCCTAACTAATGTTGTAAATGCGAAAGTGATTATGTTTGTTACGCTTTCACGTCTTAAATGTTAACCGATCATCATGAAATTTTGCTTACACGTTGTTAGGGATACAGAAAAGGACATAGGGTACCTTTTATAAGTAAAAAAATACTGTTCCCAAGGGATAGTCAAATTATTGACAAAATCAACATTAACGCGAGCGAGCAAAAGCTAGTTTATAATAGTATCGCTATTACAATCATTCAAGTAATTTTATTCTTGTTAATTTTGACATTCAAAATTGCCTTTTATATGCCTATTTGAAATGAATAATTTGACTTTGACTTCCTTTTTTGTGAAAAAAATCATAAAATTTTTCTTTTTCTGTTACTTGATTATCTTCTTAAATACGGTTATTGCATGCCGTGTGCCCGGTAGGATTACCCATTGGCATAAATTGCAATCTTCTATACAAACTTTCATCCCCTAATGAATCCCTTTAGGGGATGAATTTTCAAAAATGACTTTCGTTTTATAAGGAACTCTTGTGCAAAATTTCTCTTAACTAAAAAAAGGAGTGTTATATTTTCAGGGTTCATGTATGTTTGTGAGTTTCTTTATTCTACCATTAAACTTCTAAAAGTGGTATCGTTAGAAGAGTTGCGTTATCCCGGGTAACATAGGCTGGTGAAAATTTAAACAATGTAATGGGGGAGCCATGGTTTATGAAAAAAAAATCATAAAAATGTATCTATTTATACTATTATCGTTTAGAGCTTGCTTAGTACATAACAAAATATATAACAGTAGGTACTATTCAATATCCCATAGAAAACTTATAAAAGAAAATATAGTTTTATCACTAAAAGGTATAAAACCAAAAAATATTAATAAAAAAAATAAAAAAACACGCCTGGCTTGTCAATAAGTTAATTACAAAAATTGAACTAAACAATTAAAAACAAGCAAATGATTTTGAACTGAATACCAATCTTTTCAGCGAAGTCACGGGGACCTGTAAAGAACTGTTCCAAGGAACCGTCCCCCGAATGCTGAATACTTAAAGGATTATGTATGTTTGTTGCAGATACAAGTAACAAGTTGCATATGCCACAATTGTTGGGTGGCTGTAGCTATCTACAGCCACCCAACAACTGTGGCATATGCAACTCTATAGCTCGGCAGCTCTATAGCTGCCGTATGTATGGTCTCAGGCCCATCAACTTCTTCCCAAGGAAATTCCCGTGAAGACGTACAGCCACAGCCACAAGTTCTTCCTATTGAATCTTCAAATGAAGAAGTTAGAAATAACCAATCCCCACCTACCATTGTGTTACCAAACTATATGAGAGCTATTGAAACAGAAAGTAGGTGCTTTATTGAAGGATGCCAGAGATCAGAGAGGTACAGAGTTCCACTTTCTACGAGAAAAATGTTGCTAAGTCAGTATAAATATTATATTCCAGAAAATAATTGCCTGTGTGATTGACATTTAGTCATTGAAGCATGGGATTTTCTGGACAGTTAAAAAAATAATTATATACAGACTTTTGCTGCTAAACATATTCAGGACATGGTGTCCTTAAAAGACTTTGTTGAGACAGGATTGTTTCATTTTGAGACAATAAATGATATGGAGGATCATGTTGTACATACATGGATTGAGTTAAGTAAAGCACAGCTCCATCAAATGTTTACTGAGGTGCCTCAGTTATTAGAAATCCCACGAGCGTCCCTAGCTTTATATTTAATAAAGCTTAGGTTTGGTGATTCTGATGAGAGATTGTCAACTTTATTTAAAGTGTCTAGGCGAACCTTAGAGAAGTAGTTGCACCAAGTTAGGGAACTTCTCACCGAATATTTTGTGCCAAGACACTTAGGCTTAAATCGTATAAATAGGCAGCAACTAGTGCAAATACATCTTGCAATACCTAACATATTGTTTGGTAACTTTGAGGGCGTTGATAGTCTCATTATAATATTTGATGGGACATTTGGTATGTTGAAAAGAGTTCAAATTACTTATATCACAATAGAACATATAGCATGCACAAATATAGAAACCTTGTAAAACCGTTGTTAATGATATGTACCCATGGACATATAGAACATCAGTTGATGTTCTAGGCCCCTATCCAGCTACCGCTTCTGATGCTTTTTTTATTTATTTTAATTATGTATTGAGACTCAGCAGTTTAGGCTGTGCGTTTTCTGTCAAAATATCTTAAATTCACAGGAATTAAAGATTTTTGTTAATTGTGTGATAGTTAACGCTCTAAATAAAAAGCTTCATGTGCATCTGATACTGTAAGTTCTCATTCTTTTTTATTAAGAAACTTAACATGCAGATGTGTTTTATGGGACTTCGTTAAATATTTTCTTTTGCTTTGAATTGAAATTCGCAATTTAATGCATTTAAGGCAGCAATTCCAAATGGGTCTCAATCTTCCACCTTAAGGGATACATTTAGAAGAAGAAAAAGAATGCAGCTTAACTTTTTGACAGCACTATCGAAAGTATTCGCACATCGACAACCGCCCATCACTATACACCAGTGCGAAAGAGACTCACCAATTTCTCCCACTCGCCGTTCAGCCGAGATGAATTTAGTAAGCCAAGCGATAGCCGTCGGTTCGCGCGCTTTTCTAGTACACATGACCTGTTTACGAACGTAAACATTAACGTAAACGTGATTGTTTTGTGTTACGGATTTATAATGATTGGATTCAGGTAAATTAACTTTATTTTCGTAATAATTATTTTTCACTTTTTCTGCAACTACCGGTTTTTCTGGCTTGTTTTTATTCGAAAGTTTCACAAAAACGTTGCGCTTGCAAAACGGCTTTTTTGTTCGTGTAAATGTGGTGACTTAAAATCATTGTCTGACATTGATATAAATAATTTAAATTAGGCATTGACTTACCTTATCAACCGTATTCATACCCACCAGCAGTGTCTTCAGTACACCATTAGTACATTATTAGACACAAGCTCTTCAACGACGGCTTTCTGACGTCAAGCATGTGTCATCTAAAAAATCACATGATTACCATTTTGAAGCGCAGAATCATCTTCACTTTCTATTTTTTAACACACGGAAGCTGAACAGGTGTGACCTTGTGCATGATCAAGATCAATGATGGTAATCTACGGAAAGCTGCGAAGAAACCATACTTTAGTTGAATTCATTCAGTCTGCATATACAGAGGAATCTTTGGACCTAAGACCAGTAGCGAAGGACGTTTAATCTTAGTCCGTCCTACTATTGGCTTAAAATTCACCATCCCCTCCCGCATTAATTTCTTCTTCTCCCACAGCTGTATTACTACGTCTTTCAAGGTCGTTGTCTTTTAACAACGATCTTCAAGTTTCATATTCAGACACCTGTATATGCATGAGTACAGACAATTCAACAATATTTGTATGGCACTTCTCTCTATGTGACTTTCATCAGTAAACAGATGGTTACATTACATCACGGTCATCATCCACTGATCACAGAAACGATGGTTAAACCATTAGTCATAATCTCACTACAGATCTATTTATATGACTGCCACAATAACAAGGATTCGTTCATCTGGAAATGCAGCATAGCTTCACGCCATACCTCATTGGGTAGATTCAATTATGATTTAGTTTCTCTGTCGAAGCAACTTTCTTACGCATTCCTAGTCATCTTACGTTTGAGTTTTTAGTATTTTGTCATTCAAGTGTCAAGGAGACACTGAGATTTTTATCACAGAAGTGTTGACATGTTCCTATATCTTTCTATTAGTATTCAAACGGATGAAAGAGAAACTTTCAGGATTCTTGATGCAGTTGACAAAACATAGGACTATATGGGCCGATCCACACCGAGAAAGCAGCGGCCAGCAGCGGTGCGGCAACCACGTTCAGTGTGAAATAACTTTAAACTTTATCTATACATAATTATAAGACTAGTATCGCTTGAAAAGCTCAAAAAGATCGCGTGGCCACGCGCGTCTTTGCAGAGGTGTTGGCCGCGTCGCGTTGCTGCCGGCTTCTGCTGTTCCGGTGTGAATTGGCCCTAAGACTTCCCAGTAAACCCTTCACTAATAGTAAGGTTCATTGTCCACGTTGTTAATGTTAAAACTGAAACCACTAATGAGTACCCACACTTTAAAAGCACTAGTATTTAAATTGCGTTTATCAATGATTACTGAGACTCAAAGAATAAAGAGAATGAGATTCTTCAGCTTTATTTTTCTTTGGTTTAGTTTCCTTTGAATACGGAAACTGAATCTATTAGCCTTATAGTAACCAAGCACATTTCATATCAAATCCAATAACGCTGCATTAGCTGGGAATAAAAATCAGGATCTCGATCGCAACAGTATTCTCAAGGAAGCGATCATAATAATTATCATCGTCAAACCAATTTATATTAACTTGTGACAACAATAAAGCGCGATTCATTATGCTATCAAGAAATTTAGAAACTACTACAAAATATTAGTTTTCACCGAATCTCTTTAGCTTCAATAGGCAAGCTGCTAAACATTGTGTTATAGAAAGTTTCACGTCATTTGTTTACGTTCTGTTTTAACAAAGAAAAATACACCTTTAGAATATCTAAATGCATAACATAACAACATCACGCCTGTAGTACTGAAGGGTTAGGCACAGCTGTACCTTTAGTAACACTCACATCTCGCCAGGTATGTCTTGTGTAATAAGGGGCGAACCTATTGCCATCAACTAGGTACAAATCCCGCCGTCGGGCGCTACTGAGAAATTCCTGTTGGAAAAACGCAATAACACTTTGCCCGACTGGGAATCGAACCCAGAAGCTCAAGCTGGCACATGAGACACTTTTTTTTTTGGGTGGGAAATTATCAAATAACTTCTCCCGCTCTCTGGGCGGAGCGGGAGGGTGTGTCAGACTCTTACTGACTAAAATCCACCCGTGTTCCTTTCATTGCCTGTGTTGCCTCTGTGACCCTTTCATACTTTCCCGCGACCCCAGCAGACATCGACCCAAGTGGACCCCTACACTTGTGCTGACATCTCTTTGAGGCACGCGTGGAACACAACGCGCCTTCGCCACGGGCCTTGTCCTTATCAGACGGCGAGCTACCCATTACTCACTGTCCGCAAGCACGCGCCTACGGTGGCCGGAAATCCGCCTGGGATTCCCGACATCCAGGGCGTCTCCAGCAGCGGCTAGGGGCGTGAAGGCGCGAAATTTGCCTCTCCCTCTCCCGTCCCGCCTCCTCCTTCGCGAGCATTACTGCTTCGCAGAAGGAGGCGATGGCTGTCCATGCCCTCTCGTTCCGTACCTTGGCCTGGACTAGGGCCGGACGCGAGAGATCTCCGCCGCCGATCGTCTCCACATGACACTTACACCAACATGCGACACAATTGGCCGGACGTCAATGTTAACAACACCAGTATAAGCTGGCCTCTTATTCTATTGAACCTGTGTACTACTTTAAGCGAGCTCAAGGTCAAATTATCACCATAAACGTACGGCTGATTGCACAAAAAAATCAAATAGCCCATCATCTTTGTCATTACCATCGTCATAGCCGTAGATGTCCAATCTCCACTAATGAACAAGTCTTAAGTACGCGACGCTAGAAAAATGGTCAATAAGGTCGTTACTTCATCAAAGTAATTGTACTTTACTTGATTATTGAATCTTGTAGGTACTTCTATGTATGTTTAATACAATTATACTTCAAAATCAGTGTGTGCACTTTGTTTACGAACAATATTGTACCCTATTACTGCCTTATTAAGTTCAATTTTATTTGTAATCTTATTGTACATTAAAACCTTACTGTTAAGATATAAAGTTCAATTTCCCACTAAAAAGTCTTCAACGCAGAATTTTCTTGTATTAGTTTTCTTCTGTCGCACTTTACACCTTTCACCCATTCGCATGTATTAAAATTTATTTTCTAATCACATTAGCAAACAATGTGTCGGTCAATCACAGGAAAGGGTTATGAATATGAATATTTATTGATTTTCTAACCATTTACATATTGTATTAATTTTCACCCATTGTTTAAATAAGGAAAATGTACAAACACATTTCTGTGTTGTCTATTATATTGACATGGGTAACCTACTTACTCTGTTTCTAAGAGGTCATTGTTATTAGGTGTATGCCTTCTTTACTCAGTAAAGCTTATGCCCACGACTTCGTCGGCGTATTTTATTTGTTTTAACATAATATATAATATATCCTATAGGATATATTATATATTAAAGTACTTTCGGAATCTGATCAGTAATTCCGAAGGCCCCATTCACACAACTTCAGAAATTTTACCTCCTTATAATATTAGTATAGATTAAGATATTTCATTATCAGACTAGCTTTTCCAAATGATGGAGTTATTTTTTGGGTGGGAATACATCAAATAACTTCTCCCGCTCTGGGCGGAGCAGGATGGTGTGTCAGACTCTTACTGACTAAAACCCACCCGTGTTCCTTTCCCTACCCTACCCTACCCTTTCGGTCTTTCCTGCGACCCCGGCAGACATCGGCCTTAGCGGACCCCTACACTTGCGCTGAGATCTCTTTGAGGCGCACGTGAAACACAACGTGCCGTCGACCCGGGCCTGGTCCATATCGGACGGTGGCTGGAAATCCACCTGGAATTCCCGTCGCCCAGGGCGTCTCCAGCGGCTAGGGGCGTGAGGGCGCGAAATTTGCCTCTCCATCACCCGTCACGCCTCCTCCTTCGCGAGCACTACTGCTTCGCAGAAGGAGGTGACGGCTGCTCATGCCCTATCACTCCGCTCGTTCTCCGCCGCCGATAGCCTCCATGCTGTCGATTGCCTCCACGTTGGAGTAAATCTCATTCTTCTGCAAAATAAATCGTAGAGAACGATGGTTAAGGTAGGCAAAGAAAAGGATGTATTTTTATCTGACCACTTACCAATATACATTGAATGTGATCTGAATATAATAAGGCCAAAGTTGACAACGCAAAATGCTTCGTGCTGTACCGTAATTTGGGGTGAGAGGGATCAATCGCAAGTTACAATATATCATAAACTATGTAATGACAGGTTGGACCAGCTACACCAAAAGATCGCTGGATGCCTTGCGCGTCTAATATAACAATATTTTCAGAATGCTCTTGAGACTGCCCCGTTTCTGCAGTGCGTCGGAAAAGTTTGCACAAAATCGAACTGACGGCATTTATGCGATTATTCGAAAAAAAAATCGCATCATTTGTAATTAGAACACGGGCCAGTAGCAAAAGCATTCTGAAAACAGTGGCAGAGAGTTTCTATTCTCCCATTTTGAGGCATTTTGTGGAGATGATAGCTAAGTGAGAAGCTTATACCTTACTTGGTCATCTTCTGTGCAAAATTCTGCTAACTCAAATAAAAATTATATTATTATTAATTATTAACACTAGCTTTAGGGTATTACTAACACTATGGATCTTTGTTGTCTTCATAAAGACATATTGATTTAGCACTGCATTCTTCATTCTATCACACTTGAGCAGCCGAACCATACGTCAAAGCGTCCGAGTTGGTAAAAGTGTGTTAATGTATGTGACATTGTTCAAGCAAGCGTCCGGATGATACCGGTATTACTTTGGGTATTTATCAGCATATTTTGTTGATGACTGGTTTTTTTTACGAGAGAGATTCGATCGAAATCTAGGCTATACGTTTTGTATTAAGTAGGAAAAAGCATGGCTAAATTTTTCTGTCTTACTTTCTTCTAATAATTATGTATAATGAAAATGGTATTTGGTGTCACAATATGTCACTTGGATGATACTTAAATTGGTATGCATCCATTGCCCTACTCTCGATCTAAGTTCACAGTAGTTCCATCTACGTAAATGACAATTTTTGGCACCAAAACACGTGGAAACAATTCATCAAAATGTGTAAATTAAGTGCATGCCATACCACTATCTCTAAGCAAAATTTGTAGTAGGAATATAGTTAACCTACTCGCAAAATTTTTTGGAAGCCTATAAATATTAATTATATTCTTTTCGAGACGATTTTTTTGCATATGCAAAAATGCTGTGGTTATACCATATTTGCATTTGTAAAAAATCGTGTCGATAGGTTAAACGGAAGATCTTTACGCTGGATTTAATAGATCACAGATTAACAGGTTTCACTCAGCTCGTGTTTAAACCACTGATGTTACTTATGGAGACTCTCAAGACTTATCTTACGTACATGACTTTAAGGGATTTACCCTCCAAAGTCATGTTCATAAGGTAAGTATCAATGTACAAAAATCTGGAAAACTTCAAGAAGATATCAATATAATATATATTCATACTTTGATCCGTGTAATTATTGAGGTGTCTAATTATTCATTACATACCTCAAAATCTGTAGGGCATTCAAAAATCTGAAACCGCATGCACTATGTAACGATCAAATTCCAGTCAGGTATTAATTTGTCAATGTTAACATAACCTACTGGTCATCACTAATAAAATGTAATCGAAAGTTCGACCTTATTCCATTTGGAGGTCGAACGACACGTTTTGCGTCATAATTTACCGGTTGTGAAGAAAGTGCTTCGATAATGCGCCCTTACACAGGAAATTGAGTGAAACGATTCTTAATGTCTAAATTCTTCTTAAATTGGTGAGCGAAGGTTGGGTTTTGGATACTTGTCAAGTCTTAATAGGACCAGTTAGTTGATGTCGCGTCCAATCTTAGTTATAATCTTAGTATTCACCCACAGAGCACATAACTGTCCTGGCAGTGGCTTGAGATGCCAGTAGGTACTAATAATATTCGTGCCTGCGCAATTAGCTTTGAGCGCAAGTTTTGGTTGCCTCACGCATTGTCAAAATTGTCACAGGTCGTCAGTTTCTATGAATGAAGGTGACGCTCACTGACATAAGGATATCAGAGAGCGTCATCGGTATTATCAACTCTTTCCATATAACCCAAAGGGGTTATATGGAAAGAGTAAATAATACCGTCTCTAGCAGTCACCACTTATACAATTATAGTTAGTGTATGACTAACTCTATGTGTTTCTCTTTGTGCAATAAACTTATTACTATTACCATCTCTAGCAGCGACCGCCGAGGCGTCTCCGTGCTCTGAGTATCCACCATTTTGGTTTGTCTCCTATATACTAGTATGTTCTAGTATTCCTTATTTCAGAATGATTTAGCAATTATAGGTTCTGTAGTTAAAAGTTTATTTCTGTCCTTATTAGAATCATGACCACTAATTTCTTTCACTTATTTTAGATTATTTTCATCATTTATTTCAACCTAACTTACATTGTCCACAAGAGCTACCATTTCTCCTTGCGTTGTTTTCTTAGAACATTCTTCTTCTTGTGCGATCTAATCGCTCTAGCCAGTGTTTCACTAACTCTATTGCTCTGCGAGGTAACCAGTAGCAATGTGTTTCATTTTGATAGTTCAACAACATTCATTGCGTTATTTACGTTGTTGAACATAAAAATGTTTGAACATATGAAGCAATGGATTGGCAATATTATCTACTTCAAAATCATTCAGATTAAGATTGATAGTGTTACGTAATTAGGGTACCATACAACGCGTTACTCACGTCAGACAAAGTTGCAATTCGTCATAGCAGTTGTTTCTTTCATTTTAAAGTCCACGGGTTTTCTCCGTAATAGTACCTAATCAATCAATGGATGGTGAAGTAATCTGTTGCCCTCTAGAACATTTTGAAAGAGAGAGCTTAAAACTACTAATTGTTTTTTATTTCGGCGAGGTTATTAAAAAATAAATGTTATTTCCAAACGCGAGAAAAGTTTACATTGTTTTGTGTTTTTTTATAAGTGGTCAGAACTTTTCTTTTTTTTTATATTTTAGAGTGTAAACTTTTGATATAAAACGTCGAATTTGAAACACCAATTGGTAGATACCTTGGTAGAAATATTTAGATTAATAAAACTTATTGTTTTATATCTATCATTGATAAAAATGTTAAAGTGGTACATTAACATTCAATGCCTTTAACAAATATAAGTAGACAAAACGAATAGTTAAATTGATAGCGTCGTGTAAACTACGCAATGGAAAACTTCCAACCAAAAAATTCGGTCAGTTGCCAAGCTCTACAACTTTCGATACTATATATGGATATTTTACAAGCACACGCATGTCAACGTCAAAACCAATAATGCCAGTAAATAAACCTTTAATTATTGAATTGTTATTTACACTTTTCACTAAAGTATTTGAAAGTGAAAAAGTTTTAAATTGTGTCAAATACGTTTCAATGAATCAATATTTAGTTACTTATCCGAAATGAACATTCAACAAGAAAATATTATTTACAAATACAAAATTTAGACTACCTGACTACGTCAACTAAACCAGTTTGTGTCTCTAGAACAGTTAAAGCTTTTTAGAAGATGACAAATGGCAAATTTATGTTAGAAGTCATGTTTTGTTTTGCGTGTGATGAAAAAAAAGAAGAACTTTTAAGTTACTAAAGCAGAGTCCTATACAGCACTGTATAGGAGATTGTACTTCTACCAAGAGGTAGAAGTACAATAGTACTACCATTAAAAAAAGTCTGTTTCATAGTCTGGTCGTTTATTTCTCAAAGAATGAAAGAAATATTTACGAAAACTTCTTCATTATAACCGTATTCAAAATTTAACTTTATGGGCAAATCTTTTAGACAGCTTAGATAAAAATTGTAGCAAAAATGTTTTACAAGCAAGAAAAGTTTTTCTAAATTACCTTTGTAAGTTATACTTTGACACAGAAAATCATGAACTGTGTATATGTACTCGTTTAAACATACTTATAGAAGTATCATTACAAGATCGTTATGACAATACAGGTTTTGATAATTTGCTAGGCTGGTGTAGAGAATTTGCTTATTTTTTTTTGGAATGGTGAAATGAGGCTTGATTATTTAGGAAAAGTTGTTAAAGAATAATTTCAACTTACTAATTAAAACATTGTAGTTGTATTTATTTACATAACCAAATTACAAGATGATTATTAACATTAACTAAATTAAATTAAAACTAAGTTAAGCCTAAAAAAGGCCCTCGGGGCATTGTACCGAGGATGCTGGCGACATTTCCTCGCTGAATTGCAATGCTGATGCGTTGCGCGAGAAAGCCGCCAGCTTTTCTTTTCTTTTTACTTACTGATTAGGTTAAATCGGGGAAATCAATTGTTAAGCAAATTGACAAATAACTTGAAATTGTGTGTATACCTATACAAATCACAACTGTATAACAGTTGTGATTTGAATATGGCTATTAATTGTGGCAGAGTATTAATACTCTTCTTTGCCTAAAAAATAATTTCCTTCACTATCCTTGAATGTGCCTTTACTTTTAATTATATTAATCGAACAGCCCATAACACCAAGTTACCCAACATTTTTTTTCTTACATCTAGTTAAAAATAAAGCCGTTTTTGTCGGCTTCGCTTCTAGATTATGTTGTATCTATCTGTATGTTGTGTTTGATCTGGATCATTACTTTCACCTTGATACGCCATTTCACAATCTGCTACAAATGTTTTTAAACTTACACTTTGATTAACGTTCATTTCCCCCTGCAATTTTGGACTCCAATCAATAAAAACGTTAACGCTTTCTATAATTGCCAATACTTTAACTCCTTGATGGTTTTTGCCGATAACCTACTTAATGAGAATTTGTGGTATTATTACTTATATTACATAATAAGCCTATAATGTTCCCACTGCTGGGACACAAACTTTCTCTCTGTGAGAGGGAGTGGGCCGTAATCCACCACTCAGGTCCAGTGCGGGTTGGTAGGTGTCACATATCTTGGAATTTTCGGTACTAGAACATGCCGGTTTCCTCACGATGTTTTCCTTCACCGTTTTGAGAAAAATGGTGATAAAATAATTTACACAAAGAAAAAGCGCATATGTCTGGGTTCGCACCTACGACCTACAACTCGTAACTCGCGGCCGTTACCACTGGGCCACCACTGCTCTCGGTGATGAAATGATATTATAGCTATATTATAACTGCAAGATGCTTAACTGCGACGTGTATGATTTTGGAGATCTTTATACCAACCGATTCTTTAAAGACTTGTCATCTTCCTGCATTCGCAAAAATGTAAAAAAATACACAGAAAATAGTTCTATACTTATAGATTACAAGAAAACCCATAAGAAGTCTATTGTCTTAAAATACAATGGTATACCCCCTAATATTTTGCGTACAAACTTACATTTGCAGTTGAAATGTATGGGAGTAGGGTAAGGAAAGGTATATTGGTGATATAAGTAATTTGGTGATATTTTTTAAACAGAATACCACAGAGTTCCCTATGCAAACACATTCAAGAGACAGCGCTAGCGAGTTGTTACGAGTGTGAGGAAGACAGATATATATTACGCGCTTCACTACATCGTTCTCGCGTTTAGTAAACAAACTTTTCTCACAATCGTGCATCAGTGGCGCCATTGCTTAGCGAATGTGGGCTATGTTTACGTATTTCGTTAAAAATAATATATTTAATTGGTGTTTTAGTGATAAAACTTGCTAAAATCGTTCCATAAACAAACGATTAATAAAAAACAGCTGTAGTGAAGTCGTGGTTCAGTCAAGGTAAGTTTTTATTCCTTAAGTTGTGTCGGTTGTTTCTTAGTTTTTTTGCCAATATTTTGGATACATTTTTGAGAGGTTAACTTTAGACCTATTTTACGCTTGTAATTAAAATATACTAGAGAAGTCTATTATAGAGTTTGAAAGGTACTATGTTGAGGAATTCGTGAATGTAGTTTATTTTGAATTTGAGGTTAGTTTTTTTTATCACCAAATTACCTGTACAAGGATTTTTGATATCACCAAATAACCTATTTTTTTTTTGTACCTCTAGATTGACAATGGATAAAGAGAGTAAATATAGAAAATATGACCAGCAGCAACTTCAGAAAGCCGTCAGATTAGTAAGAAATGAAGGTAAAACCATTTATAAAGCTGCTAAGGAAGCAAATGTCCCATGGAGCACCTTAAAGCGTTACCTAATGAATGAAGAGGATTCTGTACGAAAAATGGGTAGGCCTTATGCATTATCTTGTGACTTAGAGTTGAAACTTTACAATTATATTATAGAAATGCAAGAATTGGGTTTTGGGCTTACCGTTTATCAAATTAGAAAATATGCCTATGATCTTGCTGAAGTGGCTGGACGGGAGAACTTCTTGCTATCAGCTAATCGCGTTGCAAGCAAATGGTGGTGGACCAACTTTAAAAGTAGGTACAATTTATGCTTACGTGTACCAGAAAATCTTTCAGCCTATAGGGCTTCTATGGCTAATGAGTTCATGATCAAAGACTTATTTTCGAAACTAGATGATGTTCTTACGAAACTCGCTATCAAAGACAAACCACATCTAATTTGGAACTGTGACGAGACTGGGTCATCGTATGTAGTGAAACCATCTAAAGTTGTTACTGGTATTGGAAAAAAGTACGTTTATAAAAGATCCTACGCTGAGCGAGGTCAAACTGTAACAATGTTAGCATGCATTTGCGCTGATGGGACATGGATTCCTCCTATGATAATATTTAAAGGTGTTAGGTGGAACGATACACTTAAAAATGATGCTCTTCCCAACTCATTAATCAAACTATCTCCCAAAGGATGGATAAATTCGGAATTATTTTTAGAATGGCTAAATTTTTTTATAACTGCCATACCACCTGAACGTCCTGTAGTCCTGCTGATGGACTCACATTCTGCACATATTGGACCAGAAGTTCTTAAAGTTGCGAAAGATAATCAAGTTCATCTATTTACTTTCCCAGCTCATTGCACTCATCTATTACAGTCTCTTGACGTAGGTTTATTCAAGCCACTTAAAAGTTACTGGCGCGACAGCATGAATAGGTACATGAGCAATAATCCTACAGATGCTCCAAATCGCAGTAACTTCCATTCCATTATGAATCCAGCATTCATAAGCGCCTTTAATAAAAAGAATATTGAGAATGCTTTTAAAAAAACAGGCATTTGCCCTTTAAACGGAAATGCAATTTCAAAGGAAGCGTTACGACCTTCAACTTTAACTGACACAGCACCTGCTGCATGCCCTGCTTCTGCAGCTCCAGCGTTGATTAGCACATCATCTGAAGGTTCTTCTTCAAGTTCTATACTCACATTGGAAAACATTTTTAATACACCCAAAGCATTGAAACGCCCAGAAAAGTCAAGAAAAAGAGATTCTAGCGCGAAATGCTTAACACTGACAAGTGCTAATGTAAATGAAAATGTAATACAAGAAAACCTTCAGCCTCAGCCCTCAACATCGGGAAAATCTGGTCAAAAAGCAAAAAAAAGTAAAATTCAAGAGATTGATGATGATTGGGAGTGTGGATTATGTGAGGCCTTGTACTCAGCTGATGTTAAAAAAAGGAATGGAGCCAAATGGATCCAGTGCTCGTATTGTTTGACCCCATACCACGAGATCTGCGCATCTATCGAAGATACTGATCCCGAGGAACAGCTATATTATAGATGTGATCGTTGCATGGAATGATATTTATGAAAGGGCCAAACATTTTTTTTTATTTTTAGTACAAAATATCTGATTATATAGCCAAATAAATACTATCACCAAATTTCCTACCCTATATCACCAATCTACCAGACTGTGTCGCCAACTTACCTAAGATTTCTTATGTATTCAATAAACATTTATTCTCAAAATTATTAGATTTTTGTTTAGCAAACTATTCCTAACGTTTACTTCAAACAATAAATAATGTAATAAAATAAAAGTGACTTTTTGTTAAGTTGTCAAATTCCTATGAAATTAGTTTGTTTCTTTTTATCACCAATATACCTTTCCTTACCCTATATGTTTTTCAACCACAATGTTAATTTTGTCCAACACTCACTTGTTTGGTCTTCCTCTCCGTCCATTTATTGTCTATCGCTCCACTGTGTACATGAAGTAAGTCCTAGAATGCATGTGTATAATCAGACTATTGTTTATTAGTGTAAATATCATCAATTACTGTATCTGGACTTACAAGCTTTGCTGTTCCTGTATTAATTTTAGTAATTGAATCTCACATCATTATCCCCCTGAATTTCTTTAAGGTTAGCACCGCATGTTTTCTTCTACCATACAGCTGATTTTCCAGTTATCTCTTAAGTTTACCTACATCCGTTTTTTTGCATTTATTGTTTCTTTGATCATTCCCTACTTATAAAGCCAGTGTCGCGTTACTCATATACAGCTCATGATTCATGATTATCATAATTATTATTTATCATCTATCATCGCTTACTGTATCTCCACCTATAAGCTTTGCAATTCGTGTCTTTTCGTCATCGACGCCTCACGTATTATTAACATTACTCTCAATTTCTTTCGTCCGTTATACCGATTTGGATACTTTCACTAGCTGATGTTGTAACCGTTATCTGATATTAACCGCTACGGATAGGTACGCTGATGTGGATATAGTAAAAATAATGCTCTGAAGAGTAGTGATGGGTGGTATATACCATAAATAGTTTCAATAACTATGTATTGACGTAAAACCTTAAATATGGTATTGGCTTCCACAATAATTATGTATTGCGTGAAATTATTTATTGGCTTGATACGCGTTGACGAATTACCGAGTACTAAAGACAACACCCGATTGATGCCCGATACGGCCACGCTGCACAGTGGAACGAATGTATGGGAGCGGTTGGACGTAGACATGTCCGAAAAAAAGAGTAAAATTATGCCAAACTAATGATGCCATCTTATTCGATTACTTAATGCCTTCATAACTTGTGGTGATGAATTTCTTCATAACTCCCATATTTCGGGAGTAATTTGAGAAAATGTGAAATTTTACTATGAAAATGAGTGTATCGAGCTCTCTCCCTCCTGATTCCGGGCTTGTTTCAAGTAGCGGTCTCTAATATCATAATGCTAATACTAAGAGCTATATTTAATACTAAGACACATAGTGCGCCAAATGTGCACTTTCTGGGATAAAGAGTGATGTTTATTTTATAACACAATTTTTTTATTTTTTGTTTATTTTGTTGATTAAAACCGTTTTTCTAAAGGTTTACCTTATTACAATAACATTTCTGAGCAGCCAATTAGAGAAGATATAAGCTAATTAGGATATATAATTAGGGACTTAAGGTTTACATATAAAACTGATGCACTAATGATTACTGATAAGAACATTGCTATTATTTAATTACTAAATGGCTCTTAATACACTAATTTAGCATGCATCATTTACTAATTATCACAATAACTAATTACCTTGCAATATTTAACAAAGGATACCTGGGATACCTGGATTTTATATAAATAGGTCACTATTAGTAACTTTAAAATCAGTGTTGATTTACACCTCGTTGTATCCAAGCTAATCTCGCAATGTATTTTCCAAATTTTAATACAAATCTTGATATTCACGTTGCTTTATGCGCACGCGCACATAAAGATTTACGCGACTTTAACTATTTGTTCAGTGTTTTAAAAGATAACAGTTGTGTTCAGTTATGTGAAAGTGCTGAAACAAGTTTAAAAGACTGGTGTCGTCGATTTTGCTACCGCATTTATGCAAAATGGACACAGTCTGGAAGAAGCACAGATAAGTTTCGGAAGAAACATGAGATTTGGCTACAGGCTGCAATTCAATGGCCGGAATTACAGAATGAAAATATGGAACCTTCTACAGAAAATATAAGTGACGTCATCGAGCCCATAATTTCTCCTGCTAAATCTGATGCTTCAACTTGTACACATCCTAGTCCTCGTAAATCTTTTGAGGACCTTAGTAACCGGCAAAAAAGAAGACGCACTGAAGATAGTCTTTCATGCAGCAGTAGCAGCGCTGAAATTATGTTTTCGGCCGAAAGGGCGCTTCAAAAGGCAGGACAAAGCGATACAGCTTATGTTATGAAATACTTGACGGAGAATCCAGAAGAGGCCTCAAAAATCAAAGCCTTCATTGAAGGTAAATCAATTCAGGTACGGGAAATATCCCCTTTGAAGGCATTGGCTCTTTATGTATCGATGAACTTATCGAAATGGCGCTATAACACTCTTCGGGATTTCAACACTCAAGAAGGAGCTCTTCAATACCCGAGTTACTACATGTTGGTTAAAGAAAAAATTAAGTGCTATCCGGCCAAAGAAGATCTCACAGTTACAGAGAGCTCTGCAAAAATCAAATTACAAGCCTTGATGGATTTAACCTCAAGAAGACTTATTAGGTCGTTAGAAACCCCTGTTGATCCCAATCAACAGCTCGTATTGACCAGCAAATGGGGTTTTGACGGATCATCTAGCCAAAGCATTTATCATCAAAGGACGAGTGAAGATGAGGAAATCGATCTTGCTAGTAATTTTATGATTAGTCTTGTACCACTGCGGCTCGTCTCAAAAGGTGTAACAATTTGGGAAAATGAGCGACCATCTTCCACTTCATTTTGCCGGCCAATATTGTTTAAGTTTATAAAGGAAACCAAAGAAAATGTGCAGAGAGAGATGGCTGAAATCGAAGCAGAGATTGAAGCCTTAACTCCATCCACCATCACTGATGGAATTAGTGTCAAACACCAACTGCTGTTGACAATGATTGATGGTAAAATTCATTCCATTATATCCAATACAGCAGCTTCAGTGTGTGACATATGCAAGGCTTGTCCTAAAGAAATGAATAATTTAGAGTTAATCAAAGATAAACACGCAAACGAGGACATGTATAAATATAGCTTAAGCACCCTTCACGCTTGGATTCGCTCAATGGAATGCTTATTACACATTTCCTACAAATTAGACATAAAATCATGGCAAGTAAGGGGTGATATAGCAAAAAGGCAAGTTGATGACAGGAAGAAAAGAGTTCAAGAGGCTGTAAGAAGAGAAACGGGCTTACTTCTCGATGTTGTGAAACAAGGCAGTGGATCCACCAACAATGGCAACTCGGCAAGGAGATTTTTTGAAAACTACACTAAATCTGCTGAACTGACCGGAATAGATGCTATGCTTTTAAGAAAAATCTGTGTGATCTTGCAGTGTATTTCATCAGGAGAGAAGATCAACGTAACTAAATTCCGAGAGTTCTGCTTTGATACTGCTAAGCTTTACGTGGAGTTATACCCATGGTATTATATGCCTTCTTCACTTCATAAAATTTTAATGCATGGGCCAGACATAGTTCAGAACATGTCAATTGTGCCCATTGGTTTTCTATCCGAAGAGGCATCTGAGGCTAGAAATAAAGATTTTAGAAAATATAGAGAGGGGCATTCTCGAAAGCATAGCAGTATCTCATGCAATGAAGATATTATGCACAATCTTTTACTGTCTTCTGATCCACTTGTTACAAGTATCCGTCCAAAAGGAAATAAGTTTGTAAAAAAATCTTCTTTTAAGGAATTTTATGAGCTTACGGATTCTGAGAAAAGTGATATCGAATTTGTTAACATAAATGATTTAGCGGACATCGATTCTGAATTTGAATTAATTGATGATGATGATGATGACGAAGATAATTAAATGATGTTATTGTTTTAAAATGTGTAACTTAGTAAATTAGAGCTTACATCTTAATTATTTATTGTACTTTTAATGAAACTAGGTAATTTATTATCAACTTACTTAAAAGTCATACTCTCATCAGTTCTTGTGAATATTTTTGTTAATATATATTTCTGTATATATATAATATATTTATAGACCTCTTAATAAGTCTGTCTGCGGTTTAAAGTAAATACAAATGGGGAAAAAACGTTTTTTTTTTTTAAATTTTCATTTCCTTTTATCCCAGAAAGTGCACATTTGGCGCACTATGTGTCTTAGTATTAAATATAGCTCTTAGTAATAGCATTACGATATTAGAGACCGCTACTTGAAACAAGCCCGGAATCAGGAGGGAGAGAGCTCGATACACTCATTTTCATAGTAAAATTTCACATTTTCTCAAATTACTCCCGAAATATGGGAGTTATGAAGAAATTCATCACCACAATTTATGAAGGCATTAAGTAATCGAATAAGATGGCATCATTAGTTTGGCATAATTTTACTCTTATTTTTCGGACATGTCTACGTCCAACCGCTCCCATACATTCGTTCCACTGTGCGCTGCCGAAATAATATGAACTGGAACTCAACGTTAAACTAATTTGTAGCCAGTCCTAAGCCTGGATGAAGATTGGAGAAAAGTTAATTTACTCAAAAATGTGAAGAAAAATGTTTATTTAAACTTATTTTTAATACCGACCAAATACATAGTTACATAATAAAATAAATAGTTTCAATTTTTTTGGAATATTTGCTTTTCATGATTTTTTTTTTGGAATATTAGCAATTCAAATCATTAGTACACGTCTTGTTTTATCAAGTACCTCCATCAAAGTAAATAAATGTCTTTACTATTGAAACGATGAAAACATTACGTTTTTTCCGGATTTTACATCCTTCTTCGGTAAGCATTTGAAGATCACTTTCTTTTCCAAGATTAATTTCTTAATGAATAATTCATCAATTAATTGGTTAAAAAGTCCTTATTAAAATAGCTATGGTGGATTGAAAATTATGAGATAGGTATTATGTTTTTAATTTAAAACTGAATTTCCTAACTTTCTCGAGTGCAACGTAACAAAATAAGACAATATTATTAATTATGTTCCGGTTTTACAAGAGGTAATCACATTACTGTCGACTGTTGATAGAATTTTATCTTCTATCTCTTTGCGTATTTGTGTGGGTATAATGTGAAAAACTCATTATTTTAGAATCTCATACATGAGTATTTGAATCATTTTATTCAAGGTGTAAAAAAATCTCCCATCAGATAGCCGTTATCTCCGCATTTTGTACATAAAAAAAACTGGCCAAGTGCGTGTCGGACCACGCACAATGAAGGGTTCCGTAGTTGGGATTACTTGGGACGAATTTATTCCAAAAACAAACTTAACATTGTAGTTGACCATACCTGTTCTACCATCCATCGATATACGCCACGGTCAATTCTCCAATTGCAAATTTAAGTTGGTTTACTATAACTCGTTAACTTGTAAAGCCTACTTAGTCGTGATAGTTTTCCTTTTTATTGCGTTATATGTACTGCCATGAATTTTTTCACATCTCCATAAATAATCATTTAGCTGCCACGGGGGGGGGGGGGGGGGACACTCAACTCTAACAAAAATTAGCACTTTAATGCTTAATATTACGCAACTGGATCCTTAAATCGAAAAGTGGTGTTCACAGACCTGCAATGTTTGAACGGCCTATCCAACGATATCCCACACCATGGGGTAGAAGAGAAAAAAAATATCATGACTACATTATTTTAGCACTTTGTCGGCGTGATTAATATGTATACCTATGCCTAATTACAGCTTTCTAGTACTAAGCGTCTCTGAGCTACAGTGGGGTCAGACAGACAGACAGACAGACGGACATGGCGAAACTATAAGGGTTCCTTGTTAACTACGGAACCCTAAAAAGGTTGGCACTTTAAACTACAATATCTCCGTAACCAGAAGGTTCCAGGATATCGTTTCTGGACAAGAAAAAGATTACAATGACGGCTTTGGCTTCGGTAAGCGTTTTTTTACACCAATTACACACTAACATTATTCTCTTCGTGGGGTTTAGAGATTTTTCGTGGGTAATATTTGAATCAAATTCATTATGTCAATGTTATATTTTGTTACTTAACTTGTGGGGCCAAGGTTACGATACCATTTTTTACCTTTTCTTGTACCTATGCATCTATGTACAGAACTGTCAGAATTCTGTGATATTTTTAAAACCATCTTTAATTGAATTGCTAAACATAAAACTCTGACCTAAAGATTTCAAGAAAAGCATATAAATCGATGATATAAAAAAACCGATAAAAAGCAGTTCCCTTGCAATTTCTGTTACGCTTAAAAAAAAGGCTTTTTCTGTAAAACGTAAAGTTCAACGAAGATCAGACGTACGTACAATTTATTACCGATGGTCGAAACAGTTTGACCGCTATTTCCATTCGCACTTTATGGCATTTACTGAGTGTACAGCTTTCTTTTGACTTTCAGAGGGACCAAAGATTTTTGTTTTTTTTCTTCAATTAATTATGTGTGAGAGCCAAAAGGATTTTTCACAATGCCACCTGTTCTTCCCACAAAGGACTCTGCTTTAGTGGTTATTATTCTCTAGAAGCTGTAATGTTAAATCCTTATGTTAATTAAACAATCATTAATCTTGTCTGAAATTCTACTATTATTTGCATTGCAAGTTTATTCGAGTTCTACAATTGCTAATCTTATGATTGCATTCAACTCCTATTAGGTACTAGGATTCCTTAAGATCTACTAAATAAAATCTTAAATTCCATGCAGACCACACAGCCTAAACCGCTAAGTCAAGAAGCAAGTAATTTTGGTCAAGAGTTCTTTATACCACGAATGTGAGCATTAAAAAAGGATTTTTGAAAATTCATAAAAGTGGTTAAATAAGTGTAGAAAGCTTGTATGGAAGTTCGTCATTTAATCCGATTGGAAATCCGGCATCGGACCCACATAATCAGCCTATAATATTCCCCCTGCTGGGACACAGGCTTCCTCATTGTGAGAGGGAGTGGGCCGTATTCCACCACGCGGGCCCAGTGCGGGTTGATATATGTCACATGTCTTCGAATTTTTGATTCTAGGACATGCCGGTTTCCTCACGATGTTTTCCTTCACCGTTTTGAGAGCAGTGGTGACGAAATAATTTACACAAAGTAAAGCGCCTGTCTGGGTTCAAACCTACGATCTACAACTCGTAAGTCGCGGCCGTTACCACTGGGCCACCACTGCTCTCGATGATAAAATTATGTTATAGCTATAATTAATATAATTTCAAGCTGCTTAACTGCATCGGACACATACACATGGCTTGTATATAATATATGTACAAAAGTAATCGTGATGATTGTAAAAATTATGTAAAATAACATACATGGTCATGAGTTTATGACCTTCGTTTTATCACATCTAATGACGACATTCGCCATTAATGTATCATCAGTCCCATAAAGACTTCATTAAGTCCCATAGAAGCTAAAGGCTTTGAATAATTACATACCTACTTTTGCTTTCAACATGAATTGAATAGAGAAAAGTGTAGTCAAGATTTACTGCATTTCTTTAGTAACATCAACATAAGGATTGCGTATGACATTACTCAAGAAAGTGGCTTTTATACATTCACACGTTTATATAGCAAACATTATAAGTGCTGTTTAATGTGCAGTGCTGGATGTGCCTATATTTAGATGGTGATGGCAAATCAATTGCACTTTTCTTTAGTTCTTCCCCCAAACATTGTCACACCGGCTGAATCTGTGCTCCCCGCATCCAAAGAAATCACGTGACCTTCAACGGTTGTCGGTACACCTAGAGAAATAAGTGGACTTTCTTTAAGTTTTACAAATATTTTCAAAATCAATGAACCTAAATCAATATTCGAGTCAAGGAAAAAGTAGGTGATTATATCTAGTTCCCAAAAAACTGTGTCCTTCAAAAAAGTGTCTTACTAGCACATTTACCTACTTACTTTTTTATCAGCATTGATCTTAAATATTAATTTGGTGCATCTTGACTTGCAGTTTTAAAGGATGTCTCAATCATTTCATTGGCAGGTTTCTGAAAAAGTGTAACCATTTTTTACTTATTAACAAATTCAAAGTTTTTTGGATTACTTTTTGTATTGTACAACCTAAATTTGGAAGCAACTTTACGTTTTACTTTTGACTTCATGACATACATTAATTTGTAAACCATGTTTTTTGGGATTCAAGCTTATTAATTAACCATTAATGAGCATGCTTGCTTGGAAGAGATCGCAGTAAGCGATAAGGCCGCCCATTGTATATTTTGTAGTATATATATTTTTTTATTTTTGTGATGTGTAGCTGGTGTACAATAAAGTATATATAAATAAATAAATAATATGTCTAGAGTGTTGTGGTTCACAATAAGAATGATAGTTTTAAATTTTGTCACCAGATAACACCTTACGATATATTGTGTTCCGATGTTCATGCTTAGGAAAATGTAATGTAACGTAGGTGCTCTCGGGGCATGGTTGTTTCGGGAAGTACCTGTGTCGCATAAATAGGGAGCCGGACGCCCGGTATCACCACTGCGTTGAATGCCGGGAGGACACGGCGCGGCATACGCTGCCAAAGTGTTTTTCAGAGTGGTATTCCCCTTGTCTCAGGAGTAGGCAGTGACCTGTCACTGCCAGTCGTAGGTGCGTAGTGTTCCACGCACGCCCCTATTGGAAGTCGCGGGGGGAGTTTTACACCGCATTCTCCCCCGCGAGCCTGAGGTGACCCACAATGGCACGCCGGCATCAGCCAGAGATCGCGGAAGTCGTACTTGATCCCATGATCTCTTGTGCAAGTTTCGGAGAGGAACAACGGGGTGGGTTTTAGTCAGTAAGAGTCTGACAGACCCCTCCGCCCGCCCCAGGGCAGAGGACATTCACGGGGATTTTCCACCCCGGAACAAAAAAAAAACGGCTCGGTGGTGGGAGCTGGCTCGAGCAAGGGTCGGGGCGAAGGTGGACCGTGATGTCGAGGCGGGCCGTTGCGGCGAGGGTCGAAGGACGGCAGTCAGATTCTATATTTGTATGCTACAGTGCTAGTGGCCGTACTAATCTCCTGGAGAAACATTGTGGTGTCGTCGGGAATGGACAGAGTATGCCGCGGTCGGCGAATCCTACTTATGCTGAAGGGACTGTAGCTGGTATGCCACACTCACATTACACACACACGTCGATTACCCAACTTGCTGCCTTTGGAGTAGCGAATTAGGTAATCGGCGTGTGGTAGGACTGCCACCTTATATGTAGGGGGCTGTGGGTCCATTTTCGTATCGCGGCCACCAAACAATTGGCCGATCGATGTATGACGGTGCGTGCGGCGGCTGACCGGCTCCTCAGCAGTGTCTGCCAGCAGGACCTGGCCCTCGCGTTGGACCACCGAGGTAGTCGAAACATCACGCGCCACGCGTCCTTGTACTGTACTCGCATGTCGCTGTGCCACTTTGTTGTAGTTTATCGCACCGATATGGCTCATCACTGATTTTCTATATCGACCTAGTCTGAGAGGTAGGCCGTTATTACTTGACCTAATTATTTGACCACGTCGACTTTCTGAAGCGCAGTGACGTAAAGTGTGCCCTAAACTGAGCAGTGGCGGCAGTTCCAACCAGTTGTTCGGGCTCTCAAACACTATACGTAATACTACATGGACTGCCCCCCCCCCCCACCCGCCCCTCGGAAAAAGGAAAAGACGTCGCCCCCTGGAAAGATGGGAAGACGAACTTATAAAATTCGCAAACAACGACTGGATGAGAACAGCCCAACATAGGAAAAAGTGGAGTGAGGTGGAGGAGACCTATACTCGTCGAAAGATCCTTAGTTAAAATTATATAAAAAAAACTGTATTATTATTATTAAGGAATTAAAGGCTTAAATAAATAAATACAATAAATAATTAACGTACGGCGTTTAGCATTAAACTGTGCATAAAATTATTGTTCGCATAATTTCACTGATCAATTTTCTCGATTTATTAGGGCTGCTCATAATTATGATCAACCTTATTAAATCATGAAAATGCTTCTTACCCATTATTTTAGTTATAACTAATATATAATAACTATGCAGGTTATTAAAAGTTGGTAAGTGATGTGATAACCCAAGGGGACATTATAACATCAGATAACTACGAAAATTGGCGATAAAAAAATACGAACTCCCAAATATTTTTATACTGAGAGCAGTTTTTGTTCTTTGAAAGACCGACCTTTGACTTCTAACTCACCCTTGTGGCTAGTGTTCATATATACAATTGACGATGGCAAACGCTTGTCTAGAAGTAAGTTACTCACTTGAGATGACTCCCAAGAAGACTCCCAAATTATAAGTAGGTAGGTAAAAACTCAACCGTATAGGTTTAGACTGGTTGATGAGAACATCCAGCATTGCAATGAAACACACTAAGATTTTAATACAAAGAAAGGCTTATTTAACACTGAATGTTATGTCTTCAAAAGCAGGATCTGACATACTAAAACTTCAACAGTTGAGGCTGGCGATAATAACTAAACACACAGCTCTAATGAATGTTTGTCCACTGACTTTCCTAGTGAAAGTTAAAGTGCACATGTCGAAGTTGGACCTTACTGAGTTTTGTGAATGGTCTTTACGATATTGTCTTTTCAAAGTATGAATAATGTGCTAAGTAAGTTAGTTGTAGTACTGTGCTAATGATATGGACATTCCCTTTTCATCGCTTACAACTTTCAACGTCAATATCTAAAAAACGTTCAGTCTTTATTTTAATGTTTTTGTTAGTTAAATAACTTAAGGTTTGACATACCTATGTACTTCATGATAGGAGAACGAGTGAACATCATGTTGTACTGAAATCGCAATTTATCGTAAGAGCTAAAATTACGTAAAACAGTTTCAATCACAATTCGTGGGTTTTGAAGGATAATCATGCTGATAAAAATAATATAAAATAAAATCCATTTATTTCAGGTTCTCCCATATCACAATCACAAGTTACGAAACACGAGATAAATACAAATCACAATATAAAAATAACTAATCATAAATACAATGTCAAATAAAAATAAGCAAGTCAATGTCAAAAGTAAATAAAAAAACATTAAATTAATGGGAAATTAATAATATAAAATACACATGAAAATAAAAGTTTAGGGAAAATTTTGGGTAAAAATAATAACAAAAATTTATAAAACAGCAAATATCACGACGTTCGTTAACACGTCCTGGCTATATGCCTGCTGCAACACTTCCTAATATAAGGGCAGTCCAAACGTCCGGCAATCATCTCTAGGACAGCATTGGAGCTGACCCGTACCCTGCGCACCAAGGACGCGCACCGCTTGCGCATTGTCGTGTGGAAACAGTCGGCGCGCGCTTCAGCAAACATGCCCGAAGCACTGCAGAAGCGGGGCAGCCCCAATACCGCCCTGAATGCGTTATTGTACTGGACGCGGAGGGCACTGTAACTCGCATGTGTATAGCTAGCCCACAGGCTACACGTGTACAAAAAAGTGCAGTATGCTTTAAACAGTGTGATCTTGACTTGATCAGAACAGCGTGCAAACCTGCCGTTCGATGTCAGCATGATCCCTGAGGCCAGCTGTGACCACATGCTCTAAGTATTTAAATTGATTCACCCAGTTTAGGGGAACACTACTGAGAAAAACTGATGGTATACTTTGCGGACGACTCGTCTCAAAGACCATGCACTGAGTTTTGGTCACATTATATTTTAGGCCATGCCCTCTCGCGTACTCCTCACAGATTTGCATTAGCTTCCTCAAGCCACAGATCGAAGCGCTCAGCAGCACCATGTCGTCAGCATAACTAAGGTTATTGACTAATCCTTTGCCTCATAGGTCTGATTTGTCTGCTCAACAAACATTATTTTTTATTGCTAGTTATTATTAATTAATCTGTATTATGAAATGTGCCATTCTATATAATTGCTTGTTTTGTTTGTCCAGTCTTATTTCATTTTTGAGAGTTGGCTAGCTTGATTACTTAATTACTAACATTTGTACGCCCTCTGGCAAACATAGTGCACTTTTTAATATTGTTATATATCATTATTATTGTACCTAAGTTAAGAAAATGACTTATAACAACGTAAATAATGCAATGAACGTGTCTGAACTGTCAAAACGAAAGACATTGCGATCAATTGACAAAAACATCATGAATTTGTTATATTTATTTTGCCTGTTGTTCATTCTCCTTTAACCTAATCTGATCACCCTCTCATCCTTCAAGATCCAAGACCATGGGATGTTCAATAGCATATATTATATTCATTGTTTTATTGCTTATCTCTATAATAGCTAACACACAAGTAACGACCACTATTTAATCTGACCCTTAACAAAGACAAAGTCAATGTAGGGTCGTGAGAAAATATTGCCACAGTTACAGCACATCATACATCACACACACATCACACGCCCATCATGTTTAACATTATCTTTATTCTTAATCGTTTCTGTCAAACTTATATAAGAAGTTAATTTATTTACTTCAAGGAAGTTTCACTTTCTTTCATTCAATTAATTTGTATCACAGTCATTGTATTGAATTCGATGTGCAAAATCTTGAACGTGAATTTGATGACCATGAACTCGAATCACAGGATGTGACTTAATTTAATAATATATAACTTGCGTTATTATATCGATGAAAGTGGTGAGAGATATTTTGTGTAAGACAGCTTTATCCATAAAGAGAAGATTATATGAAAGAAGCCAAAGATATAATAAATTATCTTTACGATACTCGAGAAACCATAAACCACCCTCTCGTACACAGTTATGGACATAATAACAATTAAACAGCAACCAGAGCAGAATAATATCAATACATAGCTCGTGCGTCATCTAGAATAAGTAAATCATCACAACTTGTGCACGCGTTGAAAGCGTAACGGATGATAGACGCGAATCGCGCCGGATTCTGTGGCCGTTCTTGTATTTTATTGTGAATAAAGTGATCTGTAGTGCAAATCGGATTTTGCTTAGGTGTAGTATTTTTAGTACTAACTTATATATTTTTCCATAAAAATAAAATACCTTGTTTGTATAGGAACCACGTAATGACTTAGAACTTGTTTGACAGTGTCTGAAAATTTTCTGTTTATAACTTAACTGGAACCTATCCGGAAGTAGTGAAAGAGGCCATTAGTTTGAACTGAATTAAAGTTCGACGACCAGCACTTACTTGCCTAGATTATTTTATATCCGGTGACCATTTCGACATAAGCTCCAAATACGCCTACGACATAAGCCTAAGGCCGTAGTAGAGAATTCTACGAGTACAATGAACAGGATTTAGTCTTCGGTAATTGTATTTTTCATCCTCAGTTGCAATACTAACGACATTATTATTACGACTGTGATGATAAAATGTTATTGTAATAACCCTCCTTTTGGAGCAGTCTGGAAAAAAACCGAAAAACGATATTCCAAATTCACTAATTTACGTTACACGTCCGTGTTTGGGTCACAGAAATTCACATGACATGTGTATCAAATTTAAAATGAATCGGTCCAGTAGATTCGGAACAAATTGGAGAAAGACACCTCCTATAAGGGTTTCGTTTTTTCATTCGGGCGTACGGAACCCTCAGAAATAACAAATAGATATTAAAGGTAAAACGAAGGAAGACGTTTTATGGGCTAAGAGAACCGGTGTAATTCTTTTTAAAAGTGTGTGTGTTGACCATTCATAGGCATAGGCAACCAGTTTGTAGATAATTTTCGTACACGCATGTATGAAGAAACATGCTATGGATCTGCCATTTTTTAATCTAGTGAAAATTGTAGTTTCGTTTAATTTATGACATGGATTTATTCATTGCGGCTGACAACTCTTATGACCCGTTCCAATATTGTCCTCTAATCATTCATCATCATCATTTCAGCCGAAAGACGTCCACTTCTGGACATAAGAGGCCTATGTCCAGCAGTGGACGTCTTTCGGCTCCTCAAGCACCGCCACTTCGACCGGTATTGTGCTTCCCGCATCCAGCGGATTCCTGCGGCCTTCACAAGGCGACTGTTTTTGTGAACCTTTGGGGTCCCGACTTAGATGTAGCGCTCGCCGGTCGTGACAGCGCTTGCTTCGCTCGCTCGGCTTGCGTGCTGCAGGTCACATTTCTGACCAAACCAAAGGAATTTGGTCGGGGTGCCCTAGCGTAGTAACTGCGACCTATTGTGAGAAAAGATTAGAAATTAAAAAGAAACTCAATAATTTAAAAAAAGTGTGCAACGTTAGAAGCCCAAAAAGTTTTTAGAGGTTCATTAATTTAATTAAAAAGTTTTCATCAGAAGACGGTCAATATAGTTTTAGAGGATCAGTTAAATATTTCCCTTAATCCAAATTCTGTTCCACTTTAGACATTAACTAATGGGTAACTCTTTTTCAGACACTGTGAAGCAGATAATATGTGGTCTTGTATTTAAGTTTATCGTGTAAACAATACATTATTAACTGCATTATTTACCTTGCATGTTTAATTATATTATTTAATTTATATTTTAACCACATTATTCAACTACAATACTAACATACAATTTAACTGCGTTGGGTAACATAATTACAACAGGCCATAACTTCCAGTATTTTTTTTTACTTGCATAATGACATGTTATGATGTCCTAACATACCGGACTATAAAATTATGAATTAACACAACCATTTTGTTCTCTTTTCACTTTTTCTTCTTTTTGTTTTTAAATTGTAAATTTATTTAAATATCAAAATTCTGACATTGTGACCCACATTTTGATGAAAATGTACAGTATTCATGAAGTTTCACTTTTTGAAAAGAAAGTTCTTTCAATACACTAACTAAGTACTTAGGTATTTTTCCTTATATGCATATGTTTTTTTTGCATGTATGTATTTTAAAGATCTCATTAAGCCCGGCGCGTACCCCATGTGGTGGTAAACAATGGTAAATCAAATGTGTATCATTATCTGTCCGTGACCGATTAAACACAATTACTTAATTAAATTCAGATTCATAAAGTCCTAATTTTATAGTTTGTTGATCTGATAATAATCGAGGGGCTTGTGGCTAAGTAATAACAGCCGCATGGGTCAATCGATCAGGTTAAGCTACGCTTGCCACGGTTGGTCCGTGGATGGGTGACCATCTTAACATACCAAGACTCCTCCGTGCCTCGGAAAGCACGTTAAGCCCTTGGTCCCGGCTGTCATCCGTGGATCTTTGACGGGTCGTCAGAAGCCCGAAAGTCTGAGAACCAGTCTTACCGTAGCCGTATCGTATTACCCAGTAACTGGGTTGTGGAGGTCAGATAGGCAGTCGCTCCACGTAAAATATAGGTACTCAGCTACATCCGGTTCCAAGCCGACCTCAACGTAGTTGGGAAAAGGCTAAGCAGATGATGATGATGATCTGATAATGATCAAGATATGAAATCGTTACTTTATAAAAGTAAAATTAAAGAAAAAAAATCTATTCTTTATATTACTTTTTAAAGTAACATTGTGAGCCTTACAACTGATGATTTTTCATCTTCATCTTCAAGCACGCTACTTAACTAAGTATTATAAAGAATATTGTCTCGAGCATTGCGCTGGTCAGTAACTACTGGCCTACATAGTTCTTTATAAAATAACCAATTTGGTGTCAAACAATAGAAAATCAATTGTGTCTCATGAGCTGTCCTGGACCGACTAATAGTAAATCAGCCTTTATCGTTCCCACTGCCGGGACACAGGCCTCCTCTATGAGATGGGGTTGACTGTAATCCATCACGCAGGCCCAGTGCGGGTTGGAAGATGATCACACGTCTTCGAATTTTTGGTTCTTGGTTTACAAGCATCCATTAGTAAGTACCTACTGCCAAACGTAATCACGTTCTACAATCGCGTCTATATTCTCAAAACACATTTCCTCGTGCCCTTCCAACTATAGCATTATTCAAACCCAATACCAACTTATCGGCAGCAATTCAAACCCACACAAACGACAATATTCCAACTACACATAAAAAAATACATAAACAAAATTTACTTTCTCCACCTAAAAGAACCATGAACTGGTGGAGTCATTGGTTTGACATCATTTGATTTTATAATTAGAATGCAAGACGCTCGTATAAGAGGTCACACGTGATGAGATTTAAGGAGTGGTGTGGGACTAGGTAGTATTTCCGGGCGTACCTGAGTTATTAGGTAAGAATAATTATGGTGTATTATAGATGAAGTAGATCAATTACTCAACTTGAGAAAGTTAACGAGGTATTGGTATTTGGTTTATAACACTTGTCTCATTTATTTGCATTCGTTTTCGAATGAGATATAAGATTGGGGAAATCGAAAACCATTAAACAAAAATGTAGTACTCAGTATCAAATGAAATGCCTCCTGACGACAGTAGTTACAGCGATAGATTCTAAAAACTAAAAATATGGTATAAGAGGACCCATTGACAGACTTACTAACAAATAATACTGACCAATGACTTACAGACACAGAACATAGTGCTGACCATTCATAATAATTAAGTTGATAACATTAATTATTTGCCTCGAGCTCAGAAAGCTGCCATGCTTAAATTGAATTCGGCTGGACACATCTGCCGCATGTCACATGATCAATGGGCCAAACTTACGACCCAGTGGTTCCCACTGTCCTCGCGCTCGTATGGGAGTGGCGTGAGGAGGCGAAACGCTGGGGCGTAACTCTGCTGCCGCGAGAAATCGCGGCACAGCGGATTGAGCTCCGGCGGGATCTCATGGTGACATGGAGAGTACGGTTGTCGCAACCCAGTGCTGGACACGCCACGATTACGGCAATAAGACCCCTCTTTGAGGAGTGGCTGGAGAGGCGCCACGGCGTCCTCACTTTCCGCCTGACGCAGGTCCTCACCGGACACGGCCGCTTCGGAAGGTTCCTGTGTCGGATAAGGCGGGAGGAAACGCCCGGGTGTCACCACTGTGTGGATCGCCCGGAGGACATCGCGGAGCATACGGTGGAGGTCTGCCCGGTTCGGGCAGAGCACCGCCGTGTCCTCGTGGAGGCGATCGGCGGCAGAGATCTCTCGCGTCCGGCTCTGGTTCAGGCCATGGTACGGAGCGAGAGGGCATGGGCAGCCGTCACCTCCTTCTGCGAAGCAGTAATGCTCGCGAAGGAGGAGGCGGGACGGTTGAGAGAAAGGCAAATTTCGCGCCCTCTCGCCCCTAGCCGCCGCAGGAGACGCCCTGGGCGACGGGAATCCCGGGTGGATTTCCGGCCACCGTAGGTGCGGGCTTGCGGACGGTGAGCAATGGGTAGCTCACCATCCGGTAAGGATCAGGCCCGGGTCGACGGCGCGTCGTATTCCACGCGCGCCTCAAAGAGATGTCGTCAGCACAAGTATAGAGGTCCACTAGGGCCGATGCCTGCCGGGGTCGCGGGAAGGTACTAAAGGGTCACCGAGGCCCCTGGCAACACAGGCAACAGGAAGGAATACTGGTAGGTTGTAGTCAGTAAGAGTCTGACACACCTTCCTGCTCCGCCCAGAGCGGGAGAATTTATTTGATGATTTCCCACCCAAAAAAAAAAAGTGGTTCCAACTTAATGGCAAATGACATCGGGGCAGGCTCAGATGGAGATGGCGGGATGAGCTGGAATCCTGTAATCGGTCAAGGACAGCTAATGAGACACAATTGATTTTCTACTGTTTGACACCGAATCGGTGACGCGTTGGGCTTCACAAGATTGGTCCTTGGCAGTTCTGGACGGAAAAAGGGGGAAAGAGGGGAGGCCTTTGCCCAGAAGTGGGACAATAATGGCTAGTAATAATAATAAAATATATACCTAGTAATAGAATAATAGACAACCATAATAGATCTAACTTATCAGAAACAATGGCAGCTGATAATGTAACTGATTAACCTCTTCACGCCTCAAGTAGCTTACCGACTAACACATAACAAACAGTCTGTCCCACTTTATATAATAAATAAACATAGTTATAATTAACAACAGTTATGGCACATTTCATTAAAATTCAATACTTTTTCCTATAATTGTATAATTTATAACTGAAGCAGTATTTATGGTAAAATTGATAACTTTTTGATCGCTCAGTTCCGATCTATTAATTACTATTGCTGATGTAGTAGTATTATGAATGTAAGAGTTATAATGAATAAGCCTATGAGCTGGTTTTAATAAGTTACACTGTCTGCAATATTTCTGTCTAATTTTAACACACATGTGTCAGACAAAAATTTTAATAAGAAATACATTTTTACTTAGTTCTAAGGATCCAATAAAATCATTACGATAATAATTATTATTATACAATTTTTGAGAATAGTATATTGTGTGCAAATTACTGGATAAGGTTGTTGAGTTTGTCTGTAACTGCAAGAGCACAATTATACTGTATCAACGTCTATAATACTTTTTGAAAGAATATTCTAATAATTATTTTTTTACTTTATTCATTTCATTTGTCTCTAGTTTCTATGCCTTCTACTGTTCATGCATTTTCTGATATAGACCTGTCACCTCGAACTAGCGTTAGATTTAATTCTTTTTCTACGCGTGCCAGATCATTTTGCCTTTAATTTGGTATTTTTATTCGTTATTATTAATTTATATTAAAAATAAGTAAACCACATCCAAACATCACGACGTCATCGTTATCTATACGTTTACGGATAGAAGTCTCATTCATACTAACTTGTATCTATACCTTGTATGAACTAGAATTTCTCGTTTAATGCAAAAGGGTTATAAAATTATGTCCCGGACACCGTTTTATCAATGTACTAGTTACCTTTCAGAACACTTTGCTTTTTTACATCATGTTATATTTTTGAGCTGTCCCTCGTATTAAAATACCTGTATTTGAGGCCAGTCCAAAGTAAAGTATGCTTACACAACAGAACGATCTTCACCACTAGTCCTTAGTTTAACTTCTTCATTATCATCTTGCTCTCATTCATCGCTACTAGCTGTAATGGTAGAATTCACTGAAAAGCTCTAAATATTAAAACTTGTTCTTATAATGAGGGGCGTAAACTGCATTTTCTAGTGCCTCATTCATTTGTGTTCCTTACCCCATTTAATATCACTTGCTGCTCCAATGAATCGATAACCATAATTTTATAGAAACCATAAGGCCATCAGAAAATCGTTAGTATCATAAACAATATAATTTTTTGGCTAACAAGCCATGACCAATTTACGGGGATGTGAAAAAAACATATTTCCGATGATGACATCATCTCACTTTCGTTTTAGTACTTCTACAGTACGACTACTTTCGAAAATATGGTGTGAATTTAAAGTACTTTTACCACATTATGTAGGTACCTGAAATACGAATCTTGATCAACACTAGCAGAATTATAAACAAAGTCAAGAATAGGAACATTAACGTAGCTTTCAATTTTCAAAATCAAGGTTGGTCAATCAATTTGAACTTTTTACTGTATTGTTTTTACTATATACGAAAGAACATGACTTTCATTTGCAAAATAGAGGCATAAAAATTAGGTAAGTTCGTCGATTTAATTGTATAGCTGTCATATTCTAACACAGTTTTGAAAGAGAGTTTCAAGAAGCCAGCCGTCTTGAAACACATTTTTAATTACCAGAATGGTTACGAATGGTTTTTTTTTCCGCGATGTGTCTGGTATCTGTTCTCTATAGGATTAGATGCTCATTTAATGCTTCAAAATTGCAAATATCAATATATGAATTAAATGTGAAAAGACCTAAAAAGAAATAGTACCTACATGCAGTCAAGAATATTTTTTATTATTGACCGAGTTAACATGTCAGTCACACATTGTCAACTGATTTAATATTCTTGTTACAGATAAAACATCAAGATATATCCGGATCAACACAGCAGATAATACAAGAGTTGACAGGTAAGAACCTGTCAACAAGAAACTGATGAGGATACTTTCCAAAATTACAATACACAAAACTTCAAGAGAATGAAATCATTTCGCGTAGACGCACGCGGATATACCACGAGACCAAACGTGTGTGCAAAATAAAACTATCTGTGACAAATAGATACGAAGCAGTAATGATTTGACAATGGCTGAACGCTATAAAGAGAGAAACAAAAACAAAATGGGAATCGACACTATAGCCAAGTTTCTAGTTATAATATTAGTTAGTGCTAAACAGATTCAATGCAGTGACAATGACGATATAGCGAAACGAATGAAGATAATCGAGAGTGTTTCGGGTAGATATTTTAGTGACGTTTATCAAAATGGTACATTTAGGACTGGTAATGTGTTGTGGGACAATATTTTGAATAAGTGTACGGCGACCCCGTCAGTGAGTTGTTTACAAAAGAATGTTTATTCTTACCTGGATGATAGGTTGGGGATGAATGGTGATATGGAAGTGTCTAGTGGCGTGTATTTTAAAAAGAATGGTGTGGATATCAACAAGTATAGTAAGGAAGCTAATACTATCTACCTCACTGGAAGTGACAACGAAGCAGAGAAGGAGAGATACTTAGATGAAGAAAATGAAATTGAGGATAGTGAACCGGGTAAGTGCATTTTTTGTTTGCACATGTTTTTATTTAACAGCATAAAATTAGGAAGTGGACTAGCAAGTTCTCTTCCATTTTATGTTTGGCTAATTACTCGGCAAGTAATATGAATGTCTGTCGTATGATCTCGACGTTCAAAAAATAAATATACATGGAGATTAAAAGATTATCTAGTTTTGTTGTCAGCATCGTCGAATCGTGAGAAAAAATGAAAAACAATCAAGGCAAATTTATAAATATAATATAAAGATGTGGCTTTGCACTATACCACTTTTTTACTTTTGATATGATTGTTTTTCATTTTTAAGGTAGGATAGTAGTTAGATACCATACTGAATTCAAGCTATTGACACCACACGACAGTCAATTCCAAATTCGATTCGATTCGATTTCAAATTTGGGGCCAAAAAACATTACATTTGATTTAATTATCGTGGAGTAGATTTTACTTTTACTTACTTACTCGACTACTTCTTTGAGACGCCTAATAATTAATTGTTGAGGCAATCTTGAGTAACAATAAAAAACATTTAATAGCCTTTTAAAAGAGTTTGTCCATGTTATCTCATTTGTGTAACTGTAATTAAACGCATCAATAAACACCTGGGATTAATACTCTGCTATACCTTGCCTCTCACCCAGCATGATCATTGATGTTCATGTGGTTTTTTTTAATTACTGAACGCACTACTGTCTTGTTTGGCTCTAAATTTGAAAAAGACCCATAGTGTGAATATTGGCCGATTAAATAGTAATTATTTTATGACGCCACTTACCGACTTAACAATATTAGATGTACCTAATTCTTATCAAGAAGATATCGCAGTAACAACCACTAATTTGTCATTTGACATCAAATCACAGGTAGCAATATTACAGACAAAAACATCTGCTGCTCGTTTGCGTGAAAGAAACGAACGACCGACCATTTGAGCCTACACCCCATTTGCACGTTGCAAGTTTCTAGCATATGGCATACAATACAAATTTAAGCAAAAAATGACTTGTATCATCTAAACACTGTCAAGACGGTGCAATTTCTATTGTTGGTTCAACGTATTATGAAACACACAAGCAATTCAGTCTAATTTAAGGTAAAACTATTGTAAGTTTTAAGTTTTGAACAAATAAATATTGTTTATTGTTAATTATTAATTAAATCGAACCGTGTCAATCAGGCTCTAACACCATATATCAGACATATAATATTGACGAATCAAATAAGGCAGATCAATCAACTCCTTATTACACATACGTAGATCCCTCGGACATCGGTACCAATGAACAGGTTGATGAGGACGTACAATGAGCTCCATACACGTTCCAATAGCATCGATATCTTCACCAACAGGCTTTCGCAATTTCACAAAGAATTGTTACTGACCCACAGTGGCCACAGTTAACATCTGTATCTATGTTATTTATATTATTACTTACTTATTTATTAGTTGTCATTGGGTGTGTTATTCTTTAGAGCAACAAAATAGATTTAGTTCATTCTTATTTTTTTTTAAATTTTGATTTCATGTAGTTTTTTTTTTAGCCTATATGTACTCTATGTCATATTATAAAACTTAAAATATGTAAGCGCTGTGCACACCTGTAAGTGACGAATTCACTCTAGATATAAGTTTAATTGTTACAGTACCCAATTGAGGGGCTTGTGGCTAAGTAAAAATCTATAAGCCGCACGGGTCGATCGATCAGGTTAAGCTACGCTTGCCGCGGTTGGTCCGTGGACGGGTGACCATCATTACATACCAAGCCCCTCCGTGCCTCGGAAAGCACGTTAAGCCGTTGGTCCCGGCTGTCATTTGTAGATCTTTAACAGTCGTTACGTGTCGTCAGAAGCTCGAAAGTCTGACAACCAGTCTTACCAAGGGGTATCGTGTTACCCAGTAACTGGGTTGTGGAGGTCAGATAGGCAGTCGCTCCATGTAAAATACTGGTATTCAGCTGTATCCCATAAGACTGGAAGCTGACACCAATATAGTTGGGAAAAGGCTAGGCAGATGATGTTACAGTACCCCAAAAATGTATTAGTGAATAAGTCGTTGGAGTGCCAAAATAAATAAATAGATCTTCCCTCAACCAATAGACTGTGAAAAGTTTTAACACAAAAAACAAATCCAACACTACGTGCAAATGAAAACAACACACAGTACCTACCAACATAAATAAAGATTTCTCTAAGTAACCTACAGACATATTGCAGACATCATTGGCACTTGAGGAAATCGACATTTACGGTGAAAACGCATTTGTTTATTCAAACAATGAGCAATTCATGTCGCATCTAGTAGTCAGTGTGGCTTCATTGTTGACCAGTTTGTCTTGAACTCTGGTTATGAACAAAGTATTCTAGAGTGTAAACTGGTTGGTCCTACTTTAGTTCCGGCTTTTTGATAACATTTTATGTATTTTGGTTGGTTAAAAGTTGTTTAGATTGTGTATTTTAGTGTGCTTTGTTGGCCTTGAAGTAATTTGTGATTTGAGAAAATTGGTATTCATTCTAAGTTATTTGCAGAGAGTAGAGAAGTAACTAGTTCTTAAATAACTTTAAACGAACTTTATCAATAAATTGATATTTTGCCATAACTAAATTAAATTTTGTTCATCCATCGCTTTAATTAAATTATAATCTGCGTATGGTAGATGTACCATGATGATGATATATTTCTGTGCTTTAAATAATCTTCGTTAAATATTAATTCATTATATACTTAAATCATCCGGAATACGTGTTCTAAAAATATTAAAAAATATATAATATATAATGATGGTGAAAACCGCATCAAAATTGATGATATAGTTTAGAAGACCTAACAAACACACACGAAAAGTGACTCTACAGGCTCAAATTATATTAACTAGCAATACTCTACAGACGAATAAAAAAACAGGGGCTTGTGGCTCAGTAATAACAGCCGCACGTATCGATCGATCAGATTAATCTACGCTTGCCGAGGTTGGTCCGTGGACGGGTGACCATCTTTACATACCAAGACCCCTCCGTGCCTCGGAAAGCACGTTAAGCCGTGATCCCGGCTGTCATTCGTGGATCTTTGACATTCGTTACGGGTCGTCAGAAACCCGAAAGTCTGACAACCAGTCTTACCAAGGGGTATCGTATTACCCAGTAACTGGGTTGTGGAGGTCAGATAGGCAGTCGCTCCGTGTAAACTACTGGTATTCAGCTGCATCCGGTTAGACTGGAAGCTGACCTCAACGTAGTTGGGAAAAAGGCTTGGCAGATGATGACTCCACAGACAAAAATAAATTAAAAGATTTGATGATTTTTTTGGGGTCAACGACCGCTGGTAGTGTTGTTGTTGGAAGTTGCGAAAATCTGTTTATTTTTATTTAATCGTGTTTAGTTACCGATATCCATCACATCAATGAAATTTGCACAAGAAAAACAGTTTTTTTAAACTGATATTTCGGAAGGAAACCAACCGATTATCCTTTGAAGTCAAAGTTCGCGAGCATATTCGTAAGAAGCTGGCAGTATCATCACAATGGTAATACCGCTGTTTGTATCTGCATCAATTAAAGACCGACTGGTAGAAAATGCCTACGGAATTAAGTCCACCTCTGTACATTTTTGTGCTTAAAGTATTAAATAAATATATAAATATTTCAAGTGAACTAAACTACCGGCAGTTGACAACCGGAAAAAAACTTATCAAATTTTTTATTTTTGTTTTAACATGTTTGTCTGCAGAGTTTTGCTAGCCAATTGAATATGACCCTGTATTTGTGATGTGTAGAAATATAAATATATTTGGTAAGGTTACGGTCCCATAACTTTCCTTCTGTTCCTTTTTCTTCAGTGCCTATTTTACATGGCACGAACCAAACGGTAACAGTCACGTACTGTACTGGCGGCACGTCATCCGTGCTAAGTGTCGCGGGTTTCATTCCCGCACGAAACAATTTTGTATGCGCTACAGATATTTCCGTGTCTGAATGTATATTAAATGTGTATGTTAAAGTACTTACGGTCCAAGAGAAATTCCTGTAGTGGAACGACGATTTTGTTAAAAAAATATGCTTCATGGTACAGTGCATAGGATCAAAATTATGATGATGATGAATAAAACGTGGCTAAAAATGGTTCTACGAATGATACTAATGATGGTGAGAAGGTGACGACAGACATATATGGAAGGAAAAAACCTGCTGAGCTTACTGAAAATAAATAGGAACAAGGACAAACGCATTTTGGTAAACTGTATGCTGACGCATATAAAATTGGGCTAGGCTAAAAACTCTCTACAGACTTTACAAACAGCACAAGAATATGATTTTTTTTTTAATATACTAGCCATTACCTGAGAACGAAACTTAAACTTTCTGTTTCCGTCTCAAACAGTGCGACGGTGTCAATGACATCGCTACATAAAGCCTTGATCTTGACGACGTGAATTAGACTGACCACACCATTCACTATTCAGATATCTATTATGTAGATTTTGTGGTACTTGTTAGATAAAAGATAGCTTTTGAAAAGAAAAGTAGTATTCAATGATACTCAATTCTTGTATTATAATTATTGTCAAACATATTAGAGTAGAAAGAGCCTTTTAGACGCCAATACTCGTAAAGTGATAATTATTATGAAGCTACTTTAGTCAGAAACTATCTGACATTCTGCAGCCTTAAAGAGATTTATTAGTACTCCATTGGTTACCGAATATCCTTATAGAAAACGACCATAAATACCTTCCAGAAAACGGCCATAGCATGCATATTTTTGACAATAGTCAAACTTTATGTTAAATAAAACAAAAGAAAACAAAGTACCTTTTCTTTTTGGTTGGGAAAACATCAAATAACTTCTCCCGCTCTGGACGGAGCGGGAGGCACTCACTGACTAAAACCCACCCGTATTCCTTCCATTGCCTGTGTTGCCAGGGACCTCGGTAACCCTTTAGTAGCTTCCCGCGATCACAGCAGGAAACAAAGTACCTATGATGGGATGGTCAATCAAAATTAACTTTTGTTCTTCATGACAGTATTGATACACAAAATCGTGAACATCACTAAATGGACATTGTAGATCTTGAAACTTAAAAAAACTCTGGCCAAAACTTGAATAACAATACTGTTTACCTTTATATAAGCTAAGATTATCTAGAACTAAAGTGTAGTGTTACAGTCAATACTACTACGAGTGTTATGAATAATAATAAACATCAAACATCTTTAAATCATTTCTTTGTTATAACAATTCAAACAACCAATTATCCATTTTCGTGCAAATCTGACAACAATGTGAGTGGATATGTGTGCCATGCAAACTGCCATGTCAGAAACAAGTGCCATGTATGTGCCACCAACCGTGGAAATGTGGCTAGATGCCAATGAAAGTGATGGTACGTGGATACTGGAGTTGCCTTAAGGTCAAGTTTATAAGATAGATGAAGATGTAGAAGACCAAAAGTGCAAGCTACATAGCCTTAAGAAAATAATTGAAGATACAGGAAGCTGTGGAACTGTTCTCTATACACATCCAAAAAGATGTGAAGAGTAAGTTGTAAAATAAGATACGATCTAAAATACAGATGATAAAAAGCATCCGGAGCTCTCAAATTTTTGTAACAAGATTGTTACTTCAAAAATATGTATAGAACTAAGCTGTCAGCCTTGGTCACGATCCTCAGGCTTTTGATGTCGTTCAGTTCTGTTTTTTCGCGTTGGAGGTAAAATTCAAAACTGTCGTTATTGTATAATAATTACAAACTTTTTATAGTCACTTGTCTAAATACTAACACTGTTTAGTGTTAGGTACCTATTTCTATCATTATCAGCTTTTTCACTGTCTGTCTTCCTCACAAGGCAGATTACGTTAATAAGAGAATGATCATGATCATGCATTAAACCATGAATATCGATATAAATATTATAATAATACAATAATAATAATAAAAATATATTCAAAAATATAAGGAACAACGTTAAATAACAGTTTTTCTTAAATCTATGTCAAGTTCACCCATGATTTGTGCCTGAACTAGGTAATCCTGTGTTTCAGGCGATTGGAGGTAACATTAATTGATTAAATAATCACATATCATATTAATCTTATTGGTACATAAATGTAAAATGGTGTCTAAAATTATAGTATCTTAACCTAATTCGTGGAATGCCCAGATTGAATATATAAAAAACAAGCTCTCGACACTAGTAGGGACATTGCGCAACATAGTTCGATGTATTCCGCGAATTCTAAGATACACCATCTATAACTCACTAGTAAAGCCGCACCTACTATATCTGATTGAACTCTGGGGCAGTGCTACGAAAACAAAACTGTCAGAACTTCAACGATCGCAAAATAAATTAATAAAAATGCTTTTTAACTATCCCTATCTAACATCAACTTCAAAAATCTATAGTGACACAAAATTAATGAACATCAAGCAACTCTATATCTATAATACATGTATATTCATTAATAAAGTGCTTAACAAAAAAATACACACAAACATTATACTAACTCAATATCGACAAGTCAGCCAACGAAGCTCACGACGAGCGAGCCTAATAGTGCTACCTAAAACTAGAACCAATTATGGCAAAAAAATGGTTACTTTCGAAGGAGTGCAACTATATAATAAATTACCATCAAGTATTAGAAATGTACACTCACTCAATGCATTCAAAATTCAGCTCGGTCAGTATTTAACAGCAAGTAAAACACCCTCACAGAAATGAATGCGTTGGGTGGGTCGTGTTTGTGAAACTGTACATAGAGGTGAAGTCAAACCTTTTTAAATTGTTAACATTAATTTATTGTTCTCAAGTAAGTGACATTTGTGTATGTTTTTAATTGAGAATAAAGATTCTCTTTAAACCTAACTAAGTAAATAAAAAAATAAAAAAATGTGGTATATGCACGAATTTTCTCTATGGTACCGCCTTCTTCACAAAACAGTGATCTTTGTAATTGTCCGTAAAATATGATGTATCATCATCATCACAATGCTTGACATTACATCATATTGACAAAATATTAATTACCACCCAAACTCTTATTAAATTACCACATTTTTCTTTGTGACTTTCATTTTTTTACCATCGACCAACTGCGAATTTATTCATCGCAAACGTGATTTCGAAAGTATTTTGCATTCCTCAGTGAAAGCAAAATAGACTAATAAATACAGTTAACAATATTAGTCTTATACCATAGAAAATAAGGTTCAAAATTGAATGGAGTTTCCTCGAATTGTTTCTTCATGTCCGGCGGCAAAGTATCTGCGGTTGTTGTAATTCTATTGCGTTTGAAATAAGGGTTACATTTGATTGTGTAATTGTTGTTATAACATTGTTACGGTGGTCGCATGAGGCGCGTTTATAGAAAAAGTTTGCTGTGTTCTAATGTTCGTTTTAGGTGCTACAATTTCTATGAGCTAAGAATGGAGGCAAATCGGCGTCCATTGTTTTTGTTGAAAATATAGGTTGTAGTTATTAAAAGGTATTTTAGGTATTATGATTGCTATCTTAGACAATGTCGTGAATTCACGCATATATTCAATTAGTCCAAATCCTAGGTAAGGGTGCTTATTTTATTTAACGTCTTTACAAGTTTAAGATTGAAACATTTATTTCAGTAGATGCTTTACCCAAAAAACCAAGGATTTAATTTGTATTAAGTATCTATGATGTAAAAAAAAAATCGTGTTAGTTACTTTCTGGATGAAACTTCCCAATACTTTCTCTAGATAACGCAGTGTTCGACATAATACATTACCACATGTTATTGTTGAGCGGATGGAGATAACCGTTTTTTCTTTATGCGCGACCTCGTGTCACATGTTGTCAAATTCAAATTCAAATACGTTTATTGTTTGTTACATGTAGAAAAAGATCTTATAGTTATTATAATAGTAGAACTGTAACATATCCGTAAGGTGTACAATATTACGGTATATACAGTTGTCGCAACCCAGTGCTGGGCACGCCACAAACAATTGTGGCGATAAGTCCTCTCTTTGAGGAGTGACTAGAGAGGCGCCACGGCGTCCTCACCTTCCCCCTGACACAGGTCCTCACCGGACATGGCAGCTTCGGGAGTTTCCTGTGTCTTTGTAATCCACGTGCGCCTCAAAGAGATGTCGTCAGCACAAGTGTAGGGATCCACTAGGGCCGATGCCTGCCGGGATCGCGGGAAGTTACTAAAGGGTACCGAGGCCCCTGGTAACTCAGGCAACAGGAAGGAATACGGGTGGGTTTTAGTCAGTAAGAGTCTGACACACCTTCCCGTTCCGCCCAGAGCGGGAGAAGTTATTTTACCATTTCCCACCCAAAAAAAAAAAGGTGTAAAATATTCTATTACGTTATTATTATTACAAACATTCTTACAGTTGGTCTAGTCACTCTTTGCATTAATCAAATTATACATTAAAAATATATATAAAACATGAGTTTTATATATATTTTTAATGTATAATTTAAAAAAATCAAATTATACATTAAAAATATATATTAAACATGAGAGACAATTTGATTAACGCAAAGAGAGTGAATGTATGAACATTCAATAGTCCTACATTATAAATGAAACAAAATACATTAACCAAGTTTTTGTCATTAAGACGCTGACAACACCTAAACCGCGGTCACTGTCAGATTGCATAGAAAAGAAAGAGAAGCGCGACGACAAAACGCTTGTAATATATTGCAAAATATGAAGTAATTATCTATTTACTTTGATTTTTAGGATTAGAACTCAAGGTAAGAGGGTTAGTTTAACGTTAGTTTGTATCGAGATTTTTTTTTCAAAACGTGTTTTGATGACAACCAAGCTCTGGGAAATATGTTCAAAATTAACATATATTTTTTCCGCTACCACAAGCTATACAGATTTGGCAATTTTCTTTCTTAAGAAAAGCCTATTTTGGTCAATTGGGTCTTGTCAGCGCCTTAAAGAAATCATTTATTGTGTAGTACGATTTATCTATCAAGAATTACTTGAGCTTAATTTTAAAGATATTTATGCCTGAAATACCTTTAATACAATTTGGTAGTTAGTTATAAATTTTTACTCCCTTTTCCAAATATACTAGATTTATGTTTAACTGTTCTACACCTAATTCCGCATAGCTCATTTTTATGTCGTGCACTTCTAAATGTTTCATATTTTCTTATGTCGCTTTTTATCATTCTTGCCGCTTCATAAATAATATATGATGAAGGCAGAGTTAATTTTTTTAACCTCCTAAACACTTCTTTGCATGAGTCAACCTGTTTAAGTCCGGTTATACTTCTCACACATATTTTTTGGGCTTTAAGACCATTTTCTCTCTCGGGAGTATTTTTCCTATACAATTGTATTTTCCCTATTTGCTTAGCCAATAACAGTTTACACAAAAAAATAATCTCTAATATGTAGTACATATGTGAGTGCAACAATTACTTACAGGCTAAGACCACGTGCACTATTTTTGATTTTACATTATTATTATAATGCTGAAAATGATAGTTATAATTAATATTATTTGGTAATTCATGTGACAATAATAACAACAATTTCATTCTACATATTTAAAATAACAGATTGATTGAACAGTAACATTAATAAGTTAAAATAATACATATCTCGTCATTTAATTCAAATACATACATTTTAAAATTACCATTCAATAGCGAGGTATCAATATATATGAATGTATGAATAATTATTTAATACAATTTTCCTATGTTATCACGGTGTGTATCAGTAATATCACTGCAACTGCTTAGAGTTAATTTTACATAGGCGTGAAATCGATGAGTTACCCAGAACCGTTCTGCGTAAGGGTTGGTTTAATAGTGTGATAGGATTCAAAATCAAAATATAATTTAATTTCACATAAACCTACATGGCACTTATGAAACGTCAGTAGCTAGGTGCACGGTTTCAATTGGTCGTTTCCTATGGAGAAGAGCCAGCAAGAAATTCCACAGGTACTCTTCAAAAAATAGTTGGCTATTACAATGTTTTCAAATTACATAAGTTAATAGGTATGGGAGCAGTGCAGGCCTGTCAGCAAGAACCAGGTTCTTAACAAAAAATAAATGTTCTATTAAGCCTACAACGTTCTCAGATTCGCAAAATATAAAATAATCTATATAAAATGATATTAACACAATAAAAGTAAAAATCTTTTTAAACCAAAGGACACGATTTCCATTACATTGAACTGTAACAAATCTGAATTTCCTGGAACATTGAACTGAATAGGATATTTCCTGTCCACAAAAGCCGGTAATAAATAGTTAAAATTAAAATTGTAGGTACGTAATTAATCGTATATAATGTCAAATAATAAAAAGACTATGTCAAGGAAGTATGTAAAAAAATTAAATAAAATAAACATCGTAATTTGGGAGCATTCTTCGCGGATACCGGGCTCGGGCACAAAACTTTAGGACACTCATAGGTTTGGGTACTCAAATTTATTTCCAAGCAATTCATAGAGAAACAAGGCATCAACACTTACTTCTCTGTGATTTGATAATGAGTGCATTTTGAAATATCAGTGACGACAATTATAGGAGCAGCTTTTTACTTTCTCTTTAAAAAAAAACAAGGTGCCACAGAAACCGTTTTTGACCTCTTTCCAAAGGTAAGTAAGGTGTGGCCTAGTGGGGTCTCCATACAACACTGCAATACTCGGACGCGTCGTACAGGCAAGCTTTATCAGAGTCATTACCAATTTTCACTATCAACCTGATCACCTCATTCAACATTCTAACATTATCAAAAAAAAAATAGCTAAACTCACTTTTTTCAATAATTGCAAATACTAAAATGAGCATTTGCAATATGTGAAAAGCCATTTTCTAATTTAAAACTTTGTGTTCGCATGTATGTGTATGATACCAGAAATCATGATATAAATATACATTATAGGTATAATAATATTATAGGTATAATACAATGTACATATATCAACAAAAGCCCACTTCTCACTAGGTCAGTAGCCCATGAAGCGCAGCACTTGTTCTGTGGTCAACCACAAAGGGTCCGCCACTTGTCATGGTAACTGACAAACACCTGTAAACTACATAGCTGATGTTGCGGTTACAGAAGAATGGTAGAAATTGCATGTATTTTGTTGCAAGAATATGATGTATTTGAGCTGAACAGGTTGCTGTGATATGATACGGTGATTTCAGCATCGTTGTGCAAGATAACTTCATCCATCTTTTCTGATTACTTTCAAGAGTCGGTTTACGATTCGATATGGCTTTAATTATGTTTTTCTTAGTAATTATATTGCGTGTTAGTGATCAATTGATCATGTTAGTTTCCTATCATTACACATACACATAATTAGCCTATAATGTTCCCACTGCTGGGACACAGGCCTCCTCTCTTCGAGAGGGAGTGGGCTGTAATCTAACACGCGAGCCCAGTGAGGATTGGTAGATGTCACATGCCTTTGACTTTTTGGTTCTAAGACATGCCGGTTTCCTCACGATGTTTTCCTTCACAGTTTTAAGAGCAGTGGTAATTAAATTGTTTACACAAAGTTAAGCGCCTGAGTGGGTTCGTACCCATGACTTGTAAGTACTCTGGGCTGAGCGGGAGGGTGTGTCAGAGTTGTTAGGGGCCTCGGTATCCCTTCCGGACTTACCCACGACTCCGGCAGGCATCGACCCTAGTGGATCCCTACACTTGTGCTGACGACATCTCTTTGAGGCGCGCTTGGAACACAACGCGCCATCGACCCGGGTCTGGTCCTTACCGGACGGCGAGCTACCCATTGCTCACCGTCTGCGCCTACGGTGGCCGGAAATCAGCCAGGGATTCCCGACGCCCAGGGCGTCTCCTGCAGCGACTGGGGGCGATAGGGCGTGAAATTTGCCTTTCCCTCAACCGTCCTCCTTCGCGAGCATTACTGCTTCGCAGTGCCGTTACCACCGGGTTACCACTGCTCCTATAATTGTCGCAAATAAATTATGTAAATAAAAATAATTGCCCTGCAGGCTTAGCATGACGCTTTCTATATCTTCGAAGAATAGACACGGCTCTTTCTATACAAAGTGACATTTCGTTTGTCCTTTTTTGACATCCCACCGTAGAAATCCTTCTACAATCTATCATCTTGTCTTTCGTTTCTAACGATCTTTGTCTAGGTCCTTTTTAATGTAGAATGATTTCTACGGTGGGATGTCAAAAAAGGAGAAACGAAATGTCACTTTGTATAGAAGGAGCCGTGTCTATTCTTCGTAGAAATACAAAGCGTCATGCTAAGCCTGCTGTTGTTGTCTTATTTCCATGAATTATAAAATTCTATCATGTTTTCATTTAGGAACTAGAAACTACAGAAGCAACGGTCCACCGGCCTTGTTAAACAATAATATGCACCATCACATGCTTCCCCAAATTTATGCACCTTTCTATTTATCTAACTTATCAACGCCAAACACGTTTTTGCCATGCGGAAGGTTTCCAAAAGCTACACAATGAACACAAATACATTAAACTCACGCCGTAACGAAACTAATAAACAGCCAAAAATCACGCGACAAACAAATGACAGGCTATTAAAGTCGAAATACACACTATCGTGTCTAATTTGTTATACGTAACCATATAATTACATACACGCTACGGGCGATAGTATGTTGTAATGGAAAACTGGCGTGAGAGAAGCTTAGGGACTATTCACATTTGATCGTTTGCTGCTTTCTGAGACTTGCAAACGAAAATATTTAATAAAAAAGCTCGTTTTTTTTTTAAATCGAAGTACAAGAATGAATATCAAAGCTACTTCTGAACTTTTTCATGGAACTTTTAACACGTTCGCTGACAGTGAGCACTTACCCTGACACCACATTACGGCAGTAGAATTTTCTATACTAAATGACAAGCGTTTCACAACGTAGTGTCATTTTGGCCATATGTTTGCCTGCCGAAATTTGGTACTACGTCGATGGACGTGAACGTTTCTCGACGTTGTGCTATATTAGGCATGTGTTTGCTTACCCAAATGCGACACTACGTCGACAGACACTACGTCCGTCGACGTACTGTCATAACGCACTATTTTAATTTCCCGCCTAACGACGTACTGTCAGCGAACTTAAATTACTGCATATATTAAGACTGAATCAATGTTCGTGGATTTATAAACCCAATGTACAATACTATATTTATAACATCCACGAAATGTAAATTAACCTAAATTTGACGTGAATATTAAGTAAAGACGTTGTATTTTACCCGTCATTAAACATACCTAATAATAAGCACAGTTTCACGGCTGTCTCAAATAGTTAAGCAAGCATAAAGGTTGAGGCGATTTAATATATTGATGTCAATTGCTTTAACTTTCATGCTTGCCCTTAAAAACCGATGATTATGCATTTTCTGGTTTTTGTTGAAATCGCATTCACCTTTGACTAAAGGTTAAAATTGAAGAAACAAAGTATTCAATACAATATAATAATAATAATTGTTTATTTGCTTAGCAAAATTTGTGATCCCGTACAGTCTACCCTAAATTATAGGCATGCAAACATTAAACATTGATTGTTCTGTGATATTTTTGTATTAAAAACACAAAACTCGTCAATCAGATTAAAATTGGAAAAAAAAAAGAAGATAAATGATAGAATAAATATAAAGCGAGCATAACAATAAGACAAGAAAGTACACAATGTCAAACAATAAATTTAAAGAGTAGTGTCATTTAAGAAATCATTAATTTAATAATAACACTTATCAAGTAATAAGGCTGTCAGTTTCTTTTTAAACATTAGGATTGGAACATTTTTTATGATGTCTGGTATTTTTTTAAACACGGTGGGACCCATGCCGAAAACACTTTGCCTACCTATATAAGAGCATGCTATGGATCATGCAGTTGAAGCAAATGAAGCAGAATTGGAGCTAATACAGCCTCGTTGGTCTAGTGGTCGCAAGCGCTACCACTGGGCACGAAGTCCTGGGTTGGGTGGTCCCATTGGGGTTTCCGTCAGGAATTCTCAGTAGCAGCCCAAAGTCTGGATTTTTTCTCAGTTGGTGACAATAGGCTCGTATATTACATAGGACTTAAACATAACTGGTGAAATGTTATGTTATGATTTAAAAGTAGATCAAGCAAACGCAATTGCAAAAGGAATGCATTGTATTGAATACCTTACTAGGGCTTAGTGAACAAAGAAAATACAAAAATTACAAAAATATATTAACAAACTAAACAGAGCAGGGCTGGCTAAGATGGCGCGTTAAGTTCCACGCGCGCCCCTCTTATACATCGCTTAGATTATCAAATGCTTCTGATACTACCCCAAAAACACATTGGGAATAAAATAGGCCTTAGGCAAAGTTTTCTACTTGGTTTAACCCAAACAATAGAAAATCAATTGTGTCTCATTAGCTGTCCTTGACCAATTAATATTAAAACTAGGCGTGGATACTTTGACTTAACCCATAGCCATGATATGTAATCAGTGCATGGCGATCGGCGTTTTTCCCGAAGTTCTCAAGAAGGCTCTGATAATTCCTATATTCAAAGCGGGGGACAAATACTGTGTCTCTTATTATAGACCTATATCGCTGCTGCTTATTTAAGGTACTTGAGAAAGTGATTAATGTAACTTCCTACCTAGAATCTGAAAATTTAGAGTTGAGTCAATAAGACGAGTAACTACTAAAATCGGGATAGTTTCGATTATAACACTTGTTGTGCTATCCTGTAAAAATCTCACCTTGAAAACTTAGGTGGAATGAGCTTGAAGTGAATTTCTGTCATCCCATCCTGGTCCAGGCTATGGTACGGAGCGAGAGGGCATGGGCAGCCGTCACCTACTTCTGCGAAGCAGTAATGCTCGCGAAGGAGGAGGCGGAACGGGTGAGGGAGAGGCAAACTTCGCGCCCTCACGCCCTTAGCCGCCGCAGGAGACGCCCTCGGTGTCGGGAATCCCAGGCCGATTCCCGGCCACCGTAGACGCGGGCTTGCGAACGGAGAGTAATGGGTAGCTCACCGTCTGAAAAGTAACAGGCCCGGGTCGACGGCGCGTTGTGTTCCACGCGCCCCTCAAAGAGATGTCAGCACAAGTGTAGGAGTCCGCTAGGGCCGATGCCTGCCGGAGTCGCGAGAAAGTCCAAAAGGGATACCGTGACTTCTGGCAATACACAGACAACGGAAGGAACATGGGTGGGTTTTAGTCAGTATGAGTCTGACACGCCCTCCCCGCTCCGAAAGGATGATACTGATGGTAGCAAGGCAATGATAGCTCGCTTCAAGCTTGATTTACCTTTGTTTTCACGATGAGATTTTTACAGAATAGCAAGACTGATTTTCAGAACGATGAAAATTTCTGATCAACGAACGTCTTATGCAAATTCGACAATCTTTGTTCAGTCATGTACTAATGCACCTAGTCCTTAATCGACTACAAATCTAGACCGTGTCGCATTCCGAAAGAAAGTATCGAAGCTCACAATATAAGAGAAATTAAAACTCTCAGGGAAATTGATATTGTATCATAATGTTGAGAAATACTTGAATACTACTGTGATGACTAGAAAAAGTTAGATCGAGAAATGAGAAATGAGTGGGAAGATATTATGTTATGAAACTTGATTTTTTATACATTGCAAGTGTCGTGTAACCTATTATAATTTGAATAAATAGTGTTTTGCTTATGTGATTGGTGATGTATTATTAACAAAAGCTTAGTTAGGAAAAAGAACTGTATTAAGTTACTGTTTTCACGGCAATGAACTTCAATTTAGTCGCAATATTTTTGATATTTCTTTTGTCATTAAGGAAAGACCCACGTTTTATTATAATTTTGTATGAAATTATCACTATTAAGGCTTTGATATTACGACAACTTACATTTCTTTTGTATTCCTTCATGCGTCATTTTTCAATTATGTCGGTATAATTGTACGTACTACATGTAACTATATTATTGGTCTAAATTATTATAAAAAGTAACCAACATTATTATTGTTTTAACTCTTATAATTTTTAACCAATAAACATTAACACTATCATCGATAATTTTGTTACAGAATCGCCCCTAGAAGAAATAACAGACGCTCTCTACGACAAGAGCGTCAAATTCTTAGTAACTCATGATATGAAGCTGACATTACCAGAGATGTTCTTTCATGGAGCGACCCTGAGGGTATCTCCCAGGGCTCTGACGAAGACTGGCGCGTTGGTACACATAGACCTGGAGCCGCAGGAGAATAATGGCGTCGGGAGATTGTTTTTCAAGAAAATAAGTAAGTTATTGCAACTACGAGTATATCTATTACATTTGAATGAGTTTTACGAAGATAAGATTAAGAAATTATTTTGATTAAAAGTACATAGTTTACTAAACAAATCGTGTATGGAATGCAGTTATTAAAGAAATGTATAATATAATTTATGTGAATTATCTTAAAATATTAATATGTAAGTTTTAAGTTTTAATATATATGTTCATTAAAGATTTCATTTTTTACAGAAAAATATATTAAGAAAAAACTAATAACGGCGGCCATAGCAATCATCTTAGTCATCAAACTCATAGCCCTCAAATTAGTCTTCGTGCTACCTCTAATCATGGGATTGACGACTGCCAAGAAGATGTTCTTGAAACTCCTGTTGTTCTTGTTCCCTGCTTTAAGCCATATCTTCAAGCTGTGCTCTTGGTATCACCAGAATTATCACACGACGAAGTATCATCATCATCATCATTTGATTACTCACCACCATAAGGTCCGTTTTTGTTTTTATTATGTGATTTCTTATCTGTATTGTATCAACGGTTTTATATGGGTTATTCATTACATTGTGATGATATATGATAACCACAAACCCAATCATACATAATACATACCTTGTTCATTTCGTATACACGATTTCCTTCTCTCCACTTAGTTTTAACGTCAAATTCCGCATATCTGGTATTAATATAATTTATAACCGTCATATAAACTGAATTATATTCTTTAATAGCAATAAAATACCACATTGCTTACAGTCTGAATAAATTAGTTAATATGCACCGAACGTTTCTAGCGTGTTTCTTACATAAGTTCATGCACCATCATATATTTTATCGTGACAATCATAAATTGCGTGCACATTGTCTTTCTTTTTCACGATAACTCCAATTATGACTATATTGCTGCACATCATACGATTGAAAGTATTCGGTAGTGTCTTTAAATTGTATCAAAAGTCAATGTACGCGTATAATCTGTTTTCAATCATCAAAGGCAGAAAATCTTTGAAAAGAAAGTATTGTAATAATTTATCGGTGTTATTATGATCTACAACGATTACAGGTTTTTGCTTTAAACTCAATTTTACTCATTGTTTAATGTTCACAACTCATTTACTAGAATTTATATCACGTCATCATGAGTATTCAGATAAATACAGTGATTATTTTGATTTACTAGCTTGTTAAATTATTAGTTATTATGACGTAATTCTCACCAATACCAACTTAAACTAGACAGTCGACACGCAACAGTTTAGCAGTCAAATCACTGTGTTTACAAAATTAATTCGACCTCGAGCAACAATGGTATTTTTTTTTGGTGGGAAATCATCAAATGACTTTTCCCGCTCTGGGCGGAGCGGGAGGGTGTGTCAGACTCTTACTGACTAAAACCCACCCGTATTCCTTCCTGTTGCCTGTGTTGCGGGGGCCTCGGTGACCCATAAGTACCTTCCCGCGACCCCGGCAGGCATCGGCCCTAGTGGACCCCTACCTTTGTGCTGACGTGGAATTCAACACGCCGTTGACCCGGGCCTGGTCCTTACCGGACAGTGAGCTACCCATTGCTCACCGTCCGCAAGCCCGTGCCTACGGTGGCCGGAAATCTGGGATTCCCGACGCCCAGGGCGTCTCCTGCGGCGACTAGGGGCGAGAGGGCGCGAAACATGCCTTTCCCTCAACCGTCCCGCCTCCTCCTTCGCGAGCATTACTGCTTCGCAGAAGGAGGTGACGGCTGCCCATGCCCTCTCGCTCCGTACCATGGCCTGAACCAGGGCCGGACGCGAGAGATCTCTGCCGCCGATCTCCTCCACGAGGACACGGCAGTGCTCTGCCCAAGCCGGGCAGACCTCCACCGTATGCTCCACCGTGTCCTCCGGGCGATCCACGCAGTGGTGACACCCGGGCGTTTCCACCCGCCTTATCCGACACAGGAACCTCCCGAAGCTGCCGTGTCCGGTGAGGACCTGCGTCAGGCGGAAGGCGAGGACGCCGTGGCGCCTCTCTAGCCACTCCTCAAAGAGGGAACATTGGTATTTTGAGAAAGACATTTTGACTCCTTTCCTAATATTGACCTAGCTTCAAAAGTTATGAGAACCGACAAAATGTTCAACGAAGCACATGACCTTGAAATATGCACTTATTATAATAATATGGTCTACCTAAATTCTCAAAGGTCTCTCTTTTATGTGAACTGATACATGAACTGGAGAAAATGCCTAACGCATTAAGTCCGCCTTTGTACTTAATTGTGTGCGAGAAATTTAAATAAATAAACAAACTGGTACCTACGATTATCAATTTATGTTGAAGCCCATATTAAGCTGGTGAGATCGAATATCCTTAGCAAAACATGTTATCGTTTGCTGAGAAATGGCCTACTCAGCCATCAACTACAAAATTCTAGTACTTTTTTTCCAATATTATTGACCTCATTTTTTTCAGTGAGCCTTTTCTAATTTTCTCTTATAATTAAATAAACACTACTTTGTATTTTAGAGTCCACATGGACATCAATCAGCATACGCAGGCCATGCATCGCATCCATCATCAGTGGTGGTACGACCTCACAGTCAGGGTCCACCACCGTCCTCCGAACATTATGATAATGACAACTGGCCGCTTTCTGGCGCTCCACTTGGCACTGAGTAAGTACTTGAGGTTATTTCTATGCTATTTTTAGTATGTTTAAAAGATTAGTCAACTGCCACCTTAGATCATTTTTTTTTAACATTTAATTACTTACTCGTATACAATTATTACACAACTGACTATTTACAAAATTAACTCAAAATAATTTTCAAACGCAGATTTTATAGATTCGAATTTTTGACCGACCCAAATGCAATTGCGTCAAAAAAATTGCCCATATTATTTTACTGCATATTCATTTTTTGCAAATTGGTAAGTTGTTTTTCATATTTTGCAAATCAATTCACTCAAAATATAAATCGATTTACATTTCACACATATCGATTAAAACACCTATCGTAGAAATGCCATCAAAAATAACATTTGCCATTTCTTTTGGTCATTAATATAGCATTTAGATCACATCATCACACATCAATACATCATAATTATTGAGTGAAAGTTGAAGGTGTGAGCGCCCTGAGAACTCGTAAAGGCTAAACTATGTTTTAATTGAGCAATCGTCAATAACAGACTAAGCCGATAATCTATTATTTAATATCAGCTGTTGTGAATAAATTATGTAGGCAAAACCTAGCCTTATTTCTTTGGAAACAGCTGCAAACATTTTCAAAATGAAAGATTCAAGAATGCAAACACAATAGACTGTCTTTATATTTAAATAAATATTTATTCCTCAATTTTCGTAATTGCATGTTTGTCTCTGCATCACCAAGGTTGAATGTTAGAAAATACGTATGGGATTAAGTCCGCCTCTGTCCATTTTTCTGCTTAAAGTATTAAATTTAACGGCGCAGCCTTTACCAGAAGTGATCATCGTAGTAGTGGTTCAGCACCTTCAATATCATCAGGATTGTGCTGGAATATAGCAGTTACTACAGCGACCTCCTTGATATTTCTGTCATCAGAAAACAGCCGCCACCCAACCATCGACGCAACGTCAGTAGCCAGTGGCAATCCGACCTTTTCGGGGATTTCAGTAACTTTGTAACAAGACTAAACGGCGCCAATTGATGCGCCGTCAAATGAATAAATAAATAACATAGGCTATAATATAAACGCAAGAGGCTGATGATGAACTGGCCGGTCATCATTCATCATTCCAGCTGAAAGTCACGCCACGTCCACTCTGCTGGACATAGGCCTCCCCCAATGGGGGGGGGGGGGGGGGTTGCCATAATCGGCACGCTTGGCAGGCGGGTTAACGATCGCAGTATGGTGTTAAAACGCATAGAGAACGCTGCTGCCCATTCTCTAGTAAGTCCCTTAGTCGCCTTTTACGACACCTACGGGAAGAAATGGGATGGTGCTATTCTTTACGTCTGGCACCACATGGAACTGGCCAGTGAAAAACAATAATTTGATTGATTTCCACAGCTACATCATAGGAGACATTCATCGTAATGCGATAACAAACTTCAAGCCGACTCTGGGTGACGCTAACGATATTAACGCTTGGGGACTCGGCATGCCTCCAGGTAAGGAAACTGCAGTTTTACCTATAGATTGACTACTATCAGTCTGCATAATATTTATTATTATTCAAGTCAGAAAGTCTTTAAATAAAGTCTTATCTACTAAACTAATCCTAGTCCTGAGGATGGTACAAGAATTTGGTTATGTGAATACTACTTTTATAGATCGTTCGGTCACCTCACTGTGAATGAATGGCTTGAGGTTGCAGTTAAATCAAAAGGCAACGCAAACCTATTGCCTATCAAATTAAGAATCTTTATAATCTGTGAAAACTTTGAAAGTTACGATTATTAATAAGTAATTTATATTTTAGGACAGTCAATGAACGTAGGAGAATACGCAGCAAGTAACAACATGCCACAAAGTGTGGCAGCATCATCTAATGTACCACAAAGAGTGCCAGTCACTAACGCTGGAAGGTAAGCATTTGTTTGATCTGTAACCATGGCATACATGTGGCCCATTTCAGCCAATATTAGTGGAGTAGTTGATAAATAACTGTATAACCCATAGAGAGCTATAAATGACCGGGGTCGTTAAAAATCTAAGCATGGAAAAAATCTAAACATTATCAAGTATAAACTTTTAAGTTATAGCAGATTATAATTTTATTTTTTTAGAAAACAATGACTCATTGAGCTTCTAGGCTTTATGGTCTGAAGACCTGCTAACCCGTTAAGGGTAAACAATAAAACGCTTTTAAAGCTAAACCCTCCCACGTCAATTTTGATCTAGGTTGAAGATGAATATTATGGTAATCATGGAAGTTAAGATGGTTCTTATGTTTTGTTCTGTGAAAGTTTTGTCATAAAATATAATTTTTGCTTGTAAACAGCTAATAAAAGCTTCGATGGACTGATAATAAACACTTTATTTTTACTTTTCAGACCCGTAGGACCTCCGAATCCATATTACCGAAATAACAAAAAGACAACGCCAAAAGATCCACTGTCAGCTGAAAAGGAAGCTTTGGTAAGTTAATATTAATTTCAGCATAAGATGTGTTTGCTAAATTACATCTACGATTACTAGTCAAATCAAATTTAAAAAGAAAAAAAACCTTTTATTGTGGGTATAGGTTATACAGACAGATGTTAGGTAAATTACAGATCCATTATGTCCTGCTTAGTAGGCATACAATAATAAATCATGTCAACACGCAGTATAAAAAATTTAGTTATCACTTATAAAGCAAATCTTACAAAAAGAATTAGTGACAGATTGTAGTATTGGTGACAGATTGTAGCAGATAGGTACCTACTAATTATTAAGAAAATCTTGGATCGTGTAGTAGGTTAGTTCTCATGCATAGGCAATATTATCATTCTCCAGGCATTAAGTATTGATGGGATATGCGAAGAAGAAGATAATTGCATAAAGATATTTGATAATGATCTTTTTGATATTTAGTTTCTGTTATGCACTTTAGTAAGTTAGCTTATCGAAAGAACAAAAGATTCGGAGCCCAGCGAAACGGCGGTGGTGTAAGAGAAAATCCAATAATTCCAAGCCTTTCATATATTTCTCACCGTCATGTATCTAAGTAACCAATACAAAAGGTTCATTAATTTAACATTCTATGCCATCAACGATCATACTAGTTTTAACGTATACCACTGATAAATCTGTATCTTTACGCCCAGTAGTGATAATCGGGTGAGCGTACGTTTAATTTGAACATTATTTTACTAAGTTATAGCAAAGCTTTATTTCATTTAAACGATTTGGCATAAGTTATGCTTAGAAAGTGGACTTTTTGATTAGTGAGATGAATATACCTATTGATGAATTCAATTTACTACGGGTAGAGTTATGTAACAGAAACATGCAGTGAATCCTATATCGAAGAAAAGGCTTGCTTTCTATTATTTTAAGTGGCAATAGAAGCACATAGTGAATTGTTATTGCTGAATTTCGCAGCACCTTTTTCACATAACCTATCCATTGAATAATTATTAGGTTCTTTAACGTTACGCAACGGTTCAGCAACTTCACAAGACCACAACCCATATCAACTCATAATTTCCCTTTTATTAAATACTAGATGCGCCCCGCGGTCTCACCCGCATAAGTTTTGACCCCGTATATCGGGATAAAAAGTATTTTATGTTATTCCTGGTTATAAACTATCTGTGTGCCAAATTTCATCTAAATCCGTTTAGTACTTTTTGCGTGAAAGGGTAACAAACATCCATCCATCCATCCTTACAAACTTTCGCATTTATAATATTAGTAGGATTAGTAGGATTTGTGTCTCTATTGACACGGCCTTGTTGAAAAGGTAGCATTTTTTTTTGTGAAACTAGCTTTTGGAAGGGGCAACTAGATTCATTTCTATATTATTTTAAATTTTGACATCTAAAAGTGCCGTTTAATGGCCTATTTGAAATGAAATTATTTGTCTTCGCCCTAAGGGTCAACTGCCTCTGATGAACCAGACATGTAAAAGCATCGTCATTCATGAAGGCCTTAATATTTTACGTTTCAATAATAAAGAAGATCTCTTACCCCATCTATCTCAATATTTCAGATTCGAGCAGCATCGATAGCAGCTCGAGCGCCACCTTCTCCTGTCAGGGACGAGATACTGAGGGTATCTGCAGTCAAGCTGAAGGAGACAAACCGGATCAAGGCAGAAACGGAATTAGTTAAACAGCAGCAACAAATTTTGTCTACGTTGGATCCAGTAAGTTATAACATAGACGCACTCGTTGGCACCTGCCTTTCTGGTATTGAAAGTTGATATAAAATTCATCATCATTGTAGCAAACTTTATTTTAAGATATGGTTCAAATAGATTCGTGGTGTTTGTTTGATCTATATAGTTATACGTAATAAAATGCGGCATTAAGCCCGCTTCTGTAAATTTGTGTGCTTAAAGTATTAAATTAATAAATAATAGTGTTTTAAGCAATAAAAGCATTGTAATTATTTAAGCATCCTGCCACCGAGAGGAGGAAATTAATTGGTCAAGGACAGCTAATGAGTCAGAATTGATTTTCTATTGTTTCTCATTAGCTGTCAAGCTGGTCAAGGACAGCTAATGACACAAAATTGATTTTCTATTGTTTGACTTCGAATCGGTGTAGCACGGGGCTTAACAGGTTACGTTTATTAAGGTATATTAACTTGTATAAATCTTGATGGTTGGTGGTTTTACTATCCATAAATCCAGTTCTTTCTTTCACACAGTTTATTGTTTGAAATGAAAATATCTCGAAATATTCATAAATCGGTGTGCTAATGATGTTCAAACTTCTTTGTAAAATATCTCCCTACATAAAAGAGATTAAACTATTATTGCTGTTATCTTGGGTATCACTGACATTGATGTAGGAAAACATTGTAAGAAAACCTGGACTTAAAATTAATATAAGTCTGTAATCGGTAAGCCTAGTGTTCCATGCTTATGCCTTCTCGGTATGAGAAGAGGATTTTTCTCTACAGTGGTGTTATTATAATTACATACTTGAAAAATACCTCACCTCCCATCGATTCTTTTGCTACCTTGGTTGCTTTCTTTATAATAAATTAATAGAAAACTCCCAATTTATAAACTCTCCAAAGCCAAATGCAAAATTAAACTAAGCAGTTGGGTCCGGGAGTTAAATTATGATGAAACAGAAAAACTATTTGCTGTCTTAAAATAGCCAATTTAACATATTCTATTCCCCCCAACAAACACTACACCCACATATACACCCCCACGTACACCATACTCACTCACAGATACACAATCATACAAATATTTTTTATTGAAACTGTTTTCATTTTCTTTTTTATTTTTAATCTTAAAAGCCTATGCTTTCTTAAATTCTTACCGCACTAATTATTGTACCTAACATTAAAATGTAAGCATTGCCCAAGGGGAGGAGACCTGGTGTCCTGAAATACAGACCTCATGTCTAGTGTAGGCACCAGTCTCCCACAGTATAATTATTGCTGTTCCGTATTTTGTATTGATACCTCTCTATTGTGCCTATATTGTGGTTAAAAATAAATCATTATTATTATTATTATGTCGTTTATTAATATTTTTGCCTTTTATAATACATTTTTAAATATTTCTTAGAAAAAATATAAAAAAAAACATTTAAAAATATATAAAATAGTGGTCCGCCGGTATCGGGAGCTGGGTCCAAGTTACCGGTGGTTAGGGCTCCAGAAACAGGAACCTCCTCACAATGCGAGTCGTATCGAGGAGTACTGCCTTCTGAATCAGGCCCTTGATCCAGCCGCCTAACGAGAGCCTCGAGAGATGATGGTTGAGGCTTTCGGCCATCAGGCCATTGGCCGTAACGACAATCGGCACAATGACAGCCGAGTCAGCATTCCACATGTCAACAACCTCGTGTGCTAAGTCGAGATATTTTATTTGCTTCTCTTTCTCAGCTTTCACGAGGTTTTCGTCATGTGGAATGGTAACATCGACTATCATTGCGCGGCGCGCTAATCGATCTATCACCACTATATCAGGCTTATTGGCGACAATAGTCCTGTCAGTAATGATAGACCGATCCCAGTACAACGTGACATGGTCATTTTCGAGAACTGGGTCGGGCGCATACTTGTAATACGGTACCTCAGAGTTCACAAGTTTATATTTCAAAGCAAGTTGCTGGTGAATAATCCTAGCCACTTGGTTATGTCTGTGCAAGTACTCGCCGTTAGCCAGACGAGAACAACCAGAGATAATATGTCTGATAGACTCACCCGGACGGTGGCATGCCCGACACACGTCAACCGTCCCCGTCTTATTATTATTATTATTATACATAGTAGTAAATTTAAACATTTACTTTACAGGAAACAATAGCAGCAGAGAAGTTCTACGGGACACTGGTCGAGACTGTAGATGGGTTGCTAAGTCAGATGGGAGCTAACGATCTCGGGTGTCGAGAAAGGGCCGTGTGTGCTCTGTATGGAGATCCCTTCAAGCATACGCCTTACAGTAACCTAGTTTCAGGCCATCTAAGCAAGTAAGTACAGTGCTAAATCTTTAGCTAGTCGCAAACACCCTGCCGGGGTCGCGTGGAAGTTTGAAAGGTTGCCGAGGCCCCCGCAACACAGGCAACGGAAGGAATACGGGTGGGTTTTAGTCAGTAAGAGTCTGGTAGAAGTTATATGATAATTTCCCACGCAAAAAAAAAGTCGCAATCATATTATTATGAAGCTTATACACAGTGTAAGGGACATCGATGCGCAAACTGTATCATGAATTTAGTACAATTATGTTTCTAGACCCACCAGCGTAGTTTCTTCGGTTATTAAAAAATAAAAGATGTTTCATACATTTTACCGAAGTAGGTATTGTACTTTTGTATGAATCATGTACAGAGTTTATAGTAACACTGCGCATCGACGTTCCTTAGAAAAGAATAGTCTCTCTTTTTATTATGTTGTACATAATAAAGAATCACAGATATAAATGTTGAAATTTTACATAGGGTGACACAATGAGTGGTCTTATCGCTAAAAGCGATCGTTTATAGACAACCTTTGGATGGATTAAAGGAAAAAATACCTCTTACCCCTTTCATTTCCAAGTTTAACTAGAATCCCGCTGTCTTTAAAATTCAGTCAGGCGCTTAAAAATTCCCTAGCGTACCCTGGTCTTATTTGAGTTAATTGATTGTGCTACAAACTCACATCATTCGTGCCACCATTCATTTAAGTGACACAAGTCACCAATAATCCTCCTTTTTTACTCACGATTGCTCCATGTGGCGTGGAATGACGGTATTTGTGCAAAATGACAGTAATCCACGCGGCACGTGTCATTACCATTCGTCATGGGTTGTGGTCGTTACAAGGTGGAGTAACTTACTGGGATGGGTATGAACGTTTTGATGTTTAACGATTTTGTTCAATTGGATTACTTTGACATTTCGTTTTCATGAACTTGAATTTAAAGCTAAGTCGTGAACAAAATCACAGCAGGCCCTATCAGAATACCAGCGCTGCGACACTTATTTTTAAACTAGCTACGCCCCGCGGTTTCATCCACATAAGTCTCAATCCCGTAGAAATATCGGGATAAAAAGTATTATATGTTCTAATCCAAGTCATGGTCTACCCATGTGCCAAATTTCATCCAAATATGTTAAGCCATTTTAGCGTGAACGCGTAACAAACAAATAAACAAACAAACCCACGTGCACGCATCGTGCTGAGACAAGAGCCTTTCGGTCTCCTACAGGACTTTGTTTTTATTTTTATTTTAATTTTGCTTTTATATTTTTTTTTTCTATGAGTGTTTGTGATCTTCTTGTGCGAGTTGCAATAAATACATTTTCTTTCTTTATTTATAAATAAAAACCGTTTCTAAGACAACTTTAAGTTAGAAAGAACTGTTTTGTTAAACGTGATATGATGGTGTATTGTGTATTTTTTTTAAACAACAAAAAACTAAACAAATAACACTAAGAATATTGTAAGAAATTCTACGAACCAATAATACACGGACTAAAATTATGTTGATAAGTAGACGATTCCGCTATTCTTCTACCTCGACGTTTATATTCCCTTAACTACGAGTAAAGCTATCCGCCAAAATATATTCTGCCAGTAATGATACAGAAATAAGAATAAAGTTATTAGCATGACCCTAATCAACGTGAGCATTATAAAAGCATTATTTTATTGTTTATGATCTGCCATGACACAAATTCCGCCTGACCTACAAATCGATGTGGTGTACCTAATGTGTATTCTTCCATGAGTCTACTTCGCGATGCCTATTTAACATAAACCGTATTCCATCCGAAAGTAATTAAAAATATTATTAATATGCCTAACATCATTACGCCTGTATTAATCGAAGAGTTAGGCAGAGGTGTGCCTATAGTACCTACACCCACGTTTTGCCAGTTATGTTGGAGTCCCATGAAATAGGGGCGAGCCTATTTGCTATCAACCGGACATAAATCCAGACTCCGGGCTGCTACTGAGAAATTCCAGATGGCAAAACACAATAACACTTTGCCCTACCCGGAAATCGAAGCCAGGACCTCATGCTCAGCAGTAGTGCTTCTGACCAGTGGACCAACGAGGCAGTCCAGTAAAATATTAATATACAATAAAAAAGTTATTGGTATTTAAAATTCTCATCTTAGTACCAAAGTTACCTTAATTCCAATAAAAGTTAACAGCATTTTTCAACAGGCGTCATAAGTTATGACTTGTAGACACCCACCCGTGCCCCATATATTAAACTGGCAAAATTCCCCATTGAAAAAATATGAGGCGTATTTTTTTTTATTTTTTCCTGATAATTACCACATAAATAGACTCTCAGTACGATACTCAACATTCAACACAACTCCACACTCAACACTCTCACAGATCGGACAGAATTTTTGTTACATGCAGTATAAAAACAGGCCAAGTGAAAACGCATAATGAAGGGTTCCGTAATTGGGATGAATTTATCCCAAGACCAAACTTTACATTGTGGTTGATAAACATGTACTCATATACATTCCAACTGCGAATGTAACATGGTCGCACAATATTGAGAGATTTTACAACATATTCGTTATTTTAAAATATAGACTTCTTAGAGATTTTCCTGTAATCTATATGATTGTATGGAACTAAAATCTGTATTTCTATCAAAAATTTTGGCTCTGTAGTTTCGAAGATCTCAATTTTCTCTCTCTTTCATTTATTTACGTTACGCGTCCGTTTTTGGGTCACAGAAATTCATATGTGTACCAAATGTCAACTTATTAGATTCGGAGGGGCTTGTGGCTAAGTAATAACAGCCGCACGGGTCGATCGATCAGGTTAATCTACGCTTGCCGCGGTTGGTCCGTGGATGGGTGACCATCTTTACATACCGAGACCTCTCCGTGCCTCGGAAAGCACCTTAAGCCGTTGGTCCCGGCTGTCATTTGTAGATCTTTGACAGTCGTTACGGGTCGTCAGAAGCTCGAAAGTCTGATAACCAGTCTTACCAAGAGGTATCGTGTTACCCAGTAACTGGGTTGTGGAGGTCAGATAGGCAGTCGCTCCATGTAAAATACTGGTATTCAGCTGTATCCGGTATGACTGGAAGCCGACCCCAACATAGTTGGGAAAAGGCTGGGCAGATGATGACTGGCATTAGATTCGGAGCAACTTGGCTGTGACAGACGGACTGACAGAGACATGAGTGATCTTATAAGGGTTCCATTTTTACATTCGGACGTACGGAACCCAAAAAATATGGAACATTTGTCGAGCGACATGTGTCCCCGGTGACATCGGGCGATGTCGGGCGACGTCGGACGACATCGCCGCGACATTGTTGAAACTGTTACTTGTCGCACAGTCGATGAAGAGTAAGGAACAGTTTCAACAATGGCGCGGCGATGTCGTCCGACGTCGCCCGACATTGCCCGATGTCACCGGGGACACGTCATGTCGCTCGACAAATGTTCCTAGTGGGGACGAGCCTTTTTATGCTACTGCTGTTGGTGTAAATAATAGTTATTTATGCAACTGTTGTATAATAAGGAGTATTAAAACACGAATGTGGGTTCATCAAACGAGGCGAAGCCATGTGTGATAATAGTATCACATAAGTGTTTTAATACCTAATTATGTACAGTTGCATACAATACTTTATCTACGCACATTATATGAATCCTCTATAAAAGGTACTGAAACCATAGGGTGTTGTACAGTATTGTAAGAACTATCTATGTAAATTCATGGAAAGATCCTGGTAATAATTGGTTAGAAATGTCCTTTGCTGCATTAGAAGTATCTGGTGATGTGTTATCAAAGCTTGCATCCCTAATGTTTGTAAACAAAAAAGTAATACATTTTTGCAATGCTAATGTCGAACAAAAATGGCGGGATACGACGTGAATTTGAATAACCTATAAGTTTTTTTTTTAAATTACAGCGCTGTGGTAGTGAAACGCGCATGCATTACAATGTTCTTTTTTTTAAAGGAGTTGCATAGTGAAATTTAGTACAACATTATTACACTCGTTTGGATGATAATATGGTTACTATGGCACTGGTTGTTTTAGTGTTGGCAATAAGCTGTTTCAGAAACTTTTATAGCGGATTTATAGCATGGGTGTAGATAAATACATAAACATCTGGTTTATTTAATAGTTCGTCATCAACAACCGACTTATGCATATTTCTTCACTAGATGGCATAGTGAAATTTAGTACAACATTATTACACTCGTTTGGATGATAATATGGTTACTATGGCACTGGTTGTTTTAGTGTTGGCAATAAGCTGTTTCAGAAACTTTTATAGCGGATTTATAGCATGGGTGTAGATAAATACATAAACATCTGGTTTATTTAATAGTTCGTCATCAACAACCGACTTATGCATATTTCTTCACTAGATGAGGCAAAAGTTTAAGTCGCTAGCCTACTGGCCTAATTTTTGAGAAATTTTGTCGTCTTTCAAATGGTTTCATTTCAATCGCCCTTTATGCCTCGAGCTTCAAATTAATGGAAATTGAACATAATATGGCATGCTTACCTAGGCCGGTTTGATTCCGCAACTAAGTATATCATTTCTAAATATTTGGGCACCCAGGGCAATGAATGTCGTTGAAATAAACTGTTTTATAGTGTGTCAAATGTTATTAGTTTTTATTGTTTATTTTCTAAGTAATGTAATTAATAAACAATGCCTCGAGGGCCTTTTTTAGGTTTAACTTATTTTTAATTTAATTTAGTTAATGTTAATAACCATCTTGTAATTTGATTATGTAAATAAATTATATTAAGTTTGAAAATGAATAAATAACTCAAATTCAATAATTAACTCACTTTGTGAAAGATTTATATGTAACTAAAGCTATATTATTTTCCTGTGAATTTTAATAACATTATAACATTTTTCTATTTCAGGGATTCCAATGAACTTGTCCCAGCAGCAGACAGCACAATGGCTATACACTACTACAGATACGTCCAAGCAGCTCGCGAAGGTCAAGAGCAGAAAGACTGTCTAACAGCATACCCGAACTGCGATATAGATTTCAATAGAAACAGAAAATAAAACCCGTTAGGTATATTTAATTCTTTGAAAATCATTATTTCAAGTTGAGCAAATAAATTATGCACTTCAAATTTGCAAATTATAATGTATTTCAGTTTATGCAAATACATAAGTGATATAGCAAAATATAAAAAAAAATATTAACTGACATCAGTGTCATTAAAAATATTATTGGTTATTAGTAAATGTGACATTTTCAGAAATTGGAAAGTTTGTTGACCTCCAACAATTTTATCACAATTAAAATAGTCAACATTTCAATTGACACTATTAATTTGTTACGAAGGAGGTTTATTTAAATCATAATTATTTATTTTAGAACCTTAGAAATAATGTAAAATCGAATGGTGAAATTAAATTAAGCGTAATAGATTTTTATTTATTTAATGCTACGTTGACCACTAGGTCGCAAGCGGTACCGCCGAGTGCTGGGTTCGAATCCCAGGTCGAGCAAAGTGTTATTGGGTTTTTCTATCTGGAATTTCTCAGAAGCAGCCCGGAGTCTGGATTTGTGCCCGGTTGATGACAATAGACTCGCCTCCTATTACATGTGACTTAAACATAACTGGCAAAACGTGAGTGCACTATAGGTACAGCTCTGCCCAACCCTTTGGGGAAACAAGGCGTGATGTTATATTATGTTATTGATTTAAAAATAAATTACTAATATGAAGGTAATTAATAGTATTTTTCAGACTTGTTCCAATTCCCTGCAAAAATTGTCAGCAGTGGCATAATCTGAACTTTCATGTTATCGATCAAACTATTTGGAAATGAATTCATATAATAAGCATTAAATCTAAATTATTGTAATAGGGTGTAAATGAGCCATGTTTTTTCATTGTACCTTTTTTGTATAATACTTATTATTTTAAGGTCAACTTATTTAGCCTACTAAGGACAACGAAAGTGCTTTAACATTTTCCGAATGGCATTAGCTGTCCTTCTCTTACACTTCGGTTAAAAAAGGACAGCGAATACCGAACTTTGACGAAATCTATTTGGGGACTCTCCGTAGCATTATTTTGTATAATCCACCTCGTAATTGTTTTACCACCCTAAGATTGAATGTCACTTGCACGTCAAAAAACGTCTATTTGTCTATGTGACAATTAAATAGTTTCTAACTTAATGGTGTTTGATCCAGAAAGCAGTACTTCTGGACACGGTGCGTAGCTTTAGGTGAGGTACCTCTCTCAGGAGTCCTGATCACCGATAGCTTGGACCCTGTTCCCGATACCAGTGGGCTACTATTTTTATAATTTTTAAACGTTTTTATAAAAATAATTAAAAATGTAAATGACATCTAAACAAATGAAATAATAATATGTCATTGTTTAAAATAATTACAGTCGCTAATTAGTAAAATGCCTGATTAGTTGTCATTATTCATCAATAATAAAATGTCACTTAAAATACTTTTTCTCCAAACTCCTCGGATAAAATCAAAAATCAAAATATTTGATTGCACATAAACCTATTTACTACCGGCATCCTAGCTTCTGACGTTTCATGAGTGCCCATGTACATGGGCACTTACGAAACGCTAGGACAGATTTTGAAGAGCTTAGGTTTACAGACTAGTAGAAGCCCAAGGAACATAATGCACTGTGTTTCCATTCAGGGTATCACTTGGTCCAAACTATGGATGGACAACATTTTTTCTGGGGATTGTTGTCAAAAGTGGTAACGGAATTACGAAGTCGACTATACCTACTGTTAAGTTACTGTTGAAGTTTTATTATTAGTAATTTCCTACATTTTGCATTTACTAAGAGGTTTAGTTATGACAGCTACGTCCAAAACATAGTTTTAGTAGCGAGCCGTTATATATTCTTAATTTTTAAGTATTTATTAACTGAAGACTGGCTTTGATTCGATTCATATGGGAATATCAATTTTATTTTAAATCCCTTGTGATACTTTTTTGCGCACTGCGGCCGACGGTTGTTTTTGTCATAAAAACTAAAAACCTATAAAAATGGAACAAAAAAATCTGTTATTTAATTTATGAAACAAAACGCTATTGCCAAAAAAGTAGGGAGCTTGCAAAATAAAAACTATTTTAAATTCTCAATCAATTGAAGGCTAAAATAAAATATGTGTTTCGATCTAAAATATTTGAACTTTCTCTCTATGAATCACTCGAAGTCAGTCGGTTTGAATCAATAAATTTATTTCTTTAGATATAGTACCACCAAGTCACTAGGACATTAGTATTTATTTATTTAACTTGAAGAAAAACTGCTCAATGAATTTCAATTAATTGAACAATAAAAAGAAATAACACAATTTTTGTTATAATAATTATTGTAGATAATTGTATTTATATTTTTTGTTAAATATATTATAACAATTTCACATTGTTTTCTTTCATTTGTAAAATAAGATGTTATTCTTAAAGTACCTACGAAATTATGCGACCTCAGTCAAAGATAAATGATTTTATTTCTGAAAGTACTCGTAGGTTTATAAAAACATTTTTACACGTCAATCATATTTTAAAAACTAGCTAAGGTTTCCTATCGTTTCCTATCGGAAACGCTGTCATTACCTAGTTTTCACTCTGAGAAGAAAGACAAACTCAGAAGTCACAGTTTCTTTTAAAGTCCTGACATAATCTGGGCTAGGTCATATGAAGACCATGTACATTGGTGTCTGAAATCATCTTTTTAGGAAAGAAACAAGAAACACACATATTGAGTGGACCTATCCGTCAGTGTACGCATTTGTCAGTAATCGTGCAACTCAACTTAACTTAAGGAGCTCAACGATTCGACGAACAATACCAAAGAGAGGACATTTGGGAAGGCCGCATAGATTACTCAAACTGCCAGACCAAGATTAAAGCTAACTGAGATAGAAAAATAAAAAAAAAACAATGACCCACATAGTCTTGACACTCACAATAATTAAAATAATATAGTATTCTACAAATTAAATATTCATGTATATATAAAAAAATATCAATGTCAATGTGTATATAAAAATCCAGAAAGAATCTTGGTTCAGATCAATTGAGAACCATGTAGATGTGTGTCTGAAATGGCCTTTTGAGGAAAGAACTATACAGATATGATTGGACCTATCTAGTCAGTGCACGCATTTGTCAGTAATCGTGTAGCTCATTTCGAAACTCAAGGAGCTCAACGACTCGACGAACAATACCAAAGAAAGGACATTTGGGTAGCCTGCATAAAGAACTCAAACTGCCAGATTATATTAACTGAGAAAAAGAAAAATCAAAAAATATACGATCCTTAAAGTCCTCGTATAAGTACTCGTATACAGGGTGAAATTGAAAACATGCGACAAATCTAAATGGGCGATTGTACTCATCATTATGAACAACTTTTACTAAGGGACCACAACTGAAATCGCGGAAAAAAAATCAGCTGTTCCCTACATTTATGTCCGCATAATTCGACAAAATGTAGGAAACAGCTGATTTTATTTTCGCGAATGCAGCTGTGGTCCCTTAGTAAAAGTTGTTCATAATGATGAGTACAATCTCCCATTTCAGTTTGTCTCATGTTTTCAATTTCAATCTGTATAGCATGTAAATACATAAAAATAGAAATAAAAATGTCAATATTAATTCCAAGACACTTAATATAAAATAGGAGGCATAGACATTGGAGTAGCTTAATTATTCCCAAGCTAAGTAATCTTTAACTTTATAGAAACCTTTTACTAAAATTAATTACAATTTTTTTGGAGCCTAGTCTTGGGCACAATCAGTAAGTCTTTGTTTCTAGTATTTATGCTATAAATGTTGCTATGTTTAGAATATAGATTTTAATATTCTTTTTTACATAAATCAGGTTCTTCTATACATATTTAGATGCGACTGTCGATAGGTTTTTTCCCCTCAATTTATCCCTCAGTCCCTACAAGTTAAGTTATAAATTGCTTGAATGGCTCCTTTCCGCAGCACAAATATAGCCTGAATGCATTTCTCCACAGCCTTACGACATTACAATATGGAAATAACTAAAATATACTAATCGAGCTGTTTCTACATCTTTCGAATGACGGATTTTATAGACCGCGTGAACTGCGGAGCTTAGCTGCTTCAACAATTTGGTTATATGTGGGTCCCATTGTAGCTTCGAGTCCAAAATAATACCTACCTAAAATGCAGTGGTGTCCACAAGATCCAATTCCGCCCCATTTACTAGTATATTAGTTTTTACCTGTTTAACGTTAGGTGTCAAAAATTATAATTATAATATAAATAGATTACTTTTAAAATTAAACAATGGAATGAGATAATGTCGAAGAGTAAAACTCGGAAATGTAATACGATATATTTTTTTCCTAACATTTGATTTAAGTATAATTATTATTTTTTCTTACTTTATCGACACTAAACAATAAATAACAAAAAATGTGACAACAGATTACTAGTTCACAAAAGTATGAATGCTACAAATGTGACGGACGAACTTCTTGGACGAAGTCGGGAGTGAATTTAAAACCTACTACGAATGATCACATTCAAAACTTTCAATTTATTGACTGAAATCCTGCTAACTGTAGCAGGACTTCAGACTCTAGAAATCTAAGCTAACCATACGGTTACCTTTACATAACCGGACAATGCTTTTAATGTAATATCTAGATTGAATTGCATCTTGGTGTGATCTGCAGTGATGAAGTATTTGCGTACCATGTGCGCTACCGCGATTTTCAGTGACGTCATCACGTATGTTCTACCTGTGACAATAAAATTGGAACTGTTATAAAAAAAATATTCACCTGCAGTCGGCTTGTATCTGTAGTTGAATCTAGGTCCTTTTTAACGGGCACAAATGACCGTGACCTCAAGATGGTTTACGAAACTATTATAGCGTTTCAAGGTTATTTTGCAGCAGTGGTGGTTTACAGCAGTAGTGGTGGTGGTTTGGAGCAGTCGTGGTCCAGTGGCAACGGCCGCGACTTACAAGTTATAGGCACTTTACAGCCGTATTACAGAAGGAAACTCAAGCATTGATCTCTGTTTAAAACTAGTTTTAAGGCAAGTTTTAATTTTAGAACGTTCCTCAAGCATAGATTCATTGATCATAGTTCAGCTGAGTTTCGCTTTATTTTAGAACGTTACTCAGTTCGTAAAGCGAACCCAAGCAGTGATTTGATCTGTAATCGCCCAAGTGTGGTCGAGACCGCGCTTGAGCATAGAATTGTCATGGCAATTTTTGTTTCAAGCGTAAGTTGTCGAGTTTTAATATCAAAATGGATATATTTGAAGAAGTAGATCATTACAATAATTTATTCAATGATGATGTAAATAGAAGGTTGAACTTTAGCGTTCCTCTTAGATATTTAAGAGATACACAGGACCCATATAATTGTGAAAACTTCAAAAGGTTTACACACGTACAAAATTTTTTCTTTCGTCCTGCCATTTAAAAAGTTATAAGAATAAATAATACTCAGCAAAACAAATAACAAAACTAATCAAATAAATATCTACGATGTTTTCATTTGCTTAAATTGTTTGACATATTGCCATTTTTTTTAAATAGCGTACCTATTTATGGCCATAGATACAAGTCTTTTAAGCTTTACAATAATATTATGCTTACAAAATTACGATACTTTACATCAATAAATGAGGGATTGTAGTATTCGAGACCGAACTAATAACGCTGATTTCCTAAATAATTGGGCGCTTAAGGTATATTTTAATATTTCTAATCCAGTGAAGATTAAAACAAAGTTGGTAAATAAAATAAATCGTAAACGAAAACAGGCTGATACATAGACAATACACATCTCTGCTTGAGGTTCGATTTGTCTCGATTCAGCTGAATAGAGATTGATTACCGTTCTGGAATATGACCGATGCTCGAGTACTGATTCTATACTTAAACAGTGATCGACTGATTGACGCTCAAACTAGACTTGAGGAACCTTCTGTAATACGGACCTTACTTTTTGTAAATGATTTCATCACCACTACTCTCAAAATCGAGACTGAGATGAGACGAGATGAGACTTGTATCCCATCCCAGCAGTGGGGACATTATAGGCTGATTATGTATGTATGTATGCTAACGTAAATATGGCGCGTGACCGCAGTGGTGGCCCAGTGGTAACCCAGACAGCCGCTATACTTTGTGTAAATGATTACATCACCACTGCTCTCGAAACGGTGAAGGAAAACATCGTGAGGAAACAGGCATTTCCTAGAACCACAAATTCGAAGACATGTGGCATCTAACAACCCGCACCGGGCCCGCGTGGTGGATTACGGCCCACTCCCTCTCACAGAGAGGAGGCCTGTGTCCCAGCAGTGGGAACATTATAGGCTGATTATGTATTTATGTATGCTAATGTTAATATGGCGCGTGAACTAAATTGGAACTAACGCCGCCATCTTGCTTTTTCAATACAATTTCGCAAAAAAAGTTCACAAATGTTTACCAGCAATGCGCCCCCTTTTTTTGGGTGGGATATTATCAAATTACTTCTCCCGCTCTGAGTGGAGTGGAAGGGTGTGTCAGTCTCTTACTGACTAAAACCCACCCATGTTTCTTCCGTTGCCTGTGTTGCCAGGGGCCTCGGTATCCCTTTCGGACTTTCCCACGACACCGGCAGGCATCGGCCCTAGTGGACACCTACACTTGCGCCGTCATCTCTGTGAGGCACACGTGGAACACAACGCACCATCGACTCGGGCCTGGTCCTTACCGGACGGTGAGCTACCCATTGCTCACCGTCCGCAAGCCCGCGCCTACGGTGGCCGGAAATCCGCCCGGGATTTACCTGTTGCGTTCTAGTTAACATAATTTTTTGCATGACTTACTTGCATTATTGGAAGGCAAAATAACAGATTTAAAACTCACTAAAATCATATATATGCGCCTTAAGTTGGGAATGTTAGGATATAATTTTGTTATTTTTATCTACTAATTAATTACTTAGGTATAAGTTGTTATTTATGTACATATTATTTTTATTCTGAATAACTAACTTAAAAAATATTCATACATCATATTTAATTCCGTCAGCGGTTAAAAAGAAACGTGGACGTCATTTAAAACATTAAGTTTTATGAACAATAAACATGTTCGTAAAACTTTTAATATATTTTTTAATGGGCTTCAACCTAAATTTAATTGGTATCCCTAACATGAATTATCTCAGATGGCCAATGAGGCTGTTATTGGACAAAAAGTCAGGTGCCTTGGCGCTTGAATTACATTTACAGGGGGGTGCATCAGAGGACACGTTGCAGCATACGGTGGAGGTCTGCCCGGCTTTTGTAGAGCACCACAGTGTCCTCCTGGACGCGATCGGCGGCGACGTACTCTCGTATTTTGCTCTGGTCCGGGCCATGGTACGTGGAGCGAGAGGTCATGGGAAGCCGTCAAAATTTCCGAAACATTAAGTGAGACTGACGTTTAATCCTCTTTTGATTTTGAACATAATAAAATATGATCAACATCATTATATGGTTTACTTGCATGTGGTTGAACTACTTTTTTGAACTTCCATACAAAATATAGCAGAACAATAGAAAGAAGAAAGAAAGAAAATACGTTTATTTGCGGTAAACATGACGCAAAGAAGGAACACAAATACAAAAAGAAACAATTTGGGGGAGAATATGCGTCACATCCACGCAAAACGGCCAACGCTCAGCATAATGCTGCGACCCTATGCGAGACAGAGCCCCCGCGCTGGTTTTAATCCAATAATTAAATTATTGAATTATTATTATTATGGTTGGTAAATCCAATTATTCAAAAAAAACCCAGCCGGCAATGTATTTTATTTTTTATTTAATTTTTTTCTATTATTTAGCAAAACACATTTTTCTATTATTTTTAAATCATACATTAGTCTTTAGCTATCCTGGACATACAATCAACATTTTATTTTATGATTATACAATATCTTCATTAAGTAAATCAAAGGCGAAATAAACTATATTTTCGAGAGCGCAAATGTGAAGAAACTATTAAAAAGTATTGTGACTGACAAGAATGGTTTAGCGCCACGTAAACTATACTTTTATAGTCCCACAGACTATAATTGGCACATTATCCAATTATTTCAAGCTTTCTCACAATTAGATAAGAAATTGACAAAATAGGGGTTATTTCGTGCACGGTTAAGAACTGTTGCAATTTTGTAAACAGGAGACAGGAGATAACATTGTTTTCGACAGATTTAGATTTCGTATGACGTCAAACATACACAATCATGAGAATTTTCACCTCTTAAAAGATGTCATAAGATACTGAAGTAAATTTGTCTTAATAAAAGTAAATTATAAATAACAGGTGTAAAAATATCCTTAACGTAGCCGACAGTCACTTATTTTTCCCGGTATTTTGATAATTTTTTGTACTGGAGCATACCTGGGAACCTTCTGGTTACCGACTTATTGAAAGTAAAATTTAAAAAAGTAAGTTTAAAATGTTATAACTGAACTTTAAATACTCCCAGGATCCCTGTACCTTTGCATGCAGCCATAAACACAATGTTTTGCGTTCGTTACGTAGCTATCGTAAACAGCAAATTTTCTCACCAAAAATAAAAGTCATTCCCCTACAATTATTTTTGCGCAAAGATACTAAGTTTGATGGACAGAATGTGTACATGACGGCTTCATGAAGGGTCTTGTTACACCCTGTAGGTACCTACCGAGATAAAATCGCTTGCCAAAACTAAATGCGGCATCGGTAGTATTCTTGTTCGGTACCTAACGTGGCGGTATCCAGCCATCTTTCTGGTCTGAACTGGTCGGCGTCAGGCCCCGGCTCCCAAGATGGATGACGAAGCAAGCCAAGTAATAGGAAGATGCACTGAGTACTAGCACGCAACGTGTAATTCTCTGAAAAAAAGTTAAGGCTGACAGCAAATCTAATATAGATATACTAGGTTTTGCTAGCGGCTTCTCCCACGTGGAGGTCGGAAATTATCCCACAAGAACGTACTACCGGCATAAAAATTATCCAATGTTAATCAAGATCCATAATATAAACTACATACTTAATATAAACATAATATAAACCATGTACCAAATTTGATTCGAATCCTATTACATACTACATGATTTCATGCATGCTATTATGAATTCATGCAAGCCTTTGCTTTTTGCACGACTGCCCAAAAAACTCCCTATTAGGGAGTGTTATGTTTTCAGGGTTCATGTATGTTTGTGAGTTTCTTTATTCAACCATAACTTCTAAACGGCTTAACCGATATCAATGTATGTGGTATCGTTAGAAGTGTTGCGTTATCCCGGGTAACATAGGCTATAAGTAACTATGATTTTAAATAATGGCGGTACCATGGTCCATGAAAGAAAAAACTTCTTTTTTTTTCATAAAAATTTTACTACTTTTGTTTGGGTGGGAAATCATGAAATAACTTCTCCCGCTCTGGGCAGAACGGGAGGGTTTGTCAGACTCTTACTGACTAAAACCCACCCGTATTCCTTCCGTTGCCTGTGTTGCCAGGGGCCTCGGTAACCCTTTAGTACCTTCCCGCGACCCCTTTACTACTTATACTATCATTGTCTACAGCTTGCTTACATAATCAGCCTATAATGTTCCCACTGCTGGGACACAGGCCTCCTCTCTGTGAGAGGGAGTGGGCCGTAATCCACCACGCGGGCCCAGTGCAGGTTGGTAGATGTCACATGTCTTCGAATTTTTGGTTCTAGGACATGCCGGTTTCCTCACGATTTTTTTCTTCACCGTTTTGAGAGTAGTAGTTATGAAATAATTTACACAAAGTAAAGCGCCTGCGTGGGTTCGAAGCTACGACCTACAACTCGTAAGTCGCGACAGTTACCACTGGTCCATCACTGCTCTTCCAATTAGATAAGAATCCACTGAGAGACGAAGAGTACAACTGGGCCACAGCTTGCTTAGTACATAAAAAATATATAACATTAGTAACAGTAGCATAAAACGTATATTCAGAATGCATTCGTTCAGTAATAACATAATAAAAGAAATTAAATAAATATAACACTACTGTTCTATATCCCAAAGAAAAACTTATTAAAAAAAAGATTGTTTTATCACTTAAAGGTATAAAATAAAAATAAATAATTAAAAAAACAGACAAAAAACGCCTGCCTTGTCAAAAAGTGAATTACAAAAATTGAACTAAAAAATTAAAAACAAGCTCACGATTTTGAACTGAATACCAATCTGTCCATTGCAGTCGGGGGCCATCCCCCGACTTTCCTTGGAACAGTTCTCTACTTCAGTTCAAAATCGGTAGCTTGTTTTTAATTTTTTAGTTCAATTTTTGTAATTCACTTTTTGACAAGGCAGGCGTTTTTTCTGATTTTTTAAATTATTTATTTTTTTGATAGGTAATGTAAGTAATAACAAAAAAATAAATAATTAAAAACTTGCTGGTTTGATAGAGGTGCGTTCAGTTTGAAGAAGTGCACTTTGTGAAAAGTTATGTCGTTTGTCATTGCGCGCGCATCGACAGTCAATCTAATTGGTAATTTTGGATTGTGTGTTTGATTTTTCAGGCGGGTTCGTTAGTAATTCAATTCTAATTCGCTGCTCATTTCATTTCGATCAATATTTTTGGTGTAGAGTTCAATTTTTAACCGACTTCAAAAAGGAGGAGGTACTGTGCTCGTCAGTAAACTCGAATTATGACCATTTTATTACACAAACTGACAGTTATCACATGTCAGATTAATCCAGTGAATAAATTATTCGACTAGGAATTTTTGTACGTATGTTCATCGAGTTTTTCTCAATTGTGGACCGATTTTAGTTCTTTTTTTTTTGCATTTGGTAGAGGAAGTTTTTTATTAACGTATTAAGTAGCTGCTCTCCTTTTCTTACAGAATCCTACATGTACAAAAGAATTTGGCAACCGAAAAGACGTTAACTGTACAAATAAAAGAAAACTGTAATATTTTGGCTCATAATTTGGATTCAAAATTACCGACACAAAGATATACCTCTTCTAGAGGTATATCTCATCTGGTAGGATAAAAATTAGGGGAAGGTGACATTAGCGGAGCAGCCAGAATTCTTTTTAGTAGTTATGTGGTGGCACCGTGTTCTCCAGAAACGCTCACGACTCTGGAGAGTAAATGGCTGGCCTTTCTTTTCCGACCCCCTGATCCGGATAATCACTCCCTCACCATTACAGGTCGACAGTTGGTCACAACCGTTTGTCCCTTCCGGAGCGGCTCTGTTGGCGGCTTCGACAGTCTGAGTCCCCAGTGCCTTAAAAACCCTATATGTTCAGGCTCCGGGGAAGCTGGTGAGTTGTTCTTGGAGGAACTTACGGCTCTGATTAATATTATGCTCTCCAGCAAGGTGAATGACGCCATCATCGACGATCTTTACGGGGCCAATCTATTGATATATCTATCTAATCCGGGGCGGAACTCCGCTGCAGCGAGAAATCACAGCTCAGCGGATAGAGCTCCGTAGGGATCTAATGGCGACATGGAGAGTGCGATTGTCATAACCCAGGGCTGGGCACGCGACAATTATGGCAATAAGTCCCCTCTTTGAGGAGTGGCTAGAGAGGTGCTACGGCGTCCTCAACATCCGCCTGACGCAGGTCCTCACCGGGCACGGCAGCTTCGGAAGATTCCTGTGTCAAATAAGGCGGGAGGAAACGCCCGGGTGTCACTACTGTGTGGATCGCCCGGAGGCCATGGTGGAGCATACGGTGGAGGTATGCCCGGCTCGGGCAGAGCACCGCCGTGTCCTCGTGGAGGTGATTGGCGGCGGAGATCTCTCGCGTCCGGCCCTGATCCAGGGCATGGTACGGAGCGAGAGGGCATGACCAGATATCACCTCCTTCTGCGAAGGAGTAATGCTCGCGAAGGAGAAGGCGGGACGGGTAAAGGAGCCACAGGAGACGCCCTGGGCGTCCGGAATCCTAGGCGGATTTCCGGCCACCGTAAGCGCGGACGGTGAGCAATGGGTAGCTTGCCGTCTGATAAGGACTAGGCTCGGGTCGATGGCGCGTCCGGGCATCCCTTAAAGAGATGTCAGCACAAGTATAGGGGTCCACTAGGTCCGATGCCTGTCGGGGTCGCGGGAAGGTCCGAAAGGGTTACCGAGGCCCCTAGCAGCACAGGCAACGGAAGAAACACGGATGGGTTTTAGTCAGTAAGAGTCTGACACACCCTGAACTCCGCCCAGAGCGGGAGAAGGTATTTCTTAATTTACCACACAAAAAAATAATAAAAAAGGTGTAATTTCCAAAAATCCTTCCTGAGTGGATGCTTATACTGTATAAGGTAATATAATATATATGTGCAAAATTTCAAGTCTCTTGGTCTAGCGGTTTGGGCTGTGCGTTAATATAACAGCAGTTTACCATTTTATATATATAGATATGAGATAAGTAAGTCCAGTAGTGCTATTCAGTGCTCACCGTGAAAACTTAGGTGAAGTGAGCGAACTGTCAGTGTCATCCCATCTGCATGTCGATTCTGTAAAAATCTCACCGTGATAACTTGCGTGGAGTGAGCTGTCAGTGTCATCCCACTGATGCTGGGGATTGACCGAGCATTACATTTATAATCATAATCGAGATTTTAATAATATTTTTATACTAATTCTATTGATAATTTTATATTATTTCAAAACTAGTATTTAAGTGTTTAAACGTTACTATTTGGGGGTTTTTTAAATAAAATAGCAAAACAAAAATTCAGTCAATAACTCAATTTTGTTTTTTTAATTCCTAAAAAATTGGTAATTTTCGCAGTCGCCATCTTGATTTTTAGTTTTGTACTCACTATCGGCTTTAACACCCCCGAAAACCGTGAAAACGACACCCGTTTTACCAAATTTCTGTTTGTCGCGCATTTAAAAATAAAAAAAACTGCAAATTAAAACAAATAACTCAATTTGATATTAATAACAGCACCTCATGCGCAAGCACGGCATGATCTTATCACTTCACCGGATTCTCGTAGTCATAGTAACCACCCGCGCTAACGTGATTCAGCTAGGTGAAGATAGTCGGTAACCGCGAGTGTCGTGATCTTATCACTCGTTTCTCGTTGCCATAGCAACAACACTTCACTTAGGCTGGATGAAGTGAGCCTAGCCGCCTACCCTCCGGCCAGTGCGCGTGCAGCGCGAGTGACTGTTGTAACTGTTTTCTCTGTGAATATTAAATGAATATTATTTTAAGTCTTGATAACGATGATTTTATGAATATTCTTTTATTATTGTCAACGCGTAGGTCGGTATTTACCTACCTAAAATAAAATTTAAGATAGGTTTTATTAAATAATCCACACGTCTTTTTATTCAAATGGCTTGTGTACACACACATCGTTTAGGTACTCGTAGGTTCCCACATAGTATGTGTGGGGATAAATTCTATGGTCCGTCAGCCAAGCACACTTTTAGCACTCGATCACTTGACACACTCGGTTATCTCTTCTTATTTAATAGATAAGGATTAATAACAACGCTGAATAACGTCGCAGTCTTTACCACTATCGCTTCTTCAAAACACATCGCGATTGGGTCATGGCATTGCATTTATTTAATCAGTTAAGAAATGGTTCATAATTACAAACAACATTATATACTAGCTATTAAATAATTTATTAAATAATCAATAGAATTAGCATAAAAATATTATTTAAATCTCGATTATAATTGTAAATGTAATCCTTGGTCCATATCTAGCATCAGTAGGGATGACACTGACAGTTCACTCCACGCTCATTTCACCTAAGTTTTCTCAATGAGAAGGTAACAGAATAGCACTGCTGATGCTAGGGATCGACCAGTCACCACAAGCAGCACCTGTTCACGAGCATAACGCAAAGATCAGCCATTACCGCCATATTTCACCATATTTGAGGGAAGGAGGCAACCCGACCTCCAACGCTACCGCAAGCAGTGACATCTCTCGCGAAGGAGGAGGCGGGACGGTTGAGGGAAAGGCAAACGTCGCGCCCTCTCGCCCTAGCCACCGCAGGTGACGTCCTGGGCGTCGGGAATCCCGGGCGGATTTCCGGCCACCGTAGGCGCGGGCTTGTGGACGGTGAGCAATGGGTAGCTCACCGTCCGGAAAGGACCAGGCCCGGGTCGACAGCGCGTTGAAGTCCACGCGCACCTCAAAGAGATCTCGTCAGCACAAATGTAGGGGTCCACTAGGGCCGATGCCTGCCGGGGTCGCGGGAAGGTATTAAAGGGTCACCAAGGCCCCTGGCAACACAGGCAACGGAAGGAACACGTGTGGGTTTTAGTCAGTAAGAGTCTGACACACCCTCCCGCTCCGCCCAGAGCGAGAGAAGTTATTTGATGATTTCCCACCCAAAAAAACAAAAAAGCAGTGACATCTAAGGGAGCATGACGAACTAGCTGCTGGTGCGCACTAAACACCAATACTAGGAGCGTCGAGCCAGCACCGACGTCGCTGGTCGCCTTCACTGGGCCCCCCCGGGTAACCGGGGGCTTAACTGGCGGGGGTTGACCACCGTGGTGTCGTGAAGAAAGCGGCGCTGAATAACAAGCGCCGTCACGCGCCAACAGTAAACAAATAGCAATCACTCACATGGGTACAATTAAAGTACTCAATATCACTGACGCTATAGGCGCTTCAAATGAGGGGCACATGTTTACGGGCCACTGTGTAGCAACAGTGGCAGGGGGGGCTAAGCCCTGGGACTGCTAGCCGCCCTCCCTTACGGGGGCGTAGCGACATCCAACAAGTGCTGCCGGTACCTAAGCAACTGGCAGCAAGTTTGTCAGGTCGTCAGAATGATATAAACAATTGTTGCGGTCGCTAGCTAACCACATATTGCTCTAAAAAAACATTGTAATAAGTACATTATGTCAATAATAAACAAACCAAAAATAAAAATCAATTGACTTATACAGTCAAATAAGCAATTATATGAACTCATATAACCTGTCAGTAGGTAAGCTAACTCTGGAGAAAGAACATTATTATTGTCTTGAGTTAATCACAGCGACCAACAATTTTCATCGTATATGTCGTATAGTCGTTGATAGAATAGTATGCCTTTAAATTAATAGTATTTGTTTACATAACCAAATTACAAGATGGTTATGCATTGTACCGAGGATGCTGGCGGCATTTCCTCGCTGAATTGCAACGCTGATGTGTTGCGCGAGAAAGCCGCCAGCTTTCCGGTTACCAGTTACTCGTGCATCAACTAGACGTTTTGCCTTTAAATAGATTAAATATTCTATCATCATCTAGCTTTTTTTTTTTTTGTTCCGGTGTGGAAAATCCTCATGGATGTCCTCCACCCTGGGGTAGGCGGAGGGGTCTGTCAGACTCTTACTGACTAAAAACCACCCCGGTGTTCCCCTCCCACACTTGCACCGGGGATCATGGGATCTAATGCGACTTCCACGATCCCCGGCTAGTGCCGGCCCGCCTCTGCGGGCCACCTCAAGTCCTGGGGGGGTAGAGGTGTTTAAACCCCCCCCCCCCCCCCCATGACGTCTGAAAGGGGTGCGCGTGGAACACTTCACGCTGCCACCTCGGGTCCATTTAGGGGGGCCGGAAGAGGGCGTTGTCTGCCCTCTGCCGACGCCCGGTGCGCCTGCTGCGGGCGGGGTGAGTGGAAGAGATCTCCCGCTCCCGTTCCGCAGCCTCCTTCTGCGACACGACTGTTTCGCAAAAGGATACCAACGCGTCTTAGGACTCCTCGCTGCCAACCATCGCCTCGACCACGGCCGGCAGCAAATCATCATCTAGCTAGCCCAACCTTTTCCCAACTATTTTGGAGTCGGCGCTTCCAGTCATACCGGATGCAGCTGAAATTCACCAGTATTTTACATGGAGCGACTGCCTATCTGACCTCCACAGCCCATTTACCTACTGGGTAACACGATATCCCTTGGTAAGACTGGTTGTCAGACTTTCGGGCTTCTGACGACCCCTAACAACTGTCAAAGATCTACAAATGACAGCCGGGACCAACGGATTAACGTGCTTTTCGAGGCAAGGAGGGGTCTTGGTGTGTAAAGATGGTCACCCATCCACGGACCAACCGCGGCAAGCGTAGCTTAACCTTATCGATCGACCCGTGCGGCTGTTATTACTTGGCCACAAGCCCCTCAATTAAATATTCTAAAAATTCCTTTCCAATATAACATGAGAAACACAATCGAATGCCTTGGATAAGTCACAACAAATATCTAGGATGACTTCTCCCAGGCCTCAAAAATAAGTGCAAGAAGCTCAACACCAGCGTCAGTAGTCGAGCGACCCCTTGCGGAACCAAACTCGATGTCTGGAACCACCCAAGACAGCACTTATGTGCAAAAATATCTACTGCATGGCTCTAGTCATTTATAACAAATTGCCGAAGACATGGAAAGAGCTTCCGCTTTCATTACCTGTTTAAAAAGGGAGTCTGAAGCTTTTTAGTGGTGAAAGCATATTATACGAGTAATAGTAAGGAGATCCTAACTGAGAAATATTTTTTTTAAGTATAAAAAACAACATAATTATATATATTGATAAACTAGTATATATATATAATTATATTGTTTTTTATACCTAGTTCATTGTGAAATATTTTAAAATTGTATTTAATTATTTAGTTATAAGTTGAATGTTTTAAATCTTTTGCATGCCTACGTGGTAAGATATGGCTGAACTCTTATATTTTTTGTCATCATTTTCTGTTACCCGTATTTGCAAAATTAAATTATCTTTATCTTTATGAAATTTATCCATAAATCAACTGTTTTTAACATTGAGTGTATTGAATGTTTTTATAATATCTACTATATTATCACTAATAATTAATATACACTAATAACTAATTAATTAATATGCACTAGCTTAATTGAAATTAAATTCATGGTTACAAATATCAAAATTTTATTTTTATTGGCACTCGGCAACCGTGGCTGAAACATTTAAATATTTGATTCTGCAACCTAATTGCATTCATTAACCTACAATTTATATGACAAAAGTTTATCATGTTTTACATAATCAGCCTATAATGTTCCTACTGCAAGGACACAGGCCTCCTCTCTGTGAGAGGGGCCGTAATCCACCACGCGGGCCCAGTGCGGATCATGTTGAACCGAGTGATAAATGTAAAATTATTAACGACAAATAAAGAGTATTATTATTAATATATACACAAAGGCTATTCTTTTGTATAAAATAGCTTGCACATTTTATAAGTGGTCAGTCACAATACAACTCTGCAGTAGCCATGTTGGAAGTACTACTAACAGTGTGTCTGACGGCAGTGATCTACGCAATTATAAATTGGCGCGCGCGACTTGTGAAGTCTCGGGCTCATCCGCTTCCACCGGCTTACCCAGGACTTCTACCCATTATCGGACACACATACTTACTAGTTACTCACAAATTAAGTAAGTTATTTTTATTTGTATTACAGTTTTAATTGATGGTTAAAGGAAAATATTCCCGTAAATTCGTAAAAAAGGACTACAAATATACTACACCAGCGACCTGCTTCGTGCGGTCGTTACGACTTGACAAAAAATACATCGAGAATTCATGAACCTGCCAAAATAAATTCCCTAAATGGTGTTGACAACAGGCACAAGATCTGTGGCGTAGTTTAGTAGATCAACGCGCTCACACAGCAGACACTTCCTTTTTTTGTTCCAGTATTAAGAATAAAACTATTGTTAGCAATGTTTATGTGAGATACTTTGTTAGTAAACTGTTATTTAGCAACAATAGTTTTTTTTTTTTGTGTGTACTTATTTAATAACTTCTCCCGCTCTGGGCGGAGCGGGAGGTTGTGTCAGACTCTTACTGACTAAAACCCACCCGTGTTCCTTCCGTTGCCTGTGTTGCAAGGGGCCTCGGTGACCCTTTCAGACTTTCCCACGTCAGCCCTAGTGGACCCCTACTGACACTTGTGCTGAAATCTCTTTGAGGCGCGCATGGAATACAACGCGCCGTGGACTCCTTATCCCGAGCAGGGTCCGAGCTACCCATTGCTCACCGTCCGCAAGCCCGCGCGTACGGTGGCCGAAAATCTGCCCGGGATTCCCGACGCCCAGGGTGTCTCCTGCGGCGGCTAGGAGCATTAGGTCGCGTAATTTGCCTCTCCCAGCAACAATAGACATGAGAAAACATCTTAAAAACACACCTCAATTTGAAAAATAGTCATAAAAGCGTGTTTAAAGTTTTGTAATTTTAGAATAGGTTTTTTTTTTAATGAATACGTTTTATATACATATAAGACCAGCGACTCGCCCCTGCTTCACTTTGTTACGACTTGAAAAAACATTGACATGTCTGTATTATAATTATGTAAGTTTAATATTTAATGTATTATACATATAAACTCTCTAAATGAAAACCGCATCAAAATTCATTGCGTGGTTTAAAAGAACAACGTGGTCACACAAACAGACACGAAAAGTGGGCTTATCGATTGATTCGCACAAAATTCGACCGAAACGGGCGAATCAACACTTTTTAATAATATGATTTTTCTGTAGGCGATTGGCAATATGTTAATTTATTAGTGAACGGGAATCGACAACTCCAGAAATACGTATTAGGCAATTGGCACATTTGAATTGTATGCAATAGAGTTATGAAAAAAATACACTAGAAACTACATTTACCAATATTTTTTTAACAAATTTATATTGTATTAAGAGTATATAAAAGTAAAATATTTTGTAAGCCAATTTCCTAATACAATGCGCAAATATCAAAAAAGCGACGAAGTGCGAGTCGGGCTCGCACACGAAGAGTTCCGTACCACCTTACAATATTTAGCAAAAAACGCCGAAAAATAAAACAAAGTAAAATAAAACAAAATAAAAAGGTTTAATTTTTTACTTTGTTTTATTTTTATAGTTTTGTAATAATGACCATAACATAAAATAAATTAGGAATAGGGCCCAAAACACATACACACGATATGACGTCGCATCGTGGCATGTTCGACGTACGGCATTTTCTGCGTTTCTGTCCCTTCTTTAAGCGTCATCTTAATAACAACAAGACGAGAACACGTCTTTTTTTTTTTTTTGAGGGTGGGAAATCATCAAATAACTTCTCCCGCTCTGGGCGGAGCGGGAGGGTGTGTCAGACTTACTGACTAAAACCCACCCGTATTCCTTCCTGTTGCCTGTGTTGCGGGGGCCTCAGTGACCCATAAGTACCTTCCCGCGACCCCAGCAGGCATCGACCCTAGTGGACCCCTACCGTATGTGCTGACGACATCTCTTTGAGGCGCGCGTGGAATACGACGCGCCGTCGACCCGGGCCTGGTCCTTACCGGACGGTGAGCTACCCATTGCTCACCGTCCGCAAGCCCGCGCCTACGGTGGCCGGAAATCCGCCCGGGATTCCCGACGCCCTGGGCGTCTCCTGCGGCGGCTAGGGGCGAGAGGGCGCGAAACTTGCCTTTTCCTCAACCGTCCCGCCTCCTCCTTCGCGAGCATTACTGCTTCGCAGAAGGAGGTGACGGCTGCCCATGCCCTCTCGCTCCGTACCATGGCCTGAACCAGGGTCGGACGCGAGACATCTCTGCCGCCGATCGCCTCCACGAGGACACGGCGGTGCTCTGCCCAAGCCGGGCAGACCTCCACCGTATGCTCCACCGTGTCCTCCGGGCGATCCACACAGTGGTGACACCCGGACGTTTCCTCTCGCCTTATCCGACACAGGAACCTCCCGAAGCTGCCGTGTCCGGTGAGGACCTGCGTCAGGCGGAAGGTGAGGACGCCGTGGCGCCTCTCCAGCCACTCCTCAAAGAGGGGACTTATCACCGCAATCGTGGCGTGCCCAGCACTGGGTTGCGACAACCGTACTTTCCATGACGCCATGAGATCCCGCCGGAGCTCCGTCCGCTGTGCCGCGATTTCTCGCGGCAGCGGACTAACGCCCCGGCGTTTCGCCTCCTCGCGCCACTCCCACACGTGCGCGAGGACTTTTGCCTCCAGATCCCATGGCGGCGAGAACACGTCTAATGCGGTCCACTCCACATCTCCGGTTCAACAGTGGAAATTTTTCTTCAAATTTCAACGACTTCGTATCGAAAACGTCGTGCCGCGCACCGTACCACGATGCGACGACGTCGTGTCGTATTTTTTTACGAGGCATATCGTGGACTTCTATGACACGACATCGAATTGTGACACGACATCGCACTGTGACACGTCATCACATTTTTAGACGACATCCCAACGTGCCACGATGTGACGTATTGTGTGTATGTGTTTTCGTCCTAATCGAACAGGTTGCATACGTGTTGATCCAAGAGGCGATTAGAGCAATGTTCTTCTTTGTTCTTATTTGTATTAAACATTTTGTCTTATTTGCACTGAGATTTAAACGATTTCTAGAAAACCAGTTTTAACAGAAACCTGTTTGAACTAATTTTCAGTTTAAAATTCATTAGATAACAATGGTCAATTAATGTATCTCATATGACGCTGACAAGAGGTAAATGACCAAAATAGGCTTGTCTTAAGAAAAAAAAATGCCAATTCTGTGTAGTTTGTGGTAACGGAAAAAATATATGGTAATTTTGAACATATTTCTCAGAGCATGGTTGTTACCAGAACACGTTTTGAACGTCTTACATGAACGTCTTATTTGAATGCAGAGCTTGGTTGTTTTTAGGGTTCCGTACCCAAAGGGTAAAACGGGACCCTATTACTAAGACTTCGCTGTCCTTCTGTCTGTCTCTCTCCGTCTGTCACCAGGCTGTATCTCATGAACCGTGACAGTTGAAATTTTCACAGATACGAGTAATGTATTTCTGTTGCCGCTATAACAACAAATAAAAAAAATTAAATGGATATTTTTTTTTTTTTTTTTATGGGTTTGCTCTTGACCTTAGTCTATGTCAGAGGTGACAGAAACAAAGTCGACGATGGAGCGAGCTTACCCAGAAGAAGCCTGTTCACTCTCACTTTGAAGAGATTAGGGTTGTATGCGTTCGGAAACACAGACGCAGGCAAAGAGTTCCATTCCTTTGCTGTGCGCATTATAAAAGAAGTTTGGAAGCGCTTAGTGCGAGTTGGTGGGATAGCCACCAGGAAAGGATGGTAACCTGAAGTGCGCCTAGATGACCGATAATAGAAGGGGGCCGGTGGAATGAGGTCGTGGAGTTCTTGGGCACACTCTCCGAAGTACAATCTATAGAAGACCGACAAGCAGGCAACCTTGCGGCGATGGGCCAAACTGTGAAGCTTGGCATCCACCAGATTTACGTCGCCAATGAGCCTCTTAGCTCTGCGTTCCACCGAGTCAAGCGCGGCAAGTTGGTATTTAGCCGAGCCATCCCAAAGGTGGCTACAATACTCCATGCAGGATCGGACCTGCGCTTTATAAAGGGTCAAAAGCTGTCCAGGCGTAAAGTATCGCTTCACCTTATTTAGGATGCCCAGTTTCTTGGCCGCAGTTTGGGCTTTGTACTCGATGGTGGCGCCGAAGTTGAGGTTAGATGTCAACTCCGTGCCTAGGAGCTCGAGCCGATCAGTTACAGGAACCGATGTACCCCGAAAAGTAGGAGTCAGGTCGAAACGACTACTTTTTGCGGTAAAAAGACACGCCTGTGTTTTGGTGGCGTTAAAAGTGACCAGATTATCATCACCCCACTGGGAGACAAGGCTTAACGTCAACTCTGTCCGCTCTACCAAGGCCTCTCTCAAGGAACGAACTGCGGCCTCGTTGGTTTTTGCGCTGGACAAGTATCTCTCTGAAACAGTACTGTCGTCCGCGTACCCAACAATACCAGTCTGTATATATTTAGGGGGCTCCCATACAACAAACATGATTTTTTTGCCGTTTTTATAGATAATGGTACAGAACCCTTCGTGCGCGAGTCCGACTCGCACTTGATCGGTTTTTTATTTTCGATTACTCAACTCAATTTTGAGTAAATAGATAATTGCTTCACACTTTGCAATAAATTACAAGGGTTGTGTCACTGCGCTTCTCTTTCTTTTCTATGCAGTCTGACAGTGACCGCGGTTTAGGCGTTGTCAGAGTCTTAATGTAGAACAAAGCGTAGTCGACCTCGTAATTGCTTCATCCTAAGTTTGAATGACTGCCTCGTTGGTCTAGTGGTCGCAAGCGCTACTTTTGAGCATGAGGTTCTGGGTTCAATTCCCAGGTCGGACAAAGTGTTATTGGGTTAATATATCTGGAATTTCTCAGTAACAGCCGGGAGTCTGGATTTGTGCTCAGTAGATGGCAATAGGGTCGTCCCTATTACAAGGGACTTAAACATAACTGGCAAAATGTGGGTGTACTATAGGTATATGCCACAAACTGTCAAATTTTATCATTCGATTTTGAACTTAACCATAAAAATTTTAAAGTAAAATGATTTGGACAAATTTGACAGTTTTTGCTAACTTGACGTGCTGGCGACTGTATACCTCTCCCAACCCCTCGGGGAAACAAGGCGCGATGTTATGTTGTGTTGAATGTCACTTGCCTTTCCTAAAACGACAAGTTATATTTGTCTTTGTGATATAGAATTAGATAATTTCAACGTTAGTGAAGTTTTAATTTACTGAGTATATTGTCGTCAAGTAATAACAGCCGCACGGGTCAATCGATCAGATTAAGCTACGCTTGCCGCGGTTGGTCCGTGGATGGGTGACCATCTTTACATACCAAGACCCCTCCGTGCCTCGGAAAGCACGTTAAGCCGTTGGTCCCGGCTGTCATTTGTAGATCGTTGACAGTCGTTACGGGTCGTCAGAAGCTCGAAAGTCTGACATCTAGTCTTACCAAGGGGTATCGTGTTACCCAGTAACTGGGTTATGGATGGAGGTCAGATAGGCAGTCGCTCCATGTAAAATACTGGTATTTAGATGTATCCGGTAAGACTGGAAGCTGACCACAACATAGTTGGGAAAAGGCTAGACAGATGGTGATTGTCGTCAAAAGTGATTACGAGGTCAACTTTACAAATCTGTGATTTCAGCATAATCATTTTAATCAGCCTATAATGTTCCCACTGCTGAGACACAAGCCTCCTCTCGGTGTGAAGGAGTGGGCCGTAATCTACCATGCGGGCCCAGTGTGGGTTGGTAGATGTCACAGGTCTTCGAATTTTCTGTTCTAGGACATGCCGGTTTCTTGATGATGTTTTAATTCATTGTTTTGCTCTCAAATCACTACTCTTAAGTGGTGATGAAATAATTTACACAAAATAAAGCGCCTGTCTGAGTTCAATCCTATGATCTACAACTCGTAAGTCGCGGCCGTTACCACTGCTATGATTTTAGCGCAAAGCCAATTTAACTGAATAAAAAAATACTTACTAAATTAAGATTTAAAAGGGAAATGCCCATCAGCCATACATAACAATGCCTCAAATTAACAGCAATTAAATATACGCCAAATTGAACTACAAATCGTAAGAAACCCATTATAATTTCAATAATTATCAAAACTCTAGGTATAAGTCAGTTACAAACAATACTGTACGTTCAATAGAATTAAGCAAGAAAACTAGGGAATCTCAATACTTACTGCTTGTGGTGTCATCCATGTCTGCAGAAGCCTTTAATTGGTCAAGGACAGCTAATGAGACACAATTGAGTTTCTATTGTTTGACTCCGAATCGGTGTCGCGCGGGGCTTAACAGTTTAAACAACGTACTTCATCACTTTGCACTGATAAGAGGTTACGTCGCATCCTTGCAATATCAAGATAGCAATTAACACTGTAGGTTTCTCTCCATTTTTAAATGTACACGGGGCACAAATCCAAAACAACAGCAAAGTCGTTTATAAAGCAGGTTCAGGTCCGTCGTCAAAAAGCAGAGTCGTCGTTTAAGCGGGTCCAATCTATGTAAGTCCGTGTTCAAAAATGGGTATCGTGTGCAGAAGTAAAATCATAATCCTTATAAAATGGTTACAGTCGTCGTTAAATATCTTAAAAAGCAATCTGTAACTCAAGATGCAAACGCAAAACCAGGAATTAAGTAAACAATAAAAAAAAAGAAATGCAATAATTTCAAACTGTCAGTAAGGCAAAGGACAGGATTCATACAGCCTACGATACGTTTTGAAAATAATTTTAATTCATATGGGCATGTATATAATTATTATTCCAATTCGATTTACGGTACGTAAAGTTCGAATCATAATATTAAATTAATGATAACTGTGCACTAATTCTATAAAATAGTTCAAACACTCAAAATATATTTGTTCTTCAAAACGGACTGCTCTAGCAAAATACCAGCTAGGTGCCAGAGTTTCTCTGAGACATTTGTTTAAAGATATTGGTATTTTCACGGTGGCATCACAATTCATCCTCGCCAACATCTTATGTATTAGGTAAAATATAAACTTATTAAAACAGTGATATTCACAATATTAACACCAGAAAAATACGAACAAATTGTATGTCCTCTATTTCACCGTCTTCATAAGGTTCATAACTGGTTAGTTGGATTTGGTATAAGTTTTTATAATAAGCTACTCTATTCTTTGCTAGATTTGCCTTTTAATGCGTTTGAAGCTAAAGTGAAATCCAACCTTTGTTCAAAGGCATAATATTCTATCAACGACTACTCAAACGCTGAGAATTTATTGTTGGTCGCTGTGATTAACTCAAGACAATATTTATGTTCTTTCTCTAGAATTAGCTTACCTACTGGCATGGCAGGAGTGTCTAGAGAGGCATCACGGCGTCCTCACCTTTCGTCCATAGCGGAAAAAGTTATTTATTAATTTCCCACCCAAAAAAAAGGGGGTGGGGTTGCCTTTTTTCCTCAAATATGGCGAGGGGTAATGGCTGATCTTTGCGTTATGCTCGTGAACAGGTGCTGCTTGTGCTGACTGGTCGTCTTGCTGACCATGGTTTTGTTATTGTTGTTGTTAATTAACTGTTTATTTACATAACTTCGATGGTGGTAGTTTCACATTAATTGTGACTTCGAGTTACAGCTATAGCTTTATTTAAGCGGGCACACCCTTTATGCTAGGAGGCTTTTAATTAGGTATTAAGTTCTGTTTATTTATTTAGTTGCTAGCATATAAGTACGTGTTTGTTTTATTTTATTTATGGTTCTTGCGTGCCGTACTCACCCCACGAAAAGTATTATATTACTTTAATTATTGTGAATGTGAGCACTATGTGGGTCATTTTTATTTATTTCTTGTTTTTTTTTTTTTTCTCTTAGTTTTAATGATGGTCTGGCATTTTGAGTTCTTTATGCGGCCAACCCAATTGTCCTTTCCTTGGTATTGTTCGTCGAGTCGTTGAGCTCCTTAAGTTTTGAGTTGAGCTACACGATTACTGACAAATGCTTGCACTGACTGGACAGGTCCACTCAAATTTGTGTGGTTCTTTCCTCAAAAGACCATTTCAGACATAGATCTACATGGTCCTCACATGATCTGACCAAGATTATGTCTGGACTTTAAAAGAGACTTTGACGCTTGAGTTTGTTTCGCCATTTCTTCTCAGGGGTAGTCAGATAGGAAATGTCGACTCCATCTAGCTTATTTTTTAATATGACGTGTAAAAGTGATTCTCATATCCTACTTACAGAATAAACAATTTCATTTCATTACAATTTCATTTCATTTCATTTCATTTCATTTCCCCCGCAGGCTCTATGGACAAGTCTAGAAAAAAAAAGAGATTGAGTTTCTCACTATATCTCTGTTTTGCTATTTTATTTAGAAACTCTTTAGAAATAGTAAATAATATAACATTTTCTTTAAGTTCTCGATTAAAATTGTAAATATAATGCTTGGTCACTCCCTAGCATCAGGTGGGATGGCACTGACGGCTCACTCCACGCCCACTTCACCTAAGTTTTCACGGTGAGATTATTACATAATAGCACTACTAGACTTATCTAAAATAAAATCGAGCATGCTTGGGACGAGCTCGGACGACGTGTGAAACACCGAAACCCTTCCCCGATCACGCTTCAAGAGTCCAAAGTTGCGCTCTTATAGGAATGGGAGAAAATTCCCCAACATCGTATAAGAAACTCGGTGTACAGCATGCCAAACCGCATAACTGCAGTGATGACAGCACGTGGTGGTAATACAAAGTACTAAAATTCATGAAAACTTTAAAATGGTAGAATAAAAAATTGCTTTTCTATTTTTGTTACAAGATGAGATTAGTTATTTTATTGTTTATGTGATTTTTTTATGAATATAATACAAAGTAACACATATATTTCATTACTTTAATTTAAGGAACATTTGGTTGTCCATTTAACACATTTTATTTCATTATGCTAGCATTCTTAGTTGCCAAATTCAGGTATCTTTATGTGACCCTAAGTCATTGCTCTCGAGTGTATTTTAAGTATTTTGTTTTTGTGTTTGTCTGCCTTAACCTGGGTCAAATAAATTTATTTTCTTTCTTTCTTTTCTTTTTATTTTTGGCGAAGAATAGAATAGAACACTCTTTATTATGTACACCATAAAAATTACAGATACAAATGTTGAAATTTTACATAGGGTGACACAATGGGCGGTCTTATCGCTAGAAGCGATCTTTTACAGACAACCTTTGGATGGATTAAAGGGGGAGGAGAGACAATACTGCAGGTAGTCAGTGGTGTACCAGTTACATATACAATAAATACTTATAATACATAAAGCATATACTATACATAACATATATCATACATAGATACATACATACATATATATATATATATATATATATATATATATATGCCATAAACATGAAACAAGATCAAGAACTATATAACTATAAGTAATGATGATGTTTAGGGAGAGAGAAAGTGTTTTTTTACCTGAATTCCGAAAGATCAGTCCGGAGTCTGAATTTTGCCCTCTATTATTACATGGAACAAAGATTGCAACTCATCTCTGAATGCCCTTTCGAATGGTGGCGTGATATTATGTTATGTTATATTTTCAGAATTTTGGCTGCTGCTGAAAAACTTTGCGGAGTTCTCAGTGCAGCAAGGTGGCGTTATATATTGTAAATTTGGATCAAAAATTTACTACGGTAAGTCATTTTCTACAACTCTTACACCTGCACCCTAATTTCGTAACACTGTTTCTATCACAATGCGAAGGATTTTGAAAGGAAATTCCGGATACATTGCCTCATGTGTTTAATAAATATAGCAAATACTAGAATCTTTGGGGTTGTTCGTTCCAAACAGTAGGCTGCGGCAAGGGCCGAGTACCTTGCATTAACACTGAAACTTTCGGTAAGTATGTTGCTACATATTTAATTTTTTTAGAAATACCTGCAAGATAGCTAAAGCCAGAAAATAAAATAAAAGCAGTTCGGAATGTCGAAAGTCGAAAAAAATATGAAACACTGATTAGACATTGGCGACAGCACGTGGTGCCATAAGCTGTAACTTAAAAGTAACACAGGAATTTGTTCATTTCTTTACTAATATACCGTGTAAAACGACGGAAGCTTTAAATTCCTCATCCAATGCTTCAATTGATTTATTAAGAGCGAACGTATCCATGCGGCATGTCCCTGCCACGGCTTTTTTTTATTTTTCAATTGTGTTTATCTTTTTATTACGGACACTTTTAACGTACCCATCTTTCTACATTGTTCTCACATGTCTAATTTCAACATGAATGATGTGACCAATATTTTTGTAACAATATTTTAATTTAAAAGAGTGTTCGTGGAGTTTTTTTGCCCGTTCTTCTCCATAGGAACCTACTACGGTTTGGAATGGGCAACTAGCTACATCTTTCTGACTGCCCGACCCCTTGACAATTCAAAAGTACCTGTATTTGGTTTATTTGAAATAAATGGTTTGTTTTTGAGTTTGAGTTTGAGAGAGGCTGTTTAAAGTCCCGGTGGCCCGAACAAACTTACTAAAGTTTGCAACGGCAAGGTGAGCAATAAAGGTATTCAACAAAAGAGCATGTAAAGATATCCAATCGCAGAGAGACCTCTGCGATTGGATATCTTTACATGCTCTTTGACGGAATTCCAGAGGGTGACACGTGGTCTATAAGCTTCTTACATCCATTTTTAGACCTATAATTTCAGAGTTATAGATATAATATATATTTTGAGAGCGAAAATTAGAACACGTTGTCAGTAATTCGATTATGTCTGCCTCTCAAAATGGATGTAGGATCAGGTCCCGCGGTACTTAGGAGCTACTCCTCATCGACATGGCCATTAGCCAACAGGTTTGTCGATCTCGTACGGATCTGTCGACATGTTGGATAGATTATAAGGAGGCCTACGACTTGGTGCCACATACATACATGGCTCATGAAGGTGCTGGAGTTGTACAAGATAAATTCAACTCTACGCACATTCCTTGAGTCGTGTATGGGGCATTGGAGGACGGTCCGTCGCTATTCAGGGTATCGGCAGATCCAGGCGAATGATGAGCCTGTATGGATTAAAAGGGGTCCACTTTGGTTCTGCTTAGCCTTGAATCCTCTAAATACACTGCTGGAGGATTAAAGTCTAGGCTATCAGTTGAAGAATGGTGGTCAAGTCATATTTCACCTCCTCTACATGGATGACATTGAAACTCTTTGCCCCCAACAAATTGCGACTGATGGAGCTACTGAAAAACTTATAAGAAGTGTATGAATGGTAAATTACTCAATATTGTGTGTACAAACTTATATTTCTAGTTGGAATGTATGGGGGAACATGTTTTTCAACTACAATATTATGTTTGTTCTTGGGATAAATTCATCTCACGCTTCATTGTGCGTCGTGGGACACGCGATTGGCCGGATTATTTAGGATACTGATCAATCAACTCAGCCTATAGCAGTCCACTGCTGGACATAGGCCTCTCCCAGGCTGCGCCACAACACCCTGTCCTCCGCCTTCCGCATCCAGTCTGTCCCAGCCACCTTTTTAAGGTCGTCGGTCCATCTAGCTGGGGGGCGTCCCACACTACGCTTGCCGATACGCGGTCTCCACTCCAGGACTCGTCTGCTCCACCGGCCATCGGTCCTTCGACACACATGGCCAGCCCACTGCCACTTCAGGTTGCTGACTCTGCAGGCTATGTCGGTAGCTCCGGTTCTCTTCCGGATAACTTCATTTCTGATCTTATCCTTCAAAGAAACTCCGATCATAGCCCGCTCCATGGCGCGCTGAGTGACCTTTAATTTGTGGATCAGCCCGACTGTCAGTGTCCACATTTCGGCACCGTATGTTATAACGGGCAGGACGCACTGGTTGAAGACCTTAGTCTTCAAACACTGCGGGATTGGCGACGAGAAGACTTGACGAAGTTTTCCAAACGCTGCCCACCCCAATCGGATCCCCCTGTCGGCTTCTTTCTCAAAGTTGTGTCTACCGATACTGATACTAAAAGGTATATAAAAAAACCGGTGAGTCCAAGTGCACGTTAGACCAAGCACAATGAAGGGTTCCGTAGTTGAGATGAATTTATCCCAAGAACAAATTTAACTTTCTCCAGTACATGTATATAAGTCACGGTCAATTCTCCAACTGCAAATGTCAGTTTGTAATCGCAAAAACTTTTTTTTTTTTTGTGATAAAACTACTTTTTCCTTTATTTGTGCTGTGAGACCTTGCTTCTTGCGAAATTTCATTATTCTAGGTCAACGGAAAGTACCCTATAAGTTTATCGCATACATGGCTGGAATTTTTTACGGCGTTGACTTAGATACTGTGTTCTTTTAGAGCTCCAAGGGACCGTAGACCTACAAATTTGTTGACACGGTTGACGACACGGTTGGCGTAATAGCTGAGCGATCGACTGCTGCGCAGCGTGTCGCGGGTTCGATCCCCGCACGGAACAAATATTTGTATGATCTGCAAGTAATTGTTCCGGGTCTGGGTGTTTGTGTTTGTGAGTTTCTATGTTTGTAAACGCACCCACGATACAGGAAGAAATACTTGTGTGGGGCAACGTTTTAAAAAAAAAAAAAAAAATTGATATTAATTGCAACTTGATACCTTTACACGTTCCTGAGAAATAACGGATGGACTTGGCCAACCAATAAGGATTCCTTGTTGACCACGGAACCCTAAAAATGAGCATTTTTTTTACAATTCATTCATTTTTACAGGCATATCAGACCCTGAAGATGCTTATTTGGTGGCCAATACCTGTTTGGGGAAACATTTTACGTTTAGATTTGTAGAATATTGGCTGGGTGACGGACTCATTACAGGATCCGGTGAGTAGATAACTCATCTTCCAGCTCTTGTCCGATGTTACTTGGGATCAGTGCAACCGTCACGCTATCACTCGCTTACAGTTCCTTCATACCATTCTTCATACAATCTATCCATCTTTTCTTTTCTTTGGCCTACCTCTCCCTCTCCATCCATAAAAGAATCAACATTACGTTGCGTTTTTGCATTTCAGTCTGATTAAATGAAGTTTATTCATATTTTATTCATCAATCATTTAGTCGCATGCGTTTCGACGTCAAGTTGTTAAACGATTTCCTTTCAACTTTTCTATTACTGGCACCACTTTCAAAGTTCCTCTTATATACTCATTTCTTACTTTATCCGTTCTTGTCATTCCACCTCAACATTCTCATCTCCGGTGCATGCATGTTTTTTTCATCCATTTGATTTAATTTCAGTAGATACTAGAGCACAAAATAAAATAGGTATGAAAGGTTTGGCTCCATACAAAGATTGAAAACGTACGCATATAAAGACACGTTCATGTACCGAGAGTGCTACCATAATTTGGGTGCCAAACCAAGTGGTTTGGTTTTTTTTTCTAATAATTTTACAGGTACCTATCCCTTTTTTCATAAATTAATGAAATTATTGATATCTGCATTCAATCTTTTGAAACGCAAATCGCGATACTTCACACCATAGAAGTCGTATCATTGTTGAAAAGATTTTCAAATCTGTATTGTAATTAAGTTATTTTCTTTAAATCCAGGAGGCCAATGGTACCGTCACCGTCAAATGCTAAAATCATGTTTCAGTCTGCCTATAATAAACGGGTACATCGAAGTGTTTAACAGTCAATCAAGGACATTGCTGAGCGATATAGACCAAAACGTTGGAAAAGGAATTTTTTTTCCTGCACGATACCTGAGAAAATTTGCCTTGGGAACATCTTATTGTGAGTGTGTTAGCTGTACAGTCAAGCAAACTATTTGGTATACAGCTAAAAGTATAAATATTTCCGCTACACTGCTAACATTTCATTTCATTTAAACTTATCTTCGCAAGACGATACAATTTGTGATTGTAATTTTAGTGACAACATTTGGAAAGGACGCAGATGAGAATTTATGTTTAAAATATATGAAAGCAGCCGACGAAATGTTATACCGTATGGTACGAAGAACCCAGAAGTTTTGGTTGCATAGTAATGTTATATACAAGCTGTTTGGACAAACAAAGAAAGAATCTGAACTGGGGACTACTGTCAATGAAATAGCAGTGAATGAGGTAGTACAGAGTATAATTGTTAATAGGTAAAATTTATTTTAACAACGACGTAAATATATGCTTTTAATAAATACAGCAGATCAATATAATTATATTTTGTGATTAAAGAGTGACGACAACAAAGGCCACTACTAGACTACTTTAAGTACTTGTCTACCTTTTTTATTTATAATTCATTATAATATAATTTTAATAAAGAATTCTCATTGTTCCTATAGGACAGAGCATCTGCCATCAAATCTTTTCACCACCCTTGGTTGACTGGTAGAGAATGTCTAAGGCATTAAGTCCGCGTTTGTATCTTTTTTGTGTGTAAAAAGTTTAAATAAATTTACAAGACCAGAACTGAGATTATGTTAGGTATCCAAATTAGTTTGCAAGAATCCATCTTAACTTATGTAGGTCATGGAATTAATATAGCTGCAAAATGATATTTTGGTGCGTGGCTAAAATCGAAACTAGCATCACCATCTTGTATTTTCAATATATTCCACAAAACAATTGCACAAAATTATGTTTACCAACAGAGCCCCCAACCAAAAGCCAAAGGATCCTTTAAGCAGTGTACGCACTCACTCTCTTCTACGACCACATACGAGCATAGTTCGGTCGATGATGGATTAGGTATACGTGAGCTGATTTCGCATAAAAGTTACCTGGAAATCATAAAAAACTGCCTCAAAAATATTGTATAGTAGTTGTCTGAAGACTCATTACTTAAAATAAGGTTACTCAGTAAGTTTTTCTTAAGCCAGCGAAAATCCCAGAACTTTTGAGATTGACACTGTTTCTTTTTTCAGATAATACATACAAGGAGTTCATTTTCAAATGGAACAAATAAACGCCGCGCATCTACATGTAATTATAATTTGATTACTTTCTTATCGCAGTTCATCACTCCTCACTATAGCAGTTTACACCCAAAATTATTCAACAAGTAGAAATAAATTCTGTCTGATTTAAGCTTTTGTAATAATTTTGACTGCCTCGTTGGTCTAGTAGCTTTTCCGTCAGTGATTTCTCAGTGGCAGCCCTGAGTCTGAAATTGTGCCTGGCAATAGGCTCGCCCCCTATTACATGGGGCTTAGATGTAACTGGCGAAATGTGGGTGTACTATAGAAATATACTCCATTACCCTAACCCATCGAGAAAAACAGGCGGGATTTTATGTGTTTGTATATTCACAGATGTGTCACACCAGCCGTTCTTAGATCAGATGCTGGAACAGCAGACTAAACATCCCTTCACTGACCAGGAGATGATAGAAGAACTACACACTGCTATTGTGGCTGCGTACGACACAACGTCACATTCGTTGGATACTATCTTGGTAATGATAGGATCATTCCCAGAAGTTCAACAGAGGATGTTTGAAGAGTACGTTGTATTTTTTATTGATTAAGGAAAGGAAGATAAGGTGTAAGACGTGGTTGAGACTTGCAGAGACCAGGAAAACATGACTCAATAGTGAAGGGGCATAGGCCTCAACAGTGGGTGGAACAAGGCTAGCAGCTAATAATAATAAAGCTTAAAAAGTAGGACAGATCTTTTATTGTCTGATCTGGTATGACATAAGGTGCCGAGTTCTGGTCTTTCTTTCTTTTTCTTTCCGAGTCGTCGACACTGACGGCTTGGCCCCAAATTCAAAGTCATTTAGCGAGCTATAGAAAGGGTTATTAAATATTTTGATTTGTCGAAAATAGTTAAACGAAAATACGGATAAAAGTAACGCTATGTTTGGAGTTACTCTTAGATATCGAATCAAGACTGAGGAGGCCTGACAGAGAATGAGTGGTGGACATAGCTTACAGAATAAGCAAGCTAAAGTGGCAATATATCCGCCAGTATAGCTGATGACCGATGGGGTAGACTTGTTTTGTGGTCTTCTCCAGGTTACCTGTCTGTCAAATTTGTTACCGATCGGCTCAGTGGTTTAGGCTTGAAAAGGTAAAATACAGACAAACAGACAAAGTTACTTTCGCATTTATAATGTTAATGTAATAATAGTGTTTTTGTGTGTGTAGTGTTTTTTTGTTGTTTTCAGAATAATGCAAGTTTTAGGTACAGATGGAGATGTGACTAAGGAAGATTTAAGAAAGTTAGTATATACAGATGCAGTGATTAAAGAAAGCCTTCGAGTGTTACCGACTGTGCCATTTTTATTAAGATCTGTAGACAGAGATGTAAAGCTAAGTAAGTTGGTACTTTTACTTTTACGTTAAGTAGCTTGTCGCAGCACCAATTCTTTAATAGGTTCTGGGACACATTTTTCTCAAAGCACAGGGACCGAATGTAATCTGAACTGGTCACGTGCACAAGGCTTCGACATGCTCAAACTAATTTCTTTATCTTTATGCTTTTGTTTGTCCATTCCAGATCATCGCTCGTATATTATCAGAATATTTGGGTTGGTTAAGATGCAGCGTTATTGCCTTGCCTCATAACCGTAGCAAATAATATACGATGGTAGATAGCTAATTAGGGAGAGTAGTACAACATATGTATATAAGATGGACGTTTCAGGTTGTTGGGGTTCATGGGATTCGTATGTTAACACTTTCACTGTCTATGCATTACATTTAATGCACTTAGCCTTGTACGTCCGTGCATGACATGTAATGCATTTTTGAAGATAATATGTAATGGTTATCTGAGAGTGATAGACGAATTTTCGCTATGGTAGAATTAGTAAGTGAACTTATAAAACATCGCAATACAATATTATTATTGGACGTATGTATATAGGATTACCAATTACCTTGGACTTGACTGTGAAAATTTGAATGTTTTATATTAGTACTCCTTTAATATTATATAAAATACGAGTATACACCTACGGTTAATAATTTTGAACACTTGCTTTTTGTCAATATTGATCCCAACAAAAACTTAATGTGAAAATGGGAGCCAAGTTCAATATTAAGAATATGAGTGCTTGTCGACTTCGCCGACAAAAGAATTGAGATCTAAATGGGTGCCAAGTTCTGTAGACAATGCTGAAAATTTATAAGAACATAGAACGAATAAAATAAATTGAAAACACAATTTCTTGATTTTTTATGCTACAACAATGTTAGCTATTTAAAATATAACTTGTTTTGAACAATCGATTTATTTACACAAAGCAGATCACTTAGCATAAATTATGTAAGCTCAAGTATTTTCCAACAATCTGCATTCCAACTAGGTTGCGTTCGAATATTAAATATGATGAACCCTTTCTTACGTATACCAAATTTTTTTCTAGTGATTTTGTACATTTTCAAAGTGTCCATTAAACGTTTCCAGAAAACAGTAATCGATTCTGGGATCTTGTAAAATACAGACTTCTACTATTTTCAATTAATATAAGTAGCAATATTGTGTAAGAATGTATTTCGTTCGTAACAAAATAATGACAATTGTTCGCAATGATGTCAGATCGCTGAGCCCGGCGCTGTCAATTGCAGTTTGTGTTATTATTGTTTGTACAAGTTTTGTAAATAATCCGGTATACAAAACGACAAAAGCGACCATTCATCATGGAAGCTATTCGAATCGCAAAAATTCAGTGATTTCTACGTACCAAGCTGGACGCAAAATTTCAACTTTCTAGGTCATTTGGAAGTGGGTTACGTTATTGATCTATACAGTCAGGCAGGCAGTGATAAAATTATCGTTTTTTAGACGTCAATATCCCAATAACCGCTTTTTTTTTTTGGGTGGGAAATTATTAAATAATTAGGGCAAAATTAACGCATCGGCCCTAGTGGACGCCTACACTTGTGCTGGCATCTCTTTGAGGCGCACTTGGAATATTACGCGCCGTCGACCCGGGCCTGGTCCTTATCGGACAGCGAGCTACCCATTGCTCAATTTAGACGTCAATATCTCAATAACCGCTTGAGCCGTATTTATGAAATTTGGGGTTCTAGTTAATCTAAGCTGTTTTAAACAAAAAAGAAACTTATTTAGTACTGACCCTAAATTAGTTGTCCACCACTGACCTATCCTAACAATCCTACTAATATTATAAACGCGAAAGTTTGTGAGGATGGATGGTTTTTCATGCACATTTTTTCAGCAGTAACCTAACAAAAGTACTAGGCTTGCATGAATGTCACCTCCTTCTGCGAAGCAGTAATGCTCGCGAAGGAGGAGGCGGGACGGTTGAGGGAAAGGCAAGTTTCGCGCCCTCTCGCCCCTAGCCGCCGCAGGAGACGCCCAGGGCGTCAGGAATCCCGGGCGGATTTCCGGCCACTGTAGGCGCGGGCTTGCGGACGGTGAGCAATGGGTAGCTCACCGTCCGGTAAGGACCAGGCCCGGGTCGACGGCGCGTTGTATTCCACGCGCGCCTCAAAGAGATGTCGTCAGCACATAGGTAGGGGTCCACTTGGGCCGATGCCTGCCGGGGTCGCGGGAAGCTACTTATGGGTCACCGAGGCCCCCGCAACACAGGCAACAGGAAGGAATACGGATGGGTTTTAGTCAGTAAGAGTCTGACACACCCTCCCGCTCCGCCCAGAGCGGGAGAAGTTATTTGATGATTTCCCAGCCTCAATAAAAAAAAAAAAAGGCTTGCATGAATCCAAAATAGTATATCAATCATGTATAATGCTACTAATAGGATTTGAATAACATTTGGCACACACATAGTTTATATTATGGATCTTGTGGGATAATTTCCGACCACCACGCGGGCGAAACTTATTGTATCTGTATTAGATTTGCTGTCAGCTTTAACTTTTTTTTCAGAGAATTACACGTTGCGTGCTGGTAGTCAGTGCGTCTTCCTACTACTTGGCTTACTTCGTCATCCATCTTGGGGGCCTGACGCCGACCAGTTCAGACCAGAAAGATGGCTGGATACCGCTACGTTACCGAACAAGAATACAACCGATGCCGCTTTTAGTTTTGGCAAGCGATCTTGTCTCGGTAGGTACCTACAGGGTGTAACTAGACCCTTCACGAAGCCGACAGCTACACTTTCTATAAAGTATCTTTGCCAAAAAATATTTTTGGATTTTATTTTTGGTGTGAAAATTCGCTGTTTATGGTAGCAACGTGACGAAAGCAAAACATTGTGCTTATGGGTGCATGCAATGGTACAGGGATCGTGGGAATATTTAAAGTTACGTTATAACATTTTAAACTTGTTTTCGTAAGAAAACATTTAAAAATGTTGGAAATTTTACTTTCAATAACTCCGTAATCAGAAGGTTCCCAGATATGCTCCAGTACAAAAAATGATCAAAATACCGGGAAAAACAAGTGACATTCGGCTACGTTAAGGATATTTTTACACCTGTTATTTATAATTATAAAAGATAATTAAAAAAAAATAAAAATTATTTATTATCATCTTAGATTAATCTAACATAATTTATTTTTATTAAGACAATTGACTTCAGTATCTTATGACATCTTGTAAGAGGTGAAAATTCTCATGATTGTCTACGTTTGACGTCATACGAAAACTAAATCTGTCGAAAACAATGTTATCTCCTGTTTACAAAATTGCAACAGTTCATAGCGCACCGTGCACGAAAATAACCTATTTTATCAATTTCTTATCTAATTGTGAGAAACCTTGAAATAATTGGAACATTAAGTCCGTGTGACTACAAATGTAGTTTCCGTGGCGCTAAACCATTCGTGTTTGATTTCATCACTTTTCCGCCCTCGAAAAAATAGTTTATTTCGCATTTTAATTTATTCAATAAAGTTACTGTATATTATTTAAAAAATAAAATGTTGATTTTATCTCAATGATAGCTGAAGACTATGATTTTTAAACTTGATATAGTTTGCTAAAGAAGAGGAAAAATACATTACTAGCTGGTTTTTTTCGAAAAATTGGATTTTTGAACATTATGTGTCTGCTATATTTTGTATGGAAGTTCAAAAAAGTGGTTCAGCCACATGCAAGTAAATCATATAATGATGTTGATCATATAATGATGTTGATCATATTTTTTTATGTTAAAAAAGGAGTTTCTTGTAAAAAGATGATTAAACGTCAGTCTCGCATAATGTTTTGAAAATTTTGTTGCGAATATAAGGGATTTTCCATGAATACTTAATTTATTTGAAATTTCCCTTCCAGCCACATGCGAAACGAAGAACTCAAGTTTTCAAATCACAAATAATTTTGTTTACATTACATTTCCCGTTTTCGCAAACAATGAACAAAATTGATAAAAATCAGTCCTTTTCGGGGCACGACCCCAAACCAATGAAGATGAATGAAACTGATTTTCGAGAAATCGAAAGAAAGAATTCCGGATTTTAAAATCACTGACCAAGTAATTGATTTCGTTGTGTAGGTTAAGGTCCCATTTAGTTTGGCGAGTAGTGAACTCAGGGAAATAAACGTCTGTCTTTGATAATGTTTCTTGGCAACTAACTTATCGGCTGGTTGACACTTCCCATGACCCAAGGGCTGGCTTTTACCTAGCCCAGAGACTAAGCAATCCCATACAACGTGGCAATGCCGCCAGTCCCTTGGGCACATTACCAGTTAACAGCGATTTTAATGAATTTTCCGGTTCCATAATTATTTAAGTATGTGAATAGTTTTAGTTAAGGGTCGGGAAATTCCCTTGACTTTGGCCCTACAAATGCACGTCGTGCTCACGTCACGTTGTTACAAGTTTGACAGTAATATCGTTTTTTATGCTTTGGGTAGACATTACTTCCTGAATTGATTTCATAAAGTATTTTACTACAATAATTAAATATTTACATACAAAGTTGATGTGTACACGTTCCAGTTTAACATACGTTTTTTGCATATCTTACTTGCATTATTTGAAGGCGTGATAACAGATTTAAAAGTCACTAAAATCATATATATGCGCCTTAAGTTGGGAAATGTTAGGATATAATTTTGTTATTTTTACTAATTAATTAGGTATAAGTTATTATTTATATACATATTATTTTAATTCTGAATAACTAACTTAAAATTATTCATACATCATATTCAATTCGGTCGGTGGCTATGTATTTATAAAGAAACGTGGACTGTTTATTGTTCGTAAAACTTTTAAATCTTTGGAAACGAGCTTCAACAGAATTAATTGATAACCCTAACATGCATTATCTCAGCAGGCCAGTGAGGCTATTATTGGACAGAAAGTCAAGTGTCTTGGCGCTTGAATTACATTGACAGGGGGGCGCATTGTTGATAGGTAAACAATTGTGAACTTTTTTTGCGAAATTGTATTGAAAAAGCAAGCGCGTGACCCAAATCGGAACTACCGAGGCGGCAGGTATCATCTTTGTGATAGGGTGTTGGCCATAATCCACCACGCGGGCCCAGTGCGGGTTAGTGGATATTACATGTCTTCGAATTTTTGTCTCCATGTTTACCTTCACCATTTTAAGAACAGTGGTGATGAAATCATTTACACAAAGTAAAGTGCCTATAACTCGTAAGTCGCAGCCATTTTCACTGGGCCACCACTGCTGCAAAATAACCTTGAAGCGCTATAATAGTTGCATGAACCTAACCTTGACCTTGAGGTCAAGGTCATTTGTGCCCGTTAAAAAGGACCAAGATTAAACTACAGATACAAGCTGAGTGCAGGTGAATACTTTTAATAACAGTTCCATTTTTTTTGTCACAGGTAGAACATACGCGATGACATCACTGAAAATCGCAGTAGCGCACATGGTACGCAAATACGTCATCACTGCAGATCACACCAAGATGCAATTCAATGTATTCATCTTACTAAAAGCAGTGTCCGGGCACGAGATTACCTTAGAACGAAGAAGTTAAAAACTGCAATCTAAGAGCACTAATTCTAAACTTCAGCTCAATAAGTTCACGAAGAATTTATCTTATAATTGTCCTGCCCTTATCCCAATTTATTTGTGGTCGGCGCAGCAAGTATTTATTTAGATTTCTCATTCTACGGAATTGTATTGTAATTTAATAGAAAAGGTATGCAGATCAAACTGTATGGAAACTAGGTGGTTCACATTATTGTTTCACATCATGTATTTAATTAAGCACGATACCTATGTAACGTCAGATATTATACTTTTGTAAAAACAACTCTGTTTTGATTGTGTTTATTTCTGTCCTCCTTATTGATAACAAAATCGTTATTTTAACTCAGATGTAAAAAAAATACAAATAAAAAATGAGACAGGAAATTAATTATATATCGGCCCAGTGGTAAAAGGCCTCACCTCTTATGTACGAGGTTGTGTGTGCAAATCCAAACAAGTACCGATGCGACTTTTCCTTCAGTTCATAATGTAATTTCTGAGTTTGTCATGGACATTCCCAAGACTAGGCTCCAAAAAATTAGTAATTCATTTAAGTGCCAAAGTGTACGTTTTTACAACAAACTCCCAAGCCATGTTAAAGAACTGAGTCTCAATAAATTTAAATCATTTATTAAACAGAAACCCTGTCAAAAAGGTTTCTATAAAGTTAAAGATTACTTGGACGACGAAGACGAAAAAGGCTTGGGATTAATTAAGCTACTCCAATGTACCCCCTAACAAACTAATTTTATACTAACACTATTTTTATACTAAGTGTCTTAGAATTAATATTGACATTTTTAATTTTTATTGACATGTTATTGAGGACGTATTGGAGCATATATTTTTAAATTTTACGTTTTCTTAACTAAGAACTCAAACTGCCCGATTTTCATTAAAACTAACTAGTTTTAATGAAAATCGGGCAGTTTGAGTACTTTATGTGGCCTACCCAAATGTCCTTTCTTTTGTTATTGTTCGTCGAGTCGTTAAGCTCCTTAAGTTCTTAGTTGAGCTGCACGATTACTGACAAATGCGTGCACTGACTGGATAGGTCCACTCAATCTGTGTGGTTCTTTCCTCAAAAGACCATTTCAGACACCAATCTACATTGTCTTCACATGATCTGACCAAGATTATGCTTGGACTTTAAAAGAGACTGTGACCTCTGAGTTTGTTTCGGGGAAACGCCGAGCTCATTTAGTTTCTGCTTCTAAATATGATTGACGTGTAAAAACCTACTTACAGAAAATAAAATAGTTTCATTTCATCATTTCATTTCATTTCATTACTGACATCGGTGAAGGAAAACATCGTAAGTAAACTTGGACTTATAGTTATGTTAACTTAATATAAGTCTGAAATCGCCAACCCGTCTTGAGCAAGCGTGGTGATCAATACTCGTGCCTTCTCTGTATGAAAAGAGGCATTTGCTGCAGTGGGGAAATAATAGGTTGGTATCAGATAGATAAATCTACAAAAATATACAAATAAAAAATAAACAGGAAAACTTCAGTTAGCCTCAATAACCCTCAATACATAATTCCGTATTAAAGAACCTCAGTCAAGACATTAGTTAAAACTAGTTTAAAACCATCTCATCATCATAATTTCAGCCGAAAGACCACTGCTGGACATAGGCCTCTCCCAAGCACCGCCACTTAAACCGGTTCTGTGCTTCCCGCATTCAGCGGATTCCTGCGGCCTTCAGAAGGTCTGCCCGGTAGGAGGCCTTCCAACGCTACGTTTTCCGGGACCCGGTCACCATTCCTAAACCTTTCGGCTCCATCGGACATCTGTTCTGCGAGCAATGTGTCCTGCCCTCCGCCTCTTAAATTTGGCAATTCTTCGGGCTATGTCAGTAACTTTAGTTCATCTGCGGATCTCTTCACTTCTGTTTCTATCACGTAGGGAAACTCCAAGCATAGCCCGCTCCATTGCCCTTTGGGTGACTTTTAGCCTTCAAGGTTTATTGTGAGCAACCACGTTTCGTAACCGTTAAAAATAAAACAAAAAACCATCTTTATTCTGATTGTCTTTTTTTAACCTCTTCTTTATTTTAATTAACATAAAATATACAGTTATACATATGATAAAAGCTTAAATTTTTACCTAGCATCCATAAGTCGGCTTTGTTCCCAGCCTTCGATACTAACTTTACTGCTGACTCTTTTGACTTTATAGCTTTTAACTGTCAAATGAGCCACTCTCGTACATAGATCCTGTACAAAAATGTAACTCTATTGACAAACTAAATGGGAAATATTTAACAGATCCTCTAAAAACTTAAGACTATCTAGTGATGGACAGTTTTTAAAATTTATGAACCTCAAAAACATTTTGTACTTCTAATGATGCAAACTTTTCTTTAATAGTTGAGCCTCATTTTAACTTTCCAATCGTGTCTCACAGTTATTCGCAGTAACTAAGCTAGGGTACCCTGACCAAACTGGTTAGGTTAGGTTGGAACTGTGACCAACCGCGCGCCACACGAGCGAGCGCTACATTCGAGTTGTAACAGTGAGCAACATGGATGTAGCGCTCGATCGTGTCGCGCAAGCTTGATCAAAGTAAAATAAAAAAAATAAATAAAAAGAAATGGAAAATAGGAATTATTTGAGATTCACAAAAAAAGGCGCAGTCATACCTATATTACAGAGTTTAATCATATTTTTAGGACCGCAAAATGGGAATTATTAGAAGTTCGATTAAATACGTGCCTAACTAAATTACACTTTCTACAGCCATTTTGGGACTCGTCATTGTAGCGAAACCGCAAGAGACTTTGTGCATATCTATGCCTCCACACAAAGCTAAGTCTCTTGATATAAGATACAAATAGAATAGAAATACTAAGCCCCAACGCTGCACTCAAATGCAACCACAATATGAAATGAAATGAAATGAAACTGTTTATTCTGTAAATAGGATATAAAAATCACTCTTACACGACATATTAAAAAATAAGCTACGTAAATGGAGTCGAAATTTCCTATCTGACTAACCCTGAGAAGAAATAGTGAAACAACCTCATGGGTCAACGTCTCTTTTAAAGTCCAGGCATAATCTTGGTCAAATCATGTGAGGGGCATGTGGATTCATGTATGGAAATGGTCTTTTGAGGAAAGAACCACACAAATTTGAATGGACTTGTCCAGTCAATGCAAGCATTTGTCAGTAATCGTGTAGCTCAACTCAGAACTTAAGGAGCTCAACTAGGATTTCTTCAAACTTCAACGTAGTAAATCTTTTGCATGATCATCATTCAACGCTTCAGTAATCGGACTGTTCATATAAAACTTCTCTCCTTGGCAGTTGTTATTGGATATTCTTCGTTCCAAGACGATCTCGTGACCGCTAGCAGACCTCAGGGTCACATCGATGATGAGCTGCATCTTTGTGTGATCAGCCTTCCATCGTATTTGTCGCACTAGGTGTGCCAAAATAATCTTCATTGATATCATTGCGTAGGCTTTTCCTGTAAAATATGAAAGTTTAGTTACTTACCTATAGTTTTTTAGTCAATGCTTTGTTATAGTGAACAGTCAATCAAACGTTAGGAGAAAAAAAATATCATGTTATATTTTCGAGTTTGTACTCTTTGACATTATCTCATTCCATTATTTAATTTTATGCAGTAATCTATCGCTTCTATATTTTTACATACATACATAATCAGCCTATAATGTTCCCACTGCTGGGACACAGGCCTCCTCTTTGTGAGAGGGAGTGGGCCGTAATCCACCACGCGGGCCCAGTGCGGGATGGTAGATGTCCCATGTCTTCGAATTTTTGGTTCTTGGGCATGCCGGTTTCCTCACGATGTTTTCCTTCACCGTTTTGAGAGCAGTGGTGATGAAATAATTTACACAAAGTAAAGCGCCTGCCTGGGTTCGAACCTACGACCTACAACTCGTAAGTCGCGGCCGTTACCACTGGGCCACCACTGTTGTATAGTCATACATAATATTAATTAAATTCGCTTTTCTTGTCTGTCTGTGTAACCACGTTGGTCTTCTAAACTACGCAACGGATTTTAAGTCTAAAAGGTTTATCAGAAAACATTTTTAACCTATGCACGATCTCTTCCCCAAACTGAATGCGGCAAAAGATTTGTTCATCTGCGGCAGTTTGTCGTTGTCAAACCATCTCTCTGGTCTAAATTCCTCAGGGTCGTCTCCCCATACTTGAGTGCGATGTAAACCATGAGGCATGAAGAAGACTTGGCTACCAGCACGCAAGGTGTAGTTTTCTGCAATATTAATCAAAATGTTGATCATGAATTCCATTCTAATGATTACGAGTCAATTAATTTTAATGATTGTGTAAGTAATTTCATATTTTTTTCGTATCACGCGTACCTCGACAAAACGTCATAATATTATATGAAAAAATATATTTTTAGTACGCTGATCTCTCATGCTAAGGAAAGCCTACTTAAGTAGGCTTTCCTTAGCATGAGAGATCAGCGTACTAAAAATATATTTTTCATCACATATAAATGTGATGTGACGTCGTGCATTGTATAAAATAATAAGCGAGTCAGCAGTATTAGGGCATAGTAAGTAAGATACACAAGACGTACATATAAGTAAGGATAGCTGCTAGCTGGTTTTAACGTACCCACAAGAAACCTAATGGAATTCCATTATTGTGACAGTTGACAGTATCATATTCAGCCAGATTTTTTAAAGATAAATTGCATACTTAGTTTAACATCTTTGTCGACATATCTTGGGATTAAGGGCGCCACTGCCAGTAAACGTAGAACTTCTTTTATTACCGCTTCTGTGTACACTAGTTTTGGTAAGTCTTCTCTTTCCACGTCTCTGTCACCTCCAATCACTTTCATTACCCTGGGAATCAGTTTATATATCTTAAAACCTATCGTTTGATGTTCTTATGTGAGCGCTATTATTTTTCTCTATCTTTTTAATTTAGACTTGTTCTTTTAAATAAAAATTGGACTATAGTCTGGACTATAGGCATGACTGAAATTTGTTTACTTATTAATAATTAGGTAAATATACTGTTGTTTTATTATCAACCTATTTTTTTCCACACCTGGGTAAAAAATATCCTTGTTTCCTTCTGCTATTTCTTTACGGCTTTCAAACAGAACTTCTTTTAGTCCTGCCATCTGCATCGTGCCCTGCAGCAACCCTAATTTTAATTCAGTACCTTCACATATCATGTCAAAAACTTACTCTTCATAGATCATTTCTTGTACTTGTGGGTGCGATCCCATCATCGTCAGAATAAACACCAGTTGTTGGGAGGTAGTTTCAAAGGCTGCTGCCACCATTGTATTCAACTCTTGTCTCATCTCATCTTGAGTGAAGCTTCCTTCTGCTGTCAGCTCTAGTACTATATCCAGGAACGATCTGAAATCTGCAAAGATTTGTATTTTTTAACAAACAAATTCTCAAGACCAGCATTTGTAGTAGCAACATACTCTATCTTGAAAAAATAGGTTTATAACCTATTTTAATCAGAGCTTCTGAGCTTGAATCGTATTATAATAATGCATATGGTGATATGAGAGAAGTCAGATAGGAAATCAAAAAGGTATTTATTCAAACTATGCTGAAGAGATGGATTGAAGGAGATGGAGGTATTTATTCAAACTATGCTGAAGGAGATGGCGCTGCCGTCGCGTAAACATTGGCTCCGTGAATAAAATTAAAAAAAAATAGTGTTACCGAATGTTTAGCTTTGAGAGTGGTGTTAAAGTCACAATAGCATCTGCAACTAACTGTTTCATAGTTATCCGGACTACAACTGTACTCAGAACATTGAAATATCAAAGTAAAAGTGGAGTGTTGAAAGTGACCTGTTAATAAGAATTACGTGCTAGAAATTATAGAATATACAGTGTTGACTCTCAAAACAACAAAATCATTACGAAAAGACGATAATATTATTCAAAACATAATAAAAACATTGATTAAAAAAAGTGTTAACAATACAGTGTGACAGTGCGAAAATTTTTGCAGCATGAGTCATATAACGACTTGTCTAAAGTTTAAAATTATTTTAAGTCAGAGCAGATACAGTATTTCGCACTGTTGATTAATCTGTACTTGGTCGAGTGGTAAACTGGCCTACATACGATACCATAACTTGCACGAGTCACCGTGTCGCAAGTTCGATCCTGACGGACTGTGTCACTTTTTGTAGATCTTTCTTTTTTTTTTTTTTTCGGCATCAAGTTCGTTTCAAACATACACAGATTACTTATATTAATTATAATAATGGCAACTGAGAGCAATAATATAACATTTAGGAAAATGCGAAAATCAATGTCGTATAATAATGTGTCGGTTATGAACACTTCTGACTCGTCACTTTTTGATGCCACGATACAAAGCCTACCTGACCCATGCGACACCTCAGAACTATGTGACCTACAAATAAAATTATCATCTATAACGGAAGAATTGTTGATAGCAAATAATGAAATTGATAACTTAAATGCAGAAAATACGAATTTAAAATCGGAACTGGAAAGATGTCATAAAATCATAGAATTATATAAAAAGGTTGGATATGGGGACTCACTTTCTGCCACACCAACGTCTGTGCGGAAGCAGAAAAAGAGAGATGGGAATGAGGCTGACTCTTCTTCAAAATTACCTAATCATCGTACTGTGATTGCCGGAAAATCTGTTAGTGTGGAACAAACGACCCTAGACACAAATTTAAAAAGAAGTTGTTCTAGCAATCAGGATATAGAGGAACAAGATAAACTTATCACTTCCAGTATTCACAAGAAAAGTCCACTCGTTCGCCACAAAAATAAGTTGTGTATATTAAGTACAAATAATAAAAACAACATATGCAGTATAATGCAAGATAAGTTCGCGAGCTCATTTGATTGCTGCCATTATTTGATATCGAACGGGAAAACTCAACACCTGCTGGAAGGCTTACAGGAAAAACTTGTGAAATTTACTATGAATGACTTTTGGGTAGTTCTTTTAGGCGATGAAGACTTTAAGAAAACTAATAACTATTTTGAAATTATATTCCAAATAAGAGAAGTGTTTCACAACATAAATTATACTAATGTGATCATATGTGCACCGACCTATAAATACGGATACCATGCTAATTTATTTAACAGTAGAGTAGAAACTTTCAATAATCTTTTATATCTAGATGTATTGACTTATGAACATTTGTATCTGTTAGACAGTAACTTAAACTTAACCTATGACTACAAGGTATATGATAAACGAACTGGTACAATAAGTAACCATGGAATGTATATTATATTTAAGGACATACACAATTTAATAATTGACATACAATATAATAATCGCGAATGTAATAAAATTGATATAACCCTAGATAATAACTTAACAAATAAGGATAAATTTTTTCTTGACTAAATATCTATGTACATTACATCAAAACATTGCCGGTCTCCTTAGTAAAGCTGATGCTCTCTCAGTCTGTTTAAGTGAGCTCTCCGACCGAGATATTGATGTAGACGTAATATGCATTTCTGAGCATTTTATGATGGCTGGCAGTGAGAATCAGTTACACATACCTAACTATAGTTTAGCGGCATGTTATAGTAGAAAGGCGAGTAAGCGAGGAGGTGCATGTATCCTCGTTAAGCGTAACTTACAATGGAAGGAATTGCCCACCATAACAAAAATGTCATCACAAAGCATATTTGAATGTTGTGCAGTTAAATTGACTGATTATAATATTATATTTGTGTGTTTATAGAGTTCCGAACTCAAATTACTTAAATGAGTTCTTTGGTAAACTTAAAATATTTATCCAAACAAAGATGTAAGAATATAGTCATAGCTGGTGATTACAACATTGACATTTTAAAGAAAACTAAGCAATCAACCGAATTTGAATGTATTCTCTTAAACTCGAATTTACAACTAGCATTAAGGCAACATACTCGGACTGCGAGCCGAACATGTATCGACAATTTTGCTCATGATTTTGGTAAACGTTGTAAGACTGAAGTAGTGGAGTTCGCGCTATCCGACCACACAGCACAGCTTTTAAAGTGTCCCGTACGAAAAAAGGATGCTCATAAATATTATCGTAAAATGACACGAGATTACAGTCCAGAAAATATAGAAAAATTCAAAACTTGTCTAGGCAGTCTCTCCTTCTCCGATATGTATGAGTTTTAATATTGAATCTTCCATGATTCAAATGCAGCTTACAACTGTTTTATAGAAACTTTCAAATTATTTTATGATTTATGTTTCCCCAATAAAATTGTTACCGTTAACATAGTAAAAAAACCTGCTTGGGTATCACGTGGGATTAAGATCTGTAGCAAAAATAAAAGGAATCTCCTATGGACATACAGGTTAAAACCAAATCAATCAAACAGAGTTAAATTCAAAAATTATTCAAGATTATTTAAAAAAATTATTAATCTAACTAAAAAAGCTCAAAACACTTACAATATTAAAACCTCAAATAACAAATCAAAAACCACATGGCAAATCATCAATAGGTCCAAAAGTGAAAACTTGAGAACTTGTATTACTTGCATCAACTCTGAAAATAAAAGAATTGCTCAAAGGAAGGATATAGCCGATGCATTCAATAATTATTTTATCGATAAAATCCAGCCAACAAGTAACGCAGGAATGAACTCAACGTCACTGATCGATAGCAGAGCACAGTCTATGTTTTTGGCTCCGTGTACACCACATGACATACTCTATATTATAATGAAACTTAGAAACACGAACAGCGTTGGCTATGATGGTATTGCCACAAAAATATTAAAAGCAGTTGCATTGATAATATCTACACACTTATGTTTCATTATCAATCTTTGTATAAGCGCAGGCACCTTTCCTGATTCTTTAAAAAAGTCTATAGTAAAACCGCTTTATAAGAAAGAAAATCACGAATTGATGTCAAACTACAGACCGATTGCGATTATACCAGTGTTATCCAAAGTCTTCGAAAAATATATATCGGGGGAAATCAACAATTATTTAGAAAAATATCACATTTTAGCTGACGAACAAAAGGGATTTCGCAAAAACAAAAGTATAAATCTGGCTATTTATGAATTTCTACATAATGTCATGTTAAACGTAGATAAGAGGACACCTGTGTGCGCCATTTTCTGCGACATGACACAGGCTTTTGATTGTGTGCATTACAATTCCCTAGCAGCGAAACTTGAAGCGTATGGTATTAGGGGTAACGTCTTAAAACTAATTGAATCTTATCTTCACAAACGTAAGCAGGTTACCAAAATAAGTCAAATTTGCAACAAACGTGAGATAACTGTAAGATCCGAGGAACGAGAAGTAATATACGGAGTACCGCAAGGCAGTGTGGTGGGCCCTCCGATGTTCACTTTATATATAAATGACTTGCCTAAAGCTGTTGACCACCCAATGACACTTTTTGCTGACGATTGCACTGTGACTATAGCTTGTAATGACAAAAGTACGTATGAACATGACATTAATAATTCGCTTATATCTATCATAAATTGGCTTAATAATAATAATTTAATCATTAATTTAAAAAAGACTAATGTAATTCATTTCGGACAACGTACACATACAGCTAACAATAATAATGTCCAGTATAATAATATTAATATAAATGCAACTGAAACAACAAAATTTCTGGGACTAATAATTGATGATAAGTTGTGTTGGAAGCCCCAAATAGAAGCCCTGAGTAAGAATATAAGCAGTGCAGCCTACGCTTTGAAACAACTAGCAGCGGTTCTCAATAAAGATGCATTAATTACTGCGTACTATGGATTGGCTGAATCCATTCTCAGATACGGAGTTATTTTCTGGGGAAATAGTACGGACAATGAAGTAGCGTTTCGGGCCCAGAAAAGATGCATCAGATCGATGTTTCGACTTCAAACAACAGAGAGCTGCAAACCCTATTTTAAAGAGCATAGAATATTGACATTACCCTCATTATACATTTTGGAAACGGTAATGTTCACTGTAAGTCATCCTAACTTATTCCAACGTTTGTCTGATGCTGTGCCAAGGAATAGACGTGACAATACTCTACTCTGTGTTCGCGGCGGTAAAACTGCTCTTTTGCATAAGAGCATTTATTACATGGCTCCGACCATATTTAATAAATTGCCCAAGTCATGGAGATTATTGGATGTATCTGGCCTTAAATTGGAATTGAGAAAATTATTAATAGAGAGATCTTATTATAGTATTTCGGAATTTATGAAAGAGGATAATTTTTCTTGATGATTATGTATTTTAATTTATTTTATTGTATAATGTATTGATAATTAAACTGAATTGACATTGAATTGAATTAATAATTAACTTGACATAATTGAATTAATAATTAACTTGACATTGAATTGAATTGATAATTGAACTGACATTGAATAGAATTGATAATTGAATTGTATTGATAATGTAGTACGATTGTTATAGTAATTTTATCATTTTGAATTTAATAAGTGTAGTCCCGGTTAAAACCCAGCAACTGTACGCCACTCAACAATTTGTACGCCACGTCACGCGGCTGAACATGTTTGAACTTTCTTTTCTACTGTAATATCTTGCATGCAATGTATGTATACCATGTTTAAACAAATAAATATACTTACTTACTTACTTACTTACTGAAAAGCAGTACTATTCCAAAGTCAAATTTACATGGCAGTACCCCAAAATGCCCGCGATTCACACACCGAACTTATCTAGTTTAAAAACAGAAGTTATTCTCGATACTTAAAAGTGTTTTTGTGACCCAATTTACAGAAATAAATATCAATAATCGTAATTAAGTTTCTTTTGACGAATATTTTTTTAGAGAAAAATTAGCTCAGTTACTCACTCGGTATATCCGATACAGCTTCATTCGTTCCATTCTCTAGTGACGCTATTTTTCTTTTTATTACCTAAAAGAAGATTACATTAAGCATTATATTTTTGCGAGAATGATCATGCATAGAACGTATAAATAACCTACAGCTTCTAATTGTCTTTCTAGCATACTAGCCATATATTACACGTATCTTATATTATTTTTGGCTTGTGGCTAAGTAATAACAATCGCATGAGTGGATCGATCAGGTTAAGCTCCGCTTGCCGCGGTCGGTCCGTGGATGGGTGACCATCTTTACATACTAAGACCCTTCTGTGCCTCGGAAAGCACGGCCTTTGCTCCCGGCTGTCATTTATAGAACTCTGATAGTTTTTACGGGCCATCAGAAGCCCGAAAGTCTGACAACCAGTCTTACCAAGGAGTATCGTGTTACCCAGTAACTGAGTTGTGGAGGCAGATAGGCTGTAGCTTCATATAAAATACTGGTATTCAGTTGCATCCGAAAGGACTGACTTAGACTAGAAGCTGACCCCAACATAGTTAGGAAAAGTCTAGGCAGATGATGATGATGATGATGATGATAATGATCTAAGTAATATTATTTTTGCCGAAGGATTGAAACTTTACGGCAAATAGTCTAGTTAGTAATTTAACTTTAAAAACTCCAACACTTAAGGATGGTCAATCGACGTAGGACAAGTGTTGAAATTTAAAAAACCTGCCGTTCGACGTTTTGACGGTGTAGGTGTTGTATGAAACAGCTGTTTTATTTTAAATTAATTTTCAGCGATATATTTCTTCGCTAGGGTTTTAGACCCCTGACATGTACCGACTGACTTAAAGTAACAGTTTCCGCGTCGATGACCCGTACGGGTGTGTAACGGTTGATATAATAACAAAAAATCTAACGTTCACTTGACCTAATTTCAGTTAATAAATATACTTTTGTTTAATATAACGATCAGTTGAGATAATGTATTGTTGATATAATTTCATTTCACCTAATTTCTTATGATATAATGAACATTTCCTATACTGCACATTTGACATAATATTCATTTAGTATATTATTAATTTACTATAAAATTCATAATCTCTAAGTAACTTATAATATAATTTAGAAAATCTGATACGATTTTAAACGCCTGCTAGTATGGTGCTAGCAAAAATGCATCGCATAAACATTAATTACTACAAAAGTTTGCTTTTATGTCTGAGGTGGGTAGACTGTATAATTATTATTTTTCTTACTGTCATACAGTTACAGCAGAATAATTAATTGTGTGGCTATTGCCATCTCGATATTTGTTTTAGTTATTATAATTACTACTATAAATTGTAGTACATTCAAAAATTCTAAGGGTGGACTAAAACTTGCCTCTAACTTAAAACTGAAATAAGATGTAATATTTATGTGTTGCTATGTTATGATTAAATAAATATTGTATTGTTTTTTTTTGTCTTCACTTTATACCCTATACACCTGCCACCTCAACTATTGTTACCAGGAGAAACTGGATGCAATCTGGACTTTAGGGCACCCCGACTCAGACAGGTTAGGTTAGAAGCGAGCGAATATGCCCCGCCATCCCTTTCATGGTTATGTCTTCATAAACTAGCCAGAAGTAGGAGCCCCGCGAAGCGGGGCTCCGTATACCAAGCCCACCTTCGACCATGCATATAATATTTTAAGGTTTGGTTAGGAGCCATTTGAGTTAGGTTAGAACTGTGACCATTTTACATGAAAATTAGGTCAAAAGAACATTATATAAAGAGAGAAAGAGAGAGAGAGAGAATATTATACATATTGAAAATTATATAAAATGAACGTTATACTAAATGTTATTATATGAAAGGAAAATTATATGATATAAAACATTAGGTCATATGAATTTGGGTTATTTGATATGAAAATTAGATTATATGAACGTTATTTAAAGTGAAATTAGAGCATTTGTACCAAAAATTACACACCCGACCCGTACACCATGTATATTCAAATAAGGCTCAATCCTTTTTAGATTGAAATTATAAATCACCTACCTCATCAGTACTATGATTCAGGAACTCCACCAGCTCAGTTTCCCTTTTCTTCAGTCCAGCCAGTTTGTAGATCAAGTCACTCTGATACCAAACCTTATTTAGTCTGTTCATTAGTACATGTACCAGTTCATCAACTGCGTTAACATAGTTTTTAACAAAGTCTTTGTCTTTATCTTTCGTGTCTCCAAATGCTGTTACTGAAATTCAAACAAAAACCAAAATAATTAAATATAGACACCTTTGTTTCCCGTGGGGAAATCCTAATGGATACCCGGCGTTCTTCCTAGATGGAGGGTATCCATCCAAATATGCATACGATCTTAGAGAAATCAGATAGGAAATCAAAAGTCATTTATTCAAACTGGGTTCGATTGCCTAAATTACGTAAGGCAGACCCCAAAATGCCTGCCTTTCACACACCGATCTCATCAAGTTTAAGAACAGAAGTTATTCTTGACATGTAAAAGTGTATTTGTGGCCCAAATTACAGAAATAAATACCAATAATCGTAATAAACACTTTTTTTCCCGTGGGGAAATCCTCATGGATACCCTCCATCCAGGAAGAACGGAGGGTTATGTCGGACTCCTACCGACTAAAACCCCACTGTTCCTGACAAGTATAGCGCCCAGTTTCTGTAGCGAAAAGCAACACAATTTGCTAACAAATTGACAATGCGCGTTAACTGCTGTGATTGGTTGAATGAATGAAATTCAAATTCAAAATAATATATTTTCAAATATGGTAAATGTTATATAATCATGTGACAATAATATATCAAAATCTTGGTATTACCATATTCAAATTTTTAACGTTTGGACATGCAAAATACAGTTAAAAAACCGGCCTAGTGCGTGTCGGACCACGCACAATGAAGGGTTCCGTAGTTGAGAGGAATTTATCGCAAACACAAACTAAACATTGTAGTTGAAAAATATGTTCTCCCATAAATCGATATACGTCGCGGTCAATTCTCCAACTGCAAATGTAAGTTTGTAATAGCAAAAAAGATGTAAAAAAACTATGAATTAGCGGTTTTCGGACATTTTCCTTTACTTGTGCTGTGAGATCTTGCTTCTTGCCCATGGTACTAGGTCAACGGGAAGTACCCTATAGGTTTTGATTTATTTGTGAATATCAAAATATGTCGCATAAATGACCATATTGTTTTATTGCGGTGATTTAGAAGCTTCATTTAATTTTAGAGCTCCAAGATACCGTAGACCTTTTTGTTTTGGGTGGGAAATCATCAAATAACTTCTCTCTCTCTCACTGCGCGGAGCGGGAGGGTGTGTAAGACTCTTACTGACCAAAACCCACCCATATTCCTTCCGTTGCCTGTGTTGCCAGGAGCCTCGGTAACCCTTTAGTACCCGCGACCCCGGCCGGCATCGGCCCTAGTGAACCCCTACACTTGTGCTGACGACGTCACTTTGAGGCGCGCGTGGAATACAACGCGCCGTCGACCCGAGCCTGGTCCTTACCGGACGGTGAGCTACCCATTGCTCACCGTCCGCAAGCCCGCGCCTACGGTGGCCGGAAATCCGCACGGGATTCCCGACGCCCAAGGCGTCTCCTGCGGCGGCTAGGGGCGAGAGGGCGCGAAATTTGCCTTTCCCTCAACCGTCCCGCCCCCTCCTTCGCGAACATTTCTGCTTCGCAAAATGAGGTGACGGCTGCCCATGCCATCTCGCTCCGTACCATGGCCTAAACCAGGGCCGGATGCGAGAGGTCTCTGCCGCTGATCGCCTCCACGAGGACACGGCGGTGCTCTGCCCAAGCTGGGCAGACCTTCACCGTATGCTCCACCATGTCCTCCGGGCGATCCACACAGTGGTGACACCCGGGCGTTTGCTCCCGCCTTATCCAACACAAGAACCTCCCGAAGCTGTCATGTCCGGTGAGGACCTGCGTCAGGTGGAAGGTGAGGACGCCGTGGCACCTCTCTAGCCACTCCTCAAAGAGGGGACTTACGCCGCGGAGTTACGCCCCGACTTTTCACCTCCTCGCGCCATTCCCATACGTGCGCGAGGACTTTTGCCTCCAGATCCCATGGCGGCAATCCAGCAAGGAGGCTCGCTGCCTCAAAGGAGACCGTGCGGTGTCCCCGGACCAGCCGGATGGCCATGACCCTTTGGGCCGCGCTCAACCGGCGGGCTGGCCCCAGCGCCAGGGAACGCGCCCACACAGGAGCCCCGTAAAGGGCCATGGACCGCACTACCCTCGCGTAGAGCCTCCGGCAGGAGGCGTTTGGACCCCCTAGATTGGGCAGGAGCAGCTTCAAGGCAGCCCCTGCCCGCTCCAGTTTGGAGCCAAATGCCGGAAATGCTTCACGGAAGATACCGTAGACCTACGTATTAGATATTAATTTCAACTTGATACCTCTACGCGTTCCTGAGAAAAAGAGTCTTGATACTATAACAGACAGACAGACAGACGGACAACGAAGTGATAGGATCACTTCACTGTTGATAATTGAGATCTAACATTACTTTGTAAGTAGTTGATATGTACTCGTAACTTTGCATTTTAGATACATTATTTATTAAATAAGTGAGATTAGTCACCTTACATTATTAGAAAAAAAAAAATAAATGGAAAGGACACAATGGTGAAATTAGTGGCCCTAATAATAAAACAACTCTTTTAGGTAATAGTATATGGCAGACAGACAGACGGACAACGAAGTGATAGGATCACTTCGTTGTCCGTCTGTCTGTCTGTCTGTTATAGTATCAAGACTCTTTTTCTCAGGAACGCGTAGAGGTATCAAGTTGAAATAAATTAAGGGTACTGTTTTTACCTTTTGAGGTACGGAACCCTAAAAACACAAAAATGTTGTAAATTTAACAGAATACCTATTATTCAGTTGAAACAAACTGAAGGACACACATTAGAAGTTTTATTGTTGTTACGTCTGGGGGCGTTTATTCAATGCAATTAAAAAAAAAAACTAAAAATTCTCCCGCTAAGTGTTAAGAACAGAGATCCTGATTTTATCCTGTAAATACTCGAATAAGCTTTCGTTAGTACGATTAGCGTAGGTACAGTCACGACAAACTGTATTTTTTTTTTCCAATGATTTTAACCTTAAAATGTTGAAGGTAAAAATCGAATGAGAAAATTATTCAGTTTGTAGCAACTTGGTGTGCTGGAGACTGTACTTACCGGGGAGCCATGGAGCCACACTATTAACTAAAAGGGTTGTTTTATTATTAGAGCCACTAATTTCACCATTGCGTCCTTTCCATTTATTTTTTTTCTAAAAATGTAAGGTGACTAATCTCACTTATTTAAAAATTATGTATCTAAAAAGCAAAGTTACGAGTAAATATCAACTACTTAAAAAGTAATGTTAGATCTCAATTATCAACAGTCAATCACACAATTATTAACTTAGCTTAAATTTAATTTTAATACGTCGACGATTTTTGTTCCAGAAACAGAGTGTAAGACTTTTAAATGAAATGATGATGAAATGAAATGAAATGAAATGATTGAAATGAAATGAAATGAAATGATTTTATTTTCTGTAAGTAGGTTTATACAAACACTTTTACACGTCAATCATACTTAGAAAAAAAACTAGAGGAGCTCGGCGTTTCCTATCTGACTACTCTGAGAAGAAAGGCCGAAACAAACTCAGAGGTCACAGTCTCTTTTAAAGTCCAGACATAATCTTGGTCAGATCATGTGAAGACCATGTAGATTGGTGTCTGAAATGGTCTTTTGAGGAAAAAACCACACAGATTGAGTGGACCTATCCAGTCAGTGCACGCATTTGTCAGTAATCGTGCAGCTCAACTCAGAACTTAAGGAGCTCAACGATTCGACGAACAATACCAAAGAAAGGACATTTGAGTAGGCCGCATAAATGACTCAAACTGCCAGACTAAGATGAAAACTGACTGAGAGAAATAATAAAAACAATAATCCACATAGTCTTCACATTCACAATAATTTAAAAAAAGAATATAATACTCAAAAAGTAAATATTAATGTCATAGTGTATAGTATAACAAAATCATCAATGTCACACTTAGTATAAAAATAGATTTAGTATAAAATTAGTTTGTTGCCTGGGGGTACATTGAAGTAGCTTAATTAATCCCAAGCCTTTTTGTCGTCCAAGTAATCTTTAACTTTATAGAAACCTTTTTGACAGAGTTTCTGTTTAATAAATGATTTAAATTTATTGAGGCTCAGTTCTTTGACATGGCTTGGGAGTTTGTTGTAAAAACGTATACTTTGGCACTTAAATGAATTACTAATTTTTTGGAGCCTAGTCTTGGGCACAATAAGTAAGTCTTTGTTTCTAGTATTTATGCTATGAATGTCGCTGTGTCTAGAATATAGGTTAATATTCTTTTTGACATAAATCAGGTTCTCATATACATATTGAGATGCGACTGCCATTATGTTTATATCCTTAAATGTATCCCTCAGTGAATGCCTACAACTTAGGTTATAAATTGCTCGAATGGCTCGTTTCTGCAGCACTAATATAGCCTGAATGTCGGCTGCATTTCCCCACAGCAAAATGCCGTACGATATTACACTATGGAAATAACTAAAATATACTAATCGAGCTGTTTCTACATCAGTCAAATGACGGATTTTATACACCGCGTAGGCTGCAGAGCTTAGCCGCTTCGACAATTTGGTTATATGTGGGCCCCACTGTAGCTTTGAGTCCAAAGTAATACCTAAGAACACAGTGGTGTCCACAAGATCCAACTCCGCCCCATTTACTAGTACATTGGTTTTTACCTGCTTAACGTTAGGTGTCAGAAATCTAATACATTTGGTCTTTTTCTCGTTTAAAAGTAAATTATTAACACTAAACCAATGTACTATTTTAGAGAGAGCATTATTTACATCGTCAGTAACTGTCTGTTGTCGTTTAAGCTTAAATAAAAGTGATGTGTCATCTGCAAATAACACTATTTCATGACTGTTCTTTATAAGGCAAGGTAGGTCATTAATATATACGAGAAATAAAAAAGGGCCAAGAATTGAGCCCTGCGGAACTCCCATAGTGACAATAGAACCCGGCGATCGCTTACCGTTAACGTCCACTCTTTGGATCCTATTATCCAAATAAGAAATAAGAAGATCCAAGGCAGTGTTTCTAACACCATAGTGATGCAATTTCCTGACCAATGTATCATGAGAAACACAATCGAAAGCCTTAGATAAGTCACAAAAAATACCTAGGGCATCATGTGACTTCTCCCAAGCCTCAAAAATATGTGCAAGAAGTTCCACACCAGCGTCGGTAGTCGATCGACCCTTTGTAAAACCGAATTGTTTACAGTTTAATAATTTATGTTTATTAAAATGTCTTTGCAATTGATCTAGCATCAATTTTTCAAATATTTTACTAAAGGTGGGAAGCACAGAAATTGGTCTAAAGTTTGTGAAATTTTCAAAAACTGTGGCAACCTCTAAATCCGTGTTAATAACTGTATTGTTAATATTAAGGCTGTATTCACAATTACGCTTCCTATCCCTTCCAGTCTCATTGTTTATAATTTCCCAAGTCGTTTTTATTTTATTTTGTCTACTTTTAATTTTTAAACTTAAATATCGACTCTTAGCTTCGCTACAAACTTGTTTAAATAATTTTTAATTTAATATTTTTTTTTTTTTATTTAATTTTTAATTTAATTGCTGCGTATAAATTTTGGGAAATGACAAATAAAATACAGTAGAATATCATATTTTTTCCTTTGGCAACACTACATCTAACAGCTGATTTATATGTCCATTTAATTTTAATTTAATTTTTAATAATACATTTCTTTGCTTTTATGAGGCCTATTTCCAATTTCATAAATACGAGTAGTATATAGCGCACCTAATTAAGTTTTTTTGTTTTCTGTGTTAAATTTATGCAATATATTCAAATTATGTGTAAAGATTTTATTGTGATTCGTTGCCAGTTACCGGCTCAAGCGAATGTAGCATTTTCATCTCGTTAACAGGTAAAATAATATATTACTTGGCAGTAGATTGTTTATGTTCAAAAATTTTGCCTACAATTCATTGGACCACTTTTATTACGACTGCAAGTTGATTTCAATGCCCCTAAAAACGTAAACATAACCTTAATTAGTTCGGTTACAGAACTTTTTTCTTTATGATCTAAATTTAATTTTCCGTTCAGCTAATCATCTCTTCCGCAATTCACTATTTTTTTTCCAATATCTTCGCTTTTCTTTTTAATCACGAATTTGATTCGCGGCTTACTGAAGAAGAGTCCAAATTCACTCAGACTGTTAGCGAATTAAAGCCATCTAAGGAGCAATGTGACCAAACGAATAAGGAAAAATGTAAAAGTGAAGTGAAGTGAGTGGTGTTCCTTGGTGTCCTTGAAAGGAATGGCTAGTTGAAAACAGAAATAATATGTTATATATTCAATACACTGATGCCATAGCAGCATGGGACATGCTCCAAGTTATTGTGGATGGGTTCAGCCAGTGTAGCAACGAGTATGAATAAGCTCTTAGTCACAAATATTTACTACAACATCAGGTACATGAGACTCAAAGTCAGATTGAACTACTTGATACTACAAATCTTAACATTAAAGCCTCGTTGAATCCAATTCTATTCAATGAATTAGCGCCTATAGTCCCATCAATGGTTTCTGCATTAAACAACTCTTAGACAATAGATTTAACAGATTATGTTTATTCAAAATCAAGCGAATCAGTGAGCATAGCTACTAGTGAAATTAAACTTAAAAATAAAAAAACCGGGTAAGTGCGAGTCGGATTCGCCCACCGAGGGTTCCGTACAAAAAAAAATGTAAATAAACATAAACATAACATCACGCCTTGTTTCCCCGAAGGGTTGGGCAGAGGTGTACCTGCAGGCTGAGCATGACGCTTTCTATTTCTTCAAAATAATAGACATAGCACTTTCTATACAAAGTGACATTTCGTTTCTCCACTTTTGACACCGCACTGTAGAAATCCTTCTGCAATCTGTCATTTTGTGTTTCGCTTCTATCGATCTTTGTCTCGGTCCTTTTTTATGTAGACTATTTCAGAAGAAAGTTTCTATACCAAACTCTCAAAATCCCACTGACAACTGACAGTTGTCTATGGTAGTGATGACAATTTGCGTTTTTCTACTTAACGGCCACAAGGTATATACGGTTCTCTATAAAATAATGATTTTACAGGAGAGCGTTTTGAACGCAAAACTGTGATAATTAATAGAAGAACAAGGCTATCTTCTATCTTAGTTGTCTTTATATACGTGACTTAATATCAGTAAAAATTAAGAGTCAAACAGAAAAAAAATCGCATGACAAAACAAAGAATTCTGAGTCGAATTATGTAAGAGTGAATTTTGTAAAAAGTGCAGTTGACTTTTTCTACTATGCTGTCGTCGTACTTTCTTCACAGAACGTCATTTTTGTCTTTTCTTACGTAGACAAAACGGTGCTCGTGCTAAGCCTGCTGTAGTATACCCACATTTCGCCAGTTATGTTTAAGTCCCATGTAATAGGGGGCGAGCCTATTGCCATCAACCGGGCACAAATTCAAATTCTGGGCTGCTCCTGAGAAATTCCAGATATAAAAACCCAATAACAGTTTGCCTGATCCGGGAATCGAACCCAGGACCTCATGCTCAGCAGTAGCGCTTTGCAACCACTACACCAACCAGGTCAAAATCAAAGGCGAGGCGGTCAAATTTGTAGATACATATATTATAAATACAATAATGACCGCGCATATCGTTGCTTAATTAACCTCGATGATTGATTACGTACTTTAAATAATGACTATATTTTTATGATATAATTACAAATACATAGATTTCAGATTTTTCCCTGTACTTGTAAATAAGACAATATTACATGCCAAATTTCATAGTTTTAGGTCAACGGAAAGTATCCTATAAATTTTGATTCCCTTGAGAGTGTCGAAATATTCGTTTTTTGCGGCATAAACGGCCTTATATTTTTTTAACGTTAACTTAGAAGTTTGATTTTTTCACAGCTTCAGCCCCTTCTAAGGTTAACTCTAAAGTGCCGTGTTTGACTGATGTGGTAAACGCCTGGAAAGTGGCTTGTCCGGATACGGTTCAGCGTGAAAACCCGTCTTCCCATAAACAGTGGGATGAGCTACACTGCTGGTTGGAACCTCATTAATTCGTCCACCAATACTGATGAGCGTGCCTGCTTGCTGCCTGTGAGAGAATGGAGTCAGACCTCTGGCTTCAGGCGCTACCGTCAACCAACATAGGCACTATGCTGTGTGACCACCACATTCCGCCTCGCTACAAGTCTGCGTCTGGGTGCTCCTTGCGGGACTCCACATCGCTGTCAGTGCGATGAAACAGTTGACTGCTTCGGACACCATGGCTTATCCTGCAGTAAGAGCGCTGATCGGTTGGCACGACACGCCACCATTAGTGACATCTTTGTCGGACTCTTGACACCAGTCAGCTGTTTTAGAACCCAATGGCTTATCATGCGACGGTGGGAACAGGCCAGACGAAATTACCATAATGCCTTGGAAGTTGGGTGAACCTTTGGTATGGAATGCAACCTGTATTAACACCCTTGTGCCTTCCCATCTTCCTAGCACGGCGGTTTATGTTGGGCCGGCTGCTGCAGGTGCAGAAAACCTCAAACGGTGCAAATATACCAACCTTATTGAGAGCTCATAGAGAGGAGGCCTGTATCCCAGCAGTGGGAACATTATAGGCTGATTGAGTATTAAGAGCTATATGTTTTAGCCGTTTGGGGTTGAAAAACTTGGACCGTGGGCTCATCGAGCATTTCGGAACATCAGCTAACGGTTGGTCGACCAACCGTTTGCTGGCCTATATATGTATACGAGTATAAAGTCATATTGTTAAAATTATTTTTTCTCTTTCTCAGTTAATGTTAATGATAATCTGGCAGTTTGAGTGCTTTATGCGGCCTATATAATTCTTAATGTTTTAGTATTATTCGTAGACTCGTTGAGTTCCTTGAGTTCTGAGTTGAGCTGCACGATTTTTTTTTTTGGGTGGGAAATCATCAAATAACTTCTCCCGCTCTGGGCGGAGCGGGAGGGTGTGACAGACTCTTACTGACTAAAACCCACCCGTATTCCTTCCGTTACCTGTGTTGCGGGGGCCTCGGTGGCCGGCCTGGAATTCCCGACGCCCAGGGCGTCTCCTGCGGCGGCTAGGGGCGATAGGGCGTGAAATTTGCCTTTTTCCTCAACCGTCCCGCCTCCTCCTTCGCGAGCATTACTGCTTCGCAGAAGGAGGTGACGGCTGCCCATGCCCTCTTGCTCCGTACCATAGCCTGAACCAGGGCCGGACGCGAGAGATCTTTGCCGCCGATCGCCTCCACGAGGACACGGCAGTGCTCTGCCCAAGCCGGGCAGACCTCCACCGTATGCTCCACCGTGTCTTCCGGGTGATCCACACAGTGTCGACACCCGGGCGTTTCTTCCCGCCTTATCCGACACAGGAACCTCCTGAAGCTGCCATGTCCGGTGAGGATCTGCGTCAGGTGGAAGGTGAGGACGCCGTGGCGCCTCTCTAGCCACTCCTCAAAGAGAGGCTTATTCCCGCAATCGTGGTGTGCCCAGCACTGGGTTGTGACAACCGTACTCTCCATGTCGCCATGAGATCCCGCCGGAGCTCCGTCCGCTGTGCCGCGAATTCTCGCGGCAGCGGAGATACGCCCCGGCGTTTCGCCTCCTCGCGCCACTCCCATACGTGCTCGAGGACTTTTGCCTCCAGAACCCATGGCGGCAATCCGGCAAGGAGGCTCGCTGCCTCACAGGAGTCTGTGCGGTATCCCCGGACCATCCGGATGGCCATGACCCTTTGGGCCGCGCTCAACCGGTGAGCTGGCCTCAGCACCAGAGAGCGCGCCCATACAGGAGCCCCGTAGAGGGCCATGCACCGCACCACCCACGCGTAGAGCCTCCGGTAGGAGGCGTTTGGGCCCCCAGATTAGGCAGGAGCCGCTTCAATACAGCGCCTGCCCGCTCCAGTATGGGAGCCAAACGTCGGAAATGCTCCACGAAGTTTCACCGGCTGTCGAGGACGAGTCCCAGGTTCTTCATCGTCGACTCGACGCCGATGGAAACCCCTCCTACCGTTATTTGGGACCCCGATGGTGGCGCATTCCGAGGACCATGAAAACACATGGCCTCGGATTTGTGCAGGGCCACCTCGCACGATTACTGACAAATTCGTGCAGTGACTGGACAGGTCCACTCAATCTGTGTGGTTCTTTCCTGAAAAGGCCTTTTCAGACATCTACAGTCTACATGGTCTTCACATAATCTGATCAAGATTATGTCTAGACTTTAAAAGAGACTGAGACTTTGAGTTTGTTTCAGCCTTTCTTCTTAGAGTAGTCAGATAGGAAAGACCGACCTCCTCAAGTTTTAAATATATGATTTACGTGTAAAAGTTTTTTACAAACCTACTTACGGAAATTATAGTTATTTATGAAACTGTTGCATAATGATGGGTAATTGAACCTACAAAAGTCGTGATAGTATTATATCATTTCCTCGACTTTGCTGGTAACAGATTATAAGTCATTTCCATCGCCGCATCTAAAATATTAAGCGGCGTAAAATTTTCTTCAAATTTACAGATTTTTAAGTAAGAATAAAAAGAATCCCACGAAATTCAGTAGATACTACAAAACGTATGAATGGCGCCAAAACCCAGCACATTACCGCGCATGCGCTAAAGCGGGCGCTGCCTCAGAAAAGTAAAAATTGAATCAAGACTTTTTTTGTAATGCTGTAAAAATAAGTGCCGCATAAGTGTTCCATTAGAAAAAAATATTCATGGAAACTCCTTGGTGATATTAACTTCTTGGATTTAGCCTGTATCGTATTGATAAAAATATATGATTCTATTTTTAAACTTGTATTGTGTTTAAAAAGTATGTCAATATAAATTAGTGTAGTAAAGTGCAATGTCAACAATGACCTTGCGTCTTAACATAGTGATGTGAACCTTCCTTATACACAGTTTTCATCGACCCAGAGAGAGAGAAAGGGGAAAGAGTAATTGGAAACACTGCTAACGCAATATAAGGACACTGTGTTTTGCATGGAAAGCCAAAAAAAAAATAGCCGCTTCATTAAACGAGGAGAGAAAGAAAATAGAAAAATTCCAATGAACTTACTGCAAGAAATCCTAAGAATACTGTCTCTCATCAGCATGACGTGGTCAAAAGGCCCTTCACCGACATGCTTTTCTAATTCGCTGACCATTCGCCTGGACTGGCTGTTGAACACCTCGAAGAAGCCGTTCACCACTGGTATGCTGAATGCTGGGCTGAGTACCTTGCGGTGGTGCTTCCATACTGGTCCTGGGGAAGTGAACAAGTACAATAATTCTTTAAACATTTCTTCCGTGTTTATTCTGAAGCGGTAACAAGTGAGTGTTTTTGGCAACAGACCGAAGTAGACTGTTCTGTAATTGTGTTACTATTTTAGTGTGAACAAATAATGTTTAATGATTTAAGCAAGACTTTCAATGTACCGAACAACAACTCTGAGACCAAAACAAAACTAAAGGAATGATTGCTGAGCCGGACTTATGAGGATACTGAAAGTTTACTTCGTAGCACAAACTATTACCCTTCAGATCGGTTCTGCACTGCATTCGATCCGAATTCAAGAAATGCTAATTCTGTAACTAGCCAAAGTACTATTTGTATGACGGATTGCGCACTAGATCCGAACTCTGATCGTCCGAATTTAGATCATTCCTAATTTGGATTGAACTTGGATCTTGAATTCGGATTCGGATCGGATACAGTGCAGAAACGCTCTTACTCACATACTAAGAAATAAGTATCACCTTTGAACATATTTTACAGTTCCTTTCTTCCTGTACGTTTAGATGTGTGTACAAAAATGGTTAAATAAATAAATAAGTAACTTTTCTGGGATTCGGATCAGATGCAGTGAGAACCGCTCTTACATTTCACATCTTAACTTTTTTGTATGTGCAGTCTATTGGTTTCTTTGCACTGATATTTTTGTAAATTTTGTTAATTTAAGTTATGTACGAACGAATTTCAATGATGCGCTAACAGATCATGTTAAATTATTAACTTTGTGAAGAATTTTGGTCAAAAAGCTAGGCTGTACCAAATTTGGGAGTCGCTGTTAAATCTGTCAAATGGATAAGAATTGTGTGTTAGTTAAATACATTAATTTGAATATGAATAAGGTATCTTAATTTATTGCATTGGCTGAAAAGGAAATAATGTCATTTATAGCTAATCGTATTCGATTAGCTAAAAATGTCAAGTCATACTTAAAACTATCATACAAATTCATAATAAAATTGAATAAATTTTGATTTACTTACCAGATCCTGTAAATAATCCTTGTCCAAGCCACGGGTGAGCAATTTTATATAAGAAATGCTTCTGTAAACAGGCGTTTGCAACAGTATTGGCATCGTCTGGATCTGCAATACCTGAAAATATACCAGAGCTAACAACGATTGTAGAAATGAAAGGAAATAATTACCCTGGGCCTAGTCAAACATTCCGCTGATAGGGCCGACCAAATCCAGGCGGATTTTCGGCCACCGTAGGCGCGGGCTTGCAGACGGTGAGCAAAGGGCAGCTCGCCGTCCGATAAGGACCAGAGCGGGAGAAGTTATTTGATAACAACCCACACAAAAAAAAGGGGCTGACTAAAGATATTTAAATATACAATAGACGTGACAAAGCGAACTACAAGTCATACCTCGCGTCCAGTTTAGTTCTCTACAAATAAAAAGTGAAAAACGCAACTAAAATGGCTATTGGTGCACCGTTATCTTTGAAGGTTCCTACCTAAGTTTGAAATTAAAAGTAAAAAAAATCCATCACGACCAAAGATTTTGAGTTACATCAAAATTAAGGTTTTTCAAAAAAGGTATGAAACATTATATATTGGCTATTATAAAGACAGTTTAAAAAATAATTATCAAATCGGTTTATAAACGACGGAGTTCTGAGGTAACAAACACAAAAAAATACAACCAAATTGAGTACCTCCTCCTTTTTATGAAGTCGGTTAAAAATTACAAAGATTTTTTTTTATTTTATGTAAGACTAGATGCGCCCGGCGGTTTCACCCGCATAAGTTTTGACCCCGTGGGTATATCGGGATAAAAAGTATCCTATGTGTCATTTCTGGTTTTAAGCTATGTGTGTGCCAAATTTCATCAAAATCCGTTCTGTACTTTTGGCGTGAAAGAGTAACAAACATCCATTCATCCATCCTTACAAACTTTTGCTTTTATAATATTAGTAGGTTAGGATGTTTATTTTCAAGGTAATGTTATGTACACGTAACTGTTATAACTTTTTTGTAGATTTCTTTATTGCAAATGAGTTTTTTTCTTGTATTCTGTATCTGAAACCCAAAATACTTGAGATATGCTAATTGTGTAATTTTAGTTATTGTTATGGCATGTGATTTAGGTGTAGGTATACGAGCCACATACATAACAAAATTAATCCACTGATACAACCACGTTTTTTGTAATACGAGTAGGTTGGGGAAAAAGTTTCTTCGCATTTTTTAAGAAAATTCAAAACATTTTTTAATATAGTATATTTACATTTAACTAAAGTATGTAGGTACCATTTTGTTTGATAACTTTTTGCCATCTTGTAGGTACGGACATGATCCCATTGCTATAGAAATTTAGGGACTTCTGATCAAAATACCGCGACAAGTGGTTTTGGCAGTCCTCTCGTGATGTTAACCTGACACTGCCTAAAGAATTCTGAAGAGACCGAAACAGGTGGAAATCTGAAGGTGCAACGTCAGGACTATACGGCAGATGCATTAACACCTCCCAGCCAAACTCTCTTAATTTTTGCTGAGTGGCTAAATATGTGTGAGGTCTAGCGTTATCATGATGAAAAACCACACCCCTTCTGTTGATTAATTCCGGCCGCTTTCTCTCAACTTCTTGCTTTAATCTCATCAGTTGTTCGCAGTAGAGTTCAGAATCGATGGTCCTGCCTGGTGGTACCAGCTCATAATGAATAATGCCCTTCCAATCCCATCACAGCACACAGCATCACCTTGTTGCGACTTAACCCGGGTTTCGCCACAGTCTGTGAAGCCTGACCGGCCTTTGACCACGACCTTTTTCGCACGTTCTTGTCGTACGTGATCCACTTTTCATCACCAGTTATCAGCTTCTTCAAAAATGGTTCGGTTTCATTACGTCGTAATAAAGAATCACAAATGAGAACACGGTTCATTAGGTTTCTTTCAGTGAGCTCGTGAGGTACCCAAATATCGAGCTTTTTTGTGTACCCAGTTTTTTTCAAATGCGCCAATACTATTTTGTGGTCAATTCCCAGTTCTTCAGCTACGTCGTAACTACTGACATGTCGATCTTGCTTCACTTTTTCAAAAAAGGCATCCATTTTATCCGTGATAGGGCGACCAGAGCGACGTGCATCTTTGACATCAAAATTTCCGGATTGAAAACGCTTAAACCAAATTTGTGCTACTCTCACAGACACTGCTCTAGGTCCATAAACATCGCAATTTTTTTTCGCGGTTTGCGTTGCATTTTTACCTTTTTTGTAGTAAAATTTTAAAATGTATCGAATTTCTTTATTAGTTTCACTCATCTTGACGGTACGAAAAACAAATGAAAATCACACTTTTTCCTAATTTGAATTTGGAATTATGTTCTTTAAAATTTAAACTTTTAATGATACCAAAACCAGCCAGATACAAATAGTATACCCAAAGAGATTGTATTACAAGTTCATACATACTATAATGCGAAAAGACTTTCCCCAACCTAATATTTTAGACATTTTTATCAAGAAATCTTACTTCCTGCAGATCTCACAACAAATTTACAACTACTTCCAAGTCTTGAATTGATAAACAACAAAGAATATAGACTAGACACGTGAAATTTGTTATAATACTCACGATCAACAAATAATTTATATTATATATCGATTCGTTGCGAATAGAACAACAAAATTATTCGTTAGGTACTTCGTAAAAAAAAATAAGTTAGAATATCTCAAAAATCTTACGTAGTACTATTTTTTTAATTATGAACTGATATTTAGCACACATTAATTAATATAAAAATACCAATAGCCACCTCAGTTGCATATTGGTTGTAGACTAGTGATTCATTAATTAATTAACTGGACAATTTGACATGTGCTAGGTGTCACTCCGTGTAATAAAATGATAATATTTATTGTATTGTAAACGTATTATTATACTTTAAACTTATTATTATAAAATAAATGTATAATAATAAGTTTAAAGTATAATTACCACAATGTATAATTAGGCATATTTTGTTCAATAATAATATTCTTTTGAACACAATGTGGTCTGTCGTGAGGGTCGTATGACATACCTAAAATCGAATTAATAATTCACTGGAGTAATCTGACAGGAGCTAGCTGTCACTTTGTGTAATAAAATGGTCATAATTATTGTGTTCTAGATTTGTACACTTATTATTATACATTTATTTCACACTTATATAAATCGATTAAACTAAACGATCAACAATACAATAAATATTACCATTTTATTACACAAAATGACAGCTAGCACATGTCAGGTAGGTATGTTTCGTGCCATACGATCCTCATGACAGCCCACATTGTATTCAAATCAATATTATTTTTGAAAAAAATATGCCTAATTATACATTGCGGTATTGCAAACCTCGTAGTTATAAAATGACTGGATGTAGCTACGGTTTATTTTCGTTAGTATTTTATAATTTAAATTTTCTTAGTTAAGTCAAACTATCTGACGGTTGGTAACCAAAGGTTGGTGTCGGGTCAAACTTAGCTAATAAGTAATTTTGCTAATAATATTATGCTAGACGACGTCACTGTGAAATCGGATAACAGTTTTTCTATGGCATTTGCTTCTGATAGACTCTCTATAGTATCTTAATAGAAACATCAATGAGATACGACTTAAAAAATAGGTCTCTCACAGACATACCTACCTACTCTTTGGATGCAACAAAGTTTTTTCTATCTAATAACTTTCTGCGTAGCTCGATTTGCAGCGCTCGTTTGGTATATTTTATAGAAATTCATGTTTCTAACTCACCGTAGTAAATATCTGCTCCAAACTGACCACAAGTCACTCCACCATTTGCTACACAAAAGTTTGACATCTTTTCCATAAACAGCCATAATCCTGAAAACAAAAGAAAAATTGATTTCCAAATTACATGATGATTGGTAACATTAACTAAATTAAATTAAAACAAATTTAAACCTAAAACAGGCCCTCAGGGCATAGTACCGAGGATGCTGGCGGCATTTCCTCGCTAAATTGCAATACTGATGCGTTGTGCGAGAAAGCCGCCAGCTTTTCGGTCACCAGTTACATCAACCGGACGTTTCGCGATTTCCGCAAGTAACGTATGTGCACTGAGACCCCACGGACCAAGGGCCTCGACGCCAAAGGGCACAAAGTTGCACTCTCTGCCAAGGCCTCTATATTTTATAAGTTATAGATTTTCGGCATTTTCTGCCGCTGCACCCGCTTTAGAAGTAGTCCGTTGGATGTAGGACGGTACCAGTGTGTCTACACAGGTAGCGTCCCACGCAAGCTTCCGTCCCACGGAACCAAAAATAGGTAACATAACAAAACATCACGACCGACGATCAACAACACCAGACTCCGGCTGCGACTGAAAAATTCCAGATGGAAAAACCACTTTGCCTGACCTGGGAATCGAACCAAGTACCTCATGCACAGCAGTATTGGTTGCGATCACTAGACCAACGAGGCAGACGAGGTCAGAAAAATAGATAATTTATTTCAGGAAATTATTCCCATATTAAGCAGTATAAATTAAATAAAGATATACATTAAAACACTACAATATTACACATTAAAACTATTGCATTAAAAATAAATTTAAGTTACAGTACAATATTATAGTTATTAGGTTAAAATTCTTTTGATTGCATTTAAATAAAACATTAATCACTTAATATATGGTGACGAACTGGCATGCAGGTGCATCCACCTCTCCAACCGCACCGAGTGATAATGACGATAAATCTGATGGAACTACATAATATTGTATGTTATCTGACATTAATTTCTGTATCAAATATTGAATGAGAGGAAATGACACACTGAGAAAACGCACGGCCTACACAAAACAACTAAAAGTCCTATAAATAACTTCGTACCTACCTCTAGAACTAGTAACTAACATATGCGTATGTCCAATAAAGGGCAAAGCCCCAGGGTACTCCGGCGGCAAAGGGTGCTTCGCCTTAAGCCTCCGAGAGTGCAAAAATATGACAACACAAATCATGAATAAAATCAACGAAACGAACATGACTGATTACTGAGTATATTCTATACCGTACTAGGTAAAGATATTCTTGGGTTTAACTTATATCCCTCCGTTTGCGTCTAAAAATCGCGGTTAAGTGGCAATTGAGATCTATCGAAGAGGGTTTCGTACTAACTTACTTGAAGTTACGCTCGTGGCGTAACTTTTAGCTAAAGTTTTCTCTCAGTTACTTAATTTCTCTTTTTTTTTTACTTCATTTTTGTTAAAGTATTTGATTTTGTATAACTGTTAAGGCACTGACAAGAGGAAAATGACCAAAATAGGCTTGTCTTATGAAAAAAACTTGCTAAATATGTATAGTTTGTGGTAGCGGAAAAAATACACATGTTAATTTAGAACGTATTTCTCTGAAATTTTTTGTTACCAAAACACGTTTTAAATTAAAATCTCGATACAAACTAACGTTAAAAGAACCTCTTACCTTGACTTCCAGTCCAAAATACCTATGTTAAATATCAACATACGTTACGTATTTAATTTTTTTTTTTTTCATTTATTTACATAACCAAATTACAAGATGATTATTAACATTAACTAAATTAAATTAAAACTAAGTTAGGCTTAAAAAAGGCCCTCGGGGCATTGTACCGAGGATGCTGGCGGCATTTCCTCGCTGAATTGCAATGCTGATGCGTTGCGCGAGAAAGCCGCCAGCTTTTCGGTCACCAGTTACATCAACTAGACGTTTCGCGATTTCCGCAAATAACTTATGCGCACTGGGACCCCACGGACCGAGGGTCTCGACGCCAAAGGGCACAAAGTTGTACTCTCTGCCAAGGCCTCCATATTTAATAACTTTCAGATTTTCGGCATTTTCTGCCGCTGCACCCGCTTTAGAAGTAGTCCGTTGGAGGTGGGACGGTGCCAGTGTGTCTACACAGGTAGCGTCCCACACAAGCATCCGTCCCAAACTCCACGGGACCAAAGACACACCATCAGGTCTTTTGCCATCATCTCTGACAATGCCAGTCGGCTCAAGAAGAGCAGGCACATTGATGCTGGCAAGAGACCGGCGGATTATGTCATTAAGTGTTGCATGTCTTGAAAAGCGGCCTGCACTTTTTTGACAACAAAGTCCGTGGTGACCCAGTCGGTCCACGTCCGTGCCACAAGGGCATGTGTGTGGAGTGCATACCGTGACCCCAAGCCGCAGACCAGTCGCCAGACGAAGCGAGGTCGGATCCAGGAAGGTACCGGTATATGGAGAAGGATGGGCATGTAGCCAATGACCGGCCTCTCTGGTTCCGACCGCCAAAAGTCTTGCGCGATCCGGACCTGAACTGCGGCTCAGAATCGATTTGTATGTTAAATCGCAATAAATATCGTCCCAGCTCCTCTGAGATTTTAGGTTGTCTGGAAATTCTTTACCCGGGCAAGCAATTTGAAAAGCATTCTTGGCATCCTCCAAGCCCGCAGTCTCATAGTTTGTGGGCAAAGCCCTTAGGACATTACCTATGAGACGTGACGTGCTATGGGTGGACGACAAAAAGGCTGGGGAAGCAACACTCGAAATTTTGCGGATTCCTAAACCGCCAAACCGAATAGGGAGGGATGCTTGTAACCAAGATGGTTCATTGAGCTGAATATTTAAAATCGTTTCTAAACTAGTTTTGACTAAATCGTCTATTGGTGAAAGCAAATTTGGATGTTTCCAAAAAGGGCTACAGCGAAGCACATAAGTAAATTTAGGGACAAAAAGGCAAAACTTTAGAATTATAAGAGCATAATGAGGACTGATTTCGAGTAAACAATTTGCGTGACTTTGGAATTTAGAAATAGTGTTAGTAATGTAATCAGGAAAAGATTCTTCAAAGATGGGAGAACCCAGGAGGCAAAGTGACTTTCTGTCTACTATTTTGATATTCGGTGCCAGAAAATTTAATTTGGATTTTAAATTATCCAAACCGTAAGAAGTTTTTTGAATGAAGAGTTCACATTTGCTAAAATTTAATTCTAAACCAATATTTTCGAAATTTGTTTTAATATCTGATAAGTCAGATAGCACAGTGTCCACATCGCCTCCCAGGGTTCCGTCATCCAAATACCAAACGTTAAATTTTGATTTTAAATTTTGAATAATCGGATTTATAGCCAAGCTAAAAATTGCTGGCCCGAGGGGATCGCCCTGCTGACAGCCGACCTCCGAAGAAAGTTCATGGGAACGGTAAATTAATTTTGAAGGTTCTGCGTAGCAGGTAAGCAGGTATTGATAGAGTTCCGGAATTTTGTTCTTAACTTCTGTCAGCATGGCATCCCTGTTTACTGAATTGAAAGCATTTTTGACGTCAATTTTGACTACAATTTCGCAATCATCATACGAAAGGTAGGTTCTTAAGGCATGGACGGCTGCCTCACACCCACCTTTCGTGCCAAATCCTAATTGTATAGGTTCGAAAACAGACTGTAATTTAGATTTGATATGTCTCACCGCAATTTTGGATGCCAAACGTCTTAAAGTTGACCCCACAGCAATGGGTCTCACCCCTCCGTCCTTTTTAGTTAGGGCGATCAAATTAGCACCAAATAAAAGTGAGGCAATATCAGCGTTGATTTTGCCTGAAAACATAAAATTTATTAATTTTGTAATAGAGCAAATAAGCTGCACACCTGCATCACCCACAGAATAAGAAGTTAAATCTTTTAAATGTTGGGGTGAGATTCCGTCCAGGCCGGCCGCTGAACCGGTTTTAAAAGAAATTATTGCGTCAATAACGTCTTTGCCTTCGATTTCGAGGCAGGCCTGGTCTGCTGTAGGAGAGTCGAAAAAATACGGGATCACGGGAGCCGGGGGATGTTTCGAATGCAAAGCCGAAAGGGTATCAGGAGTATCAGGCGACAACACGTCGTTAGTAAAAAGAAGACGTGCGGCGCCTTTGAGATCCCCGTCGGCAATTTTGCCTTCAATTAATTTAATTCTAGATAATGTTCCCCTCTTGGGAGAATCAAAAGGTGAAGATGTTTTTGTTAAACAGTTATTTTTGATTTTTTGGGTTAGAGAAATAGTAGCCTCATCTTTTTTGACATGCAAAGTGGTATACGAAAAAAGGAAGAGATTATGCCAGTCTACAATTTGGTTGCTCTCCACACATTTTTTAATCAAGCCTGAAAGGTGGTTTGCGACGGAGATCCTGGCGCCGCGCGGGACTCGTTTGATAACAGGCACATTATTTTTTAGGTAACTAAGGTACAAATGGAATGGGGTAGAATTTGGACTGTCGGAAACAGGTGCCGGTAAAGAAACTGGGTCTAAATTTAGAGCAGGGCCGTTCTGGCTAATACAAAGACGATGTTTTTTTGAAATATGAATGTTAAGACCCCTTTTTGATTGAAAAGATCTATCGCAATGTAAACAAATGTAATTTTGATTTAACGTGCCATCACCGGATTGGGTTGCGGTATGCATCCACTTACCAGAAAACAACACTTGAATAGAGAAAAACACTCAACTAAACACAAAATAGAAATGATCACTAAAATATAACTATTTTAAAGTCTTTCAGAAGCGTTGACGTCGGACGTCAGGACGACACGCCATAACGTTGCCAAGGAGGACCGCAACGTCTGAAACAAAAATATATTTTATTATTTGTTCAAAATTGGGAGCTGCCTACACTTTGGCACAGCAGTTAAGCCTTGATTAACAAGAAAAAGATCAAATTTGGACATCTAGGGCCACGTAAAATATGTAAATTTAAATAAATATGAGCTGTGAAAAAGTGACAGACAGTGACGTGACAGATCAATCAATACCAACTCAAAATTGAGTTGAGTAATCGAAAATAAAAAACAACCAAGTTCTGCATTCAAATAAGACGTTCTTATTAATTAATTACTTTAACCTCATACCTTGACTTCCAGTCAAAAATACCTGTGTTAAATATCAACATACGTTACGTATTAATTAATAAGAACGTCTTATTTGAATGCAGACCTTGGTTGTTTTTTATTTTCGATTACTCTACTCAATTTTGAGTAAATAGATATTTTGCTTCATATTTTGCAATAAATTACAAGCGTTGTATCATTGCGCTTCTCGTTCTTTTCTATGCAGCCTGACAGTGACCGCGGTTTAGGTGTTGTCAGCGTCTTAATTTGGATAAGTATTATATTTCTCTGTGACATTTTTGTCCCTCCACTGACCTGTAGTATTTTATTTTTTTAATATATTTTATTTTAGGAACTAGTTTTGCTACTCCTCGTAGCAAACACAACAACTGGCGAAATGTGCATGTACTACAGGTACACCTCTGTCCAACCCTTCGGGGAATCAAGGCGTGATGTTATGTGTAATAAAATAAAAAAATTAAAATCTTTATTTATTTCCAGATTTATTTCCGCATATAAATACACATACAACTGTCAATAAATACATACATAGATAACGTAATAAATATACACTATCACATTTACATTACACAAACAATAATAACAGCCGCACGGGTGGATTGATCAGGTTAAGCTACGCTTGCCACGGTTGGTCCGTGTGGATGGGTGACCATCTTTACATACCAAGACCCTTCCTTGCCTCGGAAAAAACGTTAAGCCGTTGGTCCCAGCTGTCATTTTTACATCTTTGATAGTTGTTACCGGTCGTCAGACGCCCGAAAGTCTGACAACCAGTCTTACCAGGTATTACCTAGTATCTAGGTTGTGGAGGTCAGATAGCCAGTCGCTCCATGTAAAATACTGGTATTCAGCTGCATCACCGGATGTAGCTGAATATTAGTATTCTAGACTAAAAACCTAGAGTTGGGAAAAGGCAGACAGATGTTGATGATGTAATATAAATAATAGCATGTCAAAGTTCCACGTTATAAGAGTCAGCCTTTGACCGGGTGCAAAAATAATCAGATTACAGGCTGCTCGACTAAATAAATATCTCTTGGATTATTTTCATTCACATCATTAATCAGCCTCATCAATAGAAAAAGCAAATGTAAGCCTCTAGAAATAATAATTATACCTCCGCCTTCGTCTCCTCTGCCTAACCTTTCGGGGAGCACAGGCGTCATGTTATGTAATAATTATTATCATCAGCTAGACGTAGGTCGACACACCAACCTATTGTCTATTGGAATCAAATGCTGGTCTGCCTGCAAGTAGTGTCATTTTCCACGTCTAGCCTTACTGTATCGAGTCATCAATTCCATGTTTTTGGTCTTTCTGGCAATATACATAAGCCTACAATGTTCCCACTGCTGAGACACAGGCCTCCTCTCTTCGAGCGGGAGTGGGCCATAATCCACCAAGCGGGCCCAGTGCGGGTAGGTAGATGTCACATGTCTTCAAATGATTGGTTCTAGGACATGCCGGTTTCCTCACGATGTTTTCCTTCAAAGGTTTGAGAGCAGTGGTGATGAAATAATTTACACAAAGTAAGGCGCCTGCTTGAGTTCAAACCTACGTCCTACAACTCATAAGTCGGGGCCATTACCATTGGGCCACCACTGCTTCCTCACCTCTTCTACTTGGATTATTATGAATGAAAATTCCATCTAGGTTTAGTTGATCTCGTACTGGCTTTAACAACCACTTTTGACAACAATTCCCAGTTAATTGAAACTTTACTAAGTGATTCACCAATAAAACTGAACACTATCAGCACTTCGACACCAAAAGAAAAAGAAAAATAGTTTATTCTGAACAAACAAACCTTATTGGTCAAGGTGCCTAAACAAGTCTTCACTTGAATGAAATAATGTTTATCTAATCAATTTAAACAATGCACAGTATACACAGATTAACCTGTTAAGCCCCGCGCGACACTGATTTGGAGTCAAACAACAGAAAAACTTTTCACGTGGTCAATAATTTGACTTCACCAGTAGGCTATTACAGCATGTCGTCGTGGGCATGTTGGTGACGTAAGCCCATAATTTATTCCCCTACCAAAAATGAAAGCTGTCAGTGTCAATATTCCTCAGTTTTAACACTGACATAAGATGTGCTGAGTGCGATCAGTTTCATCTGTGAAATTGGCCATAAGGTAGAAACTATCTTCCTAACCCATAGACAAATAGATCTTATCGTTTTATGAATTGCAATGGTGACATTCAAACGTTAGGGTAATAAAGCAATTACGAGGTTGACTGTAAAAAGCATGATTTCCTGGCCAGCATTATTGAACTACTAATCAGGTTTAAGACCTACTAAAAAAAATAAAAGAGAATAATGACACAATCAATTAGCAAGATAAAAATAATACCTAACACGATAAATACAATAAAACTTTTTTTTTCTGAGATTCAATGAACCCAAAAGTAAAAATTAAAAATTTGGTCTCTAGTTTACAGGCACTTTTGAATTGTCAAGGAGTTGGTCAGTTAGAAATATGAAGCTAATTGCCCATTCCAAAGCGTAGTAGGTACCTATGAAGAAGAACGGGCAAGAAACTCCATGGACACTCTTGTAAATTATATTGTTACATAAAGATTAGTATAAATAATGTTGAATTTATAACTAAATAAACAAAAAAAAAAAAAAACAATTCTAAATAAAATAATTACAAATAAGTCGTGGCAGCTAAGAGGTGACCAGTCCCAACTGACGGCGCCCGCTCACGAGCATGACGCATGGATCAGCACCATTCAGCTCAACCATTTTGAAGGAATCTAAATGATCCAACACACGCACCACCATCAGCGAGACATCTGAGTGAGCATGACATACTCTCAGCCGCCAGGGCCCATTCAAGTCAATAAATGGTAGCTCTATTATACATAGTACTCACACCTGTGCAATGCAATTATATAATACAAAGTACATTGAATTTATACAATGCAAAGCTAGTCTTACAATGTTCAGCTGCTTTAACAGTATTTTCAAATGTTAATTATTCAATTGGTTGTGGTTGTGGAGCAGGACCTGCATTGATCAGTTTTTCCCACTTATAAATCAACCAGTGCCAGCTCTAGTGGGAAACAATGAACTCATAGTTTACGCGAGTGTAATTCGCCTCACGAAAATCAATTAGTAAGACACCATGAAAGTTAAACTTGTGAACATTCCACTATGTCACACTTTTGGACAGATTGGTGGGGCAAAATTGAATAATCCCCATCGAGAACAACATTTTGCCAACATTTTAATTTGTACGTTGCAAAGATCTCGAGAAAAACCTCTGTGACAGACGGTCAAGAAAGTGATCTTATACCTAAAGGTTTCATTTTCCTTTGAAGGTTGACGCCCTAAAATTGGTATCAATACCCAAGAACATACGGTAAGGTTTGTACAGTTCTTGACATGACAAGTTTACTATTCAAAGTTTGTTTTGCACTTAAGCTAGCGTAAATTTGTAGTCGTTTCGAAGCATCCTACGAAATCATTGCAGTGAAGTAGTCAACAGTATATAAATAACTAATATGGACTCAATATTATCTATACCTGTTACCAAAGCGAGTTATGAAGAGTGCTACACACGTGTTGGCTTCGGCATGACACGGCACAGCCGGGCGGTATAATCGAATAATATGGAGATAATATAATGTTCGGCAAAACTCAGCCGCTCGGCGTAAGAACTTGGCGCCAAATTACCGTTGTTTTGCTTAGTAATCATAGTTGTTAAACAATACTTCTTCTGTGGAATATGATGAACTCCTGGTACTCCTGATAGACGGCCGCAAAGAAGATTTACGTTTACCTACAAAATCATGATTTTACTGCAGAGCATTAATTTGAAGGCAAAACTGTGACAATTATTCTAAAAGTTCCAAGACATTGTTGACAAACATTACCAAAAGGAAATAATAGTAAAAAGTTAAATTGAAAATTTAAAAATCCTTCGACACTAACAAAATCGTTTAATAATTAACAAAATAATTAAAATGTTTTTGTTAGTGTCAGATGTTTTTTAAATTTTAAATTTAACTTTTATTACCTTCTTTTTAAACTTTATATATTACTAGTAGGTCAGACGCACTGCCATCGATACGTGCCTCGCCGAAATCTGCGCCCCTGTAGGTATTTTTCCCAAAGTGAAGGTACTTACCAATTTACCTTACCTTTTTACCATTTTTTTTTTTTTTATTTATTTCTCTTTCCTCCTCCAACATCTGACCCTGATCACCATCTAGCTATAACCTATTTATTGAGACCAGTACAATGAGCCCAAACACGATACCAGCGCCGTAAGTTGGTGAACAAGTTAAATATCAACTAGAAAAGAGCTGATAATCTTCAAACGACTGAACTGATTTTCTTGAACCATAGCTAAGAACATTTTCGATTAAGTTGTTTGTTTAGCCTTATCGGACATTGGAAAAGCGAGGATGGTATTACAAAAGCCAATATCATACATTTTATATTGTTCGAAAACATTAATTCTAGTATTTTCATTCCGGAAATCCGGACAGAGTCCATCAGAATATGAAAGACATTATCAACCACTCCACAGTCATCACAATTTGGAGACAAAGCCTTTCTCATTATGTAATAAAACTTATTTGATGAATATGTCCGGAACGAAGTCTTAAGGCTATAGTAATTTCCGGAGGACACGGTGGAGCATTCAGTGGAGGTCTGCCCAGCTTGGGCAGAGCACCGTCGTGTTCTCGTGAAGGCGATTGGCGGCAGAGATCTCTCGTGTCACGTCGCTCGCGAAGGAGGAGGCGGGACGGTTGAGGGAAAGGCACGTTTCGCGCCCTCTCGCCCCTAGCCGCCGCAGGAGACGCCCTGGACGTCGGGAATCTCGGGCGGCTTTCCAGCCACCGTAGGTGCGGGCTTGCGGACGGTGAGCAATGGGTAGCTCACCATCCGGTAAGGACCAGGCCCGGGTCGACGGCGCGTCGTATTCCACGCGCGCCTCAAAGAGATGTCGTCAGCACAAAAGTAGGGGTCCACTAGGGCCGATGCCTGCCGGGGTCGCGGGAAGGTACTTATGGGTCACCGAGGCCCCCGCAACACAGGCAACAGGAAGGAATACGGGTGGGTTTTAGTCAGTAAGAGTCTGACACACCCTCCCGCTCCGCCCAGAGCGGGAGAAGTTATTTGATGATTTCCCACCCTCGAAAAAAAAAAAAAAAGGCTATAGTAATTTCCGGAGGACACGGTGGAGCATATAGTGGAGGTCTGCCCAGCTTGGGCAGAGCACCGTCGTGTCCTCGTGAAGGCGATTGGCGGCAGAGATCTCTCGCGTCCGGCCCTGGTTCAGGCCATGGTACGGAGCGAGAAGGCATGGGCAGCCTTCACCTCCTTCTGCGAAGCAGTAATGCTCGCGAAGGAGGAGGCGGGACGGTTGAGGGAAAGGCAAATTTTCGCCCTCTTGCCCCTAGCCGCCGCAGGAGACGCCGTGGGCGTCAGTAATCCCGGGCGGATTTCCGGGCACTGTAGGCGCGGGCTTGCGGACGGTGAGCAATGGGTAGCTCACCGTCCGGTAAAGACCAGGCCCGGGTCGACGGCGCGTTGTAATCCACGCACGCCTCAAAGAGATAACGTCACCACAAATGTAGGGGTCCACTAGGGCCGATGCCTGCCGGGGTCACGGGAAGGTACTAATGGGTCACCGAGGCCCCCGCAACACAGGCAACGGAAGGAATACGGGTGGGTTTTAGTCAGTAAGAGTCTGACACACCCTCCCGCTCCGCCCAGAGCGGGAGAAGTTATTTGATGATTTCCCACCCTCGAAAAAAAAAAAAAAAGGCTATAGTAATTTCCGGAGGACACGGTGGAGCATATAGTGGAGGTCTGCCCAGCTTGGGCAGAGCACCGTCGTGTCCTCGTGAAGGCGATTGGCGGCAGAGATCTCTCGCGTCCGGCCCTGGTTCAGGCCATGGTACGGAGCGAGAAGGCATGGGCAGCCTTCACCTCCTTCTGCGAAGCAGTAATGCTCGCGAAGGAGGAGGCGGGACGGTTGAGGGAAAGGCAAATTTTCGCCCTCTTGCCCCTAGCCGCCGCAGGAGACGCCGTGGGCGTCAGTAATCCCGGGTGGATTTCCGGGCACTGTAGGCGCGGGCTTGCGGACGGTGAGCAATGGGTAGCTCACCGTCCGGTAAAGACCAGGCCCGGGTCGACGGCGCGTTGTAATCCACGCACGCCTCAAAGAGATAACGTCACCACAAATGTAGGGGTCCACTAGGGCCGATGCCTGCCGGGGTCACGGGAAGGTACTAATGGGTCACCGAGGCCCCCGCAACACAGGCAACGGAAGGAATACGGGTGGGTTTTAGTCAGTAAGAGTCTGACACACCCTCCCGCTCCGCCCAGAGCGGGAGAAGTTATTTGATGATTTCCCACCCTCGAAAAAAAAAAAAAAAGGCTATAGTAATTTCCGGAGGACACGGTGGAGCATATAGTGGAGGTCTGCCCAGCTTGGGCAGAGCACCGTCGTGTCCTCGTGAAGGCGATTGGCGGCAGAGATCTCTCGCGTCCGGCCCTGGTTCAGGCCATGGTACGGAGCGAGAAGGCATGGGCAGCCTTCACCTCCTTCTGCGAAGCAGTAATGCTCGCGAAGGAGGAGGCGGGACGGTTGAGGGAAAGGCAAATTTTCGCCCTCTTGCCCCTAGCCGCCGCAGGAGACGCCGTGGGCGTCAGTAATCCCGGGTGGATTTCCGGGCACTGTAGGCGCGGGCTTGCGGACGGTGAGCAATGGGTAGCTCACCGTCCGGTAAGGACCAGGCCCGGGTCGACGGCGCGTTGTAATCCACGCACGCCTCAAAGAGATAACGTCACCACAAATGTAGGGGTCCACTAGGGCCGATGCCTGCCGGGGTCACGGGAAGGTACTAATGGGTCACCGAGGCCCCCGCAACACAGGCAACGGAAGGAATACGGGTGGGTTTTAGTCAGTAAGAGTCTGACACACCCTCCCGCTCCGCCCAGAGCGGGAGAAGTTATTTGATGATTTTCCACCCAAAAAAAAAAGGCTATAGTAATTAGGTTTTTATTGAGGTTACAATCAATCCACGGAACCCGACAAATCTCTGGCTGGATAGTTCGATACCATATCCCTTTTTCTTTTGATCTTTCATCAAAATACTCCTGCCAAAGATCTTAACACTAGTATAAATCACGTAGGCTGTAGGAATACTTTGCATGAGGAGAAGTGTGCCGAGCCAAATGTTTGCCAAGCAAAACGCTTGAGTGTATTGGAACAGAATTATAATGCGGAAAGATGTCAATAAGTAATGGCAGCTTTCTGTTCTGCCAAACCTGAACCCTGAACCCTTTCTGTTCTGAACCCGTAACCAGTGAAAGATTTTCTAGTAATTCTATAGTTTTATTGTTACGAAAAGATTTTGATTTTAACAAAAATTTTCTAGCTAAGTATCTCCGACGAATATGCAGTGGCGGAAGGCATAACTCGTTTTCCATGACATGTATCGGGGTGCTTCTTATAAATCTGCCGACAACATGTAATGCCTGGTTTTGGGCCCTATCTAGTTTTATTATTTTAGAATTATAACTACTGTCAAACAAGAAACTGGTATAATCAATTCTACTTCGAATGATAGAAATATACAAACCTCGTAACTGTCTTTGATGGAGACCCCATCCCGGACCGGCTAAAACTTTAAGTAAATTCATGAACTTTACTACCTTCTGTGAGGTTTCATTGATATGTTTACCCCACCTTTCTGAACTATCCAGCCACAGACCCAAATATTTCACATTATTAATGACATCCAATGAAACATCATCAAAAACAAAGTCGATAGATCTCCTAAAGCAACCTTTTTTAAAAACACAAATCTTAGTTTTATTTGGAGACATATTTAAACCCAGCTTATCAATTAACACTTTGGTATATCGCAAAGCAGACCGAAGTTCTTCAAACGCGAAATCTAAATTCGTTTTTGTTGAATATACGTAACACAAAGTCATCAGCATATTGAGATATATTAACTTGGCGAACGTTTTTACATAGATGTAGTATTAGAATATAAAATAAAAGAGAAGCCAATGGATCTCCTTGAGCTAACCCACGGCCAGTAAATCCAGCAATCTCGCAATCGTACGTCACCACTTGCAGATGTCTATTTGATAAAAAGGATAGTATTCTTAGTCACAAGTTTGAACGAATCTGGAGGTTCCCCGAAACTACGCCTCAGTCGAGCATTTTTATGATATGTATAGCGTTTCTTTTAGCGGGCGCGCTGCTTGAAATAAGATAAAAAACATGCTGTCCTGTGCTTACGTATTATGAGTTTAATAAAACCCACAATAAGCAGCGTTGCGCGCTGCTTTAATCAATGCTAAATTAGGTTTTGAGGTACCTTGAATTAGGCAGATGATTCTTCGCCTCCACTAAAGAAAACTCGCGATTCGGGGGGACATTTAAATTTTGAATAATGAGGCAGCATTTAATGAACTGTAGATCGTTTTCTTATTCCTCTTCCCCGTTCTAGGCTTCTGCTTCTCTTATTACCTCCATATTTTCATCAAAACTGTTTCATGCCTATAGTAATGTCGGTAGAAAACTGTTATTGAGTATGAGTATATTTAAGTATTGTATATTTCCGGTTCTTATGTAATGTAACTATTCAACATAAGTCGTAAGGCATTTTAAACATGACTGGATACCAACATCAGACTCTTACTGACTAAAACCCACCCGTGTTCCTTCCTTTGCCTGTGTATTGCCAGAGACCGCGGTATCCTTTTCGGACTTTCCCGCAACCCCTACAGTTGCTGACATCTCATTGAGGCGCGTGGAACACGACGCGCCGTCTACTCGGGCCTGGTCCTTATTGGCCGGCGAGCTACCCATTGCTCACCATCCGCAAACCCACGCCTACGGTGGCCAAGAAGCAGCCTGGGATTCCCGACACGCAGAGCTTCTCCTGCATCGGGTAGGGGCGTCTCCTGCTTCGCAAAAGGTGACGGCTTTCCATGCCCTCTCGCTCCATGCCATGGCCTGGACCAGGGCCGGACGCGAAAGATAACCACGAGGACATGACGGTGCCCCGCCCAAACCAAGCAGACCTCCACTGCATGCTCCACCGTGTGCTCCGGGTAATCCACACAATCCAATGGTAACACCCGGGACTGGACCATACCTGGAAATTTCCTGTTCACAAATATACTGAAGGTCAAAATTCCAACTTTTTTGACGTTTTTTTACGAAAACAAGTCTTAAAAAAACACCAAAGAAATTATATTTTCGCACAAAGTCACTTAGTTTCAAGTACAGAATACTTAGATGACGGCTTATTATATCTTTATGGTCGGTATATTATTTCTTTATGGACTTTTGTTACCATTGTAATTAACACAATTAGATTGAAGAACCTTCACTACTTTTATTCACAGATTTGCCTTTAATTGTACTTATTTTCCTGGGCTTAATACATCTTGGCACTATGTTAGTGACAGCCAGTAAATAAATAATTAATATAATTATTCAAGTACAAAGAAATAATAATTGATGACTTTCTATACGTGTCTGTGTTAACTGTAAGTAAAGAGTAATTGGAGTGATCAATAAATAAGCGGCAGTGATCACTCTTCATTAGTGTGTTTGTCCCCCGCAGCCGTCACCGGGATGTAACTGAGAATGAGAAAACGGCGTCGAAGTAGTGATACATACATTTAACCTGTTAAGCCCCGCGCGACAGCGATTCGGAATCAAACAATAGAAAATCAATTGTGTGTCATTAGCTGTCCTTGACCAATTAATATGGTTACGTGTGCCCCGGTCGGTCCGTCACCCGAGCGCCACCCGTCATCCCAGCCGGCGAAGTTTCGATTAGTTCGGTGCGACCGCTAGAACTCTGCCTGAGATTGCCCCGGGCCGATGTGCCAGCTATTCAAAACACGATTGATCTTGTCCACAAACTGCCGTCACACCAGCGCCGTTCGCCAGGCTTTTGTTTTGTCTTTTTTTTTTTTTTTTGAGGTTGGGAAATCATCAAATAACTTCTCCCGCTCTGGGCGGAGCGGGAGGGTGTGTCAGACTCTTAATGACTAAAACCCACCCGTATTCCTTCCTGTTGCCTGTGTTGCGGGGGCCTCGGTGACCCATAAGTACCTTCCCGCGACCCCGGCAGGCATCGGCCCTAGTGGACCCCTACTTTGTGCTGACGACATCTCTTTGAGGCGCGCGTGGAATACGACGCGCCGTCGACACGGGCCTGGTCCTTACCGGACGGTGAGCTACCCATTGCTCACCGTCCGCAAGCTCGCGCCTACGGTGGCTGGAAATCCGCCCGAGATTCCCGACGCCCAGGGCGTCTCCTGCGGCGGCTAGGGGCGAGAGGGCGCGAAACGTGCCTTTCCCTCAACCGTCCCGCCTCCTCCTTCGCGAGCATTACTGCTTCGCAGAAGGAGGTGACGGCTGCCCATGTCCTCTCGCTCCGTACCATGGCCTGAACCAGGGCCGGACGCGAGAGGTCTCTGCCGCCGATCGCCTCCACGAGGACACGGCGGTGCTCTGCCCAAGCCGGGCAGACCTCCACTGTATGCTCCACCGTGTCCTCCGGGCGATCCACACAGTGGTGACACCCGGACGTTTCCTCTCGCCTTATCCGACACAGGAACCTCCCGAAGCTGCCGTGTCCGGTGAGGACCTGCATCAGGCGGAAGGTGAGGACGCCGTGGCGCCTCTCCAGCCACTCCTCAAAGAGGGGACTTATCGCCGCAATCGTGGCGTGCCCAGCACTGGGTTGCGACAACCGTACTTTCCATGACGCCATGAGATCCCGCCGGAGCTCCGTCCGCTGTGCCGCGATTTCTCGCGGCAGCGGACTAACGCCCCGGCGTTTCGCCTCCTCGCGCCACTCCCATACGTGCGCGAGGGCTTTTGCCTCCAGATCCCATGGCGGCAGCTTGGCCGGCTACGGTACCTCATTTGCAATCTATTAATACAAAAAAAATGTAAACTTACTGCACATAACGAAGCTGCATGCATATTTTGTCTGTACGGAGTAAGGAAACTGGTTTTTTTTTATTTTATAAAGTTTGTTTCCTTGATTTTTCTTTCAAAAGACATTGTACGAGCACGCTCGACAACTTTATGCCGGCGCCCGCGACCACAGTACTATACGTGATTATAAGAATGACATACACGTAACATTTAAGTTCAGTTCAATAAAGCTGCTTGGTGTACACAGACATCGGTGTTTTCTTCCATATGTTACATTAGAATTCCCGGCACACACACACCAAGGCTACGGAATCCTACATTTTTTGGTCCTTCGAGCCGGATATGTGACATATAGACAAAGTCATTTGATCCTATTGAGAGCAGAATCAGACTTGAAGATCTCGCAAAAACATCCCATAATTTTGCCACACAAGGATTGACTTACAGAACTTTTGATCGATCAGGCTTACATTACAACATTACACGGGGGAGCGAGACTCACATTGACGCACCTGCGAGACAATACTGGATATTCAGAGGTGTCAAGACAGTCAAAGGTCGCATTATTAAGTGCGTTAGATGTCATCGCTTCAAGATGTCCACTAACCAACAGCTGATGGGAGACTTAATGAAACCACGAGTGACTCCATCACGTCCATTTACGCATACAGGAGTCGACTTTACGGTACATGTAGAAATCAAGGCCAACAAGGGCAGAGGAATCAAGACAAACAGAGCTTACATATGTATATTTGTCTGCCTGGCAACAAAGGCCATTCATCTTGATTGGTCTCAGATCTGAGCACTGCAGCCTTTCTAAATGCCTTTAAAAGGTTCTGCGCCCGGAGAGGAACACCGAAAGGCATGTATTCTGATAACGGCACCAATTTTGTGGGCACAGCCAAGAGGTTAAACAAAGAACATCAGGAAGCATTACATCATTATATTAATAACGAACTTTTGAGTGAGTTAGCGAACCATGGAATAGAATGGAATTTTAACGCTCCAGTTTGGCCATCAGCAGGAGGACTTTGGGAGGCAGCAGTCAAAAGCATGAAGTACCATTTAAAACGAGTCATTGGTGAACAGAAACTTACATTTGAAGAGTTTTCCACATTGATAGCGCAGATAGAAGCATGTCTCAATTCAAGGCCTCTAATTCCGTTAACAAACGACATCAAAGATTTGGAATGTCTAACACCTGCACATTTTCTAGTAGGAGGACCGATGTTATCGAGCCCCTTATCTCCTGATGAAGACATTCGTAACATAACCACTAGATGGCAATTACTTGAAAAAATATACAAAGACTTTTGGAAGAGATGGTCATCAGAATACTTGCAAACACTACAAGCACGAAGCAAATGGCATTACGCAACAAAGAACATAGAAATTGATGACATCGTCTTAGTGAAAGATGATCACATGCCACCTGCTAAGTGGCTTCTGGGAAGTGTCATTGAGACACATCCTGGCAAGGATGGACATGTACGAGTAGTGACGCTAAGGACAAAATGCGGCACTTTGAAACGGCCTATCATAAAGCTTTATCGATTACCTATCGAACAAGATGACAAGTGCGTCGAAATTGAAAAGGAACAAGCCACCACAACAACTGACCGAGCAACAACAGAGAGACCTAGGCGGAAGAAAGCTGCCAAAAGATCTTTGAACAGTTACATTTGCACGTTCTTTATGTTCACCTGTTGTGTTGCTGCGTCACTACAACAAACTGCGGTAAACGTTACAACACTCGCCAACAAAACTAATTTACCTCGACAAAATTGCTGACATGGAAATAAGGCAAGACGACTGGAAAATGGTTGTATTTTACAACAAGACAACATACTGAAGAAGTTTACAGAACATTGAAGACTATGTCAATCATTTAAGCAGTCTATCTAAAAATGAGTCAGCATTGATATCCATTGCAGATGGAACACGAGATTAAGGAAATGCAGCACCACAATGACGTATTACGATCAGAACATGGAACTCGCATGAAAAGGGGTCTGATCAATGGAATTGGTTACGCGGCAAATTATCTATTTGGAGTGCTGGATGAAAACTTTGCCCAAAAATACGACCAAGACAGAGACATAATACAAACTAATGAAAACCACTTGCTCAACCTGTACAAAGAACAAACATCGATCATAGAAGGAGAGTACAACATTTTGAAAAGAAACGAAGATGTTATGAACAAACAATTTACATTTATAAACAAACACTTCCAAGAAACAAACGAGCGCATAAAACTGGAACGAAATAATGCACTCAACGTGATGTCGTCGGCATCAGCTGCGAACTTAATCATTTCTAACATAAGGAGAGTTCAACAGCTGCTGCTCGACCTAGTAACCGATGTGAAGGATGGACGTGTGGACGCCCATTTACCTGATCAGCTACAAGATCAGTTGAACATCATCTCAGATCAATTGCCTAATGAACTATCGTTACCCTGCACGAACAGTCATCAGTGCATTCGGCAAATGTACAAGCTGTCATGAGTACACGTCAAGTTAACCACAAACTTTTTTATCTTCGAAGTGAAGCTACCTCTTGTGAACAACGAACAGTACGAATTGAGTCGGGTCATACCCATTCCCTACATACAAGGACAAACCGAAAAGCATATTGTGCCTACATCCGAATATGTGGCTATAAACCTGAAGAAAGATATGATGCCCCTAACTTACAACGACCTAAGCACATGTGTACAATTGAAACCGCACCTGTTACTATGTGCATTAAGTCTACCTATTTATGACATAAAGGAAACCGCTACAATCTGTGAGGCACAAATTATAAACAATAAGAACTTATCAGCTTGCCGCACGACCCTGTCTAGTTGCAAAGACAAGTGGATACAGTTACACAATGACGGCGCGTGGCTCTACTCATGTTGTAAACAATGTCTCACTCGCATATTCTGCACATCTGGTACTTTATCAAAACAATTAAGTGCTACTGGGATTATTGAACTTAATCCTGGATGTACGTTGAAAGGAGAAAACATCCTAATTCGCTCACATAATAACTTTCACAGTGAGTTAAGCGTTACGAGGAACTGTACCTGAGACAATCGAGCATAAATCACTTCATTACGAACAACAACTACACTTTCAAAACTGAAAATCATGAACTGATGATGAAGACATTGAAAACCAAAATAGAACAAGTGAAGAAACATCAAGACACCTTGAATTAAGTGGCACTGTCCCACGACATACATCGCTATATCTTGTACAGCGCCATAACCGTCGCTGTTACGGGAATCGTCGTATGGATTGCTTTCAAGCTAAAAGCTAGGTATTCGGCAGTTCTCCCAATTGTCAGCGAGCCACAGAGCCTACCTCGAGAGCGAACCACAAGTGAACCACAACCACAGCCAACTCAACGTGCCAGCTACGCGATCAGAGTCGACAGAGCTACCTCACCGACCAGTAGTTGTTAGATATAAGTTTTAGAATTATATTCTTTGTATTTACATTACCTTGTTCTTATATTCTATTTTTTTACATTTATTTTCTTGTTGTGATTTGGGAGCATATACGAGCACGCTCGACAACTTTATGCTGGCGCCCGCGATCACAGTACTATACGTAATTATAAGAATGTAACGTAAACATACACGTAACATTTAAGTTCAGTTCAATAAAGCTGCTTGGTGTACACAGACACCGGTGTTTTCTTCCACATGTTACATTAGAATTCCCGGTACTCACACACCACGGCTACGGAACCTTACAGACATCATCATCATCTGCCTAGCCTTTTCCCAACTATGTTGGGTTCGGCTTCCAGTCTTACCAGATACAGCTGAATACCAGTATTTTACATGGAGCGACTGCCTATCTGACCTCCACAACCCAGTTACTGGGTAACACGATAACCCTTGGTAAGACTGGTAGTCAGACTTTCGAGCTTCTGACGACCCGTAACGACTGTCAAAGATCTACAAATGACAGCCGGGACCAACGGCTTAACGTGCTTTCCGAGGCACGGAGGGGTCTTGGTATGTAAAGATGGTCACCCATCCACGGAGCAACCGCGGCAAGCGTAGCTTAACCTGATCGATCGACCCGTGCGGAGCGACTAACAAAAGGTATTTACAAGGCAGATGTGAGTGGAAATGCCGGGAGGGGACGCCCCAGAAACACATATAGTGACCTCATTAATGTTGTCTTCAAAAAGGTCAGGTGCGTAGTACTCGCAACCGGTGTGCGTGTATGACCGGATGTATGAACGTAACCGAAGCAAAAGGAGTATGTAAGGAGCGTAGCAGGTGGCGTTCTATAGTTTCTGCCTACCCCCATGGGAAGAAGGCGTGAGTTTATGTATTGGTATTAGCCAAAATGTGTGTTTACAGAGTATATAGCCACATTACTGCCGCAACGGGCCGCAGCGCAACGTATTTTTATATAAAAAAGTGAGGCGCGTCCCGCCTGTAGTGTACCTTAGTTCCTAATGTGCGAAAGTGATGAAGGAGGATTTTTACAAAGTGTTGCGTATACCAATCTGTGTTAGCCTTTAGGCAACTACTGCTACATCTGCTTACACTCAAAGAAATTAAATTACCTAGAATTTGTATCCATTTAATACAAATTCTAGGTAATTTAATTTTGATTGTCTGTCATTTATTCAAATTAGGCTGAGAATCAACACTTCCTAATTTAAAAATAACATGACTGTCATGTTATATTAAAAATTAGGAAGTGTTGATTGGGCGGGCGTTTTAGGGGACTGCCCCTAAAACGCCCGCCCTTCACCATTTTCTAGTGCTTTAGCCGGGAAGAAGTGGCGCAACAAACTCTCCAACTGTCTGTTAAGTTAGGAGAACTTGATTATATTATTATTAAATTTATCTTTCAAAAAATGCTTGTTTTCGATACGTATAACTAATAAAAATTTCATGAGTACTAATTTCATTTCAGGACACCTTCGTTAATAAAACAAGTAAGTACCTAGACGCATCGATCAATTCTTGTTCGAACAGTTAACGTTTGTTCTTCCAGCCAGAGTGTCACAATGCTTAGTGAAGTTAGGAGAACTTGTTTATTATTATTAAACTTATCTTTCATAAATTACTTATTTTCGCTACTTATAACTAATAAAAATTCATGAATTCAAGGACACCTTCGTTAATAAAACAAGTAAGTACCTAGACGCATCGATCAATTCTTGTTCGAACACTTAACGTTTGTTCTTCCAGCCAGAGTCTCACAATGTTTAGTGTGTTGCTGTTGTGTGTGGCTTTGTATGCTCTCGCCGTGCTGGCGTGGCGAGCATACTTGAAGAAGTCTGTGCATCAATTGCCACCACCCATGCCTGGTGGTGTCCCGATCATTGGGCACACGCACTTGATCAGAGGAGATACTGCAAGTAAGTAGATAAATAAATAAATATTTTTAAACTTATCATCACGCCTATTTCCCGAAGGGTTGGGCACAGATGTGTTATCGGCCAAACTTAAGCATGCTCAGTTTAGAAAATATTTCTGCGGCAAGCGCAGCTAGTGACAGACCACAACCCTTTCTGGTTTTACAAAATCAGAGACAATATGCATTTGTGTGAGTACCTACAGGGCATGTAACAAAAAATAACAACAAACATAAAAATACTTTGACATTTTTTTCGCGAACGAATTTTATGGCCCTTCTATTAAGCCGTCCTATTGTTTAACCGGATTTTCATACGTTTCCTCTAAATAATAATGATACTTAGATAATGAACTAATTGTTATTGCAGTTGCAAAAAGTATTGGTTCAAATACTACTGTAATTGTGCTATTGCAATCAAAACATGCAGAAATGAAAGAAAAACATACTCGTACTATTTCACCAGTTATGTTTAAGTCCCATGTAATAGCGGACGAGCCTATTGCCGGGACATAAAATCCGGTCTCGGGGTACTAATGAGAAAATCCTGACGGAAAAACCCAAAAACACAATTATTCTGATGATTATTAATATTCAATTCTCTCTTTCTAGAAATATGGGACATACTGAATACCATGTCTGAGGAATGCATGCAAAATGGCGGTGTTATGTATGCTCAGTTTGGAACACAGATTTATTACTGTAAGTTGTAATTTTCTCTTGCGTCATCATCATATTTCTACCCTTGTTACTTAAGTTCATCGCAACAAGTTTCCTTCATTCTCCCGTTTTGTTCTTCCATTCTCCCCTATTGTATTGTATTGTTATATATATTCCCCCTATATATAACCATCACGCTATCATTCACTCCCTTCTCTTTCATATCATTCCTCACACAATTAATCCATATTTTCTTTGGCCTTCTCTCTCTCCATCCATCAACATTTGTATTCATCACTCTTTTAATCACATGCGTTTCCTCTCTCCTGATAAAATGATACCAAGCATTACAATTATTGTCATAATAAAAGTAATTCGCAGGCTATAAACTAAGGATAGTAAGTAAATAATAATACTAAGTAAATCAATCGGCAACTTCATTTAACAGCGTCAATAATTTTCGATATCGAAGAAATCGCATATAGAAAATTTCAAATTTCAAAAATTTGCTATGCGCATAGAGGCACCCAAAGGTACATGAAATGTATGTCATCTTGATTGCCGTGTATGGCGCAATAACCCGTGTGAGCACTGGTGCCTTACAGTTCCATTTAGTTTAAAACAAAATGTACGTTAAGCATTTTCTCCCATACAAAAAAACACAGAACTATTCTTCCTTACGCGTGGAGCTACTAATAGCATCCATAAGTTAATATTACGTAAAGGGAGGTATACCGGAGACAACATTTATTTTTATTTTTATTCCTTACTTTAAGTTTCTATGAGTATGGAGCTCGATTTTTAGACCAATGCACTGTGTGGCGGTGTAAACACTAAACAGATCTACTTTAAATACATGTAATAGTATTCAACTCTTTACCTACAATCCCCTAGACGTACTATCTGTTGAACGTTTCTTGAACAATAAAATCGTTGATAGCTAGGTGCTTCCTTCTCGACAGTGGGACTGGTGCTTGAACAGGAATAGGTGGTAAATGATGATGATGAATCTCTGTGTGGTATGTTGCAGTGATAACGGACCCCGATGACGCTTTAACAGTCGCCAATACATGCTTACACAAACATTTCATTTATGACTACGTGAGAAATTGGCTCGGGAATGGGCTACTTACTTCTTCAGGTGAGCCTAGTCTAGATTAACCAACTAAAGATGCTCTTTCGAAGGCGACTGCAACCGCATACTGCAAGCGACGTGGCAACATCGTCCAATCGCTTGACAGACCAATGATACGTATTGTTAGACAAATGACTATCTCGAAACTGATGAAGCGAAATCTCACTACCGTCGATGTTGTAACGCCGCATTTGGAATTCAGCATGTCGAGTCACCACCGTCTGAGGGGCTTGTGGCTAAATAATAACAGCCGCACGGGTTGATCGAAGGTTATGCTACACTTGCCGTGTTTGGTTCGTGGATCGGTAGCCATCCATTAGATTTAGAGACCCCTCCATGTCTCGGAAAGCACGTTAAGCCATTAAGCCGTAGCACGCAATTGACAGTCGTTACGGGTAGTCAGAAGCCTAAAATTCTGACAATTAATCTTATCAAGGAGTATCGTGTTCCCTAGCAACTGTGTTGTGGGGTCAGATAGGCACTCTGTGTTAAATACTGGTAGTCAGCTGCATCCGGTTAGACTTGAATCTGACCCCAACATACACTCGGCGTCACAAAAATCGCACCTCTTTCAAAATCCCCTTCAAATTAATTTAAACCATATTTATTAACTAGTAAGAGTATGACTATGGTACACCATTTAAAAGGCAATTTATTCAGCTTTCAGAAAAAGTTGAGAGTTTTTGGTGTAATTTACATAGGCATGAAATAAAACGGGTTAATTGTAAAGAAGGAAAAATAAGTTTTATTACCAAAATCAAAAATTTACAATTACAACAGAAAAAAAATACAATTAAATTCTTCAAAACAACTTAAAACCTAGTGTTGCCCCCCTTGCCCTGATGACAGCTTCCATGCGGTCCCTCGTGGACCTAATTAATTTGACAACAATTTCTTGAGGAATATTGTCCCATTCCTCAATTACGGCATCATGGAGGTCTTGAAGAGTGGTAGGGGCAGGATCTCGGACCCGTACTCACCGTTTTAGCTCGTCCCAAAGGTGCTCGATAGAGCTGGCCAGTGCATAACAGGATCGTAACCTCTTGCAAGTAGTCCCTTACAATTAATGCGGTGTGACAGCGGGCGTTATCATGCATTAACATGAACCCACTGCCAACAAAACCCACATAAGGGACCACATACTCTTCCAGGATCTCTGTTATGTACCGAGCAGCAGTCAACGACCCTTGCCCGCGAGCACCTCGAGTCCGGGAAACGCACACAAGATTAGTTTTCCCGTCAATTGACATACCGCCCCAGAACATGCATGAACCACCCCCTTATTCCACTGTCTCTTCTATACAGGCTTGCGCGAATCGTTCTCCCTGCCTCCTGTACACCCTTGTACGCCTATCGTTGCAGAAAAGATACACCCTTGTCTCATCCGAGAAGAGCACAGCCTTCCATTGCTCTATCGTCCAATAAACATGGTCGCGGGCAAATTGCAACCGGTCTCTCCTATGCTGTGCAGTAAATTTTGGCCCCGTAACAGCTCGATGGGCAGCAATTTTCTTCTCACGCATCCTTCTCCTAACCGTGGAGATGCTTACTGAAGTTCTGCGTACTGATCGGAACCGTTGTTGCACTTCAACAGCATTGGAGAATCGATTGCATAATGAAGTCGACACAATGAAACGATCGTCTCTTTCGGATGCGCAGCGTTGTCTGCCAGATTCACGTCTTCGGATATAGCCACCAGTCTCTTGAAATCGTTGGAACACTCGTCGAACGGAAAAACGACTTAAATTAAGTTGCCGAGCAACATCACACTGTCGCATCCCTGATAGCAATAGTCAAATCACTTGAGCGGCTTCATCTGCAGTGGTATCCATTTTCAGGGTTATTTTTCTTGCTGGAGTTGTTCACTTATATTCACTTCAAAGTCTGGATGGTGAATGACTCACATTTGACCTTGATCTGCCCTTTTTTACACTTCTAGGGTGGTGCAATTAATGGCCCCTGTAATGCGTATTTTAACAACACTTATTTATTGGCTTGTGCTCTGAAGAAATGTATTATTTATGAAATCTAACTGTTGTTAATTTAAAGGTAAATAAACATACTTTCAGTAGATACCAATATTAACTGGGTTTAATGTATGCGTTGATGGCTGGACAGGCTTGAATGCTATTTTCGGAGAGGTGCGATTTTTGTGACGCTGAGTGTAGTTGAGTTCGGCAAAAGGCTAGGCAATGCTTGCGGTTTGCGGTCGCAGTCGTCTTCAGAATAGCACCTTTAGGAACACAAACTCAATGTCACACATCCTGCCGGGGTCGCGGGAAGGTACTAATGGGTCACCGAGGCCCCAGCAACACAGGCAACAGAAGGAATACGGGTGGGTTTTAGTCAGTAAGAGTCTGACACACCCTCCCGCTCCGCCCAGAGCGGGAGAAGTTATTTGATGATTTCCCATCCACAAAAAAAAAAAAACAAAAAAAAAAACAATGTCACACATAACGTCAACGTTGAAATTTCTTATTTTAGACCTTTTTATTACAAACGGTCAATCAAAAGTGAACTGAGACTACATTTTGCTAATAGTTGGTTAAGTGGTAATAAAGACAGAAACAATAACGTTTATTTGGAAATACTTCGTGAAACACAAAATACAAATAAAACAAAACACATGTCAATAGATATAGCCTAAAATTACAAACTACGTCAAAACTAACTGAACGGGTTAGTTATTACAGGTATAAATTAAGTGGTAATACTCAGTCCTACAAGGAGCTACCATTTGTTAAAAAAAAAATTGAAATTATATCGCAGCACGGTTTCCAATTTTCGAATCAAAACCAATAGTGAAGCAAAGGAGTTTGTACGGATCGTAGCAGGTGACGTTCTGTAGTTTTTGGCTACCCCGGGATAGGAAAAAGGCGTGAATTTAACTATGATCCTACTATTACTATTCATTTATTCACTCAAGTTACATGACTCATAGTCATACACAATATTTAATACATTATACACACAACAGACAATACATTAACATTACAATACAATACAAAAAAAAATCAAAAACTACCGCTCTATTAACACTTACATTAGTGACAGACGACTGTAGGTGACGTGCAAGTCACTGCAGCGTCTAATGTACGTGGACGGTCGAGCCTGTCCGCTATCGTCGTCAGCACGCTGTTGGGGCTACCGTGCAACCTGTGCACCAGCGACGCACTCGTCTTACTCATCGTTGCATAGAAGCAGTCGACGCTAGCTTCGGCAAACATGTCCGGGTCACGCGCATGACTAGCACGTCGGGTCACGAGCATTTACCTATTGACGCGATATTAACTAGTTTGTGATTGGTTATGTCGTATACGGATCGCATTGAAATACTAGAAGTGTGACATTCTGGTTGATCATTGGTGATTTGAGGTTGTACAATGTCAACTATAAAGTACGGATTGCAAAGAAAATTTGATGTTATCCGTTTTTGTAATAAATTTGTTTTTGTTATATGTTACCGACTTTGCTCCAAAATGAGTAAACGAGGCGCGCTGTTTTGCTAAAACGTCATCACACTATACTTAGTTGAATCACATTGTAATGGGTTATTTTGGAGAAGCCAGGTCTTTCCTTTTCCATTTCCTAAAAGTTGTTTATGTTGATTTTTTTTTATGTTACTTTTTTACAGGAGAATTATGGCAACGTCATCGCAAGCTGTTGAACCCAGCGTTCACTGTGCCTGTGATACACAATTTCCTTGGGATTTTCAATCATATGTCCAAGCAGTTTATAAGCGAATTAGAATCTCAGGCTGGGAAGGGATCCTTCGAGATTACCCCTTACTTGAGACTCATCGCTTTCCAGACTTTTAGCAGTAAGTATGACTAATTGTGTGTGCTTTATATTTTAATTCGTCTTCGTTAGGATTTCGTCCTGTCCGGTACATCCTTATGTTTAGTTTTAGTATTATTCATTTATTATATGTCCTGAGAGCAGTGGTGGCCCAGTGGTAACGGCCGCGACTTACGAGTTGTAGGTCGAAGATTCGAACCCAGACAGGCGCTTTACTTTGTGTAAATTATTTCATCACCACTGCTCTCAAAACGGTCAAGGAAAACATCGTGAGGAAACCGGCATGTCCTAGAACCAAAAAAAAAATTTGAAGACATGTGACATCTACCAACCCGCACTGGGCCCGCGTGGTGGATTACGGCCCACTCCCTCTCACAGAGAGGAGGCCTGTGTCCCAGCAGTGGGAACATTATAGGCTGATTATGTATGTATGTGTATATGTCCTGTTAAGCCCCGCGCGACACCGATTCAGTGCCAAACAATAGAAAATCAATTGTGTCTCATTAGCTGTCCTTGAACAATAAAATGAAATTATGAAATGTCGCTCTGCATTGCACTAAAGGATAAGCAATCCTTTAGTGCAATGCAGAGCGACATTTTGTATTGCTATTTTATATTATTTATGTATTTACATATCGCAATAATGACATTGAATTGGATGGTGTAACAGTGTTTTAGGTGTAAAAAAAAGCATTTAGAAGGTTTCTAATTGCTTTTTGTACACTTAAAACTAATTTGCAATTCATAATCAATATTTTAGTACAACACAGCCATATTTTATAATTTAATTTAGTAATCTATTCATCAAAACGGCGAAAAATTGGAATGCATTTTGTCGACCCGGAATGAGCAGTCTCAATGAGTCTGTTGACAGATACTCAGTTTTTGACGGCCGATTTTTGTTTTTTTTTATATTGATTTGATACAAAATGAACAGTCTTAAGTGCCATAAATGTGAATGTATACTATAAAACACCTCTGCTTAACTTCTTCGAGATATACAAGCGTGATCTTATGTTTTTCCAGGGACTGCATTTGGTATCGATGACGAAAATGTAAAAGATTTCGCACGAGGGTACATGGAGCTATCAGACCAAGTGATGAACATGGTGATCTACAGGTTCCAGAATGTATGGCTTCAAAGTGACTTGATATTCCGACTGATTGGTCTGAAGAGTAAGCAGGATCATCTCGTTAAGCATCTGGATGATATGGCTAATCAGGTCAGTGCGTGTTAATTTATCCTCCACTTGGCCTGCCAAATGTGATAACTGAGAATGTGCAATGTGCAACCTGCCACAGCCACAGAGCATGAAATTACCGGGCTGCCTCCGGCAGCGTCTCGAGACAGCTACTAAGAAAACTCGTGGCGCCGAACAGTGTTGAGCGCACAAATTCTGTCGCAGACGTCATTCAAAGCAGAAACTGTTCCATTCTAATATTATAAATGCGAAAGTAACTCTGTCAGTCTGTCTGCTATCTTTTCACGTCTGAACCAGTGAACCGATCATCATGAAAGACTGATAAGTAGCCTGGGACCTGGAGAATGACATAGGCTATTTTTTTCTGGGTATTTGTATATAAATTATGTAATATCTGCATTCCCCTTAAACTTAAGTGGAAGACATATAAAACAATGGTTAGACCTGCTGTCTTGTATAGATCAGAATGTTGGGCCACAAAAGGGATGAAGGAAAGGCAATTGCATGGATAGAATAAGAAATGAGTACATCAGGAAATAGTCAAGAAAATGTCATGAGGAAAGGTTTGAGTACGAATGTGGATGGCTATAAGAGCAGGGAAAGCGATGGATGGACTGTGTGAAAGATGATATGCATAGAAAGGGGTCACCCCCATTCTACCGAGATGACAACTAATAGAGAAGTACGGAAGAAAGGGACATGGTGCGCCGACCACAAATAAATTGAGATAAGGGCAGGAGGATGATGTATAAAAATGATGAATAAAAATGATGAAATACAAAATATACGTAGATGAAGTCGAAGGTAACAGCTAATATAATTATAAATGACTATAAATTGTAAATCTGTGTACATTCGTAATGTACTGCACATTGTATTTCGCAAAGTAGGTAATTTTAAAGGCATTCATAATACTTAGGTATAAGTATCTAATACTAAAATAAAATATTATTATTTTTATGTCTGTGCATTATTACAATGAATATTTAGGCCCTGGTAATGGCAACCGTTTTTAACTTCGGTATTATTATCATTTTCAAGGTAATAGAGAGAAAAAAGGAAGATTTGAAAAAAAACAATGAAAAAACACCTAATGGATGGACAACAACAGGTATAACTTACCTAATTACTTCCACTATAAGTGCTATGAAATAATCTGTTTATCTATAAACACTGTAATAATGACAGTTTGTAGTACCAACACGTATTGCTGACAAGCAGTTCTCAAACACGGTGCACCTAAAAATATAGCTTGTAATAGCCAAGTTGATGTAAAATAGGAAATAAGAAAAGCGTAACTTTAAAAAGTGCCGATTTAAATACTTACTGTAAATACCCATTTACACGATGCAAGTTTCTTGCTCGAAGCATACAATAAAATTGAAGCAACAAATTACTTGCCTTGAAACACTGTTGAGACGTTGCAACTTGTATAGTTGCTTCAACTGCTATGCCATGCCATGCCACGGGCATTTAAATCGCATCGTTCAAATCAGTCCCATGAGACGTAAATTAGTTCAATTGCTTCTAAATACGGGAATGATTAATAACTTAATATGATGATGTTTTCAGGCACCCGATGCAAACCATTAATGAGCCTTCTAATGGAGCTGAAGAATGATGATATTCTTACTGAGAAGGAGATAAAGGAAGAGGTAGATACTGCTATAGTTGCTGGCTTTGATACCACGTCTAACACACTCACTTGCCTCCTGGTACTACTAGGAAGTTACCCTAAAGTCCAGCAAAAGATGTATGAAGAGTAAGTTTGCTTTCTATGTTAAGGTGGAAAATAAAAGTAGACAGTAGTAGCAGATATCGACTAAATAAAATAGACATCATACCATGTATAATCACCGTGTAACTAATATCTGTTCCAAAAAGTATCTGTTAAAAGTGCAAACACTGTTACTTACTTACGCAATCACTAGTAACACATTAATCTGTGTTTACAAGGTTTCAACTTTACATCTCACCACTTTTTTCATCAATCATTGTTTGAAAGACAATATTAAATTGTGATTGAAAAATCATCGACGAAAATTGACCTCTCTCACTAACCTCAACAGAACTGTCAAACGAAAAACATCTATACGGTGATTTAAAGTTAGAATGTCGAGTTGAAGTACTCAAATAATCAAATCAAAGCATTCAATTTGAAATTAGGACTACAAATTGACACAGATGTCTTTCGTTTGACAGTTGAGGTTAATGAGAGAGGTCAATTTTCGTCGATAAATTTTTCAAACACAAATTAATATTTTCAGATAATTTACATGTTCATGTGATACTTTTGAACAGACCATAGTTACGATGGTTCAACGGCAGCGTTTTAGCAGAGCAATCGTGCAGAGGGTTGGGGGTAAAAGGGCTGAGCTTATATCTTGCGTGCTGGATTACAGCCCGCTGTCAGGCCTGTGTTCCAGCAGTGGGAGCAATGTAATCAATGTTCCATTAAAATTTAGTAGTTTGAGGACCTACACAAAGTGGCATTCTATCAGCGACAACAGTGCTGGAAAAGTCAAAAATGTATTAGAATGACAAAGGCTATCGAAAAGCATAAATAAATTCTGTTGAAAGTCGTTGTAGAAATACGCTTTGTAAGCGATCCCACTGATTTATTATTGAAAATATAAATTCAGTTGTCAAATTCCGTCAAATAATTTGCTAGTTAATGTTAATAGGCTACTATTTTTATCCATTTAAGTACTTATATTATACATTTAAGTACTATTTGTATGACCTGCATAATCCGGCCCCTCTTCCCCTCTCTGTAAGAGGGGTCAGATAATATAGAGTACCGACCGTACGAAGCATTATAAAAAGGTCTATTTTCAGGATTATAGAAGTTTTAGGTCCAAATAGAGATATTGAAAAAGATGACATCAGAAAATTAGTTTATACAGAAGCTGTAATAAAAGAGGCTCTTCGTGTTCTGCCTATTGGACCTGCTTTACTAAGATACGTAGAAGACGATGTTAAACTAAGTAAGTTAAAACTTAATTTAATACTTTTAACTAAAGTCAAGCTTTGTAATCCGTCAATACTAATATCTATACTATAATATTATATTAAAGCTGAAGAGTTTGTTTGTTTGAATGCGCTAATCTCTGGAACTACTAGTGGAAACTGAAAAAAAAATGCATTTGATAGCCTAATTTTAGGTTATATTTAACACAACGCTACGACGCTAGGAGCCGAGAAAAAAGAAAAAAGTCAGAAATAACCCTAAGTGAAAACGAAGCAATACCATCGGCGGGCGATGCGATGCGACTTGGTTAGTCGGGGGAACAAGAAATTTCACGGGGATAAAGCCGCGGGCAGAAGCTAGTTTAATTATAAATGCTAACTATCAGTCTGTCATCACATTATAATATGTTTTTTTTTACGCCTAAACCACTGAACCAATCGGTGTAAATCATGAAATTTAAGTAATGTGGTGGCCTGGGTCCTTAAATAATAAAATAAATAAAAATGTTTTTATTGACATTAATTAAGGAGTTACATTTTAATTTGAAGCCCTGACTCCTGAGCTAGGTGGTACCTGTGTTACAGGAGTCAGTGTCTTCCCCTGTTTTTGGAACAATAACAATAGTATGCAAAAACAAAAATTAAATTAACGTAAAATTAAAATTATAAATTAATGAATTTAGTACATGCATGCTCTTGAGTAGTTTGTGTGCGCGTGTGTGTGTATTTTTGTTGTGTTTTGTGTGTATGTGTGAGTGTGTGGTTTTGTGTTAGTGTGTGTGTGTGTGTGTGTGTGTGTGTGTGTGTGTGTGGTGAGAAGTATATATATATATTTTTTTTTATCCTGGATATTTTGTATAAAAAAATGATGAAATACAAAATACACACAGACGAAGCTGCGTGCAATACATATTTATCAATACATACATCAATACATATTTTCAACAGGTCGCAAGCCTCATTGCTGAAGGTCTTAAATGAAAAAAAATGAAATAGCACCAAATGACAATCTAGAGTCTAGACAAAATCAAACTGGTTGCTATTTTCATTGTATAATTTATTATTTTTATGACATTGATCGGCATTCTGTGATTACCTCAACTCACACACTGACTTATTACATTACAATTTGGAGGAAAACGTATACTTTTACAATATTTGTAATTATGTAAGCACTTTGTAATTATGTCTACTCGTATCACATGATTAATTTATCTGTCATGTGCTCATTTTTATTCTTTTAACCTATTGTGGTATAGTGGTTATATTCTAGATGCATCATCTTCACATATAATTATATAATTCATGTATACAAAATATTGTAAAATATTTAAAAAAGTAACGGTGGAGCTTGGTGCCCATTCTTCCCCATACGAAACTACCTTTTGGAAGGGGCTAATTAAATCAATTCTATTTTTTTGTAAATTTTGACGTTCAAAAGTGCCTTTTACGTGGCTATTTGAAATAAATAATTTGACTTTGACTTTCCTGTTTTATATAGCTGTGATCAAGGGTTCGATTCCCAGGTTGGGTACAGATAGTGCTATTCACGAAGACGCGCCCCACCAATTTTCAGTTGAGGGGATCGCGGGGTGCGGGGAGTTTGCTCCGAGCGGCAGTCGCGAACCGTCAGCGGTTCGATGCACACGAATACTACGCTCTATGCTGCGAAAATCCAGACTCGTCACGAAAGTTGCTCTACTTTATATATTTTTAAAATGTCGAGAAAATCTCAGCGTGTTGTTCTTAAAAGCCAGGTATGTAGAAGTTTGCAGTCACTAAAACACATGAAATAAGCTAACGAAAGTAATTTAATTTTAATAAATAGCAAATTTTAGTAATAGTAGTGTTCATTTCATTTTTAATAATAAGTAAAACTATTTGATATTTTTTTTATTTTAGACAAGAGAAATTATTTCTAAAGTTTATGATTTTATGAAAAAAGAAGCAATTAAAAATTATGCAGAAAAACTCACTGATGCGCGATGGAGAACCGCACAGGCTGTTGGAGTCTCTGAAAGCACAGTGACTAGAATTCTACGCGAAAGAAAGGAATATACTAATACAATGAAGCAAACTATGGAACCTGCTATGGAATCGAATATAACTATGGAAACGGATGCGATAGTTCCTATAGCCCCAAGTGCGGAGCGTACAACAGAGCCGACTACGGAAGCGGATATTGAGTCTGAAAATGAAGCGAGTACGTCGCATTCGAATTTAGTATACAGAAGTGCTTCTATTTTTACATCACCTATGAAGAAGAGAAGGGTAAGACCACGAAAAATTAATTTAGACGAATTTGACATTGGTGTAGTCCGAAGAACTATCCAAAACTATCATATAGAACATCGTCAATTTCCAACATTATCACGACTTAATATTGCTTTGAAAGACCGTATACAATTTGATGGATGTATAACAACTCTAAGAACATTGTTACTTAAACTTGGTTATAAATGGAGAAAAACTGAGAATAACAGGAAGGTGCTAACCGAAAAACATGATATTCAAATGCTAAGATTGAAATATTTAAAACAGGTAAAGTCTTTTCGCAATGCAGGTAAACCTATAGTCTACACAGATGAATCATTATATTCATACCAACCACGTGTAAAAAAAGTCTTGGGTCGAAAAAAGTTCTAAAACAGCAATAAAACAAAACTTAACAAAAGGAGTGCGCATAATTATAGTACATGGCGGAAGTGCAGAGGGTTTCGTACCAAATGCGTTGTTGACATACAGAGCAGAGATTAAATCCGGAGACTACCACGATAACATGAACACAGAAAATTACTTAAAGTGGCTAAAGGAGAAACTAATACCAAATCTCCCAAATGATGCCGTGGTAGTCTTGGATAATGCAGCCTATCACAATACTAGTTCGGAAAAAATACCAACATCCAACTCCAACAAATTAGTCATGCAGACTTGGCTGAATGCAAAAAATATCCATTTTGAACCAAGCTACAAAAAACCTGAACTTTATGACCTTATATTAAAAAACAAAGAAAACTTCCGCAAGTACAAAGTTGACGAATTTTTGAAAGAACATGGATTCACAGTGCTTCGGCTGCCACCTTATCATCCAGATTTAAACCCAATGGAAAACATTTGGGGTATTGTAAAAAACGACGTTGCTAGCCGCAATATCAATCAAAATTACACTTCGATTATGCCCATTTTAAATGAAGCATTTGATCGAGTAAATAAAGATGTCTGGTTCAATACTTGTCAGCACGTGGAAAAAATAGAAGACGAATACATGAGAAATTGTGATCTTGATTTTAGTTTTATTGTAAATGTCGGTGATACATCAGACTCTGAATCAGATATTTCTGAAACGAGTGATTGACGATTTTCATTTCTCAATAAAGTTCAATAAAACTATTTCCGTATTTCATTTATGTCTATTATTACCTCCTATTATAAAAATAGTAATATTATCGATATTAATTAATAATCACATAAAATATCCACACCTAAAAATTAAATTAACATAACCTTTTCCTTGCGGTCGGGTAAAAAATATAAAATTGAAGTAGAGCATCTTTCACTTTGACCATGACGCTCTCTCCTGATTAGTCTATTCATTGTAGTGTACGTGTGCACTCATAGGTAATTAGTGTGTACCGATAACACTCAAACATTGACGGAAGCTTGCACACATATACTATAAACGGTTAGGAGGAATAGTGGGGCGCGCCTTCGTGGATTGTACTATCATGTGTTATTTTGTTTTTGTAAGAGGAATTCCTCAATAGGAGCCCAATACACCAGACTTAAACTTACTGGCGAAATGTGGGCACTACACACCTCTCCTTACCCTCGGGGCATACAGGCGTGATGTTATATTTGTTTTATTGATCCATTTTCTATATTTCAGAAAACTACACCATGCGAGCTGGCAGCCAATGTGTAATTCTTTCATTGGGGACCCATCGTAATGCTCTATGGGGTGACGACGTCAACGTGTTCAGACCTGAACGATGGTTCGATCCTGCTATAGCATCACTAGGGAACAATGCTTTCTACGGCTTCAGTATAGGGAAAAGATCTTGTATAGGTATGAGGGGACTGTTACTTATTTCTGGAAACGAAGAGTAATGATATTCCGTCTATTTTGAAAACTTAAGTGAAGTGAGCTGTCAATACTTAGTACGATCCCTAGTATCAGCTGATGTATTCTGTAAAAATCTCGCCGTAAAAACACAGGTGAAGTGAGCTTGAAGTGAGCTGTCAATTCTTAGTAAGATCCCTAGTATCAGCTGAAGTATTCTGTAAAAATTTCACCGTAAAAACTTAGGTGAAGTGAGCTTGAAGTGAGCTGTCAATTCTTAGCAAGATCCCTAGTATCAACTGATGTATTCTGTAAAAATCTCACCGTAGAAACTTAGGTGAAGTGAGCTTGAAGTGAGCTGTCAATTCTTAGTAAGATCCCTAGTATCAGCTGATGTATTGTGTAAAAATCTCACCGTGGAAACTTAGGTGAAGTGTGCTGTCAATAGTGTTTATCCCTAGCATCAGCGGACATCTATTAGACTCTTAACGATCATGCTCAACCGCGAGCATTCCCTTCGCGAATTTGTTTTAACAACTTATATTCATTGAAAGCAGTGGTGGCCCAGTGGTAACGGCCGCGACTTACAAGTTGTAGGTCGTAGGTTGGAAACGAGACTGGCGCTTTACTTTGTGCAAATTATTTAATCACCACTGCTCTCAAAACGGCGAAGGAAAACATCGTGAGGAAATTGGCATGTCCTAGATCCAAAAATCAAAGACATGTGACATCTACCAACCCGTACTGGGCCCACGTGGTGGATTACGGCCCACTCCCTCCCACAGAGAGGAGGCCTGTGTCCCAACAGTACATTATAGGCTGATTATGTAATGTTTAACATTCAGTCGCGTAACAAAGATTCGTTAGCGAGCATCTTCTAGACAAATTTTTATTTCGTGACTTTTTGTTGTTGTTCTTGTTCTACGAATTAATTCTGCGGTACACAAGCTCGCGGTACGAATGTTCCTTACGGTAAACAAGCTCGTGGAACGAATGTTTGCAAAGCGCATTCTCGAAGTGAAAGCTCGTGCAGACTGGGGCTATATCGCGGGTGTCACAGGAATATTGCTGCCCGTCGCGCCCGCGATATCGTGCTAGTGTGCACGAGCCTTGAATGTTGACGTGAGTACCGTCCTTGATGTTTTTACTGTCACGCCTCCTAAATTAATATTTGTTTCCTCTCTACAGGTAGAACATACGCGATGGTATCGATGAAAGTAACCCTCTCGCATTTCATACGGCGGTTCCGAATAAGTGCGAACGTGAATGACATGAGGTTCAAAGTTGATATGGTGTTGAAACCAACGAATGCAGCTGTCAGCATTGAGAATAGAAATTGATAGCTGGATAATAATATACAGAATGTAGGTACCAGAAAGATGTGGTCAAATTTAAGGGTGTGGTACAATTTATCAAACTCCAACACCACCAACTCTATCAACTTTCTCCATGGGACCAACATTGTAATCACGATAAAATTATCAACTATCCCATACAAAACTTCAATACCTACTCGACCCAAATATATGGAATGGCTGAAATGATTTTCGCGATTACCGCGCCTTTCTGGTTGACCTGGTATATGTCGCAGCTAACTAGCTTAATTAGCCGTTTAGTTAACAGCGTAACCGTTAGAAGTAGCGCTCGCCGGCCACTGCCACGACACCGCTCGCTTCGCTCGCTCGGCTCGCGCGCGGTTAGTCACAGTTCTATCCTAACCTAACCCATTTGATCGGGGTACCCTGACTTAATTACGGCTACCACTTCAGCGCGCTTGGTTGCACAGTTCTAGTTGTCCTACAGCCATTTAATTTTGTGTCAGCGTTTAGTGAACGGCCTAGGCGTCCCATTAGCTGGCTAATTTAACCAAATGACTGCTCTAGTTATAGTTGTTTATTTGTTAAATAAATAGTTATTTCCCCACTCTGCGATCGGCATTCTGTTTTTGTTTTGATTGTATGTTGTCATCTGCCAGTGTCGCAACACGAGAGTAAATATTATTACGTAATGGACAGGATTGACAAACTTGATTGCGAGGCTTTTGGCTACTTTTTATGTGTGTATTTTATGTTAATTTTTGTAATATGCGTTTTGTTTGTGCAGAATAAACAATGTTTCTTTCTTTCTTTTTTTCTTACATTACAACGCTATAAGGTTGTTTTGGCGAGTGGTCAAAATCGGAACTAAAGCCGCCATCTTATATTGTCAATACAATTTCTGTGCCAATAGGGAATATGCAAGTAATTCAAAACTTATCCATTATTTAAATATACATACATTGTGTAGGAGTCAAGAAACAATTTCCTACACTTTTTACATTCTTTAATGCATTACTTATTTTACAATTCATTAATTTATGTTGCGTTTATTTGGTGTAACGGAACGCAAACTCAAAACGCGTCGTCTTTGACAATGCCGGAAGTGACGAAAGAAACTATGTTAATAAAATCTATTCTTAGCAAAGTGCTTGAAATCTCACTTAGGTACGTAAGTAAGTGCGATTTCTGCTTGAATAAAACATAAAAAAATAATTTAATTTATATGATTTGGGGATACAAACAGATGCAAGAAGATTCGTGGTAAATGACGTCACATCATGCCGGCGACAGAAGCGGTCGTTTGAATTACTGTAGTAGAAAATTATCGGAGTTTCATAATTTTTTTGAGCAACAAGCAGTAGTTGAATTTAACGTTTAATACTTTTCTTGGGTTTATATTACTATCTATTATTGAAATAGTGAAAAAAACATACATGCATATTCCGTATTTCACAAATGATTACCTACCAACAACAGCCCCTATCTGTGTGTTTGTTCCGGCTGATCTCCGAAATGGATTGACCGATTTTGAATGGACTTTCACTAGCAGATAGCTGATGTTATAAGGAGTAACTTTCAATTCATTTATTATTTTTAGAAAAACCTATCCGGGCGTAGCGGCAGGCAGCAGCTAGTGTTGGATAAAATAAGTATAGCGAGGCAATGATTGTAAAATTAATTTAAGGCTCGTGCAGACAGGCGCGACGCAACACCAGTAGTACAATTTCCGTGAAGCTTTCATAGAAATTGTCTCACCAGAGTCTGGTCGAGTCATCGCGTCGCGCCTGTCTGCGGGATCCTTTAGTTATTCATATAAAGATTTCATAATAATATCCGAACTTAATAATAAAGACTAAAAAATGTCTCTCTCGAATTAATTGTATGCGATTTTTATTCAAAGCTTGAATTTCAATATTTATTTCAACTGTATTTTTAATACAGTTGAAATAAGAATTAAAATTCAAGGCTAACTGATATTATGTTATTGCTAGTGTTAATATTATATAAAACAATCATAAACTTACTTTTTGTTTTTATTTTTATTTCTATATAAGTATAACCCACCAAACCCCCCCAAACCCCTTGTAAAATTTCAACATTAGGAATGTATGTATTATGTACACCATAAAAATTACAGATACAAATTTTGTATCTGTATTTTTTATGGTGTACCTACATAATACATACATTCCTATTCTCTTCCATGTGCACGTGTCAAAGTCACATATAACGGAAATCAATTATTCATAGTCGAATCAGTGAAAATATTACAATACCGCGTCAAAAGATGGTCAAGTTTCTGTTTCGTTTTGACACGAACTTCCATGGAAAAACATTTTTATTTTTATTTTTATCCCAGTGCACATAAGTTATTTGCGGAAGTCGCGAAACGTCTAGTCGATGTAACTGGTGACCGAAAAGCTGGCGGCTTTCTCGCGCAACGCATCAGCATTGCAATTCAGCGAGGAAATGCCGCCAGCATCCTCGGTACACATCCACATCCACGCGCGCCTCAAAGAGATGTCAGCACAAATGTAGGGGTCGGGGGTAGGCCCACTAGGGCCGATGCCAGCCGGGGTCGCGGGAAGGTACTTATGGGTCACCGAGTCCCCTGGCAACACAGGCAACAGGAAGGAATACGGGTGGGTTTTAGTCAGTAAGAGTCTGACACACCCTCCCGCTCCGCCCAGAGCGGGAGAAGTTATATGATGATTTCCCACCCTCAAAAAAAAAAAAAAAAAGCATCCTCGGTACAATGCCCCGAGGGCCTTTTTTAAGCTTAACTTAGTTTTAATTTAATTTAGTTAATGTTAATAATCATCTTGTAATTTGGTTATGTAAATAAATATGTTTTTATTTGAAATAAGAATAAACATAGCGTTATAAACGTCATAATTGTAGGCATACTTTTAGCACTTGTAGAATTTCTTGAATTTTCAGAACACTTTCTGAAGGCACAAGACATTTTCACAGCTACTTGTGATGGAATTACCAAAATCAATGAAGTTTCTATGGCGTGTGTCAAGCACTGCTTTCTATGAGCGAATGATTTGGGATAAGTCATGCTCATCGCAGTATTGACACTTCACGCGACATAAGTAAGTGCGGTGAGGGTGAATATGACGATTTAAATATATCGACGGTTAAAAGGTAATAGGGCATAAGCGACATTTTGGTCGAAAATGAGTTATGATTGCCATCCTACTTAAAAATAGAGATTAAGTGGGATGGCATTCATAACTCATTTTCGACCAAAATGTCGCTTATGCCTTATTACCTTTTAACCGTCGATATGTTCCAAGCTTGAAATTACAGACACATTCAGAAAACGAAGTAATAAACTTTATTTCTGGTATTTCTGGCATTAGTATATAATCGATGATAGTAATTACGAAGAATTGAATAGGCAGATGTTGTTAGGTTCTTCGTTCTATACTAATTGAATAGGCAGATGTTGTTAGGTTCTTCGTTCTATACTAATTGAATAGGCAGATGTTGTTAGGTTCTTCGTTCTATACTAATTGAATAGGCAGATGTTGTTAGGTTCTTCGTTCTATACTAATTGAATAGGCAGATGTTGTTAGGTTCTTCGTTCTATACTAATTGAATAGGCAGATGTTGTTAGGTTCTTCGTTCTATACTAATTGAATAGGCAGATGTTGTTAGGTTCTTCGTTCTATACTAATTGAATAGGCAGATGTTGTTAGGTTCTTCGTTCTATACTAATTGAATAGGCAGATGTTGTTAGGTTCTTCGTTCTATACTAATTGAATAGGCAGATGTTGTTAGGTTCTTCGTTCTATACTAATTGAATAGGCAGATGTTGTTAGGTTCTTCGTTCTATACTAATTGAATAGGCAGATGTTGTTAGGTTCTTCGTTCTATACTAATTGAATAGGCAGATGTTGTTAGGTTCTTCGTTCTATACTAATCTCGTGTCCTGAGAATGGTTTCAATATAAACTCATATTTCATCTTCAACTTGCTGCCGTCTGCTGTCACTCGGTACCGACGTAAGAAGTGCGCTAGAGTCACCTTCATTGATATCATGGCGTATGTTCTACCTGAAAGATGAACAGTATTTTTATAAATAGAATCACTTTATTTATGTAAAAACCTTCCTTTATACTGATAAGCTAATTAGTTACTAGTAACGGTAGGTAAGTTATGGGAACTGGGAACCTTCCGTATAATCTAAAAATCTTACAGATGCCCTAGAACGAACGCGCGACGTTACGTAAATTCGAACAACTTTTAAATCGAATAAAAATATACAACCGAATTAAAACAACCTCTTTTTTTTAATTCGGTTAAAAATACAACACACACCCACCGAATAACATTGTAATCGAAAATTCTAAATTGTATAGGAAAAAAATAAAAAAACTGTCTTATGCGTATATCACGGGGTGGGTCGATCGTAAGAGAGAAGCCATTTAAGCTTTGTCAAAACAAAGCTATTAATTATAACCGACTACGGAAAAGCCAAAAGGAAGCAAGGGTTATGATTTTCGCAGTCTATATATGTATGAAAGTATGTTTGTAGTATGTTCCACCGTAGTGCCTAAATTACTAAACTGATTTTGACGAATGAGATAGCAATAGATTTGTAATAATAATCCGGGTGACATAGACTATATAAATTCTTTCTAAATTTAATATGGTAGACGTTACACGTACATTTCTAACCTCGAAATAATTAAAATGAGATAACCATGACATGTTTGGTATCACAAGTTCTAGACGAGCGTTTATTCCCGTTCGTCCCACTGCCATCGTCCCACTGGTGGGACGAACGGGAATTTAATAAATAATATTCTATTTATATCCGTCCGTCCCACTGATTTTGTTATTGGGACGAACGGGAATAAGTTTGTAATTTTATTTTTAATTACTACTAAATAATTTTGGTCTGGTTGTTCAATGTATGTGACATACATAGAACTGCTCTTCTGGGAAAAAGTTTTTTTGGAATGGCATCTAAAATTTACAATAAAATACCTGTTGATATTTTAAATACCAAGGAACTTCCACTATTCAAATATAAATTGCGTAATTTTTTAATTGACAAAGCTAACTATACGATCCAAGATTTTCGTAATAATTAGTACCTGCTACAATCTGTCACTTTTATAAGATTTACTTTATATTATATATTAGTTGGGATTTTGGGATGAATTTATCCCAAAAAATAAACTTAACATTGCAGTTGAAAAACATGTTCTCCCATACATCGATATATGCTACGGTCAATTCTCCAACTGCAAATTTAAGTTGGTCGACTATAACTAGTTAACTTGTAAATCCTGTAGCCTGTAGATAGTTTTCGTTTTAATTTCGTTATATGTACTACTGTCATGATTTTTTTCACATATCCATAAACAACCATTTAGCTGGCAGGGGGGGGGGGGACAATTAATTCTACCAAAAATTTGCATTATGATTAATATGTATACCTATGCCAAATTACAGCTTTCTAGTACTAAGCGTCTCTGAGCTACAGAGGGGACAGACAGACAGACAGACAGACATGGCCAAACTATAAGGGTTCCTTGTTAACTACGGAACCCTTAAAATGATACGTAATTTATTATTATGTTGTTATTGCGGTTATTTGAAATTGACATAGTAACAGTATTGATAAAAAACGTTGTTTTTGTCGAAAACGGAACTAGACGTTTTAAAATTTGATGAGTATTGCAATTTTACACATATTTATCAATCAATTATTAACAACAGTTTCAGCTTACTCAAATTTACCAAGAACTGCACAAAATTCATTTACGCCAATAAGTCTGTAATAGCAACTTACCAAAATTAAATACGCAAAACACTTTTGTAACGACACTTTACTTTTATCGTCATTATTTCGTTTTTTAATTTCCGTACAATAAAGGGGTTTTTCATGATATCTTCGTAAATATCACTACGAAAAATATGACAAATTACTAAGATGTATCCCAACCCATACGTGCCGAATTTGACATAACAATAAAAACTCCATAACAGCACATTACCGACTTATTGCTTGGGGACATCGAAATATAAGTACGTAGAAAAAATCCAAAATACAAGGTGTACTTAATGCTCTAAACACCGAGCAATAAAGCAAAAACTGCCGCAGTGCCACCACTACCATATTATTCGGTGGAGAGTGCCAACTATCCTAAAGCATTCTGGTTTATATTTTTTCAAATAGACATGCATAAAGTCATCAAACTAGGTAAATATTTAAAGTGTACCGAGTATTTTCAAAAATCGTTCGAATATACCTACGCTAGGTTTAGGCGAAGCCTAAAATCGCACTACATTTCAATCGCCATTGTAACACATAGCATTTGCAAATACTCGTAATAATAATCGTCTACACGCAGTCTTGATAAAAAATTCGCACGGTAAAAAATCTCTGGTTTAATACCGATTTGACGCGATGCGGTGTGAATTTCATTTCAAAAGAGTATGAGGTTCCATGTCGCTCCTCGTAATGCAAAACAAATAAATTTTAGCCATGCTTCTCATCAGCTGAGATATGCATAGAACTGACACTAATCGTCAGGATTATCTGTTATTTTTATCACAATGCGTGATAATTGTCATTCCTTACACTGACTATAAACTATAAAATTTAATGAAATATTTGGCAGCGCGAATATGGGCAATACTTGAATCAGTTGTACAAGAACGTGCAACTCTGTGTTCAGACGAGGCAAAACATGCATGCATAATTTCATTAAATTTTATAGAACGTTTTTTTTTGTTAATAAAAAAAAAAGTTCTATAAAATTTGTTTACACTCATGTTTGAATGATAGAAAATTTTCATGCCAGAATTGAATGCGGTTTTATTATACGTGCGATTTTATTGTATGACTGTGCTGTTTACACCTAAACCACTTTTGAACGGTAATTAATTTGCCCATATCGTGCAACAATTGTACGTGTTATTTAGATGATGCCAGTCAATTGTTGCTTCAATTTTATGGTATGCCACAGGCAATATACTTGCACCGTGCAATGGAGCTTCACTCCGCCCGTTCATGCTAGGCCCACAGAGTTCATTGTATCCAAACCAAAAGTTACAACTTGGCAAACAAAAAACCGATTGCAACAATAACTGTAAAAAATGCAGAAAGAAATGCATATTGATAAAATATAATCCGTACAATATGGTTCAGGTACAATAAGTAAGTATTAAATACCTATACAAGCTCGCTTTCCCAATCCAAAGGCTGCGAATTCCCTGTTGTTTTTTAAATCACCGTCCAGCCATCGCTCTGGTCTGAACTGATCACTCTCCGCTCCCCAAACTGTATCGAGATGAGTTGCTAGAGGAAAGATAATACAATGACTGCCAGCACGCATTGTGTAGTTTTCTGAAATAAATTGTAAGATATGTAGTTAGACCAAAAATCTGTCTGTGGTCTGTTGAACAACCGGAAATATACCCTAGGCTAGAGTAAGACCCATCCTCAAATTTGATGTTGTTGAAAAATAATAAAATACTCACTAAGCTTGGCATCTTGAAGCACAGATCTTATTATAACAGGAACAGAAGGATACATTCGGAGACACTCCATTAACACTGCGTTTGTATAAACCAATTTGTTCACGTCATCCTTTTCCACGTCTCTGTCAGCACCTAGAACTTCTAATAATCTGCAAAGTCAAAAAGATTGAATAAGATAGGGTATATCCAATGTGAAATGATATATTACAATAATTTCTTTATTTAAAAAGTAACAGTTATTGTTACAGACAATTAGATTTACATTTTTATTTACTACTTTTACAACATGCAGAAGTAAACATGGGTCTCCTAGCTCCCAAACTAGGTTCACTACACTAGGTCACTAGGGACTTGGGAGTCAGTGTTCCTCCATCCTATAATTTATCAATCACGTATGACGTTGGATATTAAAAAACAAAACAAAAGGAACATTTTGTTTTCTTTTTTTTTTATAATCCTCATGAAATATGTGTGATGGTGTGATCTGTGAGAGGGCGGGTGTGTGTGTGTGTGTGTGTGTGTGTGTGTGTGTGTGTGTGGGTGAGTGTGTGTGTATATATCAGCCATGGTCCTTTCTAATTGGGCAGTTTGTCCAAGGTCGAATCATTAATATTTAGGGGAGTGGGTGTTAAATGAGCAATTATAGTGAATTTGACATGATCTTTGTCTTGTTCATATTATTAATTTTAAGATCGATTATTTCAGAAGCTTTATAGAGGTCATCCAACATTACACCGCATGGTTATCTATAGTCTCAGCCATTACTACTTTGTTATAAGCTTATTTTTTATGTGCATCTTATTCGCGCAGGATATCCAATTTTTCTTTATTTATTTTTGTTATTCTTTATTATGTACTCCTGTAAATTTAAAATTAAACTACACTCTATACACAAACAAAACAAGTACTAACTCTTCATACACTTTCTCTTGAACTTTGGGATGTGCTCCGAGCAACACCAAAATGGATGTTAGCTGGTTAGACGTGGTTTCGTATCCAGCTGCTATAATTGCGTTCAATTCGTCTCTGATCTCGCTATCTGTCATGACACCGTTTTTAGATAAATCTAGGATTAGATCTAGAAAAGGTTTGTATTTATTTCCTGAAAATGAACAGAACAAAATTAACCTATTCAAAATAATAAGATTGCTCAACAGATTACAAAAATAGGTAAGCATTATTGTGTGTCAAAAGAATTACAGATACCTGCAGTTACAGATTCAATGTGGTTGTTTAAAACTTCTTCTCTCATAGCAGCTTTTTTCTTTTGCAAAACCTGCAAGGAATAACGTGTATGACTTTGTCAATATTTCTTATTAGTAATTTTCAGGGAATACGAATTGTTGCTTATCCAACAAATGCTTCAACATCTCACTTACTGTATTAGCCATTGCTTGTAAAGTCCCCAGCACTTCTTCTTCCTTCTTCTTCAGTCCAACCAGCCTGTATATTATGTCACTCTGCAGCCAAAACCTTACTGCTTTCATGAGGACAATATTTATCATATCGTCTACTGATTTCATGTATTTTTTCGTAAACGCCACGTCTTCAATAGCATCTATTCCAAACGTACCAACTGAAAACAGAAAAAAAAATTGTCATTGTCAGAAATTTACATTAGGTACATCGTTTATAACGTCGTTTAGAGGCATCGAAAAAATAACGCTAACAAAACACAAACTTACTAGAAAATGACTAGAAACATAAATATCATCATTAGTAATTTGAAGGACCACTTAAATCTACATTGTTTGTAAGTTTTTCATCTATAATATATCATCATCTGCCTAGCCTTTTCCCAACTATGTTAGGGCTGGCTTCCAGTCTTACCGGATATAGCTGAATACCAGTATTTAACATGGAGCGACTGCCTATCTGACCTCCACAACCCAGTTACTGGGTAACACGATACCCCTTGGTAAGACTAGTTGTCCGACTTTCGAGCTTCTGACCACCCGTAACGACTGTCAAAGATCTACAAAAGACAGCCGGGACCAACGGCTTAACGTGCTTGTCGAGGCACGGAGGGGTCTTGGTATGTAAAGATGGTCACCTATCCACAGACCAAACGCGGCAAGCGTAGCTTAACCTGATCGATCGACCCGTGCGGTTGTTATTACTTAGCCACAATATATACGAGTCTATTATTGCCGCACTGGCAAAAGCCTTTTCCTGTCTGTATGTGAGATTAAAGCTCATTCCTTCTCTGAAGAAGGCATTGAACATTGATCACCACGCCTGTTCAAGGTGGATTGGTGATTTCAGACTTATTTATTTTAACTCCAGATTTCCTCACTTTTTTTCCTTCACCGATACCAGTGACAACCCAGACAAACAACCTGTCTATAGTCATAGAAAAACCACTTACCACAAAACGTTTCCAATGCATTATTTTTCAAATACGGAAATTGATTGAATGGTCCTTTTCCAAGATGAGGTTCTATAGAAATAGTCAGCTTCCTGGACTGATTGTTAAACACATCTAAGAACCCGTAAACCACAGGCAGAGTAAATGCGGGGGTCAGCAACTTGCGGTGACGCTTCCAAATGTCTCCTGCGAAAGTAATTTATTATTTTTGATAACTTGAGACACTTTGCTATTTTGCGGGCGAAATGTGGAAATTTGAGGCTGTTTCTTAATGGCAGTCTGAATACTTGAACTTCTACGTAACATCTTCACGTGATATGACAAATGGGTGCTAAGTACTAAATTGTATCCTTATGCGCACTGAGGACAGTTTGAGTATCCACGATTATGTTCAGAAAAAATGAAAACAATTGATACGGGAATGATGGGAACTTCCAACCTAATTTAGATAATTCATGGTTTCGACCTGTAGTTTTATAAAGTTCTTCCGGAGTTTGTTTTTTGGATATGGAGAGTACAAGTCTTTAAAGAGAGGCGGTGAACACGACTGCCGCTTGGTACAACAAAGGAAATTATTAATAATTTTATAAATTCATTACTAATTTTATTTTATTATTTATTATATAAAAAAAATATATAATGAATTGCAAAAAAGGGCTTAGTAACAGCACCTGTTGTGTCAGAAACAACAGTACCTAAATATATTAATTTCACGAGGCACCAACAAGATGGGCGGACGGTGTACGAAGACCTGGGTGAGACTCGCACAGACCAGGAAAGCTTGGCTCAAAAGGAAGGAGGCCTAGACACAGCAGTGGGTGGATCAAGGCTGCCAATAATATTAACCCTATAGTATGTATCATCGCCTGAGGGGTCGCCAGCAGGTGGTATTTTTTGGTTCATTTGAAATGGCATCGGGTTGTACGTTCCTCAGGGTATACGAGTCATGTATCGTAAATGGCACACGCGCATTTCATGGATCAGCACTTTTCTGTCGCCTTGCACTAATACAGTTTACGTGACAGTACACAATCAGCTTTCATTTTCATAGTCAGCTGTACTCATTCACACAGCATTCATAAACTCAAACTCAAACTAAAAGCATTTATTTCATTTACAGGCACTTTTGAGTTGTCAAGGAGTTGGTCAGTTAGAAATATGAAGCTAGTTGCCCATTCCAAAGCGTAGTAGGTACCTATGGAGAAGAACGGACAAAATCCATGGACACTCTTTTAAATTATACTGATACATAAAGATTAGTACAAAAATAATGTTTAAATTATAACTAAATGTGAGGGCGATGTAAAATAAAAAACGCGTCCATAGTAGCAAAATAAACTAAAACAATTTCTAAATAAAATAATTACAAATAAGCCGAGGAAGCCAAGAGGTGACCAGTCCCAACTGACGGCGCCCGATCACGAGCATGACGCATGGATCAGCACCATTCAGCTCAACCATTTTGAAGGGAGCTAAATGATCCAACACACGTGCCACCATCAGCGAGACATCTGAGTGAGCATGACATACTCTCAGCCGCCAGAGCCCATTCAAGTCAATTACATATTAACCGGTAAATGGTAGCTCTATTATACATAGTACTCACACCTGTGCAATGCAATTATACAATACAAAGTAAATTGAATTTATACAATGCAAAGATAGTCTTAGTTACGTGGTAGCTAAACATGTATATTCAATAAACCATCATCTTTGGCTATCCGTGACTTATTATTCATGCTAACATCCAAAGTGAGTGCGACCCAGTCAGCAGCGCATACACAGAGAGCTAGAGATAATTCGCAACGCGCAAATGAAATGAAATTTCATTGATGAAATTTAATTTCATTCCAATTCGCGTTAGAGGGTGATCACGCGCGTCGCTAGCTTTCACTGGTATGACGAGATATTAATTATGCGACCGCCTGTGAGGTGATCGTTAGTATTATAAAGTATATTTATTATTTACGAATGATTTTTTATTTTATTTTTAATGTGTAACATCTATCCTCTCGTTTTCTGTGGGAGTAATTAAGTGAAAAGGGACGGAAGTGTGTGACAGGAAGTGACAGTTTAAGCATGGTATAAGTAAGTACTTTTTAATAGCATGGAATTAGTGTACTCATGAAATTAATAAGTACTATATCGATTGTAAGTAGACGGGGTCAAATTTCGACCAGTGGCTGACCAATAGTAATGAATAATTATTCGCATATATATGTATGTCAGTATTTAGCTTTTTTTTAAATTTAGAGTTTAATTTCTATCATTGCTTAGTTGCTTATTACTAAGGTGAGATATCAGATGTTATACATCATACCTATGCAACTACCTAAGTTTTCTAGAGTTAATGATGAACTATGTTAATAATTATTTTTTTACTAACCAGATGAGGCTAATAACCCATCTCCCAGCCAATCCTTGGCCAAGTCGAACCCATAAAATTTCTGTATACATGAATTTGCTGCTGTTAACGAATCCTCAGGATCGTATATCACTGAAAAACAAGAAATTTTCTCATAAAAACAAGCAAAAGAATTTAAGGAAACTATTCTTATTTCTAAGCGTACGCCTTTGTCCCAAGTCACGGAAGCTAAAGTATGCCACATGTTGTGTCTGTGACGGAACTCCTTCAAAACAGTCAGTTTCTATACATCATACTCTATAGTGCGAGAAAACAGCAATTCACTGACACGCTTGGTTTCAGTGGAAAGTGTTGACAACGCTGCTGAGGTGTTACCTTGTTCTGTGGGTACTATGCACCTGACTTTTCTGAAAGACATCACCAATACTGAGTCCTTCTCGCACATACCCTTCCCATGTTTCCAATAACCTACAATCGTCTTGGACAGCCACTTCAAGATGAGCCACAATTTTTTGTTTCCTATTGCATTTATTTACATGAGTTTTGATCCAGGAATATTAAGGCCGACCCGAACATAGTAAGAAAAAGTGTAGGTATTTGAAAATAAATAAATACCTATATAATTATATGTTTCACCTTATTGGTGATGTTCTTCAGAAAGGTCAAGTGCGTAGTATTCACAACAGGCGTGCGTGTAAGACCAGATGTATGAACGTAAACGAAGCAAAAGGAGTATGTAAGGATCGTAGCAGGTGGCGTTCTGAAGTTTCTGCCTACTCCATGGAAAAAGGGCGTGAGTTAATGTATGCATGAATGAATAGCTTTTGTCCGCGACTTCGTTCGCGTGGAAGCCGTAAGACACCACAATATATTAAAATAACAACCGCATTTTTATAAAAAAACTGCCTCGTTGGTGTAGTAGACGCAAGCTCTATTGTTGAGCAAGAAGTCCTGGTTTCAATTCTCTTCAAGTCTTGTCAGGCAAAGTTTTATTGGGTTTTCCATCTGGAATTTCTCGGTAACAGTCCGAAGTCTGGATTCGACCATGGGTAATGGCAAAAGGCTCGCCCCTTTTTACATGGGACCTATACATAACTGGCCAAATGTGGGTGTACTATGCTTCGGGGAACACAAGCGTGAAGTTATGTTATTTGTATAAATCTTCCCTGTATACTACGTTTGTAGTTTTAGTCTCAGCAGCCACAATATACAGAGACTCAGGACTGGTGATGCGGAAGCAAGCTACGTACAGCTATTATGTCACTTCCACAGTCTTCAGTAGCAATTTCATACTAGCATTTAAATTAATCCCAGACCTCGTAGCAATTACTTTTGTTTAAAATATATTCAATGTACAATTATGACTTCGCTACAATTTTATTTAAGTAGATGCGCAAGTCGTATCTTAGAAACCTTGTTGAGTCTACCTAACGGACTACCAAAGTGTTGCAATATTATTAAGATGAGTGAAATAACACTATATTTCCACTTCGTAATAGTTGCGTTTTTATTTAATATTTTAATTTATAATATTCTAGTGATATTTATTTTAGAAGTATGTGTGTATAATATATATAATATTCCCATATTATTTGTGCATTGTTTCAATTATATGTATTCTATTTTCTCTTCTACTCTTACACACGTTGTCTACATCTCTTACTACTTTCCTGTCGCAGGTATGCTGGAAAAGATTTCTTTTGAAATAAGCATCACCTTTGTACGTATTTTCCTGTTCTTTTTTTTGGTCTGTTTATATATGTGTGTACATAAATGGGTATATAACAAAATAAAAAACAAAATAAAAAATGTGATGAATGATAATTACTCACAATAATAGAGTTCTTTTCCGAAACTGAAATAAGTCACTCCTCCTTGCTTTGCGCAGTCCTCACTTGCATACTTCATTAAGTCGATGAGATCTGATCATAAAAAAAAAACAATATATAATGTCATCCATGCCTATATTTAGATTTTAATCATATCAGAATTATTGTAATTGTATTTTTCTATCTGGAATTTCTCAGTAGCAGCCCGAAGTGTTGATTTGTGCCCGGTTGATGGCATTAGGCTCGCTCCCTATTACATGGGTCTTAAACATAACTGGCGAGATTGGGTGTACCTACTATAGGTACACTTCTGCTTAAGCCATCGGGAAATACATGCGTGATGTTAAGTTACACGAAATTAAAACTCTAAGCATTTATTTCAATAAAAGCATTTAAAGCCACTTTTGAATTATCAACGAGTCGTTCAGTCCGAGAGATGAAGCTAGTACATTACAAAGTGTAGTAGTTTCCTATGGAGAAGCTAAGACTCTACATGGATCATTTACAAACATCGACATTTTTTTCTCTCAAAGTACTTAGGAGAGGCTCGCACATAACTGGCGAAATGTAGGTGTTACTATAGGTACACCTCTGCCTTCGAGGAACACAGGCGTGATATTAAATACGTTATGTAGTTCAGTACTGCGGATAGGCAATACAGACACCAACCAGCTTATAAAAAAATGAAGCATAAAAGTGGTTCAAAAATGATTTCCACAGTTTTTATAACTGCTCAATATCATTGGATTCCTATATCCAAAATCTCCATTTCAAAGAAAGGTTGGACAATGGAACTGCTTCATCACGACCACTCGTTGCGATCAAGAACTGTCAAGCAAATTTTTAATCACGACAAGCAAAATACTAACTTGTAAAGTATTTAAACAGCGTGTGTGCATGTCCAATAACTGGCAACTCTCCTGGCATAGCCGGTGGTAACGCGTGCCTGCTGGACTTGACCCGAAGATACTTTAACCACACACAAACGGAACACAACACACAAACTAAAAATGTTAAGCTGAACATTGTAAGACAGACATATTAAGTCTAAGCGATGAGTAGGTGTTGTCAACGCTTTATACTAATTCGACAGACCGCTAATGACGCCTAAATTTACTCAGTCGCGTGAGTTTATTCTAATCACACTTGGAAAAAAACGTAAATTGTATAACCAATTTATACAATTGCTGGATGTAAGTACATGGAAGATTTCAATGTGACAACGGAAAAAAATACTGTAATCTTTCTTTAATCTCATTCACACTAGCATGAGCAGCCAGATCCCAAACCTTGTAACAACTTCACTACGATTTTATTATACAAGGTATTTTTTTTTTGTATCCAATAATTCTAGGGTATGAATGAGACCATATCAAAGAATCAACTGGTATATGAATTATTTTACATTTATCTTTTTTTTTGTTTTCATTGTTCATACAAAATAATTCGACAAAGTCACGAGTATTCATAAAAATATTTAAATAATAATAAATAATATGAATAAATAAATTTATTTTATTTTATTAATGTAAAACACTCTTACGCGAAATATGACAACGTCGCATTTTCTTAGCTTTAAATAGTGCTTTGAATGAAAATTAATTGCTCGTATTTATCAATGAAACTTTGATACCGATACACATCGAGAGTCTAGTGTTAGTATTAGGATATCTTCGAAACTATGCATTTTTAGACCACATATTCAAGGACTTTTTTGTATTATTTTTACTTATAGAATATAATCCCAGAGTTATGGGATATCAATAAAAAGAAGTTGTATATACAGTTGTATACACAAACTGTAAAAAAAAACTATTATTATAATTCAATGCTTAGTTATGATGATGACATTACTATTATCATCCCGTTATAGTATCCCTTTGTTACTAAAATGTATATATTTTTTTGGAAGCAGTGGCAAGGGTTTAAGCTGAAAACCCGCTGGTTTTCAGCTTAAACCCTTGCGGGTTGCTGAGCGCTCTCAGAAACCTGCTAGGGGACCTAAAAATAATGCTGACGCTTGAACATTTTGCTTCCGGTACTATAGTTTTACTGCCAGTGCGTCCTGCCTGTCATGACATACGGTGCCAAAACGTGGACACTGACAGTCGGCCTGGTCTACAAATTCAAGGTCACCCAGCGCGTTATGGAGTGGGCTACGCTCGGAGTCTCTTTGAAGGATAAAATCAGGAATGAAATTATCGGGAGTTAACGACATAGCTTGCCGATTAAGCAAACTGAAGTGGCTGGCCATGTTTGCCAAAGGACCGTTGGCCGATGGAGCAGACGAGTCCTGGAGTGAGTTGTATGGAATTTCATACAATAAAAGAGACCACTGCAGACTGCCTCGTTAGTCTAGTAGTTGTAAGCACTACTGCTAAGCATGAGATTCGTTCTCAGGTCGGGCAAAGTGTTATTGAGCTCTAAGAAGTGTCGTTGAGCTCCTTAAGTTCTGAGTTGAGCCACACGTCCACTCAATCTGTGTGGGTCTTTCCTCAAAAGACCATTTCAGACACCAATCTACATGGTCTTCATATGATCTGACCAAGATTATGTCTGGAATTTAAAAGAGACTGTGACCTCTGAGTTTGTTTCGGCCTTTCTTCTCAGAGTAGTCAAATAGGAAACGCCAACCTCATCTAGTTTTTTTTCTAAATATGATTGACGTGTAAAAGTGTTTGTACAAACCTACTTACAGAAAATAAAATCATCATCATTTCATTTCATTGGGTTTATCCATCAGGGATTTCTCAGTAGCAGCCCGCAGTCTGGAGTTTTGCCCGGTTGATGGCAATAGGCTCGCCCCCTATTACATGGGACTTTAACATAACTGGTGAAATATGGGTGTACTCTAGTATACCACTGCTTAACCTTTCAGAGATTACAAACGTGATGTTATGTAAAGGAGATCAACCTTCATTGTAAGATATCAACCAATAGCAATCTATTAAAATGTACAGTAGGCCGAACGTCAGTGGTAACAAAACCAGTATAAGCTGGCCCCGTTAGGTGTTATACTCCGTACTACGAAAGGCCAGCTCAAGGTCAAGATGCTACCACTGACCTGCGGCCGACTATAAGTCAGTAGTCATTCTGTAGTCTGACCAGTTTTAAGCTAAGATAATGATTTTAAAATACGAGATCATTCTCCAAACAAAATTAGTTAGTAAATAAATAAATAAAATTTATTTATTTCAGGTACCTTATAACCCATATAAGAAAACATCTTAAATTACTATTCATTACATTATTACCTTACGTGCGACACTATATGTAACTTGTCTGTCATAGCAGTGTCGCACGTAAGGACAGTCCAACCTACGGTATTGGAGCTGGCCCGCAGTCTGCCCACCTGAGATGCGCAGCGCTTCCACATGGTCGCATGAAAATACTCCGTGCTGGCGCAACATTCTTCCTTTACCCCTACAGCATGTATCAGAATGGTGTGGTCAAATTTAAGGGTATGGTACTGACCACTAGAACAACTTACTCCATGGGACCAACATCGAAATCGCAAAAAAATTATCAGCTGTGTGTGTACAAAACTTCAATGCCTACTCGACCCTAATGTATGGGAAGGCTGATTATCGCGCTTACGATATTGGTCCCATCGAGAAAGTCGTTTCGTTTGATGGTCTGTACCAAACCTTTAAATTTAACCACACCTCTCTGATGCATGTTGTATATCAGTCATCGTCTGTCAATTGGCCGTTTTGTTTGGTCAAATCATGTTTTGTACTCAAAGAATTTCTGTAAGACATGCCCCTCATTCATCCGCACCACTTTTTATCGACTTCTAAAAAGGAGGTCATCAATTCGATACGTTGTATGTAATATTATTGGAAGTGAAATATATTCACATATTGTGATAATTACAATCTATTAGGGCTTCCAAAAAAAATTACATTTTTTGAATTTAAAATGTTAAACTTATTTAAAATGTCGTCATAGCCCAGTGGTTAAGGTCTTGCCTCTCATGCACGAGCTTGTGAAAATAATAACATTTGTGAACCGTTACAATATAACATTCATTTTCGGTAGTTTATTATTATATATCTATCAATGTCAAATCGTCAAACTGTGAACGAACTTGCACTTATCGACAGGGTTCATAATCTGTCCTATTTCGTCACCCGTAAAATTGTGAACCATCCCTGATTGGTAGGTCTTGGTCGTAGTGGAATTGGTCACAATAACTTAGCAAGGGTATCCCAACCAACTGGGTAGTGTATTTATTTACATAACCAAATTTGATGCTTTGAGTTTGAGTTTATAAATGGTTTGTTGCAGTTCACAGTTATCAATAGTTTATAATCTCGCTAGATATATTATTAATTTAGATGTTCATAATCATACAGTGACAAATATATTTTCTTAGGCCTTCCTCTTTCTCTCCATTCATCCACGTTTATATTCAGCACGCGTTAGTCACATACAGTATATTTTATATTATACGAGTACTGTGATCATTTTTTAACAATACAAAAAAAAGTTGGTTATATATTATAATATTTATTTTATGATTGTATAAAAACTAACCAAACTAGATAATTAAATTTTACACATTTAATTATATACTAAATACAATTAAACGTGATTTTTGCTTGTTTAACTGTGTTTTTAAACTAAACATTCTAGGTAATAAAAAAACGATAAGTTTTAGAAATCCTTAACAATATAAAATTATTTTTATGAGTTGTGTTAGTATTATTTAAATTAATTATGCTATTGAATACATTACATGACGGGTGGCGATTGAACTTGTTTGTGACAACAGAGACGAAATCCAAAAGTGAACGAGAATCACATCCACATTATAGAAATTAAGATGCAGAAGACAGAAAAATAATTTTGAAATATGACTCCAGTTCACCGTGATTTAATTTATCATCAAATCATAATCTCACTATGCGACAAATAAGAACTAGACAAGAATTCCATTTAGCAGAAGATGTTGTTACGTCCTTCGTTCTATACTGATCTCGTGTCCTGAAACAGGTCTCATCACGAACTCATATTTCATCTTCAACTTGCTCATGTCTGCTGTCACTCGGTACCGACGTAAGAAGTGCGCTAGAGTCACCTTCATTGATATCATGGCGTATGTTCTACCTGGAAGATAAACAGTATTATATTATGTTTCATCATTAATATTATCATCATCTAGTAACTAGAGACGGCATTTACGTGCCGTTTCTTAGTTAAATATTAATGTATTACACACAACCATAAATCTTCCGGAATTAGTTTAGAAGAATTAAACTTAGATAGACATGAAAAGCGATTTTTTTACACTATTTATTTCTTGCAATTACCAAAATTGTATGTTAAAGCAATGACAATAAATAATAAATAATTGTCTACAGTTTATAGAAAATTATCAACAAATCGTAAAATTTAAACATCAAGTGTATTTTTAGATCACATATTGTTGTTGTTCGAACAAATATTGTTGTATATATTGTTGTTAGAACAAACGGACGTTCCCACTACTGGGACACAGGTCTCCTCTTTGCGAGAGAGCGTGGGCCGAACCTATAACCTACAACTCATAAGCCGCGTCCATTTCCACTGGGCTACCATTGCTCTCTGCACCATATGCAATGACTAGCTTCTAAATATATACGAATGATTAGACCGATTATTGTTGAATTTATTATTTCATAAATACCTATACACGATCGCTTCCCCAATCCAAATGCTGCAAATTCCTTGTTATTTCTAAAGTCACCATCGAGCCATCTTTCTGGCCTGAACTGATCACTATGAGCTCCCCAAGATGAACCGAGATGAGTAGCCAGTGGGAAAATTATACAGTAACTGCCAGCGCGCATTGTATAGTTTTCTGGAATAATAAAAATAAATGAATCTTTAACATTACATAATTTAATTACATTATCATCTTCCGCTCGTCGCATGTTACCTAAGGTCAGCGCAACAGGTATTCTTCTTCTATTCTCCTCTGTCTGTAACTGTCACGCTATCATTCACTCCCTTTTCTTTCGTAACACTCCTTACACAATCCATCCATCTTTTTTTGGCCTTTCTCTGCCTCTTAATCCATTAATTTTAGGCACATGCGTTATTTTGTTTTCTATTTTGATAATTTCTTTTTTTTATGTTATTGGTACCTAACATCAAATCATGCAAAATATTCTGCCCCGACTGCTACTGGAAATGTCAAATGGAAAAACCGAATTATAAGCAATGCCCTTCCACGGTTTGCCTCTAACGATAATGAAGACAAACAAAAAAAACTTACTGAGTTTAACATCCTTATCAACAGTTCTAAACACACTAGGGACTGAAGGATACATTCGGAGACACTCCATTATCACTGCGTTTGTATAAACTAATTTGTTCACATCATCCTTTTCTACGTTTCTGTCAGCACCCAGTACTTCAAATAATCTGAAGAAAAAAAACAAACGTAGTTCAAATTACATTGACTGGCAAAGCTTCACAGACGTGATAATTACGACACTACCAGCAACCGTTGATCTCGTAATCAGCCGGTCTATTCGTTAAAATCTCACTGTGAACCCTTAGGTGAATTGCGCTGTCAACAGATCCCTAGCATCGTGGAATAACAGCTCACTTCACCTCAGTTCTCACGGTGAGATTTTCACAGAATTGACCGGTTGATCGCTCGTCAGGTGTTTGATAGTTACTTCCTTGAAATTATGAGTTAAGAATATCATTATTTTTTTGTTTATCATCATATGATATCGACGCCTATCACGCCAGTCAAGATTCCGTGGTTAATTTAATTTTAACGTACTATTTAAAACTTCAAATTCCAAAGAAATAGTGGTAGGAACTGTGCAAATGAATATACCTATCTTTAATTTCAACTTACTCTTCATACACTTTCTCTTGAATTTCAGGATGTGCTCCCAACAGCATCAAAGTGTATGTCAGCTGGTTAGATGTCGTTTCAAATCCAGCTGCTATAATTGTGTCCATCTCTTCTCTGATCTCCTTATCTGTTAAGGCGCCGTTTTTCGATAGGTCAAGGAGTAGATCCAGAAAAGCTTTGTGTTTGTTTCCTGTAAAATAATTGAATTAAGCTACTAAAAATAACAATATTTGTGAATGTGTATTTCAAACGAAAATTGATTCAAAGGCCCCGATCGCGCCCTCGAGCGATGTGACTTGCGACGCTACTTGCGTCAAGCGACACGCGCACACATCACATTCAAGACGCGTGTCACTTAAGCGCCACGCGTCTTGACTGTGGATGGGCTTAAGCCCATCCACGAGCTATACGTTAAAGCGACGCGCATCTTGCAATGGTGGCTGCGAAGAAAACAAGTGTAAGTTGTGTAAAGCATGCCATGAGTCACCGCGTCGGATAGAAACATGACGCGCGCTCGTGTCGCTAGTCACGGAAGTCGCTCCAGACCGTGAACGGAACCGGTCTAGCTTGTGGACACGGGGTAAGATACGATAACGGAAATAATATGTTTTACAAATATCATCAGCCACATCCAGAGTGCGACTTAACACATTGGTAAGCATAGACCTCGTCATCACGTCTTGCTCGGTGTCCTGCCCAACTCGTTTTTCAACATTTGTACGTCTGTCTACACGCATGCACTTATAATGAGCGGTATTAAGGAAAACCCAACGTCTAAATAGTTGTACTTCTTTATACATACCAGCAGTTTCAGCTTCATCCTTCATCGCAGCTTTTTTCTTTTGCAAAACCTGTCAAAAAAATATATATATCGGAAATACGTTAGTCACTCGTTTGACTAATCGGGACGCCAGCGCCACCAAGCGGCGCTCGACAGAGTCTACAACATAACGCTCGACCGGAGTTAAGTTCAATCTGTCGAGGGCGGTCAAGGAGTGAACACGTTTAGAAACTGTCACGCGTTCCGTATAGTTTTGTCGTGTACCTACAGTGTGTGAATAGCTAGTGTGATTATTTGATCGTAAATTATAATTTGATTTAAACTGCAATAACCAACACTTCCAATTGTACGCCCACAGTAGTTAAAATATGACTGATGATAACGAGAGAGAACTACCTTCTCCGTCATCAGAAGTGGGATTACGTGTTGGTTCAGGCGCAAAATGAATACTCTGAAAGTGACCGTTAGCGTGCCATGTTTGAACAACAAAATGCAAACATGCGGGCGCTGATTGAAGTCCTGCAAGCGCCTAAAACAAACAATCGTGTGGATTTGCCTGAGTTCGACCCAGACAAGATGCGGATGCGCGATCATGGTGCGTGACAGCTGATTTGTTTTACTGAAAATTCACTGCAAGGAGACCCTTTTTGCCTATGCGCCTGATGACGTCAGTCACAGGAGCACAGAAGCAAGCCGATTGACAGCAGAGGAAGAGCAACGTCATCTTCAGTATCGAGTCAAGCAGCCCCACAGCTGTCTGCGAAGCACTTCGGATGCTTCAAGTTTAGGAAACCAGGACATATCGCGGCCCGGTGCACGAATATTGGCAGCCAATCGGATGGTGGGGCACGTGTTGTATGCAGTGAACGGCGAGTGGATTTTTACCTTCAGGTACGTTAGAACACAACGGTGAGCTGTATTGTTTTGTTTACGATTCTAATACTGAATGCTCGTTAGTAAAGGAAAGTTGTGCAGCCTAATTAATTGGCAAATGTGTAAGTAACAATGTTGCATTGACTGGTGTTCAAACAACAAATCTTATGTAGCGTAACGATTAGCGAACACCAGTTTGAGATTTTGTTACATGTGCTTCCCAACCTTCAAAGTAATCTTATGATAGGACGTCAAATATTGAACCTAAGCTTTTCCATTAACATGTCTGATATCGTTAAATAAAACTCTTGTAGTAAATTCGGTTATAAACGTTCATCAACAATAAGATGATTTTAAAACTATTGATACGAACATTGCAGGTGCAGAAAATACTGAGCTATTGCAAATTTTAAGTCGATTTTCACATTTTTTTACTATCGGTATGCCTATTACGCCGTTTTAGCCGACCGAAAAACGTGAATTTGCACCTCATAGCAACCGGTTCATCTCGTGCGAATGGGCAAGTAGAGCGTGTAATGAGTGTTTCAAAAGTAATGTTAACTGCCGTAGAGATAAGTGATAACAAATCATGACAAGATGCAATGGGAGAAGTACAGCTTGCGATTAATTGTACCATAAACCGCGTTACAAAGGCTTCACCTCTAGAGCTTTTAATTGGAAAAGTTGCCAGACCGTTATCATTGATGTGTAGTGATGTAGATACCGAAGTCGACATTGATGAAATCCGCGAGATTGCGTCAGAGAATATTAAATGTATTGCGGAATATGACAAGGCTCGATTTGATAGGACAAAGGCAGCTGTAACAAAATTTTTGGTTGGCGATTTCGTGTTATTAGAAAACGAAGAGCGAAATCAGACTAAGTTAGATTGGAAGTTCAGAGGTCCGTTTAGGGTAGCCGATATTTTGGATGGTGAATGCTATACGTTAAAAGCTTTAAATTGGAACCGTATTTACAAATACGCTCACGATAGGTTAAGAAAGATGCCAGTAGGTCATGTACTAGTCGAAGTAGATAGTGATCACGATGGTGATGAGCAAGCTTAAGTTATGGGAGACACGCGAGTAGGGTTCTCTATCGGCCGTAGTAAAGTCGACCGTACCAGTAGCCATTACGTAGTCGTAGCCCGGTAGAAATTGGTGTCTCTTGAGGAAACTCAAGTAGTCCATGGGTGCGCGGTGCGCGTTTGTTTCTGGTGGAGGTCGGGGTCTGGAGAGACCGTAGTGTGTAGTCAGTGGGTGATGCACACGGGCACACTTCACACACGGGCACGGATCCACTTGATGGATATGCGTACAAATTGATCCATGCGCTGGATGTGTGATAGCAATGGGATTGCTGGTTGGCTGGAGAGCCCGTGGCTTTAGAGGTCTTACTCGAGGGTTTCTGTAAGCTTGGCAATTTTTGTTGCAGTAGATTTTAAATGTTGGTTGATGGTACATGGCCCAGGGATGTGATTGTTGTATTTTCCCAATTTTACCATGTTTGATTTAATTAAAGAGTAATATTTGATTGAAACAAAAGTGTAGGGTTTTAAAAATTTCCTTATTTTCACCGACCCGATGAATCTAGAGTTTGGTCAGAATTGGCCCAGTCGAACAAACACTATTGTTGATTTATGGTTGCAGGTTAACTCACGAGGACGTGTGCAAGCAGGATAGCCGTATCGGAAATACGTTAGTCACTCGTTTGACTAATCGGGATGCCAGCGCCACCAAGCGGCGCTCGACAGAGTCTACAACATAACGCTCGACAGGAGTAAGTTCAATCTGTCGAGGACGGTCAAGGGGTGAACGCGTTTAGAAACTATCACGCGTTTCGTATAGTTGTGTCGTGTACCTACAGTGTGTGAATAGCTAGTGTGATTACTTGATCGTAAATGATTATAATTTGATTTAAACTGCAAACGGCATTTCTATTGTGCAATAACCAACACTTCCCATTGTACGCCCACAGTAGTTAAAATATGGCTAATGACAACGAGAGAGACCTACCTTCTCCGTCATTTATATATTATTTAGATGCAACCATTTAATTTTCATAACATGTCAAGTAAATGAAATTGTTGCTTGCCTAACATATTCACTATCGCACTTACTGTATTAGCCATTGCATGTAAATTCTTCACTAATTCTTCTTCTTTCTTCTTCAGTCCAACCAGCCTGTATATTAAGTCATTCTGCAGCCAAAACTTTAGTGCCTTTTTGACCCCAAGGTGTAAAATTTCATCAACTGATTCCATGTATTTTTGTGTGAACTCCTGATCATCAATAGCGTTTATACCAAACGTACCAACTGAAAACATGAAATGTCACCACATTATTTAAATTATTTTGTACACTGTCTATAGGCACAGAAAATAAACACCGAAATATATAAAGCTACGGTTTCCTAGAAGAGTCGTGGCCTCCACATATTGGCCGCAGTGACGGCCGTCATGAAAATGATGGCACCTTTACGGTGTCAAAATACGTTCTCTTGGAAAAACCACCAAATTACTTTCATAAATGAATCGAAATTAATTCATATTTTATAACAACACATGTCATGGAGCAATCACTTTTCAGTAGATACTAAAACATGATTCTTAATTTAAATATATTTTTTCCTGCAATATGTGTAATGGAAAATATATTCAAATATGTGACACAAATCAAATTTATTATAAATTGTTTTTTATTTCATTTTTATTCCTCTAGTGCGATTTATGTGTCCGTAGATGTGTCAGTGGCATCACAGCGGGCCTTATCAGAATACCAGCGCTGTGGTATTTATTTTTTAAATATCGCAGCATTATGATAAGATAGGAGCCTTTTTGGCGTCGCACAAGTCGTTCTTATTTATGTATTTATTTTCTTTGTTGTTTTTTTGTTTATTCGAACAAATACGTAACTTTTGTTAGTTTTAAATGCTCCTTTTTACTTTTTTTATTTCTTGTGCGTGTCCCAAATAAAATATTTTTCTTTCTTTCTTAAATCAGGCTGTATATTTGTATTAGGAAAACATCATCAATAAATGGGTATCACCTCGAAAAAAGTTTGGAGATATGTTCTTCTTAAACAATAATTATGTGACATGTGTTGTTCCAAAACTATATGGACCTGTACTTGTGTTGTTATATAAATACACTCCGTAGTAAAGATGAGAACTAAAACTCATATTAGAAATAATCATATTTATTAAAGAAATTTTATTAAATTTATACTGGTTACAATTCTTCAGATGCATCCTCACTGGTGGTAGTAGTTGGCCAATCAAAAATTTATTTATAAAAGCTTAGAATTTGGTGTTCACCTGGGAGGTACCGGTCAAGTTTTTTACATCATTCAATTTCTTGACATCGGTAGACTTTTTCCCGCCTGGGAAAGCTTTTTGAGAGGGCAAAGTCAGTATATGACTAGAATTGTTCAGAAACAACACTCGGTTAGTTACTGGTTGGGCATGTGTTATTTCAAAAGTACATCATAAAAATGCGTCTCACTTTAAAGTATTAAATGGCATTTGACTGTTTTTTATGCCAAAGATGGAAATATGGCTAAAGAAAAAGATGCGTTCAAAAAACTGATTTACAAATACTGGCGTTTGTGTTGTGGTAAAATCACATGATTCAAATAACGTTTCAGTGACGTTATTCGACGCTAACTTAACTTACCGCAAAGCGTTTCCAATGCATTATGTTTTAAATGTGGAATATGATCGAATGGTCCTTTCCCAACATGAGGTTCCATAGAACCAAGCAGCTTTCTGGACTGGCTGTTAAACACATCGAGAAACCCGTGAATCACTGGCAGCGTGAATGCTGGATTTAGTAACTTGCGGTGATTCTTCCAAAGTTCTCCTGCGGAACAAAAGTATTGTCGATGGCTTGAGATATTGTGACTATGTTTACCTGACTGCGGCGAATCAAAAAACGTAGAGTTATGTGTTTACCCGTATGTATGTACGACCATATGTTCCCTCGTAACTAACAGTTACGAGGGAACACATGTACTAAGAGAGAGAGAGTAAAAGGCCGTTATCACCCGATTGTAAGTGGGTAAATAACCTAATTACCAGCTCAATAGATGGAACTCTAAGGCCTTAAAAAGGGACCTTCGCCGCTTTAATACAAACCGCGTTAAGGATGCGATAGAGCGGAATAAGGGCTTCAAGGTCTTTACCAGAGATCTGTTTATTGGACAGTGCCAGCTTGTGAAACTGAAGACCAACGATAGCAGGATCGTATCCGCCAAACCTGAACTGTTGAGAGATATTTTATAGACAGTTGTACACGTCAACAGGTAACCCGGGTATGAATCTGGCAAACGACCCAAGAGCTAGATTGACCCGACACTACACCGAAGACATCCCGGAGGTCAGCTTGTACGAGATTAGGATGGCTCTGAAGCAGCTCAAAAATAACAAGGCGTCGGGTGATGACTGAATTACGGCCGAACTTCTGAGGGCCGGTGGAAAATCCGTTCTCAAGGCCCTCCAGAAACTGTTTAATTCCGTCATACTCGAGGGCAAAACGCCACAGGAATGTAACAGAGGTGTGGTGATACTGTTCTTTGAGACGGGCGACAATACCCCTTCTTAAGAATTATAGGTCCATCTCACTTCTGAGCCATGTCTACGAGCTGGTTACTTGTAACCAGCTTGTAGACATGGCTCGAGACCTGTGTGCGAGATCCGTCTCGCGCGCAGGTTTAACGACTTCCAGCCTCCCAAACAAGCCCGATTTACATACGCTGCGGCAGATTATACAGAAGACTCTTCGGTCTTCTCTCTCCTGCCTGACCTGCCTCTCTGCTTAGCGTCTGAGGACTTCGAAAAAGCCTTCGATTCGATTGAGACATGGCCTGTACTGCAGTCTCTTCAACGGTGCCAGATCGACTATCGGTACATCGTGGTGCTTATGTGTCTGTACAAAAACGCTACTATGTCAGTCCGAATCCAGGACCAGACCTCGAAACCTATCCGTCTGCAGCGAGGTGTGAGGCAGGGAGATGTTATCTCTCCGAAACTGTTCACCGCTACACTGGAGGATGTCTTCAAGGTCCTGGACTGGAAAGGGCCAGGCATCAACATCAATGGCAAGTACCTCACTCACCTTCGGTTTACCGACGATATAGTTGGCATGACTGAGACTATGGAGGACCTCAGTACAATGCTCGATGACCTCAGTAGAGCTTCCGAATGAGTAGGTTTTAAAGTGAACATGGACAAGACAAAGGTCATGTAAATGCCCATGTTACACCCACTCTCATGAAGATCGGAGACGCTACGCTCGAAGTTGTGGACGAGTATGTTTACCTAGGACAAACTGTCCAGTTAGGTAGGTCCAACTTAGAGAAAGATGTCAATCTTCGAATCCGACTTGGCTGGGCAGCGTTCGGGAAGCTACGTAATATCTTCTCATCCCACATACCGCAGTGTCTCAAGACGAAATTCTTTAAACAGTGCGTGTTGCCAGTGATGACCTATGGCACTGAAACGTGGTCGCTTACAATGGGCCATAATAAAAGGCTAAAAGTCACTCAAAGGGCAAAGAAGAGGGCTATGCTTAGAGTTTCCCTACATGATCAAATCAGAAATGAAGAGATCCGCAGGCGAACCAAGGTTACCGACATAACCCGAAGAATTGCCAAACTTAAGTGGCAGTGGGCAGGGCACATTGCTCGCAGAACAAATGGCCGATGGGGCCAAAAGGTTCTGGAGTGGCGACCGCGTACCGGAAGACGTAGCGTTGGAAGGCCTCCTACAAGGTGGAGCGATGACCTTGTGAAGGCCGCAGGAATCCGCTGGATGCGGAAAGCACAAAACCGGTCGAATTTGCAGTGCTTGGGGGAGGCCTATGTCTAGCAGTGGACGTCTTTCGGCTGATGTGATGATGATGAAATAACCTTATTGACCGTCTTATAATCCTAACTAAAAAGTGTTAAAAAAACAAGTTAATAAAAAAACCTCGACTGCGTAGTAAAAGTGAACTATAAAAAAGATGGAAATAAAATGTATATAACTTAATACTATAAAAAATCTCATGCAGTCGAAGGCATCTTCAAAAATAAAGACCTATTGCCTCCTACTAACCTATAAATGAGTTCCTTGCGCATGAGTTTAAGGATACGTTGCTATAGTTTATATTTACCTGACGATGACAGAAGGCCATCACCAATCCAATCTCGCAAAAGGTTGTACGCATAATGTTTATCTGCACATAAATTTCCCGCTGTCAATGCATCTTGAGGATCAAGTATCACTGAAAAACGTGAGAATTGTCAGATAATAAGAACAAAATTTGCTTGAATTAAGTAGTAATTAGTAGTATACCTAGGGTGTGCTGATACTATTATTTTAATCAGCACTCGTGGAGGACGAAAACGAGAAAGAGATGGATTAAAAACAAAACATAATCATAACATCACGCCTTGTTTCTCCGAAGGGTTGGGCAGAGGTGTACCTGTAGTACCTACCTTTCGCCAGTTATGTTTAAGTCCCATGTAATAGGGGGCAAGCCTATTGCCATCAACCGGGCACAAATCCAGACTCTTTTGACATAATATTTTCATCGCAAACATGTCATTTGGTTTAAATGGGTTTTTATTTTTATTATTTTGTTAATATTTTACACTGATTTTTGTGTACCTTGTGAATGTGAGAACGTTGTAGGCTTAATAGGCTAGATATTTTGTAGACCTTTTTATTTTTTTTTTTTGGTACCTGGTACGTCTCGACAGGCCTACACTGTCCTCCCATACCTATTAACACTGTAATTTGAAAACATTGTAAAAGCCAATTATTTTTAAAAGAGTAACCGTTGAGTTTCTTGCCGGCTCTTCTCCATAGGAAACGACCAATTGGAATCATGCACCTAGTTTCTGACGTTTCATAAGTGCCCATTAAGGTTTATGTGAAATAAAAATATTTTGATTTTTTTTACTCCGGGCTGCTACTGAGAAATTCCAGATAGCAAAACCCAATAACACTTCGCCCGACCCGGGAATCGAACCCAGGACCTCAGCAGTAGCGCTTGCAACCACTAGACCAACGAGGCGCTGGATTAAAAAAGAACTTTAATTTCAGAAGTCAGTGGCAAACTCAAACTCAAGCGTTTATTTCAATTAAACCATTGACATACACTTTTGAACTATCAAGGAGTCGGTAAGTTAGAAATATGAAGCTCGTATCTAAAAACGGAAATTAAAAAAAAAACCAGCCAAGTGCGTGTCGAACAACGCAAAATGAAGGTTTTCGTACCTAGTTGGGGTGGATTTATCCCAAAAACAAACTAAACATTGTTGTTGAAAAACATGTTCTCCGATACATTTCAACTGCAAATGTAAGTGGTCGACTATTACTTTTAACTTCGTTATACAGGGTGTTAGGCAGATGGTTGAACATACGAAAATGGCGGATGCCGATACGAACCTCCCGAAACTGCTGTGTCCGGTGAGGACCTGCGTCAGGCGGAAGGTGAGGACGCCGTGGCGCCTCTCTAGCCACTCCTCAAAGAGGGGACATATCGCCGCAATCGTGGCGTGCCCAGCACTGGGTTGCGACAACCGTACTTTCCATAACGCCATGAGATCCCGCCGGAGCTCCGTCCGCTGTGCCGCGATTTCTCGCGGCAGCGGACTTACGCCCCGGCGTTTCGCCTCCTCGCGCCACTCCCATACGTGCGCGAGGATGCCTCCAGATCAGATGGCGGCAATCCGGCAAGGAGGCTCGCTGCCTCACAGGAGACCGTGCGGTATCCCCGGACCATCCGGATGGCCATGACCCTTTGGGCCGCGCTCAACCGGCGGGCTGGCCGCAGCGCCAGAGAGCGCGCCCATACAGGAGCCCCGTAGAGGGCCATGGACCGCACGACCCCGGCGTAGAGCCTCCGGCAAGAGGCGTTTGGACCCCCTAGATTGGGCAGGAGCCGCTTCAATGCAGCACCCGCCCTCTCCAGTTTGGGAGCAAAACGTCTGAAATGCTCCACGAAGTTCCACCGGCTGTCGAGGACGAGTCCCAGGTACTTCATCGTCGACTCGACGCCGATGGAAACCCCTCCTACCGTTATTTGGGACCCCAACGGTGGCGCGTTCCGAGGACCATGAAAACACATGGCCTCGGACTTGTGCAGGGCCTCCTCGAGTCCCAATTGCCAGATCCTTTTGACGATTGTCGCAACCCCACGTACCGCTACTTCGGGACCGATCCCTGTGGGACACCGCACGACATCTCTTGCCAGTTCCACACTCCCTGGTGACCAGGGTAGATGACGGCCCTGTCTGTCATAGGCCTCGACCACACGACAGAGGTAGGTCGGCATCCGGTAGTACCGGAGTGCCTCCCTGATGCAACTCCAGGGCAGGGTATTGAAGGCATTGGCGATGTCTAGAGACACCGCCAAGTCAGGGCTCGCACACTCATGATGGCGTCCACCGTAGAGCGCCCTCTGCGGAAACCAAACTGGCTCTCCGCCAAATCCGGCCCCACCCGCACCAGCTGGCCGACGAGGTGGTCCCCTTAAAGATTCACTCGTGTGTCTGCCTGTCTGGCAGTCTGTCTCATTCAATTGGTACACATATGAATTTCTGCGAAACACGAACGTGTAACGTAAATAAATGAATTTAGAATATGGGGTCACTTTTTGAGGTACATAAGTAAAAAAAAATGTTTTGCAAATTGTACCGTGTGACTTATCGAATGAAAGAGATCAATATCGAAAAATAAAAAAAAATAAAATTTTAGTTGTGATGCCTACCCCACACAATTTCGTATACCACTACTATATTTGCTATATACCTAAACAACTGTACAGTAACTTATAGTTACATCGCCAACAGACACAAAGTGAATTAAATACGCATTATTGAAGCTAACTTTCAAACTACCCAAGCAAGTTCAAACGACGTTAGTAAAATATGGGACCACCCCGTGAGCTTCCACTACGAAATGAAAAAAAAAAAACACGTAAATCGCAAGTAATGACGAAGAAAACTCCTTTTATTGAAGTCCGTTATGATGATCTGTCGGTCTTTTCAGCATGAGAAGTCAAGTGAAGTAAGCTTGAAGTGCATCAGGCAAGCATCCATAGCATCAAGTGGTATGAAAACACACTTCAAGTTCACTTCACGTAAATTTTCACCGTGAGATTTCTTACAAAATAGATCGGCTGTTCAGTTTGGTTTAACCAATATTAAACATGGTGAAATTCATAGCGAAATCTAGTTTAGCATCTCGTAATTTTGTTCATAGCAGTCGACATCTGGTTTTCGTACTATATCGTGGAATAACATACTTACAATAATAAAGTTCTTGTCCGAAACTGAAATAAGTCACACCTCCTTGCTTTGCGCAGTCTGCACTCAAAAAATTCTTCAATTCCCAGAGATCTGATTGTAAAAAACAATATTGTATAATTAAATCCATGCATTTAATCTCGTGGGCTGTATAATTTCGTGTAACAATACACGTAATATTATAAATTATATAATTATATTTAATTAATTTTTGAACTTTAGAGAGATCTCAATGATATATCATAGATCTTAGATGATAATGTCAAGTTTTTGGTATGAATGTGAATGGCTATACGAGTAGGGGAAGACCAAAAATACGATGCTGATGTATGGACTGCGTGAAAGATGATATAAAGGCTATAAAGGGGTGACTACCGAGATAACTACTAAATGATGATGTTAGCGGATAGTATCGATAGTCCATAGACGCTGCAGTGACTTTCACGTCACCTTACAGTCGTCGTTCACTACTGTAAGTGTTGGTAGTGCGATGGTTTTTGTTTTTGTATTGTATTTTAATGTTAATAATGTATTGTCTGTTGTGTGTATAATGTATTAAATATTGTGTATGATTCCGTGTTACTTGAATGAATAAATTAACAATAAACCCGCAGGGCAGCATGTGGCGAGCTGTTGGGCAGTAGCGACCCCACGGACCCTATCTCCGGGGAGAAATCTGGTTCCTCATCTCTGGCTTGCCTTTATTGGCCGGCTGAAGTGAACACTGACGAGGAACAGAGCTCCCACCTCATTCTTGCCTTTATTGGCCGGCTTGAGTGGAGATTCGCAAGAGCAAACGTGCTTGGAGGAAGGAAGTATTCCAGTAAGTACTCGTAGGGATCTTGACCATCTTCCGGGCTCTGGGATTGTTCTGAAAGCCGTGGATTACCTCTCCATTCCTCAAGCTTCTCAGAACACGTTGCCCCTTGTCACTATGTACTAGCGACGGTTTTCGAGGGCCCATTATTGAGTGTGCAAGTCATTTTATCCGTGTATTACATAACATTGATCAGGTAGGGGACATATACCTTCCATAGTGTTAGGTTACCAGTCCATTATAGCCACCCAAACCCATATCTCATTATGTTTTGTTTCCTTATTCGGCAATAGTCCTGCACCAACTGGGGATTGCCCTTGGGTGGATTTGCATAGTGCATACATGGATAATCGTCGGTTGGTGCTGCAACTCTTAAAATTGTCTAAGGGGCCTCTGCGAGTTGGCTTCAGCCCCTCATACGCCTTCCAAAGGTCCGGGACCTCAGGGTCTCGAGATATGTCAAAGACATTTAAAATAATAATAATAGAGAAATATAGAAAAAAGACGTGCTGAGCCAACCTCGAATAAATTGGGATAAGGGCAAGTGAATGATGACTTACAACATCTGAGAGGTTGCCGAATAGGAAATGATGGCTGCAGCTGGTTTACAAAAGACTGACATGAAGTAATTCAACTGTCTAAGTTAAAGAACATATGTACAATTTCATTCCAATTGCAAAAAGAGCAGTCGTGGAAACATTTTTTAAAAGAAAACGAGAATAATTTATTTAAACTACACAAAGAGTCACCGTAGGTACTTACCACGTTCCACACACCAGGCATTATTAAACATAGTTATAAATCGTTTTTTAGCCGCAAGTTATCCTGAAAGTATACTCTACCATTGCTGGTAAAAGGTTGGACAAAGGTACTATTGTAACTAATTAAAATGTAGGACAGCAAATACTAACCCATGAAAAGTTTGTGCGTATGTCCAATAAAAGGCAACTCTCCTGGCACAGCCGGTGGCAATGCATGCGTGCTGGACTTGACACGAACATACTTCGACCACACGAAACACAACACACATACAAGTAATACTAAGCTCAACATTGTACGACAGCAGTATTAGGTCTAAGCCAGGAGCAGATGCACTCAATGATTTATACTAAGTCGATATACCGGTAATTATGTGTACATTGACAAAGTGTCTGCTTTTTAGCAATTCATTATGTGCACATCAGCAAAAAATAATAATTAGACAGCTCTTAGTTGTTTTGGGTGTAAGTCCGGGAAACTTGAGACTGCAAACGAAAAAAAAAACACTTTTCATCGACATTTTAACATCTGTTGGGAAAAGCCAAAGGTAAAAACGTGACACATAACTAACTTTAACAAATATCATACGACGCAGTAAAAGTCATTACTATTTAGTAATTTATTGTCCCAGTGCAGGTCAGAAGTCACTTTGGGTGTGCATCAATAATTTGCAGGCTCACTGGTAATTATCCATTTGTATATGTTTTATGGCTAAGAAACATTGTATGACGTATCAAAATAGAAGTAGGATCCATTTTGCCTTCTTCTTCTTCTATCTTCTCTGATGCCGTGATACTTGGCGTATGAGGTTATGTGAGTCTACCCCATTATCTCTTGTCAGACGTTACTTTATCAGTAACCGACTTGAAATGAGGAGGAGTAGTTATTTATGTATATTCATCGATATTTTCATCAATTGCGGACTGATTAATTTTTTTTTTTCATTTTGTAGAGGAAGCCTGTGCGGTAGTCTCATATGAAATTTATTAAGTTTTTTATGGGCGTATTTGAGTGAGCTTCAATAACGCGCATTTAATGCACTTTGTGTATGTTGATGATGTTATAAAATGTCCTTCCTGGTATACGAATTTATGTGGGGAGGATACGACAATTTACCCCAGCTACAGCTAGTGGTTGCAAGCGCAACTGCCGAGCATGAGGCCCTAGGTTCAATTCCCGGGTCGGGCAAAATGTTATTGGGATATTCCATCTGGAATTTCTCAGTAGCAGTCCAGAGCCTAGGTTTGTGCCCGGTTGGTGGCAATAGGCCCGCCCCCTATTACATGGGACTTGAAACATAACTGGCGTTATTTGGGTGGACTTTAGGTAGGTACCAATCCACACTGGGCCCGCGTGGTTGATTACGCCCACTCCCTCTAATAGAGAGGAGGCCTGTGTCCCAGCAGTGGGAACATAATAGGTTGATTATGGTAGGTAGGTAGACTTTAGGTAGTTACACCTCTGCCTAGGGGAAACAAGGCGTGATGTTATGTTATGTTATTTTTACAAAAAGTTAAAGTATTTTTTTACTGTGGAATATTTTTTAGAAGACGTTTTTTTTTTTGTAAAAAGATTTTTCTTCACATCATTTTTTTTTCGTCGGTCTTTTCAAGCGCTATACATCAACAGTTATATGGATCAGTTACAGGCGTTTCAATAGATTTCATGTCACTTACTCGTACTATGCTCAATGCTCTTCTGACATTAACACCTGAATGCGACATGATTGCCGGTAGATGGATACGAGGATATCGTGAGAAAATTGAAGGTAAGTATAAATAATTTAGAATGTTGTTCACTTGATTGGACTTTGATTATTTTTACAAGTATAATATCATTTATTTACATAACCAAATTACAAGATGATTATTAACATTAACTAAATTAAATTAAAACTAAGTTAGGCTTAAAAAAGGCCCTCGGGGCATTGTAAAGATTTATAATTATTGATTATTATTATATTATTCAATAATTATCCATTTTACAAGTATTATTTTGAAAGAATGACAAAGAGAGTAACCGGAAACATATGTGAACGAAACAAATTAATTTATAACTTTTAAAAATAAGTTTATTTGTCACAAAAAACACGTGCATCCGAGAAGATAACTAACTAATATTATGAAAAATTAAAATAAAAATAGATCTATAATCACGAGCACAAAATATAAATAGTTGGTAGCTGCACATCGTGGCGGTTAATTCTTCTGTCTAAATTGATGTTAGAATTTTCCACAGGCGTACACTGCACATGTACATTAAAACCTCATTTAATCTTTTGACCGCCACAGTCACGTATAGATGACAGATTTTAAGGAATTATTCGTGGCTTGGCGTCGAGGGCACATCTTTGCTTTTTTGACGTGGCGGTCAATAAGTTAATACAGTCCAGTCACTTAGCTAATAAGTTTTATATGTCTACAGTTTTAACACATGCTATGTACTGTAACAGCTGTCGTAGGATGGATCTCTCTTAATAGTCTACGAGTAAATACGCAAAAGAGTTTTTTATTCACCAAACAAAGAGAAACAGACCCTTATTACTCTCAGCATATGATCCATATCGAGATTGATTTGTTGAGTACGTGCATCGGGGTAGTAGCGTCCAGTGGCGTCACTACGAGAACAACATTTTTCTGAGATTTTCTTTATTAACATAGAGCGTTACAACAAATCATTAACAAAATAATAATTCATATCTTTTCTATTTCGTTAGGATTTTTGAGTTTTTTTTATGTCCAAACATATTCTTAATTACATTCAAGAAAAAATGAAGTGTTTCTAGCCTTTTAAAAGAGTTAGGTACTGGAGACCTTGAGGAGAGCGGAGAAAAACTACAAGAAAACAAAAAGAACGGATCAAAAACCCCATTTAGCAAACACAGACAGTCTTCAAAGATGATCATGAATTAATCACTGGAAGGCAACTATGAGGTAAAGGCTAGATACATATTTTATTGAAGATATGAACGAGGAATTCGAGGAATCTTGTGTATCATACAAAACTTCGTTGACTTCCCTCCTACAGCCCTATTATGGGTCATCGAGTGGAACATCGCCCGTAACCTCGAAGTCAAGTACGAGAGCTGGACACGTTGGCCTACGTTTAGTGGTAAATTGTTGAATGGCAAACATTCTATGACATATTTAGTTCACTTATTGACAACAACAAGCATTTTTCTCCAGTAGGTTTAGCATAACGCTTTCTATTTCTACGAATAATAGACATAGCTCTTTCTATGCAAAGTGACATGTCGTTTCTTTTTTTGTCATCGCACCGAAATTCTCCACTTCCACAGAAATCCTTCTACAATTTGTCATTTTGTCTTTCGTTTCTAATGATCTTTGTCTAGGTCCTTTTTTTATGTAGAAGGATTTCTACTGTGTGATGTCAAAAATGGAGAAACGAAATGTCACTTTATATAGAAAGAGCCGTGTCTATTTTTCGAAGAAATAAAGAAAGTCATGCTGAACCTGCAGAGCAGGAATTGCACTGTTTAAAAAGTATCGTGTCGGATGAACCGAAATGTTTGCTAAGTAATTTTTCAACCACAGATGCTAATTATGACGAAGCTTGAAAACAACTAGTTTAACGATATGTTATCAAGCGATTTAATTGTAATACATTTATAGGAACCTTAGTTGCGCAAAAAACAAATTGTGACCGAGTCTGCTAGTGCAATTAGACTTTTATTAGATACAACATCAACTTGTTTACAATCTTTGCATTATATGGGGATTAATATTGATAGTTGGGACTTATTTATTATTTATTTAATAGTTTCTAAATTAGATCCTGAATCGATGAAGCGGTGGGAATATGAACTTGCTGTAGTTAGTGACGACTTACATTCCGAGTTCTTCACAACAAGGTACGTACACCATATAAGTCCACCAATTCAAAGTCAACGTTTTTCATGGTTCTATAGACAATAATAAAAAAATCTAATTTTACTAAGTGTGTTAAAGGTGAACACTTTTTATACCTACCAGTGCTAGTTTAGTCAACTTAATGTAAAAGATAGGCAGGATTCTATTCAAAAAGTAACTTATGTTTTAATTGTGGCTCTCATCTCATCCAGTTATGAAATGTCGGAATTCAGTGTGTTGTAAGCGATGTGGAAGGATGCACCATTCATTACATTATTTTGAGAAAGAGGTGAGTAGTAGCACGGCAAAGAGTGAGGCCAGTGCAGAGTGAGTCAGACATAACCGTGAGTGCTATTTCAACTAATTTCACGAGTAGAGGATTAGAGCCGAGTCAAGTTTTGTTAGCTACTGTGTCTGTTTGGGCATACGATGAGCACGGTCACAAACAACAATTGAGAGGATTATTGAATCAAGGATTGCAAGTGTCTTTTATCAGCGAGTCAGTTGAACAATAAAATGGACATTCACTTGGCTTCACTTAGATAATTATCGCTAGCAGATCCAGGTTACGCCACTCCAGGAAAAATGGATATTCTTCTTGGAGCAGAACTGTATAGTCAGATTGTATTGAATAGTCACAATAATATATTACACACACAACACACACACACTACCTTTGGTTGGATATTATCAGTGAAGGTGTCAAGAGATGCATGTTGCTAACATGCATTTACACTAAAGTGGAGACGAGCTACTTAAGAAATTTTGGGAAATAGATAATGAGCCAAACTTGAAATAGAAGAACATGAATAACAAAATAACGATGTGAACAATTTTATGACAATACAATAATATATAAACATATATAATGTATAATAAAATATCGACATATATAATATATAATAATAAAATAACGACATGAAGATAGATTTATTGTTAGATAGCTTAAAAAAAATAAATTTTGACAAAGAGGATCCAGTGTCAATATGGAAAATCAGTGCATAGAACAAGAAGAGGAGGGATTTTTAAAGAAGAGACAATAGAGGAATCCTACTTTACATACGGAATATAACAAAGTTTTAAATAATTAATGTAAATACACCCAAAATGTCTGTTGTGTATGTTAATTTTGTTATTTTGCGTGTTAATACTTATTTTTATTCTTTTTACTTGACCTTCATATTGCAAAGATATAAGGTCGGGTCTGTATGTCGGGGGCACGAACCCCGACGTAACTTCGAAAAATCAAACAACTTTTCACCATAAAACACGATTCATTTAATTTATAAAAAAATAATACACCAAACAATAAAAAGTTGATAACAAATTAAGTCAAATCGGTTCGATGATTCGATGGGTTTAATTTTAATTTAAAAAATGGAATTAATTTGCCGCTAGTCTTTGGTAAGATTCCAATCTCGCCTAAGATTCACGTAGCAAATAACACAGGTATCCCAGAATATTGAAAATGGAATAGCTTTTTTTGGCACAATAAGAATTCAGACAAATAACTTATGCGGAACTAGTTTAAAAAAACGAAAACGAGTTTAAAACTAAGGTATTTTAAATTTGAAATAAATGTTAAACGAAAGTAAGTTCCTGATGAAAATTATACTCCTGCATGTCGATTCTGTAAAAATCTCACCGTGAAAACTCGCGTGGAGTGAGCCGTCAGTGTCATCCCACTGATGCTAGGGAGTGACCAAAGCATTACATTTATAATCATAATCGAGATTTTAATAACATTTTTATGCTAATTCTATTGATAATTTAATATTATATCAAAAGTAGTATTTAAGTGTTGAAACGTTGCTATTTAGGGTTTTTTAATATAAAATAGCAAAACAGAAATTCAGTCAGAAACTCAATTTTGTTTTTTTTATTCCATAAGGTTTGGTAATTTTCGCAGCCGCCATCTTGCTTTTTAATTTTGACTTCACTATCGGATTTAACACCCCCGAAAACCATGAAAACGACACCCATGATGAAAAATCTGAACATTTTTGCAGCCGCCATCTTGCTTTTTAATTTTGACCTCACTATCGGTTTTAACACCCCCGAAAGCCATGAAAACGACACCCATGATAAAAAATCTGAATATTTTCGCAGCCACCATCTTGCTTTTTAAATTTGACCTCACTATCGGTTTTAACACCCCCGAAAGCCATGAAAACGACACCCATGATAAAAAATCTGAACATTTTCGCAGCCACCATCTTGCTTTTTAAATTTGACCTCACTATCGGTTTTAACACCCCCGAAAGCCATGAAAACGACACCCATGATAAAAAATCTGAACATTTTCGCAGCCACCATCTTGCTTATTAGATTTGACCTCACTATCGGCTTTAACACCCCCGAAAACCATGAAAACGACACCCATAATGAAAAATGTTTGTAGCCGCCATTTTGGATTTTGATATAAAGGTTGTTTGTCGCGCATTTAAAAACAAAAACGCGTAATTTAAAAAAAAATACTCAACTTGATATTAATAACAGCGCCTCACGCGCAAGCGCGGCGTGATCTTATCACTTCACCCGATTCTCGTAACCATAGTAACCACCCGCGCCGGCTAGGTGAAGTGAGTCGGTAAGCGCGACGCGCGAGTGTCGTGATCTTATCATTTCACTCGATTCTCGTTGCCATAGCAACACCACTTCACTTGGGCTGGATGAAGTGAGTCTAGCCACCCGCCGGCAGGTGCGCGCGCTGCGCGAGTTAAACTGTTGAATTTTGATATAGTATTGATGACGGTGATTTTATGAATATTATTTTATTATTGGCAACGCGTAGGTAACATATTTTTATACACACATAACAAACATACAAACATATTTTTATTATTTATTTTTGTTTAAAGCTAATAGTAACGACTCGCTTGCTTTCGATTGCAACAAAACCGTCGAATTCTGCTCATAAAATTTGACACTATACACTCGGTGCGGCCGCCGTCATTATAACTTGATTTACAATCGATTCAAGTGGCCCAGGATAATTTTGTTTACTATTTTGTGTAGACGATAAGATAAGAAATAATGTAACGTTTGTTATTTTGATAAAAGTTGTGTGTATAATATTTTATATGAGACTAAAGTTAAGGTCGAGCATATTTTGCCGGTTTTAGTCAAACAATGTGATATTGTGAAAAAAATTGCGGGGTGGGTATATAGTTTTTCATCATTTTTATAAACTAGAATAGTTATTTGTAATGTTTGATAAGAAACAATAATAATTGTGGTAGAAAATATTCTTAAAAAAAATTGAATAATCTACACGCTGTTGCACAATTCACCGCTAAAACTAGATGGACAATCATAGCCAATTCACACAAAAACTATAAAACCTAGAACAAAAATATAACTTTGCTGAGAAACGCCAGTTTATTAGCTTTAATAATATGTAAAAAGTTTCCCATAATTCTACAAACTCCTGAGATAGCTGACAAAAAACCCAAAGGTAGTTTTTTATTAAAAGAAAGAGATAGTGATTTCAAACTAAAATTACGATGACACTAGGCTCTCATTTAACCAGTTTCAATCTTGAAATGAATAGATCTAATCCTATAGTTTATATTTATGCCAAAAAACTACTAAACATTGTTAGATTTATAATATATTATAAACTAATACTGACGACGACTTTCAGTCTAAAAATTCGCAACAATCTTGAATGAACCCCAAGGTTCGCAAGATGGCGGCTGTAGAAGCTAGGGTTGCGTCTGACCAAAATTTATTTTACTTATATCGGGTTTGCATAAAACTTTAAAAATAAAAGTATTTATTTATTTATTTAACCATTTATATACACACATATATAATAATATACACACATATAGTATATTTTATTAATATTACGTAATTTTATTCTTACAAGTATTATTAACGTCTAGGCTTGTATTTAGGACAGAAAACCTTGTACTGAAAATAACTGGACGAAACTAGGCAATGGCTTTCTTTATTTCTATGCCTTACTATATACAGGATAAAATTAGATTAGCTAGCGAAACTCCACAGACTTGATGGGTATCGATATCTAAAGATGATAAAATAAAAATAAATAAATTAGATTATGTTGTTTTTGAGATCATTAACCACCAATACCACCGGTAGTGTAGTCACTTAAAATATCAGTTTTTTTTTAACTTCACACACGTGATGGATTTCTCAACACGATAAAACAGATTTTATAAACTCACACTTCACGTAACAACACTACTAGCGGTCATTGACTCCAAAAAAACATAATATATTTATTTTATCGTGTTTAGATATCGAGACCCATCACGTCTTCGGAGTTTCGCTAGATAATTTAATTTGTTCCGGTGTATATTCGACCTTATTTTAGTGTTAAAACACTAGGCGAGACCTTTCCACGTTGTAGAAAAATATTGCTATGCTTGACAAATGAATTTTAATATTTATTTACATAAACTAAAATCAAAGTCAAATAACTTATTTCAAATAGGTTATTTATTTATTAACCCTTCCTTTTGTCTTTGCCGTAGTCGGGTAAAAAAGCCGCATGTTAATATGTGACAACCCTGACAGTGAAACTTACTTTGCTTTCTGGAAACGATTGCTGCCAGAGCAATATTTCGTTACAACGTACTCACTTGTCGCCAATATTCATGTAATCCAGCACATCCACAAGATATTGTTAAGACATTTTACCTTTTATGATTAAAATGATGTCTAAACTTTATTATTTCACACACAGTTTCCCGCAGTTGGATGTATTTACGATAAATTACCACTTTAAAATACGTAAACAAACAACGTCAACAAAGACGCGTCCGAATCTTTTGATTTTAGCACATTTCATTTGAAGTATTATCGAATAAAATATTGAAATATCATAGAACAGGTTTTCTAGATTAATTTGGTACCTTAACTTTAGTAAAAGCCAGTAAAATAGAATACTTTCGGCATTTTTTCTTGGAGCACAGAATACCAGTGAGCACAAAAAATCACAAAATGGCTACTTCAAACTTCACTTCTCATTGTAAACAAAAATTGGTTTTTTGATGTTGCCAACTTGCGTCGAGATGTTAGATAATGTATTAGCCTATGATTTAAAAACGTTTTGGAAGGACTTTACGTGCAATAAAATAGAGTTTAAAGTCATTTAACAGAAATTAAATTTTGGCAACGAGTGTTGCCAAGAGCAAAGTTTGAGGTTTTAGTATTGGAAACGATCGTTGCCAGAAGCAAGCTAGCAGGTAAAATACAAAACATACCGCAAACTATTGATAAAAATAGACCACACTTGAAACCGCAACATACAGTGGTTTTCCGTTTTCTGACTTTTATCACATTTGTACAAATTACTTCGAAAATCGCAAATATCCGCAGCTGATGTTTATTTGGCATCAACTAATGACATTGATTATCATTTAAATTAGAAATTAGGACAATAGAGGAAACCTCTTGCTTAACAAATGAAGATAATTTAAATAAAGGTTTAAATCATCTTAATGTTACACAAAGTTCTTTAATATCACACCCATCAAATTGCAGTAACCTAAATAAATGTAATAATAAAACTCTAAAAATCGTTCATCAAAATATACAGGGTGTGATAGGTAAGGAATTGGAACTAGAGCTGTTCATGAACTGTAATTATATTGATATCCTATGTGTAACTGAACATTGGTTAAAAGTCCACCAGTTCATGTTCAGCTTTAACAACCACCAGGTTGCCAGCTCGTTCAGCAGAGTTAATATGATATGTAATAATTGTTCGTAACAATATGAAATTTAAAGAACGTAAGGATATTGTGAGCCTCTCTGTTGAGCGAGTTATTGAAATAGCTTGCATTGAGCTTGAGCAGTTCATTTTAATGAGCGTGTACAGGCCCCCATGTGCAAATCCTGTTATCAAAAGTCGCTTAGAACAATTTAAAAATAATTTAATGGAAAACCTACCGGGTTTGCCTTATCACACTGACCCGGACCAAGCATATACTTTACTATTTAACCTCATCAATTGTGAATTTAGGAAGGTATTCACCTCAAAAACATTGCCTGTTTATGATCGCGTTATATTTAGTGACTGGGCAACACCAGGTATTTACAAAAGTAGGTTGAGGTTATATGAACTGTATCATGAAAAAACATATAACCATGATGAAACTTTTAAAGAATTTGTTAAGAATTATTCTAAAACTTTTAAAAGAGCCTGTTCCTCAGCAAAGGCCATACACATTAAAAATAAAATAAAATCTTCTGGAAATAAAATTAAAACAACTTGGAATATTATTAATTCTGAAATGGGAAAAACGACAGTACGGAATCGTGACTTCCATCTAAAAATCGATGATGCAGATATTAGGGCAGACGTGGAGGTGGCAACAGAGTTTGAAAACTTCTTCACTAATATTCCCTTTTTAACAACCAAAACTCTGTCATCGTCGTCCTCCACTTCTGCTTACTCAATACTAAAAGAATGTGTGCCAGAATGTGATAAACACTTTAAATTCACAGTTGTTAGCCCTAAAGACATTTTGGAATCTTTTAAAGAACTTGATGTAAAAAAAAACTACTGATCTTTGGGGATTATCAGTAAATACAATGTCTTCAATAATTGATGTTATTTCACCCTTTTTAGCAATTGTTTTTAACTCTTGTATTGCATCTGGTATATTTCCTGATCTGATGAAACTTAGCAAAGTGATTCCACTGTTCAAATCTGGCAGCACAACTGATTCCACGAATTTTCGGCCTATTTCGATATTACCTACATTGAGCAAAATCTTTGAAAAAATAATTTTAAAACAAATGTTAGGACATTTCAATTCCTGTAATTTATTTCATCTGAAACAGTTTGGTTTTACGAAGGGTCGTTCAAGTACAGACGCGGGCGTGGAATTGCTGAAGAGCATTTTCGAGGCTTGGGAGGAGTCGCAGGATACTCTTGGCATTTTCTGCGACTTGTCTAAGGCCTTCGATTGCGTCCATCATGATACTCTCATCAGGAAACTGCACCACTATGGTATGAGGGACAGGGCTCTCGACCTTCTGACTTCCTATCTTAATAATAGAATTCAGAGGGTTGATATAAATGGCAAGAGATCTGCAGGATCTGCGGTCACTATGGGCGTTCCGCAGGGTTCAATTCTAGGTCCATTCTTGTTTCTAATCTATGTAAATGACTTACCTTATCACATAAGGGATAATCACAAGATTGTATTGTTCACAGATGACACTTCCCTCATTTTTAAAATCAAACGACTGCTGGTCAACTTTGAACATGTTAACGATGCACTCTCTAAAGTTGTCCATTGGTTTAATGTAAATAATCTTCTCCTAAACGAAAAAAAGACTAAACTTATTAAATTTTCAACGCCAAATGTCAGGCAGCTAACTACCAATGTTCAACTTAATGGAATAGAGTTGGACCCTGTTGAGTCGACAGTTTTTCTTGGAATAACTATTGACGCTAAATTACAATGGCGCCCACACATAGAAAAATTGTCAGAAAGGCTAAGTTCGGCCGCCTATGCTGTTAAAAAAATTCGACAGATAACCGATGTAGATACGGCCAGAATTGTTTATTTTAGTTATTTTCATAGTCTTATGTCATATGATTCTTCTCTGGGGAACCTGTGCGGACATTAATACCGTCTTTGTTTTACAAAAAAGGGCTGTTCGAGTCATTTACAACCTAGGTCCAAGAGATTCCCTTCGAGAAAAATTCAAAGAAATAGATATTCTGACCGTAGCCTCTCAATATATATTTGATAATCTTGTTGACATCCACAGTTTAAATACCAGGAATAAACATAATCTTGCTGTACTTCACACTCGCCTCCACAGAGTAGGCAACTCGTTCATGGGTCAATGTATACGCTTTTACAACAAACTTCCTATTGCTATTCGAAATTTACCCATTAAACGATTTAAAAGCTGTATTAAAACCAAACTTTGTAAAAAAGGGTACTATAAAATTTTAGATTATTTAGAAGACAAAAAAGCTTGGGATTGAGCTCCTCGCTCAGATAAGCTTTGTGCTAAAACCATAAAGTTTTATATTTAAATTATGCAAAATCATCATTATATACAACTATATGTACATATTGACATTGATGAATATTATAAGCAAAATTAAGTGAATATTTATATACCTTGAAAAGTATTATATTACTTAAATTATTGTGAATGTGAGCACTATGTGGGTCAGTTTTATTTATTTCTTGTTGTTTTTTTTCTCTTAGTTTTAATGATGGTCTGGCATTTTGAGTTCTTTATGCGGCCAACCCAATTGTCCTTTCCTTGGTATTGTTCGTCGAGTCGTTGAGCTCCTTAAGTTTTTAACTACTCCTTAAGCTCCTTAAGTTTTGAGTTGAGCTACACGATTGACTGACAAATGCTTGCACTGACTGGGCAGGTCCACTCAAATTTTTGTGGTTCTTTCCTCAAAAGACCATTTCAGACATAGATCTACCCATGTAGATCTATGTCTGAAATGGTCTTTATTTGTCTTTTTTTTTTTTAAAGTCCAGACATAATCTTGGTCAGATCATGTGAGGACCATTCCTCACATGATCTGACCAAGATTATGTCTGGACTTTAAAAGAGACTTTGACCCTTGAGTTTGGTTCGCCATTTCTTCTCAGAGGTAGTCAGATAGGAAATGTCGACTCCATCTAGCTTATTTTTTAATATGACGTGTAAAAGTGATTCTCATATCCTATTTACAGAATAAACAATTTCATTTCATTTCATTTCATTGATGTTTTTTTTATGAATAGCTAGGCTACAAATCAACATTAAATGTAAATCAGGGGTAAACGTGGGTAACTATCAAGTCTCGATGAAGTAAAAAAAAAACTATTTATTCATCTTATTTTATTTTGCGATTATTTTAACATAACATTATAATCATATTGAATGTTCTAAAATCTTCAGAAGATGAGCTTTCATAAATTTAAAATACTTAATATCTACAAGGTTTAACATTAAAATTAACACTTTTAAAGTGATGAGGTGAACAGGCTTGACATTGACGGCCGTCAAAACTATAAAGATTATGGCATTGTAAAAAAATCATTTTACATTGAACATTAAAAAAGAACGATACAATTTAGTTTGATCCTTAAACTATTAAATAAAATAAAATTATTTTTTAATTGTTATTCTCACGGTGGCATCACAAATCATCTTCGCCAACATCATAAATAATGTATTAGGCAAAACATACACTAAAAACAGTGATATTCACAATATAAACACCAGAAATAAAGACAAATTACGTGCTCCATTTCACCGGCTTCATAAGGTTCATAACTTATTTGTTGGGCTTGGTACTTTTTATAACAAGCTACCCTCTTCTTTGCCAAATTTGCCTTTTAATGCGTTTCAAGCTAAAGTATTACCCAACCTTTGTTCAAAGGTATACTATTCTATCAACGACTACTTAAACGATAATAATAGTTGGTCGCTGTGATTATGTTGTTTTTCCAGATTTAGCTTACCTACTGGCACGTTATATAAGTACGTATAATTGTTTATTTTATATGATTGTATAAATCAATATACTTTAATTTAATTTGAATTTATTAGTGACATAATCTACTCATTACAATGTTTTTTTATGAGTCGTATTGCAGTAAGTGAGTAGCTAGCGACCTCGAAAATTGATCATACTATTATTGTCTGAGCAACCGGCAGCAAGTACGTCATGTTCTCTTAGATGTCACTGGTTGCAGTAGCGTCGGGGGTCGGTTATTAGAAATTAACTGTTCATTAACTTTACTTCGATGGTCCTAGTTTATCATTTGTGACTTCTAGTTACATCTATAGCTTTATGTAAGCGGGCACGCCCTTTATGCCTGGAGGCTTTTATTTAGGTATTAAGTTCTGTTTACATTTTTATTTTTTATTTCAGCTTGAGTATAGTTATCGATGTTTTTTTTTTTGTTGGTGTACTGGCACGTGCAAGCTGACATATGGAAAATAATTTAATTTAATGTTTTGTGTTGCGTAATGAAATTATTTTGAATACCTGCTATTGTATAGAATCAAGTGTTTCTAATTGAACAGACAGCTATGCTGCTGGGGAGTCTGTTGCGATACTTCTTTTTCCCAGTTATAGTATTAGGAAGTGGTGAAGGGAGGGTTTTTTAGGGGATTGTCTTATGTAAGTTTGACATTCGAAAAGTGTTGAGCCTAGTTTAAATACATGACTTTTGATTTTGAATTGTAAGTCCTACAAATTTGTTCTATCAACTTCGTCAATGTTATTATTATTATATTTGATTTCCAGATTGTAAATTATTTTCAAGGAGTGTTGACTGATTTAAGTCGTATTAAAATTTATTTTAACATTGTTATTATTTAACCACCATATTTATAATTGCAATTAGTTATTAATGTCAGATTTATATGTGTCACTATTTTTACATGCAATTGTCACTGCACTGTCATTGGCAAAGAGGCTCCTAGGTAGTTCTGCGGACTTAGGCTAGTCATTAATATAATGTAAACAGGGGAGGTCCCAAAAACACTTTCCCTTGTGGCACCATACATAACGTCGTTCTTTATATATACAATAAATGATTCGTATGAATAAATATATCTATAAATATATATAGTATTGTTAGAGGAATTAGACTAGGGGGCGGGGCCTAGTATCGCGTCATCGTGACGTAGGATCACGTGAGCGGTGGGGCGAGCGATGCACCGGTAGCAGATCGAAGCAACCGACGGCCCTTCACTTTTGCGGTGGCTTTCGGACGGGACGGACGTATTAGTTGTAGATAGATAGTGATGTTTTCTTTAAAATAAAAATCGGTTTTGTTATTAATATTTCTTTTTTAAAATTAACTCCACTTCTGATTTAGAATATCAAAAGTGGGATAAAACACGACGCCTTGCTCGCTGTCGCTTCCTGTTTAGTAGTGAACTATAAAAAAAATAAAAAAAAGAATTGCATTTGTGTTTCTAATTGTAAATTCTAACCGCTATTTTGTTCAAATATTTTAGTGTTGTGTTCTCTTCTCAATATTTGATTTTATAATGTCGGGACGTTCTTCGGGATCGAACAAAGGAGCTGACAGCTCGCATAAACATCGTAGCAGGTCACGCAAAGTTTGCGATCGTAGTTCTTCTAGGCGGCGATGTCGCCATGACTCGCGTAAAGACCGCGATAGCTGCCGTAATCAAGCACTTGATACAATTCTTGTTAGATTGAATGCGATTGAGAGTAGACCTACTACCTTTGTATCTATATCCGAACCGTCACGTCCAGGGCGTGAATGCTATATTCCGCCGTTGCCGGTAGCAACAAGCAAAGCCACTGCGTCGGTTGAACCGGTTTGCGGAACGACGAATAAAATCGTGAGCGCGTTAACGTCGATAATACAAGCAAAATCTAGTCGCTATTACATCTCAAATTTCGATCCTAGTATTCGCGATTTCGATGTTTGGTGTGCGGAAGTAGACAGAGGTTGTGAGCTTAATGGTTGGGACGACCGCGAATGCCTGTCACGTATCGGTGGTTGCCTTAGGGGCGATGCGCCTACCTGGTTGAACGATTGGGTCTCCAATGACCGCACATGGTCAAATTTTAAATTAGAGTTCCGATCACTGTGCCCGCCGAGCGTCGACATCGCGAATATTTTATTCGATGTTATGAATACAAACTCCGATAGTTTTACTTAGTACGCCGAATACGCACGTAAGTCAGTGCTACGTTTGAATATTGTAAAAGGGTTATCGGATAACCTGAAAACGGCTATTATTATTCGTGACGTTACAGATCCGCAGGTAAAAGCTGCTGCATCTAATGCTAAATTGCAACATACTGAATTAGTAGAATTTCTATCCGTATATACAAAACCTAAAAGGGATTTTCAAAATACCCGTAACCACGTTCGTGCGACGAATGTAGGTCAATCTAATTCCCGTAAACACAAGCCTTCGAAACCGAATATTAAGTGTAGTAAGTAAGTATTGGGCATGCGAAGTCGGAATGTTCAAAAAGACAAAAGATGGACTGTAAGTCGGTTGAAGCGTCTGTAAATTCAAATACAACCCACTTATCGTGTACCTACTGTAGCAAGGTAGGACATACTGCTGATAGGTGTTTCGTTAAACAACGCGTTGAATCCAAGGGTCAGCAAACCAGTAATGTAAATTTTTGTCTAACGACACCTGCTGCAGCAACACAATGACGGCGGTAATTGATAAAGTACCTGTAGACGTTTTAATCGATAGCGTTCCGATGTTTCGTTAATTTCTGATTCAGTACTCAAACATCTCACTTGTAAAAAGGTTCCCACGTATCGGTTAATGCGTGGTATAGGTAGCCAAGAAATAGAATCCACTAGTTATGTGACGACAATTGTTTAGTTCCCTGAGATATGCGTAGAGGTGGAACTATTCGTCGTGTCTTCAGATTGTATTAGCGCACCAGTATTGTTAGGCACAGACGTCTTAAATCGTAAGAGGGTTTTCCATTAATTAAAAAAAAATGCACATTCTTAAAGACGGAATATGAGTATTTAGGCTCATAAGTCAAGGTCAGGTACGACCGAGCCCTAGGAAGGTAGACGCTTTGGCAAGGTCACCAAAACCTGAGGATGTTAGGAAAGTGCGGCAGTTTTTGGGTCTAGCTGGTTATTTTAGGCGATACATTTCTAAATACGCAATTAAGACCGCTTGCATTGCTTAGCTTACAAAAAGGGACAACCGTTTATCTGGGGCAAAGAACAAGACGCGGCGCGTGATAAAATCATTAATTGTTTAACAGAAGAACCTGTGCTTGTGTTATTTGACCCAAAGCTACTTCATACTGATGCCAGTGCTATCGGTTATGGCGCGGTTTTGCTGCAAGAGCATGAAGGTAAACGGAAGTGTATCGTCAGTTATTTTAGTAGAGCAACTCATGGCGCTGAGTCTCGGTACCATAGCTACGAGGTTGAGACTTTGGCCATAGTGAAAGCATTTCAATACTTTCGTCACTGTCTAATTGGCATCAACTTTAGAATAGTGACGGATTGTAATTCGCTGAAATCAACCGAATGTAAGAAAGACCTTGTTCCACGAGTGGCTCGATGGAGGGGTCTACATGCAAGACTTCCGTTTCACCATCGAATACCGAAAGGGTGTTCTAATGCAGCATGCCGACTTCCTAAGTCGGAACCCGATTAACGTGTCACACATTCGCGATTATTGATTGGAGTCGAAGCCACCACACCTGTTCTGAGGGGCCCCTATAAGGTCATCCAGCAGTTCCCTCACCACCGCTATGAGTTGGTGCTCCTTGCGGGATCCTATGGCAAGAGGACGCAGGCAGCTGTGGAACACATGGTTCTGTGTCGTGGAGAATGGTCGCCGGATACGTGTGCAGCGTTCTTTACGGGTGGTGATTCATTTAATAGCCACGTGCGCTTGCTTTATGGCAGCTACCTATGGCGTGTGCTGTGTTGTTGTAATAGCCACGTGCGCTTGCCTTATGGCAGCTACCTAGGGCGTGTGCTGTGTTGTTGTAATAGCCACGTGCGCTTGCCTTATGGCAGCTACCTATGGCGTGTGCTGTGTTGTTGTAAGAGCCACGTGCGCTTGCCTTATGGCAGCTACCTATGGCGTGTGCTGTGTTGTTGTAAGAGCCACGTGCGCTTGCCTTATGGCAGCTACCTATGGCGTGTGCTGTGTTGTTGTAAGATCCACGTGCGCTTGCCATATGGCAGCTACCTATGGCGTGTGCTTTGTGTAAACTTCAGAAGCAACGCGCGCGTGCCTTATGGCCGCTACCTATGGCGTGTGCATCATCTATTTATCAAGGGATGCGTATCTTTCAGCCACACGCGCGGGCTTACGCCGCACCCTATGGTGTGTGCTGGCAGCTTACGATTGTCTGGCTTGTTTCTCTTACATAATTTTTGTCATGTGACTATTAGATGACAATGGTTATGCGCTGGTCGCGAATGTATGAGTGCACGCTTACATTTGTGACACGGAGCTGACAATTGTTATAGAAGTCTAGATAACTAGACTGGATCAAAATTACAACAGTGCTGTTTTACAGATAACGGCAATCTGGTGACTTCCAAGATTGCGGGGAGCCATCCACCCAAGATCAGGCGGTCGAGGACGCCTCGCCATCAGGAGAGGCCGTGTTAGAGGAATTAGACTAGGGGGCGGGGCCTAGTATCGCGTCATCGTGACGTAGGATCACGTGAGCGGTGGGGCGAGCGATGCACCGGTAGCAGATCGAAGCAACCGACGGCCCTTCACTTTTGCGGTGGCTTTCGGACGGGACGGACGTATTAGTTGTAGATAGATAGTGATGTTTTCTTTAAAATAAAAATCGGTTTTGTTATTAATATTTCTTTTTTAAAATTAACTCCACTTCTGATTTAGAATAGTATATATATAAATATATATCACTATATAATTGGTCCTAGATATATGATAGTGAAATATCTTCTTAGAATTGTCTAGCCCAGCATAATTAAACTGGAATAAAATCCAAGAACTATGTAGATCTTATGAATTAAAATAGAAAATTCTAATAAATTAAAAAATCTTATGAATTTTCTTAGCAGGTGTTGTTACGTTCTTCGTTCTATACTGATCTCATGTCCTGAGACTGGTCTCATGACTAACTCATATTTCATCTTTAATTTGCTCATGTCTGCCGTTACTCGGTACCGACGTACGAAGTGCGCCAGCGTCACCTTCATTGATACCATGGCGTATGTTCTACCTGTAATAGTAACAGAATTTTATTGTCTCTTCATCATCACCATCACAACCAGTACATTTTACATTTTTATTGGTAAAGAAAACTTTGTTTGACTACCTATACAAGCTCGCTTTCCCAATCCAAATGCTGCAAATTCTTTGTTGTTTCTAAAATCACCATCCAGCCATCTTTCTGGTCTGAACTGATTGCTATCCGCTCCCCAAGATTGATCGAAATAAGTTGCCAGAGGAAAAATTACACAATAACTACCAGCGCGCATTGTGTAGGTTTCTGAAATAAATAAATGAATATGAAAATTAGACCTATATCATCATACCAAGCCTATTCTCTGCCCAGGCTGCAACTGCTGAGACTTTTGTTATGGATGATGTTACTGCCTGCAGTAGCGTTGGGGGTCGGGTTGCCTCCTTTCCTCCAATATGGCGAGGGGGGTGATGGCTGATCTTTGCGTTATGATCGTGAACGGGTGCTGCTTGTGGTTACTTGTCGTCTTGCTGACCATGGTTTTATTATTTATTTATTTATTAAAACTTTATGCACAAGTATAAAAAAAATAATACCGTACAAAGGCGGACTTAATGCCTGAGGCATTTTCTACCAGTCAACCTTAGGATGATGCAGAGAAGACACATGGCAGGTGCAACTTAAGGGATAGATAACACGAAAATAACTTTACAATACAAGAATACATACGTAGATACATACATATAAACAGAATAAACGTTGTCAGGAGAAATAACGATCGGTAGTGGTATTATTAATTGTTTATTTATTTTACTTCGATGGTGCTAGTTTATCATTTCTAACTTCGAGTTACAGCAATAGCCGTATGTAAGTGGGCACGCCCTTTATACTTTTTAGAGGCCTTTATTTAGGAATTAAGTTCTGTTTACGTTTTTATGTTGTAATTTTATCTGCTTGAGTACAGTTTTCATTGTTTTGTTGGTATATCGGCGTGTGCTAGCTAACATATGGCAAGTAATTTAGTTTAATGTTTTGTGTTTCGTAATGTTAATTTGTTTGCATACGGTTTATATAGAATCAAGTTTATATAACTAAACAGACAGGTGTGCTGCTGGGGAGTTTGTTGCGCCACTTCTTCCCAGCTAAAGCACCAGGAAGTGGTGAAGGCCGGGCGTTTTTGGGGGATTGTCATAAGTAACTTTGACGTTCGAAAAGTTCTGATTCTTAGCCTAGTTTGAATGACTTTTCGATTTTGATATTATGGGAAAATCCTTGCAACTACTAGGACAAATTTTGACGACAAATAAAAACTTACTGAGCATAACATCTTTATCCACGTATCTATACATAACGGGCACTGAAGGAAACGTTCGGAGAGACTCCATTATCACTGCGTTTGTATAAACCAATTTGTTCAGATCATCCTTTTCTACATCTCTATCTGCACCCAGTACTTCTAATAATCTACAAAAAGCAAATAAGACGAAGACTTGAGTTAATATTAATCAATGTCTTGATTGACAAGTATGTTACTTGTGAATGCCTCCAGCATTCACAAGTAACATACTTGTCAATCTTATATATGTATATGTCGGTTATATTTTTCACAGTAGTCAGGTAGAATACAGATGTACCCTTACAAATAGATGAAAAAATATACTTCGTAATAGTTCAAGCATAATTATTGTTATAACCAATCAAGACGGCACCCAGTACAATTCCAAAGAATTCAAAGTATCACCAAAAAACTGTACCGTAATAGGGGGAATTTGAACGTGTGCTGAAACGAAGTATAATCTAGTTTTATGCCTCTGATAATAATCATACGGACTAATGGTACTATTTTTTTTTAATATATCTTTTATTACAACTTACTCTTCATGCATTTTCTCTTGAACTTCAGGATGCGCTCCAAGCTGCAGCAAAGTAAATGTTAGCTGGTTAGATGTTGTTTCAAATCCAGCTGCTATAATTCCGTCCGTTTCTTCTCTGATCTCCTTATCTGTCATGGCACCGTTTTTCAATAGATCTAGGAGTAGATCTAAAAAAGGTTTGTATTTACTCCCTGAAAAATAATAGAATTAAGTTTAACAAGATCAAAGAATCGAGGGATTCTAAAATAAGTTGATATTATCAGAAACCAGTTAGTACTTCAACTGAATGAAACGAAATTCAAAATTGTATAAAACACACACTATACAAGCAAGCCACATTATAAGTTGGGGGTTTACATCGTTAATAAAAATGCTCAATTGGCTCAATGGTCCCGCTCTACAAACATAACTAATTGATTAAAATTTGGAAATACTGTTGAAGCTGCTGAACTGTGTTAGACTGTCTTTGCATTGTATAAACTCAATCTTCTTTGTATTATATAATGGCATAGCACCGGTGAGTACTATATACTATAAAGCTACTATTTACCGGGTTATTTTATTTTATGTATTTATTTCAGGAAATTATTCCCATATTAAACAATACAAATTAAATAGAAATATCAATAAGGATTCATTAGATATACATTAATACATTATACATTAAAACCATTACGTTAAAAATAAATTTAAGTTTCAGTACAATATTGTAGTAATATTTCTTTCATTGACTTGAATGTGCTCTGGCAGCTGGGAATATGTCATGCTCACTCAGATGTCTCGCTTATGGTGGCGCGTGTGTAGAATCATTTAGCTCCCTTCAAAATGGTTGAGCTGAATGGTGCTAATGGGGTTACTAAACAGAAAGTCAGAGAGTGTTCATCGCATAGAAACAAACGCACCTGCGCCATAGCAGGAATACGCCCATGGTAATCTTAATCGCATCAATAAAAATGTGAAAAAGTAGGCGAATTGAAGGAAAGAGAGAACCCATAGAAGTATGTCGGCGAGTACACTAAAAGATTTAGGATGTAAAGCCCATAATCGTTTTACAAATTGTTCTTTACGACCTTATAAATATGACAAATTTTGAAGATCATACGGTTGAAACTGCACTGGATGTTATTATCGGCCCTGATATTTACAAAGCTGCCTTCGATGAAGCTCTTATTTATGCTGAAACTTTGACTTTTTTTCCGATGAAGAAAATTCTAGTTTTTTATTTATTAGTCGTGCTCCTTGCATCGTCATCATCAGGTCAAAACTTGCAATTTAAAATTTCAATTAGTTTTATTATTTTTCTAGAAATATTTTAAAAACTGCTTTAAAACTCTACGCGCAAATCGTTTCAAATAAGTCCACCGCTAGGCCTTCCAGAGAGTGGATGCGTCGCTCAGCGGTCTACCTGTCCGCTGCTGACTTTTGCCATACGTACAACGATAGTGCACGAGTATTGTATAGTCTGGTTTTTAACAAACGAGTACTGAGTATGTCTCTCGCACATTTCTAATATTGACAGAGTGAGATGATCGGGGTGGGGCCCAATGCCTTATTTCTAGTTTTTTTTTTCTTTGTTCTTTGACTTTATGTTGATTACGTGGACCATTAGAGACGCAGTTAAAATTTTCGGTACTCGTTTGTTAAAAATAGCAGACTATAGTATGATTGCCAATTCTTAGTATTTTGGTAAATAAAATATTTTATCTTTGATGACCGACAATATTTTCTGACAACATGATATGTTTCAGACATAATGTGAAATAAAACCAAGCTATTTTTAGCAAAAAAGGACAGCCAAATATTCAGAAAATTTTACTAAGGCAAAAGCTAGATGGTTTGTATAGTTATGTTATAGTGTAAAATTTGTCTGTAGTTATATTTTTGCTCTTTTTACTCAGCCGCGCTTTTTAACCCACTTGAGCAACAGGTACGTACTGTTTTAAAAACAGGTTTATTTCTTTTATTTTATAACCGTTTTGGATAATACGTACGCTTGCTTGCAAATAATAAATAAAAGAAAATATATTATATTTTTTTTATAAACAAGCTTTTATTGGTTGTTAATAAAAAAGGATTTTTCAATTTTAAGTTTCCAAACAAAAGCGTGTTACACTCTCCTTTTTTCACAAAGTACACAAATATATTAATATAATGAAGTTTGAAGGTTTGAAAATATATAATTATGATAAGAGATGATTTTGACATGACCAAGGAGCTTCAATCGTATAAAGGTTAAGAAGTATAAAACGGCTTATTTCCAATCGGAATAAAATTATTATTAACAAATACGCGAAAACAGCGAAGTAAGAAACACGCAAATGAATAAACGCACGCTCAAAAAAAATACAATAATTAAGAGAGAAAAAAGAATATTATACATACAAAAAACAATTATTAAAACCTATCTTTACCTCCCTAATACTACTACTAAATAAATCCAACTCGACATCCTGACACACCATGTTAAAAGTACGATATGCTTGTATCACATACGAGTTCTATCTGTAGTTAGTTCTGACTTGAGGCACATGGAGGAGACGTGGTCTCCGCAAAAATGCACTCGGTACGCGAAGCCCGATCTTGCCCACCAACTCAGGGACGTCATTAGTTCCGTTCATAACACTAAACAAGAAAGCAAGATCTGCAATTTTCTTTCGCTCGTGTAGAGGCAGAATATTTTTTTTTATTACTGACTTATATCAGACCGCATCAGCATTGCAATTCAGCGAGGAAATGCCGCTAGCATCCTCGGTACAATGCCCCGAGGGCCTTTTTTAGGCTTATGTTAGTTTTAATTTAATTTAGTTAATGTTAATAATCATCTTGTTATTTAGTTATGTAAATAAATAAAGCTTATATAAATCGGGAGATAAGTATTTGAGCGATATTGAGTGTACCTCAAAAATCACCTTTGTATACCTTCAAGCCAATTAATGTATACATTATAATTTGGATTCCAAACCTGAGAAGCACATTCCAGGTGGCTACGGACAAACGAAAAATAAAGAATTTTCATTATTTTAATATTCATAAAATCTGAAGAGACCCTTAAAATAAAACGCAAGGCTTTAGAAGCCCGGTTGACTACGTTATTAATATTTGCATCAAACAGAATCTTAGAGTCAAAAATAACTCCAAGATCCCTGATGACACTCACTCTGACTACCAAGGCATTCAAAATCCCATAATCAAATATAACAGGGTTTAGATTACGCGTAAATGTACATACATTGCATTTGCATACATTTAAATCCAACCTATTTCTAGTGCAGTATTCGTGGAACCGGTCCAGATCATCTTGTAATAGGCGTGCGTCCTCAACAGTTGCCACTTGATCCAAAATCTTCATATCATCCGCATACAATAAGACTTTAGAGTTCAGGAAACAAGAGGGTTGCCTCTTGTTCCCTTAACTCTAAAGTCTTATTGTTCCAGGGATCCTTGTTGGGACCTCTCTTAAGTTGATAAGAGAGGTCCCAACAAGGATCCCTGGGGAACTCCCGATGGAATGTAAATATATAAAAATATGTGAAATTTTATCAGAGCCCGCGGTTTTATTAAGGTCCACTTGTTTAAGCAACCAAAACACCTCCTCCCGTAGAGCAATAAAGCATATGTATGATACGCAACTAATAGTCTGACTACCATGTTCATCCATAACCACAGTGGATATATCGGCGTCACTTCGTTCTTGGAAATTAGAAAAGAAAAAGTCTCCGAACATATCACAAATTTCCTTCTCAATGCTAGATAAAATTTGACCAAAGTTGAAAACAAACGGGTAACAGTGTAGGTCCGTTGTTTGGATTTTACATATCGCCAGAAAACCCTTGGATTTTTAGAAATGGCTAATTCAATATATGCAACATAATTTTCGAATATTTCCTTCTCCAGTAGTCCGATTCTGTAAAAATCTCACCGTGAAAAATAAGGTGAAGTGAGTTGTCAATACCTAGATTCCCTAGCGTCAGTTAGGATGACAGTTTACTTGGAGCTCACTTCACCTACATTTTCACGGTTAGGTTAGTTTTTACAGAAGAGACTGGCTAATCTTTAGCTCGCTGACGTGAAGTTACAAAAGAATGATGATCAAATAAATATCCATACCTTTTAAATATTGAGTAAAATTTTGCCTTTTCCCTAACTATTTTAATTAGAGGGCTTTTATACCAAGGAGGATACCTGCCCCGAGGTACAATAATTTTGGTAGTTATATACTTATTATGAAGCAAGTTAATAGTGTCGTAAAATTAATTGACAGCTTCTTCGAGAGTCTTACAGTTTAGCTCTAATTACCAGTCTCTAGCCACCATTTCTTCAATTATGGCATCATAATTCCCAAGAGCATACAAGAACTTGACTCTTGACTGTGAATACAGCTGATGCAGTTGAATGAAATCAGCAGTGACACAGAGTGTCTTATGGAGTACGTCCTCCTCCACTAAAGGATCCAGGCAGCAAGTGACAGTAACTTCGTTATTTGAAAACACGAGGTCAACAATCCTATCATTCACATTACGATGAGATTTGTACAGTAACAAATTGTAAGCGAGTATCACAGAAGGAGATCGGTCCATGCAAATTACTAGGGCAAAGATAATCACCATCAATCACCGCGTGCCAGTCAATATTCGGCTGATTAAAATCACCAAGAATCAAGAACTTATCTGCTGGATTTTTAAGAACAATATCAGCCCAATTATTAGCGAAGTTCACACCCTCCCGCTCCGTCCAGAAGATATTTGATAAATTCCCATCCAAAAAAAAGAAAAGGCCGACCTACTTTTTTTTTTTTGTTTGGGAAATCATCAAATAACTTCTCCCGCTTCTCCGGCTCGGGCGGAGCGGGAGGGTGTGTCAGACTCTTACTGACTAAAATCCACCCGTATTCCTTCCGTTGCCTGTGTTGCCAGGGGCCTCGGTAACCCTTTAGTAACTTCCCGCGACCCCGGCAGGAGGCCTACCTACTGGGGCGTAATTAAATGATAATCATGTTACGTTACCTCGAATACGTTTCATTTCTTCTCTTTTCTTCCAAAAATATCGCAAAATAAATATTATAGTTTTTTTTATGGTAAAAATAGCAATCGAAAATTTAAGAGACGAAACAGATGGTTGAGAAAAAAAATGTGGTGTCCTTAAAGTCAATTTACGTCCCCAACGGAGTGGTTGCAACCAGGCCGTATTAGGTACCTAAGCTTACAAGAGAAAAGACGTTTATAAATGAAAAAGCAACAAGGCATTGAATCTTTAGGAGAAAAAAACTTCAACAAGATGAAATAATTTAAATGGGTTATCTGAGCGTGATCTCGGCACGGCGTCGCGCAGTCTTTTGTCGAACCACACGTAGAGGTTCGCTGGCCGTAAATGCTTGCGGCACCGTAATTCTCGCTCAGATAACAAATTATTTTAGTGTTGGTGGTTGTCAGAGGCAGACATTTTGTTGTCCGTCGTGCCTGAGATGAGGCGGTGCATGCTGTAACCACTGTCATTTTTTACCTTTTTTTTAAACACCTTTTTTTTAAATATAATATAAACTATACGTATTCAAAGTGATAGGAGTGATTTTCATTTAATTACGCCGCACTAAGTAGTGCGGCGTAATTAAATGAAAATCACTCCGGCGTTGACCGGTTAGTTATTTCCACTAAAAAACATGTCTACCCCAACAGTTATCGAATCCACCAAGGCTACTATATTATTTTTACTTTATGTTTCATACCTGAATTTTCAGATTCAAGGTTATTGTTCAGAGCTTCGTTTTTCATGGAAGCTTTTTTCTTTTCTAAAATCTGTAACATGATTCATTTATTTATTTCAAATCGTCATAATATTACCTAATGTTTTATATTCTTACTTTTTGAGCAAGTCGCTGCTTGCCAAACGTCTCTATCACCTCACTTACTTTGTTAGCCATTGCATGTAAAGTCCCCACTATTTTTTCTTCCTTCTTCTTCAGTCCAACCAGCCTGTATATGAAGTCATTTTGCAGCCAAAAATTTACTGTTCTGTTGATCACAATGGTTATCATTTCATCTACTGATTCCATGTACTTTTGCGTAAACTTTACGTCATCAATTACGTCTATTCCGAACGTACCAACTGAAAAAATAGTAGCATCATTACTTACTAATAGCTGGATTCCATCTAATTACTTACGATGTTCGTACAAAAAAATAAAAATACTGAAAAAATCGTAGTTACCTACCACAAAGTGTTTCCAAGGCATTATTTTTCAAATATTGATAATGATCAAATAGTCCTTTTCCAACATGAGGGTCCATAGAACTAGTCAGCTTTTTGGACTGGCTGTTAAACACATCTAGGAACCCGTGAACCACTGGCAGAGTGAATGCTGGATTCAGCAACTTGCGCTGACGTTTCCAAATATCTCCTGCGAAATAAATTTTGTTTTGTCGATAACTTGATACATGGTGCTATGACAATTTCATGATTGTAATGCGAGAGATTCAATGAGCTGTTTTGTAAATAACATGACGTTCTTTTGCATTCGCTTTGCAAATAGCCGTTTAAGAAAAGTGGTAAAGATCGGAGCCACTTACCTATGAACAGCTGAATAATTATTTACCAACCTGATGATAACAGCACTCCATCTCCCAACCAATCTTTGCCAAGGTCGAAAAGATAATGTTTTTTTAAACATGCATTTGCTGCCGTAAACGCATCTTGAGGATCTATTATCACTGAAAATAAAAAGAAACGTTCTAATAAACTCAAAAGATGTCTTTTTTGAGATTATTTTTAGAATAATAATCCAGCAATATAATAATTATAGCATCTTTATAAATACTTTTTTTTATCGTAACAGCTGCTTGTGCAAGTTAAATGTTAATAGAAAAGTACGACGCACCTTGGTTGTCGCACGCTGTGGAGGTGCTGGTTAGAAGACCCCACAGCTAACCTTTTTGTTTCTGTGTTTGTGTACTACCAATATTTTTTAGGAAGAATGTTACTAATAATCCCAATTATATTCCCCCTTAATTGCCATAAATAAACAAATATTTAATTTAATTTAAAGTATTGTATTTTTATTTCCTTTACAACAAGGACTGAAATTAGATTTTGTAATTATAAGGAACATAAAATTCAGCAAAAATCTTAAATTTTCCTTGAACAGGCTAAGAAATCATTTTTTTTTGTGGGAAATCATCAAATAACTTTTCCTGCTCTGGGCGGAGCGGGAGGGTGTGTCAGAATCATATTGACTAAAACCCACCCGTACTCCTTCCATTGCATATGTTGCTAGGGGCCTCGGTAGGCCTTTAGTACGTTCCCGCGACCCCGGCAGGCATCGGCCTTAGTGGACCCCAACACTGTCTTGTGCTGACGACAGCTCTTTGAGGAACGCGTGGAATACAACGTGCCGTGGACCCGGGCTTGGTCCTTACCGGACGGTGAGCTGCCCATTGCTCACCGTCCGCAAGCCCGCGTCTACGATGGTCGGAAATCCACCCGGGACTCCTGACGCCCAGGGCGTCTCCTGCGGCGGCTAGGGGCGAGAGGGCGCGAAATTAGCCTTTCCCTCAATCGTCCTGCCTTCTCCCTGACGGCTGCCGATGCCCTCTCGCTCCATACCATGGCCTGAACCAGGGGCGGACGCGAGAGATCTCTGCCGCCGATCCCCGTATGCTCCACCGTGTCCTCCGGGCGATCCACAAAGTGGTGACACCTGGGCGTTTCCTCCCGCCTTATCCGACACAGGAACCTCCCGAAGCTGCCGTGTCCGGTGAGGACCTGCGTCAGGCGAAAGGTGAGGATGCCGTGGTGGCTCTCTAGCCTCTCCTCAAAGAGGGGATTTATTGCAGCAATTGTGGCGTACCCAGCACTGGGTTGCGACAACCGTACTCTCCATGTCTCCATGAGATCCTGCCAGAGCTCCGTCCATTGTGCCGCGATTTCTCGCGGCAACGGAGTTACGCCCCGGCATTTCGCCTCCTTGCGCCACTCCCATACGTGCGCGAGGACTTTTGCCTCCAGATCCCGTGGCGGCAATCCAGCAAGGAGGCTCGCTGCCTCACAGGAGACCGTGCGGTATCCCTGGACCAGCCGGATAGGCCGCGCTCAACCGGTGGGCTGGCCACAGCGCCAAGGACCGCGCCCACACAGGAGCCCCATAAAGGGCCATGGACCGCACGACTCCTGCGTAGAGCCTCCGGCCGGAGGCTAGATTGGGCAGCAGCCACTTCAAGGCAGCCCTTGCCCGCTCGAGTTTGGGAGCCAAACGTCGGAAATGCTGCACGAAGTTCCACCGGCTGTCGAGGACGAGTCCCAGGTTAATCATCGTCGACTCGACGCCGATGTAAACACCTTCTACTGTTATTTGGGATCCCGACAGTAGCGCGTTCCGAGGGCCATAAAAACACATGGCCTCGGACTTGTGCAGGGCCTCCTCGAGTACCAATTGCCAGATCCTTTTGACGATTGTCGCAACCCCGCGTACTGCTACTTCGGGACCGATCCCTGTGGGACACCGCACGACATCTCTTGCCGGTTCCACACTCCCTGGTGACCAGGGTAGATGACGGCCCTGTCCGTCAGATAGGCCTCGAACACACGACAGAGGTAGATCGGCATCGGGTGGTAACGGAGTGCTTCCGTGATTCAACTCCAGGGCAGGGTATTGAAGGCATTAGCGATGTCTAGATACACCGCCAAGATGACCCCACCCTGGGCAACAGCATTCCCCATCGTGAGGGCTCGCACGCGCATGATGGCGTCCACCGTAGAGCACCTCCTGCGGAAACCAAACTGGCTTTCCGCCAAATCTGGCCCTACCCGCACCAGCTGGCTGACGAGGTGGTCTCTTTTAAAGAGCTTGCCCACCTCGTCGAGCAGCACGATGGGCCGATAAGCGGACGGAGAGTCCGCAGGGCACTCTGCCTTCTTTATGAGGACCAGTTTCTCCGTCTTCCAATGACCGCTTCATTGGAAGACGGAGAAACTGGCCCCTCTCCAAACATGCGCTTACGAGCCCCCTTAGTCGAGGCCCTAGAGCCTCCAAGGCCAGGACCAAGGATTTCCCAGGTAAGCCATCGGGTCCTGGGGCAGTATTTTTGGCATTCAGCCTACGTACCGCCACTCTCATCTCTACCTCGGTCACCTCCGGAGCGTCGTCGTCGTCGTCGTTGGCGGTGTGGTCCGCATCGGGCACCGCAGTAGGCGGAGGCGGAGTTTATCCCGTACCACTTTGTACGGGCGTCCCCACGGGTCCCTGTTCAGAGTCCCTAGCGAATCCTCGCGGGCTGATCCTCTAGCCCGCAAGATCTCCACTAAGAGCGCGGTCTTTGCCGCTCTGTACCCCTCGTTCAGCTCCGCCTGAATGGCTTCGTTATCCGGAGGTCGAATACGGAGCCTGCGGTGCCTAATGTACCGGCGTCGCGCAGCAACGCACGCAGTGCGCAGAGCCGTCAGCTCCTGCGTCCAGGCTGGACCCGGGGCATTGCCACATCACATATTTCGGACATGGCCTCCTGGACCACTCCGCCCCATCGTTGATGTCAGCAGGCCTGTCCGGTGATGACACCCCGGCCTGCACGATCGAGGCTTCCAGGAGGAGCTTCCGGTCTAGCTGCTTCAGCGCCCACCGCGGACCACTCGGGGCCCGTCTGGCCGGCGCGTTCTAGGTCTGGGCGGAGACGTCAAACCAGATCTATCGGTGATCGGAATAGGTCTCCACCCCTTCCATGACGCGCCAGTCAACTACACGCAGCGACTGAGCGGGGCTGGAGAACTAGATGTCCACCACTGATTCACCCCGCATCTGCACACACGTAGGGACAGAACTCCGGTTTAGGACGACCAAGCCTGTCTCCAGAGCCCAGTCCTTCACCATCCTGCCCCGTGTGTCCGTTAACCAGGAACCCCAAGCCAAATTCTTGGCATTGAAGTCCACGAGGATGAACACGGGGAGGGAACCGAACCCGACGACGACGACTCTCAACTCCGCAAGGGAGTTGTGGAACTCGGCAAGAGTTCGGTTCGGATAGAAGTAGAGCCCTACCATGACAATCTCCCCGAACCGTGCTGCTGCGCAGCCCCATCCTCTATTGACGGCCTCGAGAGACGGAGTACCAGTGGCGGCCGACAAAATTAGGAGCCGCTCAGGTCCTCCACCCAGTCATCCCCGGGCGGGACAAAGTACGGCTCAGCCACCACGGCGATGTTAATCGACCACTGCGCCATACTCTGGAGCAACATATACTGAGCAGTGGCGCAGTGGTTAATGTTTGCCTGGAGGTGGCGTAATGGGGCCATTATTGGCACTCCATGTTGGCATTGGCCTTTTCCCGAACCTAGGGTCCTGCCACGGTGGCTACGGCGGTGACGACTACGGTGGTGGAAGCGGCAGTGGCGGCGGTGGCAGTGGCGGCGGCTTCGGTGGTGACGGCGATGGTGGCGGTGGTGGAGGGCTTGCCCCTGGCCTTGGCTTTGGTGGGTGGGGCGCAGGCCCTGCCCCCCATCCGGTGCTCGGCCGGCTTGCCAGCCGCCGCACATACGGCACAGTGCGGCGTGGCATTGCAGGAGCCGGCCTTCTGCCCGTACTGACCACAGCAGTAGCAGAGACCACTCCGGTCCACCTCCGAGGTACAATTAGCTCCCACGTAGTTGCCCACCTGGCAGCGGAAGCACCTTAGAGGTCTGGGTTCCAGCAGTTTGACCTGCGTGGACACCCAGCCCACCAATAACCTTTGGCGCTCTCCGGCAATTTTTTTGGCCGCCGAGACGGAGCAGCTCACCGTAACGGTTTGCAGCCTGCCGTAGAGTCAGAACGGATGGTGCCTGCCCTCACCTGCTCGGCAGAGCACCCCCCAGTCTTAACCACTGCGGCGACCACCTGTTCCTCTGTCACGGAGTCGTCCAGCCCAATGATGTGCATGCTAGCGCACTTGGTGGGCCTGGACACTCGGACCTAGTCCGCATTTAGCGACACCCTAAGCCTTTCGACCAGAGCGTCACTGGCCGCACCGGGGACCTGCACAGATCAGGCCCCAGTCACCGTAATCTTCATTTTCAGGCCATTGGTAGCGCCGAGCTCCTCGAGGCACGCCACCTCACCCACCTTCACTAAAACGGTCTTATAGGACACGCCCTTCTTTTCCGCATCCCGCTGTAGTGTGATCACTACAGCTGCGGAATTCGGGACGCGGAGCCTAGCCGCGGTGGTTCACTCCTTGCGCCGCTGCCGCTTCTCCCACCTTTTGGCCACCCTCTTTGTCTTAGCCGCCTTCTTCTTCTCCCCCCCTACTTTGTGCTGACGACATCTCTTTGAGGCGCGCGTGGAATACGACGCGCCGTCGACCCGGGCCTGGTCCTTACCGGACGGTGAGCTACCCATTGCTCACCGTCCGCAAGCCCGCGCCTACGGTGGCTGGAAATCCGCCCGAGATTCCAGACGCCCAGGGCGTCTCCTGCGGCGGCTAGGGGCGAGAGGGCGTGAAACATGCCTTTCCCTCAACCGTCCCGCCTCCACCTTCGCGAGCATTACTGCTTCGCAGAAGGAGGTGACGGCTGCCCATGCCCTCTCGCTCCGTACCATGGCCTGAACCAGGGCCGGACGCGAGAGGTCTCTGCCGCCGATCGCCTCCACGAGGACACGGCGGTGCTCTGCCCAAGCCGGGCAGACCTCCACCGTATGCTCCACCGTGTCCTCCGGGCGATCCACACAGTGGTGACACCCGGACGTTTCCTCCCGCCTTATCCGACACAGGAACCTCCCGAAGCTGCCGTGTCCGGTGAAGACCTGCGTCAGGCGGAAGGTGAGGACGCCGTGGCGCCTCTCCAGCCACTCCTCAAAGAGGGGACTTATCGCCGCAATCGTGGCGTGCCCAGCACTGGGTTGCGACAACCGTACTTTCCATGACGCCATGAGATCCCGCCGGATCTCCGTCCGCTGTGCCGCGATTTCTCGCGGCAGCGGACTTACGCCCCGGCGTTTCGCCTCCTCGCGCCACTCCCATACGTGCGCGAGGACTTTTGCCTCCAGATCCCATGGCGGGCTCCCCGGCTACTTTCCATTTAGTATCAGCCGGAAGAGATTTAAGAGGCGGGGGTGGCCATCTCGCCACCAGGGCTGGTGCCCTCGCCGCCAGGGCTGGGGCCCTCGCCGCCGGGGCCAAAGCCCTCGCCGCTGGGGCTGGTGCCTTTGCGACCAGCTCATTCACCCCGCCCTTTGCCTGCCCCGACGAGCCCGGTTTGACCGTGTCAGCTGTGGCGGCAGAATACGACGGGGCCTTGCGCTGGCCTGAGGCCGGATGGCTCGCTGCTAATGAGGGGCGCAGGACTATTTCTTCCAGGGCGGAGAAACGACTCTGCAAGGAAGCCATCTCCTGCCGCACCAGGTTCAGAATCCGGTCCTCCGCAAGCACGGGCCGACCCTGTCCATGTTGTTGCCCCCCTTGCAGCTCCATCCGGGGGCCGGCTCTTCGGAGCCCAGCCAGGTCCGCTCGGAGCTTCTCGTTCTCCTTTTGGAGAAGCTCTATGGCAGCTGTCAAGCGGGCGACCTCTGCGCATCTTGGACATACCGTCCGACGAAGGCCCGAGGTGAAAGGCCTCTGCTGCCACCACAATAGAGGCCGTGGCCGCGAATATGACCTGATCCTTTGAGGCCTTGAGCCTCTTCACGGTCACACCCTTGATCGCGGCTAGCAGGACCTCCAGAAACCCAGCCACACGCTTCGAATTGGAGCCAGCGGCATCCGGCCCTCCACCAGAAACCTCAGAGAGGGGCAACTCCATGGCGAGCCTCTCGGCTTGGGTGACTGAGCTGGGCTAGCCGGCTCAGCTGGGCTAGCTCGGCTCAGCTTGCCGGCCTCCCTGGTGTAGGGCCCTCTGTCCACCCCTTTACTTCCTCGGGCTCCACCCCACTGACAGGAGTGAGTTTTCATTCTCCGACCGACCCCCTCATCGGAGGATGACCCCGAGTTGGGGTGCTTCGAGGTTCGCATGAACCCTCGTTTTCTCTCTTTTTTCTCTTCGCGTTCCGAGCTGCCGGAGCCCTTAACGCCTGATGCAGCATCGGACTCCGACCCTGCATCACACTCCTCCCCTTGACATCCAGTTTATTGATTTTATTTCCATTGTTTTTTCCATACTTAATCCCACGAGTATAGGGGGTGTAAAAAGTATACCTAGGTTCACCCCCTTTCCCTAGGCAAGTGTACATTTTTAACCCAACCAGGGGGTCCTCTGGTACCCTGGCTGGGGGTGCGCTCTTGACTGATGCGACACCTACAACTAACAAGTTGCAGATGACACTACTCCTCAGCCATTCATACCCTCGCCACGCACCAAAACTTGATATTAGAGGTTTTTTTTATAGAGGTTAGCCTCCTCGCGATCCGGGTGACCAAGCCAAGATCCTCGTCCCGTTCCAAGTCACAAAACATGACTGTGATCTCTTGAATTACGATTTCGACGGTTGCAGTCAGGAGAATGGCTTCTCCCGCTGCTAGCTCGCTGGCAGGGTGAATGCACAGCGAGCACCGCCACTCTGCGCCCACTCGACCTGCCCTCTGTAAGCAGAGAGGGGAGTGAATGACCGACGATCGAGCAATTAGCTCTCCGCCACACAGAAATTCGCCACAGTCAAAACCCTTTCCAATACATGGAGAGACTATTGGCCGTACCCAGGGTGCACCGGCCCGACGACAGCTTTTTCCCCCGAACGTATTCGCAGGGAACCAGCAGCAATAAGGCACACGAGAAGGTTTTCTGCACGCTCGCCAAGTTACGGAACCCTGGGTGTATGAGTTACAACTCGCGCTTTTAACGATGATAATGAGGAAAACAAGGATGATACTAAAAGCCCGTCATCAACTTTAACGTTTTCAAGACAGAAAGAAAGAAAGAACAAAATTTTTTGGCGAGTCGTCTATAAATACTGTGACATTACTTACAATAATAAAGCTCACTTCCGAAATTGAAATGAGTCACTCCTCCTTGCTTTGCGCAGTCTTCAGATATATACTTCAGTAACTCTTGGAGATCTGATTAAAAAACAAACAGATTAATAACGCCATCCATGATTTAGTCCACTAACAGCCACTCTAAAAGCATAATGGTGTGACCGCGTTTATTTTTAAATGAAATTATGGCGATGCATGTGGAGAATATGCCAAGTTTCTATGTAAATTTATATTTGAAAAAAAATGAATTTGTAATTTTAAAATTACTATTTATTTTTATAAATTATTCAAAATTACAAAATCTCTGCTGAAAAGTGTATAAAAGACTCCATATTTACATTTTTTTTTATGTGTCTGTACATAGAATAAAACCGTACAATCCGTTGTGTCTGTAGATAGAATAAAGTAATAAAAATAGAAAGGGGGTAACGAAAAATGTGTAACTGAACATAAACCAGTGATTTTTATAATTATTTATCTGAATGTATGTTTGTTTGCACATCTTTAAAAGAACTGAACGGATTTTCATGTAGTTTTCAGAAGTAGAAAGAGATTAATTTGGAGCAGAATATAGTTTTAGTTTAATTAAAATCGAACGTTACAAAAATAGCTATCATCATTTTTGGAATTTACTTTTATACTGTTACAAGTTACATATCAAATAATAATTTCTAGCGTTGAAGGCCTTTGACTTTGAAGACGTCACTATCGATTACTTTGGTTAGAAGAATGCGGCCAGACCGCGCGTAACGCGTATCCACTATGAGGCCCTATGATTTCAAGGCAGATACGTTGTATTTTTCAAAAGTTGTACACGACGTAACTAGATGGCGTTGGGCTCGAATTAGATCTGGCTATAGTTTCCTTACAACGATTTGGTTAGGATCTTAAGAATTTTCACAAAGAAATTATTAAAAAATTGGAATAACTTTACGAATAACTGACTAATAAACTATAAATAATAAACTACACTATACCTTCTGAAACTTGCTGCAAATACGGATGATTTCACTAATTTCGATTTTGTTTTGTGACTAAGTTTATTTGACTTGGATTTATTAGTGGTAGGTCGTTGTCGAACTTTTGACGGACGAAACGCAGCCGTTTTACCGACGTCGAAAACGGTTGCAGCAAACTGTATTCGTTGCAACTGGTTTAGAGACGGCCTAAAGGACGAAACTTATCCACCTTGGAATAGAATTGCGTTTTCGTTGAGTGAAATAGTTGCAGTTTCTTACAACTATCAACGGATTTGATCGTCGTATCACGAACTACAGAATTAATAACTGGTAATACATTATCGACTGTATTTTATTGACAAAAGTTCAGTTTTTGTTGTAAGGACTGTTACAAAAACGAACGTGGAACGTTATGAACGACGGTTCCAATATGTAGATGCTAATGGTGTAAAATCTTCCGGGTTACACCTAACTTATCTGGTCAGGTGTACCTCAAGGCTCAATACTGGATCCATTCTTATTCTTAATGTATATCAATGACTTACCAATCTATATAAACGGTATCTGTGACGGTGTACTGTTTGCAGATGATACCTTGCTTTTTTTTAAGTAGACAAGAATAGACAAGATTTTGATGACGTAAACAGAGCACTCTCAATGGTTATGAGAATGATGTCAAGCCTTATGGCAAATAATTGAATTTTAATGTTTTGTGTAACGTAATGTATTTTGCATACTATTGTATAGAATCAAGTTTTCTAACTGAAGTTGTTGCGCCACTTCTTCTTCCCAGCTAAAGCACTAGAAAGTGTGAAGGGCGGGGCATGTTTGGAGGACTGTCTTATGTTATTTTGACTATCTTTTATACTTTTTATTTGTTACTGAAAAGAGAAAAAAAGAAAATACGTTTATTTGCGGTAAACATGACGCAAAGAAGGAACACAAAAACAAAAAAGAAACAATTTAGGGGAGAATATGCGTCACATCCACGCAAAATGGCCAACGCTCAGCATAATGCTGCAACCCTATGCGAGACAGAGCCCAAGCGCTGGTTTTCAGCGAAGCCAGCGTTGACATGATGACGTCGACCGGCAACACACCGTGAGCTGGTAATAAGAAAAATAAAATAATAAAATAAATATAAATATTTTAAATGTGTAACATTTGACATCCCGTACCGACGGGAACAACGTACGCAGCGCCGGCATTGGGGATGGATGTCATCTATGGGCCTGGGCGAATTAACAGAAGTAGGCGGGCGCATGGATGGCAAGACATACCTTCAAATATTATTAATACAAGAGGTTATGTTGCCTACAGTGCGTGCCCAGAAGGACAAATACATTTCGTCCATGATAACTGTGCTGTACATCGATCCTGACTGGTGAAGGAGTGGCTAAGTTTACAGGCTGATATAATTGTTATCGCCTGGGCAGCTAAAAGTCCGGATCTTAATCGAAATGAACAGATGTGGGGTCAAATGATTTCAAATAGGGACTCAAGTGAATTGAAGTCCAAGGATAATCAACAACAAGAAGTCATAAGGACTTGGGAATTGATACGTGGTAGGAATATAGGCTGGAATATGGTTACTCAAATAAGACGCCGACTACAGCAAATAATACTCAGTGAGGGTCATCCCCTCCGCTATTAACATAAACATTATTAAAAACAAAACGACTTATAGTAAATAGGTAAGGGGGCCCAATTGCGATCAACCAATATATTTTTGATCGCGTAATCCCGTTTGGTTTATATAGTTATCTACGTATCTATAAAATAAAGTCGGGTTAGTTACACCATTTATAACTCAAGAACGGCTAGACCGATTTTTACAATCATTTCGTTTTTGGTTTTGGCTTCACCCCGAATAGCAGAATGAGTATTAAAACATCGAAAACATAACGAGAAGAAAATTCATTTTCTCATACATTAAGTATGGAATTCTGCTTTTTCGATGATATCTTGAGAACGGATTGACTGAGTTCGATGTTTTTTTTTTGTTTGTCTCGGCTTCGAGAAGTTTCCGCGCGCATTGGAAAAGTAAAAAAATCACAATCAAACTGTATACAATACCATCTCTGATACGTGACAGAAACAAAACACAGACAAAAATGAACATGGCGTTGTATGCTGTTTCAGGTAATGCCAGTAGATGGCGTTGACAGCGGATTCAGTTGCGCGGTCAGTTCATTGCGCCGCAATATCTCAGCATTTTTTCTTATTTTCACAAATTTCCATTTAATTTTCGACCGTTATTCCATTTGCAGTCGTTTCAATTAATTCCCTACAATCGTTTTTTTCTGAAATTCGTCAGTGAAAAGTGGTTTGAAAGAGGTGCGTTCAGTTTGAAGAAGTGAAAGACTTTGTGAAAAGTTTATGTCGTTTGTGCGGCAATCCAATTCGTTGTGACAATCAATCCAATCGGTGTTTTTGGACGGTCTGTTTGATTTTTCAGGCGGATTCGTTCGTAATTCAATTTGAATTCGCTGCTCATTTCATTTCGATCAGTCATTCTGGTGTGGATTTCTATTTTTAACCGAATTCAAAAAGGAGGAGGTTCTATGTTCGCCTGTAAAGTCAAATTATTAATTCACTGGAGTAATCTGACACGTGCTTGATGTGTACCTAATCTCAAATTCAACGCATTTATTTCAAATAAACCAATTACAGGCACTTTTGAATTGTCAAGGGGTCAGTCGGCCAGTCAGAAAGATGAAGCAAGTTGACCATTCCAAAGCGTAGTAGGTACCTATGGAGAAGAACGGGCAAGAAACTCCACGGACACTCTTTTAAATCAACGTATTATGGTTACAAAATATTGTTTACATCATTAATTTTGAAATTATAAATATGAGAACGATGCAAAACGTAAAAGCGTCCTTAATAAAAAGATTAACAAAAAAGAGAAAAAAGCAACTCAACAATTAAAATAAGTCGTGGCAGCTAAGAGATGACCAGTCTCTACTGACAGCGCCCGTTTACGAAAATGACGCATGGATCAGCACCATTCAGTTCAACCATTTTGAAGAGAACTAAATGATCCAACACACGCGCCACCATCAGCGAGACATTAGAGTGAGCAGGACATACTTCCAGCCGCCAGGGCACATTCAAGTCAATGAAAGACGTATCCAGTAAATGGCAGCTTTATAGTACATAGTACTCACATAACAATGTGCTGTGCAACTATACAATACTAAGAGATTGAATTTATACAATGCAAAGAGAGTTTTTGAAATATTCAGTAGCTCCAACACTATTTTCAATAGCTGATCAATTAGTTTTTGCGCCCTTGTGAAGCAGGACCAGCGTTGAGCCAAGCATTTTTATCAGCGATGTAATCCCCCAACATATAATATGCTTGGCTGCATAGTGTGCGTTTTATACAAGATTTAAATTTTGTTTTATTTAATTGAAGTATGTGGGGATGTATTTTATTGTAACATTTTACCCAGCAAATTTTTCACTTTAGCCAGCCAAAAACTTGGTTGAACTAATTGGTCCCTATTTCTATTGATATAATGATAAATGATGACAAATGATAAATGATTTTTATTTCTGTAAGTAGGTTTGTACAAACAGTTTTACACGTCAATCACATTTTTAAAATAAAGCTAGATGAGGTTGGCATTTCCTATCTGACTACTCTGAAAAGAAAGGCCGAAACAAACTCAGAGGTCACAGTCTCTTTTAAAGTCCAGAAATAGGTCAGATCATGTGAAGGATTGGTGTCTGAAATGGTCCTTTTGAGGAAAGAACCACACAGATTGAGTGTTTGCATTTGTCAGTAATTGTGCAGTTCAACTCAGAACTCAAGGAGCTCAACGATATGACGAACAATACCAAAGAAAGAACATTTGGGTAGGCCGCATAAATTACTCAAACTGCCAGACCATGATTAATACTAGATGAGAAAAAAAAAACACCAATGACCCACATAGTCTTCATATTTACAATAATTGAAAACAATATAATACTTTTAAAGTAAAATTCATGTCATTTTATATATAAAACTCATCAATGCCGATGTGTATAGAGAACCATGTAGAGCGGACCTGTCCAGTCAGTGCACGCATTTGTGAGTAATCGTGTAGCTCAACTGAGAGCGGAGCTCAACGACTCTTCGAACAATACCAAGGAAAGGACAGAGGCCGACAACACCTAAAGCGTGGTCACTGTCGGACTGCATAGAAAAGAAAGAGAAGCACGATGACACAACGGTGGTAATTTATTGCAAAATATGAAGCAATTATCGATTTACAAAAAAGCTATAGATTGTATAAAAAAAATAAAACACTATTATGCTAATATGTTGCTTGTAGAATAATCTGACAAACAATCAGAATGATTGCATGTATATTAGTATGGTTTTTAATCGTTAAAAGAAATTTTTAGAGGTATCTTCGTGATTTTTTTCTATCGTATCAAATTAATTATATTATGTTTTCAACACACTATCTACCTAGCATATATCCTTAAGAATATCACATATTTTGTTTCCTGCAGTGGATCATATACTTTAAGGCATTATAAAACTTATAAAATTTGCGTTTAGGTCCTGTAGTCCCCTTAAGGTAGGCCGCATAAAGTACTCAAACTGCCAGACTCTCATTAAAGCTAACTGAGAAAGACACAAAACAAAATATGACCCACATAGTCCTCACATTCACAATAATTTAAATAATAATATATTAAACTCCACAAAGTAAATATGTCATTGTGTTTTGAATAATCATTAAATGTCAAAGTATATAAATAAAATAAAAGTTTCAGTATGCAATAATTGGAGTAGCTCAATCCCAGGCCATTTTGTCCTCAATATAATCTTTAACAGTATAAAAGGCTTTCTGGCAAAACTTACTTTTAATAAATGATTTGAATTTATTAAGGCTTAGATCTTGAACGTGGCTTGGAAGTTATTACAAAATTATTTACATTATTTACACATATTATTAATTGTGTCTTTCACCTCTTTTACTAAGAAGATGCAGATTTTTCCTTACGTACATAATGTTTTCATAGATATATTGACAAGGTAATAATATAAAATAATAAATAAATAAATAATAAAATAGTTTATTAGACCAATATTAGTGTAATAAAATGGTCATAATTATTGTACATTTTGTATTCTAGATTTTTACACATATTATTATATTATTATTATTCTAAAACTAAATAAATCAATTAAACTAAACGATCACTTTTATTATACAAAGAGACAGTTAGCACAATGACATTCGCGGGAAGGTACTTATGGATCACCGAGGCCCCGGCAACACAGGCAACAGGAAGGAATACGGGTGGGTTTTAGTCAGTAAGAGTCTGACACACCCTCCCGCTCCGCCCAGAGCGGGAGAAGTTATTTGATGAATTCCCACCATAAAAAAAAAAAAGCACAATGACATGTCAGATTCCTTCAGTGAATTAATTATTCGACTTTATGTATTTTTTTTAATGTATGTCCATCGATTTTTTCTTTAATTGTAGACCGATTTTAGTTTTTTTTTGTTTTGTATTTGGTAGCGAAAGTTTGCGCTAAGGTCCCATAAAATTTATTGACTTTGCTTGGGTAGTTTTTCAAATAGCTTCAATAATACGTACTTTTCCCACTTAGTCTATGTGTATGATGTTATATAACTTCCTGTCACTGTTATATAACAGTGACATACAATCGAATAACATTACCTGCTGTAAATACACAGCAGGTAATGGTATCCGATTTTGTGCGAGGTAGGTACACAACTAAAAAGTGAAAAATAAAAACTTAAAACCAAAAAATCCAACCAACTTCCAAAATAAACAGTACATAGTGCAAAATTACTTTAATTTCGGAAGTCGGTGGCAAGAAAAGTTTTTCGATTGTGATTTTCAAACGGTAAATTGCCTTCGAAGATTTGTGAGGTTATCACATTTGTGATTGTGCGGGCATCGATAATACATAATCAGCCTAAAATGTTCCCACTGCTGGGACACGGGCCTGCTCTCTGTGAGAGGGAGTGGGCCGTAATTTACCACGCGGGCCCGGTGTGGGTTGGTATTGGTATGGAATTTTTGGTTCTAGCCCATTCCGGTTTCCTCACGATGTTTTCCTTCACCGTTTTGAGAGCAGTGGTGATTAAATAATTTACACAAAGTTAAGCGCCTGTCTGGGTTCGAACCTATGACCTGCAACTCGTAAGTCGCAGCCGTTACCACTGGCCCCCCACTGCTTTTCAATCAATCGATAATTGCTTCATTATATTATTTTGAATGCTCAGTACAATGCTCGATGACCTCAGTAGAGCTTCCGAAAGAGTGAGTCTTAAAATGAACATGGACAAGACAAAGGTCATGTCAAATGCCCATGTTACACCCACACTCATGAAGATCGGAGACGCTACGCTCGAAGTTGTAGACGAGTATGTTTACCTAGGACAAACTGTCCAGTTAGGTAGGTCCAACTTCGAGAAAGAGTCAATCGTCGAACCCGACTCGGCTGGGCAGCGTTCGGGAAGCTACGCAATATCTTCTCATCCCACATACCACAGTGTCTCAAGACGAAAGTCCAAGTGACCATTGCGTGTTGCCAGTCTATCTATGGCACTGAAACGTGGTCGCTTACAATGGGCCTTATTAAAAGGCTAAAAGTCACTCAAAGGGCAATGGAGAGGGAAACTCCAAGCATAGGCTTGGAGTTTCCCTACGTGATCGAATCTGAAATGAAGAGATCCGCAGGCGAACCAAGGTTACCGACGTAGCCCGAAGAATTGCCAAACTTAAGTGACAGTTGGCAGGGCCCATTGCTCGTAGAACAGATGGCCGATGGGGCCGAAAGGTTCTGGAGTGGCGACCCCGTAGCGAAAGACGTAGCGTTGGAAGGCCTCCTACAAGGTGGACCGATGACCTTGTGAAGGCCGCAGGAATCCGCTGGATGCGGGAAGCACAAAACTGGTCGAAGTGGCGGTGCCTGAGGGAGGCCTATGTCCAGCGGTGAACGTCTTTCGGCTGAAATGATGATGATGAAAACAAAAACCTAATTGTCAAACCGCCAGTATGTCCAAAAGGGTTACTGAGGCCCCTGGCAACACAGGCAATGGAAGGAACACGGGTGGGTTTAAGTCAGTAAGAGTCTGGACACACTCTCCCGCTCCGCCCAGAGCGGGAGAAGTTACTTGATAATTTCCCACCCAAAAAAAAAGTGTGGGAGGGGAACACTGGAGTGGATTTTACTCAGTAAGAGTCTGACAGACCGTTGGCCGTTACGACAATCGGCACAATGAAAGCCGAGTTCGCATTCCACATGTCAACAACCTCGTGTGCTAAGTCGAGATATTTTATTTGTTTCTCTTTCTCAGCTTTCACGAGGTTCTCGTTATGTGGAGTGGCTATTATTGCGCGGCGCGCTAATCGCCACTATATCACCCCTATATCAGGCTTATTGGTGACAATAGTCAGTAATGATAGACCGATCCCAGTACAACGTGACATGGTAATTTTCAAGTGACAACGTGACATGGTGACTCCACAAGTTTATATTTCAAAGCAAGTTAATGGTGAATATCCTGGCCACTTGGTTATGGCTATGCAAGTACTCGCCATTAACCAGACGATAACAACTTGAGATAATATGTATGTCTGATGGACTCACCCGGACGGTGGCATGCCCGAAACACGTCAACCATCCTAAGAAATCTACATCGGGCTCATGAAGAGCCTGGCAGAAGCACCCGTGTAGCTCCTTGCTTTGCCATTTCATTCTCCTTGCGGTCATCCGTGGTAAGTACTAGAGGTTTGCGCCAGTTTTCTTTAGCCATGGAAAGTGGGATGAGCCCTGCCTCATCTGTAAATGTATCTACAATAGGTATAAATTCAAATTCCATTTCTGGAATTACTCTTGTTGTTTTGTTGACCCAGTTTGCTCAATTATTATGGTATACTGGATTATCCCAAATGTTGGCCTAAAATTCCCTTAGTGTTTTGGATGAAGGTGTTTGTGTTAGAGTTTGTAGCAGGCCGTAGACAAAAAGAATAAATTAGAATGGTTACCTACCTCGTTGACATGTGTTTTGAACTTTGACAATATAAAAAAAGTGTTTTTAAAGTGAATAAATTATTATAAATAATTTATTCAATAAGTGTGTGCTTACTGTGATAATAATACCTAATTCATCACAACCTCTCATTCAATCTAAACTTTAACTTGAAACATTCTGCATTACTGCGTGGTGGTGTCAGTTGGAACACCCAGGTAAGAAATCCTCAAATTCCAATAGTTTGTAGGGTTTGGTTAGTGGTGTCTCTGTTATTATATGCAAGGTTCCTATAAAATATTTTGTGTTCTTTACTTTGCGGGTCGTGCATGTTATATAACTTTGAAGTCTACTGGATGCTGCGCTTAGTTTTTGTTTTAAAGTGTCCAAAAAGTGTTTATATTTAAGTGTGTATTTAGTGTTGTATTTGAGTCTTCGTGTTGTGCGTGAAGCTGGTGTTTTATCTTTATTTCTTCTACTGCTGTATGTTGCTCTTATGTTTTCTCTTAGATTACCAATGTTCTTTTCTAATCTGTTTTGCCATTTTGGCTTTCTTTGTTTATAAGTATGACGTTAGTTTTGTGTTGAGTCTGATAAAACCGATAAAACCTTAACACTTTACCTCACCTTGCCCTGATGACTGCATCCATGCGCTTTCTCATGGACCTGATTGACTTAACTACACAGTCTGGAAGAATGTCCTCCCATACCTCAACGACGGCATCTTAGAGGTCTTGTAGTAGGTAGGAGCAAGATCTCGTGCCCGCACTCACCGTTTAACTTCGTCCCTAAGGTGCTCGATAAGTTTCAGGTCTGGACTGCGGTGGCCGACGACCGCATAACAGGGATCCCAACTTCTTACAAGTAGTCGCTTAAATTACTGCGATTGGACAGCGAGCGTTATCATGCATTAAAATGAATACAATGGGAACAAATCCTATATGGGACCACATGCTTTTCTTTTGTTATGTACTAACGAGCAGTCATCGACCCTTGCCCGTGAGCGCTTTCGGTCCCGGAAACTCACACAAGGTTCGTTCTGACATACCGACCCAGAACAAGCACGATCCAACCCTGTACTACACTGTTTCTTGAGCATTACGCAAACGGATCCCTAAATCGAAAGATGGCTCTACAAACCCGCAATATTTTTGAAAGGCCTATCCAACGATACCCCACACGATGGTATAGACGACAAAAAAAAATATATCATTCCCATTTAACGTACAAAACAGGCAAAACATTTTTTTTTTCAAGATTTTATTTTACCCCTGTGTTGGCGTGATTAATATGTGGGCACTCAGAAAGTTTTCCGAAAATTAAAACAAAATGTTCTGTAGGTAAATATTTTTTATTAAATCTTTTCAAAATAGTCTCCACTAGCCTCTATATAAAGTTTCGTACGTCTGAATCAGTTTTCGAAACACTTTTTCCAGTCCGCTGCAGACACCTCGTTAACAGCCTGCTCAAACGCTGACAGCGCATCTTCCGGCGACGAAAATTGTATCCCTTTGAGCTGATTTTTATTTTCAGGAATAAAAAGAAGCCACACGGTGCTAGGTCAGGGCTGTAAGGAGGGTGACCCACAGAAGTTTGACCGACGTGCTGTCCAGGAAGTCTCATTTTGAGCGCGGTGTGCGAAGGCGCGTTGTCATGGTGGAGCAATTACTCGCGGAGCCCTGTGTTTGGTCGCTTGATGCTCACAACAGGAAAAACTTCTGCCAAACATTTGGTAGTATACCATTCAGCGTTGATGCTCCTTTGGTTCCGTCCAAGTAGCCAGTCAAATTGAAAAAGCTCACGATTAAAATATTCCCCACACTAGATCGCTTCAATTTGGTAGGCGTTAATTCGTTTTGAAACACCCAAAACGTCGACTGGCGTTTCGTTTCTGGATCATATTGATAAATCCAAGACTCATCACTTAGGCCCGGGTCGCCGGCGCGTTGTATTCCACGCGCGCCTGAAAGAGATGTCGTCAGCACAAATGTAGGGGTCTACTAGGGCCGATGCCTGCCGGGGTCACGGTAAGGTACTAATGGGTCACCGAGGCCCCTGGCAACACAGGCAACAGGAAGGAATACGGGTGGGTTTTAGTCAGTAATAGTCTGACACACCCTCCCGCTCCGGCCAGAGCGGGAGACGTAATTTGATGATTTCCCATCCAAAAAAAAAAAAGACTCATCACTTGCAATGATGTCATAAACACACCCAGACGAGCCTGCTTTAATTTTTTTATCATATCATATCACAGCACCATTCCACCCGGGCCTGCTTCTACATCGGTGAGGTTGTGCGGCACCCACCGTGAAAATATCCTCCTCACGCGAAGATGCACCTGTAGAATTTCGTGAAGATCTTCTCGATCCAACCTGCAGTATATGCTGAATCTCTTGAAATGTAACTCGCCTATTGTCATGGATTAATTTTTCACTGTTAGATCGTTTTCTTCCGTAACAGCCGTCAAAGGGCAACCACTTCTTTCTTCTTCCTTCAAAGTTAATCGACCGCGCTTAAATTCGTTATACCAACGATACACGGTTGCATTAGAAGGGCTTTCATCCATGAATGCCATTTGAAGTCTATCGTACGATTCGTCCGGTTTCAGGCGACACTTGAAATCGTAAAAAATCATAGCGCGAAAATGTTCCCGGCGCAGATCCATTTTTAAAGAGACACGATAATTTAAATTAGCTCGCAAACAATGTGGATTTTGAGATTGGAACGTACCTATTTTTACTTATAAATAATCATATTTTCAAAATAGATAGCCAGTCTTTCATAGATAAAAACTGTTTTTCGAAATACTTACCGAGTCAAAATCAAAATAAAAATATTTTATTGGCCCAGTGGTAACGGCCGCGACTTACGATTTGTATGTCGTAGGTTCGAACCCGGACAGGCGCTTTACTTTGTGTAAATTATTTCATCACCACTGCTCTCAAAACGGTGAAGGAAAACATCGTGAGGAACCGGCATGTCTTAGAACCAAAAATTCGAAGACATGTGACATCTACCAACCCGCACTGGGCCCGCGTGGTGGATTACGGACCACTCCCTCTCACAGAGAGGAGGCCTGTGTCCCAGCAGTGGGAACATTATAGGCTGATTATGTGCACTTATGAAACATCAGAAACTAGGTGCACGGTTCCAAATGGTCGTTTCCCATGGACAAGAGCCGGCAAGAAACTCCACGGTTACTCTTTTAAAAATAATTGGCTTTTACAAAGTTTTAAAATTACAGTGTTAATAGGTATGCGAGGACAGTGTAGGCCTGTCAAGAAGTACCAGGTACTTAACAAAAACAGATGGTCTACAAATCTAGTCTAATGCCACTAATAAATAGTTTGATATCAAAATTGTAGGTATATAATGAGTAGCCTGTTATGTATACCCATGCCAAATTACAGCGCTCTAGTACTAAGAGTCTCTAAGCTAAGCCGGGGACAGACAGACAGACAGACGGACATGGCGAAACTATAAGGGTTCCTTGTTGTCTATGAAACCCTTAAAACTATGAACTATGCTACACGGCATTATAGGCGGCGGTAATCTTAAGCCCATAGATTACCGCCGCCGTTGGCAACCAAATACAAAAAATACTAACCTGTCAAGTATTTAAAAAGCTTGTGCGTATGTCCAATAAAAGGCAACTCTCCTGGCACAGCCGGTAGCAATGCATGCGTGCTGGACTTGACACGAACATACTTCGACCACACGAAACACAACGCACATACTAGTAATACTAAGCTCAACATTGTACGACAGCAGTATTAGGTGTAAGCTAGGACCAGATGCGCTCAACGATTTATACTAAGTCGACACATAAACACCGGTAAAAAAAATGCTAATTAAAAAGGTTAAAACAAAAAAATCGGTTGGCAAAAGCTAAAGGTTAATGCGAGTCTCATAACTAATTCAACGTGTTCACAAGGTGTTAATAAAGATAATGTGCACATGGGGGTCGATGTGAAATTCATTATTATTACAGTGTAGTGTGTATTAGACAAAAATATATCAAAATTTAAGAAAATAACTTATATTTAGACTGCCGCGCGCCGGTTGGTTTTGGTTCAGTGTAACTTCCGTCCTAGGTCGAGCAGCTGACACCTCATTTCCCACGATGTTATCTCTCATACCTTGATACCTGCTTCGAGTCACCAAAAATATGAGCCTGTATAATGTAAATTCAGCCGAACCGTTTTTTAAATTTATTCGTTTCCCATGTTATATGTAAATAATAATGTTACAAAAATCGATGAAGGTCGTTGTTCGTGATTGGAAGAGTCTGATCCATAGGCATTGGCTCGAAGTTCATCGGAGCGCAAACCAACGGTAGCTTTGTGAATTTTTCGATAGGTAGCTAAATAAACAGCCAAGTGCGAGTCAGACTCGCGCATGAAGGGTTCCGTACCATTATCTATAAACACGGCAAAAAAAAAATCATGTCTGTTGTATAGGAGCCCCATTAAATATTTATTTTATTCTATTTTTTTATATTTTTTATAATAGCGGCAACATAAATACATCATCTGTGAAAATTTCAACTGTCTAACTATTACGGTTCATGATATACAGCCTGGTTTCAGTCGGACAGACAGACATACGGACAGCGAAGTCTTAGTAATAGGGTCAAGTTTTACTCTTTGGGTACGGAATCCTAAAAATGAATTTTAATGACTATTGAATTTGAATGCATTGTATTTTAATGATTCTAATGTATTTTAATGTACTTATTTTATTTTAAACATTGTAATGTAATGAATGTCATTTCTTTATTGGCACTTGTACCTTAGTAAATAAATAACTAAGTCTGTATTACAAAAACATGTTATAGTACTCGTATATACGACGCAGTAAAACCTCATTACTATTTAGTTATTTACTGTCCCAGTGCAGGTCAAGAGCCACTTCTAACACTTTGAGCACAGAGTGAAAAATATCATCAATCATTTGCTATTGCAATTAGACACGTACATACAATGGATTTTTCGTTCACTTCATTGCGAATCAAAATCATAATCAAAAGTCGTTTGTTTAAGCTAGGCTGAGAATCAGCAATTTTCGAACGTCAAAATTACATACGTAGTGTGGGACGCCCCCCAGCTAGATGGACCGACGACCTTAAAAAGGTGGCTGGGACAGACTGGATGCGGAAGGCGGAGGACAGGGTGTTGTGGCGCAGCCTGGGAGAGGCCTATGTCCAGCAGTGGACTGCTATAAGCTGAGTTGATTGATTGATTGAAAATTACATAAGACAGTCCCCCAAAAACGCCCGCCCTTCACCACTTCCTAGTCTTTTATCTGGGAAACAGAAGTGGCGCCACAAACTCCCCAGCAGCACACCTGTCTGTTTAGATACAATATAAACTTGACTCTATACAAATTGTAAGCAAAGTAATTAACACTACAAAACACAAAACATTAAATTAAATTACTTGCCATGTGTTAGATAGCATACGCCAATATACCAACAAAACAATGAAAACTACTCAAGCAGAAATAAAAATTACAACATAACCTAAACAGAACTTAATAAGTACCTAAATACAAGCCTCTGGAGGCTTTTGTTTAAGTACTTTAGATGCCTATAAAGGGCGTCCCCACTTACATAAGGCTATAGCTGTAACTCGAAGTGAGAAATGATAAACTAGCTAATTAGCTAATAAGTAAACAGTTAATTACTAATAACAATAATAAAACCATGGTCAGCAAGGCGACCAGTCAGCACAAGCAGCACCCGTTCACGAGCATAACACAATGATCAGCTATCACCCCTCGTCATATTGGAGAGAAGGAGGTAACCTGACCGCTGACGCTACCGCAGGCAGTGACATCTACACTGTAGAGCATATGGTGAAGGTCTGCCCGGCTTGGGCATAGCACCACCGTGCCCTTGTTGAGGCGATCGGTGGGAGACCTCTCGCGTCCGGCCCTGGTTCAGGCCATGGTACGGAGCGATAAGGCATGGGCAGCCGTCACCTCCTTCTGCGAAGCAGTAATGCTCGCGAAGGAGGAGGCGGGACGGTTGAGGGAAAGGCAAATTTCGCGCCCTCTCGCCCCTAGCCGCCGCAGGAAACGCCCTGGGCGTCGGGAATCCCGGGCGGATTTCCGGCCACCGTAGGCGCGGGCCTGCGAACGGTGAGCAATGGGTAGCTCACCGTCCGGTAAGGATCAGGCCCGGGTCGACGGCGCGTTGTATTCCACGCGTGCCTGAAAGAGATGTCGTCAGCACAACTGTAGGGGTCCACTAGGGCCAATGCCTGCCGGGGTCAAGGGAAGGTACTAAAGGGTTACCGAGTCCCCTGGCAACACAGGCAACGGAAGGAATACGGGTGGGTTTTAGTCAGTAAGAGACACACCCCCCCGCTCCACCCGCTCTGGGCGGAGCGGAAGGGTGTGTCTCTTAGTTTCTCTGTCGGGAGAAGTTATTAGATGATTTCCAACCCAAAAAAAAAGGCTGTGACATGTGAGGGAGCATGACGAACTTGCTGCCGGTTGCTGGTAAGATCAATTGTCGAGTTCGCTAGCTAACCACTTATTGCAATACAACTCATAAAAAAAAACATAGTAATCAGTAGATTATGTCACTACTAAATTAAAATCAAATTAAATTAAAATACATTGACTTATACAGTAAAAAAAACTTAACAATTATATGAACCCATATAACCTGTCAGGTATACTCCTTTTCTTCTCCTAAAGCCGAAAATCATTATCCATAACACCATCCATCTATTTATTAGGTACCTTTCTAATATTTTATTTTAGGTTGTTAAATTTATACCGACCTACGCGTTGCCAATATAAATAATAAAATAATATTCATAAAATCACCGTCATCAATACTATGACAAAATTCAACAGTACAACTGAATCTCGCGCAGCGCACGCACCGGCTAGCGTGGCGAGCGGCTAGGCTCACAACATCCAGCCCAAGTGAAGTGGTGTTGCTATGGCAACGAGAATCGAGTAAAGTGATAAGATCACGACACTCACGCGTTGCGCTTACCGACGACTCACTTCACCTAGCCGATTCAGCAGTGCTATTCTGTAACCTTCTCAACGTGAAAACTTAAGTGAAGTGAACGTGGAGTGAACTGTCCGTGTCATCCCACCTGATACTAGGGATTGACCAAGGATTACATTTACAATCATAATCGAAATTTTAATAATATTTTTATGCTAATTCGAATGATCACAATTAGTTAACTGATTAAATAAACGCAATCCCATGACCCAATCGCGATGTGTTTTAACTGATTAAATAAACGCAATCCCGTGACCCAACCGCGATGTGTTTTGAAGAAGCGATAGTGGATTGAGTCGACTAAAGACTGCGCGACGTTATTTAGCGTTGTTATTAAATCTATTGACTAAGAAGAGAAAACCGAGTGTGTCAAGTGATCGAGTGCTAAAAGTGTGCCTGGCTGACGGACCATAGAATTTATCCCCTCACAAACTATGTGGAAACCTAACTAAACGATGTGTGTGTCCATTTGAATAAAAAAACCTGCGTATTATTTAGTACTAGATGCGCCCCGCGGTTTCACCCGCATAAGTTTTGACCCCGTGGGAATATCAGGATGAAAAGTATCTTATGTGTTATTCCTGGTTATAAACTATCTGTGTGCCAAATTTTTCCAAATCCGTTCAGTACTTTTTGCGTGAAAGAGTAACAAACATCCATCCATCCATCCATCCATCCATCCATCCTTACAAACTTTCGCATTTATAATATTAGTAGGAAGTAGTAACTTTCTAATATTTTATTTTAGGTAGGTAAATTTATACCGACCTTACGCGTTGCCTATAATAAAATAATATTCATAAAATCACCGTCATCAATACAATAATAAAAATTCATCGGTTTAGCAACTGACACTCGCGCAGCGGGCGCACCGGCCGCCGGCCGGCGGGCAGCTAGGCTCACTTATCCAGCCCAAGTGAAGTGATGTTGCTATGGCAACGAGAATCGAGTGAAGTGATAAGATCACGACACTCGCACGTTGCGCTTACCGACTCACTTCACCTAGCCGATTCACTTCGGCGCGGATGGTTACTATGGTTACGAGAATCGGGTGAAGTGATAAGATCACACCGCGCTTGCGCATGAGGCGCTGTTAAAGAATTTGACTCATGGCCGTCCCTTAAAGATTTCCTTCAGAACCAATTTGGAGAGCGTAAACATTACGCTCACCTTCTAGCAGAGCTCCAGGATTGCAGGCAAGGCGCCCAATGTTGACCAAAGAATGTTAACCAATTCTCACTTAGAATAGAAACTTGTCTGTCTATCTGTCTAAATTACTTACAGAAATCTCCATATCCGATCACAGGAAGAATGAAATCCCCGGCAGAGTAGCTGCAATGGAGGACATTGCCCTGCATACATTCACGATGGGCCTTACCCCACGCATAGCTAACATTGTTAGGTGTAGGGACCCGAAAAATCTAAATGACGCAATAAATTACGCGATTTCCGAAGAAAAACTACAACAATATTCCTATAAACAAAATTTAGCCGCAAAATCATTTCGCCATAATGATCCAAATACTAAACCAAATAAATCCAATAACTTTAATAATAATCAATCTCAAAAACCTGCTTCTTATCAAACCTCCTCAAATGATCCGTTCTGCAGATATTGCAAGAAATCAGGGCATATCATAGAAAAATGTCAACTCCGCGAATATAATAATAAAAGATTTAACAATCAAAATAAACCTTCCACTTCAAGTGCGCAGCCGAGTACATCTACTTTCAAACCCCATATTAATGTCGTAACCGAGGCAGAAGGTTATGATACTGTTGACAACAATTTAAACTAAATAATGTCCCGAATAGACGTCGCACGGGACAGATACATTCCATAAAAGACGACGTCAAAACCCAAACAATGACCCATGGACAGGGTAACCAGCCCCAAACTCGAGGTCATCCCATTGGAGTCAAGCAGCAGGGTAACCAGCCCTAAATCGTAGACTCTAAATCCTTGAAAACTAATGGAGTCAAGCAGCAGGGTAACCAGCCCCAAATCGTAGACTCCAAATCCTTAAAAACTCATGAATTCAAGCAACAGGGTAACCAGCCCCAAACCGTAGACATCATCCAGGATCCTGAAAATAAAAAAACATTAATAAAGAAATATACGAATTCACATCTAATGTACCAAATAAATACTTACCATATATAAAAGTGAATTCTCCCGTGCCTCGAATGATATATCCCTCCTCGTCGATACTGGTGCATCCATAAGTATAATAAAAAAATCAGCCATCGAAGATTTATGCCCGTAATTGACGACCAAAATCAAAGGTATCGATTCAACCACTGATAATCCTCTACACACATTAGGACAAATTCCCATAACCATCTATACACATGATGAACCTCATAGTGATTGTAGATACCTAACACATACATTCAATCTAGTCAACGAATTAAGCATACCCTATGATGGTATTGTTGGCAATGACTTATTTAATTCTATGAGTGGTCAAATTAACTATGATAAAGGTATCCTGCACTTAAAAGATACTAAACTCAAAATACATTTCAATGAACCCGTTTATACTATTGCACCGCGCAGCGAAACCATAATTGAATGTACTGTAGTAAATCCAGAAATCAGAGAAGGTTTAATAATCGACCGACATCTGTCCGAAAATCTATTAATAGCAAATTGTATGGTACAAGTTAAGAATAACAACCGTGTTAATATCTCCATTGTGAACACATCAGAAGAACCCGTAACGGTTAAGTCTGATCTTAAATTAAATTTAAATCCTTTTGAACTACAGGCTTCAGTCTTTATCGGTACCATAGATGAACCCCATATTCATGAACGCACAGAAGAGGTTTTAAAGCAACTTCGCGTGTCCCACCTTAATCCAGAAGAAACTGAGGCATTATACTCTGTCTGTTCTCAGTTTTCAGACATTTTCCACCTACCTGACGATCAGTTAACTTGCACTGATGCAATAGAACATAAAATTAAAACCACTTCTGATAGCCCAATTAATGTTAAGACATACAGATTTCCCGAATGCCATAAGAAAGAAGTTGATTCCCAAGTTGAAAAAATGCTGAAACAAGGTATAATAAAGCCATGTATGTCCCCATGGTCCTCACCAATTTGGGTAGCACCCAAGAAGCTTGATGCTTCTGGCCAAAGAAAATGGCGCGTTGTAATTGATTACCGTAAGCTCAATGACGTGACCATCGGCGATTCCTATCCTATTCCAAACATAGCCGAAATCCTATACCAATTAGGTAAGTGCAAATATTTCAGCACATTAGACCTAGCTTCCCGTTTCCACCAAATTAATATGTCTTCTGATGATTCTCCCAAAACAGCATTTTCAATCCCAACAGGGCATTACGAATTCACTCGTATGCCGTTTGGATTAAAGAATGCACCGTCCACCTTTCAGAGATTAATGAACTCCGCTTTATCTGGTCTCCAAGGCATCCAATGCTTCGTATATCTCGATGACATTGTCATCTACTCATTTGACATCCCTTCTCACATGAATAACCTAACTAACATATTTTCTAGACTCCGTCAATTCAGATTAAAACTGCAACCAGATAAGTGTGAATTCTTACGAAAGGAAGTTTCATATCTAGGCCATGTCATTACCGACAAAGGCGTAAAACCAAACCCTGAAAAACTAAGAGCAGTTCACGAATTCCATATACCAAAAAACCCGAAAGACATCAAATCATTTCTTGGTTTCGTCTCTTACTATCGCAGATTCATCTCAGATTTTTCAAGCATTGCAAAACCCTTAACTAATTTGCTGAAAAAGAATGTAGAGTTCGTATGGTCAAACGAACATCAGCTATCTTTTGAAATCCTAAAAAATAAATTAACTACAGCTCCGTTATTACCATATCCTGACTTTTCCAAACCATTCCTTCTCAGCTGTGATGCATCCAATTATGCGATAAGCGCTATTCTTTCCCAAGGCGAAATAGGCAAGGACAAGCCTATCGCCTATGCTTCCCGTACACTCAATAAAAATGAGTGCAATTATAGTACGACTGAAAAGGAATTAGTTGCAATCCTTTTCGGCTGTAAAACCTTCCGTCCATACCTCTATGGTAGAAAATTCACAATAATTACTGACCATCGTCCCTTACGTTGGCTGTTCAATCATTCTGACCCTAGTAGTAAACTCCAGAGATGGAGATTAAAATTGGAGGAATACGAGTATAAAATAATATACTGACAAGGAAAACTAAATAATGCCGCTGATGCATTATCCCGCTATCCTATAACTAAATCCGTCAATCCTGTAAATCCTATACCTAGCATTTCTAATCAGAACTTAAACTCTGATCTGATTCTGATGAAACATCAAATCCAGATGTTCTCCCAGCTGTTTCTCCGGATGACTTAATCCAACTTGAAGATCTCATAGATCCCCTTATTCAACCCACAAGCTTACCAGAGTTAGGTAATCTTGATGACCTAGATAACATAATAAACGAAGACCCAACGTTAACTCCCACTAATCGTCCAAACCCAATACCACCTCCTGACGTCTCGAGCCCTAGTAGCTCCAGTACTCCAGATGGTAACTACTCAGAATTCCTTAAAACCACTTCTAAGGATTTTAATCCTAACGTAACCATAATAGAACATAACGAAAGCTTATTCAAAACTGATAAAAGATATGTTATCATCCCTACATCTATAGACATGGATGAATCCATCCCATATACTCAAGAAGTCATATCTAATATTCCTAATTTGAACGAATTTTCCTTACTAGAAAGTACATTACATTCTTTCCTTAAATATGAATCTGAAAATAAAATTTATTACTTCATTTTTACCAAGGTCAATCACTTTGACACTTGTATTTATGAAGATATATATAAGTGTCTTAAATCCGTAAGAAATGAGTTAGTTGTCAGTCTTACAGGTCAAAATAACCCTGAAATAGCTATATCTGACTTTGATAATCCTTTCGATACTCATCAGTATATTAAACTATACAATATAATCCTATATTTATTCCACAACTCAGAAATGACTATACACATTTATAATCTACCCATCACTAAGTAAAATTCCTAAAATCATGAAAGAAAATCATGACGGGGAGGTCATGATTTTCTTTCATGATTTTAGGAATTTTAAAAAATAGCCGGTCATCTAGGTTCTGGGAGAATGCTGAAACGCATCCAGGAAAAGTATTACTGGAAAAACATGCGAACAGAAGTTGAAAATTATGTAAAGAAATGCCCACAGTGCCAAATTAATAAAGCCCTTAGAAGAACCAATCGTGCTCCTATGCAAATCACATATCTTTGCACACGCCCCTTTGAACGCGTAGCCTTCGATATCGTAGGACCACTACCAGAAGCCGGTAATGACAGATATAAGTATAACTTGACTCTCCAAGATGACCTTACCAAATTCTCAGCCGCTTATCCAATCACTAACACTACTGCTGAAGAAACATGCGAATGCTTGGTACATTTTATCACGTTATTTGGAATACCCAAAACAATCCTGACGGACCAAGGCACCAACTTCACAGCCGAGCTATTCAAACAAACGTGTAATTTATTAAAAATCAAATAGTTATGATCCACCCCGTATCACCCTCAGACTCAGGGCGCTCTTGAGAGAAGTCATTCCACTCTTAAAGAATATCTAAAATCATATGTAAATGAGCAACAAAATAACTGGCCCCGCTTTGTATACACAGCTATGCTTGCGTATAACACAGCCATCCATTCAACTACTCATTTCTCTCCCTATGAACTTATATTTGGAAACAAACCATATATACCAGATTCAATTTACGAAGAAACATCAGGCGCTACTTACCCAGAATATGTCCGCATACTCCAAAATAGACTCAAGTACTGCCGAGCAAAGGCAATAGAATACATACAGAAATCCAAGTTAAACTCCAAAGCTTACTACGATACTCACACAAGGCCAATTATAAATTTAATTACAAATATATAAAGTCGGCGATCTTGTTTACCTTAAAAATCATTTACGCCTTAGAAAAACCCTTTCACCTATATGGAAAGGCCCTTTTAAAATAGTGAAAATTCATGGAAATAACACTGCATCACTCTTAATAAACAGACGTCACGTCAAACATCATTTCGACGAAATTAAATTAGCCACTAATAACGAAACATAGTATTTTAATATACCTACAACTTCGTTAATTTAAATTACCTTTCCTTTCAGAATTGGTTACATTTATCCTACCCTGGCGTCAAACGGTCAGGGGTATGTCCGGCCGGCATCAGACAACGCAGGCATATACTTTGACCCCATTGGCTCTATAAAAATAACTGACGATACGCTAGATATTATCATTCCTATAGATATCCCTTTCATTCAACCACATTTAGATAATATAAGGGATATCCTGAGGACTTCCAAATTCTTATGTAATCAAAGTAATGCATACTATGAAGGCAAATTGTCACTATTTGTTTCAACCATTATCATCCCGCTATTCTGACATAGTTAGAGACTTTGATTCTATTTCACATCTTATAGCCAAATCTCATAAAAGATCAGCTTGGTTTGGTGGAATCGGCTCAGTAATTAAGCAACTGTTCGGTAATATGGACCAAAATGATGCCGAAAAATAAAGTAATGCCGTTCAAACTTTAGAGAATGATCAAACCAAACTGGCAACTCTCATGAAAGAAAACATGATGGTTACAACATCCACACTATTGTCTCTTAAAGAAGTAATTGATAAAATTAATGCAAATGAAGTTAGTCTAATTTATGCTATCGATACCTTGAACCAGGAAATGGCAAATTTAACGTTAGTTTCATTGGAAACTAACGTTAAATTTGCCATTTCCTGTAGTTTATTGAAACTACTAATGAAATCTAAAATATCGGGACTGTCGAATATTTTAGAAAGTAGTTTATTAACCTTATCATTTAAGTTAGAAGGTATTATTAACGCTATTATATATAGCGTTAGTAAGTCTAATATACTATATCCGTCTATTATTACCCCTAAACAACTGTTTTCAGACCTCGTGGGTAATTATAGATTCCTTCCTAGTTCTAAGCAATTACCTGTACCCTTAATCTTAGATAATATCCATATTTTAGAAAACATATCCGATGTATCCAGTTATTATGCAAATAACAAAATAATGTTTGTGTTACAAATGCCTTTAGTAAATACAAAAGAATTTGACTTGTATCACACTATACCTTATCCTGCTGCCCTCAAAACTGTAAACAATACATTGTATTCTACAATAATACCATCCACTAAATATTTGGCCATAACTAAAGATAAATCATCTTATTGTAAATTAAATTCACTCAATATCTGTAAAGTTATAAATACGCAATATTATATTTGTGAGATTTCCAATGTATACTCTACGTCAGCCGTACCAATATGTGAAACTGAGGTTATTTCAAAAGCTCTGACTTCCATTCCGTCTCTTTGCAAAACTGAATTCGTTAATGGTAATTTCGAAACCTTTCATAAATTACATAATAACCGGCGATATACATGATTAGCCAAAATTCTAAAATTACAATAAAATGTAATAATCAAGACTTATCGGAATCTTCTATTTCCGGTACTGGTATACTAACTATACCAGACAATTGTATTGCCTATTGCAACGACAATAAGTTAACACCTAAACATAGTATCGAAATTAAAATACAACCAATAGTATTGCATTTCGAATTAATTAACGATACTTGTTGTAGTCCTACTACATATTTAAAAAACAATATTAAAGTTCCTTAGGTTAACTTATAAAACATAAATAGTTTAGATTCTCTTTTTTCAAATTATAATAAAGTAACTGATTAAATTAAAACAAATCTTAATCGAATAATTGAAAAACCTCATATTGTCCTTTACGGTAACTATTATTCCTATACTACTATTATTATAAGCCTAATTATAATCTTAGTTATTTCCTATAAATTGTATTGTTATTGTAAGTTAATTAAGACTTCTAGATGTAACCCTATACCTGACACTCCCATAGAAATGGCATCCGTAGAGGTCGAAGATATTCCTGCTCCTCGAATCCGAACAACCTAAAACCTGAAAAAAATATACTTACCTTTCCTTCCGCCGTCAACTTACCTTCCACCTGTAAGTTTCCTCCTAATCAGGGGCTGTTACATTTTCCATCTGTACCCCTTCTGGCTTACTCAGCAGTCTCCGCTGCATTCTTGCTGCTGACGCAGCATCCTCTCATTCCTCTCCCCCGCTCCTCTCAGTCCAGCAGTCAGTCGTCTCCCAACCATCCTACCGTGCACACACCATGCACTCGTGTCTATTTTTAATACCAGTTTTATTCTAGCATAAAGTGGTTTCCTTTTTTTAAAAACCTAATCCGGAACCCGGTTATAACAGCTCGTACCACCTTGTACGGGCCACGCATCCCAAAGTCCAGCTTCCCCGTGCACTGCGAGCCCTTGCTCACGAACACGAAACTGCCGACGTCAAATGTATGCGGCGACGGCTGACGGCGACGATCGTTGACGTACGCATCCTGCCGCTGCCAATTTCAGAAGAGCTTCTGTGTTAGGATGAGAGTCGTTCACCACAACGTCTCACACAAGAGACCTCAGCACTAGAGTAGTCCCTTCAACGCTAGTCAACAGCTGCAGAGGCGAGGTGCGGGTCGTGGCTTGCCTCGTTATGTTCAAGGTGAGCTGCACCTTCCACAACGCATCGGACCAATGCGCACCCTTGTTGTTCGCCTCTATCCGCAACATGTTCAGGACCGTCCTGAAATAACGCTCGACCTGCCCGTTTTCACGGTGAATTTCAGGCATGATAAAATGTATGTTACAGCCTAACTCAGTAACCCAGTCTTGAAAAGATGCACTTTCGAACATTCTGCCACGGTCACACACAGTTGTTGACGGAGTACCGAATAGTGAAATTGTATTGGAAAATACACGTTTTAACTCGTCGGTATCTTGTCTGTACAGGGCGTACAACCGACAGTACTTAGTAAAATCATCTACCACGAGAAGTATGTAGGACCAAGGACGTCAGTGTGACCCACTAAAAAGGGTACTTCAGTAAGACTTAATAACAAAATCCGTGCCCATACAAAAGGCTGACCTTTTCTAAACAATTTGGCAATACAAGCAGTTTTCGAAGCGTACCCAGCAATGTACCTCCAAGAATAGCCCACCAAACCCAAAAATTGACGAACGCCTCTTACATTACATGGCTTAGGACACTTCACTAAAGCTTCAGTCTTACTAGGGCTCGGCCGTACCTGGCCATGACCAATAAGCCTATCAAGGTATTCTAACTCGGTGTCTAAGAACGTGCATTTTTTATTATTTACAATCCCGCTAAACCGAGTGTTTTTAATACCTCTCGCAACGTTTTCAGAACGTCACTGAATTCTACTAATTCCTTTGACCTGTAGCTTAGCATTGGCAGTCGCGGCCGTCACTTGGGGATCGGAGATGCCACGGATCACAATAGCGGATTTTAGTTCCTCTAAAAGACCCTTAACAATATTCAGTCGCAACAGGGACTTCCGCGCATACTCAGCATAAGTAGCGAATTTATTCGAATTTACACCCATGACATGACATCACATATAGCACAGTAGCCATATCAACTTCGCGTGGGCACAATGATCGAAGTTCAATTATAAAATTGGACCACGTGCGATCACTGGTCACCCAATCGTTGAGCCACGTTTTAGCATCACCCCGTAAATACCTACCAATGCGTCCCAGTCACTCCCGATCGTCCCACTGACATATCTGGCACCCACGATAGACTTCAGCACACCACATGTCAAAGTCATGCACATTGGGGTCAAAATTAGAAATATAGTAATGCTTAGATCTTACTTGAATTAGGGAAAAAAGTGCCCCACAATCCTGTCCGCAGCGTCAACTTCACGGTCACTGTTCTATCCGTAGCACGTGTTTCCGTATTACCAGTAACAGGTGCCTCGGCAACCACCGAAATTGTCAGCGGTGGAGTGCCGCCCGGATGCGACGACATGGGAGTAGACGTACGCATAGTGTTTGAAGACAATCGTTCCTCTAAAGCGCTCAATCGAACCAGTATTTCATTTGAAAGGTCGCGACGAGGGCTATTCCGACGCCAATACGAACTATCCCGGCGCCTACGCGAACTTTGAGGGTACTCAGATCTATCACGACGACGCCTAGAAGATCTACTACGCGATTGACGATAACGGTCACGACGCCTCTTATGAACATCGCGACGGCTATGCGAATCGTTTTCCCGAGAATTACGCCTAGGTAGGTATTCTCACGCGGCGTGCACTCACGACTCGGCATGATTATGACTAGGTACAGGCACCGTAAATTACCACAACGTAAACAACAACAACAACAAGAGCAGTGGTGGCCCAGGGGCAACGGCCGCGACTTACGAGTTGTAGGTCGTAGGTTCGAACCCAGACAGGCGCTTTACTTTGTGTAAATTATTTCATCACCACTGCTCTCAAAACGGTGAAGGAAAACATCGTGAGGAAACCGGCATGTGCTAGACCAAAAAAAAAAATCGAAGACATGTGACATCTACCAACCCGCACTGGGCCCGCGTGATGGATTACGGCCCACTTCCTCTCACAGAGAGGAGGCCTGTGTTCCAGCAGTGGGAACATTATAGGCTGGTTATGTAAACAACAAACTAAGTGCGAAATAAAATAATTAACACGTGGTTGTTTACTTCAAAAACATATAATATAATCAAGTAGAAGCACGTGGCAAATCACGATAATGCACAAAAACTAATCACGGACAAAATCAACAACACGTGGTGAAAATTTTTAAACAGTCTTTAAAATACTATTTCCGGTTAAAAAGGTGGCGAACGATCTAAATCGCGTGTAATTTAAATCTATCCCACTTCTGATCTTAGGGATTTTGATTCCTAAGATCAGAAGATCAGCCTAATGATTTGTTTTAAAAGAAAATACAAAACGGCCTACAGATATTTATTTAAATTAGAAAAAAACCGTAACAAGCTAATGTTTCAAAATGATCACTAGTGCGCGTCCGTCGTATCCGAGCTCCGCAGCAAAAGTGACCGGTGCGACTGAGCACACGGCTCACGGTGTGTCACCCCTTCCACTGACAGCGTCATCGCAGCGACCCGATGTTCCCGCCCTCTGCTGTGAAATCCTCTAAGACTAGTATATAAAATGGAATTTTATCGTATCAACAGCCTTAAGGTTGAAGAGTACAATACATTAAAGAAGAATGAGCAAAAATATATGGAGCTTGGTCCAAATTTCCACCATCAATAAGAACTATGACATATGATGGAACACTGCGTTCTGAATCATTATAAGAAGACCGCAACCAAAAATATTTACTCAGTAAAAAGTTATGACCCCATGAAAACTTGCAATTTAAAAACCTTTTTACGCTTCATTATTTCACTATATCTTTTAAACTACTCGATTGTTAGGTGACATTTCGTTGTAATTCATACGTTATTCTGGTTGATATAAGCTATATGAGCCAAAATATAAACAATATGGCGGTCGCGGTAGGTACCTCGCTACGTCAAAAAAATCAAACCCTATAATGTGGGGTATCAAATCAAATGAAAGGACTTATAGCTATCTTTGCAATGCTTATATTTATTTTAAAATATTTGTAATACTGGGAAGAATGTAAACACAAAAATATTTCACACAAGTTTTATTTATTCCTGTCTCACAGTGTGGAGTCTGTCCTTAAAAGAATACATCTCATATGTCTTCATCCACAATAACATTGTCCAGATTCGCAGCTGGAAGTAGAATTGTGGGTTGGTGTCTCGCCCATCCAAAATACCAAATAATTACCATGACGTGGGCACAGCAACCCACAGTTCGCATTCCAGAAAGACAAGAACAGTAGTAGTTCGAAATGGTTTATCGATTATGGATAATTACATACGTGTAGTATTGTCTTGCACGTGCGTGCCGGGATTGTATTCATGCGCGTAGCAACATAGCGTTTTCAGGTTCAATGCCAAAATCAACTATTTCACTAAATGCTCCATCTCTTGCTACTTCAATCTGATACACGCCATTGCGTACGTGTTCGCTATAGTAGCTACGCGCAAGTTTTATGTGATATGAACCAAGTGCAAACAATGTCAAGTCTTCTTGAGTCAGAACAGGAAATTCATCTGCTCCTATGGCGTCGGCTTCAATATTTCGAAAACTTGCCCGCCTTCTATTTATATTTCTATTTGTAACATATGCTTCCAATTGATTTGGTACATGCAATCTCTCTCTAATGATTCTTAAATATTCTTCCGCATGCGCGTTATCGATTAAAAGAAGAAAAGCGTTAATAAGCGCAGCAGCCACCCGGAAATCATCCATCATGTGGCTCATAGCACGATTAAAAAATTCTTGCCTGAATAGGCGAAAATCGCGCTTAAAACGTCCGTTTACGACCTCGACGACCCAGCGGCATATCGTCACTTCCCTATTTTTATTGGCTTCTAACGTGGTTAACTGGTCTTCGCCACGCCGTTTGCTAATTGGCATACGGGCCACATAACCACACGATTCCATGTCACCAATAACGTCTCTAAAGCCGCGGTCGCAGATAAAAACATCGTTTGCTTCAAAAAAGTAATGGAATGGATTGTCTTCTCTTTCGTTAATAAGACCTTTCATTATAACGGCATCCGATGTTGTTGCTGCGTGTTGAACATCTAATATGTAGCCATCACAACATACAATGAGAAATGGTTTTAACAGGTTCGTGTATTTGTGCAAACTGTATGTTTTCCGCTGGAAAAGGAAGTTGGAAGACTTCTGAGTATAGACGTAGGTTCCATCTATCACCAGAATAACTTTCCTTTCTTGTATGGGTGCATCTGGGTTTCCAGAAAGACCATTTGGCACAGTCAGATTTTTCGCAACTACTTCATTTCTTGAAATATGATCCAGGCCCAGGTGCCTTGGTACGAAATCTTGTACCAAACATTTGCGCACAGTATTCATTTTCCTTTCGAGCGTACGGCGACTCATTCTGAAAAGTACGCTGAGTCTTTCGTTCGACTCACCCGTCCGAAGCTTCATCAAAAAAATAGCAATTGCAGTATTGGGGTCGGTTACTTCTTGCTGCAATGAAGGGGTTTCTCGTATCACTTGCTCAAATGCGTTATGAGTGATGCCCACACGATGATGCAATATTTTTGGATCCATAGTTTGTATATTTTCAAAGTCCCATTGTGTTGGAACTATTAAGAACGGCTGTTTGTAAGATTTTCGTAATGTCTACGAACATTTCTCCGGTAAAATCGTGGGATAAGTTTGGAGCATCAATTAAGTGACCCCATTGATTTTCATCCAAATGTTGTTGACATACTCTTGCGTTTGGAGGTATGTATAAATTCGAGTGTACCAACAGTTCTAGTTTGATAGACGCCGGAATACGGCATCTACTTGCATTGCCACATTCATGATAAATGCATGTGTTAGATGTATTTGGTGCTCTTTTGAATTCATTGGTTTCGAAGATTCCTCCAGATGGTCTTCCGACACGAGGAGGCGGCTGGTCAGCTTGGTTTTGACTGCGGTCAACTGCATACCTTACCCGCAACCAACAATTGCGGCAGATATATTGCTCGCCATCCAGTATTAACTGCAACAAATACAACACCTTTATTCATGACGTTCTGTCTAACTGCGTGTGTTAGCTAACATGTCTACTCGCTAAGAGAGGTCCTAGGTTCGATTCCTTCCGCATACAGGCTCTCCGGCAATAAGCTAGTGTTGATTCTGTGCGTCTGGGTATATTATCTATATACCCAGACGCACGCTCCCTGGAAGCCATCACAGAATGTTGAGGCGCTCCGTCCAGCTGGTACCACAACTTGCGATGAACTGCTAAAGGCAGTTGGTCAGTGTACTCGGCCACAGGACCACTTTACAGTTCTAAAAATTTCGCCGCTGTAAGGGTGCCGTCAATAAAAACTGGTCCGATAATATTATTATTATGGATACCAGCCCACACATTGAGAGAAAATCTGTACTGGTGTTCAGATTCTCGAAACACGTGTGGATTTTCCGAACTCCAGTATCGGAGGTTTTGCCGATTCCAGATGCCGTTCCGAGTAAAAGTACTTTCATTGGTCCATATTAAATTGGATAAAAAATCACCGTCTTCGGTTGTTTTATTTAGAAACCATTGGCAGTAACTGTTCCTGACCGGCAAGTCTCTCGATAACAAAGCTTGCACCTTCCGATATTTATAAGATTTGCGTTTGTTACGTTTTAGAACCTTGTGGATGGTTCTATCACAAACCCTAAACTGCCGGGCCGCTCGGTGGAGACTCGTTGTCGGATTGCGGGAAAAGTGGTCTTAAACTTATTTAGTGTTCTATCACAAAAACAAAATTACAATTGTCAGCGCGCGAGTTCGACAAAACAAAATCAGCGCAAGAGGTTCCGTCACCAAAGGGTAGCGCCGGCGAACTGAAAAAACAAGTTTTTTAGGCGCCCACTTACCGATCGCTAGGATTTAAGACGCAAAACAGTGACCTATTTCTATTTCTTTTACGCGCGGGATGTTTTGCTATGATTGTCACTGTCGCAGTGAAAGTGCACGTGTGTGTATTTATTTTGCTTCCTTGTTTGCATTGCCATCTTTTAGCGAAAATATTTGGTTGTACTTGTGACTTGCGTCAGAGCGGCAACAACGCATCGTAGGTATACTCAAAATCGTTTTAAGGTGCATGACCTATGCGTATAGACATAATCAGCTGTTAGAAAAGATACATCGTGTTCAAACGGGGCAAAAACTTAAAAAAATCATTTGCGACTAAACTACTGCTCCTATTTAATTGATTTTTGGTACAGAGCTTGAAAATTGTACCTAGTTTATGCTGTTTAAAGGAAAGCCTCTCTGTCGTATCAACTTTTTATAACCATGGAAAGCCGTTATTGCGGCATTTATGGACACCTCGCAGCTAATGCGCCTTAAAGGGTATATAAAACTGTTTATTTTAACACAAATGTCATTTATATGATTTTTCCATTAGCAAAATTTATCTAAATTTATTCCAAGAAACTTAACAGAGTCAGTTTCTGCCAGGGCGACCCTTTTATAAGATATATTCAGGGCCAGCGGTTTTGATCGATAGGTATGAAATTGCATAAATTTCGTTTTATTGATATTAACTTTTAAATTGTTTGCCTCTAGCCACTCTAAAGTTCTTTGAAGAGTAATGTTTATTTCTTGTTCGTACGAATTTTTATCTTGTCCTTTGATTATAATTTTAGTATCGTCAGCAAACAGTACACATTTATGATTTATAACTTCTGGCAAATCATTTATGTAAAGCAAAAACATTGGCGGCCCTAAAATACTGCCCTGTGGCACGCCATACCTATTAAACATAAACGAAGATTGGCATGATTCTAACGTTTTAGTTTGGTCATTATAATTTGTTACTTCCACTGATTGTACTCTGTCCGACAAATAAGATTCCAGCCAGTTATATGCCGTTCCTCTGATTCTATATCTGGAAACCTTTTCCAATTATCGCTCATGAGAGACGTAATCAAACGCTTTACTCATATCCATGAATAATACTGTAACAGGTATTTTCTTGTCAATACAATCCGTTATCTCTTTTATTAATGAAATGCTGCTAAATATGTACTTCTATTTTTACGAAACCCATTTTGTTCGTCCTTAATAATCTTGTGCTTTTCAAGGAAGTTCGCTAATTTGTTATGAAACGCCTTTTCAAAAATTTTAGAAAATATAGGTAACAGAGTCACGGGTCTGTAATTGTCCATTTGAGTGCCATCCCCTTTTTTAAATATTGGTTTCACCACTACTACATACAACAAGGAATATTTCCCGATTTACTAAAGAGATCAGTCTCTTTAATAAATCGGGAAATATTCCTTGTTCTAAAGAGAGGTTGACAACATGTAGTAGTGGCTCTATAATTATATTGACTGACAGTTGTATGATGTCAGTACGAATATTACCATTACCACTCGCTTTGGAATCATTTAGAGACATCACGATTTATTTAAAGGTCGCTACTATCCAGTGGATGTAAAAATATTGAATTACTGATTGATTCAATATGATCCAGTAGTTTTAATCTTGAATCTTCTCTATTATCAAGGCTATTATTGGAAACCGTGTTAATGAAAAAAGTATTGAAGTGATTTGCAATAGAAACCGGACTTATACAGTCACTATTGTCCATGGTAATTTTCGAAATACAGGACCGTTTTAAATCTGTGCCGGTATGCTTTTTTATTACATTCCACGCTGCCTTGCACTTATTTTGAGCCTTGTTTATGTATTTGGCATTATTATTTTTCCGAGACGTTAAAATGCATTTTTTCAATAAATTACAATAACTTTTGTACTTATTTTTATGAGATTCATTATCTTTATATTTTAGTTTATAGTGCTATGCACTTTTATTCTTACAGCTTATTTTTATACCTTTAGAGAGCCAGTTTAATTTATTTAATGCCTTATTTGAAACTTTTACGCGAATGGTAGGAAAACATAAGTTATAAAATAGCAAAAATGTGTCAATAAATTTGTGAAATGCTTCGTTTGTTGAGTTTTCTTCAAATACGTCACTAAAAGATAGACACGAGATTGAGTTTAAAAAGGTGAATGGCAGATTTCGTACAGCTTACTTTTTTTGTTGTTTTGTTATAGAATTTGTACCACATATTAAGGCTACTAAGCCATTTATTTTCATGTAAGTGTAATATTTTTAGAAGTTTGGATTAATTAATAATATTAAAAACAAGATTTTAATAACTACACGTAATTTAGTCGTAAACTAAATGCAGTTATGTTGGTATTTAAGCTATGCTCCATAAGGGGATTACCCGACCTGCCCCCTTCTTAGATGAAGTAATTTATCTATTTTTCTTTTCTGTTACTCTAGTAGGTGTCAAAATAGCATGTTTTATGTTGTAACTATTTAACAAGTAATTATATTCCCTACTTTCCTTTGACTGTTTTAAAATATCGATATTTGTAGCCCCACATATAATAATTTTCTTTCTTGTATTATGACACAACGTCCGCAATAGTGTCTCGAGTTTATTAAGAAATAACGTTACCTCCGACGAAGGAGTTCTATATACACATAATAATAATATACCGTATTTAGTTAGTTCTAAACCGCAACATTCAAATACACATGTTTCGCTTATTTTTTGTATTTCCTGTATTATTTATTTATTTATTTATTAACAGTTTATGTACACACATATAAACAGACAAGAAGAAAGGAACAGAAAAATACGTACAAAGGTGATGCTTATTTCTAATGAAATCTCTTCCAGCATACCTGCAATAGGATAGTAGACATAGAGATGTAGACAACGTGTGTAAGGTAAAAGAGAAAACAAAATACATAAAAACAAAATAAAACTATTCACTAATTTAATTATACAATAAGACTTACTAATACTTACATAAATACATACTTCTAAAATAAATATCACTAAAATACTTTATACTATTATTTTAAATTCAATTTCGTTTTTATAAGAATAATAACGCCCCCTCTTTTTGAAGTTTTCTTTGAATAGTAAGCTGCAGTCGTAAAGCCTTTTAGGCGAAAGCTTTTTTCAGTACCTTCAATCAAAAATGTTTCAGTAAGACATAGTACATCTACGCTGATCTCGTTATTTAGCAAATCTAGCATGGCAAACGAAATTTTGTCACGTTTGTTTAAAGCCCCGGCTATATTTTGATGTAGAATTGCTAAGCGTGGCTCATTTTTTGTCACGAAAAAAGTCTTCTAGATTTTGAGTAACTATATTATACGTTTGTACACTAACGTTCTTTAAACTACAGGTGTGCACAGCAATATCCTTGGTGCATTTTTGTCTGCTCTGAATAATTAAGTTTTCGATATATTTTTGAAAATTACTTTTATAATTTACATGCAAAAATTGCCTGTGAATTAACCTAGAAGCATTCAGCTTTGTGATATATTTTGTTGACATACGAGTATTATAATCATTATATAACTGTACAAAGGATGAGTTCTTACAATTATAACACACAAACCTTAATTTTGCCCGACTAACATATTTGTGAATTTAAGTTGACATAATGTATGGTGTAAATACGTTTGAATGTCCATAGGGTTTGTGTCATTTGAACCTACTAATACATTTTTTTAGTACTTCTTCCGTGGTTGCATTCGGCTTTACGAATGATGTCACAGCAAATTTCTCCCCTAGATAGAACTGCAGAATTTTTCGGACACCAAGTCCAGATTGGTTGGCAAATATCATAACTCTCTGGATATCACTTGACTGAGATTGGTGTTTTTGTCTTTCTTGATCTTCGTTAGATGTCTGTTATGTTGATATTTAATACAGATATTTTGGTTTGAAACCCAAGGTAAGAGGTTAGTTTAACGTTAGTTTGTATCGTATATACTTATTTTAAATCGTGTTCTGGTAACAACCAAGTTCTTAGAAATATGTTCAAAATTAACATATATTTTTTTCGCTACCACAAACTATACAGATTCGGCATTTTTTTTTCTTAAGACAAGCCTATTTTGGTCATTTGCCTCTTGTCAGCGCTTTAATGTAGTATTACTGTTGTTCCGAAATGTGGATTTTTTTTTTAAAATAACATATAGCTACTCTATTAATGGACACATTTTAAATTGCGACTAGTTTGCAGGGCAGGGTATTAAAGGCATTGGCAATGTCTAGAGACACCGCCAAGACGACCCTACCCTGGGCAACAGCATTCCCCGTCGTCAGGGCTCGCACGCGCACGATGGGCCGATAAGCGGACGGAGAGTCCGCAGGGCGCCCTGCCTTCTTTATGAGGACCAGTTTCCCCTTCTTCCAACGAAGCGGGAACTGGCCCCTCTCCATGCATGCGCTTAGGAACCCCCTAAGTCGAGGCCCGAGAGCCTCCATGACCAGGACCCAGGCCTTCCCAGGTAAGCCGTCAGGTCCTAGGGCGGTATTTTTGGCATTAAGCCTGCGTACCGCCGCTCTCATTTCTACCTCGGTCACCTCCGGAGCATCGTCGTCATCGTCGTCGTCGGTGGTGTGGTCCGCATCGGGCACCGCGGTAGGCTGAGCCATGGGTGGGGCGGTGTGTTCCCCTCGCGAAGGGAACAGAGTGCTCACCACGTCCTCCACAAGCTGGGGCTGGAGACTCTGCGTCAGCAGGGGAGCCCATGGGCGGAGTTTATCCCGTACAACTTTATACGGGCGTCCTCACGGGTCCCTGTTCAGAGTCCCCAGCGACTCCTCGCGCAGGATCTCCGCTTGGAGGGTGGTCTTCGCCGCTCTGTACCCCTCGTACAGCTCCGTCTGAATGGCTTTCGTATCCGGAGGTCGGATATGGAGCCTGCGGTGCTGCGGCGCTGCTCTTTGGCTGCCCCGATGAGCCCGTTTTGGCCGTGGCGGCTGTGGCGGCAGAATACGTTGGGGTCTTGCGCTGGCCTGAGGACGGCTGGCTCGCCGCTAATGGGGGGCGCAGGACGATAGCCTCCAAGAAACGACTCCGCAAAGAAGCCATCTCCTACCGCACAAGGGTCAGAACCCGGTCTTCCGCAGGCATGGGCCGTCTCTGCCCATACTGCTGCCCCCCTTGCAGCTCCACCTGAAGGCCGGCTCATCGGTGTCCAGCCAGGTCTGCTTGGAGCTTCTCATTCTCCTTTCGGAGGAGCTCCGTGGTGGCTGTCAAGCGGGCGACCTCCACCCGCATCTCTGACATACCATCCGACCGAGGCCCGAGGTGAAGGGCCTCCGCTGCCGCCACAATGGAGGCCGTGGCCGCGGATATGGCGTGATCCTTAGAGGCCTTGAGCGTCTTTACGGCCACAATCTTGTTTGCGGATAACACGACCTCCGCAAACCCAGCCACACGCTCTGACTTGCAACCGCCAGCGGCGCCACCCTCGGGCTTCTCCATGGCGAGCCTCTCAGCTCGATGGGCTGGCTGGGCTGGGCTGGTCAGCTCGACCGGGCCGGCTGGGCTCGGTTTGCTGGCCTCCTTAGGGGGGGCCCTCTGTCCACCCCTTTATCACCTCAGGCTCCACCCCGTCAGCTGGAGTGAATTTTCTTCTTCCGCCCGACTCCCTCGTCGGAGGAAGACCCCGAGTTGGGCCACTTCGAGGTTCCCCTGAACCCTCGATTTCTCTCCATAACTTCTTCGCGCTCCGAGCTCCCAGAGCTCTTTGCGCCAGATGCAGCGTCGAACTCCAACCCCGCATCACTCTCCACAGCTTGACTACCAGTTTTGTTTTTGTTAAAAAAAAAATCATTTCTGTTCCCACGAGTGTGGGGATAAGTACACCTAGGTTCACCCCCTGTCCCTAGGCAAGTATACATTTGCAACTCAACCAGTGGGTCCACTGGTACCCTAGCTGGGGGTGCGCTCGCGACTGATGCGCCACCTGCTACTAAAAGTTGCAGATGACACTACTCCTCAGCCATTCATATCCTCGCCACGCACCAAAACTTGATATTAGAGGATTTTTATAGAGGTTATCATCCTCGCGATCCGGGCGATCAAGCCAAGATCCTGGTTTCGTTCCAAGTCACAAAACATGACGTGATCTCTTTACGGATTACGATTTCGACGGTTGCAGTCAGGAGAATCGGTTCTCCCGCTGCTAGCTCACTGGCAGGGTAAGTGCACAGCGAGCACCGCCAATCTTCGCCCACTCGAACTGCCCTCTGTAAGCAGAGAGGGGAGTGGACGACCGACAATCGAGCATGAAGCTCCCCGCCACGCAGAAATTCGCCACAGTCAATACCATTTCCGAAACATGGAGAGACTATTCGCCGTGCCTAGGGTGCATCGACCCGACGACAGCCCTTCCCCCCAAACATTTTCGCAGGGAACCAGCAGCAATCAGGCACACGAGGCGGTTTTCTGTACGCACCCCGTGTAGTGGGACCTTGATGTACTATTCTTCATCATAGGCAATACTTGTTCCACGCTTGCTTTTTCAACAAATGTGCTTCTAGCGGCAGCAACCACGAGCGAATGATCGAGTCAAAAACAACCGAAGTGAAAAGTCATTTATTCAAACTAGGCTGAAAATCAGCACTTTTCGAACGTCAAAGTTACATAAGAGAGTCCCCGAAAAATGCCCGCCCTTCACCACTTCCTAGTGCTTTAGCTGGGAAGAAGAAGTGGTGGAACAAACTCCGCAGCAGCACATCTGTCTGTTTAGTTATATAAACTTGATTCTATACTAAATCGTATGCAAAGTAATTAACATTACGAATCACAAAACATTGGATTAAATTACACACTTGCCATATGTTAGCTAGCACACGCCAGTATACCAACAAAACAATGAACAAACTGTACTCAAGCAGAGAAAAATTACAACATAAAAAACGTTAATAGAACTTAATACCTAAATAAAAGCCTCCAGGCATAAAGGGCGTGCCCGCTTACATAAGGCTATTGCTGTAGCTCGAAGTGAGAAATGATAAACTAGCCCCATCGAAGTAAAATAAGTAAACAATTACTAATAACAATTAAAACCATGATCAGCAAGACGACCAGTCACCACAAGCAGCACCCGTTCACGAGCATAACGCAAAGATCAGCCATCACCCCCCTTGCCATATTGGAGGGAAGGAGGCAACCCGACCCCCGACGCTACCGCAGGCAGTGACATCTAAGGGAGCATGACGAGCTTGCTGCCGGTTGCTCAGGCAAGAATAGTATAATCAATAGTCGAGGACGCTAGCTAACCACTTATTGCAATACAACTCATAAAACACACATTATAATGAGTAGATTATGTCACTAATAAATTAAATTACATTGACATATACAGTCAAATAAAAAAATAATCAATTATATGAACTCATATAACCTGTCAGTAGGTAAGCTAATTCTGGAGAAAGAACATAAACATTATCTTGAGTTAATCACAGCGACCAACTATTCTTATCGTTTAAGTAGTCATTGATACAATAGTATGCCTTTGAACAAAGGGTGGATTTTACTTTAGTTTTAAACGCATTAAAAGGCAAGTCTAGCAAAGAAGAGGGCAGCATGTTATAAAAAGTTATACCAAGTCCAACAAATGAGTTATGTACCTTATGAAGCCGGTGAAATGGAGCTCGTAATTTGTCCTTATTTCTGGTATTAATATTGTGAATATCACTATTTTTAGTGTATAAGTGTATATTTTGCCTAATATATAAGATGTTGGCGAAGATGAACTGTGATGCCACCGTGAGAACACCAACATCTATAAAAAAATCTCTCAGAGAAACTCTGGCACCAAGCTGGTAAATAGCTCGAACAGCTCGTTTTTGAAGAACGAATATATTTTGAATGTCAGCGGCTTTGCCCCACAGCAGAATACCGTAGGACATAACGCTACGAAAATAACTAAAATAAACTAATCGAGCTGTACCAACGTCAGTGTATTGTCTTACTTTTCTGACGGCGTAGGCGGCCGAACTGAGCCTGCCTGCTAGGCTTGATATATGAGGGCCCCACTGAAGTTTGGCATCTACTGTTATACCAAGAGAAACTGCCGAGTCTACAGTTTCAAGCACCCCATTATCTAAGACGATGTTGGGACCTAGATTCCTAACATTTGGCAAGGCAAACTTTATACATTTCATTTTCTTGGCATTGAGAACTAGGTTATTCGTCGTAAACCAATCCGTAACCATTGAGATTGCACTGTTTACGTCATCAAAATCTTGTCTATTCCTGTTTACTTTAAAAAGAAGTGAGGTGTCATCTGCAAACAATACAACGTCACAGATACCCTTTAAATAAAATGGTAAGTCATTAATATACACTAAAAATAAGAATGGACCCAGTATTGAGCCTTGAGGTACACCTAACTGAACTGGTAACCCGGAAGATTTTACACCATTCACATCTACACATTGGATCCTATTATGTAAATAAGAATTTATTACTTTGAGAGCTTGTATTTTGGACACCATAATGAAACAGTTTACGCAAAAGCGTGTCATGGTCCATGCAATCAAAGGCTTTGGAGAGATCACAGAAAACTCCAATAGCATTTTGCGAGTTCTCCCATGCGTCAAATATGTGTTTCAGCAGTGCAACACCCGCATCTGTAGTCGAACGACCTTTTGTAAAACCATATTGTTCATTATGAAGGAGGCTGTTTAAATTAAAATGTCTTAGCAATTGCTTGAGTATTAACTTTTCAAATATTTTGCTAAATGCAGGTAAGATAGAAATAGGTCTGAAATTGCTAACGTCATTTTTATTACCTGATTTAAATAAAGGTATGACTTTACTACTCTTCACGAGGTCAGGAAAAGAGCCCAAATCAACAAATTTATTAAAAGTAACAGCTAGATAGGGGGCTACGATGTTTATTATATTACTTAATAGTTTAATGGAGATACCCCACTGGTGAGCGTCTCGTGAAAACTAAGTCACAATACGAGTGGTTTAGCCTTAAGAGGCCGACAACACCTAAAGCGCGGTCACTGTCGGATTGCATAGGATAGAAAGAGAAGCGCGATGACACAACGCTGGTAATTTGTTGCAAAATATGAAGCAATTATCGATTTACAAAAAAGCTATACATTGTATAAAAAAAATAAAACACTTGGAGGGACAGGCGTATAAAATAGCCGTGTATCCTTGCGGGTCGAGGACGACAGAAAAATTATTATCTGGAATGCATAATAATTCAATTTGCCTTTTTTTTGAGCAAACTTTCAAAGAGGAATTGGTGACGGTCAGGTGGCGTTTGTAGCCTAACTCCAGCAAATAATGCAAAAGCGGTACCTGTGCTTCTCCTGGCGAAAGTCTTGAAGAATCCTTCTGGGCAGGTGGCCACCTTGCTTGCCCGTACACTGGTCACTTGAAAGTCTATATTTTGGATTTAATCGGACGCGGGTTATTATTTTTAATTTTGAAAACGTAGCACAGTATATCCCCAAGGATTACGGGATAACGTAATAAAGTTTGCGGTTTTGCGGGCGCGATGAACTGAGATTGAAAAAACTTGGTTTGCGGTGAGACGAAATGCTTCCGTTCGGCGCCGGTGCACGGTGACGTCTGACAGCCATCATTAGTTGTCACTAGCCGCAGGATTCTCTAAATCCCGCGACACACAATATCCGCGGCTGCAATAAGCCTAAGACAGACTACAGACACCTTATAAACCGTCCACAATCAAAAAAATGTAAGGGGCAATAACTTGCCACACCATACTCCCCGCCTTGAAAGGTCCCGAGCTTTCAAAGATGATAATCTATACGCTGAAAAGCTGGTGCGGTTGGGAGGATGAGATGATGTTTATATATCTGGCAGTCTGAAAGCATCAAGAGAATCCCAAGCAGCAGTTCAAAACACCATTACTAGGAAACGGCGTTCGAAATTAATTATCAGATTCCAAAGAATGAAATTGCAGTTTGATTAAATTAAGACAAAGTTGAATTACTAAGCTAAATTATAACTATGTAATGGCGTACCATTGAGAAAATATACTATTGTAAATTATAAACTAAATTAAACTACGAAATAATATAGTTCTATTGGGTTGGCAAAGGATATAACTTGGTGACAGGACGTTTATATGTACCTGACGCGGTTTTTACTGAAGCTACTCGAATTACACCATCCGATCCCGGAAAAACTTCCACTATGATGCCCAATGGCCAAGTCAATGGTGGTACGTTATCTTGACCCAAGAGAACGACAGTACCGATCTCTATAGGGCGATCGGGAGTGCACCATTTCTGGCGAACTTGCAACGTGTGCAAGTACTCAACTCGCCATTTGTTCCAGTAGGATAACACAAGCTGATCCAAAAGCCTTTTGCGGTTTGTTAAATTTATGTTTTCTTCTGTCAATTCAGAAGAAGGCAAATGCTTAAGTGGACTGGACATTAGAAAATGCGCAGGCGTGAGCACGTCCGGATGCGGGTTTGATGAGAGAACACTAAGCAGTCGAGAATTTAAAAGGCACTCGATTTGTACCAGTACGGTAGAGAGTTCCTCGTAAGTAAGAGACTCTATACAAGTGAGTTTTAACACTCTTAATATTCGACTCCCAAATACCTCCAAAGTGCGGAGCTCGCGGCGGTATTCTTGTCCACTCAATGCGAGATTTTAGAAGCTCATTTTTAATATCTGTTTGAACAGACGAGTTCAATAAGAAAGAATAAATATCATCAAGTTGCGCCTTAGCGCCAACAAAATTGGTACCATTGTCTGAGTACATGACAGACACTGGACCACGGCGAGAAATAAATCTTTTAAATGCGGATAAGAAAGCCTCGGATGTGAGGTCCGATACGAGTTCGATATGTATGGCTTTAGTTACCATACATATGAACAAACATATATAAAGTTTTTGCGAACGTTGACCTCTACGGCGAATAGGTGTGTAAGCAAGCGGCCCGGCGAAATCTACTCCAGTGTGCACAAAGGCTTTAGTATCACGGACACGGTATCCAGGAAGTTCAGCCATTTTGGGTGTTAGATGCGTAGGATTTAGACGGAAACAAGTGTTGCATTTCCGACAGCGGGAACGTATGACTGTTCGTCCATCTAATATCCAAAACCGCTGCCTTATAATAGACATCAATAATCCGGGGCCCGTGTGGCAGTACGTATTGTGATAGTGATCAATAATTAGATCAACTACGCGGTCACGTTTAGGTAAAAGCGCGGGATGCTTGGCTTCATATGGTAAGTCAGATTTAGACAATCTGCCCCCAATACGTAAGATTCCGTAGCTATCAATAAAGACAGACAAACAGCGCAACTTCTTAGATGGAAGTTCGCCTGCTTTAATTAAATTTAAATCGTTAGAAAAATGCGTATTTTGAACTATTCGAATAATGAAATTTTCGGCGGTTTGTATATTTTTAACAGAGCTATGACTAAGTAGTCTGTTCGTAAATTTAAGAATGTACATAAATACACGTAACAATTTATTCCATGAACAAACACGGTCAGCTATTGTATCTAAAATACGCGGTTCAGTATTTGATGTTTCTACAAGAAAAACCTTTGATTTAAACTCTGGCAATGTTTCACATTCAGTAGGAGAGAATTTTAAAGGCCACTCGCTAATGGGTCGATGGAGCCAAGTAGGACCGTTCCACCATAACGAGTGTTCAATTAAATCAGATGGCAGCATGCCGCGGGAGAGACAATCGCTAGGATTCTCCTTTCAGGACACGTGATTAAAACTAGCGGCAGGTAGGTTTTCCTGTATTTTAGCAATGCGATTACTGACAAAAATAGACCATCTATGGGGAGATGAGTGGATCCACGAAAGAGCTATGGTGGAGTCCGAGAAAGCGTAGACACCTGCAATAGGTACACGAGCGGAAAGTTTATCTTTGACCACGCGAACAAGCTTAGACAGAAGTAAAGCGGCGACAAGTTCCAATCGAGCTAGCGTTGTTATTTTAGCGGGGGAAACTTTGGACTTTGCACATAAAAGCCGAACGCTGATATTGCCTTTAGAGTCAGTTATGTCTAAATAAATACAACAACCATAACCACTAAAGCTGGCGTCGCAAAAGGCTACGATATTCACTACAGCTTCTCTAAAGACGCCAATGTGGCGAGGAACCTTTAGAGAAGAGAGTGAGGGGAAATCGTGCAAAAAAACGGAAAACCGATTGGTGATGGAGTCCGGAGGAACCTCATCCCAACCTATTTTAGCTAACCAAAGTTCCTTAATTAGGATTTTCGCGTACAACACGACGGGTGCTGCGAGGCCAAGTACGTCAAACAAGCGGGCAACTAGCGATAGAATCGCACGCTTAGTGCATTTATCATCTACAGCGACTGTTGTCAAAGAAAAATAATCATCAGCGGGTTCCCAGGTTAATCCAAGGATTTTGAAATTATGTTTATCATTATCCATGGCAGAAAAATTAACTGGTAAGCGGTGAGACTCTGGGAGAATCTCCAACAAAGCGGGTGAGTTAGTAGCCCATTTGACCAGATCAAAGGATCCTAACTTAAATAACTCAATTAAATCGCGGGATAATTGTATAGCAATCTGTTCATCAGGAACAGAATAGACATAATCGTCCATAAAAAACTGAGTTTCTACTAATTTAGAAGCCTCAGGATAGCGGTCGCCATGCTCACACGCTAAATTGCGTATTGTGCGCATCGCTAAATAAGGACTAGGCTTTAATCCAAAGGGAACGCGGTTAAAGTGAAAAGTACGTATAGGTTCATTTTTGTTGAATCGATATAAAATTCGTAAATATTTGCGGTGGTGCTCATTTACACCGATCCGTAGGAACATTTATTTTATATCCGCTGTCATTGCGACAGGGAGGGTACTAAAATCGAGTAATAATAAAAACAAGTCGGCCTGTAAATTAGGTCCGACATGCAGAATGTCATTGAGTGACAACCCCGAGTGTGTTTTGGCACTAGCGTCCAAAACCACTCGAATGCTGTCTTTGTCCGGTCTAATAACGGCATGATGCGGTCTTGTAGTAACCCTCTTCTGTTAATTCAGAGTCGGGTACCTCCGATAAATACCCCTGAGTTATATAATCGGTGATAGTTTTATTGTAATCCTCGCGTAGGGTTGGCACGCACGTGAATTTACGCTCGAGCGCAAGTAGCCGCCGATGAGCGACACCGCGTGAATTGCCTAATTCGGAGGGATTGCGCGCGAAAGGTAAATCGACAAAATATCTACCGTCTTTAAATAAAACTGAAGAATTAAAATTATTTTCACACTCTAATTCGTCCGGACTAATAAAACGCTGAGATGGAATTTCCTCTAGCTCAAAAAACTTCTGCAAACTTGACTCGACGTCAATGCAAGCGCGGTAAATGAAGATATCATGTGTGTTACCTCACTACTATGACAATCAGTATCACCCATCAGTACATATACGAAACTAGTCAGTATAGCTGGGGGTGCGCGGGTGCCTGAGTCAACCCTATCACCTAAATAAATAAAAGGGAACAGCTGTGCTCCAAGCACAACATCGATTCCACCAGGTACATTCCAGGTTGAGTCAGCAAGCGGTAAATTATTGAAATATGACATATCGTCATTTAATCTGATAAAACTAGCGGGAAGTCTTATCTGTAATGCAATCAACAACTAATGCGTGTATATAATACTTATTGTGAGGATTAATCCGAGATTCTATATTGAGATAAATAAAGCCGTGTACAGGTCGTGAGGTCATACCAACACCTTGTAAAGACGAATTGCGTAATTTAATTATGGGTAAGTTCAAACGTTTACAACAGTCCACAGTAATTAAATTATTTTGCGATCCATTGTCTATTAAACACCTGACAACAAGCTTATCTCGGCCGCTGCTATCATATACGTATATCTGCGCGGTAGCTAACAAAATAGTTGTCTCTATCGGTAAACATATTTTAGCGGCGGCACTAAGCGAGACAGACGTAGCGGCAGGCTCGCTCGGCGTTGAATCACTTTTTACTTCGGAGAAATGTAACAATGAATGATGTGTTTTCTTACAAGTTTTACAAACACTCCGTGATTTACATTTAACCAAAGAGTGGGATAGACTTAAGCAATTTACACAGCCATGTTTCCTTTTAATAAATTCGAAACGAGCTTGCGGAGAATTCATATTTTTAAATTGTGGACAATCAAACAGTCGATGATCGACGTTATCGCCGTCACACAGCGGGCAGCGGTTATTCGAAGCTGGTTCGCTACAAGATACAAACGCTTTAGCGGTACTTTGAGTATTACTTCGATTGTTAGCTAAACTAGACTTAGCACGCGATTCCGTCTGTGAATTATTAACGTGTGAGCGCTGGAGTACCTTAACATAGTCTTGCATAAATATTATAAACTCCGTATAGGAAGGCAATTCCTTGCCACTCACACGGCTTTCAAATTGTTGAACAGTTTGTGAGTCAACCTTTCTTAAACCACAGTGTAATATCACAAAATCTAATAAGTCTGAAATGTCTAACTGCGTCAATGCAGCGACAGACGCTGAATATCGTTCTACAAATGCATTCAGACTAGCAGCATTGCCGGCGCATCCTTTAATGTCCAGTATATTATTGAGATAATGAATACCTAAACTACGTTTATCTTGATACCTTTTGACAAGACTGTTCCACATAACACTGTATGTATCTCCTGTGGGAACAATGCCTGCAGTTAGTTTTAAGGCATCATGAGTTAATTTACTTATTAAATACTGCACACGCTGCGAATCCGTCAGATCAGTATTTAAATGAACATTAGTACGGAACATTTCATAAAACATGGGCCAATTTTCAGTTCTACCGTCGAACGATGGTAACTCGATTGGTGGTAACTTTATTCTTCTACCTCCTTTCTGATCTGATGTTAATGTTTTGCCACTTGAAAGAATGAGATTACGTTTGTATTTAATAGTTGAATATAAGTCTTCAATAGAACTTAGACTCCCATAGTCGGGTGGGGTTTCATCAATTTCAAACTGCAACTCATTGATCTGGTCAATTATTGTTTCAAACTTGCTGTAAGATTCGCCAATAGATTCAGACTGCGCTAGGAATAACTCGTTCGAGCGTGAATCATAATTAGATATACTTTTGGAAGAATTATACAAGCGATTAACTCGCTCAAAAATTACTTCTTTTTTAGCAATAAGCTGAGCTAATTTAGTTTCTTGTTTTTGAGTTGCCATTATAAGGCACTATCTAATATTAATTGCTGTAAATTATCGTAAGTACTTGCAATGACTTGTACTTATTTAACTGATACCTATCCAGGCTCGAATGGACCATAAGTATGGAGGGACAGGCGTATAAAATAGCCGTGTATGCTTGCGGGTCGAGGACGACAGAAAAATTATTATCTGGAATGCATAATAATTCAATTTGCCTTTTTTTTGAGCAAACTTTCAAAGAGGAATTGGTGACGGTCAGGTGGTGTTTGTAGCCTAACTCCAGCAAATAATGCAAAAGCGGTACCTGTGCTTCTCCTGGCGAAAGTCTTGAAGAATCCTTCTGGGCAGGTGGCCACCTTGCTTGCCCGTACACTGGTCACTTGAAAGTCTATATTTTGGATTTAATCGGACGCGGGTTATTATTTTTAATTTTGAAAACGTAGCACAGTATATCCCCAAGGATTACGGGATAACGTAATAAAGTTTGCGGTTTTGCGGGCGCGATGAACTGAGATTGAAAAAACTTGGTTTGCGGTGAGACGAAATGCTTCCGTTCGGCGCCGGTGCACTGTGACGTCTGACAGCCATCATTAGCTGTCACTAGCCGCAGGATTCTCTAAATCCCGCGACACACAATATCCGCGGCTGCAATAAGCCTAAGACAGACTACAGACACCTTATAAACCGTCCACAATCAAAAAAATTTAAGGGGCAATAACTTGCCACACCAACACTATTATGCTAATATGTTGCTTGTAGAATAATCTGACAAAAAATCAGAATCATTCGATGTATTAGTATGGTTTTTAATCGTTAAAATAATTTTTTAGAGGTATCTTCGTAATCTTTTTCTATCGTATCAAATTAGTTGTACTATGTTTTCAACACACTATCTACCTAGCATATATCCTTAAGAATATCATATATTTTTCTGATTTTATTTACTGCAGTGGATCATATTATACTTTAAGGCATTATAAAACTTATAATTAACGTTGCGTTTAGGTACTGTAGTCCCCTTAATGAATGTACTTTATTTAGGTTTTTAGAACGTACCTAATGTCCGATAAACATGCGATTACCTTGATTTATAAATTACCTAAGATCTGTTGGTGAATTTTACCGGAAATCAGAATCGCATTTCATTTAAAGCTCTTTGTCTGCAAGAAATAACTAAGAGCCATTTAGTGGGCCGCCTCGAATTATAATGTATGCAAAAAGTAACTAAGTGTTGGCGGTGACTTCTATCGGACAATAATTAATTTAATTTCATGTAAAGCTTTCGTCTTCATGAAATGACTAAGAGACATTATCAGTGGTTGTCGTTGAATATATTGTATGCGAAATTAATGTCCGATAGAAGTCGCCGCCAACACTTAGTTACTTTTTGCATACAATATAATTCGAGGCGGCCCACTAAATGGCTCTTAGTTATTTCTTGCAGACAAAGAGCTTTAAATGAAATGCGATTCTGATTTCCGGTAAAATTCACCAACAGATCTTAGGTAATTTATAAATCAAGGTAATCGCATGTTTTTCGGACATTAAGTACGTTCTAAAAACCTAAATAAAGTACATTCATTAAGGGGACTACAGTACCTAAACGCAACGTTTATAAGTTTTATAATGCCTTAAAGTATAATATGATCCACTGCAGTAAATAAAATCAGAAAAATATATGATATTCTTAAGGATATATGCTAGGTAGATAGTGTGTTGAAAACATAGTACAACTAATTTGATACGATAGAAAAGTACGGAACCCTAAAAACTAAGTTGACGTTTAATTTGCCACGAAATATATAGGAAAAGTTTTTTGCGATTTCTGGCTCTCCTATTAGGGAAACCTCAGTTGGTCTAATAGACCTTATGAAAAGGCTAAAGAGCTGATTTTTTAGTATTTTAGATAATATAAGAATGTCAGAAGTACACACCTACTTTATAAGGCAAAAAATCTGTCTTTGAAAATTAACAAATGGTACTTGAATAATTTATGACAATTTTTTTTCTAACGTTTTCTCAATTACTGGGGCTGCACTGCTTATTAATGTTACTTAGTTACTTTTCGCATACAATATATTCAACGACAACCACTGATAATGACTCTTAGTCATTTCATGAAGACGAAAGCTTTACATGAAATTAAATTAATTAATGTCCGATAGAAGTCACCGCCAACACTTAGTTACTTTTTGCACTTCGTCGTTCAGGAGAAGATTATTTTCATTAAACAAATGAAGAATGTCTGTGTACTATTCAGCACCGTCCGGTGTTGGTTCATACACAGGGATTGCCTTTACGCTTCCAGGACAAGCTCCTTCATAAAGTGTCTTGCTAGGACAGGCTGACGCAGATTTGGGCGGGCCACACCACATTACAAAAATCCTCTTATACATATAACTTTCTTACATTTTGTAAACGACCACCATATCTTTATCTGCTGCCAAGCATCGCCGTTGCCGGTGTGAGTCACACTGGCTGAAATCTCTTGAGAGATTTCCGCTCTGAAAAGGCAACGCACCTGCGATGCTTTTGGCATTATAGGTAGTAGGCGGTAGCCATTTACAACAGATAGACGAACGAAAAATGCATTTAACTGTTTGACTAAGAATTAAAACAAAAACATCGTTTGGCAAAAGTTAATTAAAGGTTAATGCGAGTCACATAATTAATTAAAATTTAATTCAGTAAACGTATTTGTTTATGACGCTAACTGCAGTTCTCATGAATATTAGTTATTGACTCATAACATTATAATTCTGGTAAAAATACAAAACAAATTGAGCTGTCCACATGATGTTTTTTTTTATTTTTTATAAGAAGCGCAGCAATCTCATTGAGTACGTACGTGTTAGTATGTACCTTTTAATTAAGATATGCATATATCTGTGAAACCTGGATGATTGGAATGTTAAGAAGTATAGAACACCGTCAGTCAGGTCCCTTTAGATCATGTTAGTATCTTCTAGTACGAAGCGAAGCAGGTTTTGACCAGAGATGAGACTGGTTCAAACCATATCAAAGCATGAGTACTTAGAAAGTTACACCATAATTACTCATGAAGGCTACGTCGTAATAGTATTCGACAAGTCACAGCCTGCTCCGTTGGGCAAGTCCATTTTGCGAGTCTCTGTATAGAATATTGCCCAGGGTACGTTAGAGGTGCCCCTGCCACTTGTGCCTAGGTAAAGTTTTGTTTAGTTAGGATAGTTTATGTTTTAAATTGTGTTTTCTCTGTGTTTGTGATAGTGTTGTGTAATAATAGATGATTGTTGGTGTATATAAATATTGTGTATTGTGTGTGCGAATATACCGTGTTTTTAAACCATCCCCTGACTTATTTGATTTTGGCGAAGTTCCACCCCGCACCTGAATATCTTACAATTTTATTGCAGCTGTCTTTTAAATCTGTGTTATGTGTGTTGGGCAAAAATAGAAGTTTGCTATCTAAGAATAGTAATGTTTTACCTGCCCTTTGTCCTCCCCACTCCACACCACTAGAGGTCTACTGAACGGGATGCATTTGTACTCGATTTTTACTCGGTCGTTATTTGCTCCTTGCTCACCAATAAATCAATCAAAAGTTATAAATTCAAACTAGGCTGAGAATCAGCACTTTTCGAATATCAAAATCACATAACACAGTCCACCAAAAAATGCCAGCCCTTTACCACTGTGTCCTAGTGCTTTAGCTGGGAAGAAGAAGTGGCCCAACAAACTCCCCAGCAGCACACCTGTCTGTTTAGTTATATACACTTGATTCTATACAAATCGCATGCAAAGTAATTGACATTATGAAACACAAAACATTAAATTAAATTGCTTACCATATGTTAGCTAGCACACGCCATCAATAAAACAATGAAAACTGTATTCAAGCAGAAACAAAAACATAAAAACGTAAACAGAACTTAAATACTTGAATAAAAACCTCCAGGCATAAAGGGCGTGCCCACACATTTAGCTATAGGTAGCTGTAACTCGAAGTCACAAATTAATGATAAACTAGCATCATCGAAGTAAAATAAAAATACCACCTATCAGTACCATCAGTTAATGCGACTTTTTAAACCTGGCGACCCCTAAACGGACTTGATAACAACTTTTGAATTGATATTATGTTGACTAATTAAACCTACGACCGTGGTTGTGTGTATACTGGACTCCGATTACTCCTGCTTTAATTTTATTTCATTCCAAGATGAAAAGAAGAAATCGTCGATGTGTGTTTTGCCCACGATCTGTATATCGAGCTGTACAGCGACATATTTTACGAGCAGGAGAAAACATTCTCCAACAATCTGAGTTCGCAGATTCGCAGAGTATATTCAACCACATGCTTTAGTACAAGTAATTTTGTTGTTGTGTCCGTTACTTAGATGTAATAAATTTCAGTGTTTATTCTCTCTATATGTAAAAAATATTTACGGTTTTAATCCAAATACCAAAAGAAATATTTATTCCGTTTGACAAATATCGTGTGAAATAAAAGCAGGGTATATTTTTATTGTTAAATGTCAGTGCATATCTAAATTTTTGTTATATTTTGTTTACTATCAGCATAGTAAACAAGAGTGTGGAAGTCGAGCGTCACGGCAAACCGACGCTTGTGTGCTGGGGGTTCACCTAAACTGCACACAGAGAAAACATTGATATAAACAACAGTGATATTTTAAATATCGGATTGGTTTATGTTTGTAGACCGGCCTGAGGTATCTGCAATTAGTTTGAAAATCGGTTCAGTAATTTTGCAGGATTTCACAAAACTGTTTTAGTGAAAATTTGCAATATTTTGCCTGTTTCACCTGAAATATCTTTTCAGTGGATACAAATAAAATCGATATAGATACCTCAGGAGACGGGGAATGTAATGCCATATAACATGCCTTATGTATCCTTATAGTTAAGAGTTTGTAAGCATAAATTTAACGTAAACTAGATGAAAAGAATCTCCTAATAAAACTTAAAAACAGGAAGCAATTAGCCGCTCTTGTTACAGTAGAGTTAGCCAGTACCTAAGAAAACATGTAAACCAGTACAATTTACCCTTTAGTACCACCCGCGACCCCAGCAGGCATCGGCTCTAGTGGACCCCTACTTGTACTAACGACATCTCTTTGAGGCCTGCGTGGAATACAACGCGCCGTCGACCTGGGCCTGGTCTTTACCGGACGGTGAGCTACCCATTGCTCACCGTCCGCAAGCCCGCGCCTACGGTGGCCGGAAATCCACCCGGGATTCCCGGCGTCTCCTGCGGCGGCTAGGGGCGAGAGGGCGCGAAACATGCCTTTCCCTCAACTGTCCCGCCTCCTCCTTCGCGAGCATTACTGCTTCGCAGAAGGAGGTGACGGCTGCCCATGCCCTCTCGATCCGTACCATGGCCTGAACCAGGGCCGGGCGCGAGAGGTCTCTGCCACCGATCGCCTCCACGAGGACACGGCGGTGCTCTGCCCAAGCCGGGCAGACCTCCACCGTATGCTCCACCGTGTCCTCCGGGCGAAATTTACCAGCTTGCTGCCAGAGTTTCTCTAAGAGATTTTTTTAAAGATATTGGTATTCTCACGGTGGCATCACAATTCATCTTCGCCAACATGTTATATATTAGGCAAAATATACACTTATACACTAAAAACAGTAATATTCACAATATTAACAGCAGAAATAAGGACAAATTACGAGTTTCACCAGTTCACCGGCTTCATAAGGTTCCAAACTCATTTGTTGGGCTTGGTATAACTTTTTATTACATGCTACCCTCTTCTTTGCTAGATTTGCTTTTTAATGCGTTTAAAACTAAAGTAAAATCCACCCTTTGTTCAAAGGCATATTATTGTACCAATGACTATTTAAACGATAAAAATAGTTGGTCGCTGTGATTAACTCAAGACAATGGTGCCGATTCTCTTGTCACAAATTTCTCTAAACTAGACCAATATTCACCAAATTTTGGTTTATTCCTGTCAAACGACGTTCCCATTCTGAAATTAACTAAAGTGACATAAATTAACTATATTATAGTTTGACAGCACTAATGTCATTTTAGTTATTCAATTTAATGAAAATGGCAATTTAGCTATTCTGAGTTTGACGTTATTCGCCTAAAATTGTAATTTTCAAACTAAATCAGACTATTTTTAATCGTGATTAAAAAGGTGTGGAATAAAATTAGTTGTCATGAACTAAAATTTACAAACCACATTTCTCTTAGATTTCTTGAAAGTTTGGATGCTTGTGGGCTTGGAAAATCTTAGATCAGTAAGGACGCTTATGTGATTGCAGCTGTTGTCGATGCGACAGAAAGAAATAATAAAACTATTGATATTAGAACACAATACGAAATTCATTCGTGATAATTTACAGGTATTTTTGTACTGAACATCTAATGACTTCAATAAAATTTGGAAAAAGCATGGAAGTAGAGTAAATCTTGTGGAAATGCGTTCCTTGAGAAGCATGTGTTGTGTGACTATAAATGATAGGCTGTTTGGATGTGTGTGGATTGTGATAAGGCAATGATGCGGTTTAAAGGAAGATGTAGTGACAAAAATTGAAAAGAGTATGCTTAGATGGTTTGATCATGGGAAGAAGGCGTGAGTTTATGTATGTGTATAATTTGGAAAATAAGTGGATAAATCCATTTCCAGATTCTGTGAAATAAGAAACTATTTTTGTTTAACTATCAAGAAAGAGTTCAGTTATAATTAGAGTTCAACTATCAGTTGGAAACATTACGAGACCATTCCAACCCATTCCAAATTACTGAAAAAAGATTTTTAGGCTCCCTAGATTGGGACTAATTCAAGATTTCCTTGATAGGGCTTTCCTACGGCAACGAGAATACCGGACTTTTTACTGAACGATAAACTGGACTTATAGAGAAAGCTCAATCAGGAGGCTCAGTAGGTGCTCAGGTTTGAATGGAATGAGTTTGTGAGGAAGCTCATCGGAGATAGTGAATATCCAATGTGTTATCCCATTTACCCATATTATGACACCAGCTCAACAGAACCGCAGAACTAAAGCCACGTTGTGGTAGTTACACACAAATAACAACAGACATTTTTCTAGAAAACAATATATTTATAGAAATAATAAAGCTACATTTTTGTTTATTACCTGTAAACAAGTATAATTTGTTATTAAAAGGCACTGAAACCCTGGTGCAAAAGCAATAGGAAGTAATATAAAATAGACATTAGTACCTAGATATATTTTTAAATAGTATATTTGTGTTAACAAGCTTATAGGACATGAAAATAAATAGCTGTTATCAGCTACTGCTTTAACTTTATTTGGTCAGTTTACATTAAGTAAGACAGTTCTAGTAAGTAGATATAAAATCAGAGATAAATACCTTTTCATGTTGGACAATTTCTTTATGTCACCTTTTTCTTACAATCTGTCACTGTGTATTAGGACATTCAGTATTTTTTATGACATGTTCTAATGTCTTGCTTGGTATGTGTCCTTTGATACATCCTAGTAGTTATGAATCAACAAGCTAAGTTTGTCCGATGAAATCCTGTGGATTTTTTTTTAGCCTGTGTATTCCTTTTTTATCCATTATCCTGTGGATTTTTTTTAGCCTGTGTATTCCTTTTATATCCAGGATATATGGGTGCCGAGTAACTTTTTATACGACTTGGGATAGCTTTTTATTTCCTCTTTACTGTCGGTATTTTTATATCATGGTGTATTCTATATTATCAAAGCTTCATTTGGTACAAACACTGGGGCGTTTGTGATTGTTCATAGAAGCTTGTTCTGACATCGCTGTATGATCTCTATGTTGATGCTGTTCCCCATAGCTGAATGCCATAGGGATAAAGACTCGATTATAGCTTTGTTTTATTTTCCAGGTCAAATTGTGACCAATAATTATCCAGTAGAACTTTCATAGTGTCAGTCCAATTTGCCTCTGTTTTGTGAAAATTTCTTTTTTTTCCAAGGAAGACGTCTATCGAGGTTTGTCAAGGTATTTCACATGGTCAGCTTGAGGCACTTGTATTCTATTTAATGGAGCTTCAATTTATTGGAACTTATTCTTTTCATTACTACCATCGCAAACACGTTGAAATAAACTGTTTCTAATGAATAAAATCAAATTCAAATTTTCCAATGAAATATTTTACTTTTGTCCACAGAACACATATACCCTGACGCTGTCGAAGTCACGACAGATACAAAAATCATGGTTTCATCGTTTTTTATTCGACTATTTTGAATATAATCTGTGCCGAACGCATAATGTCACCTCTATTTTGGCCTATGGTTTACTCAACTTACGATTGTCAAACTCGAATATAGTTGTGTCAAAATTGTTTTCAATTTTAATGAAACTTATTTGCAGAATAGCTATTAGGATTCTCTTAACCAAAAATAAGACATGTTAGTGATCGTTTAGTTTAGTTCGGTGAACAACAGAATCGGCATCACTGTTTATGTTTTTTCTCCAGAATTAGCTTAACTACTGACAGGTTATATGAGTTCATATAATTTATTATGTTTTATTTGACTGTATAAGTCAATGTTTTTAATTTTATTAAATTTTAATTTATTAGGACATCACATCTACTCAGTACAATGTGTTTTTTTTATGAGTTGTAGTGCAATAAGTGGTTGGCTAGCGTCCTCGACAATTGATTATACTATTCTTGCCTGAGCAACTGGCAGCAAGTTCGTCATGCTCCCTTAGATGTCACTGCCTTCGGTAGCATCGGGGGTCGGGTTGCCTCCTTCCCTCTAATATGGCGAGAGGGGTGATGGCTGATCATTGCGTTATGCTCGTGCACGGGTGCTGCTTGTGGTGACTGGTCGTCTTGCTGATCATGGTTTTAATTGTTATTAGTGTTTGTTTATTTATTTTACTTCGATGGTGCTAGTTTATAATTTCTCACTTCGAGTTACAGCAATAGCCTTATGTAAGCGGGCACGCCCTTTATGCCTGGAAGCTTTTATTTAGGTATTAAGTTCTGTTTACGTTTTTATGTTGTAATTTTTATCTGCCACACGTCAATATACCAACAAAACAATGAAAACTGTACTCAAGTTTTCATTGTTTAGTTGGTATATTGGCGTGTGCTAGCTAACATATGGCAAGTAATTTAATTTAATGTTTTGTGTTTCGTAGTGTTAATTACTTTGCATACGATTTGTATAGAATCAAGTTTATATAACTGAACTGACAAGTGTGCGGCGGGGGAGTTTGTTCCGCCACTTATTCTTCCCAGCTGATGCACTAGAAAGTGGTGAAGGGTGGGCATTTTTGAGGGATTGTCTTATGTAACTTTGACGTTCGAATGTTACTGATTCTCAGCCTAGTTTGAATAAATGACTTGATTTTTATTTTAATTTTAAACAATGACATGTAGTTTTGAAATTCAAGTCAGATATTAGAATGCCTGTTCCTGTTTAAGTCAGGACCACGAATAAGGTTTAGAACTTAGCACCACTTTTTTGCATTAACGTCATATAAAAACCTAATCATTCAGGCGCTTTCAATGATTTTTAGGGACAATTATTAAACATTTTCTAGTTCGAGTGCTCTTGTTCTAAATTTGATGTGATGTAAAACCATTTTTTTTTAAACTAATCCAAAGGCATGGGCATTTTTTTAACGAGTAATTTTTAATATTTAATCTGCGATTCATAGTGTTATCTTTTTTTTTTGTAGGATTCTTGTTTTTTGTATTATATACTAAATTTAACATGTAAAATGTTGCGAGTGTTTTTGTTAAATCCTTCCACATACGCTACAATACTTACGCACGCTTTAAAATTTTACCACAGAATTTATTAATCTAAAAGTTCAACTACTTCCAGTTTAGAAAACCCCTAAGATTTCTGAAAACTTGCCGTTGGAGAATGCCAACAGGCACATGGCTTGTTCCATGAACACTGACTTTATTCTATTGTGGAAATTTGTTGCCAATAAAAGGACATTTGGTCGGGGTATATTATAATTTAATTCTAAAAACCAACTAAACTATATAATATTTACATATTATTATTGTGTAATCAATATTCAACGTAACATGTAACGAATGTGTTACAAACAAAAATCTCCAATGAAGACCCAGAATTTCACAGCACTAGTATTTCAAGGGCGGTCCGTACTCGACTTGACTTACAAATGCGTTATTAAGTAGTTATTTAGTAGTAGTGATTCGTTGTGTCTTGTAGAGATCGCAAAAAGTCTAATATCCTACTAAACTACAGTTTATTCGCAGTGTAGGCAACGTCGTCAGTGTGGATCACTGAGGAAACTTGTTGACAGACAGGTTTTTTCTACGGCGCGGTTTTTATGGCGTACCGTAAAAAAACCGTGACGTGTACAAAGGGCCTCAGAGTTATCCAGTCCATTAAAATAATAATAACTGATGGCCACAAAGTAGATGGTATATATTTCGTCTAGTAGAAGATGTTGTTACGTCCTTCTTTCTATACTGATCTCATGTCCCGAAACTGGTCTCATCACGAACTCATATTTCATCTTCAATTTGCTCATGTCTGCTGTCAACCGGTACCGACGTACGAAGTGTGCTAGAGTCACCTTCATTGATAACATGGCGTATGTTCTACCTGTAAAATTAACAGAATTTAAAGGCGTCTTCATTATTTTCATCTGCCTGCCTTTTCCCAACTATATTGGGGTCGGCTTCCAGTCTAACCGGATGCAGCTGAATATCAGTATTTTACATGGAGCGACTGCCTATCCGACCTCCGCAACCCAGTTACTGGATAACACGATACCCGAATGCCTCCTCGTCATCATCAACATCTTTTAGTATTGCTAACCTTTGTATCGGTAAAGAAAACTTAGTATAAATACCTATACAAGCTCGCTTGCCCAATCCAAATGCTGCAAACTCCTTGTTGTTTATAAAGTCACCATCCAGCCATCTTTCTGGTCTGAACTGATCGCTCTCCGCTCCCCAGGATGGATCGAAAGCAGTTGCCAGTGAAAAAATTACACAATAGCTGCCAGCTCGCATCGTGTAATTTTCTGAAATAAATAAATGAATATACCTATCATTACAAATATAAATAGCATCCATCATCTGCCTTCCCTTTTCCCAACTGGGTTGGGTTCAGCTTCCAGTCTTACCGGAAGCAGCTGAATACTAGTATTTTACATGTAGCGACTGCATATCTGACATCTGGGTAACACGGTACTCTTAGTTATGATTGGTTGTCAGCCTTTCGGGCTTCTGACTACCCGTGACGACTGTCAAAGGTATATATTACAGCCGGGACCAACGACTTAACGTGCTTTCCGAGGCACGAAGGGGTCTTGAATGGATGGTTACCCATCCATCTGCAAGCGTTGTTTAACCATGAAGATCGACCCGTGCATCTGTTATTATTTTTTACGAAACCCTCCTCCATTATAAATATGTAACATTATACTAAGCCTATTCTCATCCCAGGCTACTGAGACTTATGCTATGTGAAAATCCTTGCAAACACTAAAATATAATTTACAACCAATTTTATCTCCTCTCATATCGTAAAATTCGAATTATAAACTTCAAATTGAGTTTATATTATTATAACAAAATACCAAAATTTAAAAATAGAATCATAGTATAACACTTTTTCGTTAACAAAATAATGTTATAAAACAATTTGTTCACCAATACGATAGAGGGCAAATCCAAGTTAATTGTCAAGGAGTAAATCACCAAGGATTTTCCATAAAATATTTTTTTGTAATGGAACGCATATGCGGGGCGCACCCCTTTTTTATAAAATAAAAAGTTTTGATTACAATTTTTACTTGTCTGTGGCAGCGCCCGATTTAACGCATGCGCGGTGATGTGCTTTGTTTTGGGTAGAAAATCATCAAATAACTTCTCCCGCTCTGGGCGGACCGGGAGGGTGTGTCAGTGTGTCAGACTCTCATTGACTAAAACCCGCCCGTATTCCTTCAGTTGCCTGTGTACCTTACCGCGACCCCGGCAGGCGTCGGCCCTAGTGGACCACTACGCTTGTGCTGACGACATCACTTTTGAGGCGCGCGTGAATACAACGCGCCGTCAACCCGGCCTGGTCCTTACCGTGCGGTGAGCTACCCATTGCTCACCGTCCGCAAGCCTACGCCTACGGTGGCCGGAAATCCGCCTGGGATTCCGGACGCCCAGGGCGTCTCCTGCGGCGGCTAAGGGCGAGAGGGCGCGAAATTTGCCTTTCCCTCAACCGTCCCGCCTCCTCCTTCGCGAGCATTACTGCTTCGCAGCAGGAGGTGGCTCCTGCCCATGCCCTCTCGCTCCGTACAATGGCCTGAACCAGGGCAGGACGTGAGAGATCTCTGCCGTCGATCGCCTCTATGAGGACACGGCGGTGCTCTGCCCAAGCCGGGCAGACCTCCAGCGGTGATGTGCTGGCGCCAGTTTTTGATATTTTATTGACCGAGTGAGTCAAGCGCGATTTCTCTCGGAGATCCTAGCAGAATAGCTCCTTAAAATGCAGTAAATTACTCACTTTTAGATTTCTACCAGTGGAATCGGCCCTTTAACTACTAGGTACAGATTGATGGAGCACCTGAGACCACCTTCTCATTACAAAACTAGAAAATTTTGAATTTTTTTTCTGAATTCTCTAAAACCAATATTAATGTTAGTTTTACAAAAAAGTCACTAGATGGCGCTACTGTACACCGCTAGTTCACGGCTGTCGTTGTCGCTCGCCCAATGGTAAGGTCCCGTCGAACATTTTGTATGACTAAGTTTTGTTAGGTGTAAAGTAGCTCGTGATTATCAGATTGTAATAGTTGGTTAGTTGAGGATTAGTTTATTTCTGTTTAATTATTGTCTTGCCACTTGCCATGAATGTTCTGGCTACGCGCGATAGCTTCAGTCAGTTTTCTGACCGCTTTGACTACCCAAAGCAACAATGTTTAGCCCTTTTTAACGCGTATTGCATAACACTGTACTCGGGGGCCCTGTGGTTCAGATATACCCAAAGGGCTTGCAATGCTCTGCGTATCCAATATAACAATGTGTTCAGGGTGCTGTTGCGACTGCCACGTTTCTGCAGTGCGTCGGCGATGTTTGCCGAGGCGCACCGATAGCTTTGACGCAGTATGTCGTAAAAAATCTGTCTTGTTAGTTCGCTGGTTGCGTAACAGTCCCAACATCATTCTGCACTCGATAGCCGCCCGAGCAGATAGTCCGCTTGTGTGGGCGTTAGCAGAGCGGACAAGATCTGTTTTAGTTATTAAGTACTAACATAGTCTAAGTAAGATTGTTAATAACACAATGGACCTCATTTGTAGTCTTATCAAATAAACAATTATTATTATTTGAGATGGCTTTTTTTTTTTTCGGTGGGAAATCATAACTTCTCCCGCTCTGGGCGGAGCGGGAGGGTGTGTCAGACTCTTACTGACTAAAACCAACCCGTATTCCTTCCTGTTGCCTGTGTTGCTAGGGGACTCGGTGACCCATAAGTACCTTCCCGCGACCCCGGCTGGCATCGGCCCTAGTGGACCCCTACATTTGTGCTGACATCTCTTTGAGGCGCGCGTGGAATACGACGCGCCTTGCTCACCGACCGATTTGACATGGCTGCGACTGCTGTCGTATATGGTACGTCGAACACACTTGACAATTTATTGTCTCCTATCCAAATCAGCGGCCGTTTTTTCCAGGTGGAAAAGAGTGATATCGATGATGATATTACTAAACCATATACCACTGGAACGTTGACCGCGACCGTTAATTGTTGTAAAAAGTTTGTGCTTGCGAGGAGGTTTGTGCGTTCGCAGAACTACCAGTTTAGTAGGTTAAATCACAATGTATGAGAGTAGATAAAGTGGTGTATGACATAACTAGGTACCCCACACTATGCAACAGTTTCAAAAACTTACTGAGCTTAACATTCTTATCCACGCATCTAAACATAACAGGAACTGAAGGAAACGTTCGAAGGGACTCCATTATCACTGCGTTTGTATAAACCAACTTGTTCACATCATCCTTTTCTACGTCTCTGCCGGCACCCAGTACTTCCAATAATCTGCAAGAAGCAAATTATACGTAGATTAGAGTTAATATCAATGTCTGAATTGCCAACGTACTTAACGCAGGAGTTGTCTTATTATATCTTACAGCATTTCTTGATTTTAATATAAATATGATTTAGTAAGATACAGAGGTATCAATACATAGTTTGTGACCTCTCCAAGGCATTTGATTGCGTCGACCACGAAACCTTACTCTTGAAACTTGAGAATTACGGACTTGGAAAACATGCGCTCAGCTCAAAAAAAAAAATCTGTAAAATCTTATTTAAATGATAGACAACAGCAAGTACAAATTAATGGTATCAATTCACTCGGTTTAAAAGTAAAAATGGATGTTCCACAAGGCTCAATATTGGGTCCTTTCCTCTTTTTAGTGTATATTAACGATCTACTCCATTTATTAAATAATCAACCACAAATGGTGTTATTTGCTGATGATACTTCTTTAATTTTTAAGGTAGATAGACGTGCTACTAATGTTGACGACGTAAATAACGCCCTATTGCAGGTTCAGAATTGGTTCACTGCCAATAATTTAGTATTAAATGGGAAAAAACCAAGTGCATTAGATTTTCTTTACCAAATGTCAATTGCCGTCAGTTGGGACTGGTCACCACTTAGCTTCCTCGGCTTATTTGTAATTATTTTATTGAGAAATTGTTGTTTGTTTATTTTGCTACTATGGACGCGTTTTTAATTTTACATCGTCCTCACATTTAGTTATAATTTCAACATTATTTTTGTACTAATCTTTATGTATCTATATAATTTAAAAGAGTGTCCATGGAGTTTCTTTCCTGTTCTTCTCCATAGGTACCTACTACGCTTTGGAATGGGCAACTAGCTTCATATTTCTAACTGACCGACTCCTTGACAATTCAAAAGTGCCTGTAAATGGTTTAATTGAAATAAATGCTTTGAGTTTGAGTTACAAAACAAGCTCTCAGACAAAAAATAATAATACATAGTAGAAAGTAAATTTGGCATGCGATATATTTCTATGCTATTATGGATGTATCCCGAGCATGATAACTAATAATAAATAACCCATTTTATGTTTTTTATTATTGGTAATTAAATATTTGACAATTTTGTATGTAGCTCCTATCTATTTCTGTATTAATTAATTAGTTATATTAGTTTATTTATTTATGTCAGCATTGTCAATGTTAATAAATATTGTCATATTATTAATTTTTTAAATTCTAATTTGTATTATTATTTGCACACCATGACAATATGGTAAACATGATAGACAAACACAACTCCATGCACTTATAACACCTTTCATGCATTTATTTTATAAAATAATTATATGTACACACATGTTTGAACAAATAAAGTTATCTGAATCTGAAAGGGTTGAAATTACGCAAAGAAACTGTACCATAATTGCGTTAATTTGTGTAAACGTGTTCCAAGTAAAGATTTCGCTTATATATACAAATTATTATCTAAGTATATGCCTCAGATAGGAATTTAAGGGAATGATGGTAGTATTCTTATTAAAATATCTGTAATTTTAACGTACTCTTCGTACAATTTCTCTTGGATTTCAGGGTGCGCTCCAAGTTGCAGCAAAGTGTATGTAAGCTGGTTAGATGTCGTTTCAAATCCAGCTGCTATAATTGTGTCCATTTCTTCTCTGATCTCTTTATCTGTTAAGGCACCGTTTTTCGACAGATCTAGGAGTAGATCTAGAAAAGGTTTGTATTTTTTCCCTGGAAAATAATAAAATTTAGTTTTACGAGATTCAAGAATCAGAGGATTCTATAAAATAAGATAAATAAAAACTAAAAGTATTGTAATGAAAATAGTTTCATAATTAGATATTATGGCCTACGTATCAGTATTATTACTACAGAAATCTACTGCTGGAGATAGGCGTCTACGATCGCAGGCCAACTCGATCGTAGAATACTCTCATCTAGCTGCTACCAGCCCTCCTGCGAGCCTGGGGACGTCTTTCCTTAAATTTGTTGAATCGCCGTCTCCACTTAGGGACATGTCAATCCTAATGGTTATCAGGTCAACGGCTAATATAACTTCGTCCATTTTCTCTTCCGATTGGTAATTCTGAGGGCTACATCAACACTTGGGTTCTCTTACCTCATTCCGGATTCGATCAGTCAACTTACCTGAACTTTATTTTGCAATCACATCATAATAATTATAGATATTAGTTTGATTGTAAATATTAAAATTTATTTACATAACCAAATCACAAGATGATTATTAACCTTAACTAACTTAAATTAAAACTAAGTTAAGCCTAAAAAAGGCCCTCGGGGCATTATACCGAGGATGCTGGCGGCATTTCCTCGCTGAATTGCAATGCTGATGCGTTGCGCGAAAAAGCTGCCAGCTTTTCGGTCACCAGTTACAACTAGACGTTTCGCGATTTCCGCAAATAACTTGTAGATTACATACCTGAAATTTCAGACTCAACGTTATTGTTCAAAGTCTCGTTTTTCAGGGTAGCTTTTTTCTTTTCTAAAACCTGTAAAAAGATTATTTATTTATTTCAAATTGTGATATTTACTAATGTTTCATATTGTGGAGCAATTAGATGCTTGCCAAACATCCTCATCATCTAACTTACTTTGATAGCCATTGCATGTAAAGTCCCCACTACTTCTTCCTCCTGCTTCTTCATTCCAACCAGCCTGTATATGAAGTCATTTTGCAGCCAAAATTTTACTGCTCTGTTAATTGTAATGTTTATCATTTCATCTACTGATTCCATGTACCTTTGCGTGAAATTTACGTCATCAATGACGTCTATTCCGAACGTACCGACTGAAACAATAATAGCACCATGTCAGTGGTGTTGTATATATACCTGGACAATTACATGGTAATTGTTGGATTCCGCCTGCTTACATTGTTCTTACGCACAAAAAAATAACAATACCGAAAAAACAAGGGTTACCTACCACAAAGTGTTTCCAATGCATTATTTTTCAAATATGGGTAGTGATCAAATAGTCCTTTTCCAATATGAGGTTCCATAGAATTAGTCAGCTTCTTGGACTGACTGTTAAACACATCTAAGAACCCGTGAACCACTGGCAGAGTGAATGCTGGGGTCAGCAACTTGCGGTGACGTTTCCAAATACCTCCTACAAAAGAAATTTTGCATTGTAGATAACTTGATACGTGGTACAATGCGAAATTCACTATTTGGCTATTAGGGGCAATAGAGAGTTCTTTTATTTTCCCTTTAGGGTATGGAGTTTTACGTTGTTGCCATGTTTTGTGTAACAAAGTCCCTGTCACAGAGAGGAGAACAGTGACCCAGCCGTGGGAACATTATAGGATGATTATATTTTTATAATCTTTTACACATAACGTGTAGTCTTTAGTCTCGTATTTGTATATCTTTTATGCTGTATGTCCATTTACCAGTAGGCAAAGACCTCTCCAACCTTTCCATGCGTGTATCTCTCTGGCCACTCTCTCATCTCTCTACCCCATGTTGTTCGAGCGACTTGTCTGATGTCATCATCCCACCTTTTCTGTGGCCTTTTCTGTGAGCTCTTTCATAAATTATGATTAATTTAATGTCATAAACTCCAAAATTATGGTATCTCAATACTTATTGTTATTGTTTACGAACCTGATGATAATAGTAATCCATCTCCCATCCAAACTTTGCCAAGGTCGAAAACATAGTGTTTCTTTAAGCATACATTTGCTGCTGTAAACGCATCCTGAGGATCGAGTATCACTAAAAATAGAAAAAAAACATTCTAATAAACACTTGAGATGTCTTAATTATTTTCAAAAATGTCATCCTGTAATATTAGGCATCATCAAAATCACAAAAATTTTACGAGTATCTTGTCTGTTTGTTACATCTGCTTGTAAAAAAAGTATTGAATTTTTGTTTTCAGTGCAACAGGGGCTGAAATGGGATGTTGTAATTTTAATCGTTAGGGTTGATAGAGGTTTAAAAATTCAACCAAGAGTAAAAAATAATTGACAAAAACAACTCAACTCGCACTTTTTTTGGTGATGTTAATAGGAAAACTACGAGTAAGATGATTATAAAAGCCTGTCATCGATTGTCATGTTTGTAAAGACAGAAAGAATGAAAGATGAAAAACGATTGACCTGTCATCTATGAATTATTATAATATTAGCGAATTCAATTATTGTTATCATGATTACTTACAATAATAAAGCTCATTTCCGAAATAGAAATGAGTCACTCCTCCTTGCTTTGCGCAGTCTTCAGATGCAAACTTTACTAACTCCTGGAGATCTGTAAAAAAACACAAATCAACGGTATCCATACCTTTGTCCGCTAAAAGCACAGTGGTTGGTGGTAAACACGTTTCTTTTTTAACGATTGACAAAATACATACACACATATATAAACTCATGCCATCTTTTCATGGGGGTGGGCAGAAACTACAGAACACCACCTGCTACGACCCTTACATACTCCTTTTGCTTCGTTTCCGTTCATACATCTAGTCATACACTCAGGCCGGTTGCGATAATTACGCAACTGACCTTTTCTGAAGAACATCACCTCTGTAGCCGCGTGTAGTTGACTGGCGCATCATGGAGGGAGTGGAGACCTATTCCGATCACCAGTACATCCGGTTTGACGTCTCCGTCCAGACCTCGAGCGCGCCGGTCTGACGGGACCCGAGTGGTCCGCAGTGCAGTGCAGGCCTGGGTGTCATCACTGGACAGGCTTGCTGACATCCATGACGAGGCGGAGTGGTTCCGCGAGGCCATGTCCGAAATATGTGACGTGCCACTGCCGGGTCCAGCCTGGACGTGCCTCGCGCCAGGTGTACTGGTGGTCTGCGCATTGCGTGCGTTGCTGCGCGACGCCGGTACACCAGGCACTGCAGTCCCCGTATTAACGGCCAGCAACGGACGCCATTCAGGCGGAGCTGTATGAAGGGTACAGAGCGGCGACGACCACCCTCCAAGCGGAGATCCTGTAGGCCAGGGAACTGTCCTGCGAGGAGTCGCTGAGGACTCTGAACAGGGACCCGTGGGGACGCCCATTCTAAGTGGTGAGAGATAAACTCCGCCAATGGGCTCCCTCGCTGACTCAGAGTCTCTGGCCCCAGCTTGTGGAGGACGTGGTGAGCGCTCTGTTCCCTTCGAGAGGGGAACGCACCCATGGCTCCACGTACTGCGGTGCCCGATGTGGACTACACCGCCGATGACGACGACAAAGATGCTCCGAAGGTAACCGAGGTAGAGATGAGAGTGGCGGTACACAGGCTGAATGCCAAAAATACCGCCCCAGGACCCGACGGCTTACCTGGGAAAGCCTTGGTCCTGGCCTTGGAGGCTCTCGGGGCTCGACTAAGGGGGCTCCTAAGCGCATATTTGGAGCGAGGTCAGTTCCCGCTTTGTTGGAAGACGGGGAAACTGGTCGTCATAAAGAAGCCAGGGTGCCCTGCGGAATCTCCGTCCGCTTATCGGCCCATCGTGCTGCTCGACGAGGTGGGCAAGCTCTTTGAAAGAGTTATTGCAGACCGCCTCGTCGGCCAGCTGGTGCGGGTGGAACCGGATTTAGCGGAGAGCCAGTTTGGTTTCCGCAGGGTGCGTTCTACGGTGGACGCCATCATGCACGTGCGGGCCCTCACGATGGGTAATGCTGTTGCCCAGGGTGGGTTCGTCTTGGCAGTGTCTCTAGACATCGCCAATGCCTTCGATACACTGCCCTGGAGTTGCATCAGGGAGGCACCCCGGTGCCACCGGATGCTGACCTACCTCTGTCGTGTGGTCGAAGCCTATATGGTGAACAGGGCCGTCATCTACCCCGGTCACCAGGGAGTGTGGAACCAGCAAGATATGTCATGCGGTGTCCAACAGGGACACAGGGGTCACAGGGGGCCACAGGGGTCTTGGGGCCGCATATGTAAGACATCGGATACGACTGGGTGCTGCGCGCTGACCTCCCTAGCGGCGTCAACGTAGTGTGTTACGCTGAAGACACGTTGGTCCTGGCGCAGGGGAGGTCGCACCAGGCGGCGGCCGAAGTAGCGGCACGCGGGGTTGCGACAATCGTCGAAAGGATCGAGATTTTTGAATTGGGACTCGAGGTGGCCCTGCACAAGTCCGAGGCCATGTGTTTTCATGGTCCTCGGAACGCGCCACCATCGGGGTCCCAAATAACGGTAGGAGGGGTTCACATCGGCGTCGAGTCGGTGATGAAGTACCTAGGACTCGTCCTCGATAGCCGATGGAACTTCGTGGAGCATTTCTGACGTTTGGTTCCCAAACTGGAGCGCTGGAGCGGGCCGGGGCTGCCTTGAAGCGTCTCTTGCCTAATCTAGGGTGTGCAAATGCCTTCTGCCGGAGGCTCCACGTGGGGGTCGTGCAGTACATGGCCCTTTACGGGGCTCCTGTATGGGCGCGTTCGCAGGCGCTGTGGCTAGCTCGCAGGCGCTGTGGCTAGCTCGCTGGTTGAGCGCGGCCCAAAGGTTCATGGCCATCCGGCCATGAACCGGTCCGGGTTCCGGGGATACCGCACGGTCTCCGGTGAGGCGGCAAATCTCCTTGCCGGATTGCCGCCGTGGGATCTGGAGGCAAAAGTCCTCGCGCACGTATGGGAGTGGCGCGAGGAGGCGAACCGCCAGGGCGTTGCTCCGCTCCGGCAGGATCTCTTAACGAGATGCGAGGCGACATGGAGAGTGCGATGGTCGCAACTCAATGCTGGGCACGCCACAATTGCGGCGATAAGTCACCTGTTTGAGGAGTTGCTAGAGAGGTGCCACGATGTCCTCAACTTCCAACTGACGCAGGTCCTCACTGGACACGGCAGCTTCGGGAAGTTCCTGTGTTGGATAAGTCGGGAGGAAACGCCCGGGTGTCACCACTGTGCACTCCGGATCGCCCGGAGGACACGGTGGAGCATATGGTGGAGATCTGCCCGGCTTGGGCAGAGCACCGCCGTGTCCTCGTGGAGGCGGTCGACGACAGAGATCTCTCGCGTCCGGCACTGGTTCAGGTCATGGTCCGGAACGAGAGGGCATGGGTAGCCGTCACCTTCTTCTGCCAAGCAGTAATGCTCGCAAACGAGGAGGCGGGATGGTTGAGGAAAAGGCAAATTTCACGCCCTCTTACCCGTAGCCGCCGCAGGACGCGCCCTGGGCGTCGGGAATCCCGGGCAGATTTCCGGCCACCGTAGGCGCGGGCTTGCGGACGGTGAGCAATGGCTAGCTCACTGTCCAATAAGGACCTGGCCCGGGTCGACGGCGCGTTGAGTTCCACGCGCTCCTCAAAGAGATGTCAGCACAAGTGTAGGGGTCTACTAGGGCCGATGTCTACCGGGATTGCGTGGAAGTTCAGAAGGGTCACCGCGGCCCCTGGCAACACAAGAAATGGAAGGAATACGGGTGGATTTTAGTCAGTTAGAGACTGACACAGGGTGTGTCAGACTCTTCCGCTCCGTCCAGAGTGGGAGAAGTTATTTGATAATTTCCCACTCCAAAAAAAGGGGGGTACGATATGTCCTCCTTTTATTGTTTTATTGTACTCTATATATTTTTCAATGACCTGTTTAACATTACGGATGTGGTCTATGGTCAAAAATCCTTTCTTTAACACAACTTGCTCAACTGATTGCTGCTCGTCCAATTTTAGACTGATTCTATGCAGTGAAACCTTTGCAAATATTTTGTAAATATCTGACATCAGACTTATGGGTCTGTAGTTTTCGATATCTTCTTTGACACCTTTGTGTGTATCAAAAGGATGTGACTTTGCCCATTGCTCTCGAATATTACAGGATTTAAGTATATCGTTAAAGATTTTTGTAAGAACAGGTATCAGTTCTTCCATAATTAGTAGTAGCAGCTTTAGTAGTGGCAGTTCATTCCTAATGTGGTCTGGTCCAGGAGATTTTCCTATTTTCTGGCTTGTGACTGCTTTTTCTACTTCACTGAGTAAAATTATGGGGACAGGATGTAGATTGGCTCTGAATGGTATTTGGGTATATAGTGGTTTGCTGTTCCGTTTTTGGTTTTCATACAGATGGCGATAGAAGTGTGTAGCTAATTTTTTTTTGTTCTTTCTTTGTGTAACAGTTTTTGATTTCCTTTTTAGTTTCCGTACCCATTGCTTTCCTGCTTCATGAAGTTCTTTTAGTGCTTTTTTTACACCTCCAGTTCTCTTTATATGATATTCTTGAGTTTGCAACCTTTTGGTTTTCCGATCTTTTCTCATGCTTTTTCTTATATTCTTACTTATTTTTGCAATGAGTTTTAAATTTTTCTTATTCCTACTGTTCATAATCAATTATTTCCTTTCGTTGACTAGTTGCATAGTTTGTTTGCTTAGTTCGTATTTGTTGATATTTCTATCTTGCTTTGTTGCCATGTATGATGGCTCTGTATGAGTTTTTCAAATCTATTGTATTTTTTTGTCACTTATGTGTTTGCATCTCATTTCGTTCATTTATTTATTCATCAAAAAATGTACTTTGTGTTAGAATTTTACAAAATAATTACATTTAAAATCACAACAGAAGCAATAAAATCAAACGCAAAGTTAACAAAAAATATATTACTATGTCATCAATCAAAAACCGTTTACATCTGTCATTATACTCTTTGTTTCTTCTTTAAACTTACTTTTACCTTATTTTGTGGGTATCTTTGTTGGTATAATCTATTGTTATATCTTCGGGAGGTTTTAAGTGGACACTACCTTAAAGAACTGCGAACGGAGTTGCTTATAATATACTCCATTTAATTTTTCAATAAATAAAGCTATATATATATATATATATATACATAGCGTTCATCGATTACGTAAAGGCATCTAATAGTCTGTGTCATGAATATATAGGGGAGACTCTCCTCTCTCAGTTCTTGAAAACATTTTTCGCAAATTGATTTGGTAAAATTTTGGCTTTAATACAATTGGGTCGAATTCGAACCACCTCTGATTTGCCAACGAATTGGTAGTATTTGAAGAAAATCCAGCCAATCTTCAAACCACGACCAAAAGCTAAATAAAAAAGGGAGAAAGTCGGTCTAAAAATGAACACCAACAAAATAAAAC